>OU745245.1:10000000-11250000 GCA_916618015.1 Xestia c-nigrum
TATGCTCCTGCAGCGGCGCGGCGGCGCGGCGGCGGCGAGAGCAGAGCCAAGCGCCCGCCCGTCTAAATTAATACCTTTGATATTCGAAATATCAATATTTTAAGGGAGCTTATGAAGTGCGTCGTTGTAGATGTAACATGCAGGCCTTCCGCGTTGGCAGTCCTAACGCGCTCTAACGAACCGAGCTAAACGGAATACGTATAAATCTTACGAAGTTTCTATTTATTTTCTCAGCAACAGTGTACGATAATATCACAATAACGAACGTTCATAATAATGTTAATTTAATCAATATCGATCCCTATGCAAAAAACTATGACACAAGCGAACGATATTTTCAAATTCACATTTTTTTTTTGAGCCTAGTCGATGACATTTTTACGTGTTATTTTGTCAAAATAGAACATAAAATTATATTTACTTAGTTTTGAGCGTGTAGTACAACAGGTAGTGTTTATTTATGAGGTGGCAAAAGCTTTGATGTCGCGTTGGCTATCTTCCACACACCGCGAAGTGACTAACGCCGAATAGCGTCGCGGAAACCTGGGAGTAACTGCCTCAATAGTGGCATCGACTTGTCACTGTAAGTTTAAAATATGGAACCCAAGACCTTTAATAACACAATGCCAATATTTTCCACGGCTACTATTAAAGAAGACCTAACAATGTCTTAAAATATGCGCCGTAGCAGTTAAAGAGACGATCAGCTCTTACTAATGGCGTCCGTTCACGAACTTGATGCATGGATCGACCATAAAGCTCAACCGTTTTGAAGGGAATTACTTAATTAGCTAACTTATTTGAATTTGATGATTTAATAAGTAAGGGAATTTGTAGGCATTAAAAGCACAGTAGTTCACCATGTACATGGCTTTTGTTCTGGGAGTACGGATACCACGTTGCCATAAGTCCCGGACTGAATGAAGGTAACCTACCGTCATCAGTAACGTACCTATACATTTATGTTTTGCAACAGATACAAAACGAATAATGATATTGAACCAGCAATCGATTTAAGATTAGGAATATGTAATTGTGTAAAAACACAACGTGACAATAATGGCACCGACCGGGCGGCCGCGGCGCAAGAATAGCTATAACCGATTATCGATATAATTATTTCGAATCACTCAACCAACTTCAAACGAGAAGCAAGGCGTCATCATATTGGCGAACGGAGTGTGTGTGATATGATAGGTACCATTTCCTTTTACCCGTGTGTTATCGGAAGGACTCTTTTGCTTCAGAGGCAAAGTACGACGGAAAACTAATCCCTGTATGCCTCGGACAGCACGCCAAGCCGCTGCTCCAGGCTATACTTTTTGTACTCATAGGCAGTCGTTCCATATAAAATATTACATGCAGCTGCATCCGGTTAGACTGGAAGACTCCAATGCAGTTGGTAAAAAGCTATGCTGATGATGATTTTGTCCTGATGACACGAACTTCAGCACCCGATCGCGTTTAACTTTCTTATCGCATGCAGAAGAACTTTGACAGGGTTTGAAAATTTCGTCTGCTCGACAACGTAAGAATCGCAATTTATTAAGTAAGATATTGAATTGTTAAAATTAATTTAATTTGGGAATACAAATTGGTATGCTACGCACCCCACAGGTCTCCATTGACATTTTAATAATTTTACCGATGAATCCAAAAACAAAATGTTTTCCTCAATGCACGGTTATTTGTTATACTGGCTCCCGCGGACTGTTAAAGGACCATCCTTGCACTGACGATAGTTAATATCGTTATGCAATATTCAAAGATAGCCCCATTAGCTTGGGACCGATTTAAAACGATAGGTTATCAAAACCTTTTTTTTCGGATGGGAAATCATCAAATGACACCTCCTGTTCTGGGCGGAAGAGTGTCAGACTTATACTAAAACCCATCCATGTTCCAACAATGCCGCAGCCCCGGCAGCCACCGGCCCTTTCGATGAGATGTTAACAAAAAAAAGGGGTCTTCTTCCTTTTTTGCTGACATCTCTTTCAGGCTCGCGTGAAACACGAACGCGCCTCCGACTAGGCCGTCGTCATAATACGGACGGGCGGCGACCTAGCCCATTGCTCATCGTCCACAGACCCGCGACCACGCTGGTTGGGTTAGATTAGTGATGGCCACCACGTGGCCCTCAACGCCCGGTACGTCTTGCGTGGTGGCTGGGAGGTTCTCTTCCTCTCACGTTCCACCACCTCCTTCGCTAGCATGACTGCTTCGCAGATGGAGGTATCGGCTTTCTATCCCCTCTCGCTCCGGACCGTGGATTGAACCAGGGCCGGATGCGAGAGTTCACCGCCGCAGATCGCCGCTACGAGGTCATAGCGGTGGTCCACCCAAGCGAGGCAAACCTTCAGTGTGCTTCACCGTGTACTAAGGTCGATCCTCGCAGTGGTAACACCTTTCACCGGCTTTTCCTCCTGCCCGATTCGGTACAGGAACCTCTCGAAACAACCGTGTCCAGTGAGGACCTACGTCAGACGGAAGATGAGGGCGCCGTGGCACCTATCAAGCCTCTCTTCAAAGAGGGGACTTATCGCCACGATCGTAGCGTGCCTAGCAGAGGGTTGCGAAAATCGATCTCTCAATGATCGTTTTCACAACCTTGAATTTGAAAAATTTTCAAACAAGGGTTTTGTAGTTTTTCAGATCTGCAGTTGTTTCCGCTTCCTAGGCAAGCCTGAGTGTTCTTCCATTTATCTAGGTTGCACAGGAACACTCTGGGTATACAGTTGTTTGTTAGTTGGTAGCTTTGAAGCCTGCCTGTTTGACAAAGCTCATCATTTTCTCTAAAAATTAGTTGTTTCGTCGTTTCTTGCTTTTGTAGACTTTTCGGATTGTCTGTTTCGCTTCATTTTCAATACATATATGTAATTATTTTAGGTAAGTAGCTGGCTCCCATTCCACTCTATCAGAGGTTCGTGAGCATTTAGTCAAATGGACTGCTTTGCATTAGCACAAACATTTGAAATAATAATATAATGTTCTCGTTTCAAAGGACACGCTTTTATAATGCCTTCGAAGTACCAATAACCTCTTGTTGATCGTATGGTAGGCTCGTTATTTTCTCTATACATGATGCTATTTCATTTAGCTGATCTAGCTATTGTTATGATCAAATAATACACAACATATTAAATCCAGCTTCTTAGTGTGTAGTGTTTTACTTGTCTCTAATAAAAAAGGACTACAAATCATTTTGAAGTTAAAAACATTACAACACCTTGTCATAGTTAAGCCTGCTGGGAAATTGCAATGGCCCAACAAAAAAATAATCTTATCCATGCAACAATGGAACGAGACTTCCAAGAAATGCAGTTTTTGAAACCATAGTTTACATGGAATTTTGCTAAAAAACGGATCTACAAAAACGGTAAATTACCGTGTAAAGGTAGAAGAACTAATGATTCACAGAATATATGATACGGAGCTGTAGATACATTATAATCATTAGCTTGGTCTTATCATTTTTTATCATGTACTGACGGCAGGTATATCGCGATAAGATAGCCTATGACGACAATGTGTTGTCAATAAGAAGAGCTCACGTTATGAACTACCTAGTTTCTTAGTCTATTTACCAACTAGCTAGTTTAGGTATAAAAAAAGTGGTGGTAGTTTAGGAACAAAACAAGGCGAGTTGTAGTATCCATCATATTAGTTGTTCGAGGTTTTTTTCTAGTTTTTTTTCATTGCAAATAGGAAATAAAAGGTTTTTCCTTTATTTTCTATTTTTAGAAAAACCCGGAGGTGATAAGAAACAGAACATGAAGAAGCGACTATTGTCAAGACAATGCTTTAAATAACAATCTTTTCCATACTTAATTGGGAATAAATATGCTAAATGTGGCAAAAATTAATAAAGTAACATAAACATAAGGATTAAAAGCAGTTTAATGAGAGCGTGACATAAAAAACATCGTATTTTCTCTCGTCTACGGTTTATTGGCAGGTGTTAATATTGTTATTACCAACAGTACCCTGCCATTTTGTAGTGCATAATGAACTGAAACCATACAAATTCAAATAGCCTCTCCGCGTCGAACGTTTCCGTTTTACCTAGGTACTAAGTAATTTCGGTTTATGTGATAGATAGCCAAGATTATGAGATGTCATGTTTCTTAATGAGATTAATGAAATTAATCGGTACTTACATATATTTTATATAATCTATCCGCCTCACTTATTACCTACCTACATAAGGATCATTTTAAAAGAGCACGATTGGACAAGCCAAAATATACCACGAACCATATTTTCTGAGTCATAAACAGGTAGATAACTAGTATATTGGTTATTTTGTGCGTAGTTATTACATTTCCTTTCATATTTCCGTTTTTACTGTTTAATAAATAGAAACATTCTCACCATCACCTTTGTTAGTAAAACAACAAAGATTTTTGTTTCAAATCAATCTTCAACTTTCCAACTTTTCAGTTCATGAATAGGTACGTTTGTCAGTTAAGAACTGGCAGTACTGACCAAGAAAAACTACATTAAAAAAAACATTCTGATAAAACTTACTTTAGATAATAAATTTGTCCTTCTGGCGTACGAGCTTGTTCCCAACCAGGCGGGAGTGGACCAAGATCGTCTTGAAGATGTGTTCCAACGTCATAGGATCTCTGTTTTGTGTGCTGATGATGTAGCGGCGGTTGTTGATTTTGTTGTCCAGCGGCATAAGTTTGTTGCAAGCTTGCGGGTGACGAATGTGCTCGAGAGTGCGACACCGGTGAGGCGCCAGTCGCGGACGACGATCCGAACGCCGAGTCAGCCGAGTTTTCTCGCGAGTGAGACACAGATGGCGACTTGGAACCGGTTGACGGCGGGTTAAAGAACGACTTTGGAAGCTGTCGCATTCGAAGAGGCACCTGTAGCGGTCGTTTCGAGTCCGGCTTAAGCACTGTGTCGAACAATGACTGTAGAACCGAGTCAGAATCCTGGTCCACGCGGAGGACCAGGTTCGATTTCTGTTCAGCGTCCGAGTTGAGAGCCATGATTTACGTCGGAACGAAGAAATCTCGAAACCGACCTGGCCCACCGCTGTGACACAACACTAGCACGCGACGGGCTGGCGCGACGCCACCCGACGTTCTTGCAATATAGCGTTCGCTACGCGACTGACGCGCGCCCCGCCCGCACCGCCAAGTCTCCCTGCCCACGCGCACCCGCCGCACCACCCGCGCTGCGCATAGTATGTATGGTGCACGGACCGGTCTTCGCTTCGAGAATGATGCCCCTCACCCCGCTCACCCACTATCTCCTTGGCTCACCATAAAATACTGTACTAGGCAGGCACCTATAACAGTTGTGACGGGAGCGCACAAATATGTCTAAATCTTTATTGATATTAAAATCAAAATTAATAAACTTCTCACTGAATAAAACAGATGATATGTAAAGTTTGTACTTTTTACCTATTGTTTCATCTCACATAACATGTCCAATAATCTTCAATTGTGTTATTTTGTCTACAATGCTACCTGTTGTTTGCTTTGAAGTATCAATAAGTTGATGATATATAATTATCTCAGCTTTATTACATAAAAGTTATTGAAATTAAAAACTAGTTTGTTAGTAATCGATAAACCACCAAGGGTCTGTTTTGTAGTGAAAGGAACTGTCCTTTCACTGTATTTTAAAACAGAAACAAACAGACAGTAATAGAGTAGGCTCTAGTCTATATTCTATTTAGGCTAAGTATATCACCGGTTGACGGGTCTCAGTTAATTTATTGGTAAAAAACTAGATAAATGAAAAATGTATAATTATAGGTGCATTTTAATGGAGATGATTTGCCTATAATACGGACAATAACACAGACCCTTCGCAGGTAAAATTATTTCTCACGCTCTGTTCTATACTTAATTAATTTAATTTATGCTCTTGTTTAGATTGTTACAAAATAAGTAAGATTTCGTGGTCTTTCAATAATTTTAAAAACGAATTTAGAAGGGTTGTATTGTATTGACGATTTTAATTGTTATGTAACGTCTGTAAAGCCGTAATTGTTACGGTCGCGAATATTATTTTGAATCGACATACAACCCAACAAAGATCTGCAAATTGCAAAAAAATAAGTAAAATGAATTTTGCGGGCTACCCTGGCGCTTTCAACTTAAATAAATTTATTTATTATATTAAACTTAATTGACAGTCGGTTTGAGTCACATAAAATAATTAATTCGAAGACGACTGAACGTCATTCATAGAAGAAGATAAGGTGAAGAAAATATAAAAGAAACGATTTTACCTACAATCTGCATCAAAATAATTAGTATGAACGTAACTGAAAGTGGAAAACTCAAAATAGTATAGATCGTCCTATAGAGTCAGTCCTATTACACTTTTCACGCAAATTCATGATTTTTGACGCTGTAATTTTCGGCAGCAGTAACATATTTTAATTATTTGCTTATGAATAACGATAGTGCCATTCTATAAAGAAATATTTTACGAACTCAATTTTCAAGAAAAACCGTCGGCGATGGAAGTTTGACGCTCAAATTCACATAGTTACATTCAATTCTTATAAATGCTAAAATTACTAAAAGATAAGTTGAATGTTTTACTTGAATGTTGGAGATCTAGAATTTCGTTAAATTTATTGAGTTTGCACAAAAAAAATCGTAAAGAAAAGAAAGCCTAATTTAAGCCATAAATGTCTTTATTCAGCAGCCATTATATTCCAAATAAACTCAGTTTTATCAAATAAATAATATGATATAAAACTTAGATCTACAATGAATACGTTTCATTAATTTTCGTTTGTCATATAATTACAATAAATAAAATAAAAGTACTCTGAATTCTGCGTCACTTCAACTCGCTCCTCAGACGCGAGCGCTGGACGAGGAAGGACCTGGACAAAAAAACTTTCAATTATTTCAATCCACTCCTGTACGCCGATACCGATCGAAATAATTTGATCCAGGACGTAAAAATAAAAAAATTGCAAAAAAAGAAATTTATAAGACACTTAAAAATTGGTTAAAGTTCTGTATAAAATAAGTAAGAGTAGTCGCGTATTTCATAAAGCGGACCTGTGTTAAAAAAACCTAAATCATGTTCCTAGACTTAACTGCGATATCACTGCAGCGCAATATTTAAGCATACAATTTTTAAATAATCTGCATACCCTCTTTGGTAGTAACACCATCTATTGACAACATGATATAGGAGGACTTATAAGTGGCAACTGATACTTTAGTTCCCTTGTGTCTCTGTAGATGGCGTTGAAATTATTGTCTTTGTAGTGTGTACTTTTCATAATTTTTACTGTAATTTTAACATTATAGGGAGAGTTTTGTAATATTGTTCCTAATAAAATATATCAAAACTGAGCTTTAAATTTTAACGAGAGTGAGTAACGAGTGAGAGAACCAATTTTATACACCTTTACTAGCTGACACATTTCAAAGGAACAGTGATTCAATCTTCATAAACGGGAAGCGTACATATCTGTAGGGACATACAACGTCTCGGGGTTATGACCACCCAACCGATTTCAATGAAATTTTGTGAAGGTGAATGATTGGTTTCAGATTGAAGGATAGGATAGTATGGGATCCGATAGGTGGGGCCATAAGAAGTTATGGGTCACCTCGCTAGTGATATTAAAATCACCTGTCACCATGTTTGTACACGCTAATATCCGAAACCACTGAACAGATTCCAAAGAAATATTGTGAATGTGTATGGCTAAAAGATAAGTCTTTTAAGGATAGGTGGCGCTATGCGAAGTAGAGGCAGGTCGGCAGTTTTGTTATAATTTGCAGAACACTTATAAAGTTCTAACTTCCTAAGTTCACCCTTGTTATTCAATTTTATTTCTGTGCTCGCGGTTTTACTCATACGCTACCCACTGATGCAAAAAGACGTTGGCATGAATGTCCAAAATATCCTCAGTTTTAATAACAAATTCAGCAATGCCCTTTTTGTAGATGATTATTAAACAAGTGACACCTCCTGTGGTAGTTGTTTTTTTTTATTGGGAAATTATCTCCGATAAAAATAGGTCCATAAAAGCCCACTGAAAGATTCTCCCGGATTTCAAGTTATTAAAAATAGGAATACTAAGCTATAACAAGCCACAAATGATTTAACTACCCAGAATAATTATTATTGTAAGTTTAACGCGCCGTAACCGCCCCGTAAACAAAGCAGTCGAGTTTGCGCAATGGATAAGCACATGGCACATGCACTGAGGACCGATGGTACCTATACCTTTTTGGAAAAAACATCAATAGCAACGAAGTATACCATGCTCAGCATCGGTATCGCTATCTTCCGACGCGCATGCGCTGTTGTAGTAGTAGGATGGTTACCTACGTCGGGAAAAATCATTACAGTGCATCACAATTCGAGTAATAGAAACAGTGACAGCCCACAACAGTTATGCTCGTTATTATTTAGTCATGACGCAAACATTTAAATTCGAGGATAGCTTTGACCGATGCTGTCGCCTTTGCGCTGAAGAGCAAGATGTTACCATAATGATATTCAGTCAAGAAGCCGAAGCAATGCTTCTACAAAACAAACTCAACAAATATTTGTTAATTGAGGTAAGGTAATCAATTTCATCACGTTAATGAAACTATATACTCAACAATAACAAACTATTAAAATTTTCAGGTGGATGAAGACGATAAGTTGCCCAAAAACATTTGTATACAATGCTGTACAAAGTTACAATCAGTGTGTGATTTTATCGATACAGCGCGAAAAGCTCAAGATGTTCTACTGCAACGTAGCTTTATGATGGATCAAATTATTCCAAATACGTGTATGATATCTTTAGTAAAAAGTGAAGAAAAAATTGAGCCAAAAGATAATCATGAAAATGATAGCTATACTGAAATAGAAGTGAGCGTGGATCCGATGATGGTGCTTCAAAATTCAGAAGCCTCGCTCTCGCCCACTTACAACCATAGCTCTTCCATGGACGATGTTACTTATTTACATGGGCTGGATACGGAAAACGTGACAATAAAATTAATCAAGAGAGGGGATTCACTCTCCGATTTTGAAGATGAAGAGAGGGAATACGAAAACACTAAATCACCTGCACATGATTGTAGTGAAGAAGACGACAAAAATGCGAAGCCTTTTCCGTGCAATTCTTGTGATCGCAGCTTTTGTACTGATTTGGCATTAAAAAATCATAGCTGGATCCACATCCCTGAAAGTAAGGATGAGGAGAAACACTATAACTGCCAGACATGTTCAGAAACATTTTTTTATAAGTATGATTTAATATCACATCTGAAGAAGCATCGAACAAATGGTATTTGCCAATTATGTGGAAGAATGTGAGTTTCTCTTAATTACATTTTATTTAAATTTGCATCCAAAGTTGTTTCAACCTGCGTAATATAACAATTTTGTAAAAATCTCATAAACTCTAGTATTTTTAAAAGATTCTCCAAATCCTAAAGACTGAAATTCAACTTTTATGTCACCAGGTTTCGATCAGAAAGAACATATGTTGCCCACATGTCAGTACATTTACCAACAAGCAAGTCGTACACTTGCAAGATATGTTGTCGTTCATACAACACATGGGGGGGTTTGAAAACACACAGTGTCACACACAGTAATGATAGACCCTATTCATGTGAGATTTGTATGAAGACTTTCAAAAGAAATCAGGATTTAAAAGTAAGTGGTCAACGGTAATATTTCAAATGCAACATCCAGTTTTTGTAAAATAATCCATAGTAATTTTATTGAAAAGTTTCATTCACAGTTCATACATGTCCATTCCGTTATATTTTCTTAAGCTAAGACATTTTTTTTAAATTGCGCATTGTTAAAGCACAGGTTGGGTTAGGTCAAGTTATTTTTTAATCTGATTTGTTTTCAACTTAAATTATTTCTGATATCAAACATTTATGTTGTTAGTGCAGTAATTAATACTACTGTCAAAGAAATATGTAAAATATGGGTATATTATGGGGTATGCCTCTGCGTTATGCAGAGGCCTTTGGGGTTTACAGGTCTATGCTATGCAAATGTGTTTTTTTTTTTGCAAAATTAATACCAATTAAGTAAGTAATATTGATGCTGACTGTACTATGTTGTTTCAGTTCCACATGAACCAACACACTGGGGCAAAACCATACAAATGTCCATTTTGTGAAAAGTCCTTTGCAAGCTCTGGAAATTGTTACTCTCATAGAAATCGAATGCATCCTGAAGGAAAACCGGCAAATAGTTATTGGAGCTCTGCCCCTGCTAGCCCTCCTACACTCCGACCTATTGCGCCTAAACCAACGCCCAAAAGTAATAATCCATATAATAATCTAACAACTATAAATGGTGTTATCAAATATAAATGCCACTTATGTGAGCATAGTTTTGTGATGAAAGAAAATTTCAATGTAAGTATACAATTTACACCCAGTGAAATAAATTAAATATGGTTTTTGTGGATTGTTTAATTGGTCGAGGATAAATAGTTCTAATAATTTGATTAGTTGTTGATTATAACCAATAGCATTAAAATTATCCTCTGACTAATATTCCTTAAATATAACAGAATACATTACTTATTACACAAATAAGTAAGTAATGGAATACAGGGAAAAGATAGCAGCCTTGGTACCTGCAAACTGTTTTCAATGAAGTCTGTCTTTCGCTAACATCAGTCTTTTTTTTCAGTACCATATGTTTCAACACACGGGAGAAAAACCTTTCAAATGCACTTATTGCCCAGAAGAATTCGTGACCAGAAGAGGTTTACTAATACACCACGAAAATAAACACCCCGAGAAGACGCGTCCCCTAGGACTCCCTACCGATTATACACGAAAAAGAACGGACATAGGGGACCAAAAGGACGACAACCTATCTTTAAAGAGTCTGCTCAAATAATTTTTTAAGATGTGTTATAAGCTTAGCAATACATACCTTTTATTCTTAATTTTGTCTTTTTTTTTCGTATATTTTTTCCTGAAGTTGAGACAATAGAAAACCAACCAAATTCTTTTAAAACTTTATTTTGAAGTTTCAAGTTAACAGTTTTAAACAATTTGTATAGCAATAAAAGTACCTACCTAGGTACTCAAACAATTATTTCAAATTTTGAATCTAGAACAGCAACAGGCAGTGTTACCAGATGAACAACACACTTTCCCTCCACAGATTAGATATTAGTAGCTAGCTAGCTTTCCCTCAAGTTTTTTCTCGATAAATGATATCATAAACAATCATAAATTAATAAAACCTAAAATTGAGGAAAAAATCCCACAGAAATGGAAAAAAAATGAAATATACAAGTTTATACTATTCACCATGGGCTTCCATTACTGAATGAAGCAGAAGCGGCTTCACACGCGTCACCTGCAGTCCCGTACGTTTTTCGGAATTAGGTAAATCTCTTTCACATGATTTGAACGGAATGCCATCATTCTACCAATTAATATTTATTCTCAAAATTGTTTTGGCAGTGTGAATGGCTAATCTGTTTGTCTGTTTATCCTAAATAATTGCTATTTAGAAGAAAGCTCTTTCCGCAACTGCGTTGAGAAAATGCACCGAAAAAAATGCTTATGCCAATTTGCTTACAAACCATTATAAAATACGACAATTACCTCCAAAATCAGTTTTCTCCATCAATCCCCCCAAAATTAGTGTCCTCTCAAAACTAAAAAAAATCTTAATTTGGGATGTTTCCCCCAATCTGGCATCACTGGCAACAAGTGACTTCAATGACAGTGGTCATGCATGTCACTGAAGGTACGTATTTACGCGACCAGGTTTTTACACCAGGTATTTGCTTCCAAGTACGTACACCAGGTACTGACCCGAAATACTTGCAAGACTTCAAAGTATTCAAATCTACGTAGGTTTTCAATCCAATCTTCAATAGTTCAATAACCACGTTAGTTTTCGTAAATGCGATCCTGCTCCTTATCTGTAAGGCTCTACGGAACAATTTCGTATGCAAGTATTTATACTTTAATGGTTTGTCTTTGCAAGTATTTATTTGTAAACGCGATTGTGCGCCTTATTCATAAGAGGTCAGGGTTCAATTTCCTATGCAAGTATTTTTCTACCAACAGGACTTGACATAGAAGTAGGAAATTCAATCGTCTGTAAGTAGGTATTATTTGAAAACGCGATTGTGCTCCTTATGTGTACATTTATACGGGTCAATTTCCTATCCAGATAAAAAGTACTTGAAAGTATCCCGAGCCCTGGTTTTAGGACCAGGTTTTTTAAAGTAGACGTACTTGGAAGCCCTGGTACCATGGACTTATCCTGGTACTCGATTTTGCAAGTACGACCCATGTCAATGTCACTCAAGTATTCCACAGATTATTGTAATAAAGGTGGTATTAGGCTGACCCCACATTTGGAGTGCGCGATCCTCGGGCGTGCGAGTAGCGTGAGCGCCGCGCGCGCGCTGCGTGAGCGTCGGGTGTTGCCGCCGTGTGACGTGCATGCAGCGTGCGCGCAACGCGCGCGCGACGCGCTCGCGACGCTCGAGACAGACGGCGGCGGGGATAGCGGGCGAAGGGGTAAGAACGCGACTCGAGCGTCGCGAGCGCGCCGCGCGCGCGTTGCGCGCAAGCTGCATGCACGTCACACGGCGGCAACACCCGACGCTCACGCAGCGCGCGCGCGGCGCTCGCGCTACTCGCACGCCCGAGGATCGCGCACGCCAAATGTGGGGTCAGCCTTACATTTACAAATCAGAATGTTGGGCCACAAAAGGGATGAATGAAAGGCATCTGCATGTCGCGAGATGAGAATGCTAAGGGGGATGTGTGGTGTTACGCGAATGGATAAAGTAAGGAATGAGTATATTAGAGGAAGTCTGAAAGTGGCGCTGGTGACTGAAAAGTTGTGTGCATGTGATGAGGAGGAATGAGGAAAACGTCGTGAAAAAAGTTTTGAGTATGAATGTGGATGGGTATTTGAGTAGAGGAAGACCAAAGAAACGATGGATGGACTGTGTTAAGAAGGATATGGTAAGAAAAGAAGTGTCTGATGAGATGACGAAAAATAGAGGAGTATGGAAGAAAAAGACATGCTGCGCCGACCCCAAATAAATTGGGATAGGGGCAAGAGAATGATGATGTAGTATTACATTCATTTATCATGCTAAATGCCATTGGGTTTAGCCAGCGAAAGCTGTCCAAGAAAAAAGGCGGGCAAAAAATATCAAGAGCTGTTAAGAGCCCTCTTACAGTCCACTAGCGCCGCCAATCGAAAAAATGTCATAACTCGTAAATAGAATCAAAAATGCAAAATGTGGTCTATTATTACTGTAGAAAAGGCAATAACGTAATTTTATAACACATTGTCACCACTTGAAATATAGCTATTTAGCTAAATCGTGCATTTGTAACAAAAACGGCCGTTTATGTTTTGAATGGACGATTTAGCTAAACAGCCATTGTATGTCATTTTGTATGACATTTTTTCGATTGGCGCCGCTAGTGGGCTGTAAGAGGGCTCTTAACCCTGTCAATTTTGACAGTCTGAAATTATTCCACATTAAAACTTCTGAAAATAATTTATGGACAGCTTTAGTTGGCCAAACTCTATATAGGTACAGACTATTTATAATAGGGATGCCTCGATACGCCTTTTTGCCGATACGATCCCGATACCGATACTCTTATAAAAATATCAGCGATACTGATACCGATACCGATACTCTTATTGAATTCCAAAACGAAGGTAGAATAAATAAAACACAACTAATTAATAGTTTACTAGAGCTGGCCTGTATTGTCCCACTGCTAAGGTGGCAAAGGCCTCCCTCCTTCCAACGATCACGATTCTGTGCTCTTTCTTTCCAATTCTCAAGGAAGACATCCAGTTCGTCCCGCCATCTCTTTCGTGGCAGACATGTCCTTCCCAGTCCAATTTAAGTTGGGCAGCCTTTTGAGCCACGTCAATGATTTGCGTTTTGGAGCGCAGTATAGTGTTACGAATACGATCCGTTAATTTTACACCTAAGATACTGCGCTCTATAGCACGTTAGCAAACCTTAAGATTGGACTTTTGGATGTTAGTCAAAGATCAAGTTTGTGCACCGTAGATCAAGATGGGGAGAAAAACGGGGATTAATAGTTTTAGTAATCAAAACAAACATTTATAACATTTTTATTTAAAAACAAAGTATTCTTAAGTTTTGCGTGGAAGAAGGGCGATTTCGTAATTCTGTTTGAATAAGACCTGTGGTACAAAATAGTCTCTCAGACGCGACAGAACTCATTTGGAATGTAAAGTACTTCCGCGCCATTTTTTTCAAGTTTGGGTATAAGATGTCATTTTTAAAGAGCAAAATTTGAAAAGTATAGTTGAATCAGCCATAAAAATATCGCCGATACCGACATAATATCGGCAAACCCGAAGTATCGCCGATATATCGATATCGGTATCGGTATCGGATGCATCCCTAATTTATACTATATATGTCACCGTAATATTGTAATATCTCTAGCGATATTGTAAAGTCTCGAATTATTGTCAAATGAACATACTGCTTACAACAAAACGCATTATTTTTCGTGAAATGCATGCGATGGTAGTCAACTTACGCGGTGTGGAGGAAAGGAGGGGTCCCCCTTGCCCAGTGGCACAACTCTCATGAAAAGATAATGCACCATTCCTGAGAAATACCGATTAATATAACATAACCTTAAAACACTTTATATTCCCCCTAAAAAACGTAGTCGACTACGAGTGCAGGGTTTAAAGGAACCTAACTAACCTAACGGGGGGGTGCCCCAAGTCCCGATTATGGGGGCAGAGATACTTCCGTATGTTCAGTTGACAATAATTCGAGACATTACAATATCTCGAGAAAAAACACGTTATATTGTAATATAACGTGTTTGACAATTTTAAGGTGACATATGCACCAAAAATACCTGTCAAAAGCACGGCTGTGATAGCTTTAGTTCCAAATGTTCCGTTTTGGCGCTGGCGTAGCTTCGCCTGTCAAGCACATAACATTATATACTCAAGTGTCATAATCAAATGAAGCTTGAGTATATAATGCGCTCATTGTCAAAAGTCTTCAGAGAAATCTTGCCTTTGAGTGTATTTTCCTTAATTTTCCTCGTACTTTACTGAGTTGAGATGCACAATTTCCTCTGTAGTTTTAGACAATACTGATTGTGCATGTTATATGTGCGATTATTCGTCATGGGAATCCGAAAGTGCTGTGTAGGTGGTTGCAATGCAACATGTGCGACCCGCCTTTTTTAGTTTTCCCAAGAACAATGAACTTAGAAATCTGTGGATGCCATCTTAGTGCCAACAAATTCCCTCCTCATTGGACTCACTAAAGAGCAATGATTTAGGAAATGTGTCTGTGTAAAACAGATGAAATTACCCTGGCGTTCCTCTTAGTGTAGCTGGTGAGTTTTGTTAAACTTTCTATGATATGTAAAAGTCGTTTTGTTATACTCAAATCGAGTAAAAAAAGGACTAGTGTTTGATTACTTGATTTAAGTTGTTATAAGTTTTTTTTGCTTTTAAAACTTCAATCAACTAGAAACAAACAGAACTTAAAGTACATAATAGCAGACATATACAGAAAATAGAAACAGAATATATAATATAGCGGAGTTTCGGAAAACATAAAATCAACTTCAAAATACAAAAAAATATACTGTATCAATTATGTTTCCAGGGTGGGATGTTATACTTGAACATAATTATTTCAAGGGACATGATGAGGAGGATGTCACTAAAACATCAACAGTGGTGATGTTTTAGTGACATGACTGGTGTGTGTATGGTTATCTAAATATAGTCCCATATATCAGTCTCATTTTACTATAAGTATGAGCACAACTCGCCAACCCGTCTTGAGCAAGCGTGGTAATCAATGCTCGTGCCTTCTCTGTTGAGAAAAGGCCTTTGCCCAGCAGTGGGTCAGTTATAAGCTGGTTTTATTATAATGAGTACAACTTATATGTATTACAGCAATATTTCTCAATTTTTCTGGATGTACAGTTCAGTTAATCATAATTACTTCAAGGAGAAAGACGACAGTGTTATAACATCATCAGTTTTGATTGGAACGGCAGGTAAGGAAGTACATATTTTCTTCTAATGTTTTAATTTTAATCTTATATAGGAAATAAGAAATTCTCTCCACTGTGGCACCCTCAGAAAATATTCTTAGCAGTGTGAGAGCTCCAGGTAGTACCCCATAACTTTTGTCATGCCATCAATTAAAATTGTTTGTTGTGTTGTGCGTCATGCTGATGACCTTTTTTTTCTTTATTTATGTACATTTCTTAGTCGTTGTGGTAACTGCGAGGACTATAATTATCAGTCCAGCAACTTAACGTTTCATATAGCTTAATTCGGCGTCCCCCCTATTATGGCCGCATCTGTCCCTCCAGTTCTTCAATCATAGATTATCCTTTAGTATGTAACACGTCTTTTGTGCAACATTTGCTTAGCAGAATGCAATTTAAAGATGGGTAGCAAATGAAACAGTCAAACCAGGCTCAAGGAATGATACACTTTATATTTTTATTCAAAATTAGAAGGTAATACTACTATTAAAAAAAATCAGATACTCAAAAATCTGATAAAGATGTTCATCCTTCATATTCATCTTTACCGATATTGCAACAGTTACAAAAGATTATGGTAAGTGAATATCTGCTAAAAAATATATAAGAATTTCGGAAAGTCTTAAAACCGTGCGTGGGTTCTGTAGCATGTAGCTTTTGTAAAGATCTAAAGAGAAAAAGTGTCTCTTTTTCTCCAGAACTGGTATTCGTTTACTAATGTGTTCATTATTCTTATTTTCAGATAAATTACATGGTCCAGATTCTGGAGGTACAATGGCCACACCTGCTGAAGTTGTTGATTTTTTTGATGAAATGTTTGACAATGTTAAACCCTGGTGGTGGAAAAGGGAGAAAATTAAGACGTGCTGTTAAGAACACAAAACTTTCCATTTTTATTAAAAACATGGTTTCAAAATAGGAGAGCATCAAAAACTGGCTCTATTAAAACATAAAAGCTAAATATAAGTTAAGAAAAAAAAAATATACAAATAAAAACCTATGATTTATCTTTTTTATTTTATTATGATTACCTGGCCCCTTATTCACAACCATTCGACTCGCTTCCGAACCGAATCGAACGTCTTAGGCAGGGTTCCCACTACGCCGGACCGGCAGATCTACCGCGCCGGTAAATCTGCCGGAAGGGCTAGTGGCTGTACAATTTGTATGAAGCTATTCACATTATCCCGGGTCCGGCATTTTTGCCGAGCCCGGCATTTTTACCGAGCGTTTTGTCACTACGAATTGCCGGTAGAACGACCGGCCCCGGAGTAATGTGAACGAGTTTGTGCCGGTATCTGTCCCCCGCTCGCCCCGCTCGTGCTCCCTTCGCCCCGCCCGTGTTCCACTCACGTCATTCGGCTCGCATTTCCTGGTAAAAGTAGACGTTTAGCATGGATATTCAAGCAGAAATTCTTTGATTCGTCTCTTCTAAGTTCACCCATTAATGTTTCAAATGTTCCAAGTGAAAATCTTAAAATAGGGTGTACCCAATGTTTTCTTTTATTTTACCTTCTATTAAGATACCACTACAACACAACAATTTCGTCGTCCATTGTGCGCGCAGGTCCAAATTCAAGTACTTGACTGTCTGAATTTCGTCCGGGATCCGATGTAATGTGAACACTCTGTCCGGTATCCGGTTTACGGTAGATCTGCCGGTCCGGCGTAGTGGGAACGCTGCCTTAGATGTCGAAGATGTCATCCAAACGCTATTCACAAATCCGCAATCGAATAATTTTGACAGCTCAATTCGACAAGAAGACTCGAATCTTTCCGACAGCTGTTTGCTGTCGGGAGTCATATCGAACAAAATTTAAACGAAGAAATAAACCATATTTCCAGATTATTTCAGTAAAATAAAAAATACCAAACTTTTTAAACACTGCCTGAAGTAAGTAAATTAAGTTTAATTATAGTCCGGTGTTGTTTGTGAGTTATTAGTTGTTTTATTGACCGTATTTCATTGATGGATCTGCATGTATATAAATTCAATGTGTTTACAAAAATGTGTAATTCGTTCTAGATTTTAGTTAACAAGCAAGAATTGTATACCACTGATATTAAACACTTTTTCAGTCATTTTTCCTTTTAAGAAAAAAGAAAATGTTACTTAAAAAAATAACACCGTTTCCGCTTTGCCAGTTTGACAGACGGCTGTTTACAAAGCTGGTATTATTCGAAATAAAGTTTATTTGAAAATTTATATTATTTTATTTCAATAAAATCATTTTCGTTTGCTGTCTATTAAGTAACCTGTATATTTACTTATATAAACAGAACGAAATATTGAAAAATAAAAAAAATATTTACAACTTTTCATTTTCTACCACGATCATCCATTTACTAACATTTTATAGCGATCCCCATAAACACAATCTCAATCGGATAGAAAAAAACGCATCCGTTCGGATCTGTGAATAGCGTTTTGACAGTTCTTCGGTTCGGAAATGAGATAGTCGAATACGATTCCTTACCGACACGGAAACGTATCGAATGGTTGTGAATAAGGGGCCTGAACCCCGTAAAATAATAAGAAGGGGCCATTTAAGTATCGATATCATTTAATAATTCGATATAATAGAACATCACTAGTCAAGATTCCTGCAATCACTAGGTACCTATCACACTAGGTCCTGTCAAAACCCGATGGCTACAGCAGCGCTAAAACGGAACATTTGGAAACTTTCTATCGAAATGTCACTGTCGCATCTGTAGATAGCTACTAATATCTAATCTGTGCAGCGTTGCCAGACCGTACCAAAAAGTACGGTTTTCCGTACTATTCATCACACAATCGTACCACAACCGTACCTCAGTGTAGACCGTACCTTTTTCGTACCTTTTCTATACTAGTGATTTATTTTTCACTACAAAGGGTAAAAAAAAATATAAACTCGTAAAATATTTATAAACTCGTGGTAAGTTCAATTATTATTTTACGATTACAGTCTGTCGAGCGAACAACTTGCTTACGCTGTAGAATATGAGTAGACTATAACATGTATTATTTTCAAAATTCTAGCAAAACCGTACGCAATTCTAGTTCTACTTCTGCAAGAACTAGATCAGTTTTTTCTTTCTTCGAGTTGCGATTGATTTGAAACAACAGAATTTTGCACACCTGTTTAAAAACAATGAAATAAAACAATACTTTTTGTTCCTTTCAATATAGAGAATAATTATATATCGCTTCATATCTGAACTTCCTCATCACATAACTGCTATGATAATTATTATCCATTTTTTTTTAATAATTGCATCAAATGATAAATGATAAATGATCTTTATTTTATAAGTAGGTTTTCACAAACACTTTTACACGTCATTTTTTTTTTAAACTAGATGGGGCCGGTGTTTCGTACCTGACTACTCTGAAAAGAAACAGCCGAAACAAACTCAGAGGTCATAGTCTCTTTTGAAGTCTAGACATAATCTTGCTCAATTCACATGAGAGTAGATATTATTGTCTGAGATGGTCTTTTGAAGAAAGAACCATACAGATTTGAGTAAACCTGTCTAGTTAGTGCAAGCATTTGTCAGTTATCGTGTAGCTCGACTTATAACATAAGGAGCTCAACGAAACGACGAACAATACCAAAGAAAGGAAATGTCCTTTCTTTGGTATTGTTCGTCGACCCAAATGTGGGTAGGTCGCTTATAGAACTCAAACTGCCAGACGGTTGAGAGGTAAAAAAATAAAATGAAATAAAATGTAACCCACATGGTCCTCACATTCACAAAAACGCAAAAAATAAAATAAAATTAATATTAATTTACAAAATGAATGTCAATAGAAATACGATATGTCAAATACACACACAGAAAACAATAAAAAATAAACTAAAAATGTATAAAATAATAAAATACTGAACTAAGTATTCATATCAAGTCATTAAATGTCAAAAACCACAAATCAATATTCATGTCAAATACACACACATACACACACACACAATAATAAACAGTAAAGTAAAAAAATAATATGCATTCATGACAAAGTGTATAAAAGAAAGGAATCAATAATAAACAAGCGAAGTCCGAAATTTCTATATTCGAAGAGCAAATTTCATTGGAGCAGCTTAATCCCAAGCCTTTTTATCATCGAGGTAGTGATTAACATGATAGTAGACTTTCAGGTATAGCTTCCGTTTTATAAACGATTTGAATTTGGAATATGGCTCGGAAGTTTATTGTAAAAGCGTATACAGTGGCATCTGAACATTCCCCCTATCCCCATCATTAACGAATTTAATGAGTTTTCTTCATTCTATAATTGATTTACAAATGAATTTGTTCGATATTGGCAAACGGTAATAATGTTCTACTTTACCATACCCCTTTGATTATTCGATTCCCTATCGCTTTTTTTCCAACCTATGGTCGCAGACAGCCAACAGGAAGAAGAAAAAAAACAAAAAAAATACTGATCTAGTTCTTGCAGAAGTATCCCGACTCGACCGTACCTTGAAGTTAAAAACCGTACCTTTTCAGAAAGCCAGCCGTACTTTTTTGGGAAATCATACTGGCAACACTGAATCTGTGGTCAATAGACTCTGCGTTAAAAAAAAAACCTTTTATTTGTGTGAGTGAATTGTTAGGTATTTAATATTTTATTTTATTTCATACACATGGTTTGAATTTCAACAGTGTATTGTTAAATAATACCGACAATAGTCAATTTAATTTTATTAATGTATCGACCTTCAGAAATGACCTTTAAACTTTACAGTCAATATGAGTCAAATGCGCATGCGTAGATTATCCGTCAAAATTTGTTTGGCGCGCTGATAACTACGACGATTTGATCACGATGAAATTACTTATTTTAGTCGTTCGACAGATACCTTACACAGCTAACGTTTCTAATTATTTCTGCATTATCTTCAATACTTGCAACGAAAATGTCTAGCGAGGAATTAAATACCAAGAGAAAGATGGCACGACAAAATGGTATTGTGCAACCTTTGTTGACTGGTAAGCAAATAATAATCATTTATTTAGGAGCGAATTTTAAATGTCAAGTGCACTTTAGAACTTAGTAATCAGAATGTCGTGTAGATAATTTTAACGTTTTATATTCACTGTGTCATTTAATAATTTCAATGATACCCACAAGGCAATTTAGAATAGATTATAAGTGTTTCAAATTAAGAATACAAACTTAAATACAATATTATGTCTTGATGAGACAGTTTGTATTGTATTATTGCATCTATAATAAAACAGGAAGTACCTAACTATTTTGATTTTAATCTACTTCTTCAACTACTGTTAAGATAATTTTACAAAATGCATTGGTATCTGTTTTTCAAATAGCTCGAGTGAGGCTATGATTTTATAATGAGAGGTATAATCAGAACAAATATCTACTAATCAATCTTCCCTACAGATCTCTATCAAATAACAATGGCCTATGCTTACTGGAAAGCTGGAAAAGTCAATGATGTTGCTGTCTTTGATTTATTTTTCCGCACAAATCCTTTTCAAGGAGAATTCACCATATTTGCTGGTCTTGAAGAAGTTATAAAATTTTTAGAAAACTTTAATTATTCTGACAGTGGTAAGTATTTCTTATCTAATCTATCTTAGAAGAAAAAACATTGTTGCACAAAATAATAACAGCTTTTTTTCTCCAGATATTGAATATTTGAAGCAGACTCTTCCAGAAAACATTGAACCCGAATTCTTTGCTTATTTGAAGGACTTAACTTGCAAGGATATTAGAGTAAGCGCTATTGAGGAAGGTTCTGTAGTATTCCCAAGGTATGTCAAACAAGTATATATCATCTAGCATTTTAAAAAAGCAGCTCTTTTCTTTTAGACGAAAAACACTTGACAAAATGAGTTGTGCCAAATTTAAAACTTATAAAATGCATTTGGTTTGGTAGATCGGAAGTATAAGAACCAAATTCATTCAATCAATTTATTAAAACAAAAATATATGGTATGTTTTTGTTCAAGTGCGATTTATCCATATAAAAAAATTAAAATAAACAATTTTTACAAGTGCTGTGCTACTTGCACAAACTCATGTTAAACGTAGTAACGAATCAGTCCACAAATGCTATCATTGATGTTTAAACAAAATATCACAGTTTTGTTGGTCTTACAGACCATTGCACAATTTAAGGAAGGTTAATAGAGACATCCTACAGTTGAATATTCAAAGCACCTTTTTTAACCGACTTCTAAAAAAGGAGGAGGTTCTCAATTCGGATGTTTCAATTTTTTTTATTTATGTTTGTTCGGGCATAACTCCGTCGCTTGCCAACCGATTTGGAAAATTCTTGTTTTGTTGGAAAGGGTATTCTTTCCAAATGGTCCCATAGCATAGCTACCAAGTCTGGATCTGATGATGGAATCTTGGCGAAAGCGAGGGAACTCTTCAAATTTTATATGAAAACGTTGCAATTTTGGTATTTTCTACAACAAGTGAAGCATTTGCGTTTGATAAGAACCATTCTACCATCAGATCTGATGATGAAGCCAAGAGTCACGGAACTCCGTAATGAGACAATGTACCCTAGTCGTGTTTGGGCTTGTTGTAATTGTAACGGTATGCACTTTCCATGTATATCAAGCACATGTGAACCACTAAAAAGTGAAAAATAAAAACTTTTTGCAAAAAATAAAACCGACTTCAAAAAAACTAAAAAAGTGAAAAATAACTTTAGCTTCTGAAGTCGGTGACAAAAAACTAAAGCAATCAAACAAAGAAGCTAAAGTTATTTTTCACTTTTATGTTTTTTTGAAGTCGGTTTTATTTTTTGCAAAAAAGTTTTTTTATTTCAATGGTGTCTTTAAGTACTTACCTATGTGTAATATTCAAATAAATAAACTGTCTAAAATGTCTTAAAGTGTTTTGTTGTGGTGGGATGCTGCTGTGGAAAGGTAAAATAAATGGTTTGTCATTATTCTGTTCTTTGACTACCAGCATAAGTCCTTTACCAGGAAGCCAGTTTTGAAAGGAAACTCTTTATTTTGCCTGTGACATGAACTAAATATTCCAAATTCGAAAGCCATATCTTTCCCAGCCAAAGACTTATTATTAGCTCAAAGCTATTGGGGAGCTAATCAAAAGATCTGCAGTGGTGCTATTTTTTTATTTTACTGTTTTTTAGTTTAACCCTAATTTGCAAAACCAGCAGCTTTGCACATGCTGTTTTTAGGAAAGCTCAAAGGGGTTTGAATGTTTATTCGGCATAACATTCTGACATTTAAAAATACCTATGTCTCATATTATCAGATTATATCAATAGCTGGCAACAATAAGAACAAGTATTTTGCTCCATCAGTGAATAGATTGTAACTTTGATACAAGTTAGCTTGCTATCTCACGAATGTCACGCTTTTTAAGATTTAATTTTTGATTTTGACCCTTAAAAAAGCGAAAAGGCACTTGTGCTCCCCGTCATAGCGATGTCTTTTTTTTCTAGCTAAACCATACCTGGGAACCCCAAAATCTGCTCAACTAGAACGCTATTTGCGCAGATTTTGGGGGTCAAAGTTCGTGAACTATTTCACAAATATTTTTGAATACTTACATTGAAAATGTAAGATTTTTACTTTAAACACTTCCACGACCCCCGTAGTATTCAATCTATCTGTCACCGTAAAATTGTCAAACACGTTAGATTGTAATATTACTAGAGAGACTGTAAACTCTCAAAAGATACCGTAGGTAACCGATTCGCGGGGCCCCTATTTCTGTCTGCAGGGTTTAAAGGAACCAAACTAACCTAACGACTTGGGGCACACCAAGTCCCGATTATGGCGGCAGAGATACTTCCGTCGCATGCATTTTTACAAAACTCCGGTTTTACTATGATAGATTACAATATACCGAAAAATAAAGCGTTATATTGTAAGCAGTGTGTTCGTTTGACAATATTTCGAGAGTTTACAAACTCGCTAGAGAGATTACAATCTAACGTGTTTGACAATTTTACGGTGACATATCCATTAGCACAATGTTTTGAGTGCGTAACATTGCGTTCTACAGTAAAACGCGATTTTCACCCCAAAAAAAGTCGTTTACCAGCGATGTTTTTTGCATAAAGTTACTTAGTTTGATGTCTCTTTACACTCTGTATAAGTATCACGGAGACCGAAATTTAAGAAAAGTCGAAAAAAACGAAAGTTTGGCAGGCCAGACTCCGTAACTAAGTACTAAAATATTCAAACCACAACTGGGTTCACAATTTTATTAGCGAATTCGAACATTGCTGCACGTACTAATAATAATGATTACATAATATGCTGTTTACAATCATCGTTTATTTATGACATTGTGTATCTTGCAGGGTGCCCTTATTAAGAGTTGAAGGACCTTTAATTGTAGCGCAGTTGCTGGAAACCACTTTATTAACTCTCGTTAACTTTGCAAGGTAAGTCACTTGCTATCGTATATTATAATATGGACGTAATTATTTAAATTTTATAAACATATCATGCTGAGAAACTGTTTGTACTAGATTAGTCAACAAAAGTAAATGATGTTTATTATGCATAAACCTTATCACTTCTATAAATATTTCTTCGGTTGTTCGTCCGCTTTTGTCTGCTGGTTGACAGAACTTTCACACTCGGTTTATTTCCTATGATTAAATAAAATAAGAAGCCGGTGCTGTGGTATATCCCCATTGCACTAGCTAGCGCAATGCTATTAAACTTAAAATTAAGACGTAAAAGGAGCTGAGCAGTTCTAATTGCAAAATTGTTTCACGCACGACGACACAAATGGAATACTCACGAAAATTAAGTACAGTCAGATATTCAGTCTGATGTTCTACACTAGTCAGCTGAAGCATGACCCTTAACATTTTGCATAATCGGTTAAATCATACTTATCAAGGCTTTCCTGTGTGTGCTCAGATATGAATGTTTGCTCTTCGATACTACGCATAATGTCACACTTATCAGATAGGAGCCAGGTCAGGCATGGCTGCTTCAAATAATTGCATGCCGTTTTTCATTAGTTCACAAAGGGGTATGTCACCCTTTGTGTGTCGTTAAGTATGTGCCTACTATATCATTTCCATTTATAGAAGTACCTGATACCAAGACCATAAAATATTTCGTGGTATGATTTATTACATGCGGGTATAGTATCATACAGAATTACATCATAACAACTTCACATTACGCCTGTATTTCCCCGTAGGGTTACGCTGAGGTGTACCTGTAGTACACCCACATTTCTGTAATAGGGGAAGAGCCTATTGCCAACAACCGGGCACCACCCCGGCCTGCTACGGTGAAATTCCTGAAGGAAAAACCCAATACTTTATGTCCAACTCGAATCGAACTTAGGACCTCAGCAATAACTCTTGCGACCATAAGACCAACGTGGCATCAGTTCATACAGATGTAATAAAATCAATATCTGCCCACTTAGCACTAGCAATCAATAAAATGGTGAACCTACTAACACTCACTCTTACAAATAATGGTTTCCCGCTGAAGGACGTTTCCATTGTTTAATCGGCAGAAAATTCTTGTGACGAAACTTTAATAAACCTTAAAGATAATAAAAAATAATACAAAGGCATGACACCTACTTACCACCAACAACTCTAGGCTGTAGACTACTGTGTTTGGTAAAAACGGAAGCAATGGAAAAATAGGAAAGTGCTCAAAAGAGTCGCATTAAGCTCAGTTTCGGAAACATCAACATCACTTTGGTTCAGCTGGAAGTAGGTATTGTGATTGTATTTTTTCCTCTACTTTATACAATGACATTATTTTATCACATCGACGCCTAATTTTATGCCATTGTTAGTATTTGAATTCGTCCTGATAAATATGCTTTTGAAAATTGGTTCTAACTAATTAATATTTTACAGTTTGATGGCAACGAACGCGGCACGTTACAGAATGGTTGCTGGGAAAAATGTTTCATTACTCGAATTTGGTTTAAGAAGAGCCCAGGGCCCGGACGGTGGACTGTCAGCCTCGAAATATGCGTACATTGGTTAGCATTCATAAATTATGTATTTCATGACAGCAGGATATTAATTTTCTGCTGACAAAAGGATTCCTGTGTTCATGTGTAATATTTTTGCCTTGTATAGGGGCGTAAATTAACTTGTCTCTATGGTATTGATTGTATTAGCGTGTTTGCGCAGCTTAGGCAGGCGGCTAGCGAACCCCCGGTGCCTGGTACGAAACTCGCGGGCACTATTCAAACTTGTGCAATATAAAACACCCTGCCGCGCCATTGACTCATAAGAATCCCCAATAGCGAATATACTTTTCGTTAATAGGTTTAATCAGGCAAGTTTCGCGAACCTTGCCCTTGAATGTCTCACCTGCTTGGTACTCACGTACGGCCTGCCACCAAAGTTTTAAATTGGCTTTGCTACCTGATTTGTTGGATGATAGGTGTTTTCGAACCTTGTACGAATTTTCTTTCTTATTGTTGAACTTGTAGTTAGGTACCTATACGCTAGGGGACGTAGGTATCTACCACCCGTGTTACCTTCATTTTACTTTTATGTTTCTGTTTTAGGTGGATTCGATGGTACAAGCAATGTGTTGGCTGGGAAACTATTTAATATACCGGTGCGAGGAACCCATGCTCATTCGTTTGTGACTTCGTTCAGCACGCTGGAAGACTTGCACTCGGTGATGATACGGCACGCAGAGTCACAGAACTCGTGC
Organism: Xestia c-nigrum; assembly: GCA_916618015.1. NCBI lineage: Eukaryota > Metazoa > Arthropoda > Insecta > Lepidoptera > Noctuidae > Xestia > Xestia c-nigrum. Next base: position 10,026,724 of record OU745245.1, read on the forward strand.
AACCTGCTCGATCTGTCGCTAGAGTGGCGCAAGCGAGTGTCCGCCATCATAGATATATCCCCGGAGGAAGCGAGCGACGGTGAACTAGCTGCTCTCATATCCTATGCCCTAGCATTCCCGTCGGGTTTCTTGGCTCTAGTGGATACGTACGATGTCAAGAGGTATAATTTTCAAGGCTTACCGTCACGACACAGGCAGCATAATATGAATGGGCATTCTGGCTACAATAGCAACTGTGGAACCAATGGTACTAGAGTACTCAAATCACCGACTATACATAGTACATATGGATATAGCACGGTCGAACGCACACTGAGGTAAAGATGCAAATAGACAACTCATTGACATTTGGTGTCTGATAAACTTGTATTATTGTTTTGCATTTTCATTTGTATTTTAAGTTCTGTGAAGTTTTCATTATGACTTAGATTTGTTCTGTGTACTGGCGAGCCCAGTTATTGCAATCATTTGACATATCTCATCGTTAGGGGGGCATGAAAGACTCATAACACTGGGACGAATGACATATGCAAGCACACTCTAACAACACATTACCCGCCGGGATTATCTGCTGGGAATACTTAACAATCATGGCCGTAGATACTATTTTATGTTTTGTTTCGCTTTTTCAGTGAAGCGTATATGGACGGCGCTTCATGTACAACCGAATGTAAATAAATGAGAACACGTCCTACGAGAATTTTATATTTGCTTCAGTGTGACGTATTGTCGTGCCCTATATGCAAGATTAGGGGCAATTTTAGTCATTGGGCACAGTTGCATTGTATAGGGATATGCACACGTTCACAGTATTCAAGCCGGTATTGCATGTAAAGCTACCATCATGCACCTTATATAATCATAGTAAGAAACCACTGGATATTTCTTTTATATTTTTGTATTTATCTGTCGTTTGAACGAACGTAGTGAACAAACTGTAGTAGACACCCAGTTGATTGTACGCCTACGTAATCGCAAATGACCTCATACAGCATTACTTACCTTTAACACATCCACAAGACGTTGAAGTACATTCAGTAAATGTAGGTATGAATGATGTATTTAAGTAGCAGAGGTATTTCAAAGTCAGCATGCCCTGTAACAGATAGTTACGTAACTGATAACAGTAGGTATTTATGTCTTAGCATTTTTTAATTAGTAGTATTGAAATAATGTTTCTTAACAGGAGTGGTCTGCTAAACTTCTGTGCCGTGGCCCTAGCGCTAAACGACTGCGGCTACAGAGCTTTTGGTATCCGTATTGACAGCGGCGATCTGGCTTATTTATCTGTACTAGCGCGGGACACCTTCGAGAGCATCGCCGAAGCTTTCAAACTGCCCTGGTTCTGTAAACTAACCATTGTAGCCTCCAATGACATTAACGAAGAGACAATACTCAGTTTGAACGAACAAGGACACAAAATCGACAGTTTCGGGATCGGGACCCATCTAGGTATTGTAATTACATATTTGAAAATAATATTATTATCACAGACTGCTAACTATCTCATGCATACTTCTCTATGCGCTTGCTGGGTCTATTATTTCCTACATTTACCACAATGACAGTAATTTCCGGAAATGCGCTATTAATATGCATTACATTGTGCTAAGCTGCGGTACTTTTTGCTGGTCACTTAACTGTTATGACTCAAGAATAATACGTATGAGGAAACAACCATTTGTGGTTTGATGTCATGTCATACAAAGTTAAAGTATTTGTGTACGTCTTTTGCAGTAACATGTCAACGCCAACCAGCTTTGGGATGCGTTTACAAATTAACGGAAATAAACGGCCAGCCTCGCATCAAGCTGAGTCAAGATGTTGGGAAAGTTACCATACCTGGTCACAAAGCGGTACGTCGAAACTAAAAGTCCCTTGTCATTACCATTCCCTGAATTACAAAAAAATAACTAGAAAAATCTTTCGAAGAAGAAGAATACTAGAAAGCTAAACCTCTACTAAAAAACAAACTAAATAGAAACAAGCCCAGTAGTTTAGAATTCTGTAACAAATCATAAATTCTAATGCAGAACAGAACGACTCACAGTCAGGGCCCATTCAAATCTTTCCAAGGGGAGAAGGCTACTCCTTTGTGTCGCGCAGTCGGGTAAAAAGATCAAATATGACACAGCTGACATTTTCATCGGTTTTCATGATCCTAATTGGAGCCTAACATGACGCCTGTAGTTTTCAAAGGGTTAAACTGAGGTGTGGCTAAAAGTTCACCCACATTTCACCAGTTATGTAGTTGGGAGCGAGCTTACTGTGAATGCTCACCAACCACACGTCATTGCTAAAATGTCTTGTATTAAAGATACGTGTGATGTATCGAATAAGTTACCTTAGTTTTATTTATTTACTAGCTGACCCGCGCAACTTCGTCTGCGAGTGAGGGTTAGTTTTTTTTTTAATAAAAACTATCCTATGTTACTTCTAATACCTCCAAAAATATGTGTACAACGTTTCATGATGATCGGTTGAGTACTTTTCGCGTGATAGGATAGGATAGGATAGGATTTATAAATTACATTTGACACACTTAGATATAGCACACAATTAGATCTCTGGGTCTGTCTTAGCATGCCATGGCCTGAGATTTCATCAACGCGCTAATAATGTCAGTAATATTCGTTTAGCTTGCCCTTTATGTTCAATGAGTCTCTGATGTCTACAGGTTGGTTTAGTAAGTTGGGTATTGCGAAAGAAGCGGTACGCCTGCCATAGAGGTTATTTTTGCGTGGGACTTCAAGTGATTTGGATTTTGCTTGTTGAAGTTAACTAAAATTCAGGCTAAGTTGCAGGTATTTTCCAAAAGAACGTTTCCAGTACCTAGACGAGGTCATTGTGTTATCTGAATGAAAATTAATTCTCTCGCTCGATGTTTATTACTGCGATAATGAGTACAAACTTGTTGTTGTTAAGTTCGTTTGCAAATTATTAATGAAAACGAACGCTATCTTGATTTATAAAAGCACACTGAAGTCAGCAACAAACAACTGACTGGATTGAAGTTGAACTTTAACTTGTATACGATTGCAACTAATCACAGAACTTATCGCCTCGACAGCCATTTTAGATCGTTAGAATATACTTTATTGTTAGCTTAAAGTTTAATAGAACATGTTACCGAATATCCTAATATCGATAAGACTATGATTTGTGCGATGAGATTAGGTAGGTCAATATATTATAAGACGGAATATCGTATAACGTACGGCCCTGAACCAATGCGTGTTATCAAGGAGAAAAATATACGATTGTCATGAATAGATAGGTATGGCTTACACAGTATCTTCGAACGGCACAAGGTCTTGTGACTTACGAATACTTTGTCAGCTTTATTATTGACTGTTCAGTGACTGCACTATTTACCATCGATTTACTAGACGGTTATGGATATTACAAAAGCGATGTAGATAACATTGTTCTATAAATCCCTGCCCTCGTACAAATATTAGGTTTGTCACTATCAATTAACATTAAATTTAGTTTCAAGTTCAATTGATTATACATATCAACGTCTTTTTAACAAAATGATGAAGGTCAAATATGTTACTCAGTGTCTTGATGGAATAACTTAGAAAGAGTATTTTTCTGATAAATGTGGGTTTTTTTTTTAATTGGGTACTTATACTATCCTTGAGGTAAATTTTATTAAATCGTTAACCTACTATCCTACTGACTACACTTAATTAATTAAAATAGTCTTCCCCTGTTCAGCTTCATAGAAAAAATACATAATAATAAAAATTTCTTCAGTCAGGTTACACCTACATACAATATAGATTATGTAGTAGATAATTTGAGATGACTTTCCTAAAAAGTGGCCGAATCATATCGGATTTAAAGATAAAACAGCCTAATTATTTTTTATTGAATGATATCCTAAACTGTTATCGTAATAATTTCAGGCGTACAGACTATTCGGTGCTGACGGCCACGCTTTGATCGACCTTCTGCAGCGGTCTCTTGAGCCGCCGCCCGAGGTCGGCCAGAAGGTGCTCTGTAGACATCCCTTCCAAGAGTCGAAGAGAGCCTACGTCATCCCCAGCAAAGTTGAACACCTATACAAGGTGGTTGTATATCTTTTCTTAGCAATATTATGAGTCGCCACTCAGTGGGTGCCAGAAGACGGGCAGCGTCGCCGAGGGAGGCCTACAAAACGCTGGCGTGACGACTTAGAAGCGTTTGCGATAGATTGGCCTGAGAGAGCCGCACGTAGAGAGGAGTGGAAGACTATGGGGGAGGCCTTTGCCCGCAGGGGGACAATACAGGCTAACAAAAAAAAAGAGGAAATTGCAATTGAATTATGATGCTGCACATATTCTACAGATAAAATTAATGTACTTCAATACAATAGGGAATACCTATGCATGTATTTTCTTTTTTTATTGCGATAAGGAATGTAAAAATAATATAAAAATAATGACGAATAGTGAAAATAAGATCAAAATCGGCAAAACAACACAAAAGTTACTACCAATAAAACTTTTGTTTCTATCATGTTTCTATCTCTTTCTAGATAAATGGAATTTGGTATCGATTTTGTACGTCGATATGACGAATGACGTCATGAAAGATATCGGATCTCTCTGTCTAATCTGCAGTTTCAAATGCTTGCTTCTTAGTATTTATACAGGGTGTCCCAAAACTCAACGTCAAGCCGAAACGGGGTGACAGGATTGATCATAACCATCACGAGAAAAATCTGAAAAAAAATCTATCCCATGCAGTTTAAAAATTATGGGCATTTTAAGAAAAACCTAGAAATTTGATCAAACTGTACCATTTTTCGGTTATTGTGGTTATTCTTTTTTATTTTTGTTCATTTGAACTTTGGAAACGTAATCCTAAATAATATTTCTAGAATCCCAATAAAAAATAATGACACAATTGCCTCAAGTTTCCGAGAATTGAGACTATTTGTTAAACTACGAATTTAAAATTTTCAAGATTCGTCGACTTTGACAGGCCCTCCTATAAAAAAAATTTACTAGAGTGCCTTGGCAAGTGGCATTAAAAGTTGGCGCATTTAATCAGAATTCTAAAATGGTACAATACTTGTTAGTTCCATACAATAGAAAAGAGTAAAAAAATTAAAACCTCAAGTAACCCGATTTTTGCTATCTCATTTTACTCAGTTAAAATGTTTTTAATTCACACAAGCTCTAGGTAGGTTCTTAATTTTAAGACAAAATGATGAGAGAGATGGATAATGGGTATGTTCGCCATGAGTGAGCGAGACAGATAGTGACGCCACTTTTACCAAAGTGAAAAAAAGTTAGTAAAATTAGTAAAATAATTAGGTTTGTTGGAATAAAAGTCAGATGATAGAGAAATAACGTTTTTTATTACAATAAATGTTCAAATTGTTTACCATCAGCCTCAATACAAGCCCTACATCTTCTTAAAAAAGATCTACTTATTAGTCGGGCATATCTTCGAGAGTTGATCGCCTCAGCTGCTTGAGAAATGCGTTCACGCAGGTCGGCTACGTTCTCAATGGGCTTTGAGTAAACTTTTTCTTTGAGAACTCCCCAATAGAAAAAATCCAGGGGATTTAAATCTGGTGAACGGGCGGGCCACGAGATAGTGCCCGAACGTCCAATCCACCTTCCCGGATATTCCTGGTCAAGGAAATCTCTTACTTGCACTGCGAAATGCGCTGGGCAGCCATCTTGTTGAAACCACATGTCGCGAAGATCTGCTAGTGGTACGTCCTCTAACAGGGTTGGTAAATCTTCTCTTAAAAAATGTAGGTAATTAGTTCCATTCAAGTTCTCAGGCAGTTCAATAGGCCCAATAATTTTACCGTTTAAAATTCCGGTCCACAGGTTTACTTTAAAACGATACTGGGATCTATCTTCTCGCATTAAATGTGGATTCTCCACATGCCACTCGTGATAATTGTGCAAGTTCATGTAACCATCTTTTTTAAATGTCGATTCATCTGACCAGAGAATTTTTTGGATGAATTGGGGATTCTCATTATGCCTCTGTAGCATTGTTCTACAAAAAGAAATCCTTCCCTGATAATCTCGAGGTAGAAGACTTTGAACTCGTTGTACGTGAAACGGATGCATTTCGGCTCTTTGTAAAATACGATGAGCAGTGCTTTTCGGTATTCCCGTTCTTTCTTCAATTCCACGTACGGAAATACTTCGGTCACGTGCGACCTCTTGCAATACTTCTTCCTGGAAAGGAAACACAGGTCTACCTCCAGCCTGTATTTGATTCGGGAAATGGCCGCCCTCTGTGAGTGAACGGTGCACATTAACAAACACGCGGTGATCCGGGTAGCGCTCTAAATTTGGATATCTTTCACGATAAAGTCTAGCGGCAGCACTTGCGTTGCATCTGCATTCCCCATAAATGAGGTCCATGTTCGCATATTCTTGTGAAGTGTAGCGCGTAGGCATGGTAGATAAAAAGGATGCCAACACAAAAGTCCAGAGAGAAGCCAAAGTTGCCGGTATGTTATCAACAAGTCCAATTCACAAAGATTCAAGTCCAAAAAGAGAAGCCAAAGTTGTCAGTACTAAATCAACACAAGCGAATACGAACGTGCGCAGTAGACGAATGAGCGAAACGTACTAACTGGTTGGTGTCGGACTGGTAGCGTAGCCATTTGCTTGGCTGAAACTAGTGCGAATGAAACAGATAGATGCCATAGCATCTATCTGTTTCATTCGCACTCGTTTAAACGACGCATCTCCGTCTCAATGCGTGGCGTCACTATCTGTCTCGCTCACTCATGGCAAACATACCCATTATCCATCTCTCTCATCATTATGCCTTAAAATTAAGAACCTACCTAGAGCTTGTGCGAATTAAAAACATTTTAACTGAGTAAAATCTGATAGCAAAAATCGGGTTACTTGAGGTTTTAATTTTTTTACTCTTTTCTATTGTATGGAACTAACAAGTATTGTACCATTTTAGAATTCTGATTAAATGCGCCAACTTTTAATGCTACTTGCCAAGGCACTCTAGTACATTTTTTTTATAGGAGGGCCTGTCAAAGTCGACGAATCTTGAAAATTTTAAATTCGTAGTTTAACAAATAGTCTCAATTCTCGGGAACTTAAGGCAATTGTGTAATTATTTTTTATTGGGATTCTAGAAATGTTATTTAGGATTACGTTTCTAAAGTTCAAATGAACAAAAATAAAAAATAATAACCACAATAACCGAAAAATGGTACAGTTTGATCAAATTTCTAGGTTTTTCTTAAAATGCCCATAATTTTCAAACTGCATGGGATAGATTTTTTTTCAGATTTTTCTCGTGATGGTTATGATCAATCCTGTCACCCCGTTTCGGCTTGACGTTGAGTTTTGGGACACCCTGTATAGATATGTATTATAAAAATAATTTTACTTTTCCATTTCTGAAGTTAATACACGTTGTTTAGAGTGTTAAATTAATCAAGCATACACCCTATGGTTTTAATATAAAAGGAGTGTTTATATTAATTAGCAGTCTAATCAATAGCAACTCTACGTTTCTACACAAAACTTCAGATTGTATCGGCAAATACTTTGTCTTGCACTACAGGCAGTTAAGAAACGATTTTATCGTGACATTCAAATTTGAATTCTATTCAAATATTGAAAAGTTTTTATTACAATAATGGCATTTTTAATGATAGAGGATTCTTTTTAACATATTTTATAGGTGTACTGGAAGGATGGTCTCATTAACACGATGCCGAAACCACTGCACGAAGTACGAGAGCGCGTGCAGGCTTCACTAAGAACTCTCAGACAAGATATCAAGAGGAATCTGAACCCGACTCCCTACAAGGTACTTATAAATACGACACATAATCACTATTCCGAGATGCAATAAACAAACATATTCTGTTCAGTAGGACAGCATTCAATACTGATATTGTCTATCTAGTGTTTATAGTTAAAATTGCGAGTTAACATTGCTATATTGTTATGAGCCTTATTTCTCTCGCAACAAAGACTGTTTTCAGACTGTTGCACGATAATTAATGAAAATGGCAACAAGAGTATGAGTTGTTGTATGCAATTGTACAATATGATTACTTATGTTTCATAGAGGTATGTATAGTATAGGTAGTCTGTACAAAGTGATGGCTGTTATTTCTCTATAGAAATGATTACACCCATTTGGATAATAAAAAACTTCCTTAAACACGTTTACTTAATGGTGTTGTAATAAGTACTATTGGGTTGCTCTTGCATGTAACGTCGTATTTGGTTTAGAAAGCATGTCATGCTCCCTGGCGCAACCACCTTTGCTTATAGCAAGCAAGTTTAAGCTAGGTACAAATAAAATGGAGGTATTTGCGGACTGCCGATAGAAGTTAAAACAAAAAATACACAAACGACGCCCTAGTCGTAGCACTGCTACGGGTTGTGCCCCGCGCACGCCTATGGTGCTACGAGTACGGGTGCTACGGGATCGGCTACGAGAGCTACGAAACGTACGTGACGGTAACGCGAGTTCCAAGATTATTGTTCGCCCAAAAAGTGCTCTAGCTTACTTATGGAGGAAACTTCTTTAGGTAACGCGCCTAAAGAAGTTTTCACTTAAGTCTGTAAAATTATAGTCCTATAAAAAAAAAGTCTAGTTTCAACGAATACTTTTATTTAAAGAGGTTGCGCTGCGGAGTATCTGCTATATAGTGTGTGCTTTTTTGTTATTTCAGGCGCTGAATGACCATTTCTACGAAACATTTAATGGTGTCGTAAGTTCTATACTAATTTAACATAGATTTGGGGGTACTAATCAAATAGAATGATTATAGAATTATTTGATACTATAATTTGGTTATACTAGGTATGTATAGTATAGATATATCATGGTGTGTTCGCCGGGAAGGATACTGCAGCGCAACCACTTTATACTAGAATTTTATAGACATTCCGTAGACTTTTTTATGCAGCTTATACTTGTTTAAGCAAAGGTGGTTCCGCCGGGGAGCATGACGGTAAGAATGCAGTTGGCCTAATAATATAACACCCATGACGCTACAGCGCGTCACCTCGTTTAAGAATTCGGGCGTGGGATGGTCATCAGACTCTGACAGCCGCATACGACTAAAGTCACTTTAAAATGTTTTTTGGTTACAGGTGGCAGTCAGTGATGACTTGTACAACTTCATCCATGACTTGTGGCTCCAGAATGCTCCTATTGGAGAGTTGTCATGAAAGGAATGATTCTTAGTATTAACCAATACTAAAAGAAGAACAAACAAGAGCTTGGTTAACCTTTTCTAAGGAAAACAACGAAAAATTTCACTTAGTATTAAGTTAATTTCGGTCCGCCGGTGGCCTGTGTTGCTCTGAGTTAATTTATAAAATGCAACAACTTATATATTGTATTTAAAATACTATCATATTATGTAGTATATAGATACACACATTGTGAAAGGTAATCTTGTATAAGTATTTGAAGTTTTATACGCATACAAGACAAGTTTTAATTCTGCCATCCTAGGTTTACATGATGATTCTAAATTAAGACAACTATAAATTGGTATATTTAATATAGTTATTTTTATACCTAATAACTAGCATTATGTGGAACCTAAACAATATTTATTATTTAAGAGTAAAATGTCGCATATTATATTGCAAATAATACAACATTATAGACCTAATCAATTTTGATATTTTGTAACATTGTACAGATTCCTACACATATTTAATCTATTAGAATTGTGGGCTTGGAAAATATAATGTTTAGGCTTGAGCCATTGTATAAAAATTATTGCCACGCAAGAATCAAATTATTATTGCGAGAGCTTTTGCAATATTTATTCTCGTACTATTAGACCATTGGTAAATTTATTACATGGTAACTTTACTAATATATAATATTGAATTATGGTCTTGAAACACTTGCAATTGCACCAGTCGTGCAAATGATCGTTTCCAATATTCCAAGTTTGTTCCTATGCTAGTCAAATACAAAAATGTTACAATGTTTTTAAAAGTATTTATTTGTTTAGATTTTTAACGTATAATGTTACATTCCTGAACTTTGGAAACAAAAGCTTAAACCAAAGGATTGTTGGCATTAACAAAAGTAGATATTTAACAGTACATAATTAATATGTACTTTTACCCCTCGCCATTGGTAGAAGCCATTCGGACATAAAATGATCCATTGATGTTTATGCAATTAGTACCTAGTAATCTTCATTACATTCACAGTGCAAATATAATGAAAACCGTTTGCTAAAGCTCTGTCTGTAGCTGTTAAGGGGCCGGCGGAGCATGCGTTTTTCATACAAACGTGATACCAAAATAATATGAAAATCAAACATAGTCTTAAGGTAGTGTGTATTTATTTCGATTGGATTACAGAATATCTATGTTCCCAAACAAATATTTTGAAAGGACAATGATATAAAGGCGAGATATGAGGAATTTAAAATTTCTATAGAAAAAATATTTTTCTCATAACTCTTGATTAAATCAGTATCCATTCAAAATATGTGTTTGGGAACCTATATATTCTGTAATAAAATCGAAATAAATACACACTACCTTAAGAATATGTTTGATTTACAAATTATTTTGGTATTACATTTGTATGAAAAACGCATGGTCCGCAGGCCTCTTAAAGGTTTAGTTAAGTTTTCATGAGAGATACAGTAACATTTTGTACAAATTGTGTATTTATTACAAAATAGTGCATTTAGTTCACCTTTTAGCTAGAAAGTAGGTTGAAGGGACGTGATATTAGGTTATTGATTTCATTGTTATTGGTGGTGGAAATTCATTGTTGTGATATATAAATATTATGAAATACATTTTAATTTCTCGACAAGGTTGTTTTGGAATACAGCAATTATCATGGTCCTTTCTGAACAATTTAATAAAGTGTTAAATATCATAAGCAATATAGACAGTATAATTAAATACATTTTTTAAAATATGAATGTTGGAGATATATTGATTGTTAGTTATACAACTGAAACAGTAGTACAGTTTTGTTTACTTATACATATATTTATAGGTGAATTGAAGGCCGTTTTCTATGACTTACTTACGTATATCTGACAGTAAATATGCCAATGCCAATGTCTCATAGCATCATCGGTGTTTCTATAAACGAATAGTCGGAACCGGCTCAGTTGCCATAAAATGAAAAAAAAAAAAAGTTAGTTTGAAATATCTATATCAACTACTTCTCGCAAAAAAATGTTTTTCTGTGACGTATGGTTTTTAACAGTCCGTAAGCTAAATGTCTAGCAGACAGAGATAGCAACCTACTGATTCCTGTTAGTAAGTCATTGAAAATGGCCGGAAGATTAAAGGTTGTCCATTGACACTTTAGTATCGAAGAGTTCTAGTTAGCATTTGTAGAGGTCGATGTTAATGTTGGTCGTATTTTTTTCTGTTTTTTAACCGCAAACATATTTTTCAAATACAAAGTAATAAAACGGATGAATTGTTTTAAACATGATGTGCAGTGCAATCCTATAAAATCATGGATTACACGTAAGTCATCGGAATCAACTTGTTTGTGAATAAAGGTGGACGCACACTTATCCGCGCCGAAGGGTTTTTTTCTCATCCGTGTGACGTCACCTATTCGTCCGATTCGACGCATAGGTGACGGGATAAGTGTGCGAGGTTTTATAGGATTTCATACAAGTAATTCTAAAATTCGATTCTTTCGGAGCGGTCGATTATTTCGGCGCGGAGATGGGCGCGGATAAGTGTGCGTTCACTTCATCGATTCTTTCGGCGCGGATAAGTGTGCGTCCACATTTAATATCTTTATTTTCACTGAATAGATTGTATCAAATAGTAACCAAAGTGAGTTGAGCTATTAGTGCTAGCACTAAGGCTCCTACATAGGCTTGTGGTTTATACTGTGCGTATTTTATCTATTAACCGCTACCGTTATAAAAACGTGCATAAAGCAGTCATCTAACTGTGCTTCATGCACGTTTTTATGAAATTGTGCTTATGAAAACTATAGTTACTTAGGTACCAAGTTTTTTAAAACCATTTATTCAATAAACCTATACTTAAGTGTTAACCACCAGCAGTCTTAATGTTGTACCAAATAATTCGAAAGGTTGGTATATTTACGAGGGAAATTAATATTTAAATGCAAAATTAGAGAGATGGACGGTTAAGCTGTTTGGCTATTAATTAATTAATTTCTACGACAACAAATATCGTAGAAATCAATTCTAATCGTAATTTGATGAGTATATTGACGTAGTTTTCTAGCACTCCGTCCGCGGTTAGAGGACAAAAAAATAGAAACTAGAAATAGCGTCGCATAATTCCGTATTGCTTTCTACAATTAAAAGAAAGCACTTGTTTATGTTTTAGATTGTAATTGTTTAAAGTAACCCAAAAATTAAGTACATTATTTTACCTTAGCTTGGTGCAGGACGCTAAATTTGGTGAAGTTTGGATGATGTTTTGTGTAGACTAGAGGTTAGCACAAACACTGGCCTGATCACGGTGTTATCTGTGCCTTTGAATTTAGCTTAATAAATAAACACAGTTTTTTAATGTATTTTTTAGAAATTGCTTATTATCTACGTAGATAAACTTGGGTGAAGTTGAATGTTATTAAATAACTTACTTTTGTAATCATGCATTTTATTTCATGTGCTAAACATTTCCCCAATACATTCGGATTTAAGTTCCTCGCAGAATCATTAAAGAAATATGCAGTTCCCAAAACATTAAGAAACTTGGCATTCTTTAAACAAATTAAAATGATGCATCAACAGTCATTCCTGTTTTCATCAGTTTCAGCTTTCAATAACGTCTGTAGCGAAAGTTATATCAAAAACAAGAATATTATTATGTCAGTAATTATCTAATAAGCCGACCAAATCGATAAGGTTACGAAAAAGCGGCCGGACCATACATAAACGTAACCCATCCTAAATGAATGGGATAATACGGATGTTTTGTTAGTACAGTTTCATACAAAAGTTTGCTGGTCAGCAGTGCAAGTAGTGATTCTCGATAAAATGAGTTTTTATGGAGTCAAAAACTCATTTTATCGAGAATGACTGTCAAATTTATCTTATCGTGTCCTATCGATTCCTACGTACTTGTACTGCAGGTTAGTAATGTTTCATATTATAGTCTATGATCTTAGTTTTTAAAGAAGAAAATGAAATATTGTCTGTGGTTAGACTTCATGTCATGTCTGCTTTATGTACAATACACAAGTCCTCGTCTCCCTGAATTTTATTTGTAAGAACCCATTGCATCACGCCCGAAATATAGAACATGGTGTCATCGTGAGGATATCAACAGGGAAATAGAAGAATGGAGACCAATATTTTTCTGGGTAACAGTGTCAAACCCCTAACAAGACAAAATGGTAACATGGCTGAACATTGGAAAAATTGGAAACAAAGATTCGAGATTTACTGCGATGCTAATGACATAAAGAAACAGTCAGAAACGAAGCAAATAGCAATATTTTTGAATCTCATTGGTGAGTATGGATTAGAAGTCTTCAATTCCCTAAATATCGATAGAAAATCTACAACTATAGAAAATGTGCTGAATCACTTTGACAAAAAATTCAATCCGCAAAGCAACATTACAGTGGAAAGGTATAGTTTCTTTACAAGATTACAGCAACAAGAAGAATCTTTGGATAACTACGTCACGATATTGAATAATTTAGCCAAGTCATGTGAATTCAACGACTTAAAAGATTCCTTAGTCAAAGATATGTTTGTTATCGGAATAAACAACTCAAAAATAAGAGAAAAATTATTACAGCAAGAAAAACTAATACTTGAGGATGCTTTAAAAATTGCAAAAAGTATGGAATTATCTCAAGAAAGGTCTACAAAAATAACAAAGTCACAAAGTCATCAATCTTCAGAAAATATGTCATCAGTTCAGCAAGTGTCAAAAATAAACCACAGAGGCAGGTCAAAGTCAAGAAACAATTTCAACAATTTCAATAATTATAGACAGAGAAGTAAGTCAAATAATAGAGATTATAATCAAAACTCTGTGAAAAGACGTGACAATTCAGTATCGAAAAAGCCTTGTAACAGATGCGGACAGGTTCACATTTATAAATGCCCAGCGGAAGGAAGAACGTGCAAAATATGTAAGAAGCAGAACCATTTTGCTAAATATTGTTTTTTCAACAAGGACAGACAGGACAAGGGTCAACAACAAAAATCTAGTGTAAGTTGTATTAATTATGATGACTCTTCTTGTAATGACAATTATTTTATAATTAATAAATTGACTGACAATAATAAATGTAATAATAGAGAGGATGAGTGGAAAATTAATGTAAATTTAAATAATATTTTGACAAAATGCCAAATTGACACAGGTGCCGATACTAATGTTATTTCTAAAGACACACTTAATTCTATAATGACTCAGACTAATAGGAAAATACATATTCAAAGAACAAATAATAAGATTTTTTCATTTTCAGGAGAAATAGTTCCAAATCTAGGTAGCTGTGTGATACAATGTGAATTTGAGAATGGACTGAAGACTAAAATATATTTTATTGTAGTTGACTGTAAATGCCAAACAATTCTAGGCTGGAAAACGTGTGAAAAACTTGGTATTGTCAAAAGAATTTATAAAATTCAAAATAACCTACAACTTGATTGTGACAGGTCAGTACAAAGTGTCGTATCCAAATATTCTCATACATTCGAAGGTATAGGATGTCTTCCAAATGAAGTTCACTTGGATATCGACGAAAATGTGAAACCAAAAGTATGTCCTATTCGTAGAATACCATTTTCTCTTCAAAATCGTTTAAAGTCTGAATTAGGAAATATGGAAAAGATGAAAATAATTGAAAAGGTCACCAAACCTACAAAATGGGTTAATTCTATTGTTTTAGTAGAAAAAACAAACGGTTCATTGCGTGTATGTCTTGATCCGAGAAACCTAAATGTTGCTATTCAAAGACCTCATTATCCTTATCCTACATTTAATGATCTCAGGTCACAAGTTACTAGTAGTAAAATATTTTCAAAATTAGACGCAAGTTCTGGCTACTGGACTATCAAATTGGATAAAGAGAGCAGTGACTTATGTACATTCAACACACCTTTTGGTAGGTATAAATTCCTTAGACTCCCGTATGGTATAGCTTCTAGCGGTGAAATATTTCATAGAGTAATGAATGATCTCTTTGGTGATTTGCCTGGTATTGTAATATTTGTCGATGATATTTTAGTTCATGGACGAAATGAGACCGAACATAATGAACGGCTTGAGTCAGTTTTCAAACGTGCTTCTGAAGTCAATTTAAAATTTAATAAACAAAAATGCGAATTTGGTCTTTCAGAAATTTGTTATGTGGGACACATTTTTAACCAACATGGAGTGTCACCAGATAAGTCAAAAATAGAAGCAATTACTAAAATGCCTTCTCCTCAAAATGTCAAAGAACTTCAAAGATTTTTAGGTATGATTAATTATTTAGGTCAATACATTCCAAATTTAGCTGAAGAAACTAGTATTTTAAGAGATTTACTTAAAAAACAAAACTTATGGTCTTGGACACAAAATCATGAAAATCAGTTTAATAAATTAAAATCAATTATTTGCAAGTCCCCAGTTCTTATTCATTATGATGTCAATAAACCTGTTAGAATGTCAGTAGATGCCTCTAAAAGTGCAGTTGGTGCAGTCATATTTCATGGTAACAATCCTATTGCTTATTCATCTAAATCTTTAAGCAAATGTCAAGAAAACTATGCACAAATTGAAAAAGAACTATATGCAATTGTTTTTGGATGTAAAAAATTCCACCAATATGTTTATGGAAAACCAATTCAGGTAGAGACAGACCACCAACCTCTAGTCACACTTTTTAAAAAACCATTATCTGAAGTACCTTCACGACTTCAAAGAATGATGATTACTTTGCAAGCTTATGATTTGATAGTATCTTATACTAAAGGCTCAAAAATGTACATTTCAGACACTCTTTCTCGAGCACCAGTCGATAATGATAACAATCTTGATGATAATTTAAAAGAATTTGAACAAAACTTGGATATTCATATTAATTTACTAACCTCAAACTTAGCAATTTCTCAAGAAAAATTAGATAAAATTTTAGAATGTTCAAACAATGATATAAAGTTACAAATATTGAAACAATATTTTTTCCAAGGATGGCCTCAGTCAAAAAACCTATGCGATAGTTTAGTACTCCCATATTGGAATGTCAAAGAAGAAATTCATGTCATAAATAATATACTTTTTAAGAATAATTCTGTCATTATTCCTACTTCAATGAGAACTGAAATCTTGAATACTTTACATGAAGGACATTTAGGAATAGAAAAAACCAAAAATTTAGCTCGTGGTATTGTATTTTGGCCTAACATAAATCAGGATATAGAAAACAAAATAAAACTGTGTGAAACTTGTGCTATGTATAGTTTAAATAAATCAAAAGAATCACTCAGGTCACATGAAAAATCAATTTTCCCCTGGCAAAAACTAGCTACTGATCTATTTGAATATAAAAATCAAAAATATTTACTTGTGGTAGACTATTATTCTAACTACATTGAGATAGCTAATTTAAAAAATGATACTAGATCTTCATCTGTAATAAATAATTTAAAATCTATTTTTGCAAGACATGGCATTCCATTACAATTAGTCAGTGATGGTGGACCACCTTATAACTCAAAAGAATTCAAACAATTTCTTCATGAATGGGATGTTGAACACATTGTCAGCAGTCCATACATGGCAAGATCAAATGGATTAGCCGAAGTCTCAGTCAAAACAGTCAAAAATATCTTAAGAAAATGTGAGGAATCAGGTACAGATCCCCACATCGGTCTATTACAACATAGAACTTCTCAAGGTTCAAACATGTACTCCCCTTCGCAATTACTCATGTCAAGACAATTAAGAACAAAATTACCAAGTCAAATTAGTCAATTAAAACCTAAAATTGTTAAATTTGCTGAATATTCCAACATTAAAGACAAAAACTTACAAAAAACTAAAAATTATTATAATAAAAGTTGTAAAAACTATCAAGAATTTCATGTCAAGGATAACATTTATTTTAAAAAAAATCCGAAAGACATTATTTGGACAAAAGGTCAAATTATCTCTAAAACTAAACTCCCTAGATCTTTTATAATACAAGACAACTTTGGTAAAACATATAGGCGAAATTCTCAACATATTCGACCTGATTATTGTCAACAAAAACAACATAAAGAATCTATTAAGTTTGATGATCTTAATGGTCAAAAAACACAGTCACACTTTCAGTCACAATCGAGTCAGTCTTTTGAAAATGAAAGGGATGATGATGGTTGTCAGGATTACACATACATAATAACTCGTAGAAAAACAAACTCATTCTCAAGTCCTAGTCAAGTTCATAATAATTCTTATTGTAGCAATACAGAATCTAATGTTGAATCAGAAAATTATCAATCTATAGAATCCAATCAGTCTGAATCAAATGTAACAAATCAGTCAGTCATAAAGTCACCTGAATTTGTCAATGTAAATGATGATGTGTCTTGTAGTCAAAGTCTTTGTGATCACTATGAATATCAAGATGAATTAATTTTAACTAGTCCTCCTCAGTCATGCTCAAATGTAATGCCTAATATTATAATATCTCCTGACGAAAGAAACTATGTTTCAGAGAATGTAAATAAGTATAGTTCTAGAGGAAGATTACTCAAAAAGACACAAAAATTTGATTTATAGGATAATTTATTCACAATGTAATACATTAAATTCAATATCACTCAAATAAATTTAAACATTGTATTGAAATAATTTCACATCACGACAACGCTAGTGTATTGCTTATAAATGTATTGATGTAATCAATTTATTATTGTATAATTTACTTATCACTTCATCTTAAACGATAAACATAAGTTAATAATAAATGTAATTTGTATTTCAGCATTAATCTTGTAAATTGTAAACAACAGGTTATGCCCAGTTGTCAATGTCACTTGTCAATTTAAAAAAAAAAAAAAAAAAAGGGCATGTTTCATATTATAGTCTATGATCTTAGTTTTTAAAGAAGAAAATGAAATATTGTCTGTGGTTAGACTTCATGTCATGTCTGCTTTATGTACAATACACAAGTCCTCGTCTCCCTGAATTTTATTTGTAAGAACCCATTGCATCACGCCCGAAATATAGAACAAGTAAAAATAATAGGTAAACAGAAACACAAACTACTACATTTTCGCGTTGGAATCCCTTCCTCCCCGAACATATTTGTATTGGTTTTAAATCACACTTTAAATTATTTACAGAGGTTATTACATAACTTTTTGAAGTTATTTTGACATTAAATAAATACTTAAAGATCCATTTAATTTTTAAAACTACTTTTAATTTGTTAACATGTTTTTTTTTTTCATTTATAAAATCACATACTATTATAGTAGAAATTGCGTAATATGGTACCTTCACTTCAAACGTTAAAAAAGCGGTCAAATGCGAGTCGGACTCGCCCATGAAGGGTTCAGTAGCACCAAGTAACATAATAATTATAAAAGTTACGATTTTACGATTTATGACGTACCTATTAAAAAAAACTGCTTACTAGATCTCAAACCAATTTACGGTGCAAGTTTTCATGGTAATGTATATCATATATTTTTTTTACTTTTATCATTCTCTTATTTTAGAAGTAACACAGGGGGGGCACATTTTACCACTTTGGAAGTGTCTCTCGCGCCAACTGTTCAGTTTAGAAAAAAAAATACATTAGAAACATCAATACTCCAAAATATTATTGTTTTTTTTCTTCTATTTTTGTGTGAAAATCTTTATGCAGTTCTCAGAATACATCTACTCACCAAGTTTCAACAGCATAGTTCTTATAGTTTCGGAAAAAAACGTGGCTATGACATACGGACGTAAAAGACAGACAGACATGACGAATCTTTATGGGTTCCGTTTTTTGCTATTTGGCTACGGAACCCTAAAAATTGGTTTCGCGTTTAACATTGGTTGCTAATTTGCGAACACTACTCTTATGTACGGCGATATGGGCCTACGACATTTTTGCCATATCGGGGGAAAAACCTGGATGAGGCTGGCACAGAAAAAGAGGTCTAAATTGGTTGGTGAATTGAGGTTGTGGATATTGATGATGATGAAACTAAGTCACCCAGTTTACAAGAAGAAACTTTAAAACGACGATCCAAACACTCCTTTTGCCTTTAATGATAATGATTATATCTCTGTAAATATTCTAATGTAATCAAAATCATCATCTGCCTAGCCTTTGCCCAACTATGTTGGTGTCGGCTTCCAGTCTAACCGGATGCAGCATGCAGCAGAATACCAGTATTACTTTAAAGTAATGTACACCATTAATAACCTACCATACGTCCAAAACCGGTCAGATTTGTAATTCGCGGGCTACCGTATAAGTATTCTACTCTTTGCGGCTATCTCTTCTTATTTAAAAACAAGATTAGTGTGGATTCAACGAACAAAGGAAGGAGAACTATAGTTTTTTAAACTAATTATATGATAGACGCACAACACTTCAAGTCAACCAACTTATCTGTGCAGGGGGGAAAACACAGAACTAAAATAACTTTGAAATGCACGCGCATTTTTGTCTTGACAAGCAATGACCCACAGAACTGCTATTAGTAGTCATACCATTACCTGATTCAGCTGTTTGACCCAGCGAGGTCATCAGGCGTAGTTCAATATTTTAATAAAGAAATTTGAATTTAAAGTAACTAGTAGATTATTATATTACATTTATTACCCTATCCGCCCAGCTCGTTAAAGCAAAAACACATCGTATGAGCCCAGACAATAAGATAAATGCCGAACACTGTTGTTCATCAACTAGAAAAGCGGTGACGATTTTCAAAAGGCTGTGCAGATTTTCTTAAAACTTAGCGAACACTCTATTATGACTTTTCCTAACAAAAATGAAAAAACTTTATCAAAATAGCATCATTCGTTCAGGAGCTATGATGCCACAGACGGACATGATACACAGCATCCCATCCTTTACATGCGATTGCGGCAATACATTTATGCTGAGCCCGTTCGTTTTCTAGATAGCGTCAATCTGGGATTGAGCCGAGTTCACAATTTTACTAATGGGTCAAAGTTAGACATGGGAAAAATGTATCATTGAAAAGAAAAGATTGATATGTATCTTTCGATCACTGGGATATGTATCACTCTTTTATATCTTTGTATCCTTTTGACTTCGCGCATCACACGTAGCGATATTGTACTGTTGCTCACTTGCTCAGCGCGGCTCGCTTCGCACAATTCAATCCAATGAATCAGTACGAACTACGAGCAATAGATTGGTTTAGGTACGTTACGTATCTTTCTGTTCTGATTTATTGAATAAAATATTCACTCCCGATCCCGAGTTTAAACTAAAGTACATAAATCAAACTGATTATTTTGTTTAATTTTGTAAATTTCTTAACCCTTTTTTTCCATCTTGATCTCAAAAACGATAGATTTATGACTGAAATTAGTTTGTCTATTTAAATAAATTTAGGCACTTGAAGGATAGTGCATGACAAAATCAAACCAGTATAATAATTAAAATTTTGTGCTGACGTATTTCAGTTTATAATGGTCAGTCAACTCATTATCTCGGTCTAGCGAAAGCGAGACAGATCATTCTAAACAGGGAGGTGCGAAAGAGACGTCTAGACTTTTCGAAGAGAGCCGAGTCGCCGGCCACTAGGTAGGTGTGCCACACACAATACACATCACTCAGATACAAAAAGACGACGATTGAACAAGTTGTAAAAGATACACTGATACATTCGGATTCAAAGAGATATAAAGAGTGATTGAGTGAAACGGAATGATACATATCTTTTGTATCTATCTCTCCTGAGTTACCCATCTCTAGTCAAAGTTCTATTATCTGTGGAGTACGCCTAAATTTTGTTCGTGTCGTTTGATAGTTTTGTGCCGACTTTGTTATAGTCATTTATCTGACAAATAACCTAAAAAGACTGAATTTTATATTATTTTATACGTAAACAGTAAGTGAATTACAATTCAGACAATCATATCAGCAGTGAGTCAACTGAACGAGATAACGATAGTGAGTAAATAAACGTTTCTTATTTATGCTAGTTGTGTTGCTTTGTGTACCATTTATTTGTTACACGCCTACTGTAGAAGCTTCTACAAGTCATTATTTTATCATGAAACACTATTTTATGAATATTATAAACAGATATATAAGACGCTAATCTAAAAGGGAGTCCTTAGTGCAACAGTGAAAGAACCTCGCTCGTACCGAGATGAATATTGAAGTCAACACTGACTAAATTCAAACTGTATTGTATTTCGGTACTTAAGTACGTTGTCCCAGGATAATGATGATGCATTATTCTGTAACGGGCACACACAACTAGAATCAAAAGGTCCTGCGGACTACATACTGCAGGTATTTTTATTGCTGAAGATCTAAAGTAGGGACCTAGTCTTTGGCAACAAATACTGAATCCCCAGGAAAAATAAATGTTCCAGACAAAATTTGTGTTCCATTCCCATTACATGATGTGGTTTAACTATAATATAAACTATTTTATTTTGATTTGATGCTTATCACTTGTCCTTAACCAATGTTTGATCATTAGTTACATGTTCTTTGAATTGGAAGGATATTATGTATCGTATGGACTTGAAATTAGACCTGTTACAGCACCTAACATTAAGTACCTACCTACACAACTGGGGTATTTTAAATTTCAAAATACAATCCCTTGTGGACTTGCTAATAGAGAACTTTATATGATAAATGTTTAGAACTGAATAAACAAACATCTTGATTATTGAGATGTCGAACTTGCTGTGATTTGGCTTTAAATGGTAGATGCTCTACTTTATCCATATCAAAAGTTATTTGTTTTGATTTGATGTTGGTTGTGTTTCCTTAGCCCGCAAACCTTTGACAAGGTCTAATTCAAAGGCCTACTTAACAAGGTAAAAATTTGCTTTCTAAACCCATTTTACTTGGTGAAATCATACTTGGTGGGACAAAATACCATAACACTAATGAAGTCGTGAACTCTACTACATTAAAGACATCATCTAGGCTCGGTTTAAGTCATGACAGTTACATTTTATGCGGACAATACTGCTTGCCTAACAAGTAATAAAAACCCTAGTACAACTACATATTAACAATTTCAAGCTAGACTAAATAGAGGGTGGCATCTAAAATCTCTCACTTTTCTATGGAGAAGGGCTATAATAAAAAAGCGGCCAAGTGGGAGTCGGACTCGCCCATGAAGGGTTCCATAGCAGCAAGTAACATACTATAAAAGTTCTTATAGGTCAGGTAAGGTAAATTCTAGTTTACAATTTTTGACGTTTTAAAAAATAACTCTAGATCTCATTGAAACCAATTTTCACCATTGATACCAATTTTCGGTGGAAGTTTATTTAGGGAGGGGGGATCCCTTTTTACCACTTTGGAAGTGTCTCTCACGCAAACAATTCAGTTTTGAAAAGAATTATATTAGAAACCTCAATATCACTAACTTTTGAAGACCTGTCCATAGATAGCCCACACATACGGGTTTGATGAAAAAAAAAATGAGTTTCAGTTCTAGGTACCTATGGAAAACCTCCAATTTTTTTTTCTATTTTTATGTGAAAATCTTAATGCCGTTCACAGAATACACCTACTTACCAAGTTTCAACAACATACGGACAGACAGACAGACAGACATGACGAATCCATAACGATTCCGTTTTTTGCCATTTGGCTATGGAACCCTAATAAAGCCATTTATTTTTAACAGTTAGATATAGGTACATTTGATTAAATATCTAAGTTACATAAAATCTAAGTTGTCTTCTGCTGATTGTCAATCAGCAAAGGCCTCCTCCAATCCAACCTTTTCCACTCATTCCTGTCATGTTCCATTCTTTGATCTTTTTGCTCCACTTCTTTTTCTCTCTACTCATATTTCCAGCCAAATTCCATTTCAGTGTCCTGAAATTTAGTTGCTGTCCCGAACCTTTGTGTTTTTCCTCATGTCTTCTACCCTGACTCTATCTTTTTTCTTAATTCCCATCATGCTTCGCTCCATCGAGTGCTGGCATATGTTTAATTTCTTCTGTTCAATTTAGTGGGGGTCTATGTTTGACTTCTGTACATCAATACAGGGAGAATGCGTGTGTTGAATAGGTACTTAAGAATTACAAATAATTTCGCGGCTACCCTGGACCATCCATCTTGAGGGTTTTGGTTTCCAACGCCTAAAGTAGACCATTGTGCGTAAACCATGGTGGACGTTACTCCAAACAGCGCCCTCCAGGAAAAGATCAAACTTCCTGATCTTCTCAGGACATTCGCAAGGGATCCTGGTGTTCTAAGAGTCAGTGGGTAACACCGCACCGGTGCACTCAAAGAGCACATGGCCGCCGTGTCTTCCAGCTCCATGCACGCCCTGCATTTGGGACTGTCACACATCAGTGATACCTGGGGTTTATTCGTATTTATACGTTATCCAAGTATCCGGACTATCCGGATATTAAAATGAGCGGATAATTTACATGCCCTAGTCACGGATTGTTTAAGATAAACTGAGTGGGTTTCATTTCCGTGAATTACCCCGCGGATGCATCATTCACTATACATTTTCAATGTTCCTAAAATATGTATTGGTTATTTATAGGTAGTTTACCGTACACCGTTAGTGTTAGGGAAACAATTACTTAATTCATTACAACGTTTGCCCGAGATACATGAGTCCAGGGAACAGCAGACCAGGGAGTCGTAATCGTAAACAAAGTTCGGAAGTAATTGCTATTGTACTCTGTAACACAGTTTATGTTCGAAGCTCTACATTGCAAGATATTTCTGAACGCAAGGTTAACACATTGTTCGCAACTCAAAGTATATTTTTGGCCAATTGTTACTAATTTCAGACTACCTACTAAAATCTGCATTATAAATGCTCCTCCTTCGTACGGAATGTTGGGACAAAAAGCTTTCCTAAATATTGCATTAATGTATTTTTAAGATTGAGCCTTTGGATTCATACCAAAATAGTAACCTCGATTCAGCAGTAACTCTCGCATCTAAATGATTCCGGATCCTATGGAGGATAAACGTCAGGTTGGATCACAGCTCTGTAGGAAATTGGGCGGGTCACGGACGATTCTGGAGTCCAAAAGATATCCGTAATCCAAGCCAACTCTCTCTCTTCTATTACCTAGCCTTTGGCATACGTAGATAAAAGTTCTCTAACAATGTATAACTCATTAAGAATGATGAAAGTAATCCGGTACTTATACACGAATGTTTTAATTTTATAGTATGCATGCACTGATTATTCCAATATTATGTCTGTCGTCATGGAAAAAAATCATGGAAATTTGTCTGCGTTGTGTTGTGTGTAACGAGACGCAGGCACGTCCTACTGGTGCTCAGCCATCGGCAACCGAGCGAGAGTCGTTAACCACAGCGACAGATGCGGTATTGTCATTTATATGTTGTGCCCTTAGGCTATTATCTCTACATGTGTATAAGAACACCTCTATACCAAGGACTAAGTTCAATGTTCACCAAAAAGACAATTACATCTGGGGTGGGTGTCCATGTCAGTCGGTGGACAAGGAGCATTCTCTTGAATGATCGTGCGTTTTGCGTTGTGTTTTAAGAAAAGCATCGAATACTAGCTGTCGTTAACATGTTAATTAATAAATTTAATCTAATCATTTATAAAATATGGGTGAGGACGGCAAAGTTTTATTTCTGCTTGCATGATTTGTCAATCAATATCATCTGGTGCTGGAAAATGCGCCCAAAATAACTTCAATTATCCATACAGATACGGTCGGATTACTTGAAAGTTCAGGTCAGGAGAAAGGATTGAACGTTTTATGCATAAAGTTTGTTTTCAGTACCTAACAAGATGAATCAAATTCAAATCAGTGTAATTAAAACAAGAGTTGAAGGCGAGCAAAGCCACAAGCATAGATAATATAATACTCCACCAGGCATTTTACATGTATACAAAAGAGATTTGTGTTTCGTCAACTGTTCTTAGTGAAAAGTTAAAGCTTTGGTCTCCATGCACATGATGAAAGAATCGTAAATTAAAACAAAAATGTGTCATTTCCTAATAGGTAGGTATTAGAAAAAAACCCATAACATATCTTCCAACACTTGATATAACTTCAATTCTTCAAACAAACTTGAATCCGGCTTTTTCTTATGAAACAGTTAAAGCGATTTTTATCGGGCACAGCTTGTGCTTTGGAGACCAACACCAGCGGTTATTGGTTTGGGGTCCTTAAATCCCTAAAGCTGCGTGAAGAATGCGCGCGGGTGGCTGGATGCGCCGGGCGGGCGGCGCATCCGCCCTGCGTCAGTGCCGTCAGTCGCCCGCCGCCGCGCGCTCGGCCGGCCGCCGACCCTACGAACGCCACCCCTGCCATAAAACTAGTATGGCATGCGAGTTCTATAAAGTGAAAATCTTGACATAATAATACTACTACGAGTTGTTGTATCACATTGTTTATGTATAAAATGCTGTTATAAAAGAGATATTACATTTGTTACATTGCCTTCATAGTTTATTGTTTTACGTTTGCAAATGAGATATTTATACTTTAAAAGTCTATTTAATTATGTTTAAAAGTTGTTGTGCGCGACCGAGCAAAAAAATAAGCAAAAGCAAATCTACATCCGAAAAAATGGATTCAAACTTAGAATCAGATAATGAGACAAAAGAAAAGTTGCCGGCTACTGACGATAACAATACACAGGAAAAGTACGAAGTGCCACAAACAACCAAAGAGTCGGTAAAACAAGATGTGAATTTGGGAAACGAAGAACATCAAGAAATATCTTCACCAACTAGTCCTGACGAACCGATTAAAATGGAAAACATTGAGGAGAAACGTTTTGATTCCGTCAGTGAGGCTGGTGAGGTAGACACTTTAGATCTCGTGCTTCCTAAAAAAGATTTGGCAAGAAAGAGGTACTCTGTAGATTACAAGAAGACTCGTCTGGATTTTAAGCGATTTTCTGTAGATTGTCGACGCGGTTCTGCTACTCTAGAAGAACTGTCGCGACTGGAGGAAGAGCTGGCCCGCACAAATGTGGATGTTCGCCCAGGAGGCCGTCGTAAATCAACTGGGATATTAAAATCTACGACATACAGCAGCAATGGAGTATCAGAGAATCGATCCAGTAGTAAACAGGAGTCAGATACGGAAGATGATGAAGTATTTGAGGCGAGTGCTGCTAAATCTAGTGAAAATGATGGGCCGCGAGATCCTCCAGCCACTCCGGTGGGTCGGGATGAATTAGCGTTAAGAAGGCATAGATTTTTTTCGGATCTTGTTTGTGCTGCTCGCGCTGCTGTAGAGCATCGTGTTCGCTTTGATCCACTCGGCCCTGTAGTTGCCGATCAAGGTAAGTAAAAAGTATTGAGGAGATTTAGGAAATTTGCTGTCTTCAATACCTTTTCAAACATGAAAACCATCCTATTATTCCTATCATACTTAAGATAAAATTCGCGTTGGCGCGTTGGCGTTTCTAACACTATAAAACAATAGCTACTGTTATAATTTCGTCGACGAAGGTGACTGAATATTTGGACCAAATGATGAGTGAAAATCGATTCGTTTGGCCGATATCCAAGTATCTTGATCTTACTTCCTGAGAAATTAGGCTGATTACAACCAGCATACAAGTAAAATTTGGAGATTTCTTCCATAATTATTATTTTATGGAGATTTTTCTTTACTATATCTTAATTAATAATACTTAAATAAATTAATATACATTTATATTGTGAATTTCCCGTAATTAAATGATTTCAATTTAACCCTTTACAATACCGGCTTGGCACTAAGTAATGTGGAAAGGACATTCAAAATTATTTGTTTCGTGCATTGATATATTTATATAATTATCAATGGTTTCGTCACAGATTACCAATAAAACAAAACCATATTTTATCTTTCGACGATGTGCTATTTTTATTTTAAAGGACATTTTTATAGTCTGCTTTCGATTTATTATAACAGCTTGTCCATGAGCTGTCTTAAACAGATGATTTGTTTAGACATTTTTATTTACCATGTAAAAAGAAAATATGTTCTCTGTTTTATTGAAGAGCACCCATGTAAACGGTAGGCGTGTAGTCATTCAATTACAGTATGAACCATTTTATTGGGGGTAGCTACGGATGAGTTAACTCTTTTATGATATCAATACCGATACCGACGCGGGTGAATTGACACTTCATCTTCATTTGTTTTTTCATACTAACATTGGAAATGTGGTAATGATTCGGAAAATTACACTGACCAAACGTGCTTTGGATATCATTAGGATTTTCTTATATGTCTTGGCCAGAAATCATTTGCTTGTGTTCTTTGATGTTTCTTTTTGTTTTTATAGACCATTTTTGAAGTCACTTTCTAAATGATTATAGAAACCCCAACAACTTATTACAGACATCGGAAAAGTGATGATATTGATGTTTGGTAAGTTTAGAAATGAGGAATTACAGACGATATGATTTTTTATTTAAAATATTGTCTTTAGTCAATTGTGAAATATTTATATTCATATCATGTCGACAGGTTTGACAGCAATTCTATCCAATTTAGTATTGCGTTTGGGATGCCCGTTTTTTGCCAGCTACTACAACGTTCAGAGATGGCTAGATGTTATGTAACACTAGGATCCGTATTTTCTTTTTTATCAGTTGAAACACATGAACGAGACGAAAAATACGACTTTTGGCGTAGTTTAGTACTAGACTTAATACAGGCCATTTACGGCGGTCATTTAGGCGAAATTACACACTAACCATTATTTAAAATGATTTGGAAAATACAAATAAATAATTGGTTTATTGAAATGATGTAAAATAATTTGTTTTAAATGAATTAAAACTGACCCAATTAATTTTAGTCTAATTCTGTTCGAACAAATAGGCTTATCGGATTACGCAGGGGTGTAATGAGTACCTACTGCGAAAAATAAAATTAGTTTAAACATTTTCCCTTAAAAACATACTTAACTAATTGAAAGATTATGATTACTTCATTTAAATCATTAAGCTTTCGGATAAGATAGGTTATTAGGTACTATTAATTATCTAATGAAGTTTCAGAATGATAGATAGTAAATGATAATGAAAACAAATGATTTTCAGTGTTTGTAGAGGTTTCAACGTAAACTTATAATATATTGCGTTCTTAACTCGTAATTTATTAATAGTCGCAGTTATTTTAATAAATGTCTTTATTCGTATGGTACCTACCTAGTTTACTTACTTGACGATATTATTCTTCAAATCTACATACGGTAGATATCGACTTGGCTACCCAAGTAACTAACATGCAATAAAATCGATCAAATGTAATTCTGGTTACCCGATCAATGAAATTGGAATAGCTACGAAATGTCTACCTAGTAGCTATCAATCATTCGCAGAATTCTGAAACGTTAAATCGTGAAATAGTTTGTGACTTCACTTGAATAATTAGTAATTACTACCTGTGTATTCCTTTGACTTTCCTCTGTAAAATTACCGCAAATTCCAGTTGTAGCTTGTCGGGTCCTGAGTCCTGAGATCTCATTTCCAAAAGTTTTCACGTTTAATTTTGTAAGGCTTGAAGTTTATTCGAGAAAATATTTCTAGCAGTTGACCTTTCATATTTTATGAGACATAATGAAATAACCCGTATGGCCTATTTTTGGGCATGTCTGATATATGCCCCTGGGGAACAGACGAAGTAAAGATCACGCGAAATAACTTTATTGATGCGAATTTATACAAAGAGTAGTAAGAGTTTCAAACTCTTGACTTATTTACTGACTGAGTAAAAGCTGTCTAAATATTTTGGACTGCCTTCCCTGACATTCCACCATTCTATTTTGCAGTCACATAGGCATTGTTTGGGACAAAAACTTCTAACGCGTTGCGTTTCTAAAATTTAAGCTATCAAATTTACAATCTTCGCTATCACTACCACTTGGGTGTGAAGTCTCTGGAAAAGTGCTAGTTAAATGTGCTCTGCAAGTATTGTGGATTGTGCGTCTAATAAAATGGTCATCATATCGTAAAATTGTCATTATATGTAGTTATCTTCCTCGTTATGGCCTATTAGCAAGCAGTTTGCTTGGATGCCTTTAAACATCAAGTTTATTGAGCAGTTAATTTTATGTTCAAAATATTGGTTATTGTTTATCGTGCAAAGGGCCTATTGCATGCGTACTTTTATAAAGAACGAAACATAATTCACTTCTTTCTACCTTCGCCAAACACGAAATTAAAAATTCACGAGTCGAGAGCACGGTATCGGCACTGGTATCGGTGTGACTAGTGATTGAATTCTTCTGTTGTCAATTTCTGTATGCGTATCGTATGCTGTCATCATTTATGAACAGTACGTACGTCACCTAATGAATGAGTCACATCGATAGTTCAGTGTCGGTC
Source organism: Xestia c-nigrum (assembly GCA_916618015.1). Taxonomy (NCBI): domain Eukaryota; kingdom Metazoa; phylum Arthropoda; class Insecta; order Lepidoptera; family Noctuidae; genus Xestia; species Xestia c-nigrum. The sequence continues at coordinate 10,056,203 of OU745245.1, forward strand.
GAAGCGTAAGAGCATGTAGTTCGGCAATCGTCGCGCGTTGTAAAGATTCTAGAGAACGGTTGGCGGACACCCGCTTAGTTTCTGAATCATCGTCACACATCCGCCCGCGTTGATCCCACCAGCTCCCGTCAGTGTACGACGACGCACGCGCATGTTTACACGCCTTGTGCCTTTACTAACAGTGCATGAAAAACAACGGTTAAGTGCTCTGAAAGTGTTTATTTCTGTGCTTAAAATTGGTTGTTATACGGATCGTTTTCCCTAGGAACTGGTAAGCTGCGTGGTTTTTTAGTATTTTTTTTCATGTAAAATTAACCGGCGTTATTTATGTATATTAGTAACTAAACCTATTTATTAGATAGCAGAAGCGGTTTAGCTGGTCTGTCACGTTCAGTGTGTTGTGTACTTTGGCTTTATTCAAACTACATGATAAAATTGCTAATGTAGTTGTTCGTTCTAACAATATAGCGTATGTTTTCCTGCAAATGGCGCAAGCTTATCAGTGTTAGTAATGTATGGGACTGTCGCCGGACGTCAGCCAACACAAGTTATGTCAATGAACTTAGGTAATAGTTTTGGTTTGGCCATAATAATTTATGTTATATGGACATTGACAACCATCATTATAATTTGTAGAACTTTTATGATAAGGTTGTAGGTTGCCGACGCAACACAACATAATATTCGCAAATATTTACGTGTTACATATTCGCGCAGCCTATTTTTATACTCTTTCTTGGAACCGTTTAGGTAGAGGACGTATTTTTTTTGTATGTATTAAAGCAATCGATATATATCCACATCCACTGGGCAATAAAGATGTTATTCCACATTTATGATAAAAGATAAATAATATTTATAGCTACGATAGTACTCTACATTTTGGTGACAAAGTATCGTACCTGCTTATTAATATTATCGATGCACCTCCATAAAAACATATAATTTTTCCTTCAATACGACCGCCTACTCTACCTGCATTCGTGGCTAACCCCAATTCTTGTAGTCAGCAGAATTTTGTTTGTAGAAGCTGATTCAGATTTGGCCCAGGAAGTTGCTCCATGCACCGGCAATCGATTCCAGTCGCCATTGTTCGCGATATAACGCTCTGCTCATGTGGAAAATTCATAGTGGGTTAGGTATCTGCTATTCAATTCCATAATGCGGTCGGCAGTACCATTGCAAATACCTCGACAGGATAAAGTGCCGCATTATGTGGGCTGTTTCCTTTGTGAGTTGCTATGGAGATACGCCACTTATATTTAGAATCATACAAAACAATGTTATGAATAGACACTGAACATAACATAAGAAATCTATACTTATGAGAATGTCGAAACCACTAAGTATTGTCTAGGCTGAGTTAGACAGATGTAAAAGGCCGTACCGGTATCTATATTTAACCTGAAAAAATTTAATTACGAAACGGAACAAACCATTCCTGGTCAAAGGTTTTCTTTTGCCCTGTGATAACGAACGTATCTCAGCAGCCCTTTTCATCCTTGTTTTGTAATTTGTACGCCGACTATGCGTAAAGTTTGTAAAGGTAACTTTATTAAAGTCGTTCGTGTGAAATTACTGAATCCAGTGGCTTGTAGCAGCTGTTCAGATTGGAAGCTGAGGTAAGCCTTCCAATTTGACTATAAATGAGACTCAAGTACTGTCGTATCTTTATTTAAGTAGACTAAAGCTTGGAAACATACTTAAGTCGTTGTTGATAGTGTTTATACCGCTACTGTTGCTGATCTGAATCAAACGGTCGGATTTGACCAGCTGGCACCTATCCCAAGCGTAAAGTAAATATAGAACGGACTATATTGCTGGAAAGCAATATGACATCAGTGTTCGTAACATCTCATCTCGCGTTGCCATTCCATACTGCCCTTGAAATAATTACGATTGTATTATTAAGATGCATGTTATCTTGAGTACTTACCTAGAATCAACCTATAATCTACTCTATCAGAAATAGTCTAAAGTTCTAATTTGAGTGAGTTCTAAAACATGCAAAACGTCCGTAAGAGGAAAGCGCTCATTAAAAATGTATATTATGAGTGTGTCATTTAGGTAGGTGGCGGTTACGAATGTAGAGCAAGTTAAGAGGTGCCCACTTTCCTTTCTACCTCCAGTCTCCACCTAGACGTTTCAGGGGTGATGCTCTAGTAGTTCTGTTTATATTTACTTATTTAATACTTACCTTTGCTCGCGACATCGCTCCCGTTATGTTTAAAAATGAACACACGGGAACAGCATTACAGCATTGTAGCATTATAGCAGCTATAGCATTCGGAGATAATGTTAGCTTCCCGTAAGTGCAAGAATTTTCGGCATCGGATCAGTAGTTCCGAAGATTACCAATTTGAAGTTTTGAATATCTTGATGAGAGAGAACAAATTGTTTATACTGTATTGGGTACAGTTGATTTGTTGTCAAGAATTTAATATTTTTTCAGTGATACATACTTAGATATCTCATTGCCAAGGCAGTGGGCGTGTTAGCTAGGTGCCAGTAATGTCTGAAACATCAGTCATGTGCAAATCGAGGCATGGTTAGCACCATGCCTCGATTTGCACATGACTGATGCATAGCTTGCCTAGCGGCAAGCTATGCGTGCCGTAACTTTCAAACAGCTTGGCAAGCTCATCGTCCTAGCGGTATGTTCGTATGCTTCGATGTCTTGAATCCAGTCAAGGCTTCTACAAAAGCATTATGGCTTCCTAAGATCTATGCTCTGTTGATTAAACAAGAATGTAAATAAACCATCTTGGTCACATTGACATAATTGGCCAGACGATGTCTAAAGAATATTTAAGCTCCTCGTTAATTTAGAATTCTCTTAACAAAAAGGAAATTTTCCATAAATTAATAAAATTTAACGCTCAGAAATGTCTTTTGACTTTACATTGGGCTTTACCTACCTTGATTACTTACATAACGACATCACAGGCAGTTTACAACCTTGAATTATCTGTAATATACTTATTATTTAAAACTGACAAGTCTAGAGAAGTAAAGTGGGACAAGCGAGCTCTTATTGGTCATACGATAGCTGTCCTGCACATACTAAGGATTGTGGTGTCATGCGAATGACACATGGCCAACCAAAAGTGTATGTTGCTCGCCAGATGGTACTTAAATGCCCTCTAACGAGATTCTGGCTCGATCTCTGGTGATTTGTATTGTACTAATTTGGCGAAGGCAATCGATGTACATACAAAAAGAGTATATTACATGCGTGCAAATTGAGCAGTTATTTGTACAATATGGATCTGTTTATTATATGCTAAAAATCACGGAAACATTTAGTTTTTTTCCTCTTGTGAATTAAATTTTCACATTATGTATGACTAGCTTCTGCCAGCGGCTTCGCCCGCGTGAAGTTTCAAAATTGGGGTTGAGTGAGAATATTATAAACGTAAGAGTAAACAAATATAATAATAACAAATCTCCGAACTGCTAAGCTATCGGGAGTTACACGTGTTATTGTGAGTCAACTATAAAAGATAGACATAATAATATGCTGTCTTGGGATATTTTTTATATAATTTTATGTAGAATATTTCCGTTATACATGATTTCTATGTAGCTTTAACCATTAAGGCTGCACACGCGACGGAAGCTAAAAAAACCAAGTAACTTCTCCCGTTTTCCCAACATTTCCTTTCACTGCTCTGCTCCTATTAATGGTAGCGTGATGAAAAGTATACTATTACCTGCTCAGGAGTATGTAGAATAATTGTACCAAGTTTCGTTAAAATCCGTCGAGTAGTTTTTTTTTCTATAAATAACATACAGACAGACAGACAGACAAAAATTTTACTGATTGCATTTTTGGCATCAGTATCGATCACTAATCACCCCCCGATAGTTATTTTGTAAATATATTTCATGTACAGAATTGACCTCTCTACAGATTTATTATAAGTATAGATTAATATCGTCGTTTAGTACAAAAGTCAAGCTTTAATTATTTCGTGTTGATTACCAGACGTTAATAACCTTGCTTTTTGCTCGTACGTAAGTTACTAAGCTCGTAATTAGTAAAGTAAATCATACAATGTAACCACAACAAGAGTTTTGCTTTTTGTGTAATAACGATCATTTAAAAAAAAAACTTAATGATAGTTATTGAAGCGATACCTTTTATAAGACCAAATTCCTTGATTTCGTTGGTTTAACTAATAACATTGATGTAGGGAATTTAAGTAACTCGATCAAAATTTGTATTATTAAGTTTCTACGTTAAGGTTTCTACTTTAAAGTTTCTACGTTTGTATCTGCAGAAAGACGGAACAAAAAAACAAAAAACATTTAATAATGAGGTTCGCTAATTAGAAACGTAGATCATTTATAATGAACACCTTTCGGCTCGTCAGTGTCTGTAAGGTAGCTCAAGAAATGTAAAAAAAATACACTTTTGTTTCTTACTAACCGTAAACACGTGTTTGGTAATGCATTATATCACTTATCATTAGATATAAAAATTAAAACCGAAATTCATACATAAAAATGATAATGGTTCTGCTCGATGAATTTCTGTCTCACTACTCACACAATATTTATTGTTTTATACATTTCCTTTTGTTCTTGCAGGAAACTGAGATATTATTATCCAACCAAATTAGTCATTAATTTTATTATAACAGCTAAACATTACGTCACTTTAATTTAAGTTTGTCGTTTTTCATTCAATTACTTCATTGAAGTCAGAAATCGGACCCTAGAGTTTAAAAAACAAATCTAGACCTTTCGTTCATGCACAGTCAAACGATTTCCTCAATACTGACTCGACGATCTACGAAAATCCTTTTCTCTCTAGGAGATAGAAACTGTGGGAGCCAAACAATTTTATTTGAAGACAAGATAGCGGGATAAGGATTTTCAGCATGTACCTACATCTTCTTAATATATATAAATCTCGTGTCACAATGTTTGTCCTCAATGGACTCCTAAACCACTTAACCGATTATAATAAAATTCGCACACCATGTGCAGTTCGATCCAACTTGAGAGATAGGATAGTTTAAATCTCAAATTATGAGACGCAGACGAAGTTGCGCGAGTCAGCTAGTATTATTATAAAGACAGAATTTTCTGAGGCTGCGGTTTTTCGTCGCACTTCGCGGTTTCTGATTGGGTCTGAATACTGATTGTTTGTTACAAGCGTTACGTAATAAATATAGCATAGTTATTATTGTTGTCTCGATTCTCATCTCGTTACACGCGTGCATTCGTGCGTATTGAGATATAAATAACTTGGAATACATATGTATATCCTTATGACTAGCAAACTGAGTGTTTCTTCCTCTTAGTCGCCAATGATTATATAAACTTCGAGTGTTCAATTACGAACTTCATCTTTAGTATTTATGTACATTTTCCCATAAGTTTCTTCGGATGTTTACTGAAGTTTAACTCAGCGGAACTTTTAATGACACCTTTAAAAAGAAAGAACCTTGCCCTGCTTGCTCGCTACCGGTGTGCTTAAACTTTAAAACTCATTTATTATGTATTTGGGGAGTCAGTCTTCGTATAAACTTGCGCATTCTACTTATAGAAGATCGATACTTATATTCAATAAAGCAGCAATTGCCACAAACTAAATGAATTATAAGACAGAATCTGAAACTGTTTTGATACATATCATGTACCGACAGACATTTTAAAACTTAGAAAGTTTCAAGTCACTAACGTACTCGTACAAGAAGGCTCCTTGAGTTCATTTGTCATTCATTATTCTGATTATGACAAAAATGCTGTTTTATTACAGTTGATTACTTAAATAAATCAATCTCTTTAAAAAATACAGATATAAAACAACCTCTCTGAACTGCTGACACGCCAATCAAGCCAGAGCAATATTGTGGAAAACTTCTTTTCCCTGCATTACCTTTTGCGACATTAAGAAAACTCTTGTGAGTACCGATCACGTAAATAACGGGATTAAGAATGAGTTATATTTAGATTTAAATCGGCCTTGGCCAAGAAGCACGTAAACGAAAATACACAAGTGTGTCATGCTATAAGTACCTGTTGGTATTTAAGCATAATGGAATACTATGATAGACGTATGTGTCATAGTCAGGTAAATTTCCTGATGCTGTTTAACTTTTGTTAAATATTTATCTTGTTTTTCATTTTTGTTTATTTAACAACGACCTATTGTCGGGCCTACGCTGTCCCCCTTAACTCTTAAAGTACTAACGCTGTAACATAATAGTATTGTAATACCAAATGATTTGAAAAGAGTAACCATGGAGTTCCTTGCCGGTTCTTCTCCATGGAATTGACCAACGCGAACCGTGCACCTTTTTCGACGTTTTATAAGTAGATAAACCCATCTAGGCCTATGTGAAATAAAATATTTTGATTTAGATTTTTGATTTTGGTACAAACATTCTAGGAGAAACAGCTATTATAAATACACAATAAACCCTTTTTGAAACATGGATAAGCATCAGACAAAAGCTGAAAAAAATACTTACCGTTTCTCGTCTAAAGGGTGGAAAAACTGGTTGACCACTGAAGCTTGAGGTTTTGTAATTTCCAGGAGTTTGTTTTCGTATTATTGTAATTATTGGATTAAAGTAAGTTAATTTCAAGTTTGATCAAAGGCTTCAGCTTTCACTTAATAAAAACAAGATCAACAACTTTAGTGAAGTTTTGGAATTCCTTAACCAACCAAAGGCGACTTTGACATTTAAAAACAAAACTGAAATGCCGAGGTGCCTATGGATTTTTTTATTAATTGTTTGAAATGCCAAAGTAGCCTGTAAAACCAAGTTTTGAAAATCTACTCTGTAGACGTTAAACTGTTTGCTCACAACGAATCACTCACTCATATTTATCAAAAATTACGCTGTATATGTCACCGTAAAATTGTCAAATACGTTATATTGTAATATCTCTAGCGATATTGTAAAAACTCGAAATATTGTCAAATGAACATACTGCTTACAACAAAACACATTATTTTTCGTGAAATGCATGCGATGATAGACAACTCACGCGGTGTGGAGGGAAGGAGGGGTCCCCCTTGCCCAGTGGTACAACTCTCATGAAAAGATATTGTACCATTCCGAGAAATACCGATTATTATAACCTAACCTTAAAACACTTTCTATTCCCCTAAAAAGCGTAGTCGACAGAGCCCCACTTCGCGGGGCCCCTATTTCCGAGTGCAGGGTCTAAAGGAACCTAACTAACCTTACAGGGGGGTGCCCCAAGTCCCGATTATGGGGGCAGAGATACTTCCGTATGTTCAGTTGACAATAATTCGAGATATTACAATATCGCTAGAGAAAAACACGTTATATTGTAATATAACGTGTTTGACAATTTTACGGTGACATATAAATAATTACACTACATAGGTATTACTTGTATTGTAATTAAAATGTCTTTTTTCCTTGATTTTCGTGGCGGTTAAATGTAAGGCACTTGGCGTATTGACGAGTATTTACTAGTCTCATTAGCTTTGTGAAATGGTATAACTAATGGCAAGTCTCTATAATATGCTGGTCGACTATATAACCTCCACCTTTTTAGAAGTCGGGTCAAAACAAAAGTCGTCCCAGATAATGTAGGTTCAAAGAACAATGGCAAATCTCCTCACTTAGAATTGTCTGGAATTAAATTAAAGCATCCCGTAATAAAAAATATGTGTAAAGAGTCGGCGTTAGTAGCAGAATCTACAAGCGAGTCTATTTTAATTCGGAAAAGCCGGGAAACAAAGATATCGGAGTTTGAATTTGAGGTATTCCAGGAAGCACACCCAAACGAAGCACACCCAGACGAAGCCCACCTAAAGTATTCCACTTAGCACACCCGTAGGTGGGCTTCAAATAAAAATTAAAAATAATTATTTTCCTATTCCACGAAGCACACCTACGAATATCACTCGCATAGTGCGGGGACTAAGAAATAAAAATATCGATAGAAGAAAATATTTATTATTTAAAAGGCTAACTTAAATTTCTAACATCATTCAGTTTTATTACAATAATATGACACAATATTTGTCATTTTTGTAATCTTACTACTTAAAATCACAGTTTTTTTCATAATAATATTTCTAAAAAAAAAATAGTTTTTGAACTATTTTCCTATTATTTTCCTTTTTTGTGCTCTTGATAAAATCACAGATTGTTTCATAACTGTGCAATAAAAACTTGGACAAATATAAAAAAAAAACATTGTAAATATTTTTTCCATACAGATCTATGTTGAAGTTTTCTTGAATAATAAAATACTCTACTTTTACATAGAAAAATCACAGATGGTTTCATAATTGCAATTAAAAATTTGGACAAATATCAAAAACATTGTAAATATTATTTTACATACAGATTTTAAATGTTGAAGTTTTCTTCAAGCTACCTGTTTAGTGAATAATAAAAATACTCCACTTTAACATCGAAAATCACAGATTGTTTCATAATTGCAATAAAAACTTGGACAAATATCAAAAACATTGTAAATATTATTTTACATAGAGATCTATGTTGAAGTTTTCTTATACCTTTTATCTAATAATAAAAATACTCTAGTTTTTTGTAAAATTACAGACTGTTCAAAATCACAAATCACAATCTTTAAGAATCTTAAACAATCTTGAAGAAATGGGCAATTTAGTATCTAAACTTATCAATTAAATAAATGATTACTAATCAGAATCTTAATTTCTCTAGACAATTTCCAACTGAAATTAAGCCATTTTTATAATCTTTTATTGTGTTTTCGATTATATTATTTTTTATTTCAGCATATTTTTGATGATTCGAATAACCCATTTTTACTCTAATTTCGGCATAATTATTGCAATTTTTTTGGAAGCAATCTAAAAGTTTTGCCAGTTTTATGGCTCTGTTTTTGATGAAAATTTTATTTATTTCGGAGTAATGAGACTCTGTATAATTATTAGTTTTATTTTATTTTATTGTAGTCGCAGATAATGGCGACTAAAAAGTTGGTCAACATTAACAAAACAAAAGTCTTTTCAAAGTGAAATCATGAATTATTATCAACATTATCCCATTATTAAAGAATAAAATAAAATAAATAAATAAATAAAGTTGCATTTTATTACAATAACATTCAAATAAAAAAAAATACATGGATTCCATGTCTCAATATCTTCATAATATTCTAAGGAAATATTAATTCTACTTGTACATCTTTATGTGACTTCGCAAACAATCTATTTACACCGAGATATTTGTTTCTCTTATTGTAGAGGCCGGACTTAACATTTTTAAATTGTGGCATTTCACTGATTAAATTCAATCCTCGGTCCAATGTATCATTAAGTTTTTGCTTGTAGATTGTAAGAATGGGCTCCATGGTGGAAACTACTTGCTGCTCGAGTTCATGCATTGCTTCCCTAATTTGGGTCTCCAAAACGTTTGAGGCACATTTATGTTCCTTTATTTTAACAACTTCTTCCATGCTACTTAATGTGAGTAAGCCACTACACCCTTTTTTAATACACCGCCACAAAGCATTACCGTTTTTATAAATCTTGTGTTTACTATATTGTTTGTTATCAAACACTAACACTTGTGTCCCCTTCCGGCCAAGTACGTAATTAATAGATGGGTTAATATTTCTACTACTTGGACCTGCCATCGGCTCCATTATTGTTTGAATAAATTGCACAAAAAACAGAAAAAATAACAATAACAAGACCGGCGCACAATTGCATACACTCAGCCCGTGACGTCGCGACAGTGTAATGAGAACTAAGCAAGTAAACAAGTTCCGGAAACGATCGGCTAAATTCGGGTTGGCTCGGGAATTCAGTGGCGGGTGCACGTGTTTGACTATTAGCGCATCATGTATACGTGTTGTCTATGGGATTTATATATTAACATTATGAAAATTACAAGTATTGAATCACATTATTATAATGAAACTGAAACATGTTAGATATTTAAATTAGTCTTTTAAATAATAAATATTTTCTTCTATCGATATTTTTATTTCTTAGTCCCCGCACTATGCGAGTGATATTCGTAGGTGTGCTTCGTGGAATAGGAAAATAATTATTTTTAATTTTTATTTGAAGCCCACCTACGGGTGTGCTAAGTGGAATACTTTAGGTGGGCTTCGTCTGGGTGTGCTTCGTTTGGGTGTGCTTCCTGGAATACCTCTTGAATGAGGTTTTAGGTTATGAATGAAGTGATCACGACTAATCTATTTTATTTATAACTTATGATAAAATGATATCAAACAACTAATAGTATGGACAACTGAAGTAAACCTAATTGTTTTTTTACTATTATGAAGTTTGTTTGGACGCACTTATCTCTGGATTTACCAGTCTGATTTCAAAACTTATTTTTGCATGCTGTAGCCCATTTATTGAGGAAGTCTAGCTGTATGATCATCACGCTATGATACGGAGGTAGAGTGGGGATGGCTCTGCACATCATAAACCCGTAGTAATACTTACACTCACTTCTGCTGAAGAATCAAGATCCGTGCTGGTAACTATACCGAGTATTAGGATAAATAAAAAAACAACATTTTGTAAGACAATTTAATCTTCACCTTCTTCAAATATCTCGTTAAGAAATTCTGCTGGTGCTGAGATATATTCTTGATGTCTGGCCCATCCCAAATACCACACTAAAGTCATTGTGTGGGCGCAGCAGCCTATAGTGCGCCGACCAACCAAGCAACTACAGCAATATTCTATTATGCCAGTTCTGCCAGGAATATTATTTTCAATTAACAAATATACATAATATTGCTTACGTGATATGTGACGGGATTTTATTTTTCCTCTAATTAAGGTCTTTTCACCACTACCTCCTCTAAGGTTATAATATTCATTTTGAGTAATGGCTTCGCCCCTGTTCACCTCGATTATGTACCTGCCTTGGGAACGTACATGTTCGCCGTAATAAGAACGAGCTTGTCTTATTTGGTAAGTTCCCAAGGCGAACAGAATCAAGTCCCGATATTCCAGTGTTGGAAAAAATGAAATATTGTTTTGATCAGCACATATATTTTCAAAGTGGGATGATCGTCTATTCATATTAAAAGTATCTACTATGTTTGCCAAATTATTTACCAAACCCATTCGTTCTTGAATTATTTCAAGTATTTCAGAACTGTATATATTGTTCGTGAAGCGGACACCAAATCTATTTAACAAAGCTGCAGCTATTTTGAAGTTCTGCATCATGTGTGGTAGAGACCGATGAAAATATTCTTGTCTGAGAAGCTTGAAGTCCCTTTTAAAATGCCCATTAACGGCCTCTACCACCCACCTGCATATTGTAACACAGCGGCTTCTATTCGCTTGAGCAGTTGTTAATTGGTGTTCACCTTGTGATAAAGATTCTGGCATACATGCTCTATAGCCACATCCCTCTAAGAAAGTTATGCTATCTCTAAATCCTCTGTCTAAAATGAACACATCATCACGTTCAAAATATTCTCTTAAAGCAGAACCGTCACAAAACAAATTATTCATGATTTCAGCATCTGACTTAGTTGCTTTATAGGGCCCAAAACAATCAAGAATATATCCATCACAAGCAACAATCAAAAAAGGTTTTAACAGATTTCGATACTTATGAAGTGAGTATGTTTGTTTTTGAAAGGAGTAGTTCGAACTCTTATGTATATAAACGTAGGTACCATCGCAAATGACTATAGCATTTGTTCCATTTCCATAGAGTCCATTTGGGATCAGTAAACTATGATTTAATAAATCTTCTCTTGATAAGTGATTAATTCCTACATTAAGTGGGACAAAATCTTGGAGAAGTATTTCCCTTACTTTGTCCATTAAAACTTCTAACGTTCTCCGTGGAACATTCACTAATGTGGCAATTCTTTCGTCTGAATCTCCCGTTCTTAATTTAAGTAGATATACTAGAAGGCCTAATGTGCCTCTATGAACATTTCTTATTCGAGGTACTTCATCTAATAATAAGTTAAAGTTCTGTTTTGTACGACCTATCCAGAACTCAAATACCCTATCATCCATTTCTTCAACATTTTCAAAATCAATTGATGCATTAAGACGCTGACAACCGTTAGCGAGCTGCGATGTTTCGGTATTTTTAGCCACGCCCACTATTTCTCCGGTATCTTAGCGCCATTCTTAAATGGCGGCGATACAGTGAACCAACAAGGAAGAAAGAAAGGACGTGGTCAATAATAATTAACAACAAACCAATAGATGGCGCTGTTATATATTTATTGTTCTGTATGAAGAGCTAAAAACAAATTAGATAAGGCGAGTTAAAATTGATGTATTTTTTATTTAATTTAAGATACTTTATTTAGACTGAATTTAAAACCAATAAAATGAAAAGGAAAATAAAAACATAAACTGCCGACCTTACAGGCGTATTTGGACGTGTAGATATTCTCCGTCGTCCCTTCGAGAAATAATAATATAATGCTGCCGAATTAAAATGGTTGTCTGTGCCATACATAAACCCTGGAAGGTACCGTCTCTCCGAGAAATACCGTCTTGTACCCGCGGTCCCGCACTTATTTTACAAATCGGTAAACAAGTGAAGGTCGGAAAACATTTGCTTAACAATAGCAACTTAAAAAAACAGGTTCAAGCGATTTTCGACCTTATTGACATAATTCTAAATACCGGTTTTTAATGAAGGAGCAACGTTAGCGAACGAGAATGTGGGAAAAACAAACCAAATTTTAAATGTCAATAAGGTCGAAAATAGCTGTTTTTTAACTTTCTATCGATAAGCAAATGTTTTCCGAGCTTCAAAATTATTTTACCACGCGTACTAGACGGTTTCAACCGACTTCCAAAAAGAGGAGGTTCTCAATTCGTCTGTATTTTTTTTAAAAATTTTGTTATATTATATTACACGGTGCTACTCGCCAGTTCTCAAGAACTGGGGAGTAGCACCGTGTGTAATATTGCACAAACCATTTGGAGCCACTTTTGACCCCCTCATACATAACTCAAAAACTATTTCACATAAACTTGTCAAATTTTGACTCCTATATTGAGACCTGCGAGATGCAAATGTGCTCCAAATTTTATAGACACATCTCAAACGGTTATTAAGATACGTCCAAAAATCTACATTTTTATCACTGACCTTAAAACTCAAACCCAATTCCAGATGACCTAGAAAGTTCAAAGGAGAATGACCAAAAATGTATGGGCTCTGGTCCAAAAAAAAACTGCTGCCCCCAGGGTTGACTCCATTGTGGGTTAACTTATAATGTTGGACTTACTATGTGTGCAAATGTGCATCAAATTCTAACCCACAGTTACAGACTAATTCAACAATTTTGAATACTGCTACGTTACACTATTGCCTGCACTTATTTTTTGTGTATCTTATTTCTATATAATATTATTCACTAAAAAATTCAATGAAGAATTAATTTAAAATATATCATCATCATCATCATCTCAGCCGAAAGACGCCCACTGCTGGACATAGGCCTCCCCCAAGTGTCGCCACATTGACCGGCCCCTTGCGACTCGCATTCACTGGGTTCCTGCAACCTTCACCAGGTCATCGGTCAACCTAGTGGGAGGTCTTCCAACGCATCGTCTTCTGGTTCGCGGTCGCTACTCCAGAACTTTTCGGCCCCAACGACCATCCGTTCTGCGAGCAATGTGCCCTGCCCACTGCCACTTAAGTTTAGCAATTCTTCGGGCTACGTCGGTGACCTTGGTTCTCTTGTGGATGTCTTCATTTCTTATTCGATCACGAAAGGAAATTCCGAGCATAGCCCTCTCCATTGCCGTTTGAGTGACTTTAAGCCTTTTGATAAGGCCCATTGTGAGTGACCACGTTTCGGTCCCGTATGTAATCACTGGCACACTGGTCATAGACTTTTGTCTTGAGACACTGCGGTAAGTTGGATGAGAAGATACCGCGCAGTTTCCCGAACGCTGCCCAGCCGAGTCGAATTCGACGATTGTCTTCGTTCTCGAAGTTAGACCTACCTAACTGGACCGTTAGGTTAAAAACGATATACTCGTAGATATTCCAAAAACGTTTATTTTCAAACAATGTATTCAATGTAAAACGAAAGCCATGCTGGACAGAATGTATAACATTATCTCTAAACTGTGCTGGTTGGTCAATATTGTCATAAAGCGCTTACGTCAAAAACCTCCTTCCCTGGCATGACTGCTTCGCAGAAGGAGGTGACGGCTTCCCATTCCGTCTCGCTCGATTGAACCAGTGCCGGACGCGAGTGGTCGCCGCCGCCGATAGCCGTTACGAGGACACGGCGTTGCTCCACCCACGCGGGGCAGACCTCCACCGTGTGCTCCACCGTGTCCTCCGGTCGATTCTTGCAGCGAAAACACCCGGGCGTTTCCTCCCGCCCAATTCGGTGCAGGAACCTCCCGAAACATCCGTGTCCGGTGAAGACCTGCGTCAGGCGGAAGGTGAGGACACCGTGGCGCCTCTCCAGCCACTCCTCAAAGGAAGGCTTATCGCCACTATCGTGGCGTGCCCTGCACGAGGTTGCGACAGTCGCTCTCTTCATGTCGCCATGAAATCGCGCCAGAGGTCTGTCCGCCAAGCGGCGGTTTGCCGTGGCAGCGGAGTTTCTCCCCGGCGCAGTACCTCTAGCGCCATTCGTGAAGGGCGCGCGAGTACTATCGCCTCCAGATCCGGCGGCAATACGGCAAGCAGGCCCGCCGCCTCGCGGGCGGTACCCATGGACCATCTTTACGGCTACCACTTTTTGGAGTGCGTCCAGGTAATGGGCGGCTCGCCCCCTTAAGGAACGCGCCCACACTGGGGCCCCGTAAACGGCCATGGACCGCACGACCCCCGCGTAGATCCTGCGGCAGGAGGCGTTTGTCCCCCCAAGGTTGGGCGGGAGCCGCCTTAAGGCAGCCCCGGTCCGTTCCAGCCTGGGGGTCAAACGTCGGAAATGCTCCACGAAGGTCCACCGGTTGTCGAAGACAAGTCCTAGGTACTTCAACGTCGACTCGATGCCGATGGATACCCCTCCTGCCGTCAGTGTGGATCCCGACGGTGGCGTATTCCGAGGCCCATGAAAGAACATGGCTACGGACTTGTGCAATGCCACCTCGAGACCCAGTTGCCGGATCCTCTCAACGACTATCGCAACCCCGCGTGTCATATGCCAGCACCAGGGTGTCGTCTGCGAAGCAGACTACGCTGGCGCCTATGAGGAGGTCGGCGCGCAGCACCCAGTCGTGACCGATGTTCCACAGGATCGGTCCCAGAACCAATCCCTGTGGGACACCGCACGACATCTCTCGCAGGTTCCATTCTCCGCTACGACTGGGGTAGATGATAACCCTGTTCGGAGTGCCTTCCTGATGCAGCTCCAGGGCATGGAGTTGAAGGCGTTGGCGATGTCGAAGCAGTCATGCTGGCGAAGGAGGTGGCGGAACGAGAGAGGGAGAGAGCCTCTCTTCCTGGCCGAAGGCCTGTCAGCATAAGGGGAGGGGCTCGAAAGGGCCGAAGCCTTCCGGGGTTGCGGGCTTGTTCGAAAGAGATACCGCGGCCCCGGAACATAAAGGGCGAGGAAGGAACATGGATGGGTTTTAGTCAGTAAAAGTCTGACACTCCTTCCCGCTCCGCCCAGAGTGGGAGAAGTCATTTGATGATTTCCCGTCCTAAAAAAAAAGGGCTTAAAATCAGGTCCAAGTAACGTGAGCAGTAACTTAATTGTAAACATGGAATGCTAAGCGCATACAAAAGAGCTTTTTATTAATTTTTCACAAGACCTAACAACGATGTAATTACAAAATAAAACTAATTCACGCGTAAATATTTTTATGTTTACTTTTTTAAATCATGATGTTTGGTATAAGAAAAGGTCGTCAAGTGAATGTGCTACTTTTTTCAAGTTCGCGTTTCAGCTAATATCTATGATTCTGTGGGACAGATTTTTTCAGTTCCATAGAAAAAAAATATGCATTTGAACCCGTCTTTCAAATGAGCCATGTAGTAAATATGGGGGCAATCTTGTCCTTTTTTAAAAAAAAAGTGGTCCACTTTGGTCATTCTCCTTTATGATAATGATAAAAAATAAATAATTTAAACTTGGCAAAACTTTATTCAGCACTAAAATTACCAATAAAAAAAAAAAAAATAGAACCGACTTTCAAAAAAAGTGCAAAATAACTTAAATTGCGGAAGTCGGTGTTTCTAGTTTTGTCTTTTTTTAAGTTTTTATTTTTAACTTTTTGGTTGTGGTACTCCATTACATTGTACTAACAATACATAGACAAACGACCGCAACAATCGCAGCTGATGTGCTGTCATTCTTTGAAGAGTTCCGTTGTCTATCCCCGAAACTCATCATCAGATATTTATGCAATTTATAAGTAACCACTTCGAAAGAAAACCATTTCGAACAAATCAAGAATTTTGCAAATCCGTCTATATATGACGGAGTTATGCCGGAACATAGGTACATAAAAAAACAAAGAAAACATCCGAATTGATAACCTCCTCCTTTTTGAAGTCGGTTATGATTAAAGTGATACAATTTTAGTTGTATTAGTACCTAAGTACTTATTACACACTTACTGGTGAAAAACAATTTCCGAAGCTTCACCTGGTTCTGAACTGTGCACCAAACGTCTCTTTTCACTGTAAAGATCTTTTAAAAATTAAGTAAAGAGATTTTATAAATTATTCTAAAATACAAAAAATTAATGAAAAAAAAGCAATGTAAAATTCCCAAAAATAAGTAAATAAAAAGAATCCAGATCAATTTCCTAAACCTCAACTTGGATTCGAACTTGAGACTCGTGTTTCGGATGCAATGCAAGTACCACTAGACTAACTGGGCGTTACGTAAGTTGACGAATTTACGCTATGGGTGGTACAAAATCGGTCGTTGGTGGCCATCACACTATTTGGTTATAATTTCATTTATGTTCGTACCCGTTTTGTCAATATTACAACAATATAAAAATGTACTAGTTTACTTTACTACTTCCATGAGATATTTTTGTTTGTTAGTATGGTAGCGCTTTTTTGATGGCCTCCGGCATTTTTGTTTATTTCCCATTTTGCACAGTAAATATTTTCACAGCTTAGAACTATAATATGTTAAAACTTATGTCCTTTAGCAATGTCTTTACGTGCCAATCTTTTTACAACTTAGTGTAGGTAGTTTTAGGAACAAAATAAAATTAATGTATGTTTGATAACTTCAAACATACATTAATTTTATTTACATCAAACATCTAAATATGAAACGAATAGCGGGGCAGAGCGACATGCGACATGCGTCCGTCTAGCTGCGCGTCTATGCGATCACTGT
This sequence comes from Xestia c-nigrum, assembly GCA_916618015.1. Taxonomy (NCBI): domain Eukaryota; kingdom Metazoa; phylum Arthropoda; class Insecta; order Lepidoptera; family Noctuidae; genus Xestia; species Xestia c-nigrum. The sequence continues at coordinate 10,073,483 of OU745245.1, forward strand.
CGGATTGTATACGTAAGAAAGAGAAGCGTGATGACGGGACGTTCGTAACTTTTTACAAACAAAACAATAAATTGATTACTTTAAAATTAGTTAAGTAGTCAAAAATAAAAAGCAACCAAGTTCTGTATTTAAATATAATACCTTATTGTTATAAATTTTACCAACATACGTTAATACGTTATACAGATATTTTTGTTGGAAGATCATTTTAAGAGGTTAGTGTTCAATTTTTTTGTATCGAGAAAACTTTTCACAAACGTGTTTTGAATACAACAGGGTTCTCAGAAATATGTTCAAGATTAACATATTTTTTTTTCGCCGTCACAAACTGTATAGATTTGGCAAAAAAATTGTTTGAGACAAGCCTTTTTAGCTGTTGTCAGCGTCTTAAACGCATTTACAAATGAAAATACATGTTGTATCTGCTGAACAGTAAATGTTGAATAACTATTTGGGGAGTCAAATAGCGTATCCCACATATTACCTGTCATATGATCATCACAAACCCGAGCTTCCCGGGGCAGATAATATTTATAATTTGATAATATTATCGCTCTTAATTTATTTGAAATACTGCGCAATGTGGTGCTTCCGCAATTAGGATATACACAGTGGTGATTAGTATTGGCGGCTCTTCTGTAATCTGGTAAAGTTACTTCATTGACTGAATATGTTGCTTCGTCAGACTGTGTAACTTGGGATTGCTCCAACACTTGAGGCTCCTCTTGCTGTGGTGATGCACTCGGCTGAGATCTAGTAGCATCAACAGTAGTTCTGCGACGAGCTTCTCTTTGTACTCGCAGCCAACAAGGATGGCACACAGAATCATTTTGTGTAATCTGAAATAAATGAAATTATGTTTATAACATGTCATGATTACAAACTATCACGACGACCCGAATGGCGTAGTGGTAGCGAGGCTGCCTTACGTTCGTAGGGTCCTGGGTTCGAATCCCAGTAGGAGCAAATGTTTGTGTGATGAGCATGGACATTTGTTTCCGAGTCATGGATGTTTATACGTATAATAAGTATGTATTTACAAACAAAAAAGTATATAATATGTAGTATATCAACTGTCTAGTGTCCACGACACAAGCTTTGCTTAGTGTGGCACTAGGTGGTGCTGTGTGTAATGTCCAGCGATATTTATTTATTTATTTATCAATTTGTCAATAAATTCCTATTTTTATATATTACTAATATGAATTTAAATTGTATTAGTTTTTAAGAAATAAATGGTTTTCTAGACAACTCTTTTAGTGTCACACTACTTGTATATTTCACAATTTGGCATTATAATAAATATCGCTGGACATTAACACACAGCGCCATCTAGTGCCACACTAAGCAAGGCTTTTGTCGTGGACACCAGATAGTTGTTATACTACATACATACTTTTGTGATTGTAAATACATACTTATTATACATGTAATCATCCATGACTCGGAAACAAATCTCATCACACAAACATTTGCTCCTACCGGAATTCGAACCCAGGACCCTATGAACGTAAGGCAGCCTCACTACCACTACGCCATTCGAGTCGTCATTAGTCTACTACAAGGGCCCAGTCTAGATAGGTTGATATCCATATCCTTGAAATATCTCACAGGCATGATACTGGTTTGCTCACTTTTCCTTCACCAAACAAGTGATGATTTATTTAGAATATGCACATGACTTGTACAAAGTCAAGAGGTGCGTGATGGGGAACTCAATACCGGCACGGATCTTGAGCACTGACTTCGGCAGAGAAGTGAATTATTCTGTGTTAATATGTGATTACAATGTGCAGAGCCATTCCCACTCTACTACCAAGCGCTCAAGATCCATGCTGGTATCTGTACCTGGCTATCACTACTCTTAAATTCTAAGATATAACTTTATTTTAAAATAATTCATACCTCTCGTGGTGCTACTCTGCTTTCTATTATAGCAATCATTGACAGTTGTAGTTCAGAAGGATTATTCCGTAATATTCTATCACTCCGTCTTCTTAAAGTTGATAATCCACACAATAAACACACATTTGTGTGGCCTTGCTGGCTTGGACCAGCTTGTTGATCATCATTGCCAGAGACCTGTTGCTGCAAATTCTCATTTACTGCGAACATTGCCAGATCTCTGCACTCTTCACACACAACGTCTTCTTCTAAAACCTGACAACAATATTAGTAAGTTGTTATAGATACTACTAACGAGATATTTTTAAGTTTCTTCCATTATAGAATAAAACAGAGTTACTTACAACTCTTGGGTATACCCAGCTGCAAAGTAAGCCAGCAACTCTCGAGTCAAATGCTAAGACTTGATACCGGCGTAGTGTGTTCACGCATATACGGCAGTTTACACATAAAATGCGCGTGTGGCGCCGATTTCTATTGTAATCTGCCATTTTGCAAACTAAATCAAAATCACTTGGCAAAATCGGGGTCCAGTCTAGAATTAGCACAAAGTCACGTAAAGCAATATCGGAATCCTATGGGCAAGCAGTAGTCACACGGGGCAATATCAATTAGTCCATAAACAGTCCAGGTCGGGTAAAAATTAATAGAAAACCGAAAAAACACAAAACACGAATGAAACGGAATACGCAGAGGAATTCTGTAGCATCAACTGTCAATCGTCACTGTCAAAGATGAAAGTAGAGCTATCTATGAAAACAATTCGAGTACATCTCGTTTGGAAGCAGTTGATATACTTTTAATATTATAAATTAACTCCGACTTTTAAGAAAAAAAGTGAAAAATTGAAAAATCATAACAAAATAATTCAATTTGTTTAGTTTTTGTGATATCTATGGTCGCTAAAACAAAACCAGACATAATTGTGCCATTCTTCTTTCATGTATTTTAAAACACTTTTTCGATGCACACATAGCATGATGCGAATTTTCATCATCGACCTATTGAAGAGATGTTAGCTGTTGTAATATGAACAGTCCTAATAGCTAATCACATCAGGCAAGATCTGTCTATATCAGATGTACCAGACAATAGAAGCAGTAACTTGAGGTTTTTCTTATAGAGTCAAAGTGCCTTCAGATCACAGATAAATAAGATGAGGTCAAACGATAAAACGTATCCCTGGCTGGGGCAGAATAAGGTGCTTAAATAAAAGTGTTACTCGGATAATTATTCGTTGCTGAACCATACCGTCGCTGCCTAACGATGCGAATTATAATTCACCAAGCGTCGCCATTTTCTTTTTAATTTAACGTTAATGAGCCTTTGTTGCGGACGACAAGCTATTTGTGAAGATAGATGGGTCTACGTTGACGTCTTAGTAATATCTATTCAGACATTTCTTCGCGGTGATTGTTTTGCTCTGGTGCACATCAACAACCAGTGTTCTTCAAGTATCTTCTGTATCTTGTTTGGCGTTCTGTTTTTTGTTATTTCTTGAACATTTCAATTATAATATAACAAACGTTGAAAAATAGCCTATAAAAGGCTATGAAACATGTGGGGACTCCCTGGGGTAAGACTTAATAAAAAATCGCACACGGTAAGGTAGCTACTCAAATAGGTAGGTAGGTACTTAAAAGCTAACGTTACGAAGGTCTTTATATTGATTTTCACGGACCCTTCCCATTATTCGGGAACATAAGCCGTGTTTAAAAAACAGATTTTATAGGTAGGTGCTTAGTAAGTCTGATCTTTAGCTTAATCTTAGAGTACCTAATCCGATATACACACAAGTGGATTTATGTATGAAAACATAAATGAACATGAGCAACAATGAGCCTGGTTTTGTGATCCGCAAACTCACATATTGAAAACCGTCTGAAATTACATTTTCTTTTGATGTTGAAAAGTTTTGAGCTCGCAAACATGACATTGTAGGTCTTTTAAAGACTCGCCTCATATACTTATATGTATACTGTTATGTGTGTAGGTACTGTTGGTAGGTAGGAACTGTACATTGTCTTGATGCGGGTTCGTAATTTCAAAGTAAGTTCAGGGGTCCACAAACTAAGCCCCATTAACGGATCACACAAAGCTCTATACATATCTTCCTGTCTGTATACTACACCCTTGTGTGATAATAGTAGATTGTATCATAAGGGAGCAAAATAATATTTTTACGGCGAGGGCGCTTTTTTGAATCCAGAGCAAAGTGAGGGATTCTAGAGTAGAATCCCGAGCGTAGCGAGGGATTCTTTAGTAGAATCCTGAACGTAGCGAGGGATTCAAAGTACGTCGCCCGAGCCAAAAATATATTTTGCGCCCGAGTGATACACTCTACTTTTCATCACCCACTATGAGAAAATAAAAGGCGCCTCATATTTTATTGTAATATTGATATTTAATGAAACAGAGTAACAACTAAATTGAAATTAAGTAGTATCTAATAATAAAACAACTAAAAACTTATATTTACATTTGAGACATTTTCACAATTTTGAAAATTAATTGTTACAGTTTTATTAGGAATAGAGATTGTTGTAGATTTAATTTTATTCTGCGTGTTTGAAATAATGTCAGAATGTGGCTCATTTTGAGGAAAATGTGACGGTGAATCTCTTTGTTTGGATGTAGATGGGCGCGGCGACAGTGGCATGGATGGATTAACTGAAGGTAGCAATTTAATGTTTTCCACGATGCGTTCACATGTTTTCGCCTTGTTCTCAATGGAATCTTCTATATATCCCTCTGCTACAGCACTCGACTTCCATCCTCCATGTCGCTTGAGAACAGTTAAGTCCGCTCCAGAATCTGCCAACAGGGTAGCAGAAGTGCGACGAAAACAATGTCCTGTATATAGCTTGATATCTGGTAACTTCAAATAAGTAGCGATTTCTTGTGGCATGTAAGAAATTTTATTTTTTCCCATAACTTGTTTGAAGCACTTGCCATTTTGATAACGGATGAAAAACCGATTGGTCTTTATATCAGCAGGACGCAGGTCCAGGTATTTCTGTACAATAGTTTTGTATTCTCCTCGGATTACGAAGGATCGGTCAATTTTTGTTTTTGTGTCTGTCAGCTTTACTAACAGTAAATTATCCGAGTGATTTTCGACATCATCAACAGTTATTTTTAAAAGTTCATTGCCACGACAAGCTCCATGTACTCCGAAAATTAAAGCCACCTGTAACAAAACCGAATGTGAATAAGACAAGTACCTATCTATCGAAGTACAGGTTACAATAAAATGCGCATTTTAAAACACTGGTTATACTTTACTAATCCACCATATATACATACATAGTTACTTACTTTTACGGCAAGAAAGATGTTGTCGGGTGCCTCATTAAGGAAAGTCTCCACGTTTTTGACTGAGAACACTTTGGATTTTTTTGGTTTAAATCCATCAGACATCCTCTTCAGATACGCTATTAATTTCGAATATGTGTCCAGTTTTACGTCGTTATTAGAACTGACTGTTGATTTTAGCATTGAGTAGGTACTCCAAAGTGTGGAAGGTTGTTTAGTTTTGGCTAAGTACTGGAAGTAGGCCAAAAACACAGATTCTGAAAAATTCTTGGCGCCTCTTGAATTTCTCCATTCAATAAAATTACCATAAGCTTTCATATATTTCTCCCGGGATTTTGCAGGTAGTAGATTATCCATCACATTTCTTGCGTCAGTTCTAATACTATCAGGAGTTAATTCTATACTTTCACTGTCACTTGAAGAACTCATTTTTCAAAACAAAATCATGAATTTCTATCAATCCGTGAAAATTGACGAAAACGCGGGCTATAGTTCGCGCGTTTTTAATTTTATTTCTTTTTGAAGTGGGCCGTCGCACCAGCCAGTCTTTATTCAAACAATATTTGCGTTCGATTTCTTGGGCGCTGAACACAAGATGTTCCAAATTCAAAAAGTGCGCGGCAAAGATAATTGCGGCGCACTTATAAAGAGGATTAAAAACTCATTACTGCCCGCTAAAAGTTTCTTATAGAAAACACCACCTTTGGGTGCACTTAAAGGCGAACCAAGTCGTCTTTTTCGAATAGATGGGATGAAAAAGGCTTTTTACAGCTATACGGGGTCTGTAGGGAAGACATCGCGTGATTTTTATGGCTCTGAATCAAAATCCGCTATGAGCCCAGAATTTTATTAAAATAGCCGTAAATGAGTGCAAACAAGGTAGACTGCCGTACAACGAGCGGCTGCACAATTGCACATAATAAAAAATAATAATAAAAATTGTTTATTTCTCTTCCACAAATAAAGAACATACAGTACTTTTGCTTTGACATAATTATATATACAGGAAAATGTTTGTTTATTTCCATTTTCATGGGTGTAGCTTAAGTATTAGGCAGATCGTAAGTTGAAAGAACTTTACCCAATTTCATTAATTAAATACTTTATACCCATTTACATTCAACGCTCGCGTTTCATTCAACGCTTTGCTCCTGGCGGCATAATAATATTAAATCGGTTATAAGAGATTTTAATATCGTTCAATTAATATTTCATGCAGCGTTTCTAATTAAAAACCCACTGGGGTTATAATTTATCTATATATCTATACTAATATTATAAAGCTGAAGAGTTTGTTTGTTTGTTTGTTTGTTTGAACGCGCTAATCTCAGGAACTACTGGTTGGAATTGAAAAAATCTTTTTGTGTTGGATAGTCCATTTATCGAGGAAGGTTATAGGCTATATATCATCACGCTATGACCAATAGGAGCGGAACATAAATGAAAAATGTTGCAAAAACGGGGAAAATTTATTCCTTTGTGAGCTTTTTCTCTCATATATGTGACGCAGACGAAGTTGCGTGGGTCAGCTAGTAAACTATAAACATACATCAGTGTAGTGTTAAAATTCTTATACAATGTGTCCGGACATGGACTAGCGATATTCTAAATACTTAAATATAAACTATTTTAAAGTACAATGACACCCTAGGCTTGGGTCCAATACACTTACCTGCTATGTGGCAGCCATTTTGTTTTTTTTGTTGAAATATGTTCTATGTGAGTACAAAAAAAATCATATCTCTTAGAGTTTTAGTCATACTGAGATAAAAATAAGCTTATTTAAAAGGTAATAATATTGTCTACCGTCTGCATTACAAAGCAATGTGTTCACAACTCCACAACGTTCGAAAAAATAAATAAAGTCGAAAAAAAAAAACGAAAAATTATGCGATTCAACCAATAATTGTAAATTACTACAAGAACACCTCAGACAACTTTTTTTTTTTTTTTACTAGATCGACAGATTTTGAGCTAAGCTACAATACAACATAAAATTCACAACTGTATGTTTAATACTTTAGTTATTGTTTTCACATAGCAGACAAGTGTATTGGACCCAAGCCTAGGGTGTAATTGTACTTTAAAATAGTTTATATTTAAGTATTCAGAATATCGCTAGTCCATGTCCGGACACACTGTATATTACTTGGCCAGTCGTGCCTGCTCCGTACTTGTTAGTTTTCAGGCAGTTAATATGTCTAGTCAGTGAACAGTGTTTGGGCTTGTTTACTCGGCAGTTTGAGCTTTCAAATAACTCTATCTTTATGGGTTTGTTTACTAACGTCATAGATAAGTATTGATTGGATTTTCGTCGTCACTATTTACCTCTCCAATCGGATTGATTTAACTTGAGATAATAATGTTTAATTCTTACCTGCGGTCATAAAATGTAAACTACTTTTTTTATATTAGTGTTATGCCTATTATTTGCGTGTGCCTAAAAAGCTTCATCATAATACGACATGGATAATATTTGAAACATAAAATTCCGCTCAATTTGTTTTGAAAATACCATATCGTTATGCATGCTCAGCGCAGATGAGCTGTTTTAATTAATTGTTAAGCTGTTTGTTGTTCTATTCTATTCTATTTCATCTTGAAGAGTCTTTAAATTTTTGGTCGAATTTTCAATGTCCTTATTAAAGGCGAGGAAAGCTGGGAGAGATCCGTTTCTTTTTAAATGCTAATTTGTGAGGGAATGAAATCTTTGTGCTGATTGGACCTATTGGTATTCAAATCGTCGGCCTTTCTTCGGATTGGTGGAGTAAATAACGTTTTTGTCGAATAAAGTTTTAGGAAACCGTTTTTTATGCTTAGCACCGGGCTTAGTAACGTCAGTTCTGTCACTCATCACAAGTTGAACCCTAACATTGCTGATGTGGGTATTTCGAGAAGCTCCTTGAATTGGTTTGCAAAAAACGAATGTGATTTCTCGAAAAATACTCCTTACACAATGAGTGATTATTTTCACCTTGAACGTAACCTCGAAACCCTTGGCGTAAAACATATATTATGCTGCACCTATTGAAAGCAAAAGTAGTACGCTAGCCATTCTACGTTATCAGGCATTCGTTTTTACACGACTGCCCAAATAAGGAGTGTTATGTTTTATCTAGGTGTAATTTACACGATTAGGGTTCTTTAAAGACACGTTATCATTTTATCATATCTTAGTGAGTCAGTCGATAGTGTGCGTTCAACCAGAAACCAAGTGACTATATAAGGTGTTAAATTTATTAGAAATTTAATTATTTTGTGATTAACTCGCGTGATCGTTTGAAGTTCTGTGCCACAATGGACGAGAATACAAGGAAGAATATGAAACATCTCATCAAGATGTTTGAAAAGCGCGTTGATAAGGAAGGGGGAAATGCGGATGCAGCGGATGTTAGAGAAATATCGCAAATGACTCAAGAGGCCTTCAATATAGCTTTAGGTATTGTTCCTTCTATTGTTTTTATCCAGTCCTGTATTATTCATTGCAAGAAAAATGTAACTCACAATTAAATTAATTAAAAAATTACCTAATGAGTTCTACTTAAAGCGCCAGCTGTTATCAAGTTCGCTTTACGTACATGTTTAAATGTCTCTCCATTTTGGCGCCGCTTAAGGGGGATGCTCCAAGGTAGCCCGCGTAAATCTATTTAACGTTTTTTGCAATTTGCAGGGCAGTGCTAAGTTGTATGTTGATAAACATATCCGTCGCGACTGTAAGACGTATTGAGTTACAGAATTATAATCATCAATACAACCCTCAAAAATCATAAAAGTCGAAGAAGGACTGACCGTGAAAAATTCGTTCATAGACTCTTATGAACTTGCCATGCAAATTGCAAAAAACCTAAGAAAATCTGAATTTCGCGGGCTATCTGGAGCATCCCCCTTAAGATCATTTGTTTAATATTAATTTGCTCAACAGACGAAAGAAAAGGCGGGCATAATTAAATTTGTCCCTGCCTTTTGTCTCTAACGGCCGAATACTGAAACGCCACTCAAATATTTAAGGGCTGCTTAAACGTTTGAGCAGCTCCTAAACTTTAATTTCGTATACACAAACGTCGATTATGAGCATCTGTTAAATATAAGTGCTTCTTAAATTAAGTGGTGCTCAAACACCACTCAGTTTAAAAATCGTATACAGGAACGCTACTCAACGTTATTTATTTGTCAAATGAGCTGTCAAACTGATTTGAGCAGCTCCTAAATCTAAGAGTGGTCGCGAGGTCCCTCAAATCAAGTTAAATCTATTGAAACCAAATAAAATTGTGATTAAAATGTCTTTAACGTCCTTGTCTTCACTTTCTGATCTCGAAAGGCCAACTGAGAAAAAATATGTTAGCATAGTTTCTATGTTTTCTATTATATTTTGATATCTGAAATATTTATCATATTATTTACAACATGAATCAGTTAGAAATTAAACTTAGGATCTATGAAATTTTCAGGAGAGTATATTTCTATGTGCATTATCTGACCGTATTTATACTTGTAGTAAGAAAAAAGTAATTGTACTTAGACATAAATCATGTATTTATTTTGAGCCTTTCATTATGGTAAGTGTTCACAAGTCTCAATGGGTAAGTAAGTGCTTGATACAGACAACAGTTGCCCTGAGACCCTGACTATGTACGAAAATGTTAAAGTCATGTAGGTACCTATATTAACAAAATATTACATGCACCAAGCTCTTGCGGTTAAATGAGTGTAGGTTAAGTACAGTATTTCATTGTTTATGTATGTACTTACTTCTTTGTCAATTCCAAGAGCATATGTTTCTCAGCAGGTGTATAATTGTATCCACGTTTCTTCTTCTCCTCCATCGTGAATTAATTTATAACTTTTCTTAAACTTGATAATTATCGCGCGTGAAATGACAAGTGTGACGTTCCAATCTAGACAATCATCTCAAGAAATTTTATTTTCTTATGACGTCTTCTTTTGATATTGATCTGATTTTTATGTATATTAATACATAATTTCAGTCGTAATTCATACCAAAATTAAATAACGCATTTATATTTTAACGAATTAATAATTATCAAGAATATTTGTACAAAGAAGACTGCGTGAAACGAATACGAGACGTAAACTAAATTATTTTGTAACTGAGAACGTGCTGAGATCAACTTTTTAGCAGGATGTTGCCATGATGTAAACATTTGAGGACTGCTTGGCTAATCATGGTGTCAAATTGCTTGAGTGGCGTTTGTGTATACCATTTAAATTTGAGGGATGCTTATATTTAAGTAGCTTTTAGGTGACTGTGAGATTTGAGTGGCGTTTCAGTATTCGGCCGTAAGATTCATTGAACCAATCGTGTTGAAGTACTTACATATTTATCTGGCCCTGGAGGTACACACCTACTATGTGTCATATTTTCCACTTGACTTTGATAGAATTGTGTTTCAGATATAAAGTGAAATGTTCTAAAAAAAAAAAATCGGTTTAAGTCTGAATGTTTGTGTTTGTATAATTGCGTTCTGTTTGTTAATATTGTATGCACGTCATGACTTTGCGACGAATAAATGTTTTTTCTTTCTTGTTTCTTTCTAAAATAATTAGATTTGTACGCACCTAATTATCAAATAAATGTCTAGTGAAATAGTTTAGGTTTGGTTGAAAACTTAAACTTGTAGGATATCTGAGCCTGGCAAATGAGGAGCAATCATTAGTAAAAGTGCCTTTGACTATCCTTAATGGATAGGTCACGGGCGGTGTAAATTTCCCATTACGAAGGCCCATTTCTGTGAGTTTATGATGTGCTTGTTATTCGTCAAGGTTGACTGAGTGCTCTGTATTCAGAGGGGCTTGTTTCAAAACAAAACAACAACAAGAAAAGTAATAAAACTTCGTAAAGACGAATACCTAACTAAAATATAAACTAGTCAGAAAGATTCTGTCTCCACATAATAAAGCACGTACCTACCTATAAAAAAGTGGTCGTCATCCGGCTATGTGCCTACTGCCTAGTCGCGGTGTGTGCGGTGTAGTCTCGTGTGTAGCGATCTTAGGGAAGCCATTGTTTCGCGCAATTAATTGTAACCCCAGCACAGCGCTTCTGCATTTTATGAAACACACTGTATGCTGCTTTATTCGTGTGGAAATTATAAATGTTACATTCGTGCTGTAAGATCTGAAGAACATAAATAAAACATTGTGGTTTCTGTAGGTAACTACATAATAAGTTTAGTAGTACCTCCTAGCCAGACTTTAACGATTTGATTTAGATTAAGATCTACCAGTTCATCTTTTTGTATTACTAACTCAGACAACCTATGAAAATCTATTTATAAAGAGCGTTTATATTTTACACGAAAGATAAAGTACCTATTTATTTTAAAACCACATAGATGATGTGAGTGTTGTGACTCTATTTATATGAACAGAATCTATGCTACTGTGTCCCAATTTTCTGCTCCGTTAGAAATAATACCAGTGAAATATTCTGTAGGTCTATTGTCGAATCAAGGGAGGATACAATATCTTGATCAGCCATCAGAATCTACTTCTAAATCAGAAAATCCAGAGAGTTCTGATAGCCTATTGATAACGTCCTACTGCCACTACTACTCCACACTTGTTAAAAACCATGAAGGATCTTATAGTGTGCATGGAGTCCAGTATTGGTAATTTAGAGAATAGTTACTTAATTCCTTTTTCCTCTGCGCAGGCAGTGAAGCCGACGCTGCAGCAGCTGCCCAGAGCCCAGCGTCCGAGCTCGAGAGCCTGATCGAGCGCTTGGAGCGTGTTACGTCACGGCTGGAGCGCCTGCCGCTGCTGCGCACGCGCACCACCACGCCCCCGGGCTCCCCGGCACCGCCGTCGCCCGTCCCCGACCTCGCACTACATCAAGCACCAGTCTTTGAAGCAACCGACAACATGAGTGTCAACGGTTACCAAGATATAGTACAGGTATGCTCTCTCTAATACTGAATACTGCCATCTGAAAGTCAGTTTAGACTAAACGACCGCACATTCTATATGTACACACTCGAAATTATTTTTGCGTGAACATGGAAAGAGCAATCTTCGCTTGGCCATACTAGCATTTCAAGAATATTGCCAAAAAAATGCTCTTATTCTGATTCTGTGTTCAAAAGTTAGCAACTCTCTAACCCACATCGATTGCAGAGAGCTCCACGCCCTAGAAAGGTGGTTTAACCCTCAGTGCCTTCATCAATGGGTCACTAATTTCATTAAGTAATTGGCTCCATTTAAAATAAGTGTTTCTTGCATAATTTGTCGTTCATAGCGTCGGTTAATGTGCACCGACTAATGATTTCATTCGTGTTACGTTGACCGAGCAAAAAACCGCACCGCATATAGACTCATTACCAAGAAAACAGTAAGCACGGTATAATTACGGCATAAAGAAAGAAGACTGTAGTATAAGTTAATCCATACATGGCTTTATAAGTACATTGAACTTACGATAAACCCGTTTCCAACACTCCGTTTGTTGTTTGCCAAACCGTCTTCTTTTCTATAAAGAGAATATGAAAGTACGATAAATCGTTTATGTATTTAGTTAAATACAAATCAATTTTAACTTGAGGACAGGTTTAAAGGTTGTATGACAAGATATTACGTAAATAAATTGCCTTTCGGATCGTATAAAACGAATAAAATGCTTTTAAACTCTGACCTTTTCAAGAAGACGTTTATCTTAAAAGATTTAGCAAACTCATTTTTCGCAAAGTGGAACAGGGAAAAGGGATTAAACATTCAGAACGGAATATGAGACAGAAAAAAGCTTACGAAAATTTGGCTAAATAATATACAATGGAGATACATAAAACTGAGCTCTTGGGCCCTTGGGACAGTTAGGGTAAGGTCTTGGATGTGTGCTGGTATCAATTAATAACGGTCGGGTGAATAGCGTAGCGTCCCGCTCGAAAAAGGTTCGCTCCTAGGAAATATGAGTAACCGCTCAATTTCCCCCTTTCAGTCAACTAGCCGCCCTTTATCAAACATTTACTCTGGATGCTAACTGTTAAACCAAGTCGTTCGAGTGTTTGTCAACGCCGATTGTTTCACCAATCCATGATTGAGTTTAAAAGCGGGACGCTTTTATGCTTTTTGTCTAAAAGGTTTTTATTATTGTGAGTGTCAGATTTGTTAAAAAGTGTAGACATAAAAATGAATTTATTCATTCACACCATGAAAGTAATCAGAAAAATGGATGAATGTAAACAACAACACCATAAAAAATGGTACAAATTAAGTCAGGACGAACGCATTAGCTCTCTTGTTTTTCTGAGTATAAAAGGCATTGACATAAACGCTGCTAGTTCGTTAGGTACTATTCAAGTACTCTGGTGCTTCTGTATCTCTTTTAACGCATTAAAGTACCAGGAAAAGCAGCAGAATTAATACTAGTATTAAGAAAATGTTTTCCTTTGATTAAGTTATAAAAAAAGCATCTTTTGTTAAAATAAAGAGCTCATAGCTGTAACGCAATTTAGGTCCAAGGGGATACAGAAAAAATTACATGAAGGCCCGACCCAAGATCCCAAGAACAATGTAATATTGTCAATAGCAAATTGAAATTTATTATATACTACATATTGCCATGTAAACCTTAGTTATTAGCTTAGTTCCTAACTAGAACAAAGTATAAATTAACTTTTCATCCCATCTATTCGAAAAAGACGACTTGGTTCGCCTTTAAGTGCACCCAAAGGTGGTGTTTTCTATAAGAAACTTTTAGCGGGCAGTAATGAGTTTTTAATCCTCTTTATAAGTGCGCCGCAATTATCTTTGCCGCGCACTTTTTGAATTTGGAACATCTTGTGTTCAGCGCCCAAGAAATCGAACGCAAATATTGTTTGAATAAAGACTGGCTGGTGCGACGGCCCATAGTAGCGCCGCGCGCCGGCTGAATACAAAAAAAAAAAGAAATAAAATTAAAAACGCGCGAACTATAGCCCGCGTTTTCGTCAATTTTCACGGATTGATAGAAATTCATGATTTTGTTTTGAAAAATGAGTTCTTCAAGTGACAGTGAAAGTATAGAATTAACTCCTGATAGTATTAGAACTGACGCAAGAAATGTGATGGATAATCTACTACCTGCAAAATCCCGGGAGAAATATATGAAAGCTTATGGTAATTTTATTGAATGGAGAAATTCAAGAGGCGCCAAGAATTTTTCAGAATCTGTGTTTTTGGCCTACTTCCAGTACTTAGCCAAAACTAAACAACCTTCCACACTTTGGAGTACCTACTCAATGCTAAAATCAACAGTCAGTTCTAATAACGACGTAAAACTGGACACATATTCGAAATTAATAGCGTATCTGAAGAGGATGTCTGATGGATTTAAACCTAAAAAATCCAAAGTGTTCTCAGTCAAAAACGTGGAGACTTTCCTTAATGAGGCACCCGACAACATCTTTCTTGCCGTAAAAGTAAGTAACTATGTATGTATATATGGTGGATTAGTAAAGTATAACCAGTGTTTTAAAATGCGCATTTTATTGTAACCTGTACTTCGATAGATAGGTACTTGTCTTATTCACATTCGGTTTTGTTACAGGTGGCTTTAATTTTCGGAGTACATGGAGCTTGTCGTGGCAATGAACTTTTAAAAATAACTGTTGATGATGTCGAAAATCACTCGGATAATTTACTGTTAGTAAAGCTGACAGACACAAAAACAAAAATTTGACCGATCCTTCGTAATCCGAGGAGAATACAAAACTATTGTACAGAAATACCTGGACCTGCGTCCTGCTGATATAAAGACCAATCGGTTTTTCATCCGTTATCAAAATGGCAAGTGCTTCAAACAAGTTATGGGAAAAAATAAAATTTCTTACATGCCACAAGAAATCGCTACTTATTTGAAGTTACCAGATATCAAGCTATATACAGGACATTGTTTTCGTCGCACTTCTGCTACCCTGTTGGCAGATTCTGGAGCGGACTTAACTGTTCTCAAGCGACATGGAGGATGGAAGTCGAGTGCTGTAGCAGAGGGATATATAGAAGATTCCATTGAGAACAAGGCGAAAACATGTGAACGCATCGTGGAAAACATTAAATTGCAACCTTCAGTTAATCCATCCATGCCACTGTCGCCGCGCCCATCTACATCCAAACAAAGAGATTCACCGTCACATTTTCCTCAAAATGAGCCACATTCTGACATTATTTCAAACACGCAGAATAAAATTAAATCTACAACAATCTCTATTCCTAATAAAACTGTAACAATTAATTTTCAAAATTGTGAAAATGTCTCAAATGTAAATATAAGTTTTTAGTTGTTTTATTATTAGATACTACTTAATTTCAATTTAGTTGTTACTCTGTTTCATTAAATATCAATATTACAATAAAATATGAGGCGCCTTTTATTTTCTCATAGTGGGTGATGAAAAGTAGAGTGTATCACTCGGGCGCAAAATATATTTTTGGCTCGGGCGACGTACTTTGAATCCCTCGCTACGTTCAGGATTCTACTAAAGAATCCCTCGCTACGCTCGGGATTCTACTCTAGAATCCCTCACTTCGCTCTGGATTCAAAAAAGCGCCCTCGCCGTAAAAATATTATTTTGCTCCCTTATGATACAATCTACTATTCCATGCGAAGAAAACTAAAATCTATTTTCATAAGAAAAGTCGGCTCTATTGGTGAGGCACGTAATAAGGACATAATGTTCAAAGATACGAACTTTTCTTTGATGTAATGATACCGTCTTTCAAATTTATCATTAGTGTGTAATAACGTATTTCTGAGTTTTTTGTTTTACGCTCCGCCTGTTCTGAAATTATTCCGCTGTAAAAGCTAGTTCGTCTAGAACACAATGAGTTTTCGTAATGCAGTCGCTCTACCTATTGTAACAAACTCTGGTTATCAATTTTAAATGGAGTTAATTGAAGGCAAGCAAGTTAGTTACCAGACGTGGTGGAGTTTAGCCCTAGGGGTTATAGTCGCTGCGATACTGGGTAATTACTTTAACGAACTTTTGGTAAATTTCATTTTTGATGACAAGTCTAGACCCAACGTTTACTAACAATGCATAGACTAATAATTAACTTTTGCTGCATTTCATTAACAAGCCAATATAATACAGGGTGTGCAGACTCTTTACTAAGCCGTCAACTACTACATGTTTTTTTTTTTGTTCCGACTGTTATGTTTTTAAGGTTTCGTTTTATAAAATTTCTACACAATGTATTTTGTTCTGAAATAAATGACCTATGACTTAAAATCTTTATTATATTGTGTTAACTAGGTTTGTTTTTGCTTGACAGGGCCCTCTGCAGGCATACTTGCAGCTGTCGCAAAAGATCGGCGGCGATGTGGCTGCGCACGCCAACCTGGTCAACGCTGCCTTCCAGTAAGAAATAGATAGTTAGATCGCAAAAGCGGTCATTGACCCACTTACATTTTTTAAAGTTCTTAAGGGGGATACTCCAAAGTAGCCCGCAAAATTCAAATTTTCTTACGTTTTTTGCAATTTGCAGGGCAGTGCTAAGTTGTATGTTGATAAACATATCGGTCGCGACTGTAAGACGAGAGTTGATGAACAAATTTTTCACGGTCTTTTCAAAGTCCTTCTTCGACTCTTATGAACTTGGAGGGTTGTATTGATGATTTTGATGATTATAATTCTGTAACTTAATACGTCTTACAGTTGCGACCGATATGTTTATCAACATAAAACTTAGCACTGCCCTGGAAATTGAAAAAAACGTAAGAAAGTTTCAATTTTGCGGGCCGCACTGACGCTTTCACTTAGAAATCCAAAAATAAGCCTGTTCAAGTCTATTTGTGATCTTCAACATTTTTTCTAATGAAAACCTGGTTCATTTGTTTTGGTTCGTACGAAGACATATTAGGTAAAGGGCAATGAACGCTATTGCGATCTCTGCAGCAACTATAATAATGTAGATTTATTATAATAAGACACGCATAGTTGAATCCCAACTCTTTTTGAGTAGCATTACAATCTGAGCTAAGCTAATGCTAACCGTATTTAGCATGAAACGACTAGCGTTTGCATCCACAATGTAATAATTACTTAATCCAACAGACTTACCTATATAGTTATCTAACTGTATACATATCAAATTACAAGAAGCCTAATTTGGTTACGTTTGCGGTAGCCACAATCATTTTGACTGTGCAACAATGTTCCTTGTCTGTTTAATTAAAAATGCATACTCTAACAAACTAGGTTACAATAACTATGTTTCGTAAATCAATTTGGTATTTTGGAAGGATCGGCGTGGTTCGATCCTTTATCAGAAGAGGGTTCTAAGTAGATCGACGCAACGAACATTGTTGAGATGTCAAAATGAAATCTATTGTTATTGCAATGATTGCGGTTGTGTTACGCAATTAGGGTGTGGAACTTCTCACTCTCCGTGCCACGGAGGGTAAGGAACGACATCAAATTAATCATTGATTTCTCCATTAAACCTTGTTTGTGCTATTAAATTATATATCAACCGACAGATTCACATTTAATTAATGAAGTTCGCTGAACTGAAGTCAACGTTATTAATGTAACACGATACTTAATTTATGTACTTAAGTACCTACCAATTTTGTTACTAATGTCCTCAATTTTCTGCTTGATTGAAATAAAATGTATTAACTTACTGTAAGAAAATTGATTCTGCTATTGATAAATACGTGATAGCAAATATGAAGTAGTAGCCTACGGTATTGTTCACGTTATCTAACACTTACCTATATCTGATTACTCTCAAGTAGGTAGTTTATTTTTGATATTTCGAAACTATGCGTGTACTCGTCTTAATCAATGTATCATTTGGTACACCAGGGCTCAGCTCCGCTACATCCAACTGGCTACAACGAGGAGCAAGCCCTCCCAGGCCGAAGAGATGCAGCTGCTCGCGCCGACCAGCGAGCAGATATCTGCCATCCAGCAGTTCCGTGAAAAGAACCGCGCTTCCACATTGTTCAACCACTTATCGGCCATATCCGAGAGCATCCCGGCGCTGGGCTGGGTGGCCGTGGCCCCCACCCCCGGGCCTTACGTCAAGGAGATGAACGACGCCGGCCAGTTTTATACAAACCGAGTGCTGAAGGAGTGGAAGGAAAAAAACAAGACGCACGTGGAGTGGTGCCGCGCCTGGGTGCAGTTGCTGTCGGACCTGCAGGCCTATGTGAAGCAGTACCACACCACGGGACTCGTCTGGTCTGGTGAGTTTTCAAATGTGCTCAAACACTAAGGAATTGAATTGCTAACGTCTGATATTTTTCATCCGCGGAATAAAATTGTTGAAAGACAGTTTTGTACTCATGGAAAAAATTATAAAATTATTCCCCGGAATATGGCGGTGTGAGCAACAGGCCTTAGCTGATATAAAAAAAAGTCTGTCCGAAATATGAACGCAATAATCAATGTGAACGCAAGGACGATGTGAACGTGATCGGCATTGATGGTGTATTTTGAATAAATTATTCTTTCATCCGAGTTCTAAGATTTAATTAAGTTTGGTATTCCACAAGAATTTCTATTTTGCCGTCCTTTTGCCATATTATTCTTACTTTCCCCGACGGGATAAACCGAGGCAGTAAAAAGATATTATTATATTAGTATTTTAGCAAAATTTATTTGGTTTGGAGCTATTTGTACTAATAACATCGTTCTTGGCGTTTCTTGACTCTACAGGTTTGTTATATTTTCATACTATAGCCCCAGAGGGACCAATTTCCTTCAGTTTACTTTATTCATAACTAGCGGACGTCACGCGGTTTCACACGCGTAATTCCCGTTCCCGTGGGAGTACGGGGATAAAATATATCCTATGTTACTCGTGGATAATGTAGCTTTCGAATGGTGGAAGAATTTTTAAAAACGGTCCAGTAGTTTTTAAGCCTATTCATTACAACCAAACAAACAAACAAACAAAGTTTTCCTCTTTATAATATTAGTGTAGATTAAACTTCCGTCCTGAGGGCTAAGAAACTAAAACTGTATCTAAAACAATTTCCCATTTACACAAATTCGCAATAAGGACGAAACAATTTAAGTAATTCCAAAATTACATAACGAATATCCTAAATTCCTTTCCAAAATTCATCCCGTTCTGCTCAATCCAAGACTTGTGGCGTAATTTAACAATTTAAAGTTATTATTTAAAGAGTGGTACATAAATAAAACCTTTATTAAGGCCGGCGTTGTTCACTGGTTGAACTTGACACGAGTGTGTCTCTTCTCGTGAATTATTTAATACGCGGTTGAACCGCCCAATGTCACATCACATTCTGAGCGGGTGTTATGAAACGCGCCCGTAATATCGCACACCTGAAAGGAAACAAATTATGAATGAATCGAGGTAAAACGGCAAAACAGAGCGTATATAAATAACATTTGTCTATAGTAAAAATAGGTACCTACTTATGAAAATGCTGGATATAAGCTGACATGAATTGAGGCCATGAGAACCATAGTGGCCTAACTCATTTTATTACAATATTGAGTTTATGATCAATTTGAACTGAAAAAAATCATAAACTCAATATTGTAAAAAAATTAGTTAGGCCACTATGGTTCATTATGAGAGAATTTTACCCAACAATTTTTATTTTGCTCTTGAATTATTTTCCGCTTCACGTTGAGTAATATTCGTCAGTTGCCGCTCGAAGATCGGTGGAGTGCACTTTTATAAATTGAGATCGATTGGAGATGATATATATAAATATCTGATCAGTAATCCTCTTTGGTTCCCTATTGGAATTTGTGCCAAAACAAAGTAGTAGTTCTATTCGCTCTTAATTTTTCACAATCCAAAAATGAGAAACATGAAATTACTTTTAAATTAACGATCTTTACAAATTGTTAAGGGGCCGGCGGCGGAGCATGCGTCGTTCATACAAACGTAATACCAAAATAATTTGTAAATCATACATTATTCTTAAGGTTGTGTGTATTTATTTCGATTGGTTTACAAAATATCTATGTTCCCAAATATATATTTTGTAAGGACAATGATATAAAGACGAGATATGAGCAACTTAAAATTTCTATAGAAAACTTATTTTTCTCATAACTCTTGTTTAAATCAGTGTCTATTCAAAATGTATATTTGGGAACCTAGATATTCTATGATCCAATCGAAATAAATAGACACTACCTTAAGAATATATTTTATTTACAAATTATTTTGGTATTAGTTTGTATGAACGACGTATGCTCAGCAGGCGTCTTAATGTAAAAAAATCTCATCCCCGCTTTGGACTGGGAATGAGTTTCTTTTCGCTACAGTCTTTAGGATATCTTTCCCACGCATTCTGCAGAACAGGGAGACCGTTTTTTGTAAATGATGACATGAAAGCCGTCAGTGTGATGTAACGCGAACATCCCTGACGCACTACAGAAACGTGGCAGTACCAGTAACAACCTGAAGATTTTATAAGTGAATTGATTTCAACTAGTTCTCTTGGCGTCAATACTCTAATAAGAAGAAATTACTGGGACTGGAATGTTATTTGTTAATTATCAAAGATTAATGATTTCGAGATCAATTCAAATGAATTAATTTAACAAAGGCTTACATGAGCACCTATAAAACGTCGATAAATATTTGCATGGTTCCGGTTAGTCGTTCCTATGGATAAGAACCGGATGAAATTCCAGGGTACACAATGTATACTTATTAAATAAAATACTTTTCAAAACAATATTAAAACAGTACCTCCTTAAAAATTGGACAAAAGGTCGTATGTTATGTCTCAAAATATTCATACAGGCTTAAATAATTCAATTTAATCCAACCAGTTTTGGTATGATAATCCGAAGAGGGTCGAGTTAAACAAATATGGTCAGTTTGTGTAACATTCAATAAGATAACGTATCCTACCTGTTAAGACAAAAATAAATAGACATTATGAAAACGTGAATCAATTAATTTGTACTTACTACATGTAAACAGGTAGCGCTAGGTTTTGAGGATTCAAAAATATTAAAGTTGTTTGTTTTTCGCGTACTTTCAACCACAAATCATCGAATGACTGAAAATACAATAAACAGATGTGACAAAAACGCAATAATAAGCTTCATAGGTATGACAGTATCCACATGCAAGAAATAAGATTTTTTTAAACTAATGGCATCAAAATAAGCCCAGCGCTATCGGACTAATATTGATAATGTATTTATAAAATAGTTCACATGATGAGGCAGTGTGGCTTCTCTTCATTTAAAAACAAAGCTAAATGCAGAGAAGAGAATCTCAAATATTTGAACTACCAAAAAAGGAAACCTACAGATTTCTATAGTGCCTTCTACAGGACTATATTTACATAAATGCCTCGCTAAACTGCGCACGTCTATACGACTGATTTACAGACGGTACGCCTTAAGACTCATGAAACAACCTAATCTGTATAACCTAGCGTAACCCTTACGACATATCTCTCTCGATAAAGACGACGTCCTTGACAGTGTCTGGGTTGAAGGCCTGTGTATTCTGTAAAGGAAAATCTGCCTGAAGATAAGCGTCGTATTTGAATTCCACATAAATTCTCTCTAGAACCTCACTCAAGAGCCTTTTGATGCGATCGCACAATTTGATGCGACATTTTAATCCAGCCTTTCATCTCGTCTTAACACCCGGCGCAGCTTCGCCGAAATTACTTAAATGTAAGACTAAATTAAATTCAACAAACCTTTGACAAAATACGCAGTGATTTGTATTTGCTCGTCCCATTTAAATGTGGGCTTATTTCTATATTTTATGATGAAAACATTGATGATTTGCGTTTTGGCTTTTTGCCGTCGTTCTTAGGGTTCGTAGCTAAATGCAAAAATGTTATCCTATTATTGCGTCATGTCTCCGGTAAAATGACTGTGTCATACGGACATATGGTCGAAATTATATGGATGTTATTAACCCAAAAGGGTTGCACTCTTACATTTCTTTAAAATAAAACTTAATTACAAATTATTATTATTATTATAAGCCTACATTGTCCCACTGCAGGGCAAAGGCCTCCCTTCCCTCCTTCCACATTTCGCGATCTTGTGCGATTGTAGGCCAATCCTTTGCGAAAGAGTCTAGCTCATCCCGCCATCTCCTTCTGGGCCTGCCGCGTTGTCGTTTCTTGCTATTTGGTAACCACTGAGTAACTAATCAAATAGCTGATGTTGGCATGACGGCTGCTAGGCTATAGTGGAACTGGGCTGGTCACATCTGCCGCATGTCGGAGGAGCAATGGGCTAATTACAAATAAATTTATTAAATCATTCAAATTCTTTTTGATGTTCTATCTTCAGAGCGTATACACAGAATCTTAATTGGCCCTGTTAGCCTTGGGCGCTTCCCTTAGGCTAAACACCACTGTTTTCCAATAAGTCACAACGCTACACAATTTGATATTGGACCAGCTTTCAGATTATTGCGAGGACTGCTTGATATGAAATTTCAAACCGGGAACGGATTTATTAATAAATTTTTATCGTGTTCCGTTACGGAAACGGACTCCGATATTAAATTACTTTGCATTCGTACGGATTCTCTTTTATGTCATCGAATATAGACAAAATAGTGGTTTTGCGTGATTCTGAAATTATTACTGTAGGTTAAGATTATCAGTAGTTGACTGCCCTTGAGGAAGCCCGTAGTACTTCTTTATTTATATCAATTATTTGACAATAATTAAATAACATTATATGCACCAATTTTCAGACAATAGCTCTACTACTGCTTTGCAATAAGTACAAGAATTACATAGTGAATTATTATTTTGTTTATCAATAGTGTATTTGTGCAGGTAAGGGCGCCGGCGCCGGAATCCCGCCGCCCCCTCCCCCCGGCGGCATGCCCCCGCCGCCCCCGGTGCTTCCCGACGTGGACTTCGCCAACTTGTCTGTGGACGACCGCAGCGCCCTCTTCGCTGAGATCAACCAGGGGGAGAACATTACTAACAGTACGTGCTTCTGTTTATGATGCACGTTTATAGTCTAATAAAATTGTGTGATATTTAAGTATAATATGTGATTTATTTTTGTCGTTTAAGTCATTATTAATATCAATCCAACCCAGTACTCCTATGCTAGTCAGACTATTTGATGGCCTAATACTAACGTGGAATGTAAGAGATAATGCATAGGCAAATTGTTGTGACAGCTCTGCGCAAGGTGACCCCAGACATGCAGACGCACAAGAACCCGACGCTGCGCACGGGCCCCGCGCCCTTCAAGGCAGCGGCTCCGCCAGCGCGCGGGCCGCCCGCCAAGCAGCTGCCGCAGCCCGGCGCCGGCGCGCTCGACAAGCCGCCGGTCTTCGCGCGCGACGGCAAGAAGTGGCTCATCGTACGTATTCCACTACTATTATCACCAAATTAGCCTTTTTATCCCCTTATCTTGATACAGAGTTATCGGACAAAATCACCAAATTTTGCAACTGAATACATTATAAGTACAGAAAACAGCACGGTCAATAAAATGACGAAACGACTGTAATTTGATGAGTCAAAACATGATTCACTTCGCTAATAATGATGACCTAATGATTATTTCGATTCACCTTTTGCACACCATATTATTTACAAACATGTTACTAACAAACTTCACAGTGAATCACCTTTAAAATCACATTGAACCTTGAAGAGTATGTATGGTCGAGAAAAGTTGTTCATCGTTGATGTAGCAACGTGTACATGATGATGCAGAACATGTTGCTGCAAAAATATTGCTCGACTTTTGTAAATCGAATGTGTATCCACACTCCACAGTTCTTTTATCTGTGGGTAGCAACCCAGAACCAACCCACTTATTCTAGTGAAAATCTAAACGTAAAATAACTGCAAGAATTGTAACGTGCGTGTATGACTGTGCATGAGGTGAAAGGAGTATGTATCCTAGTAGGTGGTGTTCTATGATTTCTGCCTTCTCTCATGAAAGAAAAACGTGGGGTAATGTATGTGTATAAATATGTCGGATTGTAACCTATACATTTGTTTAACAGGAATACCAAAAAGGCAACCCCAACTTAGTGGTGGAGAACGCAGACATGAACAACGTAGTGTACATGTTCCGTTGCCGCGACTCGGCGCTGACGGTGCGCGGCAAGGTCAACGGCGTCGTGCTGGACTCCTGCACCAAGTGCGCCGTCGTCTTTGATAACCTCGTATCCAGCATCGAGTTCGTGAACTGCCAGTCGGTGCAGATGCAGGTGAGTTCTTTTTTCTAGCCTACTTCGTACCCTACTTCTGGGCAAAAACCTTCCCTTTCTCCTTCTAAACCTCTAATATAAGGAGAATGGGGAGTGAGGATTCAGGAAGATCCTGTGTGCTGTCCTTCACACCACCTTCGCCGCGGTCAACCTCGATACCAATGTCCTCCCTCAGGTTTCTTGTGAGTGAAGGTTTTTGCATAAAACGTTGAAAAATTGCATTAAAAATATACACATTATGCAGCAAAGGTAAGTGAAACCGTCGCCGCAACGTTTTCTGGTTCCCTTGAGACTAATTTATTTTCTGTAGTGTCGTTTTAAATTGCAAAGACGATAACGAAGCAACACTACTCTAATTTAGACAAACAATTAAATAAAACTTTGTTAAATAGTTGAGTACAAGTTTATAGTGGTAAGATTAACATGGGACTTTTTTATTGAGTTCATTGAGGAGTGGCGAAGAAAGTTAAAAAAAAATGTCGCCGCTCGAGACTTTTATTCTTTTTCAAATTTGGAATATTTTTTTTTCTTTATGAATAACTTCATATTCTACGAATTTATATTGCAGCGTAAGTTTGTGACCTGCGTGCATCCATTAAAAGCTAATTTGGTCTGTTTCCTATTTCTGCAATTCCTTAAATATCGAATTTTAAGACTAAGATTTATTTTTAAATTGGTAACTGATGCTTTTTCATAGATAACCGGACCAAAAAGTATTAATGAAGACCACTTTTACTGAGAGACTGTAGAGTAACTTAAAATTCATTCGGAAATGTCAGAAAATCGTCTATGTTAATGAAAGCATATTTTTTTGTGTGCAAATTATTGTCTAAATCCACATTTTATTAGCTATCTAATGTGGTGTAATAAGTAGAAAAATATGTAAGATCACTTACTTGTTAAATATTGGTTACTGCTGAAAAAGTAGAATATGACAAAATATCTCTATCACTAAGTAGTGGGAGTGGTACAGGTATCGGCATTGATATTAAATTGTGCGAATAGACCCAAGCTTGTAACTTATCTTGGGTAGAAATCGTGAGAAATTGTTTTAAATGCATTATTTTTTGGAATTTTTCATTACTCATACTCGGAAAGTAGGTCTGAAGCTGCCTGCCTGAAAGCAAAACTTTTCAGCCCTAGAGAGAATCACTTTCAACTGACAGCTGTCAAACCATTAAAAAGAAAACTAGTTCTATTTTCACATTTCTATTGAACCATGTTTCGATTTACCTACAGCCTCTAAATTACAGCCCGATGTAAAATTGAAATACGTACAATTCAGTATTAAGTAAAGATTTATTTTTTAATAATTATAATTTAGTTTCAACTATTTCTTCAAAATAACTCAGAAGGTATTAAATATATTGCTTGAGCAATAATTTATCAATAATAGCAATAATTTTCAGTGATGAAAGTGAAAAATAATGGCGTAATAGCCGGCCACAAAAAAAAAACACAATAGGCAGGCAAGTGGCAATCCGATCTTCATTTTTTTTCGAGTGTTTCGTGATTTTATTTTTATTTTCCTTGTATTCGTAATGAAAAACACAGTGTTTACCTTGGGCTAAAGACTTATTTAGTTCCTCGAACTATTAGCGCCCGCGCTACGCTTGGGCGCCAAATCCCGTCTCGGGAATAAATAAGTTACTTTCACCCCTAGGGTAACACACTGTTACCACCGGTCCCATTTCATCTTCGTAAGCAATACATCATTTATCGAGTACCACCAAATATTTTAATTCGTTTTTGTTGTATGTGGACAGCAGATATAATAAGGATTTTTTTCAAGATAATATATTATTTACGTTGACCGTCATAGTAATATTCAGAAAATAGCCTATTTTAACTTATAAACAGACGATTTCCTGATAATTGTGAATAAATTTTGAGTCACTTCACTCGTTAAAATACTTTTCTTGAATATTTTTACATCCTGTCTGTCAAAAATTATCTTGGTCTTAAAATTGGATATTTTAGAAAAAAATATGGTAAGTCAGACCAAATGAGCGTTTAATGGATGCACGCAGGTCACACTTTTACGCAACAATATGAATTCGAAGTCGAATCGTCGAATTTCAAGTTACTAGTTAACGAAAAATAAATGTTTTAAAATAAATTCAAAACAAAAAAATAATTGCGAGCTGCAAATTTCATTTTAATAAAAAATCCGCCCACTATTAACTTCGTTTTTTGTCTAATTGCACTCGGCTATAAATAAATCTAAAATCTACGAATTTATTACACATTCTATTTATCTTATTACAATAGTGTGTATAAGGGGCAGCGCTGACGACAGACTTTTTGTGTTGGACAGACAAAACTCTGCATTTTGCGTGATTGATATGTTTGACGACTACGATTAAATCGTGTCGGTGTACCTATTACCAGACCATTTAATGCAGATCTTCTCTCTTGGCAGTAATCGTTTAATTTAAATAGGCTTAGGCTTTATTTATAAGGCTCTAACAAACAATCCTAACAATTTAGAGGCCTAAACAAAAAACACGTAAAAATATAGGGCCGTACAAGGACGACATGTTTAACCAAAAAATTAAAGTGCAACTAAATAAATAGCACTAAATAGTGAGGTTGGTTTGTTCCCTTATGTGATAATAACTATAAGCATAACTTGTTTCATTTGTAACGAGAAATGTCTTCGCTACATGTCTAGATAGCGCATTCGTTTTCATTATACAAGAGAACGATCACGAAGATTGCACATAATGAAATTTTTATTGAAAAGGGAACAATGGCAATCTATTGCGGCTTAGAGGTTCTTAAGAATGGATTTCTTGAGCGATGTAGACGATCGATGAGAGAAACCAGATGTGGGTTTTCGTGCAATCTGCTTGCAACTGATTGTAGTTTTAATAACAAGTTTCCTCAGCTACCGACTCTAAACTACGATTTATGGGGACATATAATAACAAACTGGAAAACTAATTACTAAATACACTCGAGAGCAATGAATCCGGGTCACTTAAAGAATCCTAAAAATCTCGGAAACTAAAAATGCTAGGTTAATGCAATAAATTGTATTTAATAGACAATGTAATACTCCTTAAATGAAGGTATTAAAACTTCTTAGTTATTGTAAAGTTATATCATAAAAAATCAAATTTGAAAAAGGGCCACTTTCGAAGAGTGAACTACGAAATTACAGCATTTGGTTTTGCTTTTGTTTGTAATCTGTCATATATGTGGGTACATAAACCATGTTGATAGTGCTCTATATTCATTATTCAAGCTGAAATTATGTCGCTTACGCCTGAAGAATGCACCAGAATACTTACAATGCTGGAAACCGGCCGGAGTCAGCGCGATACAGCCAGGTCGGTGTGTCGCTGTCAACAGTACAAAGAGTTCTCCGACGTTACGAAGAAACTGGTTCTAACCTACGCAGACCAGGAACGGGCAGAACCAGGTGTACCACAGCACGAGAAGACCGATACTTGGTGAACACCATGCTTCGAAATCGCTTTCTCACAGGAACTGAACTCACAAATCAGTTTCGACGCCTCGGAGGAAGTAACCCAAGTGCATGGACAGTAAGACGTCGGCTTGCTGAATCTAACTTAAAACCCCTTAGACCTGCAAACGGCCCTAAACTGGAGCGTGGGCATCGTATTTCAAGACTAAGATATGCCCAGAGCCACGTAAATTGGAGTATTGAAGATTGGTCAAAAGTTATGTTCTCCGACGAATCAAAATTTATGCTCTACAAGCACGATGGAAGACACAGAGTGTATCGAAGACCAGGGGAAAGATTCAAGCAAGCATGCATCGAAGAAAAAGTAGCCTACGGTGGTGGGTCTGTACTTGTGTGGGCCGGAATTTCTTCTGAAAGTCGCACAGAGCTGGTGATCATAGAAAACGGCTCTTTAACTAGCGTAAGATATGTGGAAGAAATCCTCAATGATCACGTTGGTCCATTTATGGTCAATTTAGGTGAGGATGCTATATTTATGCATGACAATGCCCGACCTCATACAGGTAGGATTGTGAATGACTACCTTCAAGAGATGAACATTACTCGTATGGAGTGGCCAGCGCGCAGCCCGGATATCAACCCGATCGAGCATGCTTGGGACGAGCTAGGCAGATGCGTAAAACAACGAAACCCTCCCCCAATCACGCTTCGTGAGCTCAAAATTGCTCTCACAGAGGAATGGGAGAATATTCCCCAAAATCGTATAAGGAACTTGGTGTACAGCATGCCAAACCGCGTAAACGCAGTAATGGAAGCACGAGGAGGCAATACGAAGTATTAAAATTCAAGAAAATCGTAATAAAGTTCAAAAATTTCATGTTTCCTATTTTTGTTTTAAGGAGAGATCAGCAGTTTTTTTCTTTATGTAATTTTGTGTTAATAAAATGTATGGTGACTCATATTTTTTTTACTTTCATTTAAGGAGTATTACATAGTCTATTAAATACAATTTATTGCATTAACCTATCATTTTTAGTTTCCGAGATTTTTAACATTCTTTAAGTGACCCGGATTCATTGCTCTCGAGTGTATTATGTTTAGCCGGCTTCGGAAGCACGTAACTTTGTCTGGGATAAATAATACTGTAATGCGATCAATTAACTGTTACGTTACAACATTCGGAATTCGTTAAGGGTTAGACCTCGAGGGATAGAGGTGTTAGTAGGATGATTAATTAATGTA
Organism: Xestia c-nigrum; assembly: GCA_916618015.1. Classification (NCBI taxonomy): domain Eukaryota; kingdom Metazoa; phylum Arthropoda; class Insecta; order Lepidoptera; family Noctuidae; genus Xestia; species Xestia c-nigrum. Next base: position 10,102,542 of record OU745245.1, read on the forward strand.
TGTACCCTAATACTAATCCAATAAAGGTTTGGTGTATGTAAATTGAAAACACAATTTCACTGAAACGTAAATGTGTAATATTACAGTATGACAAGGTCGCGGCACTCGTAGTCCTCGCCGCTTTCACTTTTTACCTCTTCTATGGCTATCTGACTGTTGGTCTCCTCGACGATCGACACCATGTTCATACCCTGCCCGCGCTCGCACGGTAACATCGGCTGACCAGGATACCTGGCATCCCCAAAGTCTTGAGTGTCATAGTACTCCCTGTTTGTTTCTGGTACATCCTGTAAATGAAAAAAAAAAAGGTTAAATATTGCATATGTATAGATAAAAGGAAGCTTTCATTAACAATACAAAAGCTTAACGATAAAACAGCGTAATCTTATCGAGTCAATCCCAAAATTGGGAGATATTAACATTTACAAAACCCGTGCTGATTACTCGATTCCCTTTTCACAATTTTGTGAGGATTATAAGATTGCCGCGTAATCTAACACTGTTCCTTTTTTATACGTCTGCTGTTGGTTTTCGGGTTGGCTTCGTTTAACTTGAATCTGCAGGTAAAGGTGTTTATTTAATAATACCACTCACCTCATAATTATATGTATACGGCTTGTAAGGGTTTTGCGCCCAGCTCAAACTGTATTCGTCGTAGCGCATGTCTGTACAACTATTTCTGAAATCACTGTCCGTGTCGGATGATTCGTGAGGCTTGGAGTAATCCCCCATAGCGTCCTGCGACGCTACGTCCATTGGATGCGGATCTATGTTCAAAATCGTCAGCTTACTGTTTATGACCATATTTAGTGTTTTCTGCCAATCTTCCAACAGTTTTTTTATTCCCTCCATCTGAAAAAAATAATGCAGTTATAACTAGGTTACCCTTTTGAGATAGAGAAAAGTTATTAAATGGTAAATACAAATTACGTACTTTTTTCTTCAACAATGCCTGTTTATTAGCTCTTCGTAATCTCTTCTGTTTGATGTAATGTTTAAGATAAGCGACTTTATAAACGTTGGTAACTTTGACGATCTTAACTCGACAGTCCGGCTTCGCGTCGGGGTCGCTCGCTGAAGAGTGCACGCTGATGTCCGGCGTGTTGGGGTCGGTCAGCGAGTGCTCTGTCTTATCCGAATGTCTCTCGGGAATCACCATATGTTCGTACTTCAACTCCTTTAATAATTCCACTATGAATTCACGTTCTGAAATAAAAAATGATCCACGACCTAAGAAATTCAATAACATTTCATACAAAATTGACGGATCTTATATAAGTGAATAATGACCTCCCTCTGGGGGTTCGTGACCGTTCATGTCGTGGTCGGAGTCGCAGGCGGCGGCGACGTCCAGCGCGCGGCGCAAGGCGTCGTCGCCGGCGATGACGTCACGGACGCGCGTGCGTACTCTCCGTAGCCGCTCCGCGCCGCGCCGCAGTTGCTCCGCGCGCTCAGAGAACTCCGCGTCCCGTACGGATAGCTTCGTGTTCACTATCTGAATCTAATTACAATAACACGTATAGAAACCGCTGGTGTTCCTCCTGATACCAAAACACGAATACAGACGCAACGTCTTACTTGAAGTTGAATGTCTTCCATCTCGGTTTGTTTCTGTTTTATTTTCTTCCGGGAAGTCACGTACATGTCTTTTATAAATTTGTACATATAAAGTCCCGTTGGCACATACTTGAGAAGAAATATCGACTGCAATAACACCTAACGCGTTTAATATTGAGCTCTACATCAATGTAATTGTTACTTATGAAAACCTCAGACCAAATAAAATTTATTTGGTCTGAGATGAAAACAATCAAACATACCACGTTGAAGAATGTTAGCCGTACATAGACAGAATATGTTACACTAACAACGTAGTGCGCGAACGGGACGCCGTATTGTTCCATGAGATAGTTCCATAACCTGATGGAACTCCATGTATGCTGCCCGTTGTCTAGCTGATTGCTCAGCAACTGCGCTCGGTGCTCATGTTCGTGCACGACGAGGGTTCTTAAATAAAGAGCCGAGATCACCGCCCCCAATATTATTATTAAAGTCAACATCTAAAAGTAATATTTCATCCAAAATTCTTTAGATTACACAGGGACAAACATTAAAAATACAAATACGAAAAACTAATTTTGAAAATTAAAATCTTGACATTGACATTCCGCCATGCTACCAGAAAGAATACTTACCAGAATACTTAAATTCTTCGTTCAAAAGACTTAAACTTTTCTATGAATTAAAAAGAATTGACATTATTGACAAGTGTGTTAATGACACTTCTTTCAATTTAGTTTATTGGTGATTGTATTTTGCATTCAATTCAATTAAAATTGATGTGCTGTATTCTTAAATTATTTATACTCAGGTGCTGGGCAAAGTGCCGACGGTCTCGATCGACAAAACCGACGGGTGTCAAATCTATCTGTCGCCGGAATCACTTGACGTCGAGATCGTCAGCTCCAAGTCTTCAGAAATGAACGTGCTCGTGCCTCAGAGCAACGGAGACTACGTGAGTACAATACTTCTGCAAAGCTTTCTTTCATTACTCTAATACGTTCTGAACTGACCCATCCCGTTAATACGGTTGCGTGACAATGAGGAGTATTTACAGAGCAGTCATTAGGCTAAATGCCTTGCTTTTGATTAGGTCCCTTTAAAGTGAGGTAAATAATGAAACTTCTTGACTTATAGTATTATGCTTTCTCTTTTCTTTCAAGATGCTCTTAGTAACTCAATTCAGTTACCGTCATTCGGTTTAAATTTAACTATGAATATTGTTTGTGTGAGTATTTTTCTAGTGTGATTGTTGTTTTGCCGGTTTCCATAGTAATAATACTGACTACCGAATTGTTTGTTGCACAGTCGGAGCACCCGGTCCCGGAGCAGTTCAAGACAGTGCTGAACAAGGCGAAGAGCGGCATCACCACCACGCCCGTCGAGAGCACGGGCTAGGCCGCACGCACTCGGGAACTATCCTCGTACACTAGCCACGCACGGTACCCATTCGAGGCGAGGCGAGTCTTTATTTAAATACTTTGCACGGTCTAGTTCAACATTAGTTCACGTACCATGATTCGCCTCGAAGCATCCGCCGACGAGCACAAACCATCTGTGTACCTTCAGCCGTACGAGCTATGTTCTCGAGTCCCATGTGCGTCTATTTAGTCTTGTATCGATCATCTTATTTAAGAACTGTCTTCATTTCTTGCTCATTGCGCTCGATTGTAGTATTTAAATATTATAAATCTAATACGACGTAGAAATAACTATAACTCAAGTATTTACTGGCCTTTGTGTGTAATGTAAAGATGTTCCTTACACTAACATTTGAGATTTTGACTTTGTGAAGAAGGTAACATGCTTTGGAGTACCGCTAGGTACGGGAGTTAGTTAAGTTAGCTGTAAGGTGTGTGACTGTTTCGAGTATCAAAAGTAAGAAAGGTTTGCATTCTCGACTTTCGCTATCTCTAATAACTGTGCGATCATTAAACCCCGAAGCTTGACACGCGTGAGGTCTAATTTTCTTACTTGTATTACTTCCTTGTGATCTACCATTACAATATTTTATATCGATGTCTATCTTATGGGAAAACTCACCCAGATTTATATTTTATCCTAGGACATGCTGTTTTATTTTGTGATTGTAATTATTATTTTTAAATACAATTTTTTTAATGTGAAGATCAGTGTAATTCGTATTAAAATAATTAATAATTTGTCGACATCGTTAATTATATAAGAATTGCTATTATTTATTAAATCATCCTTATTTGAAAAATATAATACTGTATTGAAAGTTTGCATTTTGTTAATTTATTTGTCGAGAGATTAAAATTATTTTTAAGATCATTGATTTTTAATTGTGTGTAGCTTTGCAAGATCCCTATAATTCCATGGAGGTTTACTTGTCTATTAATATTGAAAGGCTTACAATAAAATAAAACTAGTAAAATGATCGTTACATTTTTATTCTGTTCATCATAACATGGCCCACATCGTCCATTAAAAAAAAACACTTCAAACGGAAAAGGCGGTCCATGTGCTTCAATAAATAAATTCAATTTAGCAGTAATCGTGCAGTGGTAAACAAAACAATCTGGGCACTAACATTACACCTATATTTACAAACAAACCCAAACAACATTACGTAATAATTATGGCGTAGCAATCGTTTAGCATTATGTTGTGGAATTAATACAATTTTATTATTACAGCAATTATTGAAATACTTTCTCATTTTTAGAGATTTCATAACTTACAGATATCTTATAAAGTATCAGTCGAATTTCGATATTTAGTCTACTTCTAAGTACTGGCTTATAAGTAATTAAACCTGTTTAAATGCTGTTAATCGGGGTCTATGCTGGAGTTATTTGGTGAGACTCGACTGCACTGCCACTCGTCGCTGCCGTCGGAGCATTCTAGGAATCCGTTGCAGACGCTTGAGGCGGGGAGGCATTCTCCCAGAGGACACCTGAACCCCTTGCAGGTGTCCACTCTGCTGGCTCGCCTGTTCTCCGCTGCCTCGAGGTCTGCGTAGAAGTCCTCGCTGGACTCGTTTTCTGTGGAGCTGGAGTCGTTGCCCGGCAGCGTGTAGGTGGCCATGACGCTGTCGATCCAGTCGATGTAGTGGGACACCTTGGTGTACACGCCGGGGCGGTTCGCTCGTGCGCAGCCGTACCCGTTGCTGGTAACACCGTAAACGTACCATTTGTCGGATTCCTGTGTGTATAAAAGATTTTATTATTTAAGTGAATACCTGATTTTAGAGAACGCTATAAACTCCTAGTTTGCTGTTATTACGAGTAAAACGAATCGGCTATAAAAACGTAACTTTTTCCTTTCTCAACAGTATTTTTTTGTAAGATCACGATTCGATTTAATATAATTTCGGGGACTCGACGATACCTGTGAGCTCTATTGGCAGCTCTTCGAAAAGTTACTTTGGTCAAAGTATATCAGTTATGTAATCTTGGGGAAAGGTATTGTTTTCCAAAGTGTGGGTAATGTGGGTTGAGAAGTCACAGGCAGTAGCTCCATGCAAAATACTGGTATTTCGCTTAATCTGGTCAATGGAAGCTAATCCCAACATGAATAGTTGGGAGTAGGCTAGGCAAATGACGAGTCATCCTAGAGAAAGTCATAAGTACCTGGCACATGAGCGGGCCGCCGGAGTCTCCGAGACAAGCGTCGCGTCCGCCGCGCTCATAGCCGGCGCAGAACATGTCGTCGGTGACGCGGTACAGCGGCAGCAGGCGCGTGCGCCGGCGGCACTCCGACGTCGATATTACTGGCAGTTCCACCTCTTGTAGCGTATCCGCTGGAATTGTAAAGCGACAGCAATATAAAAACAGGACTGGACGCGCATTAGTGAGTGATGATTACTTCGAATAACTGTTGCTATTACTTTTATGGATAGCCAAATATGCGTTGGTAGATTTGGCGAGGTTCTCTTAGTCTTACTTTCCTTTTCTGATCATCCTCGAATGAAGTAAAGATAGTCGCTCGGCGCATTCATCAAATGTATCGCTAGCCATACATACCCCTAGTAATGCGTTGGGCATTTGACCATTCCCCTGGTGGTACAGTGAGCAGACCTTGGTCATGGTAATAATCTGCAGTTAGCGAATATAAGACGAATACTTACGGAACACTCGCTCATGTTCGTACAGCTGCCCCCAGCCCAGCACGGTGCAGTGTCGGCCGGCGGGCGGGGCGCGGCGCGGGGGCGGGAGGCAGGCGGGACGCAGGCGCGCGTGCGGCGCCAGCGCGTCCACGCGCAGCAGCGCGATATCGTTGCGGAAGCCGCGCGGCGCGTACTTGGGGTGCAGCACTACTTGCCGCACGCGCGACACACGCTCCCACGGCCCGCGTGGCCACGCGCCTCGTCGTAATGCTCCCAGTCGCGCCACCCAGTGTGCTTCTGTGGCTCTGTGGTTCAGAATAGAGATTTCAGTGTGATCAATTTTTCATATTGCTTCTAGTACTGCAGTTTAAATGGTTTCGTGATATTGTTGCATAGCTGATAATAGGTACTTAAGTGGAAACGTTTAGGTACTCCTCCTACCATATCTTTGAATACCTAATTGTCCTAATCGTCCACAGACGACCAATCATTTATCAACAACATCTTTATTGACAGATTTTTTGGCCACTGTAGAGTAGGTGTAACTAGAACGTGTTGCCTTTAGTGCCATCTTTCCCAGGTTCAGGCGAGGCCCATGGGCGGCATGAAGACTCTGAGAGTAGGTTAGGCACTAACCACACGATTAAACATGAAAAAGAAGAAGTTAGCTAGTCTCGTATAGGTAGGTAATACCTACTCGCGATCTTCTATAGGTTAAGTTGTTAGGTGGTATTATTGCTTAGTAACAAAATAAGATGTTGGATAGGTACTCACTGATAGAAACAATGGCTGGCCGACAGCAGCCACTGCGCGTGCACGAGCGTCCCGCCGCACTGGAAGTCACCGTCGCGGTAGAGCGCCGCCTGCCAGGGCCAGGCGCCGGCCGCCGCTCCCTCGCCGCCCACCACCCTGCCGCGGCGCACGTGCGGGTCAGTATCGTCCCTAGCCACACATATCATACACGTGCCATAAAGCACGTCTTCTGATTGTTGGAATGGCGACGTACGAATAATGGTTTCTTTGATTTTCCAATCGGTGATGTGCCCATCACAGGAGATTAAAAGATCAATGATGCCAAGATTTTTAGAAACAAACGCACATTGTTGGGGAAAATAAATTAGATCTTTTATCTATATGAGTCCATTCAGTCCACCTGCCACCAACGATAGCAGGTAAGCTTCACTCAGTAAGGAGATTAATTTACAGAACAACAGATTCACTATTTTCAGTAATATCAGAGAGTAGTTTTTATTTCTGTTGGTTATACCTGGGTTGCTGCGCGTCAGCATGCGGCCGTATCCCGCAGTCGAGTCCGGTGCAGCGGACGCGGAGTGCGCGCTTGCGGGCGCAGGCGGCGCGACGGAACGAGAGGCGCGTGTCGTGCGCACGCGCCTGCGCGTTGTGCCACACCTCCCAGTAACCCTCCGCGCTGGACGTGCGGCCCTCGCGGGCTTCTCGTGCCCAGCCTGCGTCCCTGAACACAATACAAGAGAATTATTACCAACGTTCCACTCTTTCATGTCAACTGTCCTTATGTAGCTTACCTTAAGGCTATGTCCGGAAAGACAGGTGACTTGCTTAGCGCCTAGAGCCTACCGAGTCACCTAGCGAGTAGCTTAGTATAACGAACTCTAGCATGTTTCCGAACGACCGCATTGCGCGCTTGAGGTCTAGCTGGTCGCTTAGCGTGTTTCGAGGTACAAACGTGTTGGTTTATTGTCACGAGGCGCGAGGCATTTTATGAAAAAAATGGATGAAATATTAATATCATCATACGCAGATATTCGTAAAATTTTTCATCTAAATTATACAATTGTTTATACAGAACATTAAACTCCCCATGACTTGATCGTGACTTATTTATGTCGTGAACCCAACATGAAGGAAAAGGCTGTGAAATAGTATATTTTAAAGATGAATTTTCCATAAGTAGCAGTTTGAGCTATTTTCAACCGACTTCCAAAAAGAGGAGGTTATCAATTCGTCTGTATGTTTTTTTTTTTTTTTTTTTTTTTTTTTTTTTGTGTTTGTTACCTCAGAACTTTCGACTGGGTGAACCGATTTGGATGATTCTTTTTTTGTTTGAAAGCTGGTGCTTCCCGTGTGGTCGCATTTTAATTTTCTGAAGATCTGATGCTGATCTTTGGAGATACACAATGGAACTCTTCAAAAATGTACGGCAAATCTGCAGTGATTGCTGTTATCGCTTGTAGGTTCATTGTTTATACTATATCATGACGTAACATCACGCTTGTATGCTCTGAGGGGTACGCAGATGTGTAAAATACACCTAGATTTCGAAAGTGTTTGTTACCTCAGAACTTTCAACTGGGTGAACCGATTATGATGGTTCTTTTTTTATTTGAAAGCTGGTGCTTCTCGTGTGGTCTCAAAATCAAATCAGGATCTGATGATGGGATTCTGGAGAAATAGAGAGAACTCTTCACATTTTATAGGCACACAAGAAGTGATTTGGGTTGTTTTAGGAAGTGTACTTTCTCGAAGTGATCCCATTTTAATTTGATGAAGATCTGATGAAGAACTTCGAAGATATGCATCGGAACTCCTCAATAAATGATAGCAAATGTACTGGGATTGATGAAATCTCATATCTGTCTATTGCTTATACCAGTTCATAACTTAAAATCACGCCGGTACGCTGTGAAGGGGTAAGCACATGTGAACTACTAAAAAGTGAAAAATAAAAACTTTTTTACAAAAAACAAAACCGACTTCAGAGAAAACAAAAAAGTGAATAATAACTTCAGGAAAAACGCTTCAGAAGTCGGTGACAAAAAAACTAAATCAATCAAACAAAGGTCAACGACTTCTGAAGCGTTTTTCCTGAAGTTATTATTCACTTTTTTGTTTTCTCTGAAGTCGGTTTTGTTTTTTGTAAAAAAGTTTTTATTGAAAGTGATATCTCGTCATCGTGCCGACAAGCAAATTACCTATGCACCTAGCAAACCACCTCTCAGTGCGGCCACCGTGTATCCTGGCAAGTAGCCAGATTGTAAGCCACTAAGCTCTAGGCGCTAAGTAAGCCACCTGTCTGTGCGGACGTAGCCTTACAAGTAGGTAGTATTTTTACAATTTATTACTCAATACTAAAAAGTCACTGGACTGAGGAGGACATGTCTGCCGCATGCCGAATCCATGTTCTTTCCTCGCTCTTTATGTTCCGGTGCCGCGGTATCTCTTTCGAACAGGCCCGCAACCCCGGCAGGCAGGACTCGTCCCGCCCTGAAATAGTGACACGGGGTCACGGCAGACCACGAAGGAGATGGCGGGACGGATTGACGGAACTGGAATACTGGATGTGTTCTTTAAGAATTAAAACGAAGTAGCGCATAATCGCGACAGTTAGAAGGATGGAGGGAGGCCTTTGCCCAGCAGTGGAACAATATGGGCTAGCAATAATAATAGAGCTTGATTTTGTTGTTTTGATCTTCTACCTCCCTAAAAACTTTATTGTTATCATACCTACTCAATTACGTTATGTATGTACTACTGGTTACATGGCGATCGACATGAAATAAAAATAAACAAAAGAAACAATATCATAATAGTAATATTAAGATAAATAATGGATAAAAATCCTGCAAACAAATGCGGGCACAAAAAAATGGCGCCCAACGTGGGACCCACCGACCCACGCTCTACATGAGTTGCCTACTGTTTTGTTTTGCAATTTACTTAACTCCGCAAGGCAGGTCCCTGGGGCAGAACCCCGTAATCCACAGAGTTTTAATGATACTAATATTTTTATATAGAAAAATGTAGGCATTATTACTGAAACGTCATGGCTCTGCACACTGCTCTACCGAGGTCGGGTAGTTTGAGAGAGCTTTGCGCCTGCTCCACCACGTCGGCAAAGCTCTCCACGCATAGCCGTCCCCAAACACCACGCTTGCGCACCATCACATAACCTGAAATTATTGGAATACAGTTTACGTTTATAAACCCAGTTTCCGCACATCATAGTGACCTGTTTTAGCTGATCATCACGAAGTTACTATACTTGTGGTATGTTATATGTAAGAATTACTTCGCGGGTTTGACCATGGTGAAAAGGATAGTCAACACATTATCAGTCAGTAGTAAAATCATCTCTATCATCAAAACCCATACCTTCTTCGTTATATGGGATAACTTCGTTATCCTCTAGCCGGTCTGCGAGCGCTACGCAGCTCTTTTCGTCGTCCCCTAGCGGGCAGTCAGGCGTGCCGTCACAGACCTTAGCCATGTCCAGGCATTGGCGGGCATTGGCGCACACGTACTGTCCTTCTTTACACCAGTCTGAAAATAAACCAGTAGGTAAGGCTAGTGGGATTTCCTTTAAATATGAGGAATTTTAATACAGAGCGTCACTCAGGACTCAAGCATTACAGGCACTTAAAATTAATTTCAACCAATCAAGTGGCTGGAATCTAGTTTTAATGTTTGGGTTTTGAACGACATTTGACTGTAAATTCTCGTAACATTGCATGTTCAAGGTTTCGTAAGGAATCATCATGTTGTAACGTACCACATTTATTCTCATCAGAATAGTCCCAGCAGTCAACGATGCCATCACAGATCTTTGCTTGGGCGAAATCAGCTCGCAGGTAATCTGCGCAAGAGCATGAACGCTCGTCCTCGCCATCCGGACAGTCTAATAAGCGGTTACAGCGAGACGTTAGTGGAAGACACAAACTGCTTGGGCAACGGAACGATGTAGCGTTGTCACACTCTTCTGGAAAATAATACGCATTTTAGTAAAAGAAAATTTTAATAATGACTTACTAAGATTTATGTAACGTCTGTATCTTCTTTTGGCTTACCTTCTTGAATAATTTCTTTGATAAAGTTGTTGACATTTTCCTTCTCCTTGTTTGGTTTGCTTACATGAGGTTTATTGTAATTCTTTTCTGGTACATCAAAACTATTTCCTTCTTGCTTAGATGGAGGATTCTTATTGTAAGTTTTTGTTAGGATTTTAAACCCCGCTTGATTCAAGGTGTAGCTAGATGGTATCGCTTTTGTGGAAATGACACCGCCCGGTGCACGAAATAAAGTGTTGTTGTTAGAATCTGATATCGTAGCGAGACTTGCGAGTTGTTTTAGCTTGTCAATAGTCAGTGTATTCGTTTGATTGATAGGTATTTCTAAAACAACATCAGGTTCTAAAGCCAATTCATAAGCAGGAAGGGTTTGAGTTTTATTTGCTCGTTTACTGCTCACACTTCCAGTTACATGATATGATACTCTGTATGTTCCTTCAGGGACGGTAGTAGTATTTGATACTTCCATGTTTATGAATGCCTCGTTATTTTCACTTGAAAATTTCAAGTCATCACTTGATTTTGGAAATCTACTGCTTGTTGGAAAGTTACCAGGTGAGTTAACTTGTATGCTTTCAGGCACTGTTGTTAACCTTAACTGATCTTGAATTTCCTTTTCAGGTATAACTTCTGCACTTCCCGTATCGCTGTGACGAATTTCATGACTTTGATAGTAATTTTCGGTACTCAGATCATCAATTATCTTTTGTGTTTCAGGGTCGTTACGAAAAAAACTACGTAAATTCTCTTTCGTTGGTTGGGACTCTTGGATTTTGATTTTAGGTCGGGGTCGAAGGGGTCGATTCATACCAAGATTAGACTTTGCAGGTAAAAGAGTGATAACACCAGCTGTCGTTATCTCTAACTCATCATCGGGCACAACCTCAACAGATCCAGTCATTTTGTTATGATTATGCCGTTCTTCAACTTCCATATCGTTTAAAGTGTCTTCAGATCTTGACGGTGTATTTTGAGTATATTTTTTAATAATATCTGTTAAATTACGAAATATTGAAACCTTTCCAGGAAACTTAGGAGTTGTATTAGGAAAAACATCGTCGTTCTTCGTGATAATTGCTTGTAATGTGTCATTATAATATTTTTCCGGAGAATTTTTGCTAAACGTGTCATTTTCATTGGTCGAAGTGTTCACTAATTCCCAAGTGAGATGAGGTGCACCAGTACTTGGTATGATAGAAACTTTGTTATTGGGTCGTCTTGTTGAATTTTCTTTCGCTGTTTCATTTTGTGGATGTTCTGTTGTTTTATATGTTGTATTTACTACTTCTAACTTTGGAGTTGTGGAAACGGTAGTACTTGCTGGAGCTTTAGTGGTAACGGTTGTAGGGGTACTGGCACTAGTTGTAGTACTTGTGGTGGTAGTGGAGCTGCTTCCGGGTTTAGGAGTCGAGGTCGAGGAAGTAGTAGTGGTGCTTGTACTAGTAGTGGTGTTGTGCTTTTTCAGTATTGAGGCACCGTCAATAGAAAGTTGTTCAGTGTCGTTATCTGTGATATCAGCTTGAAGCACGTTTATGCTGACACTTGTTTGTTTGTCTTTCGGAGGACGTTCCACTGGTTTACCATCATCTTCGTCAGTATAATCCATTTCATCTACTACTTCAACGACTCCACTTATTTTATCTACAGGGATAGGATGCGGTTTTGGGTAATTAGATCCCAAAGTTTCCATATTCTTTAAAGGTGGTGCATATGTTGGTAATGTAAAACTCGTGTAAATAGGACTTGGCACGTAAACATCAGCTGCTAAATGGGGATCTACGTTGTGCAGGCCTACAGGTTTGATTGTCGATCTATCTCTGTGTTTTACCGGTGGTATTGGTGTCAATAAACTTTCTAATATTGAAACATCATCTACGACTTCTGCTACTCCCATTCTGTCTTCAGCATTCAGATCACTGGTAATTTCTACAGAAACTGAGGTAGATTCGCTTGTTCGTTCATAATAAGGTTGTGTTATTGGTCGCCAGGGTTCGTTGTCAATAACATGTGGGACGGTAAATAATGTATCTATTTTGGGCAAATCCTTATAATGATTTTCATTTGTTAGTAGATCAAGTAGAATTTGAGATACATTACTAGCGGTGGTGCTTGCTTGACCTGTAGTTGACGACATAGCTTTCGTCGTAGTTGGGGTGCTGGTGGAAGTAACTGGAGCTCTTGTTGTCTTCTCGGTGCCTTTTTTTGGTGTCGGTTCTGTCCTTGTCTTAACATTGAGAGTAGATGTTATGGTAAACGGTCGGGTCTTTGGTGTGCTTGTAGGAACTCTCTTTGTTGTAGTGGTCCTTACAGTCAGTCTAGTAGAAGGCGCTTTAGTCGTTGTTGTAGTTTTAACTACTGCTGGTTTATGACTTACCTTATCGTCATGACGTGTTGGACTAGAACTTAACTTTTTATTTTCCGTTATATCTGCTTCAGTTTTAGTGATTTGAAACGATCCTTGTACTACTGGAATATTTTCTGTGTCAATATCAGGTTCATCTGGATCTTTCTTTTGATTTGGTTTTACTGTAGTTTTACGCACGACACCAACCCTCGTTTGAAGGTTTTTGTCAATTCCAGTAGGCGGGGGTGACCCTTTTGGATTGCTCATTGTCATGCTCTCATTCATAGCTTCTTTCACATAAGATTCTGAATGATATGTGTGCTCTAGATCTCTCTTTATTACTATGCTAGATGTGTCTACTTTTATACTCTGCCCAATCGCTGGATGTTTAGAATTTAAATCTTGAATCAAAGTATTCTTAAGCGTTTCTTCGATGTTTGAAACAGAACTGAAATCAAAGAATATGAATATGATGTAATGTTGGCTGCTTAGAAACAATGTTTGAGTGACAATCGTTAATAATTATATAATTAGGTAATTACCTGGGTATTTTTCTCCTATCGAGGTACAATCTAAAGTGTACGTCTAGTCTTCGGTCCCCGAAGCCAGTGACAAGTGCTCCGGTGAAGGCTTGTCGTAGCGGCGAGGGCGCGGCGAATACTTGTCGCAGAGCCACACTGTAGCGCCTCGCACGCTCCCGGTACGAGGGGCTGCCGGGCACGCCACCGTACACGTCCCCTCGCATCACCCGGAACGTGCCCTCGAACGATATTATTGCTGCAAAATAGATTATGAGCTTGACATTTGGTCCGAAGCCGGAGCTACTAATTGAATTTTGTCAAAGTATTCCCAAGCGGTTTACCGCTGTGCTTGCTGAATTAACATCCTACTAATATTATAAATGCGAAAGTTTGTAAGTATGGATGTATGGATGTTTGTTACTCTTTCACGCAAAAACTACTGAACGGATTTGGATCAAATTTAGCACACAGATAGTTTATTACCTGGATTAACACATAGGATACTTTTTATCCCGGTAATAAGATCCCGTGAGATAATTTCAAACTTCACGCGGGCGAAGCCGCTGGCAGAAGCTAGTTATTAATAAATATTAACACGAAAAAGGTAAACCAGAACTTTGAGGACACGTTGTTGACGCAATTGGGCATGTTTCCCACGCATTTTTCCTTTATAAAGGTCAAATTGAGCCTAGCGGCGTTAGCATGAAATAGCTACCCTATTACACAATAATAATGTAAGAACATAGTAACCCACTTCCCTCGGTCGTCTCCCACAATTTACATGTAAGTTTTTCTATTTTTTATTTCCAGTTGAGTGGGTTTGTTCCTTGTTACACTCCACTAGCTGACGGGAAGTAGGCTTGTATTCTTTGCGCATAAGTAGATTTGGGTTTGCTGTTTTACTCGTAAATCAATGAAGTCTAAATATAATTGCCGGTAATACAAACGGAAGAGAAGTCTTAAGCGTTTCTCAGCAAATATTCAGCACAAAAACTTGGTTGCTTAATGAAAATCAACGTCGCTGAACATCCTGTTGTTATTTGTAGACTAAGGCCTTTATTTGATACTTTTCAATTAAAAGAATTGGTACTACTTATACTAAAATGCTTCTTGGGAAACCCTTTGGGTTCTGCTATCACTACAAGAAAAACACATATTATTATAGCTGGCCCGGCAAAAAGTCAATAAATCTTTTCACAGACAGCTACATGAGTGAATGAGTGATGTATGTGAGGCCCGTATCATCACTTTCCATCTCGTAGAATTGACTTTCGGAATGCTTTATATACCTAACACATACCTAACTAGAAAAGTTTAATTATTAACGTTGAGATTTTAATCTATCCCCATTTTAACATTTTACTACGCTCGTGACCTTTCACAGGTTACGTTAAGTGAAAACTCGTGTCATTATCAATACCTACAATTGTGAGTTACACGAGAATATTTAATATTGTCATCATCATTATCAGCTTATTATTGTTCCCACTGCTGAGACACAGGTCTCCTCAGACAAGGCTCAGACAAGGAATGGGCTATAATCCACTACGCGGGCCCAGTGCGGATTGGTAAATGTGCCTTCGAATTTTTTGGTTCTAGGAGATGCCGGGTTCCTCATGATGTTTTCGTTCACTGTTTTTGAGAGCAGCGGTGGCCCAGTGGTAGCCCAGCCCTACGAACAGTAAGGATCTATCGTGGATTCGAATCCAAACAGGCGCATTACTTTGTGGAAGTTATTTCAATATTGCGTTACGTTATGATTTTTAAGGCATATCGGGTCAATGTTTAGGTTAAGCTGTGATTGTCTAGGTTGGTCTGTGGATGGGTGACCGCCCTTGTATACCTCCGTGCCTCGGAAAAACCGTTAAGCTGTTAGTCCCGGCTGTCATTTGTCCATCTTTGACTGACATTACAGGTAATCAGTGGCCCAAAGAGTCTGACATCCAGTCTTACCAAGAGGTATCATATTGTACTGACTGGGTTGTGTAGGGCAGATAGGCAGTCATCTCTTGTTAAATACTGGTACTCAGCTGCATCCGGTTAGACTGGAAGTCGACACCAAAATAGTTGGAAAAGGCTAGGCTGATGATGACTTACGTTCCCCGTTGTCAGGCCTAAGGGCCCCCATGTAGAAGGCAAGCGCCGCCACGGCCAGCACAGCGACCGCTGCCAGCAGGGCTCCGCCGACCAGCGCCGCCGAGCACAGCCCGCCGCTGCGGGTGCTGCTACTGCTGACGCCCGCACGGGGATACCCTCCGCCCGCGAAGCGATACTCGCTCTGCAGACAAAAAAACATTAAATAAATTTACGTTATCTAACATAACGCAAGTAATCTCCAAATAATCAGGGAGAGGGCTATCAAATAGTACAGTACATATATCGATATGTTAGTTTTTTTAAGTCCCATGTAATAGGGCGCGAGCCTATTCCCATCAACCTGACACGAATTCCCTGAAAATTTCTGTTAACAAAACCCAATAAAACTTTGCCCGACCTGAGAGTCGACCTCAAAACTTCATGCTCAGTAGTCGCGCTTGAATCTTTGGACCAAAGAAATAAAATACTTTGATAAAAGATACAAAAAAAAAAACATGCGGGGCAGTCTTTGGGGACTGCCGATAGAAGTGAAAACTATAAAGTAACTTGTGAATTGTATCGTCGACATATGACCCCCCTTGCCCTCCTTGCTCTCCCCGCTCTCACATCAGGCCCCGCCCCAGTCGTAGCACTGCTACGGGTTGTGATCCGCGCACGCCTCAATGGTGCTACGCCGTAGCAAATCGGCTACGACTGCTACGAAGCGTTAGGTGATGGTCACGCAAGTTTCATGATTATTGTTCACCCTAAAAGTGGTCAACGCGCCTAAAGAAGTTTTCACTTCAGAACACCATTTTATTGGAGTGTCTTGAACGTAAGGAAAACTGTATTTCTTTACGTTCAAACAAACACATTCGTATCTAGGTAAGTAATTAGCAAGTCCTGAAGGGAGGGAGGCTAATAAACCCTTTAAATTCACGTCACATTTCCCTCACTAGGATACGGAGTTGTGGGTATGATAATAAATTACCCGTACGTGCGCACCCGAAAACAAATACGTACGGCATCTACTTGGCTAGGCTATGTACGTTGTACAAAACGTCCCTACCGTGTTTTGTGAAAAATATCTGTAAAGCTATACAAATGTTTGGAACGTAGAATCGATTCAGCAAGCAATTTCGCATTTTCAACGTACACGTTCCCTACGTTACGTAGAATCAACAACATTTTATCATAAGTAAGTACTATTTCTTAGTTTTATCATAAAACACAATTAAGGAATTTGGAGCAGCGGTGGCCCAGTGGTGGCGGCCCCGACTTACGAACAGTAAGTCGTGGGTTCGAACCCAGGCAGGCGCATTACTTTGTGTAGTTTATTTCATCACCACTGCTCTCATAAACGGGGAAAGAAAACATCGTGAGGAAACCGGCGTATTCTAGAACCAAAAATTCGAAGACAAGTGACATCTACCAACCCGCTCTAGGCCCGTGTGGTCTATTATAGCCCATACGCAAAATACGCGCTTTAACGTGTAGTTGCGGACACCAGACCGTTCTACAATGCAATACAATACAAGGAATTTGGTCGTCTGCGTTAGATAAATTACTGTTTCATCTCAAAAACAAAATCACATTCATATTGATTAGGAATTTAGGATCGAACGATATCTCTGTTCAACAATTTAAAAAAAAACTACATATTTCTCATAGGTATTTCTCTTATTGAAAAATAATACAAATAAAATAAAACTGACTTACTAATAACATGCTGTATGGCAACAAGAAGTACTTGTAGTTCTTCCACCCAATTATATTGAAGTACTTAGGTATCGTAAAAGCAAGGGGTCTCATCGATCCCTCCATGCCAATTTATTTCCTTCGTAACGCCCATTCGTACAAGCCGGTATGAAGAAAACATTGCTTGTACTTTTTTTTATTTTCCTTGAAATAATTTACATAATATCATCACGCCGACTATACTTATCACTCATGGTAATCAGGGCACTAAGTATAGGCGGGGGCCATCCGACCTCCCGAACTGTTTTTGTTACCAAGGCGTGATACATTTTTTTTCCGTTGACAGCTCATTTCTTGACAAGACCCTCAAGGTTTGTAGGTTCTTCTACTTAGTTGGTTAAAAAACTGATATCATCAATTATTTTATGTCGTGTCTTTGTTCTGTTATAAAAACAAAGGTTTTCATCATACGTTTAAAACTACACAGCACTTTGTAAAGTCGAAAAAAAAAACATAAATTTATGCTTATTGGTTCCAACGCATTCAATGAAATTATAAGTAGCTGTTATTGTAGTCGTACGTACGTATACGGTATTACGGTATCATTGTCTGTACAATGTCCGCCAAAATTCAAAGGGAAGTAATTTTTGATGTAGCAAATTCGCGATGATTACAGTGCTGATGAACGATGGGAACGTGGACAGTGCATGGGAACCGCCTGCGGTGGGCCATCCATCTGCACCCCGCCTCTTGCTTCACCTGTCACTTCGCGCCGTTAATCATCCTTCTACAAAACCACATCCAAACGCTTGGGAATGCTGTTTTGAGGACACGAAACAAATTGCGTGGCTGAGACACCCGAATTAAGTTTTAATTCTCTGTAGCTTGCACTCCCATATCGATGTATTCGTTTTAAAAAAGTAGAGCTTCAATACAAAAAGCATCTACAGGCAGGTCCCACCGAGATTTGAACTCGGATCGTTGGATTCAAAGTCCAAAGTGCTAACCATTACACCATGGGACCGCGACACTAAATCGCCGAAATTTTCAATGTGTTGGGTTAGGGTGCCGACCCAAGTATCTACCAACCTATCTCCTTCTGCGTATTGTTTATGATATCATTATGTTCAAGAAGGTTTTTGACAAAATTATCTGACTACCTACCTCATCATTTTAAAGAGCGAGCCAAGAATTACAATGAACCAAAAATGTTGACTGGCCGTTTTTGAGTCGGATAATTATTACCGTGAAAAGGACTGTGATTATAAAACGCTTGACATAAGTATTTAATAACCCAAGAATTACGAAAGTCGCCTTTGTAAAGAACTTTGGAGTAGGTAGATATCTTCCACATTTTTCTAAAAAACAACATTGTAAGGGTCCTCGTAACGTCGTCGTTCAACCTACTTAATAGGGACCTCCTATAGCTTATATGGAAAGGCTACACGTTAATATAGTTATAAAAGTAGATACTAAACAAAATTAGCATACAACAAAACACTACTACACTGAAAACATTAACAAACACTGTTCCATTAAAATAATCTTTACTGCAATCAAACCTTAATTATTTGTATTGGAAATACCCAAATACATAGTAGGTACCTACTTAACTACCTATGAAAAAACTCCGAATACTGAATTAATCAAGTATGATTTTATGTAGTGTTCCTAACTTCATCGCGGAGTTTGATAATACTTACCAAAGATTATACATTCAGCGGAGGGCCAACAAACATCCGCCATACTGTAAATTGTGGTTCGTCTTAAGCGAAGCTAATGAGAGCTTTGAACCTTACCAAACTGCATTATTACGTCCCTCAGTAAACTACCCGCCAGTAATTAAATATACTTTTTGGTACATTGATTAATTTACAGTTAGCTATTTTAAGTGGAAAGCAATTTCGTTTGACGTTTTTGCGGTAGGTATGGCGCGTTCGATAATGATTTGTCAGTTGTCATTATTGTTTGTTTTTCGAAGATAAACTAGACTCCAAAACCTACCGAAAGAAATGCTTGGATGTCTTTAATAAACGAAGTGTATGGACATAAATTATGAAAAATTATAACATAAAAATATATTATAATTATTTTATTTTTTCTGTTTATTTCGCGTAAATTATTAATTTACCTATTTAATACACTGATTTTGACTGTTTATGTGAAAATTAAACGGCCTGAGCAACAAAAACTTAGGTCCCACCGAGATTTGAACTCGGATCGCTGGATTCAGAGTCCAGAGTGCTAACCATTACACCATGGGACCACTGAGAGAAAGCATTGAAACATTAGATGGCTATCTACATAGTAGAGCTTTTAAAGTAGGCACTGAAATCAATACTTTCACTAATGATTCATCTTAATATATATAAATCTCGTGTCACAATGTTTGTCCTCAATGGACTCCTAAACTACTTAACCGATTTCAATAAAATTTGTACACCGTGTGCAGTTTGATCCAACTTGAAAGATAGGATAGCTTACATTTCAATTTATGAGACGCAGACGAAGTTGCGCCGGTCAGCTAGTACATGTATATGTTTGACTTGTATTGATTTTGCGAGAACCCAGATGCATAATATTCAAAACTCTAACTAACACTGCATCTATTTTGTATGTGATTAATCTATCTGCGGTCGATGGGTACCTAAGCTAACTATAGTTTTTTTTAATGAAAGTTCGATAGTTTATTGACTACAAGTAGGTTAGGACTAGAATTGCACTACCATTCTTAGTTTGATGAATTGCAAACCTTATCGCTAATATACCTGGCAATATACTTAAACAAATGCAAATAAGTGCAGACCATTGTGTATTGAATGCACGCCACTGTGACACGCTGACCGTGGTCTCAATCTCCTAACGCGACGCTAATGACTATGATGCACCGGCAGATTCATTTAGAACATGCGAATAACGCCCATAGCTGGAGTTTACTCGACTTTTCCGTAATTAATTTTATTTCATTCTGCGATACCTTAAAGCAATACCGATTGTATTGAATACTTAATTGAAGGTTTGTTATGTACTTTTTTGTAACAACTTCTACAATAAATGTTGGCAAAACTAAGTTTCAGGAGAAGTTAAATTATACCTACTTACATAGTTAACCCTAAATGCATAATTATTGTCTAATAAGTACCTAGGTAGGTAGATCAATGTTTTATCAGCTAAGTAAGTAATAAGTATTAGGGAAACTTCTCAATTTGGTAGGCACCCAAATTTTTAGTCTGCGGTACTGCTCGCACAGAAAATTTATTGATCGGTCTCAATTCCAACGAATGCAGTTGCGAACCTACTTGCAACTGTTTGATTATGCCTAGATAGGTGCGGTATATCAGTATTCAAGGGGTTACCGAAACTGCTCTATTCAGCACGTAATAAGGTTCAAGAATCACAATGTAACTGAAATTCAGTGGGCTAGAATAGCGTACGTATGTTTAATTTAGTAACTACATCAGAGATACGCCGTCATACGCCAAAGAAAATTGAACTTTATTTCCCTAGCTTAGGCCATGGGCAGTTTATGTAACCGGTCCCTGTATATAATATTAATAATAGTATTGATAATTGCCCAACCAAGATGTAATAATATATGGGGAAAAAATAAATTGAGCAATTTCGTGCTATACATGCGTAGTTAGGTAGGTTACATACATACATGATACGTTAGGGTACCTTATAGGTATATATTTACAGATCGATGTTTGATAAATACTTATATGAGCAACATCAATTAAAATTAATGATCCTCCATTGGTCCAGTGTGGGTACTCGGTGAGGGGAAATAATCGTAATACCTACGCGTAGGCTTTGCGTAACGAAACGAAAATAAGCTTTTATAACATTTGTTGATCCAAATAACCAGAACAGGTAAGTAAATGTTTGGGACAGGCCTACTCCCAATGAGAGGCTGTGATCCACCAGGCGGCACAAAAAAAAGACTTACGTCATTAAAATATTGATTACCGTTTTATAGCGTTGTATCTAATAAAACAATCCACCTCGTGCCTCTCATTAAGATCTAATCAGTACCAAGTTACCGACGCTACTGATCACTCCACTTAAGTGGTACACAGATTAATGGTTTGCTCTCAAAGGCTTTATTTTCAGCTACAAACTACAAACATAGTACAAGACAAGTAGACTGACGGTATAGTACATTTTGATACAAGTGAAGAAAGTTTGTTATTGTAGTCCAAGGCGGTATTAACACACGAGCCGTAGGCGAGAGTGTTTTTGAGCCGAGAACTGCAATAACATATGTCCACGTATATCAAACGATGTTTTTCAATACACTTTTGAAGAAATGAAATGAAAGAATGTAAAATATTTGTGTCATGAATTAATACGAGACTATGATTTAAGTTTTATTTTTTTCCGAGCTTTTCTTTCGCCAGGTTAAAGGCGAGGCAAAGGTATGATTCTGTCAAACAGCCTAATATTAAAAAAAGTTATTTTTTATATTTTTTTGAATTTAGAATACAAATAAATGTTAATTTGTTTATAAATGTAAATATCAGTTTTAAATAATTATGTTTATCTGTGACATTGAATTCAAAAAATATTTACAAGAAAAGACGTACTTAGGTCGGTTTTCCGAAATAAAAAAAAACATTCACCTCTGACTCTATAGTCAGAGGTAAATGTTTTTTTTAAATTATGCATTAAACCAATTTGGTTATTTGTGGCAATGTCGCTTTCCGCACACGTGTGGAAAAAATAGCAAAAACGCACGTTTGTGAAATACACTGCATTTTGAACCTAATCGTAGTGCGAAAAGAACCAGTTTTCGAGGAAGTGTATTGAAAAGATAATATCGATCGTTCTTCCATTTGCAACCACTTAGACACTTGGCCCTTGCCCATAAACCTAAATACAGTATCTAGGGACAGTGAATGTAGGTTTGTGGTGGTGTTGGTACATCGTGAAATAATCCAATTTTACCCACTTACGAATAAGAGGTATTGGCGGTCTCATCTTTTTAAAGTATTACATATTCCTCTTTGTGCCGTTCCTTGAGGTTACGATATTTCTCATAAAAGCCACTTCAACTCGGTTCGGTTTACGAGTGAAAATTCCTTAGAATTCAACAAGACATGGAAATATCAATACTAGACTTTCTCGTATATCACCTGTTTGAAATACACTTTCAGAAATATGGCAAATAAACTTTGCTCGTTGGATATACCATGAATAATCCATAAAATTGTGGGTTTGTCGTCACCTGAGCAGGGTTATTAGTTATTACTTGTAACATACGATCGGATAATAATTAACGTCTGTGAAGATGCGCATAACACTGTACCCTTGTACATAACAGGTATCGTAGTGGTCGACCTTGCCACTCGGCCTCATCCCAGTTCTACATAGTTGCTCCTGCACACGCTAATTGGACTGTATTTGTTGTTCATTGATCCCTTTGTATCGAGAAATGTGTAAATAGAACTCTAGGTTAACGGCGGTGGAGCCTTTCAATACTTAGGTATAAACATATATTTTATGTCAGAGCGTGCTAAGTTTTCCCTATTATTCAAAGTTTTTTCAGGCTTCTAGCAGTTGCTGAAATACTCTTCTTGTAGAGTGGAAGACTATAACAAACGAAATATATATAAAACCTCTTCATCATCATCATAATCTGCCTGCCTAGCATTTTCCCAACTATGTTGGGGTTGGGGGGAATATCTGTCATAATGAATTAACTTCATGAGATATAGAAATAGATTATGTTTAGATAAGTTGTTCAGCACAGAAGCCACCTTCAATGGATACTCGTTATATTTAATGTTAGCTATGCTTACCTACCTCGGAAAAGCGTGACCAACAAGAACACACACATGCAGCGATTTTTCGTAAATAAATATATTTGTTTGTAATAATTGGTGTGCAAGGCTCCTCTGTACGTGCTGTAGGTCATGGGTAAGCAATAATAGCATAAACACGGGAACCAATTGTCCGTCATGGTTCCTTCGAACAGTTTTCGTGTTCAGTTTCATGATATCCGCTGCAATGACATAATCATCGAGTAATTAATAATAGCTGCTCATAATTAAATACCAGTTATGGTGTACAGTAGTATTGTGAATGGCTTACTTAATGAGTAATTTGATAATGATTGCGAAGGAACGAGGAAATACGTCTTTTTATGAAATATAAAACAGAACTGTGAGATATTTAACTGAATACGTTGGTCGTGCGGTTTACGTCTCTATACTTTTATGTAAATTGAGAGCATGTTAATAAAAACATGTTAAAGCGAGACGAAAATGAAGAATACCTAATTACCTACACATAAAAATGTAGAATGGCTGTTCAACGTTCAAAAATAATGACACACTCATTGAAGGCGCACAATTTTCATAATCTCCTGAAAAAACATTTGGAAGAGGTAAAATGAACCATTTTGAACATTACGGCTATAGTTCTATAGCAAACTTTAAAAAAAGTAAAACACTGTCCAGATAATCTTATTAAGTTCATAATTTCAACTTTAAGCAGCCTAAAAATGACATGGCTTATAATTAGTCGCAGACTCGCAGTAATAACTTTAATCACAGACACGGCTAGTCACATTGGATTGTCCCAGTTGATGTTTTTAATTTATCTAATTTTCCTTATTCGAATGTCTTCAAGCTTGAAGAGTCCACGAAGTCATTGTCAACCTTCCTCAGGAGATTACACGTAATAACTCCTATTAATAATAACTGCTTATTGTATTTGATTGATACAGGAAGATTTTTTGTTTGCAAACCTTCGTGTTTGCGAACTTGTAGCGTAATAAGCTTAATAGTTAGTAAAACATGTTCCTAAAATATAAGCGGATGTTCTTGTTGTTCACTTCAAAAACATTTTTTTTTAATATTTCGTATGTTCCTTAAAATGGTAGGTAGGTAGAGCTAAGATTTTATAATCGTCTAGGGAAATAAACGTAAACGCGGGAAGATGAAAACGTTACGATTAAAAAATAATTGCTGCTGTACAAAAACAAATCACGACTGCCAACTTGTCTATGGGAAGAAAATGAGTCACTGGCCTGTTTGTCTATGGTCTCAACGGACGCGTATCAAACTATTAGCATGGCTCTCTTAGAAGCAAGATAGGACTGACAGAACTAACAAAAAACCTTGACATGCGAACATATAAACGCTACTAATAACTTACGAAAAAAATCATGAACATAACTGACGGGCTTTGAACTGTATCAAGGCTGAAGTGAAGCTGTGATGTGTAGCGAATACCTTGCGTGAGTGCCTCGCCGAAATATATGAATGTGTTCTAAACCTTAAGCTGTGCCCGCGGCTTCGCTCGAGTTATACGTGGAAATTTTCCCAAAGGAACGTTTTAATTAATTATCCTACTTACCAAGCCTATGGCACTCGAGGATAGTGTAGCTTCCAAAGTGAATAAAAAATCGGAACCGGATCAGCAGTTTCGAAGATCAGATAACCCCGTCAGCCTTAAAACTTTGCCTCTTTTATTATTAGTACCTACAGATACCTGCAGAGTAACATCGAGATATTGACATAATGAGGAAATTACCCGTGCCATGACGAGGCTACACTCAAGAATTTCTCTATCTCGAATGACTTTGTTTCTTTCGCTTGTCGTTGAGATTTTTCTGTTGTGTCCTTATTGGCTGTCCATGGCTTTGAAAGCGGCACTCATTAGGGGCCAATGCTGTGCGAAATGGTATACTTCTTAGAAATGCTGGCGCCCGGCGGCCGACTATTGTCAAATAATGAAAGTGTCATTAGTTTTGTTGTTGAGAGCAATTTCGCTTCGTGCTATCTTGAAAAGCAGTCGAGTAAACTGAGTATTGAAAGTCGCTGCCTTCTTGATAACAAATGCTGCCGTTTGGCTTCAATTCACAGTTTCGAAGAATTATCTCCTTTCTAACAAAAATTGAAAAATATTTAATAATTATCTAAAACAAAACCAATCACAATTTTTCACATAAGAGGAAGCACTCTAGCAACTCTGGAAAGTATGAAGTATAAACATTTCCACGATCATAGTTTAGATATGGAAAATGGGCCAAGATGAAGGAGGAAGTCAGTAGCTTTGTTGTGGTAATTCATGTGGTTCAGAACTTTAACTTCCATCGCCGCAATGTTAAATTTGCTCGTTTATGGCCTCAGTAACTGTAGAATTTTTCGTATCTTGGCCAAGCGGAATATCAGTATTGGCAATGAATCGAGGAATAAGGGAAGCTTGCACTAAGGGATACAAGAATTCTGTACCTATATAATTTTAGAGTTCGCTGATGGTGTTCTAAGTGTATATGTCACCGTAAAATTGTCAAATACGTTATATTACAATATAACGTGTTTTTCTCTAGCGATATTGTAAAGTCTCGAAATATTGTCAAACGAACATACTGCTTACAATACATATTTCGAGAGTTTACAATATCGCTAGAGAGATTACAATATAACGTATTTGACAATTTTACGGTGACATATATATGTTACAAATATTAAACAAAGAAGTTCAAACTTTCACGATAGATGTTTATCAAGTTTTATCATATTGTCAGGTGTGTTATTGTTGCGTATACGCATTCCTTACATCTACAGGTGTAATGATGTAGGAACGTGGCCATAAAGTGTGGAATGCACAGCGAACCGTCGCAGATCGCACTCTTCGGCTACGATAACACTCGATTGGCGTAATGACGAGTTGATTCCAGCTCGCTCGCGGCATTCCGCCACCGCAGCCGCCGTCGCGCCCCTCCGCCCGTGCCCTCCACATCCTATCATTCCACTTTTATGGACATCAAGACGTAACTATATAAATCTTGTGTTTGTCATCACCTTGATCGATTTTGTACCATCCGACTAGTTGCGTGTAATCATGTAAAAGAATGTCGTCTAGCGGTAAGTGGAGCTTTTCTTGTATGTGTCATACTTGCAGGAATTTCACGGGCTCATTGTGAATTGCCATGAGGGCAACGTTATTCATTATTGGTATTCATTATTGCTTGATGATAATGAACGGTAAGAATATTTAAAAGTCTGGACTTCAGGAGTAGGTACACTGCCACCAAAACCGAATTCAGCTTCCGTCGTTAGTTGTGCTGTTTTTACCTAAGCCGACGCGAAGCGACATATAAACTTTAGTAGAACTCTACTGCCACAAATATTATAAACATGATTCCCGTAGATTGGAATACGCAACTAAGTTAATTTAATTGATTCTCATATTTCATATTCAGGAGTGACCTGTAAACATGGGGCAAGTTAATATTGGTTATTGTGTGCGAAGGCCGAGCCTGAACAAACTCAATATTATGATTACTAACGTTGAGCCACTTCATGTACTTAGAACTTGGTTGGGAGTACACATAAACATACAATAGTACAAGTCGTCGAAGTTTCCGGTACCTAATTTGAAAATTAGTGAACAACTGAACATCATGAATTCATGAAGGCCAATTGTTTAAGTACCTAAGTAATCAGTTTAAGTTTTAAATTATACGTACGTTTTCTCTTCCTTTAACTTTTCCCAAACTTAGTCTGTCGAGTTTTAATCGCTTAAACATTTCAGAAGTTTTTATGTTGGATACACGTTTTCTAAATATCTTAAATTCGCAATAATTACAGGAAAATGACGTAGCCTTCCTAAGGGAGATGGTGAGAAAAGTTTTACTGTTTTGTAGTTGTAGGTACTTTTTTTTGCTTTTGACCATGACTAGGTAAGTAAAGTACTAATAAGTAAGTAAGTAGGTATACCGTACGTATCTGACAGAAAATCAATATGTTGCCGAGACTTTGGTCGGACAGATCCTCCTTTAGAATAACTTGAATAAAGATATGCTGATAATGAAATAATCAAAACTGGAAGCAAAAGTACAAAAACGTCAATTAAGTAGGTACTTACTTCTCAAACTTTTGAAGCCACAAGGGAAATCAGTTTGTTACCGAAGGAATTTGAATTTATATTGGTTTGAATTTGAATTAAATTTGTTTTTGGTACTTAAAAAGTACGTAATTTGTAAAGAAACCAAATAACATAAAAACATCCAGATGTCATGATGCTTCAATGTTTTGTAGCTTTTGTAGATTAATCAGACGTTAAATTTTGAAATTGGAGTACTCGTACATTGAAGAAACCCCACAATTAGAGTTCAACCAATAATAACTTTAATTAGAAAGTTCATCACTGATCATCTTCTCCATACCTACTATATTAAAACTCAAGAACACGGCATAAACAAATGACTACAAGTTAATCATGGCCGCAAGGATTTAAAATAGAAAGCAGGATAGGAACGCAGCTGAGTAGCGAGTAGTGTGTCGGCTAACGGGACCGCCTGCGTCACGTCACGCTGACAGCGTCGGCGTCGCCGGCGCAGGCGCAGCGGTCCTACAACCACTGTCTACACTTACCGACGTTATCTCATTCTTTTCGTAGCATTCGTACTATCGCACACTGGTTATGAGTATGACGACTTCATACACTTGTGACTTTTGTCCCAGAGGCAGTCGCTGCAAATAAAATACTGATATTCAGCTGCAGGCGACTCAACATACTAAGGTAGATGATGATATACTTGTGACTACAACCTTAATTAACCTTAATTTAAATTAAGAATTAAACTACCTATCTTGAATTTTCTCTTATGACCAAAAGAGCAATACATTTTACCAACGAAACAAAAAGCTCCTTAATCAAATAGATACCTATCTATGAAAAGCATCTACTTACATGTTGATGAACGAATTTTCGAGTGAATACGAAAACATCTACCTACTAAAGCTTTTAAGTACCTACATACGTACATATTCGATGATGTTTAGCATAATTCCTCGTACATTCAAGCACTATTCTTTTGTTGATTTTTCAGTAATAAAAAAGTAGGAGTACCTATTGGTATTGGCAGACAAAATTGACCTCTTTAGTGTTGTATTAAGGCTGCCACTATTGCCTTAGCACAATACTTAAGAGGTCACTTTTGTGAGGTTTCTTTTGTACCACTGCCACTGTCTTGTCAGAGATTCGTTAACCTTTGTTATTAATTCAAATGATATTCATATATATTGCTAACCTCTAGTTATAAGTTACTATGAGCGTCCAATTACTGCGTGCTTAACCTAGATATGTACCTAGGTACAATAGTTTTCTTTTTTCTGTGAAACAATCAATTATGTACTTATTGGGACGTCGATCTTCACTATTCGCAGCTATAATTTTAAATATATAGTTTAGATTTGGAACGAATACAATCTGAACCAAGAGGTTTTTCGGACATTCCTAGGATTATTCATGCAATGAATCTTCGAAGAACCTTTCAGAGCTTATTTGTTTTTGACATAGGAACCTAAGGGTTGAAAATCGCGTAAAAAATATCTGAGCTAAGTTCACTTACAAAAGTTACTTAGGTATGTTAACGGTGGAACTTTTTATTGTTGGTTTTCCTTCCTAAACTTTATCCCAGTTTTTTAAACGTTTCTAAGATTTTTTTTATTACCTGTTTACATTAGGTCCCATCCATGTAGATACGCATTAAGTTTTTCGTAATTAGGTACATCCAATTAATTAATTCTGTAATCTAGGTGCCTTTTTAGCTCGCAGATTAAATCTGACATTATACATGAGGTATACATGTATATGTCACCGTAAAATTGTCAAATACATTATATTGTAATATCTCTAGCGATATTGTAAAGTCTCGAATTATTGTCAAATGAACATACTGCTTACAACAAAACGCATTATTTTTCGTGAAATGCATGCGATGGTAGTCAACTTACGCGGTGTGGAGGAAAGGAGGGGTCCCCCTTGCCCAGTGGCACAACTCTCATGAAAAGATAATGCACCATTCCTGAGAAATACCGATTAATATAACATAACCTTAAAACACTTTATATTCCCCCTAAAAAGCGTAGTCGACTACGAGTGCAGGGTTTAAAGGAACCTAACTAACCTAACGGGGGGGTGCCCCAAGTCCCGATTATGGGGGCAGAGATACTTCCGTATGTTCAGTTGACAATAATTCGAGACATTACAATATCACGAGAAAAAACACGTTATATTGTAATATAACGTGTTTGACAATTTTACGGTGACATATACAATGAATCAAAACCTGCACAATCATACTTTGTGATGTGTCTTATATTGTGTTTATTTTTTTAACGTAGTAACAGTTTTATACATATTTTGCAACAATCAATCAACATCCTTACTTAAAATTATGAATATCAGAACAGAAGATGATTGTCGAAAGAACTTTACCGTTGCAGAGTGAATCAGAATGAGAGGTGCGGAACGATGAACAAACAAGTGATTAGTAATTATGTACATAGACGTCATGACATTGTCTTGCACATGGCCACAAAAACTAAGCACGACATACGCACTTATGTAATTAACTCATAACTTGACGGTACTCTGCATGTAAACAACGGTTTTAGATTGTTTACTTAGGTTTATGTTCACCAAAAAGATGACGGTCTGATTATCTAAAACAGCTGTTTAAAACACATTTTTTTAGGGGAAGGGACTTGCCCTTAAACAGCTACCTTAGAAACATTTAAGCATGTTTTGTGTGATGAGGAAAATACTTTGCCCATTTTATAAGGCGATTATTTTTCTTTGCTTGAAACTGATCAATAAATGTAAAGGGTACAACCTTAGGTTTTCCTTATTTATAACCTCTTATGGGCTCATCATAATATACAACTTTAACAAAGGAACCAATGTAAACAAGAACATGAAAAACAAAGGCTTGTTTAGGAATTTTAATAAATAAAAATGGATCTGTCTAAGTTAGTATCTATTTTTTTTTTGTATGATCAATTGTATGTTTTGGTTTACCTAAATCAAGTTAGAAACAACTACCCGTCTAGGGGGTTACCTACATAATATCGACAGATTCTACATCGACAGTCAAGTACCTACTTCATCAAAGACTATGGGAGAAAAGCTTGTCTTTACGTTCCGCGTGTAAATAAAATCACGCAGATAATCGTAAACCAAGCTCGTATAACATACACTTAATTACAAAGGCTTTAAGAACGTTAATCTTTAATTTAACATTTACAAAACTCTCGTTAACTTTTTGTCCTTGGATTATATCACTTCACGCGTTTCTGATCTAATGTTTTACAAAAGAAAGTCATTAGTGTGGGTAAAACTTTCTCCGTGATCGCTGGTCTAATGAATGCATATAGTTTGAGGGCACCCGGCCGGGGACTAGACGGTGACTCGGTGTGGGTCAAGGACTCCGTCAGTCCCCCACGGTCCTCCCACGGTTACCACTTAAATGATGAAGATGCTTGAATATGCATATAGATGTATAAAATTAAATGGATGTCGTAGTCCTGGGAAATCGATTTGTAGTTTGTGAGTTAGCATCATTTATTACATTGTTATAACAATTCATTTTGAAGTTGTACCTATTTCGAACAGTACAGAAAAATAAACAAATTCGATTATGTAAGAACTAAGAAAATATACCTACCTAAAATCTTTCTTCTTTATTTGTAGTGCAATTAGGGCCGAACATGTAATGAGAAACCTGTATATGGCCGTAAGTATGAAACGGTTATTTTCAGGTTTATATTTTATTTATTGAAATACTTAGGCATATTTTAATGACAGATCTTATCTAAATAATAAGTATAGGTAACATAACTAACATACACTGACAAGATCGTTCAGATGAGCGATGTGAATATTTAAAATGAATGAGTAGGTAGGTACCAGTTCTAGGTTGATTAATGTCTCATAGCTCTGTGTAGGTACCTGAGACGAACTCGGTCGCTGATGTCGTCAGCACGACACACTGACCGCGTCCTAAACGGTCACTTTGTATAAGGAAATTCCACATTTTGGCTCCTCTGATTATCAACAAAACATTTACAAACTTTCCATCTCATTTACACCCACAATCAATGAGTAACTATTTTTAAATATTATAAAATTTACTCATTTACTCAATCAATGAGTAACTATTTTTAAATAATATAAAATTTACTCATTTATTTGTTTGTACAATTTTTACAGTTCCAAAAAATTGAGTTCCACGATTTTAATTAAGTATATTTTTAAATAAATATTTGGTTGCTGCTCGTTTCAAACGAATTAAGTCCGAGTTTTCCGGTATAAACTATGTTCAGCTTCTGGTGAATTATACTCAGCAATGATAAATTATATATGCGAAATAATCTAACATAATAACGTATACGTTCCCAACTTTACTTTGTAAATCACGAACATGAATATTTGAATAAATATGCAGCGTGATCACAAACACAGCTTCCTTAACCAGAGCCTTGATAATTTACAATTTTGTGGTTATTATGTAGGGAGCAGGGCTGCCAGTTGTACGATTTTAATCGTACTCCTACGATTTTTTGGCATTTTTACTCATGTACGATCGCTAGACCACGATCGTACGGAAAATGTACGATTTTTATTACCTTACAAGTCCGGCATCATTTCATAATAAACGAATGTGCTCCACTGGCAAGTATGAGCTTCGGGCAATTCTCCAACAACCTAACGCATACCTAGATCATTAACTTGAATGAAGACTCTTTGTAAATTTATTTACAGGCTGTATTTGCTTGCATTTTTGCAAAACTTATTTTTTTTTTTCGGTAATAATTGTAACTTGTCAAAAACCTGCTTTTCTCGTCAGTAATCCAACAAAAACTTAGAAACTGTTTATAAAATGAAACACTGAAGGGAACATTAATAGCCAAAGAAAAAAAAAACGAAAATTGCACGAAGCCAACAAAAGAAATATTAAACAATAGGACCACAGAAAATGTTCTATTATTGAACAAATTTTAGTTATTTTTAATAAAAAACCTAGTACTTCTAGGTTGTACGATCTTTTCATTCAAAATTTCCTTGGCATACGATTTCTTTGTAGTTGGCGTACGATCACACGTTTTTTGCACCTGGCAGCCCTGGTAGGGAGGGACAGAAAAAACTGAATAAAAAATGTGAAGAGGAGTCACGAGGTTCATTGACAGATTTTCATTTATTATGAGAAATTTTAACAAATGTTTCGGTAGAGATCTGAAACGACGTGATTAGTGTTGCAATCCATCATGTTTAGTGGCTCATTACGGAGTGATAAATGGGTGTATTAAAATTGGCGCGTTCCTGGATGACTTGCTCGTAATGGATCAGTGAAATTGGATCCCTTCCAGCTTCATACAAAAGTGCTAAGATGACTAAAAATCGTAATAAAACCTGTCTTGCAATAACAATCCATTCACGAGGTGCTTGGTTTTATAATTATTAAAGAATACCTACTTATTATTTCATGAGAATAACGTCATCTCTGAATAATAATTTCTTCATTGTTCTAAGTTACATTACATTAATTACAGTTGAATAACAATGTTATTATTTGTTACATACCAACTTGGTAATGTGATGTCTCAGGTTAATTTAAAAATTCAGTAAAAAATCAAGTAAATCGGTTTACTTGTTAATTCATTTATTTTAGCTCATATAGAGGATACCATCAGGTAATTTATATGATAGATTTTATCTTACAAGTAGACACTGATAAAATAATTGATGTGGGGCAAATTAACAATACCTACTTAACTAAGTTTTAATATAGAGGGTTCTCGTCACGTCATATCAGAAAAGTTTCTGTCATTGAGCTGAACGCTATAGAAGACTATTCCATCTTCGCGTGTCAATGCCAATCTACCTAAATGGCGTCGACCCAGAACTTGGCTACAAGTTTAGCTAGCCGAGCTACCTAATTGACCCAATCCTTCGGGAAAAGTTCTACACAGTTCGTAGAAAACTGACGGTCATTTACGATTATAACTATCTCTCCTATACTCGTAAGTATTCAATAATAAACAAAACATAACATTCCGCCTGTAGGGTTAGACAGCGATGTACATATATACTCTCATTTCGGCAGTATTGAATCATCGATATTGAAATAGATTAATACAATCTTGTCTTAGGGTACCTATTCTTAGGGTCCCATCAAGGCATGTTAATGATCATTGCTTGGTGTCCGAAAGAAAATGCACCTGCACGCATGCATAAATCCTGACTCCGCAGGGAATAGAGCCCAGTCACTTGAAGGTCCATGCAGTACATTTATGGTAGCTAATAAAGATTGAGTTCAGTTTGGAAAATAAGGACACTCTCATGCAGGGCATCATATTTGATTTTATTTGAAAATGCTAGAACGCAAAAGATTGGAAGATTGCAGTGTATTTTTAGGAGAACATTGCTACGACATATTAATCCAGTGGTTGTGTTTCTCGAAATCGAGAAAATGTTGTGATGAACCCTGTATTAGGTATGGCTTTTTTCTCAAAAAAACTTACACGTAGAGTCGGTAAATAAGGTTACATGCAAAGAAGTCATCTTCTTTCTAGGAGATATACTTTTACGATTAGGAATACCGTTGCTATGTCGTCCAACATTGAACTTAGCCATGGCAGTAACTGTACTCCAAAGTGCATGCAGTTAACTAATTAAAACGTTAACAGAATCACGAAACCTACATTTCGCTGAATAAATAACCGGTTGACAACGTGTGTGCATTCTGCATACATTCCTGATCAAACGATCGTCTGTAATTTACCTGTTCCAGGGAGTTTGCGATCAGCACTAACCTTGCAAAGGTAATGCATGTTCCTGAGATAATAAGGAATTCAATGATTTAAAAACTATTACTGCCAGTTTGGGACTTTTTATATGCATCCGTCAGAATTGATTGTTTCTAAATAAAACTACTATTGCGGTTCAGTCTATCTTTGACAAGCTACGAAAACATAAAGCACAGGTGGTAAACGTTAACAACTCTGAAGCAAGCTTAAGAAAGTTCTTACTTAGCAGCTTAGAGTTGCGTGTTGATTCCCGTATCCTACTGTAAGGAGCTGGTTTGAAATGACACCCACGGGCAAGTAAACGATCCTTGAGTGGGGTAAGATATGGGTAAGCCGGATCAGTTATTTACGAGTATTTCACCCACACGTGACTCTAACATTTCCCGATACGATTAATAGAGGTCCTACCTGTTCCATAGGGAATTAAATTGAAACCCACATGCAAAATAAAGATGTCAATATTTATTGAGTAAATACTCGAAATAACAGGTAATTAGCATGGTCCCAGGCCGGTCTAGCTACGTCGCAGCGGTCGTTGAACTCGCTCAGGTCAAAAGCCTTGCAGTGCCAACCGTCGCTTAGGTACCTATATTTATCGCTAATACAATTTTATGAGCCCCTACGTTACTTGTGAAGATTATCCGCCTACCCGGACTTGACTGACAATTATATCCATTGAATATCTCTCGGCTGAAAGCCGTTACGGCAACACAAAGGGTTCGTTAACTAAGTTTATGTTCTGTTTGCGTTAAATCATAGCAATTTGGATTGAATGTTTAAAATGAATGATCTGTTGATACGCTTACTTCCCTGAAGCCAATCAGAATAATTCAAAGAAACTGTTTCTGACGGCGCGTCTCAAGGAGGCGCAGCATTTTCCTCTTAGCAAAGAAAAAATCAATAGATTGAATTTTTTTAAGCGCATTGTTCTTAGGTACATTAGTGCTTATCCCATTCTAAAGAAAACATCTGTATTTGTACGACTAAAACTTTAAATAAATGCAGTAATTTTTGTTTTTACGCGCCATAAAAATGAGATAAAGCTTCGTTTGACGATACATACAACGAACGTCTGTAGACAATGCTTGTTCTTTGTGGTCATCTATTCAGGAATGTGGCGTCTCTTAATTTCAGAGGTCAGTTACCGCAAACATCTCTACCAATATATATAATATATAGGTTATACTTATCTATCTCCTGATGAATTGCTGTTTCGCTAGAACGTTGCAATTATGTTTTTGCCTCCTTCGATGTGAGTTAGTTCTGATGAAGTCTTAGTATATAATCATTAGATCATTAAACGCTATTTAACTAATCATCTTCAACATATTTTTGTTCGAAAATTCAAAGACGATTTTCGACAACATTACAGGTACGTAACCAGGTATAATCGTGTCCCAAATCATCCATTCCAATTCTTCACTCTTTTCTGTTTATTAATATTGTATGCACGTCATCACTTTGTGACGAATAAATGTTTTTTCTTTCTTTCTTTCTTTCACTTTTTATATTGGAGCTATATAATTAGCAGCCTTGTTCCACTCACAGGAATGGTACCGTAGGAATTCTCTCTTTTGTGCCACACTGCCCTGATCTGCGCGAGTCTGAACAAGCCTCCTACCTTAAAAAGCCCAAACATATTGAGCACTCTTGAAAAATTAAACTGGTTTTAAGGTACTTTTGCAAAGCTTTTTGAGGTTGAAATTTTTATTTGAGGTAGGAATATTTATTTCTGGCCATCCCATGGCGGGGGGTAGTTCATCATAAAGGAGTAAATAGTATTTTTTAATAAAATACCTCATTAGTATCTTGGTTATAAGAAAACTTTTTGTTATAATTTACTTATTGTAGTTTCATTCAATAATGGTAGATTGGTAGGTCTATTTCCAAGTATGCGCCGATACACTATAATTATAATGCGGCGCGGCGCGTGGTGCAGCGTGCGTGGCCGTGGTCCCGTGCCTCATGGCTCTGATTGCCATTACCACTCGCGGCCGAGAAGCCTCGATTCGCTTAACTTGATACACCCACCCATAATCGGAGCAATCCAGTTTCTAAAATCACGTATTTAATTTTGACAAATTAAAACTTAGGTACAAGAACATGACGATGATTTTTCAAAATCTTCCTGGAACTGTCGTTAAACCAGACATGTCTATACATGACTGAAACCTGTAGTCCCTGAACACTATAAATGTGCTGTTAACAACCCTGATTTTTCAACTTATAAAAATCCTTTGTTAGATCCTTTGTCAAGTATTAGAAGTTGATAAAAAGGAAATATTGCGGGATGCAAATATATTCGTTACGAATCAGTAGGTGGCCACTTTCGAAAGTACCTATATTTTAATTTTCAAGTAACTTCAGAAGTAAGAACTCTACTTTTACAGAAGTAATTACTTTTGCGAAGTCTAATCTACACGTACAGTTCTAGTTTAGTTATTTCAACAAACGTTGGCAACAATGCTATGAAGCATATCTGTCACAGAATTTATTACTTCCTCACTTTTACCGCCGTAAAAAACAAGGAAACAATGTATTAAACAAAACTTTCTTTTAGTGTCTCTGTGATGAATGAATCAGTATCATGAAATCAGCTGGAAATATATAAATACGTTTTGTTCTTGCAGGAGAAAGGTGGACGCTGGACCCACTGACCTACTGCGGCCATTGCTAACGACCACTTTCTGCCTCACTGCTATTTATAATAATTATTGTGTAGCACACAACTGGCAACGCGTGCATTATATCGCGCAAACTTGCGGAGTTTGCGAGGCGTTAAACTAAGTAGAGCTGCGAAGACAGATGATTGATGATAAACTTATAATGCGGGGTATAAAAATGGCGTGATTCTTTGCCGCGGAGAAAAACAAAAGACATGAACTCTATATGTATGTAGAAACCATTGTAATTCATCTTTACCATCTATGATAAATAGCAATTGAAACAAACGCCACACCAAGCAGTTTGACGTCCCATTCATATTCCTTGAAGATCAGCTGGTGCAGATTGCCTCCTCATCATAGTAGATTTTATCGACAAATATATAGAATTGATGCAAATACTCGTACGGTACATTTGTGGCTGAACTGAGCAGCAGAAGAAGCTTCTATGAGATTCAATTAATGAGACAACTTACCTTGTGGAACACGAAGGGTTGCTGCAAACTAGTCTGGATGCGCGACTGGTTGGCAGGCAACACTAGCGCTAAATATAAACTCTTAACGAGTTCCTACGGACAAAAAGGCAAGTAGCTTCACATTATCGCACATGAGATTAGTGGTTCTGAGCGCAATGAGACTCCTATTAAGGCAGTTTATGGGTTTTCGAGAAATTGTTAAAAGGGTCTTCGCTTTTTCGTGTTTATTTCAGAAGTTACGACTTCAATCAGAAACAAAATAATATAGGTAGGTAGGTATCGGTGTATTCACAAAAAAAAAACTGCAATAAAGCTTCGAAACACAAAACAAATAATCTCTTGTGTGTCAATTATCGAGGTCACGCTAATTCAATTCATTATTCTGATCAGATAACACTAATTCATAAATATCTTTCATCAAACATGTCGGAACATCCGCGCCATTCGCTAGTTTATCGGCTAACAGTGAATTCCGTTTAGATACGGTATTTTTTGTCCAATAATTCAGGCGTTTTAAATAAATTGTTATGGAATCGGCTGTGAATAGCAACTAGTTATAAAACCGGCTCGCGTCGGCATTTTATCTGGTGACCCGATTCGAGGCAGTGTGAACGGGCCGGGCGGGTGTTGCACTGAAGACGCTGCGCGGGCGCCGCGGCCGGCCGCCAGCCAAGTGCAAGGCAAACCTCTCCACTACACGTAACACAGCATAACGACAACAAAATACCAACACGCGCGTCCGACACACTTGTTTTGTTCGCGTTTCTTGTATTGTTTATTAACTCATGTTGGCAGACTTTACTATTGAAATACGATGTTAATTAAAATATTGTAAAAAATCTATTGATAGATAAATAAGCCCTTGAAAAATAACATCACTGTTTTTAGGGTTCCGTTGCCAAATGGTAAAAAACGGAACCCTTATAGATTCGTCATGTCTGTCTGTCCGTCCGTATGCCACAGCCACTTTTTTCCGAAACTATAAGACCTATGCTGTTGAAACTTGGTAAGTTGATGCGGTTCACAGAATACATGTTATTCTGTGAACCACATTATGATTTTCACACAAAAATAGAAAAAAAAACAATAAATTTAGGGGGTTCTCCATACATAGAACTGAAACCCATTTTTTTTTCATTAAACCAACACGTTTGAGGTATTTATGCATAGGTCTTCAAAAAGATGTTCAGGTTTCTAATTTCATTTTTTTCTAAACTAAATAGTTTGCGCGAGAGACACTTCCGAAGTGGTAAAATATCCCCCCCCCCGTTACTTCTAAAATAAGAGAAAAATAAAACAAAAAAAAAAAATACAAATAAATATACATTACCATGCAAACTACCTCCGAAAATTGGTTTGAACGAGATCTAGTAAGTAGTTTTTTTTAATACGTCATAAATCGTAAACAGCAATTTACCTTTCATTTACAACGAACTGCAAGAACTTTTATACTATGTTACTTGCTGTTACGGAACCCTTCATGGGCGAGTCCGACTCGCACTTGGTCGCTTTTTTTTTAGCTCGGTTTGGTCCCAAATTCCCAATGCTACGCAGCTACGCCTCAAATTTCACTATTCCATCCAAAACACTCTAAATTATCATATGCCAGAAAGAAAGAAAAAAAATCAAAATTGCCGCACCGATATCTTAATCAATTTTAAGAACATGCATGGATGCCTGAGGATATAAATTACGTAAAAGTAAGTCACGTCTTCGTATGCAATTACGCGAATACGCGACTAAAGTTAGTAGTGAACACGTAAAAAGAAGATGGCGGCAATAAGTGCGGCGGGTGCACGCTTCAGAGATGTTCCGATAGTACAGGACCTTGTCCATAGTTCCTTTTTTAAAACTCTTATATTTTTATACGGACTTCTTTTTTTCTTGGCCTGCCTGGACCAATAAAACTTCATACAATGTGGGTATTTTTTGCAGTTACCTCTTTACTGAAAGTAATAAAATGATATAAGTATAATTAATTATGTAATTGAATAGCGTCTTATATGCCATAATTATTAATTATTATA
Source organism: Xestia c-nigrum (assembly GCA_916618015.1). Taxonomy (NCBI): domain Eukaryota; kingdom Metazoa; phylum Arthropoda; class Insecta; order Lepidoptera; family Noctuidae; genus Xestia; species Xestia c-nigrum. The sequence goes on from OU745245.1 coordinate 10,141,409, forward strand.
CCGAAAGCAAAAAGTTTTACTTCGAGGTTACCAACTTTAATACGCTTTGCACAAAATTCACAAGACGATAAACATTTTCTTCATTTTAATTGGTCTATTATGTTTTGACGCAAGCAAAATTAAACCAATCAAGACAAGAAATCCACGATTTCAGCTGAATTAACTAAGTAGTTAATCAAGATTCATATCAGAATTCCTAGACTGACTGATTTAATGACGACCCATGCATAGATGGAATTTGCAGACAAAATAATGTTATTCAATGTGTAAAATAGTAGTATGTTATAGTTGTTGTCATTCTTACTCAATAAAACTAAAAACCGGCCAAGAGCGTGTCGGGCACCGCTCAGTGTAGGGTTCCGTAGTTTCCCGTCCGTCACAATAAGTGTTCAATCCAATGCGATTTTGATAATTCATTTTTTATTTGACAACTTTTTGTCTTTTTTGTACAAAAACTTGTTTCCATCCAAGTTCAAAATGATTTTCCTAGAAAGTCCTTATAAAGTTCTACTTTTCAGTTTTTTTTCATATTTTCTAAACTAATGGTTCAAAAGTTAGAGGAATAATCGCTACAAAAGTAAAAAACAATGTGTACCCCACATAGTTTTTTACTTTTGGAGCTATTATTTCCGAAATTATTGACTTTATCAAAAAATGATTTAACTAAACCCCTATTCATTTTTAAATACCTTTCCAACAATATATCACACGTTAGGGTTGAAATTAAAAAAAAATCACGTCCCACTTTACATATAGTAGGGCTACCCTAATAAATCATTTTTTTTCCAATTTTTGTTTTACCACTTCGTCGGCGTGATTGATACACACATTGGTACCAAATTTCAGCTTTCTAGTGCTAACGGTCACAGAGAATAAGCGAGGACGGACGGACAGACAGACATGGCGAAACTATAAGGGTTCCTAGTTGACTACGGAACCCTAAAAACTCGTCTAGGTCAGCCTGTTTTGGGTAGGTACTGTAGGTCCCAAAAGAACTTGCATTCAATTTGATATGCGAATGAAAAATTAACTACATAATCACACAATAGCACATTGTGATAAAAGTGGAGAAAATTTGTTATTGTAGTTCGAGGCTAAGTTAAGCCGTGGGCGAGGGTGTTTTTGAGCCGAGAACAGCAATAAAAAATGTCCACGTGTATCAAACGACGTTTTTCAATATACTTTTGAAGAAATAAAATAAAAGAATGAAACAAATATTTTATGAATTTAGAACACAAATAAATGTTAATTTGTTTATAAAAGTAAATATTATTTTTAAATAATCATGGTTATCTATGCCATTGAATTTGTACACACAATTTGAATGTTCAAAAAATGTTTACATCCTAAAGACCCACATTGCTTTGCCGAAATAAAAAAGCAACATTCGTCTCTGACTACTATAGGCATTCAACCAATTTTCGAGGAAGTGTATTGAAAAATGAAAATTCATCCACATGATGAAATTGGATTTATGGGAAACGCGCTGCAATCTCGCTTATTCATGCTTATTATTTTGCACTATTCTTAATCTAATACGTAGCTGTGCGTGACTGCACGCAGCGCCAATTCATTTCGTATTGCACCCAATGGGGGCGCCATTTTCCGCGTACCTAATGAAGTCTCAACGCAGGATCGCGCACGTACTTAATATGTTCGTGGATCGAGCAAATAAATTATGACCAATAATCTGAGCTGATCAACGTGAGGCAATCAGGCTTATTTGAGCTCAAAAAGGAACCTTTTAAAGTCGCATTGGGGAAATCTTCAACTAGTGCCAACAACCTTAGTTTTCTTGATAAAGTACTTACGTTCAATTGCAGAACTTTACACTTTCAAAGTGCTTGAAGATTTTCCAGTTACGTGATTTTATCAATTTAACAGTAACTTGCTCCAAATTACTCGTTCAATTATCGTAACACTACTGGATTATTATATAATTACAAAGATCGTATCTTAAGACCATCATAATTCAAGTTAGCAGAACAAAAAGCTATTGTGGTATAACTGGATACTTGGATGGCGGCCGATTAGCATGGTTAGCGCCACGACCGACGACACGGACGCGCGCCCTTCAATGGAACACATTACCTACTAAGTATACAGTAAGATTTTTTGCCAAATTATTAAAACATCTTTTTGCTTAACAAACAAACCAAACACAATCTGTCTCAATACACTTAACGACCCGACAAATTGGGACAAATTTTCCCGGTTTTTTTGCCTCTTAGTGGAAATACTTAGATCAATCTAAGCTGGTTAAGGCTTCGATGCATCTTACTCGACACAGACTACGTATTTATTGGATAACGGCATTTTGAATAGTATCTCATTAAGATCAATGCAAATAATGGAGAAAGTCGTCAAGACCGTTAATGACAAAATGTTCATTTGGAAACAAGTTTTTTTGTCCGATTTTTATCTTTAGTAGCAGGTTCTTGTCTGCGAGAATTTAAAGTTGAAAAGTGAGATGGTTGACACACAAACATGTAGTTTTTTGGGAAGACACCGTTGTGCGACACCCGCGTTGACCCCACCTGTGGACTGTGGTTCAACGATCAGCCGACATTCGGACAATACGGGCGTTTCCCAGGCTAGCCCATGACTAATGGTACCTCTTATTAACGGTATAAAAGAAAGGCTTTAAATAAACTAAACAATTCCATCACTCTAACTTTATAAAAGGTCTACAGTTTACAAATAAAGTCACTACTCTTTAATTTCTTTTTTATGAAATGGCAACATTTTATGGTAACGATCACCGCAGCCATAGACACGTCCTAATATACCATATAACCTGTGATTAAATAATTAAAGCTCATGATTTAATCATGATTGCGTAATTGTAGTAATATTATTAAAACAGTTGCAGCTGGAAGCGCGTGCTCGTGTAGCGGCGGCGGCGGGCGGCGGCGCGTGGCCACACAATAGTAAATAAATAGTTATTAGGGTACCTATATGGGCATCTCTGAGGCGTTAGAGGCAATTAAGCGAACACGCGGAAGCCCACACATCATTATTCATTAACAACATCGGCATCAGCTAAAAGCTTCGGGCTCGCTTCCTGGGTTTTTCTGCGCGGGAGCAGTGGATGCGCGTCTCGCGTGCTGGCCCGCGCCGCTCGTGCGCACACACCTCTTACATCATAACATAACATGTAAATAATTCATGGAATAACGTTCGATTCGGTTAGTGAGCTTTATCTAGTCCCTAACGGTAAATAAACAATAAAGAATACGAACATCTCGTAAGTTTTGTACTTAATTAATGTGATGGTCTCGTCTTGTAAGAAAATCGTTATTTAAACACGCTCCAGCTGCCGGTGATGTTCCTCCTCTTGGCTACTTATATTGTTTGTTAGACAGTCTTTCCACTTTGCATTATATTTCAAACACAATATTTATTCAGTTTTATAATTTAAAACCCACTTTACTTTTCTTTAACATGAAAAAATATCCAATGCATTAGATTTACATGACATGAAATAGTGCATTAAGAGCACGACAGCTACTCAACTTATAATTAATATCTAATTATCCTTAAGAACTAATAAGGAAACTTATTTTTTATCACATGCCCAGGTAATACATACACCTAATATTGCATCGCAATATTAATAACAAAATAATCTATCTACAAGAGTAAAAAAAGACACCATCATGTTATTGGCAAAAAAAGAAACACAAAAATAAAATTCTATTCGTCCTATGCGTGCAAATATTTTAGCATCAACCATCATCAATATTTGCGTCTTTAATGGCGGATTTTCCCGCTCCTTAACTTGTATCTTTTAGTCTAATCACTGTGGATTGAGTTCATGTTCACACAATAGAAGATACTTTAACAATTTTTTTTGGAAAATCTTTTTAAAACGGTACTCAAACTGTTTCTGGTGCAGGATGTGTCTCGTGACTAAATTGCCTCGTTACGTTCACTAAGAGCGTCATTAATGTTTGGTACTGTGGTCGCACCGTTAACGGCGTTACCGTGGTAGCAGGGTAGCACTGATCACTCGGTCGCAGTGATCACCACACCAACGACCACGCTTCCACGCTGCTGCCATACGATGTAGCTCAGTAGAGCATGAGATGGCTTAAGTTTTTTTAACTTATTTTAGTATAATCGATTTAGAATCTGCTGCGGTTTTTTAACAGATTTTCATCGAATTTGAAGTTAATAAAATATCCATTGTCACGTTTGAGTCCTAGTTGTTTCTGATAGAAAGTGCGGGTCGAGTTAAATTGTTAATGTATTGTGACTAAAGTAATACAGGGTGGAATTTATCAATCCCACCTGGAGCGAAAGTACTCGAAATACAGGAGATAGCAAATTTTACTCAAAGGAAACGTTCCTTTATTTTAAAAAGAAACACATCAGCATTCACAGATTTTCGAAAGATGTCTTGCCACACTCGGGCATCGAACTTTTCGACTTTTTTTTAAATACACGTTATTAATGTTACAACTTTAATTGAAATAACCTCCATGACATATCCCCTTTTTTTTTTTTTTAAGGATGGGAAATCATCAAATGACCCCCCCCACTCTGGGCGGAGCGGGAGGGAGTGTCAGACTCTTACTGACTAAAAACCATCCATGTTCCTTCCTCGCCTTTTACGTTCCGGGGCCGCGGTATCTCTTTCGAACAGGCCCGCAACCCGCACTATCTAATGACGTTGAAATCTTTCTAGCCCTGATTTTTCACCAAAAAACAAAGTCGTCTTTTTATCGTAGGTTTTGCGTGGCGTTACTTTTATTTGATGTACTGAATGCTTGGTTGATTGGTGAAGGAAGGCTACCTTTACATCTTAAACATTTCCAGGTAAACCTAACTCTCTTCATTTGAAGACATAGTCGTGTTAAAAAAGGTACACGTGTATTTAAGTCCAAAAATAAATATAAGCAAAGCAAAGTAGTCTGAAACAAAGTCAGTTCAAGCCGCAGACCCAGAAACAATAGCCGTTACAATTGGTTTAGTTAGATGGACGTGGGTCACCCTAATAGATAGGTGGAAACACTCGCTGAACTGGAACAAAATATTCAAACAGAGTTTATTGGAACTACATTATTTCTATTCCAAATATAATTTTAAATACTTCTAACAATATGCTTGTATTCCCTTAAAAGGGGTGGCAGAGGTGTTTACTTAACCTTTACTTTTTTTTTTTCATAAAACCTTTTTTATAGGCATGAATCTTGATTTGCCTAAACCAGTGATCGAACTCATGAATCCACACTAGACTAAGGGCGATTGTGCACTACAAGGAATTTTACTGTCCGGCAGTCCGATTTTTTACGGTCCGATATGGCACGCCAAAAAATATATACTAGTTGGTGCACTATACGTAATTTTACCGTCCGACATTTTACTTTTCCCCATTCCGGAAAGGAACTGCCGACGTTCCAAGAAACTCATCGTTCAGAGTAATTTCGCGTGCGTAGCGTGTAGTTTCAAAGACAGAGCTACCCTAAACTGAGGCGTATCATCCGAGGAAAGACGGACAAGTGCACAAGCCAATCATCCGTTTTTTTCATGCCACTTCGGACCGTAAAAAGTCGGATGTTCGGACAGTAAAATTCCTTGTAGTGCACAATCGCCCTTAGGGCGATTGTGCACTACAAGGAATTTTACTGTCATTTTGCATTGTTATTTTACTGTCCGGCAGTCCGATTTTTTACGGTCCGATATGGCACGCCATATAATATATATACTAGTTTGTGCACTATACGTAATTTTACCGTCCGACATTTTACTTTTCCCCATTCCGGAACGGAACTGCCGAAGTTCCAAGAAACTCATCGTTCAGAGTAATTTCACTGACAGAGCTACCCTAAACTAAGGCGTATCATCCGAGTAAAGACGGACAAGTGCACAAGCCAATCATCCGTTTTTTTTCATGCCACTTCGGACCGTAAAAAATCGGACTGCCGGACAGTAAAATTCCTTGTAGTGCACAATCGCCCTAACGAAGTTGCCAAGCGCGTCCGTATGTATTTTCAAACCACAACAATAGGTCCTCGTATTGTACACATTGTACTGAAACTCCGTACTACTCAGTCCAATTCAAGCTCAAAGTGAGTTTCAAATTCATTACCTTTGAACTGAGTACTACGGCAGTAAATCTGCCAACGTGAATGAACCATCAATTGAATATCCATTGATGTCCCGAAGAACCTTGAAACCCGGAAGCAGGTACAAGAAATTTGATAGCTATACATGATCAATAGATCCGATCCGAAGGTAACGGTAGTGCATCGGCGACGGTGAACGACACCGTGCGATCGCTCGATCGGTGTGAGCGCAGCCTCCCGATAACACAACAATTATTAGCTTATTATCGACCGATCTAATAGAGCTCGTGTCAAAAATGATGCACCGGTAAATACTGTAGCGTTAGGAAACTGTATGAGAATGGCAGGTACGAGAATTTGATCAGCGATAAGTCATGATAGATATATTAACGATGGAAAATGTAGATACCTAAAAGGTGAATCCCCATTTTAGGTTTATTAATTAATGCTATTATTTTGTCTCAATTGTTTTGTTTGTTGGTGAATGTCGTGTTTCACAAATTACAGCGTTCATTCAAAACAATATTAGATCGTGAACTTGAATTTAATATTTGCTCAGCAATTTATCTCAGGAACGAGCTTCCGACAATTTTATATACGTCACACGATTCGCTGGCTCTTGTCTTTACGCACAAAGACAGATACTAATTAATTCTCCCATAACAATGAATCATGCACACAATTATGATCTTTGTAATCGAGGGCAAAGGGGCGAGATTAGAACATAATATGACTTGACAGTTTGAGTGAGTATACTGCCGGTACTTGACGAGTAGCGTGTCATTATGGCACTACATTTAAGTACGTCTATAATTAAGATAAATTGCGCGTATTTTGATCTTAGCGACCTTCCGCTGCAGAGGAAACAATGTGGTAAATATCTATCGTAGGTACCTACTACCGCACGGTTACAGACACTGAAATTTACGAATTAACATAGCTCGCGTCAAAGTAAATCATCTCATAATGATACCCATGGTTTGTACTTTTAAAACGTCTTATAATAGGCTAAACATTTCGAACATTATATTTATAAGTACAAAACCATCTCCCCAGATATCCAAACCTACAAAAACAAATCAAAACCGGACTTTTCTGTTTTTTTGTTACCGTACCGAAATCCATAGCTACAGGTCGGCTTTATTCCACCTTAATATCATTGTCGTGTACCGTTGTCCGGCCACAACGTAACGGGACCCAAGGCCCTAAGCATTGAATGACGCTCCGATTATTCCAAGCATCTCACATTTAAAGGGGCATCGGAGCAACCATGTTCAAGCTTGTAATTGGCTTTAGAATATTGATTTGGGCATTAGAAGCATGAATGGATTGATGTTCGATCACGATTCGATTCTGTACGATGTAATTATACATTCATAGCTATGATTGATTTGATTAGATAATAGTGCTGAGCGTTAAGACTAGGCTCAAGTACAACAATCCTCGCATAATTTGTAAACTTACAAAGTATTTAGTTAGAGCTTTTGAACTTCTCGTTGGATGCGGGTTACACACAGATATATAAAAATTTCTTTGTATGGATGTAGACCATACAGGATACAGGGTTCACAAAGCCGTTAACCAAGCATTTTGTACTTCAAAATAAGTAACAACGCAAAAATTATTGCTGGGAAACATTTTTTTTTTGAGGAAATAAATCATTTTTTGTGGTAGAACTCAATGTAACGCACTTAAAACATTGTTTTGATGAATGGATTGAATAGTACGGGGGTCGTGGAGGTGTTAAAAGTTCAAAATTCTACAAAAAAATCTTGTATTTAAAAAAATACTTGTCAAAAAGTTGTAACTTTGACCCCCCATATCTCCGTAACTAGACGGTATGGTGTAGAACAAAAAAATGATCGCAATGATGGGGAGAACAAGTGCCTTTCGGCTTCGTGAAGAGGTGTTTTACACCTTTCATACATATTTCACGGAGTGGTAACAAAATAAAGGCGGCACATACCTGCGGGCGGAGTGTCGTATGTCTTGAGTAATAGTCGTGTTGGTAGAAGTTGGTGGGCGACAGCGGCGGCCGGTACTTCTTGTGGCCGTAGCCCATTGTGTCCATCGTGTGCATCTTGATCACGACACTAGTAGTCGCGCGGGTCACACGAGGCAGTTCCCGATCGATCGTCCGGTGCTCAGGTCAGACGTTTAGCGTCACATATCGCTCGCTTCTCTGTAACAACAATATTATTGATATCAGTATTTTATGACACGCTCTTAGCACTGCTTTCTTTGTAAAATGAATGACGGGATGAGCCGCGAGGCATCGCGAGCGCATGCCTTGCATCAGAAATGTGGGATGACGATGCGACGCGCATTAACAACTTCGTTGAGGCGCTCTAGTCTTGATTAAAGCTTATATTTTGAGCGATCCTAACATGTTACAATACTCTCTAAATCTTTTATCTGCAATTACGAATGTTTCCCATTTGGTTACTCCCAAAGTTCTCTCCCCAGTCCCACGTTACCAAGTTATTTGGGAGTTATTCCAACATATTAACGGGACTAGCTTTGTAAGTACTTAACATCCGCCGTATAAATTACGAGAGGTTCGCTCTGTGTCGTCCATATTTACATAAAGTCTCACAGAAGTCGAGAGCTCGCTCCATCGCCGTTTGTTGTGGAAACGAATTTAAATCGGTCAAATACCTGCCACTGGAACTACGACTAGTGACGTGACATAACTGTTAATGGTTTCGACGAAATTCATCAATTAAAATGTAACGACCGGACCTCCACAGTGGCACTCGAATAGTCAATAACTCCGTATTTTATTGGCATTTGCATTTTACACTCATAGCTGTTTATTCGAGTCTTAATGATCTGCTAATTTGATTTTGTTGATGGATAAAAAATATACAGTAAATGTATTTATACTTAATTGATTTAGTCATGGTAAAATTCGTGCGGACAGAAACCACACTGCGTCAGTTATTGACGACTACGCCAAAACGACCTTTTCTTTCCGCGGAAACTTTTATCCTCAATAAGTAACTTCTTCTAAAAGGATAGAAATACTTTTCCTGATAAATATTGGTGGCCTTTTAGAAACCTTACGAGCCCGACAAATCCACCAGTCAAAGAAATGTATTTGTTATTTTTCCACGTTTCCTGAAAACCAGTTCAACACAAATAGATTATTCTTGTCAAAAAATGAACCAATAATTTACGAAGTTGTGACAGTTCTCACGCGTAAAATGAATCGGTATTCGGTGCCGAATGTTTGTTTTTGCTTACGTTTTTATCTCATTGATTGAGTAGTATTCGGCCTTAGCTCAGGGTCAGCCGTTGCACTGTTCAATTGTTCCACAATCGACACCACGGATCAATGAATATTATACAATATTGTTTTCCCTGAACGTTTTATCATAATAACTCATGGTAGTTATTCAGTAAGCTCATTGAACAAAAACTGGTTGCGATGTTAAAATTAATTGTTGATTTATATCAGGAAGTCTTGGTCATCGGCTTCACGTGTGTTCTTCGGCTTATCGTAATAAAGATTGATGTACAAAAAACAATGACTGTGATATAGAGTTTTTATGTGGCAACCGTTTGTGACACCATGAGCGAGCAGGTGTTTAAAATAATTTGAATAATATACAAAAAATATTTTCAATGAGAATTACGATTTTTGCGGGCCTCCTATGTTGAGACATGTTTATCCAGAAATGTGAGGTAGAGGTTACAGACTTATTTAAAATTGAAAATCCTACTTATGAATCCATAGTACCTACACATCGTCTTCTATGTAGGTATCAAAACGTTACAGAGGGGATTCCGGTACGGTCTTTTATTAAGATGCTCAATCAACGAGCTGGTTATGATCACCGTGGATTTACTGAGCTAAAAATCTCACACACTCCAAAAATCAACCGTCTGAAGGTAATCTCCCCCCAAACGTAACCAAAACGAAACAAGCAAGTGATCTACATCATCCTTGCGTTACATTTATCTCACACTACATCATAGTCATCATACTAACTATAATGCCCTTAAGTTTTCCGCAGCACGTCGCTACTACACTTGTACGTCGTTAACACGTATATTGCTCAAGTCGCTCGCAGCCAGGCCTTGTCCTGCATGGTGCTGAGTCATAGCGAGCATGGCCAGCGTGGGAACCCGCTTATCAGCGCGCTCTTATGCGAATTGTAAGCATTCGTAGGCCAAGTAATTATGAACTATTTATGTATTCAATTGAAGTTATCTAACCCGGTGCTTTGTTGAAGGGCTCTTAAGGATATATTTTCTAAGATGCAATTGTGCTCCTGCTGAATTGATTTTAGATAAGAAACTTGCCTGAAGCGATCTATGCCAGGTAGGTACCTAATGAATAAATCTCCCATAAAATTCTGATTAAGTTCTAACTACTACGAAGTACATATACATATATATATTATTTGAGTTATTTCTTAAGTTCTAAAAGTCTTAACAAAGCTCGAATTTATTAAATAAACATGAGCATAAGCCCGCGTGGTGTTGGTAAACAAAATGCAAGTTCAATGTATCCCAGGTGCAGAGCGGCCTCGGCGCGGTCCAATGTCAATGTCACCTTTCCATTGGGTCGAAACCGACATCGCTGCGCCCGCGCATTGCGCTGCCATCGCTTCGTCGATCGTCGCCGCTCGGAAGCGGACCTATGAGAGCCAACCGCTCGGAACAGGAAATACCCGATGCTAATCGTCATTTGGGACTTCATCGCGTTTATCCTTTTAATATTATCAAAGATTTTTCCAAAAATTAGGATGCATTTTAAAACCTATTGAAGCTTTTTAATCCTTATGAGTCATTTTCGAAGTATTTTGTATTTTCCCATCACAAAAACATATTTGTCATACACTATGAACATAGCTGGATTTTACTCGATCGGAACCGGTTTAGCATTCCAAGATATAGATACTGGTTCCTAATCCTAATACATGTTCTAAGAATTATAATTTTGCAGGTTGTACTGCTTTCTTTAGAATATATGTCAAGATAATTTAAATATTCGTATAAAATGTGGGTGAGGTAACGCGAATTGCGGTGGAATTCGGACGACAACGGTACATGTGCGCGCGCAACATTCGCGAGACGGATTACACGACACTCGTGCTGATACATTATCCAACGCAGCTAATCACTTGATTTACATTACGTATACATGTATACTACTTGGAAGGTATTCAAGCTTCAGAGTAACCTAACAAAGGAATTTGTCTGATTTTTAAATGGCATTTAGACAATGTATGTATTTAGAAAATTCATCGAAAACTAACCATTTATTATTAGGTACAGTGTTCTTTAACTATTTTTGTTATTTAGTTTTCATCTAAACAAATACAAATCCATATACTTAAAATCATTTAAAAATACGACCTATTTGGAAATTAATTTCAATGCTACGAATATTAGCCTAATGCTACGTTGCTACGCCGTGGCGTAGCAAACATAATAAGACTAGATTTTTCCGAAAACAAGGTATTTTGTCAGTTATTTAAAATACTACGTCGCCCAAGACCAAGTATTGTAGTTGAATGGATGATATTGTGCGAAGAAACTCCGGTTTGTGTCTTGTCTATGCACGCAATAATGGAAAAATAGTCGAGAAATTTACTTCATAACAATGTAGAATGTGCCCCTATAATTAGAGTAGTCAGTCCCCTTGATAGAATTACTCCGTATGTATGACTCGCTGGCACTGTTACCAGGCTGGCAGGAAGACGAAGAGTCGACAAAGTGCAGACAGTCTCATCCTCCATGCTGTAGCGACAACAAAGAACACTGAAGATCACAACACCGTGAAACAGACAGTTTAATCGTCGGCTAATTGTGCCTACAGTGTGACGATCTGACGTGTACTAGGGCTTCATATACAGGCTTAGCATTTATACTCGAAGCTAGTAATACCTAAAGGCCACTATAGAGGCTATGATATATCTTTTGTTATTGTAATACTAATCTGTAATTGGCATGATAATATGTTTGATACATAATAGTATGGAAATCCTGTTGTTTTCATATACCTTTTAGAAGGACGTTGGATTTAAGTATATGAAGAGCGAATTGATCCATTTTTCAAGAATGAAATAAAAAAGATTAAGCTTTGTAGTATGACAAGCATATTTATTTATTCTATTTGGGAAAACAAACAGTAGTATATTAAGTATAAACACATATACCTGCTTAGGAAACGTTCTTCCTTATTTCCGAGATCATTACTATTTAACTGAAAAGGTCGAAGTATTTTTCATCTTATTTAGATAACAAAACAATATCTAACGACATTTTCCTCGATAATAAAAGCACGGTATCTCACAATGGAACCTTCGGATAATAACTAAGATACTAAGCTGGTCCCAATTTCTCGGAACCTTTTAGTTTTTGAAACGAAAGCAAATATTTAAAACGTATCTCTGTCTCTAGTCTGAAACCCTTACTATAATTAGCTAAAAACGTTGAGACTTTGGCTTTATAAAAAGCTTTACAAACTTTCGTAATGAAAATAATGATGATTACTATAATTTGCCGGATTCATTTTCTGTTTGAAATTGCGATGTATTCCTAATAGCGCTTTTTCTATCTTAGATCGTGCACGTTAGTTTGTTCAACCCGTTGAAAAACTTCTAATTTACATTTATGTGATTTGAGTATGAATCACTGATTACTTTGGGATATGTATTGTTATTCCTTACCAGTGATTGTCTAACTTCTACTATAAAGATTAAATTTAAAAAGAAAATGGTTAAAAAGTACAAGATTCAAACCCTGGGTAAATGAACAATATACCTAATTTATTTCTATGTCATTAGGAGATATTTTATCCGCACTGTTCACATTACTTAATTAGTGCCAAACAACATATTTATCATTTGCCTAAATACCGTTTTCCTAGACCACCTTCACGGTTTTTTTTCCAACAAAACCTCAGCTTTAATTCAGTATCTCACACCTATTATCGTAATCAGAAGCAGGTAGATCGTTTCCTGCTGCTGATGATTGGCAGAGAGTCGTGACGAGCACCAGTCGTCCTCAGTCGGGAGCATCCGTGACTCCCGCGCCGGCCTCGCTGCCCTGACGTCACCACCAATTACGTGGAAACCATGCAGTTGCGTTATGTTATCTAATAGCTGGACACGACCGAAACAATTAATACTAACTACTCGTCAATCTAACGTGTAAACAGTCTTAGAAAAAAATGTTTGTTAAAAAACAAGAGGCAGTTTTAATACAGATATGATCGATTATAATGATAATGCTTAGGTCCTGCATGATCACCAAAAAGATGACGGTCTGATTATCTAAAAACAGCTGTTTAAAACTATTTCGATAATCAGACTGTTATCTTTTCGGTGAACATGGACCTTACACACTTAAAATATTTGAATGAATACTTTCAAATTAACATAAGATGATTGTAATCTAAATACGCGATTGTCTCCTGAAGTCCCATCCGAAGATATACACAATATTATATGCTGCAGCCTGCGATGAATAATGATATCCCAATCAAACTTCATGGAGACCTAATCTCCATTGCATTCGGATCAGAAGCTTACGATCATCAGCTGAGAATGACAATCTCAAAGGGAAATGATGTCGGTTAGCATGCCAGACACTGATAAATGAAGACGGTGACACAGATGGATATACTCCAGGCTTACCTTGGGGCAATTACTTAGTAGCCTGACATTACGTAAACTGGGAAGGAATGTGACCGAAATTAGGAGCTAAAACATGCATGAACATTGGCTAAAACCAGCATAAACATGCCTATATGATTACTTGAGTAAAAGTAATTATTTAATAACCACTAGCGGACGTCACGCGGTTTCACCCGTGTAGTTCCCGTTCCCGTGGGGGTAAAGGGATAAACTATAGCCGGCGTTACTCGCTGATAATGTAGCTATTCATTGCTGAAAGAATTTTGCAAATCTGTCCCGTAGTTTTTTTAAGTTTATTCGTTTCATACAAAAATATAAAAGTACAGTTGTTTCCTCTTTATGATATTGTTAGTATTGGTATATAAATACAAATTTTGTTTAGTTTCGGGATTGCTTGAAGTTAGAAGTGTCAAAAATTTGTGATTTTTGCTTTCTTAGCTTTGCTTTCTTTAGTCGGTTCTTACTTCGATCAAATTCTTGTCTATTGCATAAAAATGGAGGACTAATCACCATAAATCATACTGTATTAGATATTAAATAGTTTGAAGTATTTTAGTTGTGATTACTTTTAAGTAAAGGCTTAGATTTAGGACTTTTTAAATGTTGTCAATATTTTTTCTCGTTTTTTTCCTATTGCTTATTGTATCGTAGTTTAATTTTTCCTTTCAAGCTAGTTAATTATGTGTGTTGTGATTGGATTTCTTCTAATGTAAGTTTTTCTATAAGTAATCATGATACGACATCCTGCTCTTAAAGACATTATTAGGTTACTGCATAACTGTCCTATGGAACTAACGATAGTACATAAGATAAATGTACTCGAAGAGACCATAAATATAAATAATCCTGAAACCGTGGAGCTCATACTAGGAGAGGACTGTATTGGACAACAAAACTGAACCTAAATACTTTAGCAAGAAGGCTGAAAATAAATGAAAGAAATTTGATAGATTGTAGTAGCATGATGTGGCGTCTGTGCTTAGAAAAGAAAAAAAAAGAAAAAGAAAATAATTTTCATATTAAAATAACCAACCTTGCGACATAGAGACGTCATATAAAGTGTGCTGTCCAATCGAAAGCATATATGTAGACCACTAGTGAAGAGCTCAACGATACGGTCAATATTCTGAAAACGATTGATGTTATAACGGTAACCAGCACGGTTGACTAAAACATGCATCAACTAAGATTTATAGTAGTTTTAACAGCACGCTTATTATTTCAAAGAGATTTATTGCTTGGCGTTTTTTTACTTAGAATATAATATTTGTTGAAACTGCTGTTTAAGTTGCTGATTTATTAATTTTGTGCGCGTGTGATGTAATTTTGGATAGTTTTTATTATCCTTTTTTTTACTTAGTACATACCTCAGATTTATAAAGCTTATTTCAATATCTAGAGGTACTCGTAGGTACGCACCGTCATTGTTTGAATAATCAACTGAACCTTATGAGCTAAAATCATTTCTTCGGTTTCTGCCTCTTCAAGTACGATCGAAAAGAAATTTTAGAGGAACTTTGAAGAAGAGAAGTAATTGAAATAATATGTTGGTAGCAGGTGTTTAGTGGAAGAGGGGACAAACATTCTTAGGTCCATGTTCACCGAGAAGATAACTGCCCGATTATCTAAAAACAGCTGTCAATGTGACATGTTCCCGTACAAATATTTTTTTTAAACAGCGGTTTTTAGATAATCGTCCGTCATCTTTTTGGTGAACATGGCCCTTAATCTTCCGTATGTATCCCAAATCCACACAAGGTTTGCTTTCTAAATTCACACAATTTAAATCGACGATAAATTATGTTTTAGGAATAGAAAGGAAAATATTAGATCAAACAGATTTGATATTTTCCGTCTACGTTTTTCAGACGCGCATAAGTCATCAAACAATTCTAAGACTGATCAAATTGCATAAAACGTATGAAAATTCGAACTACGCCACTTTGACGCATCCCCATAAACGACGTACAATTACTTAAGATGGTCTTAAATAATTACCCCTGTAGTAGTCACTTGACAGCGACACGCACTTGAAGCGCATGCGCATCTGACATTGTTGCAAGACATGCGTGACGCGTCCCCGCTGTAACAGTACCCTGATCTAGAACTAGTGTTACTCGAGCTCGTGGGCTGCGTCACTCGTGTCGTCATCATACTATGTAACGTCTGTCTGACCTGATGAACTTGACTGGTCATCATTGCGATCTAATTTGGACTCAAAAACTCAAAGCATTCATTAATTACAGCCATTTTCGAATTGCCAAAAACAAACAAAAACCCTACAGCCGAAGTTGTATTTTCTGACATACTTATAATGTTAAATCTCTGTAACTGACTGCTACAATTTATGTAAACTTAATGTGAAGAATATGAACGTTAGTTATAAATATTATCTTTTACACGAAAAGATAAGATTTGGAACAAGATAGTTTGTCTTTTGAAACGGAGACGGAGGAAAACCTAATGTTGACACTAAACAAACAAAATGTAGGTTTTCAGTTAAACAACAACATTTAACTGTGTTAGCGGTCGTTACTTTTTATCTCTGTAAGAAACTGTTGTTTAGCATTCTATGTCTGGCACGGCAGTCTCGACAGAGATAACGACAAAATCGTTAACTTTCGATCACTGATTAGTGATTATTAACGAATAAATTCGGTTGCAACAATTATGCCTATAAGAAACGCGTCTAGGATGTAGAGACTTTCGAATAATTATTCGCAAGCATTATTGTTGCAAGCGAATTTATTTGTTAGTAATCAGCGATCGAAAGTTAGCGATTTTGTCGTTATCTCTGTCGAGACTACCGGCCCTGCAGTACAAGTACGTAGGATTCGATAGGACTCGATTAGATAAATTTGACAGTTATCCTCGATAAAAAGTTTTTATGAAGTCAAAACCTCATTTTATCTAAAATAACTGACAAATATCTAATCGAGTCCTATCGAATCCTACGTCCTTGTACTGCTGGCTACGTTAAACTGTTCTTAAATATGTATAATTCATACATAATGTTAAGTTTACTACGTAGTACTCTATTGTAATTTGTCAATGTCATAAATATTAACACAATAATGCTATATTCAAATATTTATACATAGTTACTCTACTTAATCCGTCAAGCGATTGCCTACAAGCCAGACCCACCCACTCCTCGGAAGAATTCCACGGTTTCAACGAATAAATTATTTGATTGTCGTCTCAAGTACATTTTTCTTATGTTGTTTCCTCGAGGGTCTAGTGGTCGCAAGCACGACTGCTGGGCATGGGGTCCCGCGTTTGATTCCCAGGTCAGGTATTTATATTTTATATCGAGGGACTAAACAGAGCCATAATATACCATAGGTGGTTAGACTCCCGAGCGTGCGATCGGAGTTAAGTTAGCGTTTAGTCTCGAGGTACAACTACTTTGAGTGCGAGAAAAATAGTCAATTTAGTAAAAAAATATATATTAAATAGGAACCTAAGCAATCATCTTGATATTTATAAAAACAGATGGTTTAATTCACGAAAACTTGTTATTACATCGCTATGTACATATTCTGAGATCAGCAAGTATGACCTGTTCCTCTCCGAGAATGTATTTTTAGCTTACTTCAAGACTTCAATGAACTTGCAAATAAATACAAGCCTAGTACGCTGCGGTGGGGTATCTATTCCACATTGAAAATAGGGAAAGGATCAAAATTTAATTTATCACGATGTACGAGCCAATAATGCTCATACAGTAAAAGTACGTTTCTGCGCACGTAATGAATTACGCTAAAAGTACTTTATTAATTATATTAAAAACATAAATTCAGTCGTCACTAAAACTTAGCCACAAGCAAGTCGATCAATAAGTGCGGCTCAGATAACTAAACATAGAACAGGACAGTGGTTTGGTGTGAACTAACTACCTTCCTACAACAACTACCGGGGTATCTGTCAACGACTAGAAAATCCCATCACACGACATTCAAGTTAACTAAATGAAATATGTCACTCTAGTCAAGATATCTCTAGAGCTATACATAAAAGCTATGTTCGACATTTCATCTTCTTATTCCTTTAACGTCCAAGCGAACCATCATGACTGTTTTATTTAACTTGGCGTGACTCGTGAGTTTATTAGCTAGCACACGTGAGAATCCTTAGAGCTAACAGTTCTACAAAAGCATGCCGACTTCCCTGAAAAGCTCTTGGGAAAATAAGAAATTATTGCCGTTTAGTTTTATTTGTGATGAGAGACTATCAAACCCTCTAAGTTTAGAAAGATTTAGACAAATTCCAAATACATTGTTATATCCGTATACAGGGTGTAAAACTGTAAACAGACTCATCACGAAGCCGTCAACCAAGCATTCTGTAATACAGAATACAAAGTAACATTACAAAAATATTGTTGGTAGACGACGGCATTTTTATCACGTTTTAAGGTAAAACTCAATGTACCGCACTCAATCAGGACTAAATGCGCTACAGGATTTTGCTTTTCAATATCATCACGATTTGTCCAGCCTTTTTTCAACTAAATTGGAAGCACGTCCCGGTTTGCTACTATCAGTTAGTTAGCGCGTAGTGAGATACTAGTGGTCGGTCAAACCACTAGCTAGTTGCAAGTGATATGACCGCGAAATAGGACTGCCAAGTCATAGGTCTGGCGTTCAAACCCAAGGCACGCCCCTTGATTTTTCTAATTTATGTATATTATTACTTGCTTCGATGAAGAAAAACATCGTGAAAAAACCAGTATGCCTGAGAGATATTTCTCGACGGCATGTAAAGCCATGGGCGGCATAAAACTTTGTCACTAGGTTAACCGATAAAGAAGTTTAACCGGGTGGAGCTGAGTATCAGTAATTAACTCGGTAATAAGATATCCTTAGGTAATACTGGTACAAATTTAATTCGATTTTGGTCTCTGAAACTGGACTCATCGGCTGTGTACCGTGAGTTCATGGCAACGCAAAAACAAACTACTTTAATATGAGAAGTTTTGCATGAAATGCTTGCAAGCTGGCATCGCACGCGCATAACAGTGACTTACCGCTACGGAGCCGGTGCACTGTCGCATGTCGCTCCACCGCGTGTCTGCGTGACACCTACATAACTGGTGTCATACTGTCATCACATCCCGGTATTCAACTTTCTTTTTCGTATCACATGTGAAAACTGGTTGACCATCTATATATTATTATTATAATACCTTAGTTCTTCTATAACGCATCAACCTACATCTCAAAATCGAAGCATTTATTTGAAGTACCCACGCTTATTCATCATCTTCATCATATTAGCCCGGAGTGCTGGGCACTGGTTATGAAAGCTTTATAATCAAAAATGATTCTAGATACAGGAATCACCAAACTAAACGCCTTGAATGGGTATTTAGTGACCGAACGATCCACTGACGATTGTAGAAACGATGCCAGGTGAATCAGCTCATGATGCTTTTTTTCGGATGGGAAATAAATCTGTATCCACTATCCATCAATCATTACGATTTTTTCGGAAAATGAGAGAACTTTGATTTGGAGTGGCTCGTGGCTAAATGATAACAGCCGCTCGGGCCGATCTTTAGGTTAAGCCGTGCTGGCCTAGGTTTGTCTGTGGATGGGTGACCACCAATACATACCGAGTTTCCTCCGCGTCATTTGTCCATCTTTGGCAGTCGTTACATGTAGTCAGTGGCCCAAAAAGTCTGACAACCAGTCTTACCAAGTGGTATCGTGTTGTGGAGGTCAAATAGGCAGTCGCTCCCTGTAAAATACTGGTATTCAGCTGCATCCAGTTAGACTGGAAGCTGACTCCAACATAGTTGGGAAAAGGCTAGGCAGATGATGATATGATGATGAGAGAATTTTGATGGGAGGTGGTACATTTCGAAAGAACTGTGTTCAATTAAAGAAATTACACTTTACAAAATGTAATGTTTATTTTTCTGTTGTATTCCAAACATGAATTTCGCCAAACATTTTTGAAAGTGTGTTGTGTTTAATTTTTTCATGAATCATCATGATACATTAATACTGATTGATTGAGATTATAGTTTCCAGAATGAATTAATAAAATACTTAAAAATGCAATTTTTAACGAAGCTACTACACATTTTTAATTACATGTACAAATTAAATAATGCATGTTATATATAATAACCAAACATTTATATTTAAAACGATAACTACTGTTTTAGAATGCAAACGACCGTACATAATTGCACATTCAATTAGATTAATTATAATTTTTATACAAGTAGTCAGATGTCGAGTTTATGAACTTGATCTTTACTTATGTACCTTATCATTTATGTATGTGCTTGTTTATTTGTATTTATACCTTTAGGTAGATTAGCAGAAGAGCTATATAATAACAGATCTTTAGGTTAAATTGTGCTTTTCTAGGTTGGTCTGTGGATGGGTTACCACCCTTGCATACCGAGTTTTCTCCGTGCCTCGAAAAGCACGTTAAGCTGTTGGTCCCGGCTGTCATTTATCCATCTTTTGCAGACGTTACAGGTAGTCAGTGACATGGTAGTATATTGTAATAATCACTACTAATCTTAAATATATATATATAAGACAAATGTCATTTGTACATATTATTATTATCAAGAATGGAAATTGAATGAAAAAAAATTTGCTATTGCTGTAGCTTTCCGTAAACCAAAAATACTTAAAAAATAATTTCCATCAAACAGTTTCTACGTAAAGTACCTATTTATAAATAGTTGTAACAACTAGGAATTGGTTTACAATTTTGTAACTGTCGAGAAATTAAAGGTAAAATAATTTAATTCAGCTTTTTTCCATCAAGTTTTTGCATACATTTTTCATGTTTTTGTATGTCAGCTCTTCGTATAAAAAACTACCACGCAGCTTGATTGCTTTTTATAACAGGCAGAATCTAGATGATAAAGTAAAAAAACTGACTCTATCAGTGACGACCCGCGAGTCCATCGCTCAAAATGTCGTTTTTATAGCGACTTCTATGTCATAATTTCATTTTTTATGGTCCTTGATAGATTGTTACGTTATTTTCTCAAGCAAAAACAAAATAAACCGTAACTTTATTTTTGCAAATGAATAAAAATCGTCGTTCTGGTAAAAAATAAACAAATTTTATTTAGTTAGTTACGCCAGAAATCATCTCGTATTTGTGCTTCCCAAATTTTAAGTAAATTCTTGCAAGATTTTATAATATAGCTGTACGTGAAGGTATTGAACCGAGTTACACGAAATGAATGACGTGTATTGCTTGAATAGCAAACGAAATATCCCGTTAAATAACCTTTGGAAGTGCGAGGGAATCTAATTGTGTACTCATTGTTGTTAGCTGACCAAACAATCGCTAAGAAGCCACTTTCAAAGTGATAACGTAAGAATTTTAACAAGTTTTCGACAAAACGTGGCAAACACTGCCATTTTCAGAGCATGTTACCCATCGATGATAACGCCTATAAAAGATATTTTCTGCCATAGCTTTGTTGATAGTATTTAAGTTAGGTTTTGCAGTTAGTTTAGTATTTTATTAGCAAATAATTTTCTGTTTACATCATTACTTTTTTTTTATAAATAAAACAATTAATTTTGCACAAATTGTTCTATTAATATTTATCATCATAGTTGTAAAGTAATTAATATCGAAGTGTTACACTCGTAATTAATCAACAATAACCGGTTCTTTGCGTTTACTAAGTAACTGTTAACATAAATTAACTAACGATACATTTTGCGTCAATTACTGCCGACGATTGACGCTTGAATAACTGTTAATTCCATGTCTCGTCACGTGCAGATTTATTGAAACTAAGGAATCCATAGAAATAACCTGAATTAGTCTCTAGCATTCTTACAGGAAAAACGGTTCATCTGTCATTTTCCGCAAATCTGCAAACGGCATGTTTCTTTCCACTGCTTCACTTCAATAATAACTAATTTGGTTGCTGTTAAGTATTGCTTAAAATTACAATCCATTATTACGTACAATAGTTTATTACAGGTTTATTGAACACATAATAAAAAAGAAAAGTAAACAAAACTGCACGAATGTGCATCGTTGATGTCTTTTAAAGGACGAGTGATGTGCTACGAGATGCTACGAACGATCGCATATTTTTCATTTAAATTGTTTTGACAAATTTTGCCATTAGTTCGTACTGTCAAAATATGTAAGTGTTAGATTTATTTATTGTTTTTACATGTCAATAAAATAAGGTAACAGTGTTTTTTTTTTATTCAATATTTATGTTTCGGTTGCATATCACAACCGGGGGTTGGGTTTATGGTTGGTTGGGTTAAACCACGTTAAAGTTAAATATTACTTACTAAATATTGAGAAAGTTCCATACAGCACGTTTATAGACAATAGTTATGGTTCATTTCAAATAGTAAAATATTTCAATAAACTAGCTCTCTTACTGATAAGCTCCATATCATGGACCATGTTCATGCATTCTGTTCGTAACTCCTAAGGATATTATCCTTAACTGATGTCGTAGTTATCTTAACTGTATCGAGAGTAACTGTAAAAGATATTTACCTTCTTATACGACCCCAAAAAGCTCACTGCACGTTCAGGACGACCAGTATCAAACGAAACGTGTCAACAATCACTTGGAACACTTGGATATAGTCTGGGTATTGATCGTTAGTTAGAGCAACTGTGTACTTCGAAAATTGTATTAAAAAAGTCGTTCGGATCTCGAATGTCGGGCGGCATGAGGCATCAGCGCGCGCGCGGCTGTGCGGTCTGTTGGGATGTGCGCCCGCGCTGCACTTGAACGTTGAACTGGCTCGCCTACCCGACCGCGGCCGGGAGCCACGCGCGTGCGCACGCGGCCCTGCCAGCGACCAGCACCGCAACTCCACCGGGTCGCACCAACACGTACGTCGCGCTAAAGTAATTGTAGCGCAAAATACGATCGCGGGCAATGGACAGTAAACCGCAGGAACATTTCGGAAACTGTGTTGTGGTGAGCCGCCGACTGCTACACAGCTTAATTGATCGCCCAAAGATCACTATCTATGTATAGTAACGTTATCTATCGGACGTAGCTGTTTCTAATAGATTCGCACTAATTGCAACGTTCTACATAGATAATGGCCGTAACCAACCGCAAATCGATGAGTGAGTCAGCGTCGCAGAGATGCCAACACTTGTAGCCACTGTGACACTGTCCGACATTGTCCTGACAGCCGACTGTCGGAGCATTCGGAATACAAACAAATGACTAATGTTCACCCTGTTTAAAATTCCCGACTACGTCATACTGTGGGAGCAGGCGTTAGCAAATAAATTAAAATAAACAAATAATAATAAAACGAATCGAAACATCACTCGAAACTTTAGAATCTCAAATATTTAAATAACTTAGCAGTTAATTTATGATAATGGTCATAAATAAAGAATAATTAATTTAAGTTTGTTGTAACAATAGCATGAGCACCTATTATCAACAAATCATAGCATAACAATACACAGACGAGGCCGCGGTACATAGTAACACATAAAAAACACATGCATAATCCTTGTTATGTTAAATCAGCTTCGTAGACAATAAAGGCATACTTGAACGATGGTGAACTCATACTACTTAATAGTTAATTATTTACGGAGTATCGCGCTTAGTCATCTTAAGTTGTTGTTATGGTTTGATTAATATTAAAAGCTTTATTAATTTCCAGAGAATCAGACATCAATTCAACTATCGTGCATCTACCGAACAAAATGTTTGAATAATTCGGCGTCCTATCTATCTTTGTTCTTTTTATTGTACAGCGTCTAAAAACAACCCTAAACATAACAGTTTAGACACATTTTCAATCACAAACTATTCTACCATCTTAAGATTGACGCAATAGAACAGGATATTTTAAGTAGCAATAAGCAAGAGTCGCGGTAGTAAACGCAGTATAATAGCGACATCCTGTGCATGTCCTAGGCAGCGAGTGGTCGCGGCCGGGCATCGAACCCTGGACGCTGCCCGCACAGCCGCGCCGCGTAAACAACCACGCACACTAACATGGCGAGATCTGCACGACTTAAAAAATACCAATAAGAATATACATTGGCAGGATTCTGCAACGACTATCTGCTCCTATAAATTATAATCTCCAACAAAAACAATTAAATTACAATGTTATAAATATACGTCACTTAGAGGCTACAATTTAACATTAGCGAAATAAAAATGTGTCGTAAATCAAACGTTAGCCACGTTTGATTTACACATTATTTCACTAAACTCCTCACGTTTGTGAAGGTTCATTGCAAATTATGAACTTTTTCCACTTTCCTCGTCCGTCGCGTGACAACGCTGATTACTTAGTTAACGTTATCTTAACAGCCGCTTGTGAAACGATTAAACAGTTAGGAAATATGACTGACAAGAGCTATAACAATAGGTACCCTACATTAGACTATAGGGATCTCGAATAAAAGTAAGTTTTACATGGCATGGTTTTACAAGACTTACACTATACCTTTATAATGCCTGTTTCGTGGATACTACGCGTCGATCCTAAGTCGTAGCGTAGTGTCCTACCGAAGCTTCAGCTACGGCTGCAACCAAAATGGGCCGACGTTTTGATCGAAGGCTGAAATTTAACGAACTACCACGAATGCGTGAGAGCGCATGGAAGAAGCCACGCGTAGAACAGTAGTATTTTGAAGAAATATAATATTATTTTCGACAAGTTGCAAGTCGATTTAGATCACCTCGTTAAGTTGTTCATTTACAGTCAACATAATTATTTTATTGAAATGAAAGATTTAAAAAATCATTACACTATTCACTCAATCTAGAACTGAATTTGTGAGGGTTAGCAATCATTCGAATTCGGCTTCAATCAAAAATCACACACACTATCGTTGAGGTACTGTAGAACCTTTATCTCCTCACAGTGCGGATGTAACATCACATAAACATGGTCGGCCGCTAGTGACTCCTCCAGACCCTCATATAACACAATTTTACGCTCCCCGCGCGCACTTTGACTATAAAACATCCTTAAAACTTAACCAACCTTGAACAAGTCCCAATAAAACTTCCTTTGTTATTTATTGCAGGTTTATTTTGAAGTTTCTAGGAACTAAATTTGAGCATAATGTATCTTAAAAACTAAGCATAATAGTAAAATAATAACAGAAGTAAAGACCCGACTCAATAAGAACTTCCAATTAAGTTCCAGTCAAATCAGGGCTACCTACTTGTATCAATAAGCTAAATTAGTTTAGGATGGTCTTCTGAGACCGCTTGTCTGACAAAAGACACTTTCTGAGCATTTTTTTTCAGTCATTTTTTTCATTAAATGCTATCTCAATTCAAGGTAACAAGGACATTCGTTTAGGTAAGTTACACTAATCCAGATGCAGAAAAAGCGCGTATAGTGCGTGTGTGTATAGTATTTTCATTGGCAGCTAGCCAATGAAAATATCATCGGATATGATTTAATTTACCTTTCACCGTTCCTTATTCTTAGACTTTCGTCCCAACATCAATCCTACTTTAGTCATCGTTACCCTGTATTAAAACATAATCTCTATCGGATAACCATTAGAGTTTTCTCTCTATTCCTCTTCATAATGCTTGGATATAGCGTCCAGTATGAACTGGAAGGTTCTAGGGTTGATCCAGCTGTGCCCGGAAGGCATTTCGTATTGCTCTAGACTCCTGGTGTTTCTTCCTACAGTACGCTCGAGGAAATAGTCGTCGTACTCCCTGTCGTAGTCAGGCAGGATCGGGTTGAACTTGGCGTAGTAGATGGCAGACAGGCACGCGTACAGTAACAGGGCTGCAGTGAACAGCTGGAATTTAGAAGAAAGTGGCGTTTTAGCAGTAGAAAGGTCAACATTTTTTAGAGGTTTACGAGAAATAATTTTGGGACTTGTGTACAGTGTAACAATCATCAGTGCCTCTGTCATTTGTAGTCGGAGATTGAACCTATGCCAGTTGGCATTATGTCAGTATAAAGCTTGCTTGTTGTATTTACATTTAGGGAGTTCAGCAATTGAAAACCCACGTATACAGTGTTATCGAGTGTTGTAGTTATATAGTGGTAAAATAGTCGAATAATAACATTATTCGCTATTACGATTGATATATTTTTAGTTTTGATTACACATCGGCTTGGAAGCTTTTATTCTGCTATTCAAAACATTTTACTGAATGAAAAATTCGGTATTGAAACATCCGTCAGTGACTAATAATGTACATAATTATGTGTTACAAAGATAAGCTTTAATGAGGTAAGTTAAGGTTTTGATCAGAAAGTGAATCAGGCACAATGTGCGGTGGGTCATTACCGCGACCCGCACGCGGAGGCACCGGAACTACTCACATCCTCCCTCCGCGCCCCACCCTGCCGACCGCGGCGCCGGGAGATCGTGACCACCATTTTGAAACGTAACGTCGAGTTTACAAAATACTGCTCAACTATTACGTTGATTACATCATTTTAACCACCTGCTTTTTAAATAATAGTTTTACAAGCAAAAAATTCATTTAACTCAGCTTGCTCACAAATATTGTTTTAATTAATTAATGTTATTTTATAAAGCTTCTTTGATTACACAAAGACTGTTTTAGGCGTTATTTTTAATTAACACCTCCAAATTGTAATAGAGGAAGTTTTTAGACATATCTTCCCTTTACTACTAACGTATACGTTATCGTTAAAGTTAGAAAAAATCAGGAAACATTTAAAAGAAGAAGCACTTAAGCCGCGGCCGTGAAAATAATATCACGTTTCGACCAACCAGACGGAGCGTTGTCAATAATTGCTCCTATTTAGTAGTTATAGACAATACATGGGAAATAAGTTAGTATAAGCGAGCCTTATGTTTATCTACATACTCGTATTGTTGTCTAAACCTCAATCTAGGAAATGGTTGTCTGTAACGACACTCGCAAGGTCCCTCTGGCTCCATCGCCCTGACGACGGTCATCACATGGCTCTACTCGTAACTATGTCAATGTTATGTCGTCTAACTACCGGCTGATCGTCAAATGACAACGTATTCGTAATAGCATTTTTTGTTACGAAATTATAAACAACAATATTTTCGCGGTACGATGCGCTACGCTGCGTTTGAGGTCAACTCTATTTTTGCGTATTTAGTGGATTATGACGTCTGTGTCCAAAACAAGGTGCACTTGGTGGCCGTTATTATTTTTTTAAAGACTCGTAAACATAACATCACTATTGCTATCCTCGTGAGGATAGTCTGATGTCTAAAAGCACACCAACATTTCTACAGTTATGTTTAAGTCTCATACTTATCCGTTTTATAGTAACATCTAAAAGCACAACAACATTTCGAAGGTTATGTCTTGTTTATGTCCCATATAGCTTTATCGTAACATTTTTATGTCATAATAATATTCTACAATACCTCGAAGGCTCAAACAATCCAATTTAACTTTTTCAATTATTCCGATACTACTTCAAATGTTATAAGAACAAAACCAGTCCCATGAGCAAATTCAATTGATATCTATAGGGTGGAATTTTGCAATGCCACCTGGAGGGAAAGTACTCTAAATACTGGAGATAGCGATTTTTAATTAAAGGAAACAAATCTGCATACATAGATTTTCGAAAACTCGGCCATCGAACCTGGGAAAACGGGATCGACTAAAGTTCGAAAACATAACGTTCTGAACCTTTTTGAAACAATCGATAGGGTGAATTATATGGATAAATTCTCTCTAACGAACACGAAAAATTAATGAAAGGAAAATCATGAATAAAAGTGTACATTATCCCCGTGTTTCATTTGCTATATTTATTTAAACCAGTCCTAAAGGATAATTTCAAAAGCTAGTACGTAAATAAATACTTACTTGGAACACACTCCAGAACTTGAAGGATCCCTCGTTGATGACCCAGTCATAGTATCCAGCCCAGGGGTCCGTGTACCTGGCCTTCTGCTTCATAGGCTTGGGCGTGGTGGTGGGTTCTTCGTAGTGGTGATGATGGTCTTCGTCATAGTAGTCCTCGAAGCCTCGGCCGCTGCCCACCGTCTCGTTTTTCGGCTTCGTTCGGTTTCGTCTTTGTAAAGGTTTCGCCTGAAAATGCCATCGTATACTCGTCGTTATTTAAGGTACAAACAAGTGGTAACATTCAACAACATTTTTTTTTGTTTTTGAGAGGATACAGTAATACATTATGGAAGAGTATAAATATCATTTTACATGAAAAGTTTTGGTAAACGCGGTACTGAAAATGTAATAATATGATAAGTAATACAGGGGTGAAACCCCGGGTACCAGGTGGATTTATTTACTTATACAAAAAATAAGTTATCTGCCTGTAGTGTATTTTTTTAATTAAGTGATAAATAAAATTATTTTTATTCAGCAAGTAGGTTTTTTAAAAACACTTTTACACATAATTTTTTTTATACTAGATAGGGCCGGTGTTTCGTACTGACTACTCTGAGACGAAACAGCCGAAACAAACTTTTTTGAAGTCCAGACAATCTTGCTCAATTCACATGAGGTGTCAGAAATGGTCTTTTGAAGAAAGAACCACACAGATTTGAGTGGACCTGTCCAATCAGTGCAAACATTTGCCAGTTCCGAAACGACGAACAATACCAAACAAAAGGACATTTGGATAGGTCGCTAGTACCTACCATACTCAAACTGCAAAGTGATATAAACAACACTACTGCATTGTGAAAATCTACAGAATATTTATCCAGTATGACTTTATATAAAACAATTACAAGTTTCCTTTAACTTAAGGAGCTTTACATAATTTTTCGCAAGATACGTCACTCGTCCGTAATAAACAACTACACTTGCGAGTCTAGTTTGTTAAAGCAAACTGTGTGTATCTTGTCACAAGTTGCTATTCAAGTTTCAAAGTAGTTTTACTTCGGGTTTTAACCCTATGTACTTTTGGAAACTTTGAGTCAACGAGATTCTGAGAAGCTTTCAAGATTATTCCTCAACATAATCCAAATTCGTAAAATGCTTAATTCTTAAAACAAAAACAAAAAGTGTGGGTTAACTGTATTTCTACAGAAAAAGAAAAGAAAAGTGTGGGTTTCTGTTTTTTTTATTCTAAATAGGCGTCCAAGATGAAAAGTTTCCTTGACAAATTAAAAAAAAATGTGAAATTTAAATTGGCCCCGAAACAAAAACCATCACGAGCATAGCAACAGAATTATATGAAATAAGCTAAGTAGGCGTTATAGTTCGATTTACACGCCCATGTCAACGGGGGCGGTTGGTTGTTGGTTGTCTAAATAAGTTGCGTCTAACCCGTCCAGTTAGCGCATAGAGTGGGTCACCCACTTTGCCCACTTTGCCCAGTTCAGCGGGTACCGTACTGTGACCTTGTTACATTAGTTTCCGGACACATTCCACTAGAATGTTCAGACTATTTCAGATGAGGCGTCTTCACGCTCGATTTGTTTAATTTATATTGCGACTCACGCGTGTTAGTAAGGAAGTTTGATGGAATATTATGAGATCTTTAACAATTTTTCAGAAAATGTTATCATAGGTTTTGATCACAGTGGGTAGTTTTAGTACTCAACTTAACAAAAAGGAAATCCTTGATGTAGATCTGAAAGAGAGATCAATTTAAATAATATTAGGTTATCTTTCTGTACACCGGAACTAAAGGCTGAATATGAGATGTCATCATCATTCATTTCAGCCGAAATACGTCCATTGCTGACATACGCCTCCCCCAAGTGTCGCCACATTGACCGGTCCCTTGCGACTCGCATCCAACGGATTCCCGCAACCTAACCTAATATGAGATTTGTCTCTCATCAAATAGATTGATTTGATTTGATTTACGTACACGTGCGAATGAAATTGTTTTTTGTTATTCGGGGAACGAAGAGTAGGGTGTAAAGTTCTGCATCCCTCATAGAGAAGGGAGAATTTTCCGATTAGACGGTTGTATCTGGCGGGCAACTACCCGACAGTTGTTGTCGGGTATTTTTGTATAGTCTTAAGTCGCGGCGATGAAGGTATTTGATACTAGTTTTTCATGTATGTCATAGATGGCGCTGTGGTACTTTTTTATCCATGTTGCTGTAGTACCTTTTGTAGTGCCGCTACACAAGCAAGGCACATTATCTTAAAAATCTTAAGTTCATGTCAAATATTTTAATTAGATTCAGTTATTCAAATCAAAGTTATCCAACATTCTAAACATGGTCTGTAATACTTTTCAGTGAAATCAGCCACATGTACATGTACATGCCAAAACGTGCTGATTTTAATTTATTCAGCGTATGAATTTTTTTGGCTTCCTGTTATTATTTCCCATTTTGTATCATTACAAACAACATGATTATAATAAACTTATATTGTCACTTACGGGATATCTTCCGTGTTTATTTATTAAGAAGAAAGAAAGAAGAAAAAGAAAAGAAGATATCCCGTAAGTGACAATATAAGTTTAGTTTTAAACCGTGAAAGCCTAAAACAATGATTATAATAGGATCAAAATGATTTATTATTTCGAAAAACAGGTGTGTGTGACGTAGGTTTGTACATTTTGAGAGAATAGGTTTAGGTACATACCGCGACAGCTGTTGTGTTGTTGGTGGTGGAAGCTGCGATGGCGCGGTTCTTATTGACATTCCTGACGACATCCAGCGCAGTCCGCAGCGCAGTCAGGATGAACTCCGAGATGGGCATCCTGCTGGGAGGCTCCTCCTCCTCAGGAGTAGACAGAGACGCCTCCGGGATCTCGTCAACACTACACAGTACAAGAAATTGTTTTTTAAGTACATCTGTCTCGAATGGTGTTTTTTAAACTGTTTGGTTATTGTGGTTATAGCTAAGTTAGTTTAAAAAAAGCTAAGCTTTATGATAAGTACGACTGTACAACTGCTGCGAATTTTTGTTGTAAATGTCTCCCAATGCATTATACGCGACTAAAGTATTGTGCAATCGGCACAATTAAAAAAAAAACTGGAAAAGTAGGTAGGTTTTAGTTAAACAGTTGTATCTATTTTATTGCAAACATGAAAGACAAACGAGGAATACAGAAGATAAATGAGAAGGTGAAAGAAAACATCGTAAGGAAACCAGCGTGCCTGAGAAATATTTCCCGACGACATGTAAAGCCATGTCAAAGACCCATGGGCGACATAAACCATACCGCGTTAGGCACTATCACACGACAAGAAGAAGATTGCAAAAAATGCAAGATTAATTTTAATACTATAAGAAATAACAGAAAAGTAAAGTACTCACTGTATGGGTATATATTTATACTTGCTGTAAGGCGGACTGTGCGGCGTAGCAGTGTCGTAGCGCAGGGCTGCGCGCGCGCCGCCCGCCCACAGCGCTAGCGCCACCGCCCCCAACCACACCACCCCGTGACATGACAACAACACCCCTTTTGACACCATCGCAAGTAACCGATTTAAAAAAAAAAACTATCAAAACAATCGGTGGTCTTTTTTAGTCCTTTGGTAACACTTTTAAAAACTAGTTCTTTTTTCAAAAAATATTAAGCGTGTTGTTCATGGTTCGCCGGTGGGCAAGCTACTGACGGATTTGTAATGCCGCGCCCCAGTTAACAGTGCAAAGGGAGCACTGAAATATGAATACTGTCAACAGAGCGAGCGTGGTCTTAAGTGGAGTGTCAATTTAATTTGAACAGTTGACACACGAGTGAAAGCTGAGACGAGCTAAGGAATCTGTTTCGTATCAACTTTATCGGTTAATTCACGTTTTTTACTGTTGTATCTATATATTTCACTGTAAATTAGGAAATACTTCAAAATATGGACATGGATAGAGTCTAACCATTGGTGAAAACAGCATGGAAATCGGTGCTGTAGTTTTTTAGTTTGTTCTGTGAACTTTGTCTATATCTATACATATAATAAAATCGTTGAGACCAAAAAATCTGTACATTGAAGATTTAAAAAAAAAACCGATCAGGGTGACTTAAAATAAGTAACTGAACATATTAAAACCATTTTTTAAATTCGTGTTTGTTTGTTTGTTTGTTTGACCGCGCATCACGTCAAAACTGCTGGACGGATTTTGATGAAAACTTCACTAATCTATTTAAATATACTCAGAATAACATTAAGGCTATAGAAATTATGGAAAATGTTGGAAAAAGGGGGTGAAAAAGGGGGGTAAAGTTTGTATGAAAAAATTTTTTTAGATTGTTCTAGAATAATGAAACTCAGAGTAAATACTTATTATTAAAAATAAAGAAATACCTGTTTCAGCGTTTTTATAAAAAAAATATCCAGAGACGTAAACAAGAGGGTTTTGTGTTTAAAATTAATTAACTTCATTCACCCATAGAACAAAATCCAATTAAGTGTAAAACTTTAAAAGTTGCTGTAAATACTTCAAATCTAATACAGATAAATATAATTTCACAATTTTCTTGAAATTTGATTTTTGAAGTTAATACGCCCAAAATAGCGGGACAAGAAAATCGGCTTCCCTCAGTATAAGTAGTTGGTAATACAGGGTGGAAATGGTAAAAGGGGGCAGTAAGGGGAGCTACAGCTACACGAAAATGGTCTTAGAAACAATCCATATTTATTACGCTAAATTTTGATCCCCATTCACAGATTTAATTTAAAAAAAAAGTGCAGTTAGCAAGAAAATTTTCATTTTCACATAAAACATTTTTTTTGATGCCAATAATGATAAACCTTAACCGCTGCAGTTACATGAAAATGGTCTTAGGAAACCATCCGAAAGTTTTCGTGAAATTTTGATACCCATTCACAGTTTTAAAAAAAAGTACAGTTAGCAAGAAAATTGCTATTTTACACAAAACATTTTTTGAGGCCAATCGATCCCCATGTAAAACCGACCCAGAAAGTGAACCGACGACCTCTTGCCCAGCAGTTCCGCATGCGACAACTAGACCAACAGGAATAATGCACACTACTTATTTAATTAGTTTGACACACTTACATTTTACTTTTTTCACTTACATTCACTCAAAAAAAAACAAAATCTCATATTCACTCCCAAGATCACTGAGTCGAGAATCCTGCGCAAGAGTTCCTTATACGAGTATATAGGTATAGCAAAGGTACCGAAAGGATTATTGAAGAGTCATCACTGGGGGGAAGGACGATTTGCCTCAAACTTCATGGTGTTTGCCGATTCGGGCAACTCATTGCATATGGCTTGTTCAGATGAATGATTTCATACTGGCTAGTTAGTCAAGTACTTAGCAAAATAATTAAATATGAACAGATGTTTCGATACTATAACATTATTAAGGCATTCATACGCCACTTATAAGGTGTTCTTTCAGGCTGCAATCAATATTCGTCACTGTCAATTGACACCTGAATTATTAAGTATTAACAGGTATGGGTTTTAAAGACTAATAAGTGTTAAGTAATTAAAGGTAAGGTGAAATGAAATCCGTCCAAAGCAGATTCCTATTAAAGATAACATTGCCCGTTGTGTCACCCTAATAGTGTTTGCTTTTTTCATGCCTGTAATTTGTATGGTGTACAAAATATAGAGGACGTATTCTTTCTATCTACATAATACAGGGTGGAATTTTTTCGATGCCACCTGGAGGGAAAGTACTGGAAATACTGGAGATAGACAATTTTACTTAAAGGAATCATTCCTTTATTTTTAAAAAGAAGCAAATCTGTATTCAGAGACTTTAGAGAATTTGCTTACCACACTTGGGAATCGAACCAACTAAAGTTCGAAAAAATTACATCCTGTACTTTTTTACTGAAACTAATCTCTCAGGGTGAGGCAGTAATGTACGTGTTATGATATACTTAGTAACACATTCACGTAACGTGTAGACATGGTCTCGTCTGCCATTAATACAATTTTCCATGTGTGAAAAGGGTCATGGAGGAAGTGTTCAGTTGTCACCTGCCTCCTAACTGTAATAATTTATTGTTGCGTACTCTCTCTATGTCTGAACATACCATAGACTAATATGACATGACATACTCGTGTGTACGATCAACCACCCGTTATTGTTCGCACTTACTAAACCTCACTACTGCGCATAGAGGTGCTGGTTACTTCAAACTTTTGCCATAGACGCGTGATTGACTGTACAAAGTACAGCTTGTGGTTGTGACCATGTAATTATCACGGCTGCTCACTCCGCGATCTACTTATCTTATGCTCCCATAATCTATATTCGAGATAAACTGTAACATGATCTTATTTGTTATATAAACTCCTGCAAAGAAAGATAAAATATTACAACTTGAAACACTATATCACTATGAGACGGCTGAAATCCGCAATGCGGGCTACGTCTAGGTTTAGCCAGTCAAAACTAAAGTGAGGTTGTTCTTTGGGATTATGTTTTTCAACAAATTATACTAAATGTTGAGTGCTTGGATTAATGCTGACCCAAATTAAGTCTGTATACTTACTTGGTTTTAACTGCTGACTATATTCTGCTGACTATCTCTATTCTATTTTTAAGTTACAAGATATATTTGTATCTACAGACATTATAGCAGAACAGTGTTGGAACCTGGCCAGATGTGTCCCACTGAAGATAAAGTAACTATAGCCTCTGCGTAGATGTAAACAAAACGCTTAATCTTGATTACTGTAGAACGGAAGAGTAAGGAAGTTTTCACACGTTCTGGCACCGGATACTCAGTGGGCTGGACGTGTAAAAGGGCACTAAGGTTTGACTTCGGGAGTGTTACCGATCCTTGCCTGACGCTTCCAATCGTAAATAATAATAGGGTTACATGGGATAAGCCGTTTGCTACAACAAAACAACTAATTAAATCAAAGTTGTACTGGAGATGCCATCAGTGAATGGGACTATAACTTTGATAGCTCATAATCTCAGAAACGTGACACATTAGAACATTTTGTCTAATACTAATCTTGTGTGTATTGATACCAGCTAACGATTAATATAGATCTTATGCGTGGCCGCTACTTTGGCAGAAAATCAAAATGGTGGAAGTTAATCCGGCCATAAAATTCATAGCCCTTTGGGTACCTGTCTCTATCATTTCATGTGGTTCCTTGCATAGTAAAGGATAGCTATTAATAGTACATTGTTACCCTAGGCGAGAAAGTACCTTATTTAGTCCCATGACGGGGTTTGGCGCCCGAACATAGTGAGACCGCCAATAGTTCGAGGGACTAAATAAGTCCTTAACCCGAGGAAAACACTGTGCTTTTCATTACGAATACAAGGAAAATAAAAATAAAAACATGAATTAGTCCAAAAAACAGATCAAGATTGATTGCCGCTTTCCCGCCAATTTTTTTTTTCTGTGGCCGTCCATCTATTCAGCCATTACATATTTTTGAGTTTCATCATTGAAATAATATTTTGCCCAAATCTATAAGTTATTTTAAAGAAATAGTTGAAACAAAATTGTAATGAAATTATTTAAAAATAAGTATATATGTTTTTAGTAATTACTAATATTATTTCAATTAAACATCCCGCTGTAATTGAGTGTATAGAAAGTTGGAACATGGTTCAATAGAAATGTGAAAATGGGACTAGTTTTTTTTTTAATAATTTGACAGCTGTCAGTTGAAATTGGTTCTCCCTAGGGCTGAAAAGTATTACTTTCAAACCGATCCTCAGGCAACTTCAGACCTACTTTCCGAGTATGAGTAATGAAAATAGTACATTGTTACCCTAGGGGTGAAAGTAACCTATTTAGACCCGAGACGGGGTTTGCCGCTCAAGCGTAGCGCGGGCGCCAATAGTTCGAGGGGCTAAATAAGTCTTAAACCCGAGGTAAACATTGTGTTTTTCATTACAAATATTTCGGAATAAAAATTAAGATCGGATTTCCGCTTTCCAGCCTATTAGGTTTTTTTTTCTGTGGCTTTTCATACTTTATTTTTCACTTCCGTCGCTGAAAAAATAGTAAGTAAATATTTTGCCCAAATTTATGTTATATTAAAGAAATATTTGTTACTAAATTATAACTAAGTTTTAAAAAGAAATATTCTTTAATTAATACTGAATTTTATGTTATTTCAATTTTAAATGGCGCTGTAATTTAGAGGCTGTATAGAAGTCGGAACATGATTCAATAGAAATGTGAAAATAGAACCAGATTCTCTCTAGGGCTAAAAAGTGTTACTTTCAACCGG
Source organism: Xestia c-nigrum (assembly GCA_916618015.1). Lineage (NCBI taxonomy): Eukaryota > Metazoa > Arthropoda > Insecta > Lepidoptera > Noctuidae > Xestia > Xestia c-nigrum. The sequence continues at coordinate 10,177,213 of OU745245.1, forward strand.
CTCCTCAGGCAACTATAGACCTACTTTCCGAGTATGAGTAATGAAAACAATTTTTTAAATATTTTCCAGAAAACCACACCTGAATAACAGGTTGGGGGCTTTTGAAATAACTGAACTACCTGTTAAGTGGCCGCTTGTTACAAAAGTCAACCTGTACTATTTGACTATTGACTCGGAATTAAAGTTAATAAGAGGATCTTCAAAGCTCGAATGACTTTTTGGGACCTTTTTTATAGAATAAATAAAAAAGCTCAACTTGGATACACAAATGGTAATTTTTTGATGCAAATAATTTTATAAATAGTAGTGTATTTATAATATTCTATTTATAACACAATTTCAATGTTCATGAAAATTTTAAAGGGCGCGGTCTTTCGCTGGCTCGCTCCCCTGTGCAAAAATTAAAAAAAAAACATTTATCTCTAACCATATCAACTGAACCACGAGTATTGAGAAATATGTAGTCAGCAGCATTCATAATAATAATATCTCCATTGCATACTTGACATAAAGACAACGCCCCTTATCTCATGATCACCTTCGATTGTTACAAGTACCAGTGTCAGTATATCTCCGGGAGCCACCGAAACGTACAGATCATGAAGGATTGCAAATTCATAGTCATTTTACCATTGTTATTTTGTTTGATTCAAAATGGCAGTGCATTATCAAGGATTGACCCCTTAGTGGATTCCAAAGTTGGCCTTATTCGTGGTTTGAGAGCTGCGGATGGTGACTATTCCATGTTTATGGGGATACCATACGCAACTGTTGATAAAAGTAATCCTTTCGGGGTAAGTTACTTGCCTAATAATGATTCTTTATACAATGTGTTATATGGTAAGAAAAATATAACTTTATTTCTTTTTAGCCTTCTACACCCTATCCCAGCTTTGATGAAGTATTTGAAGCTTATGACGATTCAGCAATATGTCCGCAAGTTGAAGAATTTAATAACTCTGTGGTAGGAACATTAGATTGTCTTCATATAAACATTTATGCACCAAATTCAGCCAACTCTAGAAACAGACTACCGGTATTGGTTTGGATTTATGGAGGTGGATATTCGATTGGATTCTCGGGCAGATTCCTATATGGGCCGCGTTTTTTAGTCAAACAAGACATTATTTTGGTAACCTTAAATTACCGATTAGGTCCTTATGGATTTATGTGTCTAGACAACCCTGTAGTGCCGGGAAATCAAGGTCTGAAAGACCAACAATTAGCCCTCAAATGGGTAAAAGACAACATAGAAGCATTTGGCGGAGATTCTGATAAAATAACCATTTTTGGCGAAAGCGCTGGCGGAGTAGCGGTAGACTTCCACTTAAAATACAGTCAAGAAAAACTTTTTGATAAGGTAATAATGCAAAGCGGCAATACACTAAGCCCAAGGACGGTAGTCGAGCCCGATACAACAGCACCTCTCAAGTTGGCTGCACATCTTGGTTTTAAAACAGCAGACACAGGAGAAGCCTTAACGTTTCTGACCACTGTTGACACTACATTACTGATTGCGTCGACGTCAGAACTCGGATTAGTATTTCGTCCATGTGTGGAAACAGATTCGGATATTGCTGAAAAGTTTATTTATGCTCATCCGCTCAACATACAACCGAATCTAAGGAACGTGCCAATCATTGTAGGGTACAACAATGAAGAATCACTTGCAACCTATGAAACAATGTCTTCTGCAGAATTTGCGACCTTAAACTTGTTTTATGACAATTTAGCCAAGTATTTTAATCTCTCTGATGAAGAACTCGCTGAAATGGAAGAGTTTGTGAGACATTATTACATAGGAGACAAAAAAATAAGTGAAGCAGTGAAAGAAGGAATTATAAGATTTGATTCCGATTTCTTCTTCAACTATCCTGCAGTGCGAACTGTTCAAAAATATTTGGATAATGGAGCCAGAAATATATATCACTATGTGTTTGCTTATGATGGTGACAGAAACTTCGTTAAACGCAGACTGAATGTAACAGCTCCAGGAGCTTCACATGCAGATGAACTAGGATATTTGTTCGATATCTCTTATATGGACAATCCCACGCCTCAAGATCAACTTACTATCGATCGCATAACCACATTATGGGCTAACTTTGTCAAATACGGGTATGTAATTTAAGAAGTGTGAATATGAACCAAAAATAGTTTGCCAGCTCACTGGTTATTATAATCTGTTATGTTTCCAGGAACCCAACTCCTCAGACAACTGACCTGCTGCCTGTCCACTGGCCGGCTGCTACTCAGGGAGCGCTCAACTATCTGCATATCGACGAAGAGCTCAAAGTTGAGAACAGAAATAACAAACCCAGGATGGCTTTCTGGGATCTATTTTATAAACTCAATGAAAAAGCCCAAATACTATACGAGGAAAGTTTCAAGTAAATTAGTAGGAACTGATAATGATGTTGAATTTGATGTTTCCTTTTTTAGGTTACTATTAGGTTTGTTTCCAGCTTCAAATATTTCAGTTTATTGTCACATTATGATCATAACCATGAATGTCATAAGCACTTACTGATTAAAATATTACAAATAAAAATTACTTTTTATGATTTTGCCCTTCATATTCAAAAGTCATTCTTAAATAGGTTACAAGTGAAGTAACCATTTTTTTTAAATAAATTAATTAATCTGAAAACCTCAAATCAATCTGTTGCCAAAACTACTATATTCCTCTAAAATAATGCTGTACTCAAAATATACTGATATATAGACCATAACCCAGTGTCACATTTGCGGATTTCAAATAATTATTCGATTTTGATATTTCACCTACTCTTTTCTTTTACTGTTTGATTTGCCTTTTTCTTATCTGTTAAAGATGTGAAGATATGACCTACCGTCATAACTTACGTATCTCTAACGAACGCTGCATATTCCTCACAACAAGAAGTAAACATCGCGTCACCCGGGCCAGCCAAGATATGAATCCGCTAAAATGTATTAGCATTAGCTGACTGGCTAGTTGAACATAATTTTCACTATCAGTGACCTTGCGGTTTCGCAATGATTTGTCGAAATTCTGTGTAATCGTAACATGTCAGCAGCATCTTTATCTCCATTGCACACTTGACACAAAGACAAGGCCCCTTATCTCATGATCCCGTACGACAGCTAAAAGTGCCAGTGTTAGTTGTACTCTACCACCCGCCAGTGAAACATGAAGATCATGAAAGATTTCAAATTCAAAGTCATTTTGCCATTGTTATTTTTTTTTATCCAAAATGGCAGTGCATTATCAAGGATTGACCCCTTAGTGGATTCCAAAGTTGGCCTAATTCGTGGTTTGAGAGCTGCTGATGGCGATTATTCTATGTTCATGGGGATACCGTACGCAACTGTTGATAGAAACAATCCATTCGGGGTAAGTCACTGACGTTAAAATATTTCCATATGTGAATAATGGCTAACAGAATCTTTACATTGTTTTAGCCTTCTACACCCTATCCCAGCTTTGATGAAGTATTTGAAGCTTATGACGATTCAGCAATATGTCCGCAAGTTGAAGAATTTAATAACTCTGTAGTAGGAACATTGGATTGTCTTCATATAAACATTTATGCGCCAAATTCAGCCAACTCTAGAAACAGATTGCCGGTCTTGGTTTGGATTTATGGAGGAGGATATTCGATTGGATACTCAGGCAGATTCCTATATGGGCCTCAATATTTGGTCAAACAAGACATTATTTTGGTAACCTTAAATTACCGATTAGGTCCTTATGGATTCATGTGTCTAGACAACCACGTAGTGCCAGGAAATCAAGGTCTGAAAGACCAACAGTTGGCCCTTAAATGGGTAAAAGACAACATAGAAGCATTTGGCGGAGATGCTGATAAAATAACCATTTTTGGCGAAAGCGCTGGCGGAGCATCGGTGGATTTCCATTTAAGATACAGCCAAGAAAAACTTTTCGATAAGGTAATAATGCAAAGCGGCGTTGCGTTAGGTCCCTGGGCGCTAGTGGAACCTGATACAACAGCACCGCTAAAGTTGGCCGCACATCTTGGTTTTCAAACAGCAGACACAGGGGAAGCCTTAACATTTCTGACCACCGTCGACACTACGTTACTGATTGCATCGACGTCACAACTTGGGTTAGAATTCCTGCCCTGTGTGGAAACAGATGTGGATAACGTTAATAAGTTTATTTACGATCATCCGCTTAACGTACAACCGAATCTAAGGAATGTACCAATCATTGTAGGGTACAACAGTGAAGAATCGCTCGCAACCTACGAAACGATGTCTTCCGCAGAATTTGCGACCTTAAACCTGTTTCATGACAATTTAGCTAAGTATTTTAACTTTTTCAATGAAGAACTTGCTGAAATGGAACAGTTTGTGAGACATTACTACATTGGAGACGAAAAAATAAGTGAAGAAGTGAAACAAGGAATTATAAGATATCATTCCGATTTCTTTTTTAACTACCCTGCAGTACGAACTGTCCAAAAATTCCTGGATAATGGAGCTAGAAATATATATTATTATGTGTTTGCTTATGATGGTGACAGAAACTTCGTTAAACGCAGACTCAATGTAACAGCTCCAGGAGCATCACATGCGGATGAATTAGGATACTTATTTGATATCTCTTATATGGACAACCCCACACCTGAAGATCAACTTATCATCGATCGCATAACTACATTATGGGCTAACTTTGTCAAATACGGGTATGTATCATTTGCAGAGTGGAAAGATACTAAAAAATTGCTTTGCAGACTGACTAGCTGATTTTATATTTACTATTCTAGGAACCCAACTCCTCAGACAACGGACCTGCTGCCTGTCCAGTGGCCGGCTGCTACACAGGGAGCGCTCAACTATCTGCACATCGACGAAGACCTCAAAGTCGAGCAGAGAAATTACAAATCCAGGATGGCTTTCTGGGATCTATTTTATAAACTCAATGAAAGAGCCCAAATACTCTACTAGGAAAGTTCCAAGTAAAGCAATAGTGTTTCTATTTTTTTGTAATTAGTTTTATTTTGGTTCCTAATAGGTTTGTTTTGCAGCATATACTACTTCATTTGATTGTAACATTCTAGATCACTAGCATTAGACAAATGCGTGTCTCATTAAAATTGTACAAACTATAATTGGCTTTTTTTAATTTCTACTCAACTCAGGAACTGGAAGTAATCGGGTAAAGCTTTTGCTCAGCTGTAGGATGCCTAAACTAGTAAAAATGATTAAAATGGTTTGAGCTGAGTATAATTACTGTAAGTCAAATAATCAAACAGTTTAATTAGTCGTTGGCAGCAGAAAAATACTGTTGCCATGCCCAATTTTAAAACAGCTTTTAGGTACATATACTTATTTGGTGACTATAAGAAAAATCTCGTTATTTTCGCCAATGCTGCAATGTGAAGTAAAGGGTCCGCAATGGTTCATTCTTAACCTTTAACAATATTACGACCTATCTAGTGACCACGACACCAAGCTTTGCTTAGTGTGGCGCTAGATGGCGCTGTGTGTTAATGTCCAGCGATATTTTTTTTAATTTTTTTATTTATGTCGTAACTATAAAGATTTGAAGACAGCCTGTCATGAACGATCAACGACACCCAAGCGACCTATCTAACGGAAACGATCTTTAAAAATCGCACGGTCAGTGAAGATTAGAAAACTCTGAAATACATAGTATCCCTATTTCAGGGTCATCTATTACAGTGATTTCGGTAGTTATTATTGTTTTTAAAATTATTGTTTGGTAAAATTTGTGAAAATAGTATTCGCTTGACTTGTAGTGTCGCAATGTTTTATCAAAACTCAATGTAATCAATCGAAACATGTTGTCAGCAGCATCGATATCTCCATTACACACTTGACTTAAGGACAAGGTCCCTTATCTCATGATCATCATCTAGCAACTGTTAACAGAGCGAGCAACTCTACTTCTTGTAAAAACTCCATTCGGGTAAATCGAACAACAAGACAACAAAGGTCAATAAAACAAAGCATATTTGAATTTTGAATTTAGTGTTAACTAATATTTATCCAATGGATAGTACCCGGGACAGTGTACAGTATCCAACCAGATACTGTACACTATCCCCGATCTTCTCTATTTCGCTTACAAGTTATTCAACCGACTTCCAAAAAGAGGAGGTTCTGAATTCAACTGTATGTTTTTTTTTAACTGTTAAAAACAAAAGCGGGTCTTAGAAATCCATTTTTATGCGAAAATTAACACAAATGTGCTAGACAGAAGGTCACTTTCTCCCCCGCAGTTATCAAGCAGACAGATGGCTTAATGCATTTATTCTATGCAAGTATTATTAGATAGGTGGTAATAGATATTTACGTCGTGATGGCCCAGAGGCCTCGCGTCTCATGCATGAGGTTGTGAGTTGAAATCCGGGCAAGTACGAGTACCTATGTGACTTTTTCAACTCGTATGTACTTTCTACATATTATTATGTTTATCTTGGACATCGCAGACATCGATGAAGGAAAACCTCGTGAGGAAACCTGGACTTATAATTAATATAAGTCTGAAATCACCAACTCGTCTTGAGCAAGCGTGGTGATCAATGCTCGTGCCTTCTCTGTATGAGAAGAGGCTTTGCCCAGCAGTTGGACAGTAATACGCTGGTATTATTCATCATCTGCCTAGCCTGTTCCCAACTATGTTGGACTGGACCTCCATAACCCAGGTAATGCGATACCCCTTGGTTAGACTGGTTGTCAGACTTTTTAGGCCACTGACTACCATTACAACCTATATTTATTCCGTACCAAAATTGCGGACACCAGCCCATCATCTAGGCTCTAGGCTAGGCAGATCCTACCCTTTTCCCAACTGTGTTGCGGTCGGCTACCAGTCTAACTGAATGCAGCTGAATACCAGTACTTCACATGGAGCGACTGCCTATCTGACCTCCACAACCTAGTTAATACTGCTATGTTGGACTGGACCTCCATAACCCAGGTAATACGATACCACTTGGCTGGTTACCAGACTTTTTAGGCCACTAACTACCTGTACCGGACTGCCAAAGATGGACAAATGACAATGACAATGGATGCCGGGACCAACATCCTAACGTGCATTCCGAGGCACGAAGGAAACTCGGTATGTAAGGATGGTTACCCATCCACAGGCCAACCTAGGCAGGCACGGCTTAACCTAAAGATAGTCCCGAGCGGGTGTTACTATTTAGCCACGAGCTCCTCATTGCATCTCACTGCGGACACCAGCCGGATATACATTTATTATGCCTGCCTCATTGGTCTGTCGCTCACAGTCGCGACTGCTGTTCGCCTTTGGTTTGATTCCCGGGTCGAGCTGACTGATTGTTATTGGCTTTTTCCATGACGAATTTAAGTCTGGATTGTGCCTGGTTGATGGTAAATGGCTCCCCTGTTATATAGGACTTAAACATAACTGACAAAATGTGGGTGTACTATTCTTTCGGCGATTACTGGCGTCGTGTTATGTTATGAAAGAAAGTTTAAGAGGCCTGCGGAGCATGCATAGTTCATACAAACGTAATACCAAAATAATTTGTAAATCAAACATATTCTTAAGGTAGTGTATTTATTTCGATGGTATTACAGAATATCTAGGTTCCCAAGTATACATTTTGAATGGACACTGATTTAAGGAAAAATTATAAGAAAAATAAGTTTTCTATAGAAATTTTAAATTCCTCATATCTCTTCTATATATTATAGTCCTTTCAAAATATATATTTGGGAACATAGATATTCTGTACTCCAATCGAAATAAATACACTACCTTAAAAATATTATTTTCGTATTACGTTTGTATGAAAGACGCTTGCTCCGCCGGCCCCTTTAACGCGTGTCGAATTGTTGAGAAGAACACTAACGAAATTCATATCTGATTTCTATCACGCATGAGCCTAAATAAATATAATTGGATACAAAATACCTGAGTTAAAATGCCTCTATTTCCAATTTGCAAATCGAATCGGAATTCAATTAGAATGAACTGTGTAATAAATTGGAATTTTTATCAATTCAATTACTAGTAAATAGCTTACAAAATTTACGTTAAATGGTCAAATTATTACGTGATCATAAAAGTACTTTCACCCCTTCATTGTGTATGTAAATTGATTTGATCATGTTGCATTTTAGGTGGCATAAGTGTTTTTAATTGTCTTCTATATCAATTATTATGTTTCTAACATTAGATGTCTTATTGATCATGAATGGTTACAGTTTTATGAATGAAGAGATAGGTTCGGAAAGTCCGGTATTATATTTTTTTATTGTACTTGCTATTGTAGCGAAAGCTTCCCGACTCTCAGTCGGTTTTATAGATAAAATCCTTCCTGAAGGTATTTAATTTCATCTTTATTTGTTAACGTCACGTTCCTGGCTGGATCAGTTGTAAGTCTCTCAAAAACGAATTTCTTTTCTTTTTGAGAATTCTTGGGCTGAAGTTAACGTAAACGTAAGCTTTTTATCCTTAGAATTAAAACTTTTTCAGTATGAAACTTTATGAAAATGTTTATTTTATGGTATTTACTTGCCAGGAATTCAATAAAAATCACTTTTGATATTTTTCGTATTATTTATTTTCAACTTAAACTAATTAACTTTTAACATAATTGTTGTGATAATGAACTACATTCAAACAAGAAAGAACATTGGGTAACGATTAAACGTGTCCAGTTCACAACGTACTTAAACTATTGACCAATTCGGTACAATTTATTTCTTAATCAGTTACTGCAGTTTGCTCTTCTCACTTACATATTTTTCAGCTGCTGTAGCTATAGCTCGCGTTACTCTTCCAGTGATCTCGTGAAGATTCTCGTTCGAAAGATGCGACTCGATGGACCTCTTTGAGAAGAAACCTGCTGTAGTGGTGTTTGGTCTCCAACTGTTGGGATACGTAATCTTATGACGTAATACGGCTTTAATGATAAGAGCTCCTACGTAAACGATGAAATATACACTGAAGTACAAAGGCAAGTAGTACAGCTTCTTTCCTAGGTAATAGTAACTGTATCTGTTGACACGGGGCATCTCTGTAGTTGTGGTCGTGGTGGTGTGATGATAGTGATAGTGGTCGTGGTCGTGATCGTGCTCGTCAAAGTCGTGGTGGAACTTGAAATCTCCGGGGAAATCGTTAGGAAATCCGTGGTCGTCCATTGGAGCTCCATGCGTATCTGGCTTCATGTCGTCAGCTGGGGGAGGCGGTGGCACCATGCCCATGTCATTCCCCTTTACATCTCCACCTTTCAGGTCCCCTCCGTGACCGTGTGGTTTATCAAATATGAGATCAGGATAATCCGATTCAGGCTGATACGAAGGTGGCGGTCCGTCATGGTGACCATAACTAGGCGCGTGGTCCTGTTGTGGCGGAGGAGCTGGTTTACTGTAATGGTAGCCTTGGAAGTCAGGCTTGCTATTCATATCCATCATCGCCGGACTATCATCGTCATCTTGAGCCATCGGTGGCTTGTTATAAGAGTAACCCGGAAATGGCATGCTGGGCGGAGAAATCGTGGGCACAAAAGGTTGTGATGGGGGAGCAGGAGCAGAAGGTGGCTTGTATCTATACCCTAGGCCCGATGGGGGGCCATCGCTATCGCCGCCAGTAGGAGGTGAGTCTGGCCCTGAGTCAACAGGTGGCTGGTATGAAGATACAGGGCGTGGTGCTGGAGCAGAAGGTGCATACGGGGGAAAGGACTCATAAGTGCTTGGTGTTGGGAAATCGTCCGCTGTAAGTACGGGAGAAGGCGGGGGTGGGGGAGGTACTAGGCTTGCGACGGCATTAAAGGGACGTGGAGGAGGACCTGAAGGCGGTGAGGGTGGTGGGGGAGGCCCAGACTGTTTAGATTTATCACCGTAGGTTGGCGGTTGAGGAAGGTATGGCTGCGCAGGATTGTAACGGTCTACAGGTTGACGCATAGGAACTGAAGAATCTTGAACTTCGCCTCTCACAGGTTTTTTTATCTCAGTAAAACTGTCCAAGTCAAACATATTGTTGCCTTTTTTGCCGTTAGAAAAGGAATTGAATTGTGATTTCTTCATATTTTTCATTTGGAACGGTTTTAGATCAACATAAGGAAAGCGGATATTTGGTTCTGTTCTGATTGCTCGGGATTCATTTTCAGCACCATTACCGGGATTAGTGCCAAATCTGTGAACAATAATAGTTTTTGTTTTATTCCGTAGCACTCAGTCTAATTATTTAACAATATTTAAATCCATATAGTTATCGACACATATTGAAAGATGGAACACTCACCCTGGTAAGGCAAAGTTGTCATCAATTCCTGCATCTTCTTCAGTCTTATCTTCATTTGGTTGATCGTCATCAGTTTGTGAATTATCTTTGTTTTGAACATCTTTTGTAGTTTGCTCCGAACTAACAGGCTCTTCTTCCCATGTACCAGAATATTGATTATGTTTCTCGTTGTCAATGATATGCCAAATATTTTCTACGTTGTTGATCGGTGCTTGTGTCGTCGTGGTAGTCGTTGCAAGCGTGCTTGTCGGAGGTGGCGGCGCACTAGAGGATACAGCTGAAGGCATGAACACTGGCCCTGAATTATACAAATTGTTGTACATAGCAAAATAATCAGTCATATCAGTTTGCACTGGCTTCTCTATCGACGGCACTGGTAAACCGAAATTTGCTCCATCACTCGTTTCTTCGTCAGGAACATAAATAGGTCTCGATGTAGTCGTAGTTGTACTCGTAGTCGATTGGATTCTCTCTTTTTCTAAAAGTTTTCGAATTGATTTCATATTGTTGTTATTCGATTCGAATTCCGCGAATATCAAGTCAGGGGTTTTGGTCCTCGCTGTTGTCGTGGTAAGTGTTGCATTCCGCGGCGTGTCCATCCTGCTCATCCACTTGTGGTAATAGAACGGCGCTGATCTCCCCGCGTCGGCTTGCAGCGTTCGTGGAGACGGCGTCACGACGTACACTAACGGTCCAGGTAGATTCGCGGAAAAAACATTATGAATATGAAAACAATTTAACAAAACAGTGAGCAGAACTATCCGATTCATTTTAGAAGTGTGTAAAGCACATTTGTGGCTAACGCGGCACTTGAATAGTTACGCGAGTGCTCTACACGACAACTGACTAGAAAATGATGGCTACAGCTAAATATTTTAAAATACACATACGGTGGACAGATGCGTTGGGTGTAAAACTGCGATAATTTTTAGCGGTACTCCAAGATGTAGAACGCTAGAGGCACGATTCGGATGACCCAAACCCAAGTTACAATTTACACTATTAGCACGATAATCAAAATCGCTCCCGAGCAAGCCTTTGTAGAAAGTGTCACATAGTTATTTATACAATATACTAGCTGACCGGCGCAACTTCGTCTGCGTCTCATAAATTGAAATGTAAGCTATCCTATCTCTCAAGTTGGATCGAACTGCACATGGTGTGCGAATTTTATTATAATCGGTTAAGTGGTTTAGGAGTCCATTGAGGACAAACATTGTGACACGAGATTTATATATATTAAGACTAGCTGACTCGCGCAACTTCGTCTGCGTCTCATAATTTGAGATTTAAACTATCCTATCTCTCAAGTTGGATCGAACTGCACATGGTGTGCGAATTTCATTATAATCGGTTAAGTGGTTTAGGAGTCCATTGAGGACAAACATTGTGACACGAGATTTATATATATTAAGATTTAGACCACCTTAAGTGGAAAGTTTCTACATTCCTTTGATCATCTAATAAGATAATACTAGATATCTCTATAGTTCTAGTAGTTTTTTCAAGTATCATTAGTTACCCTGAAAAAAAAGCAGAAAACTAGTTATGTCTTCCAAACGAAATTGTCCACTCTTTGCTGTTTTCCATACTTAGACTGCTGAGCAGGTCCTGGATTTGATTCCCGGGTCAGCTAAGATGAGGTAAGCTGCTGGCAGTATGACTTTGCCAAAAGCTTTTCCATCAGGAACTTCTCAGTACCTCGATTTGTACTGGGCACAAACGATCAGACTCCGAGATCTCAGGCAAAAGGCTCGCCCAATACTAGCTAGAATTATCGGGACGTTGCGGTCGCTCTATCAGTTGAAAAACATTCTCCCATCCCATATAAAGGTAATGCTGGTTCAGTCCCTAATCTTTCCTATACTAGACTATGGTGATGTGTGTTACTACAACCCGATTGCATACCTCTCAATAAACTTGACCGATTTCTAAATAACTGCATTCGATTCGTATATCGGTTATGCTTAAATTGGTTACCCATCCCACAGCGCAGAGCGTTAAGGGATTTGACAACTTTATTTTCTCTTTTAGACAAACCTACTTCTCCTTCTTATCTGACTTCTCACTTCCAGTATTTATGCTCTGCACACAGCAAGGATCTACGTTCTTCCAATAATCGTCTTCTACGATATCCTACTCACCGCTCTGGTGTTCTTTAATCTTCCTTTCCTGTCCAGGCGGTTCTTCTGGAATGCGCTCGCTCTGAATAAAAGTTAAAGCTCGCGAACACTTACGGAGTTGGCAGACTTATCCTACAGTTAATTTGTTAGTTTTCTTCATCTACTTTTTTTCCTCACTTTCTATAATTTGTTGTATGTATGCATTTATTGTTATGTTTTATTCTTCAAAATTTTCTGTATAATTGCACCTACTATTTTATCTTTACATCACCCTAACGCAGCTTGGCAGACTGGTAGAAAATGCCCAAGGCGTTAAGTCCGCCTTTGTACATTATGTGCATAAAGTTAAAATAAATAAATAAATATTACGTAGGACTTAAACAAAACTGGTGAAATATGGGCTTAAGTATTATTAGGTACAATTCTGCCTAACCATTCGGACAATACAGGCGTGATGTTTTGCTATGTGTAGACTAGTCCTAAGAGGCTATTTTCAAGTTACGTCTTTCATTACGATCTAGGTCTAGTGACTACACGCCAAACACGACCGCAGACGTGCTTTGGAATTTGAGATCCAGATTTTGCACAGTTAAATTGGTATACTTACTTTGTATTGCATCAACTGCCAAGCAAACCAATACATGTGTCTATTAAAAAGATATTTAGTTTTTCCTTCTATTATTGTATTTTCATGTCCTTTCCCAATTTATTTAAGGACGAAACAGAATTCCTTCTTTTTCCATCAGCAGTCACTTCCTTTCTAGCCTAGCCATATCATCGTTCACACAGTACATATATCGCTTCTTTGGTCTTCCATAATAGCCCATTTCATAGTTAAAACTTTCCTCACGAGATTAGGTACTATAGTATCAGTGTCAGAACTAATAGTATATTTTATAACGAGGGACTAAACGAAGCCATTATATACCCGAGGTGGCTTGACTCCCGAGCTTGCGAGAGAGGCAATGAAAGCTAGGGTATATTAAATTGGCGTTTAGTCTCGAGGTGCAAACTGTACTTATCACTGCGAATGCGAGAAAAATAATCATTCAAAATTTAAAAAAATTACACTCGGCAAAAATTCTGAACTGAGCAGTCAGTTTTTTCTTCGATCAGGTCAGTCACAGATTAACAATTTAAAACACAACACAAACTCTCAACATTTTCGCAATGAACACAAATGTCACAAAAGAGTGACCACTTAGGTCACTCTTTTGTGACCATGTTTTAGAGAAACCGATCGTTCCATTTTAAATTACTTTTTACTCCCTAGGGAAAGGGCTATAATGGCGTACCTTTAGAGTATGAGTGAAAAATTATCAATACACGAATTTGTGGGATTAAAAATAAAACAAAATTTAAAATAACAATAGGTAATATAACAATAATAAATACTTAGACGTTATTCATCTAATATAATTTATTCATCAATTTGTATAACGCAATGCTCTGGAACTTAACCTACAGGAACACAATCAAATTGTGCAACGGCTAATAAAGAAGAAATTGTCATTTATTATACTTAAAAAACCGGCCAAGTGCGTCTCGAACCACGCGCAGTGTAGGGTTCCGTAGTAGCCTGTTAATTAATGTTGGTTTATTCGTTTTTATTGTATTGTATTGTACAACGGGCGTGCGGGACGTGGAGTTGCGGACTGGTGTCCGCAACTCCACGTCAAAGCGCGTATTTTTCGTATGGGCACAGATATTATAATACTTCGTACAGATACCCAATCCCATACAAAGAAATGAGACCTCCCTAAGTCAGGTTATCGCTCCGGTTATACTCTTTCCTTCATTAAATCAACAGATGGCAGCTCCAGCGTATCACTAATTGCCACAGATTGGAGTTTTACAACGCCATCTTGGAGTTCACCTCGATACTGGGTTGTTTCGATACTATGTGGCATTCCATTTACTAGATGGCGCTGTTTTATACAGATTCTTACCATCGCCGTGCGTTCAAGGACGAGTAGATAATAACAATACAACAAAAAATGTCGGCGACACATATTCCTTTGTGTTAGTGAGTTCGCAATATTCACGCTTCATGTGTTTTTGAGTATTTCATTACTTAAGGTGGATGCTCAAGGGTAGCCCGCGAAATTCAAATTTTCTTACGTTTTTTGCAATATTTGCAGGGCAGTGCTGGTTTGTATGTTGATGAAAATATCGTTCGAGACTGTAAGATATATGAAAATAAAAAGGCAAAGTTGAAACTCTGCGAACAGCAAATTATAGCGCGGCCCCGGAACATAAAGGGCGAGGAAGGAACATGGATGGGTTTTGATTTCCCATCTAAAAATTGTATCAACTGGTCTTGTCATTATCTAGCCCTGTATGGAAGCAGAATTGGAAAGAAATATTGGTTTGGAAGTTATGAGCGTATCATCTTTGGGCGCAAATAAGTAACGTACCTATATAGTATGAAAACGAAAAAAGGGATACCATACAGGGATAGATTGAAATTGAAATTTTTAATACCTAAGTATTAAAAATTTCAAAATAAATTTCGTTTGAACAGATACATCCAATAGATTATTCATGATTACCAAAGGTCTGCATAGAAAATTTTTCGCCCGTTTTAATTTTAATTGTAGGTATTTTTTAATTGTAGGTATTTTTTAAATGTAAGTCTGTTTATTTTTTGTTAATTGTAAGTGAGTTCTTGGTAGTAACATCGCATTGGCGTTATAGCTGTTAAGGTGTTATTTACATAATTTTAAATAAATAAATAAATTGTAAATCGCATTGCAATTCGCTGCAAGTTGCCTCCCCGGTCAGTGGGGAGGACGAGAGGCACGCAACGCGTGTGTGTGGGTGCACACATCCTTGGTTTTGGCCCGCGCGTGGTTTTGTTTGCTATCGTAGGTACGAGTATGGCTTGAACTATGGAATCCGATATTTCTCTATTGATAGTTCGTGTTGAATTTAGAATTTGTCTCTAATTTTACTGAACCTGTCTTTGGACTTTGGATTCCGATTTGATAGTGATTTACGGGCGGCGTTTAAATTTGGACTTGTTGCGTTAGTGAAGTGATCTTCAGCAATTCAAGAAATTATGGGTAAGTGGAATCTTTTATTTTACTTTGTAAAATTCATGAGGGCACATGACGTGACTTTTATCAACAGTAGGTTTGACGAAAAAAAAATTACGTCAGGTAGTTTTAAAAAAATATTTGACCCGTATTTTTCTAGAAGATACGACGCTTTTAACATTCTCAATACGTCACGCCTAGGTATAATTTTTAGCTAGTTCTGACGTCACGAGCTCCCACTCCCGAGTTTCGATGCGTTTTATCTTTGTGAATATTCATTGATTTACAAAAACAAAAAAATATGTGTCCATTATTTTTTAAAACTTTTACTGACGGACTCAATAGATTTGCAATTTTTTGATACTGTCGTCATGCCTATTCTAATGTTTCACGGGCATTTTAGAATTATAAGGTACCGACTGCCTACATCTTTATATAAACAAAAAAAAAAACAAAAAAGGTGAAAAATAACTTTAGCTTCTGAAGTCGGTGACCTTCTTTTGATTGCTCTAGTTTTTTTGTCACCGACTTCAGAAGCTAAAGTTATTTTTCACCTTTTTTTTTTTTTTTTTTTTTGAAGTCGGTTTTATTTTTTGCAAAAAAGTTTTTATTTTTCACTTTTTAGTGGTTCACATGTGCTTGATACATGGACAGTGCATACCGTTACAATTGCAACAAGCCCAAACACAACTCTGGTACATTGTCTCATTATGGAGTTCCGTGACTCTTGGCTTCATCATCAGATCTGATGGTAGAGTGGTTCTTATCAAACGCAAATGCTTCACTTGTTGTAGAAAATACCAAAAACGCAACACGTTTAAATATAAAATTTGAAGAGTTCCCTCGATTTCGCCATTATTCCATCATCAGATCCCGACTTGGTGGCTATGGGACCATTTGGAAAGAATACCCTTTCTAACAAAAAAAGCATTTTCCAAATCGGTTGGCAAGCAACGGAGTTATGCCCGAACAAACATAAAAAAAAAAAAATAGAAACATCCGAATTGAGAACCTCCTCCTTTTTTAGAAGTCGGTTAAAAATGACTTCCTTTTGTTTGTGTACAATGCTGAAGCCGGGCCAACTAAAGCTGCTGTAGGTACTTGTAATAAAATTTGCGTTAAAACTTTTGCATAGGACAAAAGTTTGTGGCAGCATGTTTTGATAAAATTTAAAGCAGGTAGTAATTATAACTACCTACTTACTTTTGACGCAATAACATCATGAAAATCTGTACTTCTATACTAATATTATAAAGCAGAAGAGTTTGTTTGTTTGTTTGGTTGAACGCGCTAATCTCAGGAAGTACTGGTTCGAATTGAAAAAATATTTTTGTGTTGGATAGTCCATTTATCGAGGAAGGCTTTAGGCTATATAACATCACGCTACAATTATAAGGAGCGAAGGAAGAATGAAAAATGTTGCAAAAACGGGGATTTTTTCCTTTCGTTTTTCTCTCTTATGTTACGCAGACAAAGTTGCGCGGGTCAGCTAGTTATATTATAGAGTCCAACTGTTGGACTGCGCGGCGCCATCGCGCCATCGCATTCGTTTCGCTTAGAATGATATTTTCAGTCTCGAGTAATTTTAATTATGTGATAACTTCAACTAAATGATATGCTATAAAGGCCATTTTTAATATAAATTCAATTATCAAGGTAATGCACATACTTATATTTTGGATAAGGATTAATACGGAAAACGGTTTGGCAAAGTAGGTCATATTTTTAAGTTAAAAACGGTTACTTAGAGTTTATCATAGGAGATATACTTAATATATCTCCTATGGTAAACTCTATGGTGTTATTATACATAGGTACATAGATATACTTATTATGTTATTACGGACTTTTCTCTCGCTTTTTATAAGTCTTTTTAACAAAATTTTGTAAAATGTAACAAGCGTTAGCCAGTGTACGCCATGAAAGCTCCCGAAAATTGATACTATTGACGACTTGATCACGAAATATTGATTGTGTGTGTGTAAACACCTTCCTCATATCTCACTCTGTCTATTTGTAAAAACCGCATGAAAATACGTGCCTCAGTTTTTGAGTTAGCCACGGACAGACAGACAAAAAGACAGATGCGGCGGAGACTTTGTTTTATAAAACGCAGTGATAGTGATCCTTTCTAAGTCGGCGTTTTCTATTATGAACGAATAAAAAAGTTTTGGCAATATTTGCGATAGACTCGCTTCCGACACTCCCAAACTCGGCCCGACGAGTGGCGGAAGCGACTACGAGTACTACTAAATTAAATTGTAGTTAGTAATTTTGCTACGGCATTGTAGTATATTTTGGATAGATTTGATTTCTTACAGAATAATCTTTTGTGTTACAGAGGCAAAGGATAATGATAAACGTATGGGCGAAAAGACCAGCCTATGGCCAAGTATCGCTCGCAAAAACAGGTGCAGAGTAAAAGGAGTTTTTAAATGCTAATAAAGAAAATATTCCTGCAACTAAGACTTTTTCTGAATCGTAATTTCTTTTTCGTGTAAACCTAATTAAACGACGATACAAACGGCGGGCGTAGCGGTAGTGAGACTGCCTTACGTTCTTAGAGTCCCAGGGTTCGAATCCCGGTAGGAGCAAATGTTTGTGTGATGAGCATGTACTTACATTATTTTGTTTCCGAGTCATGGATGTTAATATGTACGATAAGTATGTATTTACAAACAAAAAGTATTTGTGTAGTACCTATATCAACTACCTGGTGACCCGCCTAGTCCCTGTGGTTACACAATGTATTGTTGATAACTGTATGCTAAGAGATTATTGTAAACGCTTATCGCACTATTGCCCGCTATTGTAAATAAACAGCCAATAAACAGTTTACAAAATAACACATTTTTTATTTGATGAACCAACAACAAGCCTCACAGTCAAATAAAAAAAAATCGAATCAATGAAATGATTTGTTGATAATAACAATATCTACCTACATTATTCAACGTATAATAATTTTCACACTTTAGCAAGAGAACTCATTGTCACGTAGGCAAAGTCGCAGGTAAGTATTAAGGTAGGAGCTTGACCATTCATAATAACAACTCGGTAAATTGGGTGCATATTTAATACGTTTCACGCAGTGATAATCATAAGTTCTAACACCTATTTGTTTGAGTTCATGTTGTCATTCAAACATGAATCACACGACCGCCCGCGCTGTCAATTCTTCAATGAAATCACGCATACATGTATGTCTCACTCAGCGTCAGGACACAGATTAGTGCTTATGTGTACACGCACTAGCTCCTTACTGCTCACCACAGCGTCTATCCCTTTCGCTCGTGATGTCGGATGATGAGATGGAGAGTCAAGAATTGTCATTGAAAGACAGAGTAACTACCTACCTACTTCTAGAACGTTTCGTGTTATGTAGTTCCGGGTTTAATAAAAATGAGAAAAATATGTAATTATTTAGCTCGGAAATGTTTAAAGATTTTTAAAATTTCTATAAACAGTAATACATTTATGTTGTTTTAAAGTTTAAATTGAATTAAAATGAAACAACTAAACGTAATTCAGTTACGATTGTGGTAATATTGAATTTGACAAATTGAGTAAAACGCCATCTACTGCAAACAGGTCTAAAGAAGATGATCTACAGATGGCTGACTTTTGACAACTTTATCAATCTGCGGGTACGAATTATGTAAAAGGCTTTCTTTATCTATTTTGTTGAATTATCGTGATAAATGAGCGTAAATAGATAGATTAGCGTTAGACAAGGAACTTTTGATTTTTGCTAATCTTATTTCTTCCAAAATCTACCGTATAACGCATTTTAGTGATTGTTAATTTCATTACTGCTACCTATGCTGCCATCTATTGTTTTTTTTCAAGACTATTTATAATTTGTTCTAGTTGAGACCCCATGGTATGGGCTATAATCTACCACGCGGGCCCAGTGCGGTTTGGTAGATGTCACATGTCTTCGAATTTTTAATTCTAGGACATACCGGTTTCCTCACGATGTTTTCCTTCACGGTTTTGAGAGCAGTGGTGATGAAATAAATTACACAAAGTAATGCGCCTGTCTGGAACCCACGACTTACTATTCGCAACTTCACCACTACGCCACCGCTGCTCTCTTATAGTTTTTTTTATTTTAGATTTTGTTTTTCAATGCACTCTTTACCCGTTATAAACAAGCAACTACTTCATCTTAGTCACTTTAAAAGATTTATTGTAAAGACGCTACAGTAGTTGTAGTGTGTATTTGGCACAAAATTATCCACCACCCAAGTATAATGGAGCATTAAATCGAAAAATAGTTCTAGCAACTCTTAAGTAATTTTAAAAGACCTATTCAACGATACTCCACACGATGGGGAAGACGACGAAAAAAAAACATCCCCACTTCACAATACAGCTAAAAAAATATTTTTTTAAATTTTATTTTATTATTTTGTCGGCGTAATTGATATACACACCCCTATAAAATTACAGCTTTCTAGTTATAACCGTCTCTTAGCAAAACCTCGGAGAGACAAAAGAACGGACATAACGTGACTATAAGCGTTCCTTGTCAGGACTGCGGAACCCTAAAAACGACAACGGTAAATAATACTTTAGGCACGGTCATAATATCATCTTAACTAAAACTTAGGTACTACTTAACATTATTTTTATCAAATCAGATTCAAAATCAGGCAAATTGCAAACAAATTTTCCTTTGTCTAAAAAAATAAGAGCTATTGTTACTTGTAATCAGATTACTTGAGAGCCATTGGTTACTTGTATACCGAGCGATCCACAGTCGAAGTAATACCCAAGTCTATAACGGTAATACTGGCAGCTTCAACGTGGATGTCGGCTTGCTCCAAGGGTCGGTCCTAAGCCCTTAAATCTTCCTGTTGAAGACCTAGGCCTTGATTCTGCTATTACGATAGTGTCAGAATAGGCGATCATTGAAGTCACAGTGATCAAGTTCTGTCAAGTTTTGACAAGTTTGGTAATCTACCAATATAATGGCGTCATTATGACTTCTCAATGAACAAGCACTGACACTCCATTGAAGGAAATGGCATAGAATATTAATCTCGTACATGAAATCTGGCATGAATAAATGTTCACATTTTGTAGTAGATTTCGAAAACCATTTGTACTAATGGTTTTATAATAATGGCAATACGAAACAGCCATTAAAACACAATTTTATTACGAGATCATCGACCGACCAATGATCGACCATTGTGAATTTAGCAGATTACGAACTTATAGCAAAATGACAATAGGATGAGAATGGAATCGTGTTGGAGTGACGAATTTATTAAAATAGCAGAATTAGGCTCCTGGTGTATCGACAGTTTTGATATGGGAGGTAGGGGACGAATCGCTGGATGAAACGGTAGAGAAAGACCAAGAAAACTGTAGATGGATTGTGTGAGGAGTTATATAAAAGGAAAAGGAGTAAATGATAGCCTAACGGTTGACAGAGGAAAAAGTAACAATAGACAAGAACAGGAAGATAATGGTATTGAAATATTAAGGTATTCACATTAGTACATTTTAGAGGGAAATAGTCCATGCATTATCTTGCTGAACTTCCTATTTCAAATATTTATGTACTCGGTCCAATAAGAAATAGATAAGTGGGCTAATAGTAAAACAGATAGGTGGGCTAAATGCCAACGTTTGTACGTGTGTGTGTATGTCTGCTACTCTTTCACACAAAATCTACAAAACGGATCTTAATGAAACTTTACAGTAAAATAGCTTATAAAGACATTGTGTATAAAAATATGAATTTACGCGGCCGAAGTCGCGGGTGGAAGCTATAGTAACTACTAAATTCGGCTTACAATTATTATACTTTTTATTGCCAACGTAAACCGCATCGCGTCTTAAAATATTTCTATATTAGCTTTTAACTATGCAATTTGTTTGTAATGTATCACGCAGTGGGTGCTTTGTTTTCTTCTTTCTTGGCTTCCGAGGTTTCGGTCTCGTTGTAAGCCGGGTTGTCAACACCGGAGTCACTACCGCCATCTGCGTTGTCTGGCACTAACTTAGTGCGGTTCGAATCCGGTTCTTTAACCTTGTCCACGACGGAGTTCTCAAGTTTAGCTTCAACTATACTAGCGACATCTATCGCTGGAACAATCTTATCACCGTCTTTATTAGTTTCACTGCCCTCAATGTCCGCAGGCGTTTGCTTCTTCTTACAGAAGTCATCTTCATACACCACTGCCCTCTTTCGTAAATAAAATGTATTGAATAAATAATAAATGCAGCCAGTGATGAATGTCGCGCAGGCGAATATCTGGTAAGTTGGTCTGGTACCGAAGAACTTCATCAGGTAACCACCGATAAGACTCCCAGATCCTTTGCCTGTAAAAGAAATAGTAATAATTCAGGTCGGGCAATAAAAAATGTGAATTCCATTCTGCCATTTACATGAAAACCAAAAAATAATGTTCTATTTCTCAACAAAAAAATGATATACCCAGACAATTTCGAAAAATAATAATAGACGTCGATCAAATTTAAGCACTTCGATGGAACGGATGGACGGTGGACGAAATTGTTGAAATAAATCTGGCGACAAGCAGGGGATCTCCTTTTCAATGTTACAGGTTTGTGGTTTACTGTGGCAAATGCGGAGTTTTTTAATTTTAAAAGCCGCAAATGAGGAAGTTTGGCCTCCTCTGACCTGGCGATCATTCAAATCACCAACTCGAGAAATGAACATACCGACTCCAAAGTAGATTCCTCCGAGAAGTCCCTGCACGGAAGTGTCAGTGGTGGTTGAGGAGAGGCGCGCCGCGTATGTCACGGCGGCCGTGAACGACAGCGATGACGTCACCGACTCCAGCGCCTCGAACACCAGGCACAGCCAGGGGTTGTAGATCAGTGAATAACCTGTAAACGAAACGAAGTATGTTAATGGAATTTTAAGATATTTTGACAAATCAATCGCATTAGTGACTGTCTCGTTGGTGTAGTGGACTTGCGACCATGACTACTCAGGAGCACTAATGCTGAGTATGAAACCCTTCCTGGGTTCGCTTTCCAGGTCGGCGAAGAGTTATTGGGTTTATCCATCAGAAATTTCTCAGGGGGTCTAGACAATAGCATAGGTAGTTTACTGAAGGTCCAAGTAATAGGGGTTCCAATTAATTGAACCTACAATACAACTAGCGGAATGTGAGTGTACGTACTAGTTGGTATCACCAATGCCTAGTCCTTCGTTTTTTTTGGTTTTCATCTGGACTGGTTGTTAGCTAAAATTGGGCCCAGTAAGTGGTGATGTTGCCGACATTCAGAAAAATACACTTAACGCGTTTGACACGTCTTAAGAAGTACCTACCAGCCTGTAACACGTTTGCCAGCCCTAACGTCTCTTGAAAATATATGGTAATTTATCAGAAAGACTTGCATTAAGTAAAGTACTGTAGAAACAAAAGGGAAATCAGCCAATGAGAGGAAAACTAAACGGTGAAAGTGGA
Source organism: Xestia c-nigrum (assembly GCA_916618015.1). Classification (NCBI taxonomy): domain Eukaryota; kingdom Metazoa; phylum Arthropoda; class Insecta; order Lepidoptera; family Noctuidae; genus Xestia; species Xestia c-nigrum. The sequence goes on from OU745245.1 coordinate 10,200,083, forward strand.
CCTGCAGCTTACAAAGTCACTGAACGAGACGCAAGTCGCGAGTCGCTGATCTAGTGTGTTAACCTTCGGTTCAATCGCTACTTATCTGATCTTATCAAATTGCAATTAACAATGCTATAGATGTAATAATTATGACATAACTCCCCACCTTAGACTAACCTCATTATTTTAACAATGGTAATTATTATCCTATTGTGTACGCTATATCGCACACAAAGATCGGTATTTGAAAGTGGTATCCCAAACACATAAAGGCGGGTACATATAGGTATAGCCTATTGAGAGTATCGATCTGGTGTTAAGAGAAAATGTGTTAACATATTGTATTATCGTTTCTTAAAGATTTCAGTGTCGTTAAGGAAATTAATTAACAGAGGTAGGTACAATTTCATGTAATTCCATTACGATACAAGCTTGGACGACCTCCATACATGGTTCATCACGCTATCACTTACCGAGTAATCTAATTGCATAGAAAATAAATCCAATGAAGATCACGTTGGCGTGCCCCAGCCTTCTGATGATGGGACCTGACAGTACGAGAAGTGGAAGACCAGCGATACCCCCCACCGTTATCGTGATGCCCATGAGAGATCGCGACGCACCCAGGTCTTGTAGCAGCCAGAATAAGAAGCTCTCGATGTAACCCCAAGCAGTTCCTGAGAATAACACGTCATAAATAAAATACCTAATATTTAAAGTAATCTAAATTTAAGCTTGTCAGAGAGAACTCGAACGCAGTTTTGTGAATATTAAACTAAGAGACCGGGTGAAAACCTCGTTGATCAAGAAAACGACAAGATCTTCTGACGTGATTAGGCAGGCACTCAAGCTTAAATGGAGATGGCCAGGACAGATTCAGAGGCTGGAACCACAACGATGGGCCAAGATCATAACAAACTGGACCCCCAGATCTGTTAAAAGGTGGAAAGACGACATGGTAAAGACTGCTGGAATCCTTTGGGCCAGGAAAGCTAGATCTCGAGACATATCCAATGGAAACATTTGGAGGAGGCTTTTACCGCCTCAGGCGGTCCTTACAATGAGTGTGTTAGTACCAGACAACGCAAGTACTAACACACAACTCTAACAAACATATATTTTTTTAATTTTATTTACTTTTTTACTAATATACTAATACCATTTTATTTTATTTAAATCGATGATTTGTCTAAGAGCGAACAATTTCAAACTTGTACCTACTAAGCAAGGATTTAATAAACGCTTTTTTATATTATTATTTATTTTTAAATTTAAGCTAATAAGAAAAGGACACTGCCCAAACAATCATTTTAATAATTAAACCCCATAGCTTATGTTAAACGTTTTAAATTCCAACGTATATGATGTATGAGATGGCCACATAATGTAACTGCAAAAGCAGGCTTTAGAAACAAAAAAGCTGAATAAGTAAAACGAACTGTGAAATCGAAATTCGTTTCATTTATTCAGCTTTATTATTTTTTCAAATAAATTGTTGTAGGTAGTGTAGGTAGCCAACAATATATAAAATAAATATCGCTGCACATAACACAGCGACTTGGGTTGTCAAATTGGTGTATGTATGTGCGTCATTGGCAGACAATAGGTTTTAAAAACAAAAAAGAAAAATAAATATATGTATAAAACCAGCTGTACAATTGAAAACAAGGAAATTAATGTTTAATTTTGAAATTCGTTTAATTTATTCAGCTTTATCAGTATTTAAATATTTTTGAAGGTAAGTGTCCGACAACTTGGTGTACGTGTGTCATTGGTTTGTCGCTTTTACATTTTAGCAACATAATTATACTAAACATCATCAAAGAAAACATTTTTTTACGGTGAACAATTAATCGAAAAAATGTCATGATGTCTTCGGCAGCCGTAAACAAGGGGTAACACCGGTGGCGTAGGTATCTCATATCTTCGGCCGAAGTATCAATTTGAGAACCGCACGCTATCAGTCGGTTTCTCAATTGTTAGCATTGTAGTTGAGTTCCTGTAAAACTCTACTTTAGCAGTATTGCATCGCGGTGACTTTTTTGTATGTTCTCAACTTTAAATTCTTAATTCAGAAAGGGGAGATTTCGTTTCCAAATTATGAATATACGACGACCATTACCAAATTGGTGACATATATTGACTGTCAACAAGCTTCGTTTGACCGCTCCTAAAAAGAGAGTGTTACGTTTCATTTGTCATTAGTATAATGTCGCCTTCCCTTAAGTACCCGTGACTCGTATTCTGCTACGTTTGCCCTGGTAGTCTGACTTTCAGTATGTGACTTACTACCTACTTAACGTCTGTTGCCTCTTGACCTATAATTTAAAACAGTTTCAGATCATCTTTATGACTTTTAATTAAATCTTACCCATTATGAAGCACGCAATGAAAAGCGCAACAATTTCGACGTTCCTGAACACAGTAATAACATCTTCCAGAAGGTTCTGTGCCGGCTGCTTGAACTCCAGGTCAATGCTCAACATGAGCGCTCCTGAAGCCACCTTCAAGACGGCGTACAGGTAAAACGCTGGCCTGGAAATTATAAATACATTTTTTGAGGTCATACCTACACACCCTGCATTGAGCAACGTGCGCGGTCGTTCGCACATCGCTATGTGTAGATCCCACCTCAGGCTCTATTCCCATAAAACTGAACTGTATTCCTACTCCTTTTCTGTTCACGATGTTTCACAATCGTACTAGGGTTGTGAAACTCACTTCCGCCTAACATTCAAGATTCTAAAACTTTATTTCTTTTTAAAAGCAAGTCAAAGAGCATTATTACTTCTCTTCCGTACAGTAATATTCTATATAAATTTATGTGTAGGTATGTATATGTCTCCGTAAAATAGTCAAACACGTTAGATTCTCTAGCGAGATTGTAAACTCTCGAAATATTGTCAACTGAACATACTGCTTACAATATAACGCTTTTTTTTTCGGTAGATTGTAATCTATCGAAGTGAAACCGTAATATTGTGAAATGCATGCGATGGAAGTCAACTCACACGGTGTGCAGGATGGGGAGGAGAGGAGGGGTCCCTCTTGCCCCATGATATTACTCTCATGAAAAGATAATGTACCGTTCCTGAGAAGCGGTTTATAGAAAAAAAAAACAAATAAACTCTTCAACGGGAGAAAAAATATTGTTGTTTGTGTGCATAGTTGATTTTGAAAAGTATGTGCAATGCCTCTAGTCGCTGCAGTAATGTAAGTATTAATTATCTGTAGAGTGTGGATCATCTACATTGCGAAAATGTTGAGAGTTTGTGTTGTGTTTTAAATTGTATATCTGCAACTGACCTGATTGAAGAAAAAACTGACCGCTCAGTTCAGAATTTTTATCGATTGTAAATTTGTTCCGTTTTAAATGACTGTTTTTCTCGCACTCGAATACAAAAGCACCTCGAGACTAAACGCCAATTTAATATACACTCGCTTTGATTGACTCTCCCTCGCAAGCTCGGGAGTCAAACCAACTCGGGTATATTATGGCTTCGTTTAGTCCCTAGTTATAAAATATACTATTGTGTGAACATAAAAAAATAAATATATTGTACACAATTGTTGGAAGTTACAGCTACTTAATTTTTCAGAAGACGTTTTATAGACACCCTCGTTGTTTCGGGGATGATAGCACTTATTTTCCGGACAGAGACTTTAATACTCGATATTTTTTTGAAGTTCCTCATCAATATTACGTAAGATATGGTTTCATACGTGATACGCCAGTATGTTTGTCTGTAATTACAATAATAACCGCGACCACCGCGTGCATATCCATTACCAGCAAGTTATACCTACATATATCGCCACGCATTATTCGAATACGCAACGCAAACGCAAATATTTAAATTGTAAATTTGTTTTACCACGGCAAAAAATGTTCGAATAGTATTGTTTAGCTCACTCAGGCAGTATTTTTTATCTAGGTACAAGTACAAGCTCACTTTTTTCGGTGTAAACACTTTTTTGCTCGACCTTAGTTCAATGAGGGCACATCTATGTTTTAAATCTGTAGGTTATCAAGCCATAGATTGTTTTGAAAAAGACGCATTGCAGTGCACAAAGCCTATATATTCATTTGCTTAGGTAGTAGGTTGAACTGACTTTTTGGGTAATCTGACTGAAACATTGCTGAATACATGATGTTCGCACTGTATGCTTTACCTCAGAGATCATTCGATCCGAATGGATTTAAGGATGCAAGTAATAGCCTATACTTACTTCTACTACTAATTCTCTTTTATTTTCATACAATGTGTCATAAGCTTTGCCTTGTATGCGTCGAATAGTTAGGTATTGCATTCTCACACAACACTTTTATTTTTGAAAATGGCCACTATGAATGATGAATCATGCTTTGTATGCATTACTTATTGAACAACATTATAAGTTACATTATACATCCATCATTATGAAGAAGTATGGAAATACTTCTACTAAATGTTTTAATTTTATTTTTCTTCCCCTTGGTCGCAATTTTAGGACAACTTAGTGAATCATAGTAGAATTCTTTTTTAGTTTCAGCAGATGCGGCAACACCTGTTGCCTAAACTACAGTTTTAAGAAGTCGCCATCTTTGGTTCACTAATGTCGGTTGTTACAGCATCAGCGATTGCGTAAACTTAAACTAAAGGCCAAACTCTCTACGACTGTTGCTATCGTGCTGGCAGAATTCAAAATTCCACTCCTGTCCCACTCCTGGGCCTAGTAAATTACCTAAATATAGTTTTATTTCTTATCCTCCAGAAAACTAGTATTTGTTTCTCGTCCAGTCTGGTTTCAAGATAAGGTAATCTATACTAATATTATAAAGCAGAAGGCTAATCTCAGGAACTACTGGTTCAAATTGAAAAAATATTTTTGTGTTGGATAGTCCATTTATCGAGGAAGGCTTTAGGCTATATAACATCACGCTGCCATCATTAGGAGCAGAGCAGGAATGAAAAATGTTGCCAAAACGGGGACGTTTTTTTCCTTTCGTTTTTCTCTCTTATGTGACGCAGACGAAGTTGCGTGGGTTAGCTAGTTAAATTATATTACTGCTACTATGCATCGGCCACAGTGTGATTGGAATTCTATAAGTTGTTTACCTACATCACGTGCGGCGGTCATGGATTTTTTGATCGCTAACCGAATGACCCCGCCAACATTTTGCAATCACACAAAATCAACTGGCTGTCTCATCCATCCTCATTTAAATCTTTAAGATGTACTGTTAAACCTTTTCTAACCTCCGACACACAAAACGACAGGGTGTTATAAGTTTGACGTGTCTGTTTGTGTGTATGTTTATGGCATCGTAGCATCCGAACGGCTGAACCAATTTTGATTTAGTTTATTTTGTTTGAAAGGTGGAACGGGCTGGACTAGTAGAATACCTACTATACGCTATAATAAATTTCAAATCCAAGATGGCCGCCACTACAAAATGGTGAATTACCTTCATTGTTTTCACAAGTCTCACAATATGGGTATCAAATGAAAGGGCTTGCTAGGACTAGTAGAATAATGTACACTATGCACTGTTTTAGACTTTCACGGTTTTTCACTACACTTAAAGTACTTACGGGATTATATCCATGATTTTCTTTGTTTTGAGCACCCGATATCAAAAAACCCACCTGAAATCACGGATATAATCCCGTAAGTACTTTAAGTGTAATGTACACTATATTGAAATATAATATGGAATAAATAAATAAAATAAATGTCGCTGGACATTAACACACATTGCCATCTAGTGCCACACTAAGCAAAGTGTGTGTCGAGGACACCAGATAGTTGATATACTACATGTATACTTTTTTTTTTTTGTTTGTAAATACATACTTATTATACATATATATTAATATTATATTATTATACTACACATACGATATTATACTACACATTAGTAGAAATCGTCACAAAACGAAATGCATACGGCATTTCGTTTTTGTGACGATTTCTACTAAATCGCACAACCCGTAAGCCGTGTTATGGAACTTCGTTCCAAAAAAATAAAAAATAAGTACCTTGAAATTATGTGCCGGGGGTATTTAATTTTTATAATTCAATAACTTGTTTTATTACCTACCTATTTCTTCATTTGAAACACTTTTAGGTTTTTGGTCTGCCCATTACAACCTTATTACATAACACTTAATTAAAAAAATTTTTTGAAAGTGTTAATTAAAACTTAATTGCGACTTTTACATTGACCTTGTGGCAGATAAGCTTTTAGTGAGAGATTATGCAACATTACCTGAAGTCGGTGTACCCTTTCCCTCGGCTAGCGTAGTCTATGAGCATGCCAGAGAGTGGTGAGGAGATCATTCCTCCGATGCTGCCATAGACACGCTGGAGCCCGTAGTCGGCCTTCTGCTCCCTGACGATGGCTATCACAGCCCCTTCGAACATTGCGAATGCTGTCCCGCCAATGATACCAATAAACACTCGAACCTGAGGGTGAACAATGTGAAGATCAAGTAAACTGTTTTAAAAGAAAGAACTTGTTCCTTCTTACATCACTCTACAGCCGTCCATTGCTGGATATAGGCCTCATCAATCGTCTCGATTCTCAGAAATGTTCATCCAGTTGTTACCAGTCTGTGCTACCAGCCTCCCCGCAAAGATCGTCGCTCCACCTCCTAACGTGCGTGATAGTAACTGCTTGGTTTGGAAAGGTTTACAAAAAAGTCGAGAAACGGGATTCAGGTAGATCTAGGTATATTGATCCAGATATGGTGCTTGAACAAGGAATATTTAGCCTGGACAACAGCTTCTTGTCCGATTACCACAAAAGAGGGGAAGAGCAGAGTGTAGAGGAGGCTTTCAAGATTAGATCAGGTGAAAAAGAGACCCCGTCGTACCGTTTGCACCATTCACAGGAGAGACGAAGGACGCGATGTGGATTTAAACCAATGTGATTGGACGATTCTCCCTCTAGGCCTCACTATTCTTCCTCTCTATTTTAAGCAGTGATGTAATGAAGAAAAAGAAAAACACAGTAATTTTCTTTACGTACAATGTCTATCCACAAGAAAAAAATGTCAACGTAAACAAAAGAGTTAGCATACAAAAGAATTATCATAGGCTTTGTTTGATGCTTTAATTAATTGCTTGTTGTTGCGTTGGAGATTTATATCCCAGTAATCCGTAACGACAATGTAACGACTATATAATCTGTAACTGCCTCAACAAAACAATGAATTGATTAAGGAAATATAGATGACATTATACGTTATACGTATCTTACGGTTCGTGTTAAAATCAATAGGCATGACAGTATCAAAAAATTGCAAATCTATCTAGTCCGTCAGGTATAGTATGTACGAGTATTGGAAAATACTGTACATGTCTTTTTTGTTTTCTTGTAAATCAATACATATTGACAAAGATAAAACGCATCAAAACTCGGGAGTGGGGGCTCATGACGTCAATACGCTTTAAAAACTATACCTATAGGCGTGATATACAATTTATTGAGAATTTTAAAATCGTCGTATCTTCGTCAATTTTGATAAGACAAAATACGGGTCTAATATTTTTTGAATATCTAGCTGACGGTCCCATTGGATTTTTTTGTCCTCTATCCTATTCAATAAAATATAATGCTAGTTATTATTTATCTCAGGTCAGACTTTTAGACCACTGACTACCTGTAGCGACTGTCAAAAAACTTAAAATGACAGCCGGAACAAACGGCATATCGTCATAACGACTTATCTTCCAAATAATATCATACATCTTATTAACAAAAAGTTCAGTATTCTATAAAGTGCTTGAATTGACTAAACTTTGAACTTAGGACGTGTTTACAGACCGTAGATCTTTAATTAGGTAGATGATATCTATTTTTGTATAGCAACTGAATAAAAAATGTCTTAAACTTATAACAAAAACTATCGCCAGTTTTTGTTAGGATTCGAAGATGGTTAATATAACCGCAATCATACAACTACTGTTGTTTCATTTTATTTTACCTTTGATTTTGCTGCACAATGATCTTTATTGTCATTGACGTAAGGTTTAGGTCAGAGGTAATGTAACTGTGAAAAGCCTGTATCTAGTATTGACATTCGACATTACTTAAATGCGGTCAAAGGCAAAAGGTTTGACTACCTTTGACCCTAAGCAGGCATTAGAACAATAACCACCGCATTCTCGTATGTCATGCGCTGGCGCAGTACGTGGTGTGGGTATCTAAGCTCTCACACATTGAGGACAAGGCCGCAAGTCTTGCCGATGCCGCGGTCGTTGCGAAACAATGATTAAGTGAGCCTGACTGTGCCTTAGCTCGGAAATCTAGAAAGCGTTCAGTAACTGCTACCTACGTCTTGTTAATTTTAAGATAAAACTGTGGGATGATTCTTTGTCAAAGATTTTTTTCTACCGTTGTTTTATTATTTCTAAAAGTCCATGTTGTCCCACTGCGTGGCAAAGACGTTCTTCCCCTCCTTCTTCCACATTTCGCGATCTAGTACGATCGAAAGAGAAAGAAAGATTGCGAAAGAGTCTAGATCATCCCGCCATCTCCTTCAGGGCCAGCGTTGTCGTTTCCTGCAACTTGGTATCCAAGACAGCAAATATGTTGTGATTGCTGCAATGCGATGAGATGTTTATTGTTTACAAAACACCATAACATAACATCACGCCCCATTTTGGGGATAAGCATCCACTGCGTGGTAATTTTTGCTCATTGCTCCTCCGACATGCGGCAGACGTGACCAGCCCAGTTCCACATCAACCTTTGTTTTTGTTTGCCTACCATTTAAGCCTTTAAGGGATAATCCTTTAAAGGGATCTTATTTTTTCTTTATTAAGACACTTTTACTACGACAAGAATCCTGAAATTGTTGCTGTTTCCTCGCCAACACATGTATTGGGTACCTGATTATTTTTTCTGATTACAGTGTTGGTGGGGACCAACACTGAAATCGGAAAAAAAAATACTTTTACTAGGGGTAGTAAAAGTATTTTATAACGTTAAGCACAATGCAGGGGGCTTTGCTCTCATCTTGATTTAACCATCATACGAGATATGGTAAACTAAAACTAAGCCTGAGATATTAAAATACTTTATACTATTAGCAATATTATAAGATTTACATAATGTGGTTTAGTGAAGGTTAACATTTCAACACTAATAGTCAAAATGTCAAGCAGCTGCTGATACAGTTGCATACCGAGATTACGTTTTTAGTATTCGGAAGTTAACCTTTACATAATAAAAGTTTATAAAATTTTCAATGTTGATATTATTGTCATGTTGTTCGGAACTAGCTGATATTTTTCTGCTTACCGTGGCAATTTTTTTTAAATGTATTTGGCCTAAAGCTACGTGAACTCCGCTCGCTGATGTAAGCAGTCATAAGATCATCAAGTGTGCCGGTGACGGGCATGCGGCGCAAGACGGGAGATGCGCCACTGTGTGTGGAAACACGCTGCATACACATTTGAGATCTGAGCCGTCCATGAACGGGGATCTAAGCAAGTGAGGAGATTGTCTTTGCTACGGCCGACCTGGGTTCGGAGTCTGTTCAGAGATTTCCAAGCCAGCCACGGTAAAGCATGCTCAGGTGGAAGTGGAAGCCTTTCAGACAGTTCAATGAAGTTGTCAGTTTTAAATAGATCTCGCCAGACATCACATCTGGCTGTGGAGGCATTACTATTCGCTGGACTAGATCGGCCAACTTACCAAAAAAGCTTTTACGGCTTTTCAGCCTCTGAAACTGGAATCTAACTGATCACACTTGTACTAACTGAGCACACTTGTTGAGCTGTATCGATAAACTTTTCAATGGTGAAGTATGCACAACTGAAATCGTGCATTGAAACTATGTGTGCATTTTCATTATCATATAAATCTTTCACGGATGTTTGGATATCGTCACCAAAACTTTTAATGACTAGAAAATTCATTAGAAAATTCGTTACCTATCGTCTATCATGTCATTCGTCACCTATTTTGGTCCTAGATAGTCGCTTACAAGTCAGACTTCTACACCCGATTAGAGTCCATTAATCAACAAAAGCGAAGGTATTGCGTATTTGTTTCACCTTCGTAGAAAACGGAGGCAAAAACTTGGAGTAACCACTACTGTTCAGTGGCAATGGGACGTTGGGCGCAGCCGTCGATCAGACGGAATGGGAACGCGAGCAATGGCTCGGGTCGCCTCACCGTATCAAGTTCGCCATTACCCAGTTAGCGACGATTAGCCGGCAATCTTTCCATCAGCGGATCCGTTCAATCTGCATGAGTTTACGTTAGCGCTCCACGTGCTCACTACAATTTTTGTTTTTTAGGTATGTACATAAATTACATAATCGAGATCCACCTTCAGCTTCATTAGCGTTCATTAATACTTCATCCTCCAAGCCTGCTTTAAAAAAATGCAGACATCTACATTTTAGCAATCTAGTTTACTAGTCTAAGAACAAAATTGTTAGTTTAGAGGTCACATGGTAACTTACGGCGAGGTAGCACCAGAAGGTGAAGGCGGGGTCCAGCTCAATTTGCTGCTGCGTGTTGTCGCAGAGACTCTTGCGCGGCGTGGACGCGGCGCATGCGGCGCGACATCCGGACAATTTTCGCGACCCTGCCTGCACTCGAACTCCTCCGTCTTGACCCTGATAAACAATTGGCTGGTTTATTGGTTGTTATATATTCTACCTATCACCTTTAACAACCGTGGCAGTACCACGAAGTTGTTATGAGCCCAGCTCTTATAAATGACAAAAAAACAACCAATAGATCACTCTTTATGTCATGAATTTATGATGTTTTATTATGTTCTCTTTTGTGGGTACATAAATGATAAAATTAACAAATAAGACCTGAATACAATGGAAACATTACGCTTCGACTAAACTAAACACTACGACAATCGATTTTAGGTTTTAAGAGTCCTATTACACTTTACGCAAACTTATGAGATTTGACATTTGACGCTGTAATTTTCAGCAGCCGTAAGAAATTTTAATTATTTACTGATGAATAACGATAGTCCCACTTTCTTTCTAGAAAGTTGGAGTTACACATTTTCATATTTCTTTTCGTGTACTTTACTATGAATATTTTACGAACTCAATTTGCAAGAAAAACCGTCGTCAAATCACATAGTTACATTCAATTCTTATAAAAATTAGTAATAGATAATTTAAATATTTTACTTGAATGTTGGAGTTCTATAATTTCGTTAAATTTCTTGAGTTTTCACAAAATAAACCGTAAAGAAAGCACAATTTAAGACAAAAATGTCCCGTTTAAGCGGCCATTATATTCCAAATAATCTCAATTTTATCAAATAAATTAATATGATATAAAACTTCGATCTTCAATGAATACGTTTCTTTAGTTTTCGTTTGTCAGTATAATAAGACAACGTTACAATAAATAAAATTAAAGCACTCCAAATTCTGCATCAATTCAGCTCGCTCCACAGCTTAAGTCATTCTGACGCGAGCGCTGGACGAGGAAGGGCCTCAAGTCTGCTATTACAATAGTGTCAGAATAGTCGATCATTGATTTCATAATGGTCAAGTTCTGTCAAGTTTTGACAAGTTTGGTAATCTACTAGGTAATATTATAATGGCGTCATTATAACTTTCCAATGGTCAACTACTGACACTCCATTGAAAGAAATGTCATAGAATGGTAATCACGTACAAATTGACCAAAGTGTAAAAATAAATTTTAAGCGAAATCTGGCATGAATAAATGTTCGCATTTAGTAGTAGACTTCGAAAACCATTTAATTTTGTACTAGGGGTTTTATAATAATGGCCTTACAACAATGTCATTAAATCTCAATTTTCTTACGAGACCATTGACCGACCAATAAATAAAAATCAAAATAAATAAATATCGCTGGACATGATACATAGCGCCATCTAGTGCCACACTAAGCAAGTTTTATGTCGTGGTCACCAGAAAGTTGATATACTTACTACATAATTATATACTTTTTGTTTGTAAACATACTTAAACATAAATAAATAAATGACTCGGAAACAAATGTCCATGCTCATCACACAAACATTTGCTCCTACCGGGATTCAACCCGGGACCCTTAGAACGTAAGGCAGCCTCACTACCGCTGCGTCATTCAGGTCGTCAAATGTTCGACCATTGTGAATTTAGCAGATTACGAACTTTAAGCAAAATGACAATGGGATGGGAATGAAATAGTGTTGGAGTGACGAATTAATAAAAATAGCAGAATTGGGCCCTGGACAGTAAATTGTCGTCAATAACAATCCACTCGTGTATGTCGATCTAAATAATTCTGACGTAAGAATTTGTATTTGCAATAAAATTGTAATAAGTAGCACTCTTAACAAAAATTGATAGTATTAGTATTATATTAAAGTTCATGAAACACATAACTATCTGGTATCTCCTGACAACAAAGCCTTTAAATGAATATTCAAAAAGTACTAAAAGCACTCATCATCATCATCATCATCATCATCTCAGCCGAAAGACGTCCACTGCTGGACATAGGCCTCCCCCAAGTGTCGCCACATTGACCGGTCCCTTGCTACTCGCATCCACCGGATTCCCGCAACCTTCACCAGGTCATCGGTCCACCTAGTGGGAGGTCTTCCAACGCATCGTCTTCCGGTTCGCGGTCGCCACTCCAGAACTTTTCGGCCCCATCGGCCATCCGTTCTGCGAGCAATGTGGCCTGCCCACTGCCACTTAAGTTTAGCAATTCTTCGGGCTACGTCGGTGACCTTGGTTCTCTTGCGGATCTCTTCATTTCTGATTCGATCACGCAAGGAAACTCCGTGCATAGCCCTCTCCATTGCCCTTTGGGTGACTTTAAGCCTTTTGATAAGGCCCATTGTGAGCGACCACGTTTCGGTTCCGTATGTAATCACTGGCAACACACACTGGTCATAGACTTTCGTCTTGAGACACTGCGGTAAGTTGGACGAGAAGATACCGCGCAGCCTCCCGAACGCTGCCCAGCCGAGTCGGATTCGACGATTGACCTCCTTCTCGAAGTTAGACCTACCTAACTGGACCGTTTGTCCTAGGTTTACATAATCGTCTACAATTTCGAGTGTAGAGTCTCCGATCTTGATAGGAATGGGTGTGACATGGGCATTCAACATGACCTTCGTCTTGTCCATGTTCATTTTTAGACCCACTCTTTTGGAGGCTCTACTGAGGTCATCGAGCATTGTACTGAGGTCCTCCATGGTCTCAGCCATGACCACAATATCGTCGGCAAACCGAAGGTGAGTGATGTACTCGCTAAAAGCACTAAACACATTTATTTCATACTCAAATTCTAAGAAGTCTGTTGGCTAATTGGGTGGTTGTTTTTTGCATTATTATCTTCAGTTTTTGTACTAACAAAACTAATCATTTTACCTACCTTGAGCACATAATATAACCACACAATTTCGTGGAAATTTAAAAACTATAAAATTAAGACGTAAGACGCTTGAACTCACCGTAAAGTTTTTTCATAGTTCTAAATTTTTTTCATGGATTTTTTTTTTTTTGGATTCTTTTTTACGTAGGTACGGACGTACGTATTTTATGTGTGAACTATGTAACAGCATGTCATAAAAATTGTTTGAGCTTATTTCAAGTCACAGTAGAAGTTTGAGCAAAAATAATACAGGGTGTAAACAACCTCATCACAAAGCCGTCAACCAGGCAGCGTTTTTTTAAACCATATCCATGGGCCACAGGGCGCAAGGTAACGTTAAAGAAAATACATAGAAAAACCAAGTAACCGAACCAGAAAGCAAAAATTCGCTTCGTTCGCTCGTGCTACTATCTTCTGTCTAAGTGTTCCTAATAACAAAATTAACTTTATATATCAAAAAATATACCAGCGTGCTCAGACATATTATTATGTCCTTTGCGTTCATAAGCCTTTCTTTATAAATAGGCAGAATGGCGTATTTTTTTAATAAAGGACAAAAAAAAACCTATCAAATTCGAGGTGGATGCAAAAATTTTCAACCGTTCGCTTTTTGAATCCTTATTGATGGGCTTTTCTGCATAGATCGGTCAACTCATTGAAAGTAACATAATTATCCGAATCGGAATGGAAAAAATTTCGAGCTGTTTTCGTGGAATGGAAAGTGCACCTGCTTGGAATAAATTGTGCCGGCGCCCATGTCCCGTTCTCATGGTTGTTTCAATGATTATTGTCGTCCCCAGTCTGGATACGTGCTTGCCGTCAACCAAGCATTAGCGACTTACTTACTTTGTGCAAATAATATTGCTGGGAAACGACTTTTTTTGAGGTGAACAATAACGTTTTACGTTAAAACTCAATGTAAGCACTCAAAGCATTCTGCTCAGGGATGTATTGAAAAGGCATGCCGTGAAGGTATTTAAAGTGAAAATCTTACATAAAAACTTTTTTCAAAAGTTGGAACTTTGACCCCAATATCTCCGTAACTGGAAGGTTCTCATGCGTAAAACAAAAAAAAAGCAATGACGTGAAGAGCAAGTGCCTTACGGCTTCGTTTAGAGGTTTTTTACACCCTTTATTAGCGGAACTAATTAAAGTGTTTGTAGTTTATACAACCCACATCTTAGAAGTATTTTTATTTCTGTAAATAGCACATTTTTAAAGTCTTTTGTCTTCAGAATACTAACATACCACATATATTATGACCAGTTTGGTTAGTGTAAACTTAAAACATCGCAGTCGAAAACACGGTGGTGTCAATTAAATGGGCATGGCAGAATACATTGTTCTGCCATGCCCATTTATTACGTACTGTACAAGCTCAATTATTTTACTCACAAAATTGTCACTGCATGTAACACTGTCGATGCCATCATAGTCTTCATCTTTTGTTAAATTGTGATCTGTAGAGACAGCTTTCACCCAATAGTTTCTTATGTTAAGAGGCGCAGTTTGTACATCGTGGGATATCCTCATGCGGAATAAGGCTTCATCTAGAAGATCCTCTGTTTGATTGAAAATATCATCTTTTCCAAATAAACAAGTTTCATTGATGGCTTCGCGAGTACATTCAATTTGATACAACTTGGGCGCTGGGAAGAATATTGTATTACCGGATACAGATATTGTCGTGTTAAAGAATGGATCGTTTGTCAAGATGCGCGATGTGCTCTGGTCTTTCTTCGGAAGCATAGTCTGCGCCAGCTGTGCCATCACCGTGTGCCGATACACTAGACGATGCGAGTCTATAGTTGACTGCAAGTGTATATCGTAGGAATTTGTGTGAATTAAAACATTTGTTTCATCTACTGATAAATGTTCTGGTAAGTCACAAACGAAACCACACGAAAGAACTCTGCAACAAACAAAAATTAAATTTGATTTGCTTTGCTTAACAATCAAATAAATATTGTTCGGTAGGCATAATATTGGTTCAATTAACTTACGTCAAGTTGATATCGTATGAATAAGGGTGGAGGGGCAAGCAAGGGTAATCCTTCATGAGCCCTATCCGCATGGCGGAGTCCTCGCAGGTTGCGAGTAGCTCCACAGCGGGGGGGAAGGTGACGGTAATGCGGCCCACCGGCACAGCCAGCAGCAGCAGCGCTGAAGCACCACCCAGGGTCGATGACAACGCCAACAGTAGCTACAAAAAAATCAAACATAGATTGGCAGTTAGTGGAAGCTGTACTGTAAGTCTACTGGGGTAATTGTGAGAATGCAAATTTGTCCCATTTAGTGACGAAGAAGAATACTAATAGTGTGGTTTTAGTTAAGTAGTAAGAGTCTGACAGAGCAGAAGGCGGAGGACATCCATAAGAATCTCCAGACTCAAAATAAAAGGAGAGTTCCCTCTTTAAAATTACCGAAACCATATTCTCTGGACACGCTTTAAAGTTAAGAAATACAGAAAATTAGAAATTTCTTTTTTTTTTAATAGAATAGAATAAAATTTTATTTTGCAAATATGGGTAATACATATTGTATAAAATGTGGCTGAGCTAAATGTATTCTTAAGAACTATTGTTCTTAAGAATACATTTAGCTCAGCCACATTTTACCAATCGGCATGCAAACATTAATTAATACTTATTTTGATCCATTTCAAAATTTACTATTATAATATTTTTAAAATCATCAACTTAATTAAAAATATATGTTTGTATTAAAAGGAAAATATAAATTAGTATCATTAAATTACTCATATCATTACTAAGTATTACAAATATCATACTATCATCATTACATTATTAACAAGTCATTATTACTATTAAAAATATCATTATTATTACTATTGCAATGTCAAAAACCAAAATGTCAAAATGAACAAAATCAAAAAGAATTCAAAGTTCAAAATGTCAAAAATCAAAATGTCAAACAACAAAATATCAAAAATCAAGATGTCACTAATCTTCAAAATATTATATTAATGAATTATACCCATTTAGGCGTAATGAAACGACCATATATAACAAGTTATTTTAGCGACACCAATGTTGGTGCAT
This sequence comes from Xestia c-nigrum, assembly GCA_916618015.1. Classification (NCBI taxonomy): domain Eukaryota; kingdom Metazoa; phylum Arthropoda; class Insecta; order Lepidoptera; family Noctuidae; genus Xestia; species Xestia c-nigrum. The sequence continues at coordinate 10,216,506 of OU745245.1, forward strand.
CACAGGGCAGTATGTTTGGCCCAATCTTAATTTAATTTCAAATGAAACTATTTTTGTATATTGATTAAATTGTATTCATTACTCAACAGATATAGTATGAAGACTGTGCAGAGCTTTGCTAACTTTCCATGTCTTGATGTCTAATTAGTTACTTACGTAATCAAGTTACGAGTAATTAAAGACATGAAATGTCACTTAAATCGTTTCTAATAACTTAAGCACGAGTAGCTACACTTTTATACGCATTATTCAAGCCTAATTAGCCATTCGACTGGATTCAACGGTTATTGTTTTATATCAAACAATATAAGTACTATAATATAAGCATAAGCAGTAGCTGCCCACGTCACTAGCTACCTAAGCATCCGTATCTTCAACATTGCCATCCATACATTGTAGTTTATCATCGCTAATTGAAATTATCCTCATTCTCTACAGTTCTTTCCTGTTTGATTTCCATTTGTATCTGTTAATGGACACGTACCGTACATAAAACTAACCAGTCCTGTTATTAATATTTCTTTACAACATACATTATAATGACACTTATGAATCTTATGATTTCTTATGATCACGTACATTTGCGTAAATTCAGTCTAGACACAACAAAATCAAAATCAAAATCAAAGCATTTATTTCAAGTAAGCCAATAACAGGCACTTTTGAATTGTCGAAACAAAGATGAACATTTAAAGTAGCTACAGTCCCAGTCACAAGACATAAAAACTGTGAAAGTACTGTAGCTGCCCATTCCCTAGCGTAGATCTCTATGGAGAAGAACGGGCAAGAAACTCCATGGACACTCTTTTAAATCAAAATATTGTTACAAAATCTTGGTTACATCATTCATGTTGAGATGGTAGATTATGTGAGAACAATGTAGCAAGATGTGCACGTTAAAAGTGTCCATAGTAAAAACAAAATAATTCATTCAAATAAGCCATGGCAACTAAGAGATGACCAGTCACAACTGACAGCACCCGTTCACGAACATGACGCATGGATCAGCACCATTCAGCTCAACCACTTTGAAGGGAGCTAAATGATCCGACACACGCGCCACCATCAGCGGGACATTTGAGTGAGCATGACATACTCTCAACCGCCAGGGCACATTCAAGTCAAAAACTAAAGTAGGTTTCCAGTGAATGATAGCTTTCTAGTACATAGTACTCACACAATATGGGCTATGCGATTATATAATACTAACATTGAATCTATACAATGCAAAGATAGTTGTACAATCTTCAGCAGCTCCAACAATACCATTTAATGCTATCAAGTTTTGCGCCCCTGTCCTTGTGGAGCAGGACCAGCATTGAGCCAAGCATTTTGATCAGCGATATAATCGCTCAACTTGTAATATGCTTGCTTACATAATGTGCGTTTAATACATGTTTTAAATTTCGTCTCATTCAGTTCAAGAATACTTTGTGGAATTTTATTATAGCATCTCAAACAGTACCCCATGAAAGATGAGTCTACTTTAGCGAGTCTAAAGCCTGGCTGAACTAGTTGGTCCCTATTTCTAGTACTGTAATTGTGTCTGTCGCCTCTTTTACCGAAAAAGATGCAGATTTTTTCTGACGTATATTATGTTTTCGTAGATGTATTGGCAATGAACCGTCATGATGCCAATATCCTTAAATAGTTCCCTTAGAGAATCGCGCCTACGAAGATTGTATATGGCTCTGATGGCTCTTTTCTGCAGAATAAATATAGACTCAATATCAGCAGCCCGTCCCCATAGCAAAATACCGTAAGACATTATACTATGGAAGTAACTAAAATAGACCAGTCTAGCGTTATCCACATCAGTGAATTGACGGATTTTTCTAATGGCATATGCTGCTGAACTTAAGCGCCCCGCAAGAGATGTTAAATGAGAACCCCATTGTAGCCTTGAATCAAGCGTAAGCCCCAGGAAAACCGTTTTATCTACGAATTCAAGTTTCTCTTTATTCAATATTATCTCACAATCACTACTTTTAACATTCGGTAATGAAAATCTTATGCATTTAGTTTTTTTTTCATTGAATACCAAATTGTTTGCTGTGAACCAATTTTGGACCTGAAGTAGGGCATCATCGTGTGGTCGGGGACTATTTGACGGACAGGGCCGTCATCTACCCCAGTCGCTGCGGAGATTGGAACCGGCGAGAGATGTCGTGCGGTGTCTCACAGGGATCGGTTCTGGGACCGCCCCTGTGGAACATCGGTTACGACTGGGTGCTGCGCGCGGACCTCCCAAGTGGTGTCAGCGTCGTCTGCTACGCAGACGACACCCTGGTGCTGGCACAGGGGAGGTCGCACGAGGCGGCGGCCGACAATATGACACGCGGGGTTGCGATAGTCGTTGAGAGGATCCGGCAACTGGGTCTCGAGGTGGCATTGCACAAGTCCGAGGCCATGTGCTTTCATGGGCCTCGGAATGCGCCACCGTCGGGATCCACACTGACGGTAGGAGGGGTATCCATCGGCGTCGAGTCGACGTTGAAGTACCTAGGACTCGTCCTCGACAGCCGGTGGACCTTCGTGGAGCATTTCCGACGTTTGGCCCCCAGGCTGGAACGGACAGGGGCTGCCTTCAGGCGGCTCCTGCCCAACCTTGGGGGGCCGAACGCCTCCTGCCGCAGGCTCTACGCGGGAGTCGTGCGGTCCATGGCCCTCTACGGGGCCCCAGTGTGGGCGCGTTCCCTGAAGCGGCGTGCCGCTCATCATCTGAACGCGCCCCAAAAAGTGGGGGCCGTAAAGATGGTCCGTGGGTACCGCACGATCTCTCGCGAGGCGGCGGGCCTGCTTGCCGGATTGCCGCCGTGGGATCTGGAGGCGATAGTCCTCGCGCGCCTGCATGAGTGGCGCGCGGAGGTACTACGCCGGGGGGAAACTCCGCTGCCGCGGCAAATTGCCGCTCAGCGGACTGACCTCCAGCGCGATCTCATGGCGACATGGAGAGAGCGACTGTCGCAACCCCGTGCAGGGCACGCCACGATAGTGGCGGTAAGTCCCCTCTTTGAGGAGTGGCTGGAGAGGCGCCACGGCGTCCTCACCTTCCGCCTGACGCAGGTCCTCACCGGACACGGATGTTTCGGGAGGTACCTGCACCGAATCGGGCGGGAGGAATCGCCCGGGTGTCTCCACTGCGAGGATCGACCGGAGGACACGGTGGAGCACACGGTGGAAGTCTGCCCTGCGTGGGCGGAGCTCCGCCGTGTCCTCGTGGCGGCGATCGGCGGCGGCGACCTCTCGCGTCCGGCCCTGGTTCAATCCATGGTCCGGAGCGAGACGGAATGGGAAGCCGTCGCCTCCTTCTGCGAAGCAGTCATGCTAGCGAAGGAGGTGGCGGAACGAGAGAGGGAGAGATCCTCTCTTCCCGGCCGCCGCGGGAGACGCAACGGGCGTCGGGGGCCACGTGGTGGCTACCGGCCACCGTAGATGCGGGCCTGTGGACGGCTGGCTATGGGCAATAGCTGGCCGTCCGGCCGTCTAACGACGACGACAGGCCGTGTCGACGGCGCGTTCGTGTTCCACGCGCGCCTCAAAGAGATGTCAGCAAAAGAAGAGGGGCCCGCAAGGGCCGAAGCCTGCCGGGGTTGCGGGCCTGTTCGAAAGAGATACCGCGGCCCCGGAACATAAAGGGCGAGGAAGGAACATGGATGGGTTTTAGTCAGTAAGAGTCTGACACTCCCTCCCGCTCCGCCCAGAGTGGGAGAAGTCATTTGATGATTTCCCATCCTAAAAAAAAAAAAAAACAAAAAAAAAAAAAGTAGGGCATCATTCACGTCATCTAGATTGTTGGCCCGTCTATTTATCTTAAAAATAAGAGAAGTGTCATCAGCAAACAACACCATATTTTGAGATTGGTGTTTCAACAAACAGGGTAGATCATTTATATAGACTAGAAAAAGGAAAGGACCCAATATTGAGCCTTGCGGAACCCCCATTTTTACATTCAAACCCTGTGAATTAACACCGTTTATTTGAACATGTTGTTTTCTATCGCTCAAATAAGATTTTAGCAGGCTAAGTGCAAGTTTACCCAGTCCGTAATGCTCCAGTTTCAAAAGCAATGTGTCGTGATTTACGCAATCGAAAGCTTTGGAGAGGTCACAGAAAATTCCTATTGCGTCTTGGGACTCTTCCCACGCAGCAAATATGTGCTTTAATAGGGTTACACCGGCGTCAGTTGTACAACGTCCCTTGGTGAAACCATACTGTTGATCATGGAAGATTCTGTTGGTGTTAAAATGATAGAGCATTTGATTAAGCATTACTTTTTCAAAAACCTTGCTAAAAACTGGTAATACGGATACAGGTCTATAATTATTGGCATCTTTACTGTCCCCGGATTTGAAAAGAGGTATGACTTTACTGTATTTCATTAAATCAGGGAAAACTCCTTGGTCTACACATAAATTAAAAATTAAAGCTAAGTACGGGGCTATGGTCTCAAGTATAGATGTGCAAACTTTGATAGACATTCCCCATAAATCTTCAGTCAGTTTGATTTTAATTTGCCGGAAAGCTTTAATAACTGTCATGGGGTTAATGTGTTTAAATTTAAATTCAGCCAGGCAGCCAGACACATTCGCCTTTAATAAGCCAATTGAGGCTTCAGGTGAGGAATTAAGAGCCTCCGTAGTTTTTATTGGTATTTCGGTAAAAAAATTAACAAATTCTTGAGCTACTTCCTGATTAGAGCTTTTAAGACCACATGCTGTATCTAATGTAAAAGTATTATTACGTATTTTCTTTCTGTTGGTCTCGTTATTTATAACTTTCCAAACGGTCTTTATTTTATTTTCCGCTGTTTTGATCTTGTTGCTAATGTGCAGGGCTTTAGCAACCTTGCAAGTATTTCTAAAAATCTTTGAATACGTAGCAACATACTTGCTAAAAGTTTCAGTGTTTATAAAAGGCTTAAGGCTGTAAAGCTCAAATAGCCTTTCCCTACTTTTTCTGATACCTCTAGTTGCCCAATCACTAAATATAAATTTAGGGCAAATCTTCTTTGTCTTCTTTTCAAAAGTTTTGTTGAATTCCGTGTGAACTAATGAAAAGAAACGATCATACAATTGATTTATATTAATATCCTCTTGGCTCATTACACTTAACTTGTTCTGTAGGGAAGTATTATACCTCTTTAATTTGCAAGAAGTTATAGGTCTAAATTTAATCTGAACTTTTTGCATTGGAGTTTTACACCTAAAAGTTACAGTTTGTCCGCTATGGTCAGACGGCAAACAATTTATTATGGCTTTATCTAAGTAATCACAATCGCAGAAAACATTATCTATACAAGTAGCAGAAGAAGTTGTGATTCTAGTGGGTTCAATAAACACGTTAGTCAAGTCAAATGACTTAAAAAGATTTAATAACCGACTGCTATTTGAATTTTCTTCTAAAATATTGATATTGAAATCACCACAAATTATTTTAGATTTATTACTGGCTGCAAGTTTTGCCAGGACATCTTCCATTATAGATTCAAATATGGAAAAGTTTTGATAGTTTGGGGGTCTGTACACACACACAATTATATGCTTATCTAGCTCAACACAGGACAGTTCGACACAATGTTCAACCGAGAGACCTACTATGTCATTACGTTGCTTATATTTAAAACTATTTTTTATTAATATTAGGGAACCTCCACGAAGCATAGTTTTACGGTTAAAGCAGCTACCCACCATATAGTTCTCATAATTAATAAGCATTTGGTAATCCTTTAGCCAATGTTCAGTAAAACAAATAATGTCAAACTTACTATTTTCTAAAAACAATTCAATTTCTAATAATTTGGAAGAAATGCCTTGGATATTTTGGTGGAATAATTTTAAGGTGTTCTGCTGAGGCCCTTTTTTACTAACTAATGTAGTGCAAGAAGATACCTTGCTGTTGGTAGGATTAACAAAAATATTGTTAATGGTACCTTCTGTTGTCTCACTTACTAGTTTAAATTCATATTAAAATTTGGAGTGAGGCCGGAGACACCCGTGCCATCCTCAGACAACAAGACCCTATCACTAATAAACCCTAATTGAGAATTTTCCATGGTGACAGATGGATCTTCCCCAGTAAAATGTGTGTAAACATTTATAGCACTAGTGCTATATACATTTGTGCCAGTCACCTGTACATTAGTAGAATTACTAATTGTCGCCAGTGTTAATAATATAACTAAACTTAGACATACTATTTATGTCTGTGTGAATACTATAAGCTAATAGCCGAGCTATTTTGTGTCTACATACAATAGGTAGATACACCTTACCCCGTGATGACTTAAGATTACCAACTATAGTGTTGATATCCAGATACATAAGCCTGTCACTATAGTGACCTACTAAAAAATGTACATGTTTATTCAACATATGTATATAATCGTTTTTCCTACTACTTAAATTTTCAAAATATGGAAAAGCACACAATATGATTTTATTACAACTTAACTTAAGCAACTCAGAAACACAGTTGGTGATATCTTCCTTTTTTACATTAAAACTATTACCAACACATAGAGTAATGGTAGTGTTATGATAACAATCATTTTTTACTACTGATGCCATTACTTGTTTGTAGCTTGAGCCTGGCATGCAATAATTTTGGGTACAGTAACTCAGGTTATTACTGATCAATTTACCTAGCCCTCTACCCATACTATCAGAAAACATAACTGAATGATGACAATCATTACAATCAGGTATCGATTAACATACGAAATAGGGTATTCACCATGTTTATTATTTCAACTTCAGTATATTCATGGATCGTTAGCAACTAATGCCGAAATATCAGCAACTCAAAACAAATTATAAACATTGAAAATATCCCATTTTAGGTGCTAATCATAGAGATTGGTACCTAGGCCAAAATATTATTATTAAATACTTAACCAAATGCCCGGACCGTGTGCAGTGGCCGTAGGTAATGCCTACGGCCACTGCACACGGTCAATTTCATTACAATATTATTAAATCATGTCATGTGTGATGTCTGCATGAAATAGTCTATTATTCATTTAATATGCCTAGCTCAACACCACCTAGATCATTAATCATCGACGGTAACATTTAGAACCGTCTACTCTACGCTATCATTTCACAACAATTAGGTAGGTACCTATTCTAAAAACGCCAATGACAATCAGTGGTTACTGGCTGATAAACAGGATGCGGTGCTTATTAGCCATGATCAGTAGAACTACGTCAAATTGACGATTTTAGATGCAATTGTAGTCCACAATTCGAATGTCATTCGAGAATGGAGACGTTCGAGGGCACGCCGCCGCCACGCTGGCAAGCGGAACATAGGCACGCACCCAGTTATCATTGTCATGTACCTTCAACTACATAGCAACGTTCATGGACAATTAAGTTCCCACGATGGATGTTTTGCGATGGAAGACAGGTATGTGTGTCGCAGAAAATTAATGACATGATTAGCAATCATGCAGTGACGATGGCAGATAATAACACCTATACGTTTTTGGGCAGGAAACCATTTAATTGCTGACTCTGTGTTGAATTCAATCGAATCTTCGTAAGCAAACCATAACTTGCCATGATGACATGACAAATGAATAATACTTACATGAAATTATACAAAGTATAGATACTCGTACTTGTACTTTGAATCAAAAATATTCATAAAATCTTCATTGAACTTCAACATAAGGTAGTTTTAATGCAGATTTACATTTTTTTGCCGAATTCTTTAAGAGGCACAGGATTGACCTTGATATTCTAGAAAATGAAGGTCTAGAAAAGTTTAAAGTAATCATCGAATCTTAAATAGAGAGGTATAAATAACGTAACTGATCAAAATCACCGAACTTGAAGGATTTGGACTATTCTGGACCCGTCTATGGGTTTATGACATCTAAAAGTGATTGGTAAAAGACATTCTGATTTTCTATTTGCAGAACAAAATCATTTCGTTTTCATCATATTACATCATGTCATTGGATCCATCAAGTATGTTGGTATTTCCCTACATACACGCATCAAAAAATTGTATGCGATCACTAGAAAAAATCTAAATCTTTTTTATTACGGTAGATTATATTATGATTTCTTCTTCTTTTTAGATTCTTTATTTAAAAATACAAAAAATCAAAATCAAAGCATTTATTTCAAGTAGGTTAATAACGGGCACTTTTGAATTGTCGAAACAAAGATGACATTTAAATGTAGCTACAGTCCCAGTCACACGACATAAAAACTGTGAAAGTACTGTAGTTGCCCATTCCCTAGCATAGATATCTATGGAGAAGAACGGGCAAGAAACTCCATGGACACTCTTTTAAATCAAATTATTGTTACAAAAATCTTGGCTACATCATTCATGTTGAGATGGTAAATTATGTGAGAACAATGTAGCAAGATGTGCACGTTAAAAGTGTCCATAGAAAAAAACAAAATAATTCATTCAAATAAGCCATGACAACTAAGAGATGACCAGTCACAACTGACAGCGCCCGGTCACGAACATGGCGCATGGATCAGCACCATTCAGCTCAACCATTTTGAAGGGAACTAAATGGTCCGACACACGCGCCATCGTCAGCGAGACATTTGAGTGAGCATGACATACTCTCAACCGCCACATTCAAGTCAAAAACTAAAGTAGGTTTCCAGTGAATGATAGCTTTCTAGTACATTGGACTCACACAATATGGGATATGCGTTTATATAATCCTAAGTAGATTTAATCTATACAATGCAAAGATAGTTGTACAATCTTCAGCAGCTCCAACAATACCATTTAATGCTATCAATTTTTGCGCCCCTGTCCTTGTGGAGCAGAACCAGCATTGAGCCAAGCATTTTTATCAGCGATATAATAGCTCAACTTGTAATATGCTTGCTTAGTGTGCGTTTAATGCATGATTTTAATTTCGTCTCATTCAGTTCAAGAATACTTTGTGGAATTTTATTATAGCATCTCAAACAGTACCCCATGAAAGATGAGTCTACTTTAGCGAGTCTAAAACCTGGCTGAACTAGTTGGTCCCTATTTCTAGTACTGTAATTGTGTCTGTCACCTCTTTATGATACATATTTAGAACATAAAACAATAAAACAGTTCAATTGTTTTTCATTTAACAAAAAGTAAAACCGACTTATTTTATTTAATGGAAAAAAAAATTTTTTTTCACTTTTTAGTGGTTCACATGCGCTTACCCCTTCACAGCGTAGAAGAGTGATGTTATGTTATGAACTGGTGTAAACAATAAACAGACATTAGATTTCAGCAATCCCAGTCTATTTGCTATCATTTATTGATGAGTTCCGTTGCCTATCTCTGAAGTTCTTCATCAGATCTTCACCAAATTGAAGTGAAACCACTCCAAAAAAGTACTCTTCCGAAAAATACCCAAATCGCTGCACGTGTACCTACATATAAAATTTTAAGACTTCTCTCTTTTTCTCCAGGATCCCATCATCAGATCCTGACTTGATGATTATGGGATTACCTTTCGAACAAAATAAAAATAATCCAAATCGGTCCAGCTATTTTCGAATAATCGGGGAACATACATAAAAAAAGAGTCCGACGAATTGAGCATCTCCTCCTTTTGGGAAGTTAGTTAAAAAGGCTAGCTTGCGCTCATTCAGAAATCTGATTTAGTCAATTTTAACGGATTGAAAATACTTTATCGTGGAAAGTTGTGGTTGAAAAAATGCCAAGAGGTTTATCAGAAGTTTTACGAGCAAGAATAGTAACTTTGAGGGAAGAAGTATAGCCCACGAGAGCAATAGCACGCAGAGTTGCAATAACCCCAATCCCGTGTCGTGACCACGTTGCAGAGGTACCGCGGGATGGGTAATTTAATAATAATAATATATCATTTAGTTCAGGTAACAAAAGACCCATATCACATATACCTTACAGACTAACAAACATATTTATAAAAACCACAAAACATAAATAAACACACGAAGAGACGGCGTCATGGTGCGCTGCGTGGTGTCGCGTAGCCTTCCGCGAAATCGCCGATACATGACACCCTTCGGCCAAAACTCTTCCTTGAGGAAGGTCTCAATATGATGAGTCGGAACACTCGGAACTCGCACCACAAACGTCTTAAAATTTGTGTTGCGGCGCGACTCCAAGTTCAATTTACTGGGACTTCGTCGAGCATGGTCTCGGCGCTTTTCTGGTGGTCGCCACTTATGATTCTCGTTTTCAGGAGTTACAGCAGTTTGGGAATAGATAGTTGTCCCAATAAAAATGCCCAGGAGGATCCTTGCATGTGTTCAAGCCAGGGGTTATATTATATTGAATATCGTTTTGTTAATAAATTGTAGTTTATGTGTGGTTAAACCGGCTTTTTCTTTCTATCAAACTGTTACAATAACATTATGATTAATTAATCATTTTTTTATAAAACATCATAAATAGGGTTATTTTTAATTTCAAATTGGGTATATCTATTTAAAGAAAACACACATCAAAGATTTTGTCTTGATAAGAGAAGGAAAAGCTAATTTAAAGAAGTTCGGCTCTCTTATCAAACCAGATAGAACTCATGTACGTAAATAACTGAATTTTCTATTAGTTCCCATAATCAATTACCACTATCTTTAAAGTACATGTTTAATAATAACTAATAATAAGGTACTGATGGTAAACTCTAAAGAAGACTGTTCGAAAACATCGCATGTTTTTGTAGAGGCAGCCAAACAAATTACATTCATTGGAACGATCCTTGTCGTATGATAATAGTTGACTGTCGTCAATACTATAAAGTGCGGGTGTCACCGTGGTCCGTGGTTTCCGTTGACTGTCGAGTCGTCGGTGCACTGACGCACGCGCGACGCCCTATATGTACCACCACGGTACGTCCACCGACGATTGTCAATGCCTCCACAATACAAGGTAAAGGTTATTGTTGCCAGAATTGGTTTCATTCGCGATACGGACGTTTGGATTAACTTGATTATCTAGCAGCGGAACGGCTCACACAACAAAGATTGGTCAGAACAAATGACACAGATTAGGGCCTCTCAAAACGAACAGTTGTTACTAAATTACATAATACTCTAAATTGCTGACCGGATAAAAGTGACAACTTAATTTACTAAATGAGATGACTAGTTTTTTATTGCCAACGATATCAGTGTGCTTTTGTTGTAGGTTACTACTGTGTTTTTTTTTCTGAAATGTTTATTGTAGGATATGTCCTCTGTAATTTTATTTTTTGGTAAAACGTTTAAAAATTATATGTTGTTGTCAAATTAACATCAGCTAACAAACAGTCAAATCCATTCCGAGAAGATGTGACTTGCTTCAAGCGACACGAGCGTTTCTTTCGCCGTAATACATGCTCCAATTTTACTTTTTCTAATGCAATTTCTAACATTTAGCGCTTGAATGCGTAGCTCACGTCTCACGGTGACAAGCAGAAACAAATAACAAATCAGTTCAGTGCATTCTGTCCATTCGAACGACATTGAAATGTCATCATAATATTAATGTAGTTGTCATCATCGCGTCAGAGGCGGTGCTCGTTGACTGACTAATGTGGACCGTCCCTATTACTGATGATATCGCATATAATCACCAGTCACGCTTTACGACTTGATGACAGCCCTGTCATGATACCATAGATCACGGAAAGTGGGAATATAAGTTGGTGGCCATTGGTATTGGTACCCAAGTCTGCTTGGGGCACGTGATCCGGTCAGCGATAACTACTCCGGCCACTGCCCAGCTCTTTCCCAACTATGTTGGGGTCGAATTCCAGTCTAACGGGAAGTAGCTGAATACCAGTTTTATACATGGAACTACCACCTAACCGACCTCCAATCCGCTTAGCTTAACAGAATTTCAAAGTAAAGTATCACGGATAAAACTAATTCATCCGGCAATTACTTTTGATTTCAAATCAGAGGCGTCGCTACCACCGCGCGCCGCCTCAGGCTTGACAAAGAACCATGGGCAATTTTTTTATGCAACTTTGGGATGAGCCCAACAGAATTGAAATACCTTTCCTATATATTATCTCATTTCATCTCTCATAATTAGGACTTCACTTCATAATAAGACATGAAGTAGGTACCAAGTCGCCAGAAAACAGAAATCGAGTCACTTGAAGTGGATTGCCTTATTTCACCTAATAATTGAGTACTAATAATTAATCTAGTTTAACAAGGGGGTCCATAGTATTGTGACAAGTATTTATTTATTTATTTATATTCAAGTAACTTACTCGTATGTGCCATATTCATACTATAATACATATTATATTTCAATTCCGTTGAACTTTTCAAATTTTGATCAAACCAAATACAATAATCCAGACACAATAATCTATTTCTTCAAATTCTTATTGAAGTCAAAATTAATCTATCATTACCTGGTTGAATAGAGGTATGAAGAACGGAACAGTGTAAAATGATCTCCATCGTGAATAGAAAATAGAGGCTTACGAGCAGAAAATGTGTGTTGTATTAGTATCTGGTCACCATTAGACACAACACAAGACCCCTACTAATGGGTTGTCGGACTATTCTGCCGTTAGAACAGCAGAACCGAATGTTAGAATTTAACCGAGCTTTCAAGAAAACTCAGAGTATGTACTTACTCTGAAGTTGCCGATCTTGTCCGCCAGCATGCCAGCTAGCGGGGGCATGACAATGGACACGACGGGCGTCACCGCTGACATGATGGCCGTCTCCTCCACATTGATGCCTAGTTCACGCATGTGGATCGTCAGGTACGGGTACAGCACGAACAGAGCTAGAATTGAACACAATATAAGTTATTTGTCATCAAAGACTTTAAAATATTAACGAGAAAATTGTAGTCCAATACTTGTTACTAGCTAGTAAGAAATGGTTCTGCTTGGTGTCATACGCCCGCTTGTCTCAGCATTCGTGTGACAAAATGGAAAATGTTCGGGATCAAAATTTTGTATGAAAATATTCCCACTGCCCAGTCGTCGATACGTTTTAATTTTTTTCATCATAGACCTGGTATCCAGATTAACATGGTATTGTTAATTAATATTTAGTTGGTGAAGAAGCTGAATTTGTGCCCGGTTCACAGCCGTAGGCTTGCCCCGTCACATGGCGCTTAAATGTAACTGGCGAAAAGTGTTTTTGCTATTACAAATACGTACTTATTAAAAAAATACGTACAGTCACGAGCATATGTATGTATATGTAAGTTCGCAAGAAATAACGATTATATCTCGAAACTATGATCTTTTGAATTAAAATATGAGTTCCAGAATACTAGGTATGTTCGTAACAACATGAGATTTTAATCAGAAAAGTTGAAGAAAAACACTTTTAAATGTTATTTTGTGTTTACATATTGGCGCTCGTGACTCTATATGCAAGAGCGTGCACAAGACAGCATAAGACAGCAAGAGCGTGCACGACGGGGAAAAGCAGCCCGCTGCCGTGATATCTGTATAATCCTGACACAGATCAAATTAAGTAGTAATATTTCCTGAAAAAAATTCTGGTGATGGCCGAAGGAAACCTAACCCATGTGACAAAATGTACATACTCGTACGTTATTTATATTTGTGAGTTCCATGGCTCGCCACTAAATCAATGTGTCCAAGCCCCACGTTGCTACGTGCCTTGTCTGTCACGATTGATAACGTATATTGGTACAGCTGTGGTAGTTGACAATACAACACTTACAAGTCACATGCTATCGTATTTCGTGAATGTAATATCACCTGTTAGCTAGTTAGGATTGGGTTACGAATTAATAATAAAAAACCGGATCTTATTATTTACTTTCAGTAAAAACTAAGCAAACGGCAGTGTTTTCTCCTCGAACTCCACATTACTTTAGTGATTGTACCGAAATTAAGGCTTCAAATTACGAACGTATCGCAGTGGCATTACATAGGCAGTTCCACCAAACGCTCCGCTCTGCACGCTGCAAGAAACGCTTCTTCGGCCTTAACCTGCGTGTGCACCAGAGATGAGCGAGGATGCTAATAGTGAAAAATGTATGTGAAACTAACCAATTAGATCGCTTCTTTTTCACCCCTTGAACTATTCTAACTATGTGATTGGCTAGTTCCACACACATCCCTCGCTACGCATCCTCGCTTATCTCTGGTGAAAATACAGCCTAAAGCGCTGGTCACACAGAAAAGACGTAAGACGATGGCGGGCGAGGACAGGGGGCAGACGGGGCGCCGTCGCGACTATTTAAAAAATATAGAAAAGACGAGGCACGAACATAACGCTAATAGCCACGAAAGATTTTCAACCAACTTCGCCGCACGATTCCCGGCACCCGCACCCCACCCCGCCCGCACCGGTTCTCGCCCGTCCCTCGTCCGCTCGCTCCCGCGCCCCGTCCTTTCTATCTGTTCTACAACAGGGCGCAGACGGGCAAGCGTTGTATCTGCGCCCAGCCCGTGCCCTGCCTTTTCTATATGTTTCAGCAACGCGACGCTTTTATACACTTTGTATGAAAGAGACATATGTATGCGCCCTGCCTGCGACTTACGTCTTTTCTGTGTGTCCTGCCTAAGGCGTAGGTATGGCGTGCTATATCTACGCTGGGTTAGCGAGACCCAGACCTAAAATTGTAGCGGTAGCATAAACAAACCCTGCAAAGATAACGAAGTAGAATAGAAGAATGAATTGAATAGGAATGTTGGAATTGTTTATACTTACTGGACGCATGCACGAAGAATAATATCTTTAGTGGAACTAATTTCTTCTGTTTGAGATCATCGGTGATCCGCTTAAAAAAGGAACGTACGAACTGCATTTTGGTAGCTAACAACTATATTTGTTACAACTAAAAGGTAAGTGCGTGTTCGCACGAAGTGTCAAGTAGCCCTAGGTCGGGAAGTCCCTTGTCAGCCAGCCTCCCACATGTACACTTTTCTGCCTTTGTTCTTGAGGCATGGAAGATGGGTGCTCCTCTCGGTCTCTGTAACAAAATATCCATCATCAACAAAATATTCAGATATTCAACCAAATATTCATCTTCATCTGCCTATTATAGCGTTTTCCCAACAACGTTGAGGTCGGCTTCCGGTCTAACCGGATGCAGTTGAAACCCATATCATTACAGACTATCGTCTAAAGAAATCAATATTTTCAAGGAAAAATAACATGGATTTACAAGTGTGCCGCGTCGCTTATACGACGTAGTCTTACTGTTATCGGAAAAATAAAACTGTGATGTGATTTCACTGAAATTCAAGGACTTGTATATGGGTAACAATATCAACATTTTCTAAGTTGGCACTACTGCAGCTGTCCCACTATTTCACTATTTCAGTTGTGAGGAAAAAACAAACGTATATTGAAAGAAAAGAAAGAAAGAAAGAAAAAGCATTTATTAGCCCGACAGGACAACACATAAATAAAAACACACAAAAACACACACACACACATACACATACATTGCACAAATCGTTTAATTATTAACAGTATCTACGTTTTGATATCAACACCATGGTTGAGCTTAACCATGCTTAGACGCACCACAAGGAGATGGGGTTCTATGTATCGGAGCTCAGAGCGAGTTCAGAGAAATACGCTAAAAACAATCTTTGGTTGTTCTTCCACTGTCGGAAACTATCGTTAGTAGCTAAGTACCACTTTTCTCTAGAAGCAAGGTTGGAGGTACCACTTTGTCTGTTTGAAAAACTTTGTCGGACGATCTCTTTCTTTCTCTGTCTATACTTTAAAAATCGTTTAATTTATCCAAAACAACCTGGGATGTTTTGGATAAATTGAATTCATGTAAAGTGGATTAATGGACCACAAGTTATTGGGGTCAAAATTGTTGCAAATTAGTATCACCCATTCAAACTCAAATTCAAACTCAAATCATTTATTTCAACTAGACCATTACGGCACTTTTGAATGTCGATAAAACGAAAAAAAAAAGGCTACAGTCACAGACACAAGGCGTAATAACTTGAGAAAGTACTGTAGTTGCCCATTCCCTAGCGTAGATCTCTATGGAGAAGAACGGGCAAGAAACTCCATGGACACACTTTTCAATCAAAAATCTTGTTACAAAATCTTGGTTACATATTTCATGTTGAGATTATACATATATGTGAGAACGATGTAGAAAGACGTGCACAATAAGAGCGTCCAGAGTAAAAAAAGAAATAAATCGACAATTTATAAAATAAAGTAATTCAAATGATCTATGGCAGCTAAGAGATGACCAGTCCCGACTGAGAGCGCCCGTTCACGAACATGACGCATGGATCAGCGCCATTCAATTCAACCATATTGAAGGGAACTAAATGACCCGACCCACCCGCCACCATCAGCAAGACATTTAAGAGAGCATGACATTCTCTCAGCCACCAAGGCATATGTCAATGAAAGATAACTAAATGCAAATGGTAGCTTTATGGTACTCACACATGTGCTATTTGAAGGAATACAGTAATAACCAAACAACTTATTGATAGGTTGATAGCCGTGATAGGTAAATCTAGTTAAGGCGGAGGTTTCTTGAAAACGGTCCAAAAGGCGGTTTTTAAAAGCAGTGTATCTCTAAAACTGTAAATAATTTCGACAAATGAAAAAAACTTTATATTAAGAAGTCCTTTTTGCATACACTGATGGAACTCAAAACATAATTTGACAAACTTTAATGCACCAATAAAATCTTCAAACATACCTCTTAATTTTCTTTCAAAGCAGTTTAGCCATTTATTGACAATGATAATTATAATTAAAAATATAACATAAAATTTCAAATGCTAAACTACATCGACTGATGGATGAATTATTATTAAATAGTTAAGTTCTAGTTTTAAATCGATCGAAAATACTCATTTCGCACTATTCAGCCCGCGGTGACTGACTGTGGTGACTGACTATGGTGATACACTTTTTGGGGCACAAAAAAATATCATCGAGTCACTGGGCGGACTAAGACGAGCTAGGGGTGTCTGCCCAACTTCACAAGCTTTTGTGGATGGACGACAAGGAAACAACACATTTGTTTTATAATGAATGACCAAAAGAAAACCTAAACTATGCGACATAGATTCTCACCATCGGCCTAACATACGCAACTATGTATGTTGGGGTCGGCTTCCAGTCCACCCAGATGTAGCTTGACTCGATCTGACTAGATGTGACTCGTGACTCGGAAAAATACTTGTGAACACCATTATTATTCCCGTCACAGGGGTTTTGTTGGTCCATTTTTTATTACTCACGATTGTTTTCCCTACATTTACTACAAGTTACTCGTATGTATTTCAGCTTAGTGAGTATCTCCCTTATCTTAAGCCACAAGCTGTTCCATTTTTAGAACAGGTCCTACTAATGATAAATAGATTCAATCGTATGAATTCAATAAAATCTTATTTATTAAATATATTATTAAATAGCACCTTCCATGCCATGAAGTGGTGTAGATTATAAGCACAGTTATTCACTGTTGGCCTGGTTGGAAAACAATGGTTGAGTTAGTACAATGGCTCATTCGAAACGAAATATAAGCAATGGGTACCCATAAATGAAACAGGCGGGCGAGAGACGAGTCGGATGTACAGAGTACTGAGATTAGTGTTCATGAGAATAACCCCAAACTGTAAAAAAATGTAAAAAAAAAAATGTCACTTTGTGATTAATTTATGGCGCAAAGTTGAGGACAGATTCTAAGTTTAATATGTTTCGAAAAAACTAATCCTTAAAAAATCCTCTAAGTTACATCTAAAACGAATTATAAATGGATAGATAATATTCAATTAAAATCTTTAAATTAGGTCATGACATTTTCAGGATAGTCAAACTATGTACCTTTAAAGTAAGTCGTATTTTATTAAACCTATTTTTTCATCGGCATCGTATAAACTTTTCTGCTGAAACTTCAAGATTTATATCTATACTAATATTATAAAGCAGAAGAGTTTGTTTGTTTGTTTGGTTGAACGCGCTAATCTCAGGAACTGCTGGTTCAAATCGAAAAATTCTTTTTGTGTTAAATGGACTATTCCAGTTATCGAGGAAGACTTTAGGCTATATATGTAACGCTACAACCATTAGGCGCGGAGATTTTTTTCCCTTTCGTTTTTCTCTCTTATGTGACGCAGACGAAGTTGCGTGGGTCAGCTAGTTAAGTATAACCAGTCACAACTCGAACCGCCCTGCCCCCAGTCCACCACAGTTTGTCAGTGAAGCCGCGGCCTTGAAACGTGGGGGATGTATGAACTCGATTGACAACGTTTTATGTTACACAAAAAAATTACAAATTTACCAAATAATTAATGGATGTAAATTATTTTGTTGATGATATGAAATTGAAAATAACATAACGAGCCAGGTACTATGCAGCTCGTTATTTTGATTAATGAGTAGGTAATTCTAAACTCTAAACATGTGACTGGCTGTCGCCACTGCGTATGTTTGTATAACATTCTCAATTTATAAAATTGAAATAAAAATACATACTTATACCTGAAGTTATAATAAATGTGATACTTGGGAGAGGTCTATGTCCAGCAGTGAACGTCTTTCGGCTGACATAATGATGGTGGTATGGTAACACGGTGGGTCCTTTAACAACAAAATTCAATCCCATATTTAAAAATGTTTAATTTATAATAAGTTGTAAAATCATCCATTACAAAATCAAAATAATTTTGATTTTTTCCTTTACCGATTAACTAATTAGTTCGTCGAATTAAATTACTTACTTTACTAATTATATGCAATATTCATAATGGCCAGTCACTATAATAAAAAATGAAGTAAGTATATGTACCTACATTAATTGATCTATCATGACTTGGCTCGCGAGGTTGTCTGATTCAGAATGCGGTACTCCTGGACACGGCTCGTATTGTTAGGAGATCTCTCTTTGGAGCCCTGACCGCGCCGGTAGCTTGGACCCTTTTCCCTTTTCCCGATACCGATGAACGATGTTTTTAGGGTTCCGTAGTCAACTAGGAACCCTTATAGTTTCGCCATGTCTGTCTGTCCGTCCGTCCTAGCTTAATCTCTGTGACCGTTAGCACTAGAAAGCTGAAATTTGGTACCAATATGTGTATCAATCACGCCGACAAAGTGGTAAAATAAAAATTGGAAAAAAAAATTATTAGGGTAGCCCCCCTATACGTATAGTGGGAAGTGTTTTTTTTTTAATTTCAACCCTAACGTGTGATATATTGTTGGAAAGGTATTTAAAAATTAATAGGACTTTACTAAAATAAATTTCGGAAATAATCGCTCCAAAAGTAAAAAACAATGTGTGTGTGTGTGTGTGTGTTTTGAAGTTTAGAAAATATTAAAAAAATCTGAAAAGTCTTATAGGTCAGATTTGGAAAGATATAAATAAAGGAAATCTATGCTTCATATTGTGAAGAGGTTTGTGATGTTGTTGGGGGTAATCTCTGGGTGTATTGAGCCGATTTTGATTATTTTACCATAGAAAGCCACGTTATTGTAAGTGACTTATGCTTGTATTTGTAACTAGACAAGTTACATTAAATTATAAATTTTAAAAATCCCCCGACCCATAGGGTCATAATTTCAAGGTATTTTTTGTTCTACTAGTCAAGTCCTTTCATTTGATACCCACATTGAGGGAGGTGTGACAAAAAAAATAATTTGCCATTTTGTGGCGGCGGCCATCTAGGATAATTTATTATGGCGTATAGTATTCTACTAGTCAATCCCTTTAATTTGATACCCATATTGAGGGAGTTGTTGAATAATATGTAATCCGCCATTTTGTGGCGGCGACTGATTTTTATCAAACATAGCTAAGAACACATCGATCATGTACAAAACATTGCCATAGTTATACAAATGCTAATAATAATCCGATGTTTATTTATAATTAATCACGATTCCCGGATTTATTTGTCAGAATTATGTTAATCACTTTGTCCATGACATTTAGGTAAGTACATAATAGTATTCGAACAGTCGAAGCTGCTCGTGACTGAACATAAATAAAGTCGTCCCTCGGAATTTATAAAAGTGATGATCAAAAGTGATCATCATGGAAAAACTACAGATTTCGCTCAGCGACCAGTTCTATTTTTCGTTTTTTTACTATCACTCACAGTAACCATCATCTGCCTTGCCTTTTCCCAACTTTGTTGGGGTCGGCTTCCAGTCTAACCGAATGCAGTTATACCAGTATTTTACATAGAGAGACTGCCTATCTGACCTCCAAAACCCAGTTGTTACTGGGAAATACGATACCTCTTGGTAGGACTGGTTGTCAGACTTTTTAGGGCACTGACTACCTGTAACGACTGTCAAAGATCTGCAAATGATAGACGGGACCTACTGCTTTACCTGCTTTCCGAAGCACGGAGGAAACTCGGTATGTAACGGGTGGTCACCCATCCACAGACCATCCTAGGCAAGCACGGCTTAACCGATCGACCCAAGCGGCTGTTATAATTAAGCCACGAGCTAACAGTAACGCTACAGTAAATATTTACTTTGGCCGAGATAATGAAATCGTGTTTCACAGTGTCAACAATCCAACAGCGCGATGCGACATGATGATACGCCTAACTAGAGCAGTATAATAGTATCATAAGGGCAGACTTATTTATATATTTTTTAAATTGCTCTATTTGTGTACATCAGAGTTCCTATTGTATGTTGAATACCAGCTTAAACAATGGGCTATTATTTCTTCCGAAAGTGACGTTACGCACATATTCCAAATTCAATTTGAAGATGACGTGTCTAGTAGGATGTCAGACGTCATTTACTCTTCGTCTGCGTAGGTACCTAATGTCAGAAATTGGCTCTAATGAGGCATATTGGTTCTTGTCTCGTAGGTTTTTTGAAGACGTTGAATTAGAAAAGAAGATTTTGGCTTGACTGATGAATTCATCATTATCATCAGTCTAATAATAATATAATAATAATAATAAAAATGTTTATTAATCCAATGAATACACACAGACACAGTTCAGAACAAGATGACAAAAATACAATAAGCATATGGTGTAGTTTTTGTGCACAGAAGATTTAAGTCTGCCAAAAATAAGTCTATGCATACAAAATAATGATGAACTCTGCCTCTTAAACTAGGAGACCTGTATCTTAAGAGACAGTGGTCGTAATAATGTTCCCACTGCTGAGATACAGGCCTCTTCTCTGTGAAAGGAAATGGACTATAATCCACGCAGTTCTATGAATTCGTATAACTTACTCATTACTTAATTGATTATTTATGATCTTGAGATTAGAATCTATGTGCTTCTCGTTGGTTTCGTGCCGTGTTAGATTTGCGGTTACGACACCCGTCGTGAGAGGCGAATGTCGTGTCTTCTCCAAGAGTAGGTTGAGGCATACCATTCTAATTGTTCTGATACGCATCCGAGGACAGAGGTAGCTACCAAATAGGTAGGCACCACACTTTGTACAAGTACATTCTAGCCCTTGTTGTTGTGCCTTCTTGGCTATGGCTACAAGTAGATACACATGTCATGTTCCTTTGGACAGAGAAAGAAAAGGAGATCAATTTTGGGCGTCCAAGAAACACTAGCACCGATTGGTACCTACGCACTACCAAAAATTTTGGAGCCCAGATCGGATGGTCTCTCACCAAGCAGAATTCAACACGAGTACTGAGTGGATGTGGCGTGATGATCAGAACGGCAACACCAATTTTGAAAAGAAACAGAATTTCACGGGCAGTGGCCCGCTTACATGTACTCATATCTCACGGGAGTAGTCAGTAGCAGAATTAACGAATTGGATAGATCTACATCCAGAGTTATTTCCTACTAGCTTCTGCCAGCGGCTTCGCCCGCGTGAAGTTTGATTATTGTCCCATGGGATCTTACTACCGGAATAAAATGTATCCTATGTTTTATGTGGGTCATAGCGTGATGATATAAACGTAAGAGTAAACAAATATAATAATAACAAATCTCCGAACTGCTAAGCTATCGGGAGTTACACGTGTTATTGTGAGTCAACTATAAAAGATAGACATATGCTGTCTTGGGTTATTTTTTATATAATTTTATGTGGAATATTTCCGTTATACATGATTTCTATGTAGCTTTAACCATTAAGGCTGCACACGCGACGGAAGCTAAAAAAACCAAGTAACTTCTCCCGTTTTCCCAACATTTCCTTTCACTGCTCTGCTCCTATTAATGGTAGCGTGATGAAAAGTATACTATTACCTGCTCAGGAGTATGTAGAATAATTGTACCAAGTTTCGTTAAAATCCGTCGAGTAGTTTTTTTTTCTATAAATAACATACAGACAGACAGACAGACAGACAGACAGACAGACAAAAATTTTACTGATTGCATTTTTGGCATCAGTATCGATCACTAATCACCCCCCGATAGTTATTTTGTAAATATATTTCATGTACAGAATTGACCTCTCTACAGATTTATTATAAGTATAGATAGGTAGGTATCTACCCTACTAAAAATTATACCTATCCGTGCGTTCAAGAGTTTTAGCTATTACTTTTGTTGGAAACAAATAAAACAGTTTACAATTTAGGCCCCATTAAATCCGTACTACCTACATAGTACGATCAAACTGAAGGGTTTGTTTGTTTATATGAACACGCTAATCTCTGAAACTACCTACCAAACGGATTCAAAATATTCGTTATGCGTTTGAATCTCAATTCTTGAGGAAGGTTATCAGGCTATTCACGTCACGCTACGACCCGTAGGAAACTAGCAAAAATAAAAAAAACCAAATTGTTGAAAAAACACCTGGAATACCTACAGTTAGTTCATAGAAACTAATTTTATATCAGGTTGTTAGGCAACTGTGTTTATCTTAGTTGTAAACGTCCCTTTGTGCCTATTGGCCTTGTTCTGTTGTCTCCTAATTTATATGGAGGAAGTGAAAACTAAGTTGTTTTTATTTCCACCACTATTACTAAGTACCTACTTAGGTACTTATTAAAATCGTTGTGGGATCCAAGACAATTGTGGGATTCAATTGTTTCTTTGGGATTCATTGAGCTTCATTGCCTCAACGATTTCCTAGTCATAGCAACTGTTGTTCTTGATTTTCAGAAGTTGCACTGGTTTGTAAAAGTGTGGCACGCTTACCTAGTTGCTTGCTATCGGTCATTCGATAACATCTTGTAGTTATCTAGATCTACTCCCTGGCTACGTTACTATAAATGGTACCCTGGTGCAAATGCAACTTTGATCTTGGGCATATTATTTTTTATATTTGCTGGATTACTCAACACGATTACGCATTACGATAATAATACTTATGTTCAAAAAAGAAAGCCCAAGTAGGTACATAAAGAAAGTACGTAGCCAAAGAATGAAAAAATATGTAAAATTAATAAATTAAGTAATATTTGATGTTCCATTACAAAACTATTTACTTCCTTAGATACGAATTCCTATATCGTCAAATCCTGTGACTTGTCCCTAACGTACTTACTCAATACTCAATACTTTATTGCATTCCACATGTATTCTTAGGTGGTAAACTTATAACTAGATCACATGGACCCTGTCGGGCACAGCAAAATAAGTGAGTTAGGAGAGAGGAAGCATTTATAAATTACTAGCTGACCCGCGCCACTTCGTATGCGTCACATAAGAGAAAGAGAGGGTTACAGAGAGTGGGTCGTAAGCACCTATAATACAATTTTCAAAGAGCATATCACTCACATCCTTCCGCATAATGAAAATGCGCGCCCGATACATGATCATTATTTTGCTGCGGAGTTATTTAAAACGGTGTATCATCTCGATATGCATTGAAACCAATGTACGTACCCAATGGCAATTTTGTTCAAAATCAAATAATTATTTGGATAAGAATAAAATAAGTACCATGTTTACAAACAGTCTTAAGGGCTTCTAGTGACAGTTTTACATCTTCATACTTAGACACTCGATGACAGTCATACTCCAGCTAGGTCTGCAGTTCTCATCAAGGTGCATGAAATGAGCCGCAACACGATATAGCAGCTGTAAACTGTTGCGGACCTCTTACAACTGCTTACCATTTAAAATTTCAAACTCTACATCCCTACGCTATGACGCCGTGTCTTAAAGTGCACAACCTCTTTAAAGCTTAGAAACTTTAAAATGCGGTATTAAATTGTGGTACACAATAATATTCTTCGATTAATATTTTGAAGTATAAAGAGTATATTTTGCAACAAATTTTTATGTGAGTTAATTACTTTTTGGAATATGATCAGATTGAGTTTTGAAACATGTATCAAAATAACTTGTAGTTTATATCAGAATCTCTAAGGAGTATTGATCACAAATTCGAAACAAATCATCGCCAAAATAACTTTCTACCCCTTTTTAACTTCGTTCGGGGATGGATTTCAATGCAATTCGAAACGCGTCTATCAATTCTGTTAATATTGTTGATTGCAAAATTTGAAGTAGATTGGACCATGGAATCACATTATCCCATACAAACTTTGCCCCCCCCCCCCTTTCACCCCCTTTTTTTTTTTTTTTTTTTTTTAAGGATGGGAAATCATCAAATGACCCCCCCCACTCTGGGCGGAGCGGGAGGGAGTGTCAGACTCTTACTGACTAAAAACCATCCATGTTCCTTCCTCGCCTTTTACGTTCCGGGGCCGCGGTATCTCTTTCGAACAGGCCCGCAACCCCGGCAGGCTTCGGCCCTTGCGGGCCCCTCTCTTATTGCTGACATCTCTTTGAGGCGCGCGTGGAACACGAACGCGCCGTCGACACGGCCTGTCGTCGTCGTTAGACGGCCGGACGGCCAGCTATTGCCCATAGCCAGCCGTCCACAGGCCCGCATCTACGGTGGCCGGTAGCCACCACGTGGCCCCCGACGCCCGTTGCGTCTCCCGCGGCGGCCGGGAAGAGAGGATCTCTCCCTCTCTCGTTCCGCCACCTCCTTCGCTAGCATGACTGCTTCGCAGAAGGAGGCGACGGCTTCCCATTCCGTCTCGCTCCGGACCATGGATTGAACCAGGGCCGGACGCGAGAGGTCGCCGCCGCCGATCGCCGCCACGAGGACACGGCGGAGCTCCGCCCACGCAGGGCAGACTTCCACCGTGTGCTCCACCGTGTCCTCCGGTCGATCCTCGCAGTGGAGACACCCGGGCGATTCCTCCCGCCCGATTCGGTGCAGGTACCTCCCGAAACATCCGTGTCCGGTGAGGACCTGCGTCAGGCGGAAGGTGAGGACGCCGTGGCGCCTCTCCAGCCACTCCTCAAAGAGGGGACTTACCGCCACTATCGTGGCGTGCCCTGCACGGGGTTGCGACAGTCGCTCTCTCCATGTCGCCATGAGATCGCACCGGAGGTAAGTCCGCTGAGCGGCAATTTGCCGCGGCAGCGGAGTTTCCCCCCGGCGTAGTACCTCCGCGCGCCACTCATGCAGGCGCGCGAGGACTATCGCCTCCAGATCCCACGGCGGCAATCCGGCAAGCAGGCCCGCCGCCTCGCGAGAAATCGTGCGGTACCCACGGACCCTTTCACCCCCTTAGGAGTATAATTTCTTCAAACCTTTCTTACCGTATGCCTACGTCATACAAAAAATACACACTCCAGTTTCAGGTTTCTACAATTTGCGGCATAGGCTGTGCGTTGATCCATCAGACAGTTCTTCAGGGCAAAGCATTTTATTTGTAGATTGTAGGATTTGTACTCTTTTGTAATGAATTTGTAACTTTTCCGGCTTTATGTCTTATGTCCATTCGCATAGTCTACATTTTCTTCGTAGTATTATTTTATTTGTAATATATTATACAGGGTGGGAACGATTAACAGGGCAGATAGGGGAGCTTCCTTGACCGTTGAATATTAGAAACAGGATCGATTGGCATCAAAAACATGTTTTGTGTAAAACAGCCATTTTCTTGCTAACTGTACGTTTTTTTTAAATCTGTGAATGGGGATCAAAATTTCACGAAAAATTACGGATGGTTTCCCAAGACCATTTTCATGTAGCTGCCCCGCTGAAAGTTATTTTTTTTGCAATTTCTGACTTTTTGAGTACTCTAACCTGGGTTGGTCTGCAAGAACTTTTTGATCAGAGTCGGAATGAAGATCGATTGGCGTCAAAAAAAAATGTTATATGTAAAATGGCAATTTTCTTGCCAACTGTACTTTATTTTTAATTAATTCTGTGAATGGGGATCAACATTTCGCGAAAAAATTACGGATTGTTTCCTAAGACCATTTTCGTGTAGCTGCAGCTCCCCTTACTGCCCCGTTTACCGTTTCCACCCTGTATTACCAACTACTTATACCGATTTTCTTGAGTTCTGCTATTTTGGGCGTATTCACTTCAAAAATCAAATTTCAAGAAATATGAGAAATTATATTTACCTGTATTAGATTTGAAGTATTTACAGCAACTTTTAAAGATTTACACTTCATTGGATTTTATTCTATAGGTGTATGAAGTTAATTAATTTTAAACACAAAACCCTCTTTTTTACGTCTCTGAATGAGATTTAAAAAAGATGCTGAAACAGGTATTTCTTTATTTTTAATAATTAGTATTTACTCTGAGTTTCATGATTCTAGAACAATCTATTTATTTTTCATACAATCTTTACACCCCCTTTTTCCCAAATTTTCCATAATTTCTATAGCCTCAATGTTATTCTGAGTTTATTTAAATAGATTAGTGAAGTTTTCATTAAAATCCGTCCAGCAGTTTTTACGTGATGCGCAAACAAACAAACTAACCAAAATTTTAAATAATGATTTTAATGTGTTACTTAATTTAAGTCACCCTGGTCAGTTTTTTTTAAATCTTCAATGAACAAATTTTTTGGTCTTAACGATTTTATTATATTTAATGTATAGATACAACGTAGGAGGTAGATACTTTCTGAGATTAATATTAATTATAGTCTAAAATTATTATTAATTATGTGTAATTAGTAATTATCATTATAATAATATAATATGTTACTAAAAAATATTAATCCAAAACTATTTTACTTACTAAGAAAAATGATACAAATTAAGTACTAATCATTAGGCAGGCAGTAAGACTAAGTTGCCATTTGTATAGAGTTAGTTACGCGAGTTTATAAACTTCTAGCTAAATATTTCCAAACAAGCCTTCCTAAGCTGAACCTAATTAGGTACTTTAGTGAAAATTGAATTAAGATTCATTTCAGGGGCTTTTTGTAACTATTTAAGAGCGTAGACGGGCTGCATTTTTCCATACAAATGTATTCCCCTATTCTCTTCCTGGATAATGCCTCTAGAGTAATCGTTTTTATTTATAAAAATCTAGGTCTTTTGAAGGCATGCCCCTGTCATTTTTTTTTTTCAAAAAAAATATTTAAAAAATAAATATGAGTTACCAAAAACCTAAAAAAATACCCCGTTTTTACCTACGTAATCAGACGACTACCAAAGAAAATTGAAAAGTTTTTAAAATTAAAACAAGTAATAGGGGCATAGATCTATTCTTCCTTTAAATTTTGATACCAAATATAATTTAATTGGCTTAGGTTTCGAGGAGAAAACAGGAGAATACGAAACGTCGTTCAGTCAAGGATTTTTGTAGGTAAAATCGTTCTTAGCTGCAGTTGTCTCTGTCGCACTCTACGGGGGGAGACGAGAGGCGAGGGAGACGGCAATAGTTTCTTCAAATACCTATTTTTCAATTCCCGCGCAGCCCGTCTACGCTCTTAACAAATGGGTTTAACAAAATCATCAAATAGATTTATCCAAACTACCCGCTCCGCCGTCAGATATAGACAGAACTAGGCTGTATGGTCGTTGGACAGAACAGAACATAATAATTTCCGTATCCTGGGATCCTACCTCATCAATAATCTTACTTTTGAGAAAAAAAATATAAAAAATACAGCTATAAAGAAATTAATTAGGTAATAAAAACACTAGCTCACCACAGTTGTAAATTATAATCTTATCAGGAAATATTAAAAATCCACACTCGGATAATGTCGTTCTCAAGTCCTCGAATAACTGTCACAATATTTTTCACTTCTCCGTACAATTGTTTATTTGGTCTTTTCACGAACACTTTTATTTTTTATGAACGGAAGTCAATAGATAAGTGAGCTACTATCGGTTGCGCGCGCGACTTGAGTTGATGCGCGTACGCGGCCGCGAGTCGAAAGTTCGCGCTGCACTGGCGCAGCCCTATACGTGTCCCCTCTCATACACCATTCATACGGCATTACGTTCTACTGTACCAAGGTATCAACAACATCTCCATCTTTCCTTACGCAGTGAAAGTCAAGTTGAGCTTCTAACAACCATACAAAGCTGCAAAACATAGCTCATACAAATAAGACTAAGTAAGTATTAGAGGGGTGAGGCATACCTGCATGAATACAGGTTATTTCTACAACTTTTTCGAAAACAGGCCAAAAAATCGACTTTTCATACAGAACTCGATCAGCTGTTCGGACATATGTATAGAGAGTTGATTATTTTTTGCCTGTTTTTGGAAAAGTCGTAGAACAAATGTTGTTGTTTATGATGTTAGTAATATACTCCTGCGAGGTTATTGGTGTAATATTTTTTTTTGAGGTATCAAAATAATTGGGAGATAGATCGCCGATCGAACTTGACATGTCCGATTACAAATATCTATTTCTACCATCGAAAATGATTTTTCAATACATTAGTCGAGCTACAATTCCTATCAACGGCAATCAAATTAGGTAAGTACCTACCAACCGTATTGGTGAATGTTAGGTTCACAAGGACGCGGAGTATTTTTTTGCCTTTTCTTGATTTGAATCATTTTAAGTATTTTATGAACACTATTTAGGTACTTAATAATAATTATTTAAATACACTTCCTCGAAAACAGTGACGGATTTCTGTCGCTTAAGTTCCGATCTGAGATTAGCGTGTGGCTACCTCAAAAAAAAATTGGTTCATGGTTATTCATTTTGACCCGCAAAAATCAACATGCATATGGTAAGTAATATAATGGCTGTTTGTTTGCTTGTTAAATAATAATTTTCTTTAGCAAGTACGCGAATTATTAGGAGCCAAGCCTGATAGCGAACCCTAATCAGTTTTTTTTTTACTGATAAGTTTTTTTATGTCGCATATAAAAAAAATAAAAAATACAAGTACCTACTTACGGGATTATATCCGTGAATTTCTTTTTTTTTTTTTGTTTTTTTTTTTTTTGGGTGCTCAAAATAAAAGAAAATCACGGATATAATCCCGTAAGTAGGTACTTTAAGTTTAGTGAAAAACCGAGAAAGTCTAAAACAGTGCAAATAAAAAATAATATAATTGTAGGTTGATAAAAGGATAAAAAATGCTGTGAGGAATCTGTGTCCTATTATTAGTACGTACTTACACACATTATTGCGAAATATTACCTCGTAGTAGGCCATTTGATTTCGTCTCTTGTCTGTTCCAGCACAACGTTTGCTGTACGTTTCGTTAGACGAAATCGATCGTATAATTTTTGGAAATGACTTCTCCTGTTCTAAAAATTTGTATACGTCGTAGAATAATTGATAAATTCAATAATATATTCATCATCACTGCTCGAGCTAAGAGTATACCCAGTTACTAAACAAAAAACATTTTAGAGTTGAGTAATTGCCAAGTTGTAAAATCGTGGAGAAAGAGCGAAAATGGTAGGCAGGTACTTACGTGATACTACTCAATTGTTCAGACACCTCAACAATGTTGTGAACTTCAAACTTTTTTCTTTGAACTTTTTAAGTTGCAATTTTGCGATTTATCCTAGATTAGTTAAGGCTAGGAAGATCCGGATTGAAATACGCTTCTGTCTTCTAAAAATGAGACTTAGCTTAAATGCAGGACTTAACTTAAGCAATAACAATAAGTTAAGGTGACATTGAAATACCGGCCCTAAGTTTTGAATCACTCGTGACTGAATTTTAGAATCTTTCGATTGCTCGGTCATCAAAATTGAGCACGTGGTTACAAAGCAACTTTGCACTCTCGTAAAAACTCTTGTAAATAACTATTTTATACATATTAAGCTGTATAACGGCGTCATACCTTTGCTTCTCCTTCAACTTGGCGAAAGCAAAGCGCGGAAATAGTACATTATGGTACAAGTGTGTAATGTTGGTGATTACCGCTGAGGCGCTATTGAGAGAACCGAGGACGGTAATCATCAACACACACGTGTATCATACGACGTTTTTCAACACGCTTGAGAATAAAATAATACTAAAATAGATATTTGTCCTTGGAGTTTTCAGGTAGTAAACTTTCGATACCTAACGTTAAAGGCTGCACATCTTATATAGGGCGGTGTACAAAATAAATCATTTTCTTCATAACTAGTACTTGTAGACATTTGAATTCATAAATAACTTTAATTTCAACAGTGAAAACGAGTTGTGAATTTTTTTTCGCAGTGGCGGGAATAATTAATCCATTTTCCTATGCGCGCGCATCTAACAATGGCGATCGCCCATAGACAAGAATGAGGTTTCTTTTTTTTGGCTTTTAGCGTTTTATCCACGAACGAAATGGGGAATTCAAAGTTTTATTTAATACTTACAGAGAAAACAAAAGTTACATTTGAGTGAAAGTTTTATTTATTAGAAACTTATAAGTTGAAATTATCTATGTACGAAGTTGCATGAAATGAGCAAGCAATAGGTACATTAATTTATTTTTACTATTGAACGCGATCTTTTTTGTATCGAAACTTTTTTAAGAACAAAGCAATTCAACCAATAAAATAAAAAAAAAACCCCATAACTCACTAGTGAAAAAAGTCACAGTTTGATTACAGGTGTCATTATGTGCCTAATTGCGGTGAAATTAGAGCCACTTTATGAGCAAGTGTGTTGAAAAAAAAATTAAATCATAGTCTCGTAATAATTCATGACAAAATATTTTAGTTTCTTTAATTTTATTTCTTCAAAAGTGTTTTGAAAAACGTCGTTTAATACCTACACGTGGACATTTGTTATTGCAGTTCTTGGCTCAAAAACACCCTCGCCTACGGCTCGTGTGTTAATACCGCCTCGAACTACAATAACCAACTTTTTCCACTTGTATCAAAATGTACTATTATCGTTTAATAAAAATAAACTCAGCGAGGTATGGAACGGGCTGTACTTGGAGTCTTTGGGTTAGCATCTGCAACGAGTTGATCCGACAGAGTACCAGAGTTGTCGTCATAGCTCACAGAATAAAGCAAAGTGAAGTAGCAATGAGCCGGCCATATTAGCGTATCTTACGCTTGCCGTTTGATCTCCACTCAAGAACCGCCTTCAGACTCGGTGGAGCGAAGATCTTCGCAGAGGGGCTGGTGGCTGGTAGCTAAAAACTAGATCAACCCTGTACAACATAAGTATATCCGTCACACAACTCGTCTGGTCAGAGCATCCTTCCTTTTCTAGTCTATGGGAGATATTAAGGAAGTTTACACCCCGATCTTCCTTTCTCTAGATACTGGTAACATCAGCGTCGGATTTAGGACAGGGCAACACTTGCCCCGGGCCTCCACAAGGAAGAGGCCTACAAAACTAGTTTTTTATTATTTATACATAAGAAAAAATAGTATATTTTATAACGAGGGACTAAACGAAGCCATTATATACCCGAGGTGGTTTGACTCCCGAGCTTGCGAGGGAGGCAATGAAAGCGAGGGTATATTATATTGGCGTTTAGTCTCGAGGGGCAAACTGTACTTTTCACTTCGAGTGCGAGAAAAATAGTTATTTAAAACTGAACAAATTTACATTCCACAAAAATTCTGAACTCAGCGGTCAATATTTTCTTCTATCAAGTCAGTCACAGATTAACCATTGAAAATACAACACAAACTCTCAACAATTTCGCAATGAAGGAGATCCACACTCCACAGATAATTAGTACCTACATTACTGCAAAACACACACACATTGCTGCTTTTTAAAATCAACGATGCACACAAACAACCATAATTTTTTCTCGCGTTGAAGATTTCATTTGTTTTTTTTTTTCAATAAACCGCTTTCTATTGCATGCCAATTCGAAATTTTAAATAAAACCTTTGTCAAGTTACTCTTTTGTAGCCACGTTTCAGAGTAAAAGATCGTTCCATTTTTAAATTACTTTTTACTCCCTAGGGAATAAACGGTCACTTTAATCCCGCTTCGTAGGGCTATAACGGCGTACTTTTAGAGCATGAGAAGTGAAAAATACATTCTTTGTGTCCA
Source organism: Xestia c-nigrum (assembly GCA_916618015.1). Classification (NCBI taxonomy): domain Eukaryota; kingdom Metazoa; phylum Arthropoda; class Insecta; order Lepidoptera; family Noctuidae; genus Xestia; species Xestia c-nigrum. The sequence goes on from OU745245.1 coordinate 10,248,618, forward strand.
TGACCAGGTTCATAGTCCAAGACACCATACGAAAGGTTGTACAGATAAGTCTATGTTACACCTTTTATGTACATACTCGTAATATTTATTACGTTTGTTCTAAAAAAAATCCGCTTTCATTTCTTGATTTCCTCAGGGCCTCCACACCTTTTAATCCAGCCCTGCCTGGACAGCAGCGTAGATTCCAGTGGACTCTTACATCTTTACAGTAGTTTACAGCAGCGTAGACGGTGCCTTGTCTCCGTCAACTAAGTAAGTACCTAGGTACCTAAGTGGTAAATTTTCCGCTATTGGGCTTTTACAAATGGACTACTTAGCTAGAGCTTGAATTAATTACATCCCTCATTTTACAATGACTGGGTTTGTCCGTGACTTTAAAGCCCGCGTAGCATCAGCATCACCATTGTAGAAACGGGTGTCTGCGAAGAAAGAATCGACAAAAAGATAGATTACTCTTGTTCATCTGCCCCCATTGTGAAAATGTATTTTTGTTGATTCTACCATCGACAACTCCAGCTTCTACGGTGTCTGACATTTTCACGACTTTTCAGAATGGGAATTAATAAGTCAGATATTACGCGCGTGGTCTCACCACATCTTTACATCAGCGTAGACGGTTCCTTGTCTCCGTCGACTAAGTAGGGTAAACTTGCATAATTCGTACCCCTTAAGAGAAAACCATCATATTTAGAAAATTAGGAAAGATAAATTAGTACTAATTAAAAGTAATTATTGTTTGCTAAATGCTTTATTGTTTCTATTATCAAAAACATAAACCTTATAAACTTCTCAAAAATAAACAATTTAAAAAAAACGAAAAAAGTACGTTTTAAGACCATTCATCCCAAATCGTACTTTGAGATCTATTCATTGGTGTACAGTATTGAGAATCACCATCATAATCAACAATGTGTTATTAAAACAAGTAGTAATTCTTAACTAATTCGACGGATGGTCTTCGCAAATTCTCGGCAATCATCGTTAAATCGTACCAGTACGTTTTAAGCTGTTTTAAGAACTTTACTCGAGTACGAAATAGGAGCAAGAGCCCATCAAATTTTAAATTTACCGGCAAAAAAATTGACAACAGTTACGAGTATGATAACAAGTCAGATGAAATCGCAAAGATACACGTTAATACGTATCAAATTGTAAAATAGGTTATACATGACCTTATTTGAATAAAACTCTTACGAAATGTGTAAAAATATTACAGCAATCGTTGAAAAAAACTTACTTTTTCAATGTTTTTGTCGAGAGCAGCTTCAGAGGTGTTATCTGTCAGGTGGTAAAATGGCCGACTGTTATTTCTATTTTTTGATACTAGAGGCGCTGATAGCTGTACTCCACTTAAAACTCGGCTTTGGTAGCCGAGTTTTAAGTGGAGTACGAATTTGGCGTAAGTACGAATTAGGCAAGTTTACCCTAGGTAGGTACTTATGTGGTAAATTTTCCGCGGTCCATAGGTGAGCTTGGAAACTAAAATGGACTAGCTAGAGCTTGAATTAATTACATCTCTCATGTTACAATGACTGGGTTTGTCCCTTACTTTACAACCCGCGTAGCATCAGCATGACCATAGTAGAAACGGCTTTCTGCCGAGAAAGACTCGACAAAAAGATAGATATCTTTTGTTCATGTGTCCCCATTGTGAAAATGTCTTTATGTCGATTCTGCCGTCGACAAATCCAGCTTCTAGGCGGCTACGGTGTCTGACTTTTTCACGACTTTCCAGAATGGGAATTAATAAGTCAGAACTTACTCGCGTGGTCTCGTCTCGCTCGGGTATGCTCGAGAACTCCCAAGAATTTCTGTACCTACTGTGCGATAGTGACACATATCCGAGTCGATATTCATACAATTTTGATTTATCAATCTTATTTCATCATCATCATCATCATTAGCCTATATTATTGTTTACTGCTGGGACAGGGCCTCCTCTCAATAAGAAGGAATGGGCTATAATCCACCACGCCAGCCCAGTGCGAATTGGTAGATGTCACATGTCTTTGAATGTTTAGTTCTAGGACATGCCGGTTTCCTTACGATGTTTTCCTTCATCGTTTTGAAAGCAGCGGTGATGAAATAAATTACAAAAAGTAATGCGCCTGTCTGGGTTCGAACCCACGACTTAGGTACCTACTGTCCGTAAGTCGGGGCTGCCACCACTGGCTAGCAGTGCCGGATTAGCCATGTAGCAGGAGGCAGCAAATGCTACGGGCCCCGCGCCTTGGGGGGCCCCGCGCCTGTGCCCAAAAAAAAACCACAAATATGTAATACCTACACCTTAGCTATTCTTGAAGAGAGCGTTGGCCACACTGTAATTAGTATATAGACCGAACAGAGATATTGGAGGACACTTTTAGAACGAATTACTGCAGTTATATTTTTTTTAGCAGAGCGAGGTCTGGCATTCAGGGGTAGTGATGAAGTTATTGGTTCACCTCACAATGGAAATGAATTAGGGTTATTGGAATTGACACTTTTCTGGCCGAACACATACATCTATGCAAATAAAGGGAAAGGACTTACGTACTCATACTTGTCAAAAACCACATGCGAAGAATTTATCCATTTAATTGCATCAAGTATACGCGACGAAATTATTGGCGAAATCAAGAAATGCAAATACCATTCAGTATTATTGGATTCTACTCCAGATATATCGCATGTAGACCAACTAACTCTGATAGTGCGCTGTCTTGCCATCTGGACCAGTCGAAAGATTTGTAAGATTCTTGGAAATGGAAGGCCATACTGCAGAACAGCTTGCTCAAAGTTAACTAGATTTTTTAAGTGAGAAAGGTTTCAACATCAAAGATTGTCGAGGTCAAAGTTATGATAATGCCAGCAACTTGAGCGGGAAATACAACGGCTTACAAGCACGAATTAGAAATGTAAATAAGTACACGGAATACATTCCCTGTTTTGCTCATTCATTATCAAGCATCATTTTTTTTCGATCTTGTTGAAAATCTATATTCATTTTTTTCCGCTTCAACCTATCGATGGAGTCTTACAAAAGCGCTACAATATAGTGGTTCCAATATTCTAATTTTAAAAAGAATATCGGACACTAAGTGGTCTGCATGAGCTGATGCGACGAAAGCACTTCTAAGTGGCTTCACCACTTTCAGTCAAGTTTTTGATGATATATCCAATAACAAGGATCAAATGTAAGAATGCCGTAAGTAATCAAGCTTACGGACTAGTTTCGAAAATGAATATGTTAGAAACAAGAATAATGATTATAGCGCGGAATGAAATTCTAGAGCACTTACAATCGACTAACGCCTTGTTATAGTCGTCAGATCAAGACTTTAATACAGGATACGCTATGTATATATCATTACACGGCTATATCAAAGCAATGCGATCAACATTTTCGGATATAGAGGCAAAAGCCAAAGCCAAAGTCTTGATTGGCTGTGAAAAATATCAGCTATCGAATATGAGAAAACTCAAGCGAGATTCTACTTCAATCGATGAAGTAGAAGAAAATCAAACACCTGGTCCACGATTTGAAATTCAAGCGTTTCTTCTTGTTATAGTCGATAATGTACTGGCTGCATTAGCTAAACGCATGGAATCTGATCGTCAAGTGACCAGTGTATTTGGAATACGGCAATTAATGTCTTTAACGGCGGAAGAGATTTTGAAAAGAAGTCAAATTATCGTCAGCTCATACCCAGATGACGTGGAAGATAGTTTGGGCAATGAACTGGTGCATTTCGCTGAGCTACTGAAAACAGATGTGGCTGCTGGTATTGACAGCCAAAAAAAAATCATTGGAATCGTGTTTTCCAAATGTAGAAATAGTGTTACACATTTATTGATTTACTTAGAAATATTGATTTGGCGTATATTATTTCTAAATTTGCATGCATTAAATCACGAAAACGCTTTTTGTAAATGTTCTGTTTTATTTACATCCTAAATTTCAGTGGGCAATGTAACTCTAGGGCCCCATGGTCACATTTGCTACGGGCCCCGCAGCGGCTTTATCCGGCACTGCTGGCTAGCCGCTATAGTAATTGTGCTAGGATTTTTCCGTTGTAATTGGACTAACCCTAAGCGGAATAAATAAGATTTTGTTCACTCGTATAACCGAAAAATAATGCGTTATATTGTAAGCAGTATGTTCGTTTGATAATCTTTCGAGAGTTTACAATCTCTCTATAATCCTTGTTCACAATCAGCTCAGTGCATTTCTGTGTAAGAATAGCCTGCTATCCTTTCCAGTCTGGTCACAGCACTGCTACGGCTTTAGTAAACGTTACTGATGACATACGTTTATTTATTTATTTATTTAACACTTCAAGCACAAAGTACAGAGGCGGACTTAATGCCAATGGCATTCTCTACCAGTCAACCTTTAGGTGATGCAGAGACAAGCAGTGGTAGGTGTCATTCCTGAAACTTTACGAATAATTTTATTAAAACTACGATAAACTACAAGGATATATAAAATATTATACATACCACTACATATTATAAAACAAAGTCTCCCGCCGCGTCTGTCTGTCCCTATCAACGACCATACAGCCTCTAGACTCCTAATAACAGGCGACCGATGTCTGTCAACACATTAGGGGTATAAATCTTATACCGTCGTCACTCACGGAGCTCGAATTAGTTTCGACCACTCCTGTGAGCCGCAAACACTTCCGCATTACTCCTTTAAAAAATCGAGAAAATAGACATAATATGGCCCCGTGTATAATACGTTGGTGTGATAAAGAAAGCCGGACTTCAAGTTTCCTGAAAGACGGTATCACATTTCATCGGTAATTTAAAAGTTCCATAATCTAAGTTAGATTAATTTTCTGACAATATTTATCGGAGTTCATCTTATACTGGTCATACTTGATGTCTTTTATGATTGCGTCCCTTTCTTTTGAAAGTACTTTTTTCTCTATCTCTTTTCCTCGATGTTACGAAAACATAATCAGTGATGTTCCAAATCGTACGACCACCTCGGTTGTCGATAAATCAAAAAGTAAAACCTATAACTATTTATTAATGCAAAAAATATATTTTTAATAATTAAAAATTATAACATTTATTTATTAATTAATATGTTCACTTCATTTTACCGAAGACTGTTTTATCCCTATGATAAACCGTCGCCGCCTACGGCGTTTATATAAGTTCAGATATTTTACTCACATGATTCAATCGTAATTAGAATAAAGAAGGTAATTTTTTTTTTTTTTTTCAAGTTAAGTATGTAAAAACATATTTTATTATGCCTACAGTTAAAAAATATCGATACTTTCTTGTTTGATTTAAAACTGTCCAATCCCTAGTGAAATGCAATGACCTTGAATTGGCCAATCAGAAAGCAGTACCCCGTCCCCCTCGCGTACCTCGTACCTCAGCGAGTTGACAGAATAGTTTTCGTGCGTTAGATTGATGTATTAGGCGTCTATAGGCTGTATGGTCGTTGGTCCCTATGTATGTTTAGATCTTTGAAACTACGCAACGGATTTTGATGCGGGTTCAAGAGGAAAGTTTTTGTATATGATTTCACGCGGGCGAAGCCGCGGGCATCGGCTAGTAATTATATAAAATATATACTATAAATATATATTAAATTGTCTTTTTTAAACTTTCACGATCAGAACACATTATAAAACTTAAGAAGACGGGTATTTATCGCGAATTTACCTTTAATTTAATCCCGACGTTTCGACTGGATTGCACCAGCCGTGGTCGCGGGGAGACTGAAGTACTGGAGGTACCGCGACAGCAAAGTGAAGGTGTTTATTGAACTACCCTCACTCATCTTCATAAATGTTAATTAGGGCCGGTTCACACTAGGACAGCACACTACACTAACAGTGTCCGTATATTGAGACGATTTCACTTGACGAGTACACTTAGTGATTACTGGATTCCAAGCTGAAGAGAGTTTGAAGCCGTCTTCGCGATTGAAATTAGGGTACTTCTTGATCTCAATCGCTTCCCGAACCATTCTCTTATAGTAGTGCTTCTCATGGGCAAGGATTTTTGGGTTGTGTAACTCCATCCAATGGTTTGGTCCTGAGTCTATCACATGTTCCGCTATAGCAGACTTGTTCGTTTGTCGATTCTTGACCGCTGCTATGTGTTCTTTTACCCTTTCAGCGACTGTTCGTTTGGCCTATGTAGGAACGCCCGCAGCTGCAATCGATCTTATAAACACCAGGAACCTGGAATGGTACTACATCCTTTGGTGTACGCAGACGCTTCGCCACTTTGTTTAACGGAGCATAAACAGACTTTATTGAAAGCTTCTTGAAGAGGTTCCCAATTTTGTCCGTTACCCCCTTCACATAAGGCAAGAACGCCGGCTGTCTGGCTACCTCAATGTGTCTACTCTTCTGCTTGCGGTTGCCATCTGGATGCCATCCATTATTCCTGTACCCGTTTCGTTTTAGAACCTCCTGAACATGTTCCAGCTCTCCGGGCAGATGTTCAGGGTCACAGAGGTCATAGGCTCTGTTCATAAGAGAAGACACCACAGACTGAAGATGTGCTGGATGATGATGAGAGGCAGCATTCAGATATCTGTCCGTGTGCGTTGGTTTTCTGTACACAGTATGCGACAAGGTTCCATTGGCCTTAACCATAACTTTTAAATCTAAAAAGGCTAAGGATCGGTTATCCTCCATCTCATACGTGAACCTTATCTTCGGGTGTATGGAGTTAAGATGTTCAGTCAGTTGGTCAACTTCCTGTTTACCTCCACTGATAACGCAGAAAACATCGTCGACGTACCTTTTCCAGAGCCTTATACCGTGAGCTGTCATGTTGATCATAGTTTCAAAGTGTTCCATCCAGATATTGGCAAGTACAGGAGCTACAGGACTACCCATAGCTACCATGAGAAGCACTACTATAAGAGAATGGTTCGGGAAGCGATTGAGATCAAGAAGTACCCTAATTTCAATCGCGAAGACGGCTTCAAACTCTCTTCAGCTTGGAATCCAGTAATCACTAAGTGTACTCGTCAAGTGAAATCGCCTCAATATACGGACACTGTTAGTGTAGTGTGCTGTCCTAGTGTGAACCGGCCCTAATTAACATTTATGAAGATGAGTGAGGGTAGTTGAATAAACACCTTCACTTTGCTGTCGCGGTACCTCCAGTACTTCAGTCTCCCCGCGACCACGGCTGGTGCAATCCAGTCGAAACGTCGGGATTAAATTAAAGGTAAATTCGCGATAAATACCCGTCTTCTTAAGTTTTATAATATACATATATTAAAGTTAAGTAAATAGAGCTTTGCACGGATACACTAAAATAAAAAGACAGACAATTGGGAAAATATTACCGTTGTGACGAAACTGCCAGCTTCTTCCGAATGCACTCGCGAACTTTAACTTTAAAGGATACACGATTGGTTGCCATCCTGATTTCCTGGGGAAGCGCATTCCACAGAGAAATAGACTGGATGTAAAACAGTGCGGTGAGAGGGACGAGACGACGGGAGTGAAGTACGCGGTTTAGGCATGGAGAAAGGAAATCTGACAGTTCTCTGCTTACTGCATTTTAGTAATGCATTCAACACTGATTTCGATATCCTGTTCGCTCACTTGACATATCTCCAACGGCGATTGACTGGTTTCTTAGTTACCTGTATAGGCGCCGGCAACGTGTATGCATAGAAGGGTCTTGCTCTTCTCTGTGTTATACTTCAGCGGGTGTACCTCAGGGTAGCGTTTTATCTCCTTTACTTTTCGCAATTTTTATAAATTCTATTTCTACAAGACTTCTTTCTTCACACCTTTATGCAGATGATCTGCAAATTTACCGGCAAGCAGCATCTTCAAATTTGGCTGATGCAATTGATATACCTAATCCACAAGGACATGGTTTCAATCTGCAAGTGCAGTGAGGCACATGGGTTGCAGGTTAATCCGTTGAAGACTCAGGTCATTGTTGTAGGTAGCTCAAGGATGATCACCAAGATAAACTGGTTGCAGCTTCCCCAGGTTACATTTAATGGAACTGTTATCCCATAAGTGACAAGGTCAAAAAGTCCCTGAGACCATGGTACAATAATAATGCCTGAGACGATTGCAAAACTTTCTTCCAACAGCCACTAAAATTGCGCTGGCTCAATCTCTTTTACTTCCCGTTCTTGACTTCGTGGAACATTTCCGACGTTTGGCCCCCAGGCTGGAACGGACCGGGGCTGCCTTCAGGCGGCTCCTGCCCAACTTTGGGGGGCCAAACGCCTCCTGCCGCAGGCTCTATGCGGGGTCTTGCGGTCCATGGCCCTTTAGGGGGCCCCAGTGTGGGCGCGTTCCTTGAGGCAGCGAGCCGCCCATTACCTGAACGCGCCCCAGAAAGTGGTGGCCGTAAAAATGGTCCGTGGGTACCGAACGATCTCCCGCAAGGCGGCGGGCCTGCTTGCCGGATTGCCGCCATGGGATCTGGAGGCGATAGTCCTCGCGCGCCTGCATGAGTGGCGCGCCTGCATGAGTGGCGCGCGGAGGTACTACGCCGGGGGGAAACTCCGCTGCCGCGGCAAATTGCCGCTCAGCGGACTGACCTCCGGCGCGATCTCATGGCGACATGGAGAGAGCGACTGTCGCAACCCCGTGCACGCCACGATAGTGGCGGTAAGTCCCCTCTTTGAGGAGTGGCTGGAGAGGCGCCACGGCGTCCTCACCTTCCGCCTGACGCAGGTCCTCACCGGACACGGATGTTTCGGGAGGTACCTGCCGGGGTTGCGGGCCTGTTCGAAAGAGATACCGCGGCCCCGGAACATAAAGGGCGAGGAATACATGGATGGGTTTTAGTCAGTAAGAGTCTGACACTCCCTCCCGCTCCGCCCAGAGTGGGAGAAGTCATTTGATGATTTCCCATCCTAAAAAAAAAAAAAATCTACTTGTTACCTAGGTAGTCAAATTAAAGCGTACCCATCATAGCGCGGTTGACAACGTTCCATATCGCATCCATTAGAATTTTTCCACTAATCGGCCTCGGCAGCTGCTTTGTAAAGTTATTTTGGACCTAGGGAAGTGGGGTTCATCAAATAATTTAAAATCAACAGAAAAAATGTTCAAAACGTTTATTGAAATTTCAGTGCAGTAATATCATTGTGGCTATTCACAAACCACTTAGTGTTATCAGTCTTGTTTGTTAACTAACTTATTATGAGGGGTGTGGGTGTGACACATAAATACTGTATTTAAACCCGTCAGAATAGTTCCTATCTAGGCAGGTGACACACGGCACCAATAATGAATAAGTACCTACCTAAGTAATAAGTATGTGACTGTTAAAGACAGTCGGCATTCCAGTAAAAACTAAGATTTACCAATATTCGAGCTTTTACAATAAAATACTATTCAAATAGTAAAATTATCAACTGAATGAATGACAATGCTTAGTGTAAGTAAGCCGATAATGAGTATTGACAAGATTAATTAACAAATTGTTGTGTAATAACTTTTAAGGAAACCAGATGTTTGAGGGCATGGAAATCTCTTGAAAGTCCCTTTATACTTATACAAGGTCAAATTCGCTAGCAAAACTCCACATACGTAATTGGTATCGTAGCAAAAATAAAAAATAAAGATAATTGTTTAAGGTCAATAATATAACAAAATATAACAAAAAGTCTTCTTTAGATAGATATTACTATTAGGAGTTGTGTAAGCTCTACATGAACGCAGCTTAAAGGCAGCCATATTTATTTAAATGTCATTTGAAGTTGTCATCTGTCTTTTTCACTGATTTTGACAACTACTTATCTGCTCACGGCTCTCTGCAGTCTCTGCCCTTTTTATGTTTTGTGTCGTCTCAATTATTCTCCAATTTAATCTTAATTCATCATATCGAATATACAATGGACGTGTAATATCAGCTTGTATTTTGATAAATAAAAGTCTGGATATACTCTCGAAGTGTTTATTTGGTTGATCACGCCTGACACGCCATTCCATTGCCATATCACAACGTCTGCGTCAACAGGTTATGGGCCCAGTGAAAAAGAAAGGCGTGCAACGAGGGATCTACGCATAATCATCGTTGTATGTATCACCAAAACTCACTGTCGACCAGATTTATTGTCAAAGAAGAAATATGGCAACGCAACCAGCGATACACATCAATAATCAAGTGGAGAAGCTGAGTGGTATCTCGTCTTATTCGAACTGGAAGTTTTCATTGAAGATGTTACTCACTTTAGAAGGTTTGTGGGATTGCGTGATCGGCACTGATACTGACGCCGTGCGTGATAGCCGCGCCTTGGCGCGTATTTGCCTGGCACTACAACCCAACTTGTACCAAATAGTTCGATCAGCGTCAAAAGCTAAAGAAGCATGGGAGAAGCTAGCTCATACATTCGAGGACAAAGGTCTATATCGCCGTGTTCTGCTACTTAGACAGTTACATCGAGTTGACTACAGTAAGTTTAGCAGCATGACTGAATATATTGAAAATGTCACCGGATTAGTCCAGCAACTCTCTGACATTGGAAAAATTATAGATGACGGTGAGGTGGCTGAAATTCTACTTAGCGGCTTACCGCAGGAATTTGACACACTAGTCTCCGGTCTTGAAACTGCCAATTTAACTAGCTCGCTGACTTCTGAACTAGTGAGAACGAGATTGCTTCAAGAGGAACACAGAAGAAATGGAAAATGTGATAATGATGCTTCAGCTTTTCATGTAAAGAAGAACAAACTTTTCAAGTGTGATTACTGCCGAAAACCAGGACATACAGCGAAGCGATGCTTTAAGAAAAAGAGGGATGAGAAGAAGAAAGAAGAACAGCATACCTTTTATGCATCGGCTTACATCGCTCACCATAATGATGTCATCATAGACAGCGGGGCCTCGGCTCACATGATCAATGATGCTAGGTTAGTAAGAAATTTTAAAAGCTGTAATAATAACTCAATTTCTATAGCAAATGGTGGTCAATTAGAAATGTCTGGCATTGGCAATTTAGTTTTGTCTACTGACAAAAATAATATCACTTTAGAAAATGTTTTAGTTGTTCCCAATCTGTCAACGAATTTATTGTCTGTAAGTAAAATGTGTGACAATGGTTTTACAGTAGTTTTTGATAAAAATGGGTGTCATGTTTATAATGAGATAAGTTCTTTAACTGGCAACCAAATTTTAGCTGCTACAAATGTGAATGGTTTGTATAAGATACAGCAGTGCAAGCCGCATGTGTTGGGACATTCCATGCTGGTGCATCCTAGGCAGCAGCCAGAGAGTGTCAATACTGCATTGGTGTCTGCGACAGTCTGGCATAAGCGTTTAGGCCATATTGGCCAGAAAGGTATGAATAGCCTACGGGGTGGTGGTAAATGTTGTGGTGTCGTTTTTCAGGATGACGACTCGCCAAACAAGTGTGTTCCCTGCTTAACTGGAAAGATGCATACAAAGCCTTATCCGAAGCTTGTGGGAAGCCAATCTACCGTGCCACTCCAGCTTGTGCATTCCGACGTCTGTGGGCCCATTCAAGTCAGCAGTTGGGGCGGTGCCCGTTATCTTTTGACTCTGACGGATGATTGCACTAGAAAAACCTTCGGTTATTTAATGAAAACAAAATCCGAGGTGAGTTCACATATTGTTAACTTTAAAAATATGGTTGAAAAACAAACAGGTTTGCAACTTAAAATTTTAAGAACCGATAACGGTACTGAATACTGTAATAGAACGTTGACTGATTTTCTTAAAAGGGAAGGGATAATACATCAAACATCGGTGCCTTACTGTCCACAACAGAATGGAGTTGCGGAGCGCGTCAATAGGACGATTTTTGAGAAAGCTAGGGCCATGTTACATGACGCGGGTCTGTCTGAACGTTTCTGGGGAGAAGCAGTAATGACTGCTATATACCTGAAGAACAAGTCTCCTACCAGCGCGTTGTCAGATGATATCCCTGAGAGTAAGTGGACTGGACAGCCAGTCGATCTCAGTCATTTGCGCGTATTTGGCTGTGTAGCATTTTCTCATATTCCTGATGTAAAACGTCGTAAACTTGACGCTAAAGCTAAACCATATATCTTTGTTGGCTATGGTGAGACTTTTAAGGGCTACCGTCTCCTTGATCCATATAATCCTAAAAAGGTTGTGTATTCACGAAATGTAACATTTTTAGAAGATGAATTTATTGGAGGACTTCACTTTAAAACACAAAGCAAGAATAATGATTTTATCTCTCATGAATGCATTGTAAATAATAATAATTATACAAATATTGATAATGAAATTTTAAATATTGACTGTGATAATAATAATGCAAATGAAATGAATGATAAAATTATTAATAATGTCTGTGATAATATTTGTCATAAGTCTACTACGGAATCACCTATTTCAGGATCTGAGAGTGACCTAACACCTTCAGTGTGGTCTCCCTTGTCGGACCTGGTCTACGGTACTGGTGACGAAGGTGATGAGGATGATGTCTGTAAGGACACTATGTCTTCTATGCCTGCTGCCACACTTGAAGGAAATGGTAATAATGGTGATGAGGATAATGTCTGCAGGGATGCTGTGTCTTCTCTGCCTGATGCCACACTTCGAGGAGGAGAGGTTGACCATGTGCAAAGTGTTGCTTCTGGCTCGCGTCCCGTACGTACTAATAGAGGTAAAATTCCGCTTAAATATAATGATTATGACTTATCGGCGATGCTAATTGAGCAGAGTTTGGCAAATGAGCCTAATACATACGAGCAAGCTACAAAGTCTACTGACTGTGAGCAGTGGCTTCACGCCATGAAATGTGAGTATGATTCATTAATTAAGAACAATGTTTGGACATTAGTCGATCGACCAGAAAGTGAAAACATTGTAAAGTGCAAGTGGGTCTACAAAAGGAAACACGATGCCACAGGTAAACTAGATAAGTATAAAGCTAGATTGGTTGCCCGTGGATTTAGTCAACAAGAAGGTATAGACTACAATGACACTTTTTCACCTGTTGTCAGACATTCCACATTGAGAATTTTATTTTCCATTGCAACAGAAATGAATTTGCAGATGGACCATGTTGATGTTACCACGGCTTTCCTAAATAGTGATCTGGATGAGATTATATATATGGAGCAGCCAGAAGGTTTTTGTTCAGATAAAAGTAAAGTTTGTAAGCTGAATAAAAGTATATATGGTCTCAAACAGGCTAGCCGTATGTGGAATTTAAAAATAAATAATGTTTTAATTAATAATGGATATACTCAAAGTAAGTGCGAACCGTGCGTATATATAAAGAAAAATGATAAAGATTATATAATAATTGCTCTGTATGTCGATGACTGTTATATATTTCATAATGGATGTATTAGGAATGTTTTATCATTATTGAAAGAAAACTTTGAAATACGTCATCTAGGCCAATTAAAAAATTGTTTAGGCATGAATGTCACTAGATATAATAATACAATAGTGCTAGATCAGTCTAATTATATAAAATGTTTGCTAGCTAAATTTAATATGAGTGACTGCAAGCCAGTACTTACACCGTTACCTGTAAATTGTAAGTTAGAAAAGTCTAATGGGAAGGGTCTTGATGATGAGTTATACAAATACAGACAACTGTTGGGATGTTTAATGTATTTGAGTGTGTGCTCACGCCCGGACATTTCTTATGCTTGTAGTCAACTTAGTCAATACAGTGTATGTTTCGACACGAGTCATTGGCGCGCAGCAAAGCGAGTACTTCGTTATTTAGCAGGGACGATCAACTATGGTCTTCATTTTACAAAAGGTACTAATTTTAATATCAGTGCTTATGCAGATGCCGACTGGGCTAATGACTCATCAGACAGAAAGTCCTACACTGGATTTGTTATAAAATTAGGTAACTGTTTAATCAATTGGGAAGCTAGAAAACAGCGTAGTATAGCTTTATCAAGTACAGAGGCAGAGTACTTAGCAATTAGTGACGTTTGCAAGGACATTTGTTTTGTGAAGAATTTCTTGTCTGAAATTATTACCAAAACTTTTGATGTAATTGTATACAACGACAATCAAAGTGCTCAAAGATTATTACTTGTAAAAGAATATTCGCATAAGAAAACGAAGCACATTGATTTGCGTTACCATTTCGTAAAGGATTTAGTACAAAAAGGAAACATAACTGTAAGATACTTACCTACTAATGACATGCTAGCAGATGTATTGACAAAGCCACTATGTGCGCAGAAACATTGTAATTTTGTAAAATGTTTAAATGTGAGAGTTTGTGGAGCAAATGGTTAATGTTTTGTTGTACTTATTTTATTAATGATAAATATTGTTATATTGTGATGAATCATGTAATTATTATCGAATTGAATCATATGTATAATTATGTAGAGTCGCTCTAAAGTAGGTAGAGCATGTAACTCTTGAATGTAGAGTTTAAAAAAAAAAAAAATTAAATGTAGAGTCTTTTAAATATTGTGTAGAGTTACAGTAGTTTTTTTTTTTTTTCTCATGTAGCGCTTAAGGAGGAGTATTAGGAGTTGTGTAAGCTCTACATGAACGCAGCTTAAAGGCAGCCATATTTATTTAAATGTCATTTGAAGTTGTCATCTGTCTTTTTCACTGATTTTGACAACTACTTATCTGCTCACGGCTCTCTGCAGTCTCTGCCCTTTTTATGTTTTGTGTCGTCTCAATTATTCTCCAATTTAATCTTAATTCATCATATCGAATATACAATGGACGTGTAATATCAGCTTGTATTTTGATAAATAAAAGTCTGGATATACTCTCGAAGTGTTTATTTGGTTGATCACGCCTGACACGCCATTCCATTGCCATATCACAACGTCTGCGTCAACAATTACTTCCTATTACATCATCAATAAAAGCGTATTTTAATCTGATATTAGAAGATATAACAATAACAAAAAAAAAATAACAAAACATCCTCATCACATCTGTCAAGTTCTGCTAGCTAATTTAATTATGTTGATGTGTGTTCATACATCAGACTCATACAGATTTTAAGCGACTCTTTAACAAGAAGAGGAACTATTATAAACAAGATGACTTGGATAATTATTAGGAACACTGTAATTTATGATACATTCATTACCCTTCTTTTTGTCTTTATCGTAGTCGCGGTAACAACTGTAGTTTGAATCATACAAGGTATTGCTTTGCATCCTGATCAAATTCAAGAGTGTGCTACAGACAATCAAACTGAGCAAGGTTCTGCATGGGACCACCATCGTAATCGCGAAAGAATAATCAACGGCGCCATACAAAATTCCAATACCTACTCGACAAAATTTACGGGATAGCTGATTATTTTTTTACAACTACGATGATGGTCCCATGCAGAAAGTTGTTCAGTTTGATTGTCTGTAGCACACCCTTTAATTTGACCAGAGTGCAAAGCAATCAAAACCACAGTAATCTATCACAGTGCCAAAGCCGTGCAGTATTGTTTAAGTGAACATATTATTACTATTAGCCATTTGCTAAAAGCTCATAAATTGCATGCAGTTGCATTCAAATTTCACACATCACGCTACAATTTGCCATAAAGTGACGTTAAAATATAAAAGAGCCTTTTTAGGGTTCCGTAGTAAAACAAGGAAACTCATATTTCGCCATAAATCTGCACAGCAAGATCACACGTTGCAGGACTTGCAGGCACCTCTTCTTTTAGTATCAATTTGCGAAAATTTGAAATGTCAGAATACCTAGGTACTTATTTTCTCTGGCTGTGAAGATAAACTGTTTCAGTGAAAACTTGTTTCGAGGAAGTTTGAGTGATTTGCGTTTCTGTCATTTCTAGTTGATAAACCCAATAAGTTAAGTGCAATTAGACAATAAGGTGGAACGATGTTTAAAATGGTCGGATTTGTAACAGACTTCAAAAAGGAAGAGGTTCTCAATTCGAAACCTTTTTTTTATTACTCATCACACACTACTCGTACTCGTGACATTTTTTTTATTGTTGAAAGGGTATACTTTCCAGGTGGCCCCATAATCGTCAAGTCAGGATCTGATGATGGGATCCTACAAAAATAGAAAAAACTCTTCAAATTTTATAGGGACACTTGAAGCGATTTGGGTAGTTTTAGGAAGAGTACTTTCTCGGACCAATTCCATTTCAAATTGGTGAATATCTGATGAAGAACTTCGGAGATAGGCAACAGAACTCCTAAATCAAATGTGACTCAGGCTGGCTGGACAATTTATTGTTTTTTATTAATTTCTCGTAAACCCTTACATGTGCCGCCATAAATAAAACGTGGGTAAGGCCGTGTAAAGTTGTACATTTCGTTTTATTTTTGTCCGAAGAAAGTATTTGTTAATAACTCTGCTGATATCGATAATATAATGGCATCTGATTATATTAATCATAATCTAATAGTGAACATCGTTAAATTTATCATACTTTGCAAATTACTATTTATTTTTGTAATTTTAAAAGTTGTAATTTTATCGTCCCAGCATTGAACCAACTTGGGCTAAGTCTATGTATAGTATATCTGTGGCAATTTGCATTCCCGCACACGTGTTGGAAAACTGTCAAAAAACGCACTCGTGTCAAATACATTGCATGAACCTAATCGTAGTGCGATAAGAACCAGTTTTTGAGGAAGTGTATAGAAAAAAATATTTCCGCTGTGGCTTTTCCGACCACTTAAAACTTTGTTCATTCTTTTGAGTATTTTTTGTCTAATTGCACTCGGCTACAATGTATAGCGAGCGTTTTATCTGTTTTCAAAAAAGAGTATTGCCGGCTGGTTTAGCAGCCTTGACTCTCCAACTTAACGAGTAGTAGTTGGCCAACTTATTAAATGTACATTGGATAAATAAAATGATCGTAATTAAACCATAGAAAACGATTAAGACAATAACATTATAGCATGTTACTGTTTTACTATAGCTTTCCAGTAACCATGCCGACTACGGAACCCTTAGAAAAGACTACGGAATTATGCGTGGCCAATACGCATTTGGCCAGCTTTTTTATAAATCTAATATTTTGAAGAAATATTCAACTTCTAAAAGACCATCTTCAGGTAAATCACTACAGTGAACCGCGTTCTGTACTTTTGTATTTCCAAGTTTTGCCCTCAATGTGTGTGGGCGCAGCAACCTGGCAACGTCCTGTAAACAAAAGTATAGATCTTGTTAGTTTTATTAAAATTCACACGATTTAAGGGAAGCCTCCCCATATCCGCATCGTAAGCATCGCATCAAACGGATCGTAGTATTTTTTGTATAAAGTCACACAAGTGCGTCCAGTGATCCGCATCGTACGGATTGCTCAAATCAGCTCAACGACAATGGTAACGCCGTTGCTGATAAATCATCAGGTATCCGATTACTAGTAGTTGCGTATCCGATCGCTGCCGACAGTGGACACACTGTAAAAAATTCATCCGTTTGATGCTATGCGTTGTGTGAAATTTTATGAACTGAAACACTCGGCGAGTTAAAATAATAAGTGTTAACTACTTTACAAATCTAATATGAACGTAAACACTGCATCACCCGCAATCGGACATAAAAATCGCAGCGTGAAAGCGATGAAACAAAATCGATTATTTTTTGTACGTACGCACATTAAGTGCAACTATTACTATTACAGTCTAATTTGGTGCTTTCGAATACAAATTCGTATTCAAAATAAACTAAATTATTAAAACTATAGCAGTCTGTTGCTATGAGCTTTGATCTTCCTAAGTCTTTTTTAACAATATCTTAGAAATGAAATGCACCATTTGCGCAGTCAACAAAATGTGAAAATATAAATTATTTTAATAAAAATCTTACAGGATCAGTAGGGCCAACCAGCTTCCTGAATTCTACAGCTGTATTTAAAGTTTTATCTTTGGATACTATTTCCATTGCCACACAAGGACCACTTGAAAGTTCTTCCACCATACCCTGGAAATAATAAAAAAACATAGTAGGTATAAATTATATGTTCGACTTATCAACCCAAGACATTCAAAATGAATGGCAGTTAAAAGTAACAAAAAGATTCCACAATACGTACCATCGTAAAGAAAGAAAGAAAAAGCATTTATTAGCCCGCACA
Organism: Xestia c-nigrum; assembly: GCA_916618015.1. Lineage (NCBI taxonomy): Eukaryota > Metazoa > Arthropoda > Insecta > Lepidoptera > Noctuidae > Xestia > Xestia c-nigrum. Next base: position 10,266,628 of record OU745245.1, read on the forward strand.
GGACAAAACACATAAAAATTAACATTATTATACAACTAATGAAAACTACACATAGATAAAAAATAAAAAGAAACGAGAAGGTCCTGTCCAGAAAGTAAGGCAGCCTCACTACCGCTGCGCCATTCGGGTAGTCTAAATAGTGGTACTGTTCAGTCATTTTTCACTTACCTTATACTCTGGTACAATTCCTTTATACACTTCATAAAACTCAGCAGCATTAATGTTCTCGACAATCAAAGTGTTAAGAGCGGTTACGTTGAATCCACCATCATCTATAGCTTCTAAAGCTGCTCCAAGCTTGCCCTCCCGCACGGCGTGTGGTTTGACTATGCAGAGGGTGCAGTTGGACAACGTTGCCGTCAGCCTAAGGCGCGTCGAACGCATCAGTGGCGGAGGGAAGAAGTATTCAACATCCTGTTGATAATAGAAATGACTAACTTGAGTTTATCATCAGTTACTAGCGTATCAAAAATATTTCAATGTTGTCAACATAATACTGATGATCCATAAACATGATCACACTTACAGTTTTCATAATCTATTATTATTATAATTCCGTTAACTGTCAGCGAAGTAGACACAATAGTTAAACAATGACGCCGAGATCTGTTTCCCATATTGTGTATTATAATAAATGTCAAAAAACCAAATTGATTATATACTGACCAACAAACATAAATGTCATCAATAATCTATACTTTAGCACCAACCACCGCATGATCAGGGCTGAATTGAACTCATCCCAACCCAAGAACCCCAGATATCCCCCCAAATATCTGAAATATCTGACAGGAGAAATTGCCAACTCACTAATCACGAAACTGAAAGACTACAAGAAGAAACAAAAGACGCCGACATACAGGAGAAATACAATTGGTTGGAAAGTAAAGAATATAGCAAAAGGGAAGAAAACCTAAACAACAGGATGTCAGAAAAAACTTTCAACCTCATTAACCAAAGAGCAGTTCTAATAGGTGCGAAAAATTCAGATTAAAATAGGAGGGCATTTTCGTCAGAACATGTACACAATTTTAAAAATGCGTGATTGAAACAAAACTTTTGTAAATAATATATAATTTTAATGAGTTTGCATGCTGGCTTTTATAGTTTTTGATTTAAAACGTAGAATTCTGATGAATATCAGTTACTTTTATTTTAATTTAATTAACAGGAACATAGTGCACTTAATTTTGTCTTGTTCGTTACTCATAAAAGCACTGTTGATAAAATAAACCGAAATTTTCGTTTTGAAATTTTAACTATTTCAATAATTTGTAACCATGATGTTAGTCAATTAATAATCAATAATTGTTTTAAAGCAAAACACTTGTTTAACATTTTTGCAATAAATGCGTCCGTACCGTTACTTATCGTTGGATCACAATATTTCACTTTAGTGTATTCAATCAAATACTGAACGTAAAAGTACAATTTTTGGTTTATTAGTATGTACTAAGCTATTAATTCTAAACATACAGAAATAATTTGAAATTTCTTTATAAAAACAAAAAAAAAAAACATACAGACGAATTGATAACTTCCTCTTTTTAGAAGTCGGTTGAAAAATACAATGAGTACCAGCTTACTGCATAGCTTTTATTGACTACAGTAAAGCTTTCGATTCTTTGATACACTCAAAAAACTGGGAAGCTTTAAAGGAACTGGGTATAGAGAGATATATAAGAATTATAAAGAATATTTATAAACACAGCTCGGCTTGTATATGTCTAGAAAAGGAAGGAAATAAGTTTCAAATACAAAAAGGCGTGAGACAGGGGGACCCCCTCTCACCAACACTCTTTCTGACCATATTAGAAATGATTTTCAGGAATCTGGAAAGGAGAGACATGGGCATAACTATTAATGGCCACACGCTAGCACGCAGCTATAGTAGGTGTGTAGGTAGTACGATTCCTTGATGATATTGTACTATTCGCAAAAACACCAGATGATCTAAGCAAGATGATAAATGATCTAGCATCAGAAAGTGCAAAGGCCGGATTGAAGCTAACCCCGGAAAAAAACAAAAATCATGACCAAAGGCAACAAAGACCCTACAACCTAACAGTGGAACAGAACCAAATCTCCTACGTCGAAGAATACACTTACCTCGGTCAACTGATGTCTCCAGACGACAACGAAATCAAAGAAGTCGAAAGAAGAGTTGCGAATAGCTGGAAAAAATATTGGGGCCTAAAAGAAATAATGAAAGACAAGACCCTACACACCTCAACGAAAAGCAAACTATTTTACACATGCGTCATGCCAGTGCTGGCATACGGGAGCGAAACATGGGCTTGGACAAAAAATGTAACAAACAAACTCTCCGTGTGTCAACATGCCATGGAAAGGAGTATGACTGGGACCAAAAGAAAAGACAACACAGTAGAGCAACAACAGAAGAAAGACTAAGGTACAGGATATAACTTTGAAAATAAGGAGACAAAAATGGAAATGGGCCGGCCATATGATCAGAGGAAAGGATAAATGGAGTAAAATAGTCACACAATGGTACCCAAGAGAGAGCACTACCCCACAGCTGAAGGCCATACATCCATACAGGTTTCAGGATCGACTTGTACACAAGTAATTTATTGTCTACTGACAGTTTGCTGTTTCGACCCAGCAACCACAGGAAGCTTTTGTATTTAATCTTCAGCTCATCGCGTTTCTTCTTGATGTGCTCGTTCCATGTTATACGCCTATCAAGATGAAGACCAAGGTATCTGACAGAGTTCTGGTGAGGAAGGGTAGCGTTTTCTAGTTTCACCGAGGGGCAATTGCCTTTGCGTAGGGTATAAGTAACCTGCACTGATTTTGAGGTACTAGCTTTAATCCGCCAGTTTCCAAGCCATTTGGTTGTCTCGTCTAGGCCTTCCTGTAGGATTTTTGAGGCTATTACTGGGTCCTTGTGACTCACCAAGATAGCAGTATCATCAGCGAATGTAGCTGTGGTTATGGTATTCGAGCATGGGAGGTCAGCTGTGAACATAGTGTATAGTATAGGGCCCAACACTGACCCCTGCGGTACACCCGCTTGTATTTCAAAAAACGTTGATGTTGATTCACCTTCTTTGACCTGGAACAGTCTTCCTGAGAGGTATGAACTAAATATCAAAAAGTAGCTGTGTGGAAGACAACTTTTAATTTTACATAGCAGGCCTTTATGCCAGACTCTATCAAAAGCCTGTTGAATATCCAAGAAAACTGCAGAGCAGTATTCTTTTTCCTCCAGTGCCTTCCTTATCTTGTCGCAGACTCTATGCACCTGTTCCACAGTGGAGTGTTGCTGTCTAAAGCCAAATTGATGGCTTGGTATGATGCCATTTTCAGTCAGAGTAGGAAGGATTCGCCGAAGGAGGAGTTTTTCAAATATTTTGGATAATATCGGAAGCAAACTTATAGGTCTATAGGATGTGACGTCACTTGATGGTTTTCCGTCTTTGTAGACCATAATAATCTGGGTTACTTTCCATATTGCAGGGTAATATTGGACTCTTAATATCCCATTACATAATATTGTGATATAGGTTACAGCTTTTCGGGGCAGTTGCCTAATAATTTCTTTGGTTATTAGGTCAAAACCCGGGGCTTTTTTATCCTTTAGCTCCTTGATTACTCGCCACACTTCCCGTACTGACACAGGTTTTGGCGGTAGGTCCATCTGGAAGTCTTGGTTTAGAGTTGTATTTATTTGGTCATCGAACTCTTCATCCACGGAGTCATTTGGTCGGAATACTTTTGCAAGATGTTCAGCGAATAGGTCTGCTTTTTGCTGTGGTTTTCTCACCCATCCTTCGTCGCACTTCAAGGGTGGTTTAGCAGCTTGTGGTCTATCAAAATCCTTTGTTATTCTCCAGAGCGAATAGTTTGTAGACTCTGTAGCGGTTAGGTTTTCTAGCTTTTCTTGGAACGAGTTATCATGCCAGTTTTGCAACAATGACTTGAGATCTTCTACAGCTCTGTTGAAATTAGTTTTATCTTCAGTAAGCCCACTTAAATGCCAAACTCTTCGTAGTCGTCTCTTTTCTAGAACAGCCTTTTTTATTTCCAGAGGATAGTTATTTACTCCACTACTGTTGCGGGTTTGGATTTCAGGAGTACTCATCCAGCATGCTTCCTGTATGAGCGACGTTATATATTTAGCTGCCTCGTCTATATCTTCAGGTGTTTTTAGGGCCATTTTCATGTTTATTGATTCCTCAATGTGCTCTCGAAATATGTTCCAGTCTGTGAGTTTATTACACAGCCTTATTGATCTTGACACCTCTATAAGGTTGGTACTAACTGTCAAGATCACCGGAGTGTGATCTGAGGAACTGTCATAACAAGACTCAGGTTTCATATATAACTTCGTTAGACCTTTGGCTATAAAGAAATCTATAAGATCTGGCACCTTCTTGGTATCAGTTGGCCAATTAGTAGGTTCTCCTGTGGATATGGTGTTTAATTTGTTTTTGTCTACGCTCAGTTTTAGCTGTTTGCCTCTTGTATTCGTTAATCTGGAGCCCCAGGAAGTATGCTTGGCATTCCAATCTCCGCCTACAATAAAGCGGTGTCCCAAAGTGTCAAAGAAATCGGAGTACATTAACTCAGTCATATTGTGTTTAGGTGGGCAGTACACGGCTGCCACATTGATGTCTCCTGATTTGTCATGAACGGTTATCGTGGTTGCTTGGATGTGCTCAGTTTCATAATTTGGCATTTGATGATGTTTGATAGTCTTTTTTATAATGATGGCCGACCCCGCATGGCTTGTACCGTCTGGGTGGTTTGTGATGTAGCAGTGGTAGTCTGGAAACCTTACTGTCGAATTAGGTTTACAGTGGGCCTCAGAGATAAGGAGAATGTCTAGTTTATGTTGAGATATGAACAGTTTTACTTCATGGTTATTGGAGGCCAAACCATTGATGTTCCAGGTCGCGATCCGTAGTGAAGTCATTTTGTCAGTTTGTCGACGAGCTTAGCTATAAGACTCATAAGAGTACTCATTTGTTGGAGGATGATATCAAATTTTTCAGTCTGTTTTAAAATGATTTGTTCTAGAGTCGCGTTTAATTGACCTGGGATGTGAGTATTATCAAAAGTGTTTTGAGAAGTGGTGTTAATTTGGGGTGATTTTACAGTTTCTGCATAAGACAAACTCTGTTCTTGACTTTTTGGCTCTGTAATCATTCTTCATATATGTTTTAGATGCTGTTTTGTTTACTATCGGAGGGATTTTATTTTTATGTTTTCTAGCTTGAATTACCTTATAAACTTCACATCCCTTGTAATTAGCTGGATGTGGTCCATCACATAAGGCACACAGCGCTGGAGTGCTCCGGTCACGTTTTTGACATTCGGACGTCTTGTGTGATTGCCCACATTTCACGCACCTGTATGGTCTCATACAATAATTCTTGGTATGACCATACTGTTGACATCTCTGACACTGGACTATTGTTTTCTTTTTTCTTGGTTCTTCTATGGTGACACTTTGGTGGTAGATATATTTCAGATCTTTAATAACCTTATTGTGGGGACCACTAACCAGATTAACAAAGAAGGTAGATGTTGGATTCTTGTTTGGTCCATACCTTGCATTTACTATCTCTCCAGTTACAGTGTTTCCTGTTGCCTCTATATCTTCTTTGATAATGTTCACTGGTGTAGATGGATGTAAGTTTTTTATTACAATTCGAAAATATCTATTATCTTTCCTGTTGAAAGTGTGGCCTATCAAGCCTTTTTCTCTAACTAGGGAGATAAGTTTTTTGTAGACGTCTAAATCTGCAGTACTTATCCTAAGTTGAGTTTTGTTGACAATTTTATATGTAAACTAGCTTCTGCCAGCGGCTTCGCCCGCGTGAAGTTTGAAATTATCCCACGGGATCTTATTACCGGGATAAAAAGTATCCTATGTGTTAATCCAGGTAATAAACTATCTGTGTGCTAAATTTGATCCAAATCCGTTCAGTAGTTTTTGCGTGAAAGAGTAACAAACATCCATACATCCATACTTACAAACTTTCGCATTTATAATATTAGTAGGATTGATTTTTGTTGGCTGCTGTTTCTAAGAGATTTGTTAATTCTTTTAGGTCTTCAATTCCATAGAGGATGATTGGTGGTGGTTTAGTTTGTTTCATTGACGTCTCCGTTTCATCAGTTAGATCAATAGGTAAACCATCATAACGATTTGATGTTTCAGTTGAATCTACAAGAGGGCTAGTAGACAACTTCCTCTTTTTATTCATTCTACTGGGCACTTTCTGCCATGGAGGAGGACGCGGTGAATCTGTAGATGGCAAGGGCACATCTTTAGATTTCATGTCTTCAGTAGGTGGTTGTGTTGGACAACTTCCAATTGATGCTGATCTTGATCTTTGAAGGAACAAGCCCGGATGTAATGCTTGTTGAGTCATGACCTTTTTGCTGCTTGTGGCGGTAGTTGGACGCGCTGGTTCCTTGGGTGATAGCGATTCATCAGTGGTGTTTATTTGACTAAGAGCCTGATGCTCTACTCCAGTCATATTTCTACTATTTTCGCCACTCATAGTAGATATTTAAATTTCACTGTGGCAACACTTATCCAAATGTAAGATGACATATTGACATGACGACTTGACAAGTTAGACTGTCAGGGAAAAGTAAATAATAAAGTGGGTATATGAAGAAAGCTTCGAAATAACGATTGTCACTTCCTAGTTTTGATCACTGTTTTCTTTTTAGATCACAAACACTTTTTGCCACGAACAATCACACTTAATTATCATTAACAAAAGTACAGTTTTATTGGATTTCTAAGCACTGATTAGCAGTTTTACACTCAAAATTACGAAAATCTACAACAGCACTTTTGCACGTGTTGACAGTTGACAGCCGACCCAAGAGATGGAAAGAGAAAGAGAGGTAGACCACAAAAAAGGTGGGACGACGACATCAGACAAGTCGCGGGAACAACATGGGGTAGAGTGGCCATAGAAAGGCCAGAATGGAGAAGATTGGAGGAGGCCTTTGCCACCTGGCAAACGGACACGCAAAAGTGGAACAAAATGAAAATCTACGAAAAATAAAGAAATAATGTTATGTCCGAAGAGAGGCTATAAATAAATAAATAAATGTAATAATTAAATTGATTACTTACAAAATTTGCATTCTCTGGACTTGTTGAAGAATGTGCACAGTTTCTCACGGGATCACTACCATAGAGAGCCCTTATAGTGCCTGGTGCAGCTTTTAAAGGATCTTCGTCACCAAGAGCTTGTCTGGCCAAGGCAACAGCATCTGTCCCAACAAGCTCCATCCCAAAGACAAATTGATTAGTGAGGTAGTCTAGTAGAAATCTGGAATGTACATAAAGAGAAAATTGTGTAATTATAAAATTTCCTGAGTAGGAATTTTAAGAAATAATTTGTCAATAACTCAGAATTTTTACCAGAGATTAATATTGCCTCAGTTTCGTAGTTAAACTAGAACAGCTGCTACAAAGTTAATGATTGTTTTTCAGGAATTAAGCATTTTTTATCCACTAAATTCTACATGCTGGTGGAGGCATCTGTTCTGGTTGTACTAAGTACTTAACATGACTTTTTTTGCATTCCACCAGAATGAGTCCATACATTGGTCTAAAACACAGCTTCAGGTATCTTAATTCAAATAATGAATATTATTATTAACTCTTTTTAATTGCAGGTTACCAACTGACAAGAGTTAATGGAAAAATTACACCAACTTACGGATAAGTAGGTTGTGTTACTACTTCCCGAAATATGTTATCAACATCGTTTGGAGTCAAACATGCTTTTTTCATCCTAGCAAGACGGAGTCCATGATCCTTGAAATGAGTAACGATTTTGCCAGCTATCTTAGTTGGCACTGGTTTAAGTAACACAAATACTCTGAAAAAGAAACATTACACAATAAGCTTCTAATCACTGTTATGCCTTAAGAATCAATGAATTGCTGAAGTTTCAAAAGAAAGAAATTAAGAGTATTGTGTACCAGGTTGATAGGCTTAAGTTATAGGGTCAATCAATAAGTCCTGTTTCGTAAGTCTAAGGGTGCTTCGATAAAGAAACAGGTTTCCGGTACAAACAAATATGTATGGGTCAGTCCCGATCAGTAGTGTTGACTCGCATAAAGAAACAGGTGAATCTGTCCTTAGTGACACCAGTAAATGCTTAAACCCATATGGCTCGGTCCAGGTAGTCGGCACCGACAAGTTACAACCTGTTTCTTTATAAGTAAGTGAATAGAATTTATTGAAATATTATACCTGCTGTACCGAACCATACAGATTTGTCTGTACCGGCACAGATAATATAGGTACCGGAAACCTGTTTCTTTAAGTAAGCACCCGTAAACATAACTGGCAAAATGTGGGTGGGTACTATTAGGTGCCCGGGATTACAGGCGTGATGTTATATAATTCAGGGGTGTCTAAAATCATCATCTGGATATGCATACACAGTTCACTTACATCTGGATGTCTTTTTGCAATTTTTGTCGTGTGTGTTCGCAGGCAAAATCCACAATTTTTATCAGACGACCCAAAATATACAGGGTGCAACCAATATAAAAGCTGTCCAAAGTGAGGTCATTTACTTTGAACCTCCTCATGAAAGTTTTCCGAGTTCTTAGATCGAACATTTCCAGGGTACTATCAGTAGGATAGTAAAACAAATTAAACCGGCGGATAAGACTGGCTTGATTATCATACCACTCTCCAATAAACGAGTATTTGTCCCTGTATGCACCCTCCTAGACAAAATAAGGTTACCTGATTATTTTGAAAAGCTTTGAAAAATAAAAATAATAAAGTCTATTTAATTGCAACATGAATTCTTTACCATTTTGATTTTAACCTTAATGATCTTTTAGTCGAATAAACAACATGAAGATCTCAGCAATTCTATTTCATAAATTTTATGTGTAGCCAAGCAATTTTATATTTGTCTAATCAATCCACAAAAATAGATTCCACAACAAAAACAAATAGCTCGTACATCACCCCACAGAGTATAAATTATAATCACTACGTTTCTTAGAGTATAGAACTACGTTTACATTACCCACAGATCAGATATTGACATTACCTACTCTCAGTGAAAAACACAGAGTAAATAATCACATGCTGGGGCTACACTATCGCGATAAAGCGAAGATTTGCGTTGTCGCGACACGTCTGGCCAAAGAATTCGTCCTATGGGCGATTGTGCACTACAAGGAATTTTACTGTCCGGCAGTCCGATTTTTTACGGTCCGATATGGCACGCCATATAATATATATACTAGTTTGTGCACTAAACGTAATTTTACCGTCCGACATTTTACTTTTCCCCATTCCGGAACGGAACTGCCGACGTTCCAAGAAAACTCATCGTTTAGAGTAATTTCGCGTGCGTGGCGTGTAGTTTCAAAGACAGAGCTACCCTAAACTGAGGCGTATCATCCGAGTAAAGACGGACAAGTGCACAAGCCAATCATCCGTTTTTTTCATGCCAAATCGGACCGTAAAAAGTCGGATGTTCGGACAGTAAAATTCCTTGTAGTGCACAATCGCCCTATCGCGATTAACTTCGCGAATACGAATGGCCTTCGCGCCGCTGTCGGTAAATTGCCGCACATCAAAGGGTTTTGTCGCGACAGAGTTCGTGTGGTTGGCTACACTTCGCGCGCTCTAGTTGACTGCGATACACTGAGAGGTTTGAACGTGTTTGATTGAACTTTTTAATCACGGATTGGAATAATGAGAGGATAAGGAAAGATGTAGTAAATAATTGTAGGCCCCCATGTGATACATCGCAACCGCTTCTTCCATGTTTTCCCGCAAATGAATTATCGCGACGTTCTAGATTATCGCGACAGTAGAAAGGTTTTTCCAAGTGTGGCCAATCACTTCGTCATATGCTACGGCCAGACTTGTAGGCGAAGATTCGTGTTCGCGTTGTCGCGATAAAAGTTCGTGTTCGCTCTATGACGAAGTGCTTGGCCACACTTGAAAAAACCTTTCTACTGTCGCGATAATTCAAAATGTCGCGACAATTCATTTGCGGGAAAACATGGAAGAAGCATCCGCCATATTATGCGTCGAGTTCGTGGTAGTTCTGCTGTCAAATGAGTGTTTACTTTTACATTTTTTGAGATTTACGAGGAGTTAAGTTTTAAAATTGCACGTATATAGTGAAAAACAGTCATTCAACATGCCTTTGTATTGCATTATGAAGTGTGGTACAAGAAAGACGGAAAATCAACATCAATTATTATTGTCTTTGCACATGTTAGGAGACGGTTTTCATGCAATATTACCCATAGTAATACACTTTCAATGAAAAAATGCTAAGCGATCATAAATTTATGGCTGTAGTGTTCATATTTGGGCTTATTTCCGACCAACAGACCTTTCTTTTAATTTCATAATTTCATTAGGTAGTTTGTTTACATTATACGTCATGGTGGAATAGTGTTGTACCGTTGCCGTAATATTTTACGATGCTAATAATAATTTACATTAAGTCAAGAGGTGGACTTAATTAATTACGCTTCTAGAAGATGTGAACAAAAGAATGAAAGAGAATGTGACGGATATTCTGATAAAGACAGAAAAAAAATATTACTACTAAAACTAAAACTATTGGCCCAAAGTTTATTTTCAGTGACTGGGCAACACAGGGTATTAGGAAAAGTAGGGAACGATTGTTTGAGCTGTACGGCCTTAAGCCTTACATCAAAACAGAATCTTTTAATAAGTATGTTGCTACTTACTCGAAAATTTTTAAAACCACTTGCAAGGTAGCCAAATCTTTATTCATTAGCAAAAAGATTGAATCAGCCGAAAATAAAATAAAGACGGTTTGGAAAATAATCAACAGCGAAACAAATAGAAATAAAAAACAAAGTAATGACTTCACACTAGAGACCTCACGTGGCCTTGTCAGCTCCATATATAGTGAAGTTGCTCATGAATTTGTAAATTTCTTTACCAGTATCCCAATTAAAACTACAGAAACCTTAAACTCCTGTCCCTTGTTCTCTATTGATTTATTGAAAGCAAACGTTTCAGCCTGTCCAAATGAATTTAAATTCCAGCATATAAACCCCATAACAGTCTTAAAAGCTTTTAAGCAAATCAAGATCAAATTAACTGAAGATCTATGGGGTTTGTCTATCAAAGCTTGTACCTCAATTATTGAGACCGTAGCTCCGTATTTAGCCTTAATATTTAATTTGTGCGTGGATCAAGGGGTCTTTCCGGATCTAATGAAGTTCAGTAAAGTAATACCGCTTTTTAAATCCGGGGACAGTAAAGACACGAATAACTATAGGCCCGTATCCGTGTTGCCAGTTTTCAGCAAGGTGTTTGAAAAGATAATGCTCAATCAAATGCTTCACCATTTTAACACCAATAAAATATTACACGACCAACAGTATGGTTTCACCAAAGGACGTTGTACAACTGACGCCGGTGTCACTTTATTAAAACACATATTTACTGCGTGGGAAGAGGCACAAGATGCCATAGGAATATTCTGTGACCTTTCGAAGGCATTTGATTGCGTAAATCACGAAACCTTAATCTTGAAACTTGAGCATTACGGTTTAGGTAAACTTGCGCTCAGTTTAATTAAATCGTATTTGAGTGATAGACAGCAGCATGTACAAATAAATGGTGTCAATTCAATGGGTTTATAAGTAGAAATGGGTGTACCACAAGGTTCGATATTGGGTCCCTTCCTCTTTTTAGTTTATATTAACGACTTACCCCATTTATTTAACAATCGCCCGCAAATGGTGTTGTTTGCAGACGATACTTCTTTAATATTTAGGATAAACAGACGTGCCACTAATTTTGACGACGTAAATAACGACCTACTGCAGGTTCATAATTGGTTTACTGTAAATAATTTAGTTCTAAATGGGAAAAAAACTAAGTGCATCAGATTTGCTCTTCCAAATGTCAAAAGTAGTGATTGTGACATAGTATTAAATCAAGAGAAACTAGAATTTGTCGATAAAACGATTTTCTTGGGAATCGCGCTCGATTCAAGGCTACAATGGGGCCCTCATTTAACATCTCTTGCAGGACGCCTAAGCTCAGCAGCATATGCTGTTAGAAAAATCCGTCAATTTACCGATGTTGATACCGCGAGGATAGTTTATTTTAGTTATTTTCATAGTATTATGTCATACGGTATTTTACTATGGGGACGGGCTGCAGACATCGAGTCTATATTTATTCTGCAGAAAAGAGCCATCAGAGCCATATATGATTTACGTAGACGCGATTCTCTGAGAGAGCTGTTTAAGGAAATTAATATCATGACAGTACCTTGTCAATACATCTATGAAAACATCATGTACGTTAGGAAAAATCTGCATTTATTCAGTAAAAGAGGTGACAGACACCACTATAATACTAGAAATAGGGACGAACTAGTTCAGCCAGGTTTCAGGCTTGCTAAAGTAGATTCCTCTTTCATGGGGTACTGTTTTAGTACATTACAGCAGAATCCAGTAAGTAAGCCTTCCTGGCCGAGTATGAGTTAACCGGACCGAACCGCAGGTGAGGTCCGGTTATATACGAGGCCAGGATGGCTTTCTTACTGGTTGAGGTTTGTATAATGCTTTTCTCAAAAATGAAAGAAAGTTTAACAACAAATTCGTTTAATTAATATTGAAGGTTACATTCATATTAGGGCAATTACTGATAGATATTGTGATCGATTTACCGGGGGCATTTATATTTGTTTGTTGTACATCTTGATTAACGGACTCTTGGCTGGCAGTAAATGTCTGTGAGACATTAATTTGGTTGTTTGGGAAGGTGGATGCTTGCGATGATGTTACGGGCAGGGGAATAGTGGTTGGTTCTTGGCGAGAGGTAGATGGCTGCGGAGCCAGGCTTAGCTGCTGTTGACGCGATGTAGACGGCTGCGGGGAGGTGGAAGATGATGTGTTTTGAGTATTCAATTTAATTTTTTTATTTATATTGCTTGTAATTTCACTTTTATTTTCTAATGACTCTTCTATGTATCCTTCTGCAACTCGGTCCGATTTCCACCCCCCGTGTCGTTTTATTGTCGTGAGATTGGCTCCAGAGTCAGCAAGAAGGGTAGCAGACGACCTCCGGAAACAATGGCCAGTATAGCTCTCTGGATTTGGTAAATTCAAATATTCTGCTATTTGTTTAGGTATTGCGGCAATCTTATGACGACCGATGTTTTGCCGCAAGCATGTCCCGTTTCTATAATTGATAAAAAAATTATCACTTTTCATATTTTCAGGGCGCAGGTCATGATATTTCCTTACAATATGAGCTGACTCCTTGTGTATAACAAAAGAGCGATCAATTTTTGTTTTTGTTTCTCGTACTTTTACCGAAATTATTTCATTATGGTATTCCACGTCACTGTTTTTAATATTACAGAGCTCCATACATCGGCAGGCGCCATTAATTCCCATTATAGTAATAACCTAAAAACAAAAAAAAACTATTTAAATCGAGAATATAAAAATAAGTTTATGTTATTTGGAACCAGATTTAATAGCATATTTATATTATTGCAACCGACTAACAGACCACTTACTCGTACATCACAACAAGTTAAATTAAATAAGTAAACAAAATAAATATTACCTTCACTGCTAAATAAACTTCATCGGGTGCTTCATTTATAAACTTCTGTATGTTTTGGCTGGTAAATACATTCGATTTTTTTCCTTTGTAGCCAGTCGATTGTCTTTTCAACCAAGTTATTAAATTGGAATAATTCTTAATGTTTACATCGTGTTTATTTTGCACTACACATCGAAGCATAGAATACACAGCCCATAAACTTGTCGGCTGCATTGTTTGGCGAAGAAAGCTGAAATATGCCAAGAATACATTTTCAGACCAACTGTTGGCTTGTTTTTCTGCCTTCCACTTCATAATTTTTTCATAATTTTTCATGTATCGCTCCTTGGATTTTGGCGGAAGTAAATTTTCTTTTGCTAATTTGGCCTCAGCTTTTAAATCAGGAGGAGTGCCATCTATTTCCGAATCAGATTCGCTTGAATTCATTTTTTGGGATTATTTAAATTCACGCGGTAAATTAAAACACAATTGTCGCAATTGAATGTGAAATCCCGCCAGTCGTTGTTTTTTTTACTACAAAGTTTGCGTTTAGTTTTAAACATTGTTCTATTTTTACATTACATGAATGTTTTAGTAAAAAATGTAAATTATTGTTTTTGAAACTCCATGTTAATTTTAGAATGGAAAGTTTTAATCCAACATGATTTATAAACTGAAATGACTAAATACAAACATAAAATCCCACACTATACTTCTACAACATTACTAAGTACAAAACGCAACGTGCATACTTTTTCTGCGTCGCGTTATGTGTCACAGACCCATAAAAAAAAAAAAAAAAAAAGTGTCACAGACAATAAAATGGATGTTTAAGGCTCCAAAATATATTATGTATCTCATAAAATGTCATACCAAAAAGAGATAGATATATATTTGGAGCCTCCCTCTAACCATGTTATAATGGCTAAACTCTAATCTGTGTCTGGTACTATGTTTTTTTTTTCTAAGCAGATCTAAAGAGGATGACCTAAACCGTGCGAAGCCATAAAAAAAAAGGGATGAAGGATGACCAAGTGTCCAGTAAGTAAATTACATACTTACTTACTGGACAGTAGGAGATTCCAAATTTAAAATCTCGCTTCTTACCGGACAGTTGTGAATAGTCTCCGGTAGAGTTCACTTTCTGGATACTTTTTAGAGATGTTATGTCAACATTACATACCATTTTTGAGAAAAAAATGTTACAATAAAATACCTCCCCACATTCTACAACTGAATGAGACGAAATTTAAATCTTGTGTAAAACGCACACTATGTAGTCAAGCATATTATAAGTTGGGGGATTACATTGATGATAAAAATGCTTGGCTCAATGCCGGTCCTGCTCCACAACCATAGGAGCAAACTAATTGATTCCCAGTCAAGTTATTGTGGAAGCTGCAGAAGATTGTAAAAATATCCTTGCATTGTATAGATTCTATCTCTTAATATTATATAATTGCATACCACATGTGTGAGTTCTATGTATTGTAAAGCCACCATTTTACATTTAGTTATCTTTTTTTTTTGACTTGAATATGCCCTGGCGGCTGAGAGAATGTCATGCTCACTCAAATGTCTCGGTGATGGTGGCGGGTGTGTCGGGTCATTTAATTCCCTTCAATATGGTCGAGTTGAATGGTGCTGATACATGCGTCATGTTCGTGAACGGGCGCTGTCAATTGAGACTGGTCAACTCTCAGCTGCCACGGTTAATTTTAATTTATTTGTTAATTTTAATTAATTTATTTTTTAAGTTATTTTAATCTTTTCTCTGGACGCTCTTAAATGTGCACGTCTTTCTACATCGTTCTCACATATATGTATAATCACAACATGAATGATGTAAGTTACATCATGTAACCAAGATTTTGTAACAATACTTTGATTGAAAAGAGTGTCCATGGAGTTTCCTGCCCGTTCTTCTCCATAGAGATCTACGCTAGGGAATGGGCAACTACAGTACTTTCTCAAGTTATTATGCCTTGTGACTGTGACTGTAGCTTTGATTTAGTTTTGTATTTTTGACATTCAAAAGTGCCGTAATGGTTTAATTGAAATAAATGATTTGAGTTTGAGTTTGATTAAAACTCACTTCGAACAAAAATCGAAACCAGAGTTGTATTATTTGTACATTTTTAAATTCATGTGTGAGAGAGTCGAGACAATGAAGATCGACGAAGTTCCAGAGAATGTATTTAACTGTCTTGGATAGCCGATCCCCGTGCTGACTTGCAGCAAGCAAGTCAACACGGGGGTCGGCTACAATTATGAATGACGAATAACAAGTTAGGTATCCATAGAGACGTTTGGCCCCCAAACTGGAACGGACCGGGGCTGCCTTCAGGCGGCTCGCCAGGCGCAGGCGGCCATATTACCTGAACGCGCCCCAAAAGGTTGTAGCTGTAAGACTAGTCCGTGGGTACCGCATAATATCCGGCTAGGCGGCGAGCCTACTTGAGGAATCGCTGCCATGGGATCTGGAGGTGATAGTCCTCGCGCACCTGCATGAATCGCGCGCGGAGGCTCTACGCCAGGGGGAAACTCCACTGCCGCAGAAAACCACGGCTCAGCAGACAGACCTCCGGCGTGATCTCATGGCGACATGGAGAGAGCTACTGTCGCAACCCCACCCCGTGTAGGGCACGCCATAATAGTGGCGATTAGTCCCCTCTTTGAGGAGTGGCTTGAGAGACGCCACATTATCCTAGACAGTTTCCATAGCGAGGATCGACCAGAGGACAGGGTGGAGCACACGGTGAAGGTTTGCCCCGCGTGGGCGGAGCACTGCCGTGTCCTCGTAGCGGCGATCGGTGGCTGCGACCTCTCGCCGCCGTCTCTGGTTCAATCCATTGTCCGGAGCGAGATGGAATGGGAAGCCGTCACCTTCTGCAAAGCAGTCATGATAGCGAAGGAGGTGGCGGAACGCAAGAGGTAGAGAACCTCTCGTCCCAGCCGCCGGCGCCGTGGGAGACTGTGAGAAAGGTGAGGACGCCGTGGCGCCTCTTAAGCCACTCCTCAAAGAGGACTTACCGCCACTATCGCGGCGTGCCCTTGCAAATGATGCCTGAGGTGGGATCTACACAGAGCACCAGAAAGACGGGTAAAGGAAAAGCGGTAACTGGGAGATGTCGGTTTAAGAAGGATGTTGTAGAGGAGACATGCTAACCGAGTGTTTCTGCAAAAACGGATGGGGAGCTACTTCAGTTCCTGGCGGAAGTGAGAGACATGTTCATGTTTTATCAGACCAAACAAAAAACGAATGCAAAATTTAAAACAAAAATACAGTCAAAAGGTATGTACGTACCTAAAATTACTAAAATCAGACACATCAACTTTTTAACCTGTCTGCTTCACGTGGAATCATAGGGGTGAAACTTCCATACATTGGCTTCAAAAAAATTTTTGCTAGATAGTGCTGCCATCTGTGTGATTAAGGACACCAACTTTTCAACTGTTTGACAGCTTACAACTGTCTTAATGAGAACAGCTTTTTCAGACTACTTTGAAGTAAGAGCGGTGACAGCGGTTGCTTTGTGATAAATTGTTCACAAGTTCGAATCCTCATACGAAAAATACTTTTTGTAATAATTTGGTTGAAAAAAAACTAACAGTTTAGGCGTGGGTCATACACAAGTGGCGTATGGCGGTGGCGCGGCGCTGGCGAGGTGGTGGCGTGGCGCCACTTCTTTGGATATTTCAAACAAGATTTGTAAAAGAGGTGTGGCGTGAGACGTACTGGGACGACGTGGCGATGGCGCCGCTTCCTTGGCCTCGACGCACCCGCAGTTAGCAGTGGCATGCACAGGGAGAGAACGCGCCTGTTTGTATGAAATATCAAAGAAGTGCGCCGCGACCGCGCCACACCACCGCCCGACGCCTCTTGTATTTGACCCGCGCCGCGATTGCTATTTTTCTACTAGTAGAAAAATAGCAATGTGCGAAAGCCCTAAACGGCCTAAATTAGGTTTTAGTGACAGAAACCAAATACCAAGGAAATAAAGTAGAACTCAGTATTGCTTCGAGCTTTTCTGCTTTGGGTCTTGCTAGTAGGCGCGCGTGAGGAGCGTAGGCCGAAGGCCGAAGGAGCGACGACGATATTCGAGACAGAAAGCGAGTGTGTAATGTAAAATGCGAGCGTAGCGAGCACGCGTCACATAGTCGAATTCTAATTAATCGGTGTTTTAATAATTTGATTCGTATTATCAAAAAAGTCGGACTTTTGAAACTCGGTATTTTGAGAATTATAGTAATTATGAATTATGAAAATAGGATTCGGAATTTTGAACTGTTCTTAATTATAAAAATCGGTATTTCGAAATTCGGATTTTTCGGAATAAAGCTTTTCGTTTATGTAGTGTACCGGGGGGTACACTACATAAACGAAAAACTTTATTTAAAAGCCATAAAAAAGCGAAAAACACTTAAGGTGAAAGAGTCAGTGTAGCCCGCGAAATTCTAATTTTGCAACGTTTTTTGCAATTTGTAGACCAGTTAGGTTGTATGTTGATCAAAATATTGTTCGCGACTGTAAGAGTATGTAGTTACAGAATTATAATCATCAAAATCGTCAATACAACCCTCCAAGTTCATAAAGCTCGAGGAATGTCTTTGACTTGAAAAAGTTGTTCCTCGACCTTTTTGAACTGGGTTTTATAGTCGCGAACAATATTTTAATCAATAATTATACAACTTAGCACTGACCTGCCAATAGCAAAAAACGTAAGTTTTTTTTTTTTTTTTGCAATTTGCAGATCTTCGACAGGTTGTAGGTTCCTGTGTTAGGTTGTATGAAAATGGAGTCGCGCAAGTAACAAGTATGTAGTTAAGGATTTAAAATCATTAATACAATCCTCTACACTCATTTAACCCCATTTTTATTAAATTCATGAAATAGTAGTCATTCAATAGTGTAGATCAGAGGTTCTCAAACATTTTTTCCTGGTAGACCACTTTGAATTTGTTTTGGTATCGGTGGACCCCCTGTAGCATTTTCTTTCAAGCCCGTGAACTAAAAAAGAAAAGCAAGATATTTGCAATATATTTTTTTCGCACTATATGTTAGGATTGCATGAGGATCGTTGTTCCCAAGATATTTTTTTGGCAAAAATCCGAAAATTGTAATCTTCTGGCTTCGAAATGTTTTTTTATATCACTTAACACAACCATTTTCACCGAAATACAACCTGTCATCACCGGAACATTTAATCTTTATTGCTTTTTCTAGTACCTAGCTTAATATCTGGCTACATTGATCAAGCTAAGCCAACATTTTTGTTCTTTGGCATCGAACCCATGTAAAATTTCGTGGACCTCCACTTACAGCTTGTGACTCCCACATTTTCTTCAAGCCAATGTAGACCCCCGATGGGTCTCCCGTCGACCTTTGGGGGTCCACCTGGACCACTTTGGGAATCACTGGTGTAGATGTTCTGAACCGAACCTGAACTGAAGTAGAATACAAACTATTGCTCAATGATTAAGTGCACTGTTTTGAATGAAAATATTTATTTATTTTTGTATTCATTCTTGATAACAAAATCATTTCCTTCAATTTCAATTTTATCATACATCCATTTCCTGTTCACTCTGAAACAAAAAAACTTAATATTACTGAACTGTCAGATGGAAGAAACAATCAACATAATATCTGTCTGTGCAAATAACCTTTAAATAAAGCTGCACTGACAATAATCTAAACTGTTCAATAGGTACTTCTTTAAATGATTAGTACTACCATAATTACAGGAACAAACTGATATTTACCAAGATGTTAAGGTGCAACTTTATTTCAACAATTGATAATTGTTACTGTTTTTTTAAATCTTGGTCAGAGGACTGTCTTAGGGCCTGTTTATTATATAAGTGGAACAAGTTAAGAAATAGGGTATACATAATTTTACCTGCACTCATGTCCACACTTGCTAGAATTGCACTTTGTGCATGGAAAGTGGCATCCTGGGCAGGTTTCATCTAGACAATCACACAAATCTTTTCCAGTGGCTGCTAGTTGGCCACGTTCATTGTATATATTTTTACTTTTTCGGCTGAAATAGGTGGTAAAACCAAGGTGTTAACTAAAATCTAAATGAATCGCTTACTTCACTTATTAACTTACCTACTTACTTCATAAAATAACTCTTACGATTTAGTTTCCGTCTTTCCCGAGCTGATGTTTCCGGGTCAAAGTTGTCTAAGAAATTCATTTTGTTTCTGAAGTTCTTCGTCAATCGAGACGTGATGTTTTTTGGTAAATAAATGGGTTTAGAGCCTTATTTGTTTCTCTTTACTTGTTCAACTTTAGGTGATTTACTGAGTATGTACAATAGCCCAGAGGATGTGTTACGAAGAAATTGCAGATCCGTCTCGTCTCGTCACGCACAGGTCAACCTCGTGAATTCGCACTAATGCACAATAAGTCAATAAATTCTTCGCAACAGTTTGTTTTGCACATCAAATTTATTTTTTATCGAAAACGAATCATGCAATCTGACAGTGACAGAAATGGAGATTTGAGACACAGAGTACCTACCGTATAGAACTTAGATTATATACCAACTTCAGAAGTAAAAAATCAAAACAAAAACCAACAACACGGACTTTTTTTAGTTTGTTTAGTTCGAGTACCAAGGCTTTTAAGAAAACTTTTTTAATAATAATTTTTGTCACATTAAATGGCAAAAAAGAGTTGAAAATCCGGGGGCCGCCTCTGTGCTGTTCATATGGCAACCCGCTGTGACCGTATAGCGTCCCAAATTATCGTCTTGATACTTTTAATTTTTTTACGAATATTTATTCAAATCAGTAAGTATCATTTAAAGGTGGACGCACACATATCCGCGCCAAAGAAATCGACCGCCCCGAACGCACCGAATTTTAGAATTATTTGTATGAAATCCTATGAATCCTCGCACACCTATCCGCGTCGAATCGTCCGAATCGAGCAGAACCCCAGAAATCCGGGACAAATTCGGATGGCGTCATCAGATTAACCAACCGCTATTACAGTTTGGCCAACGAAAGCTGTCCATGAATAATTTCAGAAGTTTTAACAAGTATGGCAATAATTTAAGACTGCCAAAATTGTCACTTTTTGTTGTAGAGTCATCTTTATCTTGTGTTTACGTGTATCACATTTACATTGGTGTTGTTTAAAATAATGCCAAAAACAATCAGAAGTTCGACGAGAAAGTTACTATTTACTATAATTGACAAATTAATTTAGAGCAGCGGTGGCCCAGTGGTGGTGGCCCCGACTTACGAACAGTAAGTCATGGGTTCGAACCCAGACAGGCGCATTACTTTGTGTAATTTATTTCATCACCGCTGCTCTCAAAACGGTGAAGGAAAACATCGTGAGGAAACCGGCATGTCCTAGAACCAAAAATTCGAAGACATGTGACATCTACCAATCCGCACTGGGCCCGCGTGGTAGATTATAGCCCATTCCCTCTCATTGAGAGGAGGTCGTGTCCCAGCAGTGGGAACATTATAGAATGATGATGATGATGATAATTGACAAATAAAGACATACAAAGTGATTTGAATCAAAATGAGTGTGAAATGTCAATGTACACAATGTTTACTACTTGTCGCGTCGTAACGCGAATGTGAATAAAATAATAGAAATTACATGGCAATACCAACGCATCGTTACTCTGTAATGAAGGCTGAATGTTTATCTGTGGTAAGGTCCACGAGAGTGCATTATAGTATGATCCCGCCAAAAGCTATGTCATGGCTTGGAACCGACAATCTTTCGGTGTTCTGCGGATACAAGTAAAAGTGGAATTGACGAGTCGCTCGTCAACAGAGTGCTGTGTGAAAGCTAAGTAGCCCCCTAAGTTCCCCCTGAATTGCGCTAAGTAGAGCTAAGTTAAGTAGCCACAAGTAGCTTTTGAGTAGTTGCTATTATGAGAGTAAGCATGAGGCTAAAGTTGTTAGCTGGTGGCGGTGCTTGTAGATCATTAGATATAATGTAGAACAAGTAACGCTGTACTGATCGAGCCTGTGTCGAGCTGGCCTCATGGGTAGCATGCGGCAGATCGACAAGGCAGGCTGATGAAAGCCACCTGTTAAAAGAGCCTGTGTCGAGCTGGCCTCGTGGGTGGCACGTGGCAGATTGACAAGGCTAACTAATGAGAGCCACCTGCTAAAAGAGCCTGTGTCAAGCTGGCCTCGTGGGTGGCACGTGGCAGATTGACAAGGCTAGTTTATGAAAGGCTCCCCCCTAAAGAGATATTATGGTACGTACCTACTGATAATCTACCGAGCGTGCAGCTTGGCAAGTCTGGCTTATGAAAGCTTAAAGGCCTAGAGTTGGAATGGACGGCCATGAGGGTCAGATCCTGAAAGAACTGTAGAGTTAAAATAAAGTAAAGAACTGTAAGATTAGATTCCTAGAGCAGGAGAGGGCAAGGGTTGGCCAAGAGAGGGTCTGAACGAATGCCACTGCTTAGTGTTGGGGACGCCTTGGGCAGTAGAGTGCAAGGGTTGGCCAAGAGAGGGTCTGAACTAATGCAACTGCTTAGCGTTAGAGAGCCTTGGGCAAAAGAGTGCGAGGGTTGGCTAAGAGAGTCTGAACCTAAGCAACAAAACTAGAGTCGGGGATGTATGAGCTATACAACCCCTTATATCCTTAATGGTGCATGAGTGTGGCGCTAACGCTTATTTCTATTTACAGCTTGAGAAGAAGTGGCATAGTCATGGGCAGGATTGACCGCCCTGATCATGCTTCCTTCTCCCCGCCCATGGTACAGAAGTAGTTAGTATCAATGGGCATAAACACCTACAGATGGTGAACAGCAGCGGCTAGCAGCTCGCTGAAGGGTGCGGCTAGAGATGGTGAACAAGCTGTGGAAGGAAGGTGAAATAAGGAAGAGAACAATAAAGCGAGGTACGATACTCAAAGTATTTATTACCATGATGAGATCATTATATTATTCGTGCGCCTGCTAATGTAAGCGAACCTAAGGCACGATTATATTACATACCCCATATGGCTTACATAATAGAGCAGGGGCGTCACGACACTACTTATTTTGCCTTATATTGCCTAAACTGCCCTACTAAGCGCAAAAGCGGTATCTAAAAAAAAAATCGTAATGTTGATTTTTATGCCATCGGGTTTTATTTTAGATACCGCTTTTGCGCTTAGTTGGGCAGTAAAGTACTGGACCGATTGACATGATTCTTGCGTAGAAAATGGTTTAAGCAAAGTCCAGCGTTTTGACACTAACTTCTACGTTATATCTCAATAAATAAAAAATCATCATTTCGAGTTACGTAATTATATGACACAAAAAATTTAATCTACGTTTTCCCTTTTTATTGGGCTAAAATACAATCTTGTTGGTTTTATGTTAACTTGGCATCATCTGAGATTATAATTATAAAAAATTACTTAATTACATAATCTAAGATACTATCGACAATAAATACACTCGAAAATTACAGCTCTAATAACAAATTTTTATTAAAAAAAAATACTTTCTTAGTAATAAATAGTATCAACACCGTTTAAGGAGTGTCCCGCCTTTTTTCTTGGACAGCTTTCGTTGGCCAAACTCTACTTCTTCATTGTGATTCCAATCTTTCGGCGCAGTCGATTCTTTCGGCGCGTTCGGTGCGTTCGGCTCGGATATGTGTGCGAGACCTCCTTGACTTCAATTCGTTCGGCGCAGATAGGTGTGCGTCCACCTTTAGTAATTAAATATGTGGACTATATTGGACTATTTACTCTGTGGTGTTCACACTAAACGTAGTGATTATATACTCTGTGGTTCACACATTGTTGGCTAGCTACTAATAATATCTAATCTGTGACTATTGTAATA
Organism: Xestia c-nigrum; assembly: GCA_916618015.1. Lineage (NCBI taxonomy): Eukaryota > Metazoa > Arthropoda > Insecta > Lepidoptera > Noctuidae > Xestia > Xestia c-nigrum. Next base: position 10,290,064 of record OU745245.1, read on the forward strand.
AAGTAATAATTGGTAATAATTTGTTGGTTATTTCGCTATTATCAGCAATTATCAGAAATACCTAACAGTATAAATTAATATTCGTTTCAATTGCTGACAATTTCGAATAATAATGGCTGACACAAGCAATAAAGAATCATCCGTAACTAAAGTTCCTATGATCTACGTTTGTGGGGGTAACGCAATTTGTTTGTTTTCTTTATTTTTGATTTTGGTTTTAACTTTTTGGTTCGTGTTGTAGCAATTACTGTATTAAATTAGTGTCATATTTTAGGTAAATTTAAACAGCGAAAATAAACAAAATGTTTAAACCAGTTAATCAGATAAAATAAATCGTGTAGGTTTACTTATTTAATTTTTGCTCTCGTTTTCATTTAATTTTATGTTCAACATTTTGTTTTCAGAATGCCATCGAGAGAACGAAATTAAACCAAGAGACCCCATAAGATGCAGAGAATGTGGTTACAGGATAATGTACAAGAAAAGAACAAAAAGATGTATCCTTTTATGAACTCTTATTTTAAATAATCATTTTTATTGTGCTGATGTGTTTTTTTGTTTTTGGGTACTAACGGGTTGCTTTTTTGTGTGTGGTTCTTGAAACTTCCTTCATTTGCATTATATTTATAATTTTTGCATTGTGTTTTTAAGTGACAGGATTTGACTTGTGTTTGTGATTTGCAATTCATAAATGTTTGGTTCGATAAAAATCTAACTTAACCAATTTTATGCTTGGCTTGCCATGTTATGTGTATGGTTTGCCACTTCATCATGTGCATCCAATTAACTATCACAACTTGTTTGTAATTAGTAAATCATAAATAATTGGTTATTTCGAAAAAATCTAACTTATAACCAATTTTATGTTTGGCTTGGTATGTTATATGTATGGTTGGCCACAATCTGTGCATCAAAATAACAATCACAACTTGTGTTAGTGATTTGCAATTCAAAAATTTTTGGTTCTATAAAATCTAACTTATAACCAATAACCAATTTTATGCTTAGCTTGGTATGTGTATGGTTTGCCACTACATCATGTACATCAAAATAACTATCACAACTCCTGTTAGTGATTTGCAATTCAAAAATGTTAGGTTGGATAAAAATCTAACTTATAACCAATTTTATGCTTGGCTTGGTATATTATGTGTATGGTTTGCCACTTCATCATGTGCATCAAAATAACTTCCACATTTTAATAGTGGTCTAAATTTTATTTCAACTGTTATATGGTAGGTAAGTACTGATTTCTGATACCATTCACACTTTATTTTTAGTCAAAATTTATTTTGTTTTTCTCGAACTAATAAAATGAGATTTTTATTTTAAACAGCATGGGTATGTAGTCATCAGCATCACACGCCTCTCGTAAGCGTGGCATTTAACTCAAGCCATGGCTGCCCCCATCCGGCTGCTACCAAGCACCTTTCTTATTAATACTTTTTTGTATTGCATGCAAATATTGTGCATTTTGTTCATTAGTGATTTTGTGGGTATATTTTTACAACTCTACCTATTCTTTTGGGCGAGGTTTTATGTATTATTTTGTTCTGTTTATTAATACCAAATATTGCTTTTATTTGTAGTCTATCACAAATGCTGTTATATAACCCTTTGTCTGTGAAGTCTAACCGAAATGGTCTGACGCCGTTGTTTGTGTCTACTTCGCTAACAGATGAAGGTTTATAAACCATAGTTTAACATAGCAAGCTTTAATAAAAGTGGAGCTTCTTTTTAAAACAATTCTTCATAAAAAAATCATCTTGCAAGTCTAACTAACAATTATATTATTATCGCTATCAAATATTTACTGAGTCTTTTACTTTAACATATTTCCTTTATTTCTAGAAAATAAATCCATGAACAAATATTGCTGTTCAGACATGACAACATTAAATGATTATCCTTAACTACCTACCGTTTTCAGTGGTCGTCTTTGATGCGCGTTGATGAAGAATGAAGGAGTTATTTGCTATAAGGATAAATGAGCATTATTGTATAAAACACGATATAAGAAAAATAAAAAGGCTGTAATTAATTAATTTTTTTTTGTAGTTCCTATGACCATTGTATGTACATAAACTACTTATTTCGCATCTGAAAAACAACCCCTATTGTATTGATGCCAGCTTTATGCGTATCTGATCAAGACAGAAGGATAAGTGCTGAAGATGCTATTTAAATGAGCCTGGGAACCTGGGAACCTTCTAGTTACGGAGATATGGGGGGTCAAAGTTACAACCTTTTGACAAGTTTTTTTTTAAATACAAGTTTTTTTTTGTAAGAATTTATCTCTTAACACCTCCACGACCCCCGTACTATTCAATCCATCCATCACCACAATGTTTTAAGGTTTTAAGTGCGTTACATTGAGTTCTACCACAAAACATCCCAGCAATATTTTTTGCGTAAAGTTACTTAGTTTGAGCTACAGAATGCCTGGCTGACGGCTTTGTGATGAGGTGGTTTACACCCTGTATAGGCCCAATGGGGTGGCCGCTACTTAAAAAAAAAAAACAAACAGGCGGAAGAAAATCCGGCCAAGAAATTCAAATCTCACGAGGTTTTCGTTGCCATTAGTAACTGGACTTGTTGTTTATGATTCTGTCCAAATCGTTTGATATCTCTTTCAAAGCGAATCCTCCAGCAGTGTGCGTAGGAGGATTCAGGATCAAACAAGACCAAAGTGGATTCATTATGTAAGTAGGTATGCATTTACAAACAAAAAGGATACATGTAGTTTATCAACTGTCTGGTGACCACGACACAAGCGTTGCATAGTGTGGCACTAGATGGCGCTGTGTGTAATGTCCAGTAATATTCATTTATTTAATGACGCTGAATTATTCCTCGTTGTCGTTTAATCCATAGTACCTTGGCGACGGAGCTCTGCTCGAGTAAATACAGAGAAAACGAATTTTCCCACATATTATGAGGACTCGAGGACAACACGCGTATGATGTTGACGTACAATATGCTGCATGACCAATTCTATCTCAATTCTACGTAGAATAGACAAAGTTCTTTCTATACAACTCGACATAATATGTCTTCTGCCCGAGCACGGGGCGACGCGTAGACTCGCGAGTTTATATGAAGACAAAACGGGGAAGTACCGGTAGCTAATAATTTAGATATTCTACGTATCTCGATCGTCGTGTTGGTGAAAACGGGCATTGAGTTAAGTGTCACTCAGTATTGGTGAAAACAGGAATTAGGCATTCAGTTAGGTGACAATTAGGTAATGTTGATGGAAACGGGCATTAGGCATTGAATTACGTGTCAGTGTTGGTGAAAAAGCATTAAGGGGCCGGCGGAGCATGCGTTTTTCATACAAACATAATACCAAAATAACATGAAAATCAAACATATTGTAAAAGTAGTGTGTAAATGTCACCGTAAAATTGTCAAACACGTTATATTACAATATGACGTGTTTCTCTATGTTGTTGTGTTGTGTTTCTCTGCAGGGTTTAAAGGAACCTAACTAACCTAACGGGGGGGGTGCCCCAAGTCCCAATTATGGGAGCAGAGATACTTCCGTATGTTCAGTTGACAATATTTCGAGATTTTACAATATCGCTAGAGATATTACAATATAACGTATTTGACAATTTTACGGTGAGATATTTATTTCGATTGTATTACAGAATATCTATGTTCCCAAATAAATATTTTGAAAGGACAATGATGTAAAGACGAGATAATAATATGAGGAATTTATAATTTCTAAAGAACATTTATTTTTCTCAATAAATCTTGATTAAATCAATGTACATTCAAAATATGTGTGTTGGGAACCTATATATTCTGTAATCAATCAAAATAAATACACACTACCTTAAGAATATGTTTGATATACAAATTATTTTGGTATTAAGTACATTTGTATGAAATTCGCATGCTTCGCAGGCCTCTTAATTGAATGCGATATTAGTTTTATAAAGCGTCAGAGATGTCTTAGGACATCGCCAGCACTCCCCCGCGTTCTGGGTTCAATTGTAGAGCGGCCCCTGTTTACAAATGGCAAAGGTAGCGGTGCAGCGCGCGTAACACGGCGCTCCGTCCGTCGTCCCAGGCCTGTGTCTGTTCAGAAATCAGACTCCCCAATTCTGCCACCAGTTGCCCACACCATAGAGGCTGGCGATTATTACGCGCTCTGTACGTGTACCTACCTCGTTGATGATTTTATAACATTGCAATAAACCTTTGTGATGCCGTGTGGAGAGGGATCAGTAATAAAATTTGCACATTAAATAACTCAATGTATTATAATTATGTAACTCCTTTATTACAAATTTCTTGCAACAATTTAGTAAAATTAATCCCCTTTCGATATAATATACATCAAAAAAAATTATATCTATAATTCTACCATAATCATGAGTACACCATTTCCTCCAAACATACCGTCTCAATAATGTAAAATAGCTATATTAGAGTATATTGTGGCACAATGCCAGCGAACTCACCTATGTACGTAAATTCTCCGCTTTTAGATTGTATTTTATAAATTAAGTTTCAATTTCATCATACACAAGTCACAACAATTTACAGGGTAATAAACATTACTTTTTGTACTTAACATCTATTTATAATACACACCAGACAGAATAATAGTAAGGATCGTACTTAAATAGATTTCAGTCATGTTCATACATCATGATGTACAACAAAACGCACAACGGTATAAAAATAATCACAGCTTTGTGAGTTACGGTAGCATTGTGTCAAGCTGGCAACACTTACTGGGAATATTACAAATTCTTAATGGCCCTTACGTTTTCATTAAATTGGAAAGAAGAAACGTATGTAGTTCATTATACTTATAATAGGCCATTTACATAGGATTAAATAGGTACATTAAAATTTATACAGTAAAAAGTTGTAATATTTTCTCTATTTAATAGGGTTCATGATATGGTTATCTATATGGATAAGAAATCTTATTATTTACATATTCAACTCATTCCTGTTCAAATTTCCGCTTCATTCTCAATTTTGTATAGGTAGCCATGCATTCTTTTCTATTTTCGTTAACTTTGATATGCCTAGCATGACTCAGTTCATCCTTGCGAACATAAAGCCGAAATGTTAAATATATTCACATCTTCGTTTGTATTTTGCTTGCTGCGCATAATCAACCATTTACGTAATAAGTGACCGTATAATGGGGTTTATAGTAAAATTAAAGGAAAATACAAATGTATCAAAACACCGACCTTACTACATAAATAACAGTTCTATAAATCTTGTCTAGCCTTATATTCTATGTTTATGAAAAAAGTTACGAGCCATATTTATTTTTATACCCTAAATAACTGTTAAACATCGATACGTTTTTAAATTATGAGACCTCCTATGATAGAAAAAACTGCTTCAGGGATTAAACCAAGTTGGTAACACTTTGTATAAGCATTCATGATGTGTGTTTTAAGCTACCTATATTTGTTGGCTCTTAGGACAAATAACTGGATTTTTGTAAAATTAACAAAATAAAAACAAGTAAAAAAAATAACTGCGGGATTTTGTTTGGAAGAAAGTAATGTCTGTCGGTTGGTGCAGTTCCATCCTGAATGAATGTACTAAAGCCAAATAATTATCTCGAACAAGTGCTATTTTTGATATGGAAGACTAGCGATTTTTGTACATCTAAATTTAGTTTATGGAATTTGATATGCCAATTATTTTTAGATAAAAGGTTTGGAAGTAGACGTTATACAGTGTAAATACATCATAAGTATATATTTTATAAAAAAATACATACAAAAGTAATAATGCTACTTATCAAGATAAAAGTTGCTACATTTAAGGATTTTCAATATGTGTCATTGATATTGAAACATTGTTTACCTAAAATATGGACCACCAAAATATTTATGTAAGAATGTTCTGGATACGTTAAAATGGGAAGTTAAAGCATTCAGTTTATAATTTTTATCTGAATTACTATCAAGATTGTTTAATCCTATTTAAGAGTTACCTATAATAACAAATACAATATGTATGTAAGCCCTAAAATGGAAGCAAATTTAACAACATTAAAAATTATTTAAATTTGAGATATTTACAAGATAGTTTCATAGTTACATCAAAATAAGATACAGGTATATAATAATATAATTAAAGCGCATCGTTTTGTTTTCACACGTGTCTGAGTCAAACCCCAGTATGAATAGTTATACCTTAAACTAATAACAAAACAAAATTGCACATTAAAATATCCTACTTAAAATAATTTTGGCACTAAATATCTGTGGCACTATAATTAACTCGCATGTCTTTATCTTGACCTTCATTACCTTCAATAGTCTTTCCTTCAATATCTTTATCACTTTCACTCATGTTTTCGCATAGAGCGCTATCTTCGTCATCGGATGAGTCCCGGCCAGCCGAAGGACCTGCCAATGTCGCACCATTAGGTTCTCGATACTCGAGCTTCGTTGGATCCTTCTCATGTAGCTTTCTTGCAAGAGATTGTAAGCTGGCAAGCGAACTTGCACAGTCTGTCGTATCAATGTCTGTTAAACTTACACCCGCCCGTTCGATTTCCGTAAATGTTCCAAATGGTAATTTAAATAAACATTCAAGCCGCATTACATGCATTTTACTTCGTAGATGTTTGGCTAGGTGTCCATGTATTCTAAACGCTATATTACAATCAGAACACCGAAATGGTCTGGGGTTAAAAGACGTAGCAGCGCCAAATGTTGACGTCATTGACACTTTATTATGATGTGAACCAGAGCGTTCATGTTTTTGGAGATGTCCTCTTGTTCTAAAACTTACGGCACACACACTGCATCTAAAAGGCCTTTCCATATAATGTATATTCAGATGCAACCTCAACTGTGAAGGTTTTGTGAATGTTTTGTTACAAAAATCACACACCCTACGACCATCTTCCATTAACCTGCCAGGTGAATAAGAATTATTTTCAAAATCTTTTCCTTTTGTTACTTTAAAAGCTACGCCCCCTACACCTATTACAACTTTTCTCGCGACAGGTTCATGTTCTAAAGAGGGTAGTTTTGATGACTCTGATTCTGAAAATTGTTCATCTGATTTTGTGTTGTCTTCACGTATAACCAAAATATTATCGTCATTAGAATCATCATTTTGATTTTGAACACTGTCTTCGTGTGTTTGAATATGATTTATCCTTGCATGTTTTAAATATTCAGAGACTACATGTTTTGCATTTTCTGCATTGCTTTGAGCTTGTATGTGACTTCCCTTAGTCTCATTGAGTGAACTAGTTGATACAGGGGATTCTCTCATTACTGAGACCTCATCTCTTGATACAGCGGGAGATTTTAACACATTGTCACTCTCACAGTCTGTCATTTTGGCCTCGCTGTAGATGACTCGAGAAGAAGACACCGTCGTCATGAACGAACTTTTAATGGACGTCACAATTTTATTGTTGCTGTCCATGGAGCAGAAGCTATCGGTAAACGTTGATTTTTCAAGATCAACTTTCCTTACTTTACTTAAATTGCTACTAAGCTGGCTTTGCTTAATCTTAGAATCTTGCAACGCTCTTTCTGTCAAATATGTATGCAACATTGGCTCTCCATTTGCCCACTGAGTCTGGTGATTAGGAAGTTTGGCAGTATTTGAAGCTAAGGATGCTAAAACACTAGATTCTCTGGCGGTTGGTATTTCAGGAATGTTATGTTGCGTTGTTTTCATATCAGTTTTGCTGAGGTCCATTGGTTCATTCTCAGTACTCAGTCTCGAGTCGCTTGTAGAGCTCTGTGCGGTACCTGGCCTTTCCGGATTACTTTCTGTGCTAACATTTTCCAATCCTATTGGTGTATACGGATATGTTGAAGGTCTAGCGCTAGTTATCAATCCAGGAGTAGCAGAAGTGGTTGGTCTAGATCCTCCTAGTGATAACAAACAGTGCGCAGCTTCATGTTCTGGTAAGCGTGATTTGTACGCTTCTGTATCTGGAAGTTAATAAATTGAAAGTTAAGAAATTTGGAATATTAGTTTACAGAACGTTACCCACTACCCAATAACTACGAACACGTAAAGCACTATTCTTTGTCGTACCACCACGCTTCAGGTCTAATCTAGTGGTCAGAAGTGCTACTGCTGAGCAAAAAGTTCTTGGGTTCGATTTGGTTTAAAGGTTAGGCAAAATATAGCTGGGTTTTTTGTATTAGGAATGCAATCTGTATATGTGCCCGATTCATGAATATTTACATGAGACTAAAAAACTGGAGAAATGAGTTGGTACCATAAAAAGGTACATCTCTACCTAACCCTTCGGGAAGTGTTACTTTTACATTAAAACTAAGTTAGTAAAATTCTAAAACTAAATTGTAAACCTGGCTATTTAATTATTTTTTATATTTACCGCTTGATTCTGTTTCTCCTTCGTTTCCTTCATCACCGTCCGATTCTGTTTCATCGTCAGTTTCACCTGAACATTGCGCCATTTCGCCACTATCACCATCGTTTCCTTCATTTGGATTTATTCCTAATTCGCAGCACTTCTTATAGTGTGCTTTACTCTTCATATGTTTAGTTAAGTTGCCCTTAGTCTTAAAACTGTAATACAATAAAGTTTTATGTGAGTCAATAATATTACTAGAAGGACACTCAATTCATAAGTGTGAATCAATTAATATAAGGATAAGAAGAAGTCACAATAGTACATATTTAATTTATACCAATTATTTACCTGAAAGCGCAATGTACGCATGTATAAGGACGTACGTCGGTGTGAGTGCGAATATGTTTCTTAAGCATAGAAGGCTTCTTGCAACGAATTCCACATTCAGAGCAAACATAACGTCCTCTGCCACGACCGCGAACGTACGTATATTCCTCATTACTTTCGAACCCACCAGTCACCTCCTTTTTAGTCACAATGTTGCAAACAGAAAATTTATTTTCGTCTGTTTTCTTCATATCCAACAATTGCATTGTCTGGAAATCCAAATGATTACATATTAATTATTAATATTTCATACTACTTGTTTCATGAAAAACTCAAAAAAATCATCATACTGATACTAAATACTTAGATAAAAAAGTACATAAACATACCTGTTTTTTATCTTTTACGATTCTCTTCCACTGCGATGAATGAGTCAGTACAAGATCCTGTTTAATCACAGCGACAGCTACAGCCTGCGGTCGATGACGTGAGTCATATAGAGACATAGCAGACGATGCTGACAATCCCAGCGGGTCTGGCGTCAGCTCAGATAATAACTGTAAACATATTCATGTATTTACAATACAATCACCAACTTCGTAAGTGCTCGTAAAATGCCAAATAAAGAATCATTACAAAATAAGATAAACAATTACCTGCCAGTTACTGTACATTGATAGAAAATGCTGATTCGGAACATATGTGGGTTGAGGACGATTGATCGTACAGTAGAAAACTTTTGTCGAACATTTTAATCCTAGATATGTATAGGCATTTCCGTTTAAGTATAGTTGGCCATAGGCTTTAGCAGGGCGAGGAGTTTCTGGGGATACCAAAGGCATTGTATTCGCATTTGGCGTGATCCCGTGATGTCTTTTAGGCGTGAATGTGCCAGGTTTTAAAGGCAAAGTAGAGGGCCGCAAAAATTTTGGTTTTCTTTCTTCTACAGTAGGTTTCGTTATGATATTCTTCTGGAAGTAAGAGGTTTCAGACCTTTCATTGTACACTGAAACTAGGGGCATTTCTTGAGCATTAGTATTCTTTTGTACCTCCGATGAACTTGGAATTTGATTGTTGTAAATTTCAGCTTTGGTTATTAGATTTTCAAAATTAAAATTGCGCATCTCTTTTTCTGATTTAGTTTCAATATTCTTGAAAAGATGATTGTTACTAAATTTATCTCTATTATTGTGTTTGTGTGATGGAAAACTTATATTTTCTTTTAAAACGGGCGTTCTAGGCGCACCATCGGAACTTCTCTTGACGGCTCCGTCTTGTCTGAGGATTGATTTGACTAAACTTGATGACAACGATTTAGAAATCAAACTTGAGTCATCTACATTCCTTATTTTTATAATAGGAACAGCTGAAATGTACTGTGGCATATCAATATTAAAGTGATCTTGAGCCGTTTCATCGGCCTCTAGTTTTGATATTCTTGAATTTGGACTTTTACTGTTTCGTAATTGCTGTGTGTCGTATTTAATTATTGTTCCTTTTGAAGATTGTATGTTTACTCTGAAGTTTCCATGATGGTCCTCTCGAGTGGATTGCACGGGAGTTTTGCTGGCATCACTGTTGACTACGTTCTTTGAGTGAGGATTTGGACTTCCAACGAATACGCCTGGTGTGTTTGGTCCTGGTATACCCGGCACGTGTGGTATTAATTTACCACCATGAAAAATTGTCGTTGCACCGTTTGGAGATGAAGGACTCAGTGGAGGCAAAGTTAATGGATTAAACGCTGTAATAGCACTTAGTGGTGGAAATTGAAAGTGTGTAATATCATGTATATTAGGCAAATTAGAACTCGGAATAGAAGGGGCCGTTGATATTGAAATTCTTGGTGTTTGTGGCTGTGGAGTACCAATAACTTCTTTAGGTGTTGGAGGATTGTGCATTATCGTTCCACCAGAATGCAAGCCAGATCTCACTACAACATTGCTGGCTTCCACATCATTTCCAAGTTTCGATGGCGACAGATTTTGATGTATTAATATGGGTGAGAGTTGATTCTTGCTGGGCTCAATTCGAAGCGTTGTTGTACTACCAGAATGATCCATAATTTTTACTTCACCACCAAACATTTGGAGAGATGTTGAATTATGTCTCATATGTTGTGATATTTCATCCATGGTTCGTAAAGTTGTCGAGTTTGCATCGATACATCTTATCTTGGATTGAGGATACAGATCATTTGATCTCGGTGAAATATTTTCTATCAACCTTGGACTGTAAGTATCAGTCCGGCTATCAATTCTTCGTTTTGGGCTTGGTAAGGACTTCACTTTAAGATTATCTGTTTTTCTCACATAATCTGATGGTACTCTTGTATCTACAAGTCTTGTGTTTCCAAGTAATGGTCCCGGTGACGGTAAAGGTGCCACCACATCATTGGTTTCTGGTTTCAAGATAACAAGGTTATCAGGTTTGATTCTTGACGGTGACGACTTTGTCGAATTTGTAGATCTTGAATAATTTGATGGTGTTTCTGGTAATCTAACGTTTATTGAATTGCTTCTTACAAATAGGTTTTCAGGCCTTACAGATTTCATATCTTTCTGAGATACAGTACTAGTGCTAACACTTCCTTTGCAATAATACACTCTGTGTGTTTCTAAGTTATCAGCACTTCGATATATTATCTGACATAAGGGACATATAAATAATGGTCCATCAATTAACTCACCCGTCGCTGACGCTAACCCGTTCATCTTAGTTTTAAGTAGGAGATCTTTTATAATGGAACCTTCTGGATTCAAAGGATGTTTTTGGTGTTCACTCTGTGAGAAACTTTCAGAATGAGATCTTTTTCTATATGAATTTTCGTTTTCATGGTTAGATTTTGTCAAGTTTAATGGTGATGGTTCTGATTTGATTTCAGCTAATTCAGTCATAAATTGTTTACTCTCCGCTATTTGTTTAATTTTGCCATATTTCTTTTGTAATGGTGTCTCAATTACGTCGACAATAGCTTCATTATCTGATATAATTTTCGAGATATGTTCTGTAAGGAAGACAGCATTTGGGGAAATAGATTTCTTAACTTTATCTTTTTCGTCGCCTTCTTGATATAATGCTGCTCTAAATTTAGGTTTATATATCGTTTTTGTTCTATTGTTCTCAATTAATGATAAACTCATGCTTGTTGAAGGCATGCTCGTATCAATAATTAATTCGGTAGAATCATTTGACTCCACATTCTCGGCACGTATTAAAGAAGCATCAGAACCAGTTTCTGACACAGATGTGGGCGGAATAGACGTGTCACTTTCTGAACCTCCTGATAAGTCGTCATCATTTAAAGTTACTGATACGTCAGCTCCTTGCATTCTTAAGGCATGTGTTCTTGATCTTTGATGTTTGTATAAATTGGATTTCGTTTTAAAAGCAAAACCACAAGGTACACAAGGGTATGGTCTCTCATTCGTATGAGCTCTGATATGTTTTTGAAGAACTGAAGGCTTGGCACAAGATAATTTACAGTAGGGACATATATAACGCCCACCCACTCCACCATTATAGGCTTCTTTGATTAAATCATTTTCAAGATTCTCAGTCTTATTAGAAAATTCATCAGTAACACTGGTCTGACCAGCTACTTGAACAAAATTATTTACATTACTTAATCTACTATTTTCATTGTTATAATTAATTTGTACATTTTCCTCTACATCCTGAACTTCTAAATGCTGTTTATCTGCTTTTGTTTTAATTTTCTCTATTTCGGGGTGTTCTGCTGCGATACTACTATTCGATATTGAAAGACTGCAAGCAGTCGACGATACAATCGTTTCCTTAAGTCTGGTTTCCCCCGTTTTTGATAGATTTCCGGGAAACACAGACATCGTAGATGCCATTTTTTTGAATTTCTTATGAAGATAGCTGTGATCATTGTTATTGGCGAAATTGCTATCTAAACGTTTTTCTTGTGTAAGCGGCATCGTACTCGCGACGTTTGAACCTGAAACAAAAAATGCATCGTTGTAATATTCATACCCTTACTTACGATTTAGATTTTTTTATGATTCATTTAACCGAAGGAGTTCAGAACACCACAATCTTTTAATGGGACAACAGGAGCTAAATTAGCAATCCTATTTTTAGTGGTTCAAACTTCGTTTGAAATACTGTTAGAATAAATGTCTAATCAGCTTGCACTACAAAGTGGTTGTCACTTCAGTCACTGCGGACCGAATAGTGCGAAATGAGTGGTTTCAATCGATTTACAAAAAATGTATTGATTGGACTAAAGAAATAAAGCACTATGATGCTAATATGTTGCTTGTAGAATTATTTGTCAAAAAATCAGTATGATCGCATGTATTTTAGTATGGTTTTTACTCTAAAAAATATTTTTAGAGATAATGGGAAAGACCGTTAAAAGCTAATTGTAGATGGCGCCACCATAGCTGGTCAAATTCTGACCAATGAGGTCAAGGTATTTAAAAAAATGAAATGACATTCCTAGATTTTCAACCAATGACGATGCTTGGAACCAGCTATGCTGGCACCATTAGTTCCACAGTGTGCATCCTCATTCGTGATTTTTTTTTATCGAGTTAAATTAATTGTATTATATTTTCAAAACAATATCATACTAGCATATATCCTGAAGAATACCTATCATATATTTTTTTGGTTTTGTTTATTGCAGTGAATCATCCTTTCAGGCATTGTAAAACTCGCGTTAAGCATCTGTAGTCGCCTTAAAGTATTATTCTATTCATGAATACAATGTGAAGTAATACTGCTGCAAAAAAATGTAGAACAGTCTCTGGTCCAATAAATATATTGTATTTAAAGATTAAAGCCATTACTGGTAAATTATGTTATTCGATGTGTATCAATAGTTAAGAAATAATTGGTACTTATTTTATTTATCTTAACAGAGATATAGAGGCTGAAAAATAAAAGTAGTATTAAGATGTATGTATCTTCGCTCACGTGGATTTTATCGGGGATGCCCGAACCCAGAGTTCGGTTCGTGAACTCGCCGCGTGATCAGTTCCTGATTATTAGTTTACAGTTGTGTACGAAACTTTCTAAAGATGAGTTTACACTAGAGCATTTTCTTTTTAATGTTACGTTCTTTCAAATACTCGACATTGTGTTCACAGTTGCTTACTGTTAGTAAGCACTTACTTGTCACATTCCTTTCGTTTACTCTTAGTAGAAATGTTGGCGCGCGAAATTTTATTCGAGCGAAGCCTGGTGTCTTTATCTGATTAAAATTTTACTAGTAAATATTTTAGTCCATACTCGTTTTTAGGCAAATACGATAAAATACACGTGAGTTAACCGTACGTTTATCTAAAATAATTATGAATTTCATATCTCTCGAAAGTTATAGTAATTAATTCAGTATTCTTCCAATAAAAACCAGCATCGGCTTCGCCTCTGCAGTTATTTTCATATGAAACAGCAGATTAACCTCCGACATTTCAGAGTATTTCGTAGTTATTATTACATAGTACTTTATTGCCTAGAAAGATGCCAATCTTCTTAATATATATAAATCTCGTGTCACAATGTTTGTCCTCAATGGACTCCCAAACCACTTAACCGATTATAATAAAATTCGCACACCATGTGCAGTTCGATCCAACTTGAGAGATAGGATAGTTTAAATCTCAATTTACGCAGACGAAGTTGCGCGAGTCAGCTAGTAATATATATGTACTATAGCAGGTGGTGTATCTGTAGTGATCTAACATTTATCTCCTGAGGTGCCATGTGGATCTCCTTCTGTCTTAAGTTTTGGCTAAGACAGTATTGTTTTTTTACTTTGCCCGCCGTCTAGGAAAATTTCCTATTACGTAGGTGCGTTTCCAAGGATTTAAACTCACATACATACAAATCCAGACCCTTAACAACTAGGTACCTGTAGTGCCGTAGTGCCGCCAACTACCTATAGTGCCGTGCCGTCACTAACTAACATATATTATATTGCACAATAAGTTTAAATTTCGATTAATGGTGAAGGTATTTGTAAGTAAACACCAATTTGTTTCAATCGACACTCTGAGTAATGTAGTAAGACAGTATCTAAAAAATACTGTTTTATTGTTTACTATTGCGATTCTTGATTAATTTATAGTCGAGAAGGGCAGTTACTAGTTAATCATCGAATAGTAAAATATCGGTTACTCTCTAAAATCGTGAAAACATATGCGATTAAATTATGATGGCGAGTTAACAACATCATAGGTACTTACTCCTTTTTTGGGCAGTCGTGTACAAAATGTAACAAAACTCGTATCTACTACATTTAAGGGTAGCTTTTTGTCTCACAGATTTTAAAATATTTCACGATGCATAAGCGATGCATCATGCGACGTTATCCGTTATTTGTTACAATAACACTATACATTTGTGTTAATTACATAGACTGCAGTAATTATAAAAATAAGAATTAAATTTTCGCGGGCTATCCTAGTCTCCACTCCTTGTTTACTTACTATTTGTGGAAAAACTTCAAACACTAACAGAAAATATATAAGAAAAGTGGTTGATTTAAACCTAATTTTAGTTGATGTTTATTCATTCAAGATCATTAAATTTTGTATGTCAAATCATTGAAAAGTACTCGACACAAAACAGCGAACAGCGACACGACGTGGAGAACGTGAACGTGTTGACGCAACACAACGCGCATGTGCCGCGCTATTTCTATTGGTGTGTAGTGTGAGTGTGACATCACCGTGACGTCACGCTAATAGACGAGGATATCCCCAGTCGGCGTTGCTTTCTGTCGTGTTTTTTTTTACAACTGACGAAATAGCTTTCATTATTATTAAGGCAGGTACTTATTTCAGTAAACGTTTGGATTATAAGCGATCTGTGTCCGTTGTGACTACAGTGAAGACTGAGCTCTGGGTAAACAATATTATTTATTTTACATAAAATAGGTTTATGAATCTCATTTCACTTCGTGTTATTTATAAGTAGTTAGGTAATTAAAATTTGTTCGCTCATTTAGAATTATAAATTTAGTAAGTAGGTACACATTCTTACTCGTAAGAAATAGCTGAAGGCTTAGTTGTACGTATTTACGTATCACAAAACGAGATGTGAGAAATACAGTTTTGTAAGTGTGAGTGTTATCTACACAATCCGAATACGTGTGTACGATGGCGGACGACCTCGCTTGCGCTCACTTGAGTCGTTTGTGGACGGCTGCGTCGTTGGAACGTTCCGAGAAGGCGTTACAATTTCTGAGAACTGGAGACAACCAAGCCGCTCCGTTCGTTTAAGAACAGGCAAGCAAATAAGCTCAGTACGCACTTGCCGCTTACACACACATCGCAAGCCTCGCCTTTATGTATCGGCGTTCTGATAGCTCTATGTGTGCGCACGCTACCTATTTAAATAAAGACTGACAAACTTGTGATTGATATAGGTAGGTAGACCTATCCTAGATATAAAACTAACAATCAAGACAGAAGAAGCTAGAACGATTTGTCTTATAAGCATGTTTTAGTATGTCATTTCCCACTGCATCCCAATGCCGTTCATAAAATAGAAGACACGAGTTAGACCTATAATTTATTCTGCAGGGTGTTCTCAACATGCAAATGTAAAATCAGGAAAGTGATCCCGAAGGCAAGTGGGAGTAACTACTAGTGTTGTAATGAGACAAAGGAATCCCGGCGGCCGGCCGCCGCCCGCCGGCCTGGCGCCAAGCCAGGCGGCGGGGCGGCCGGGCGGCCCTGGCGGCCCTGGCGACGCCTGTGTCGGCCGCCAGCACGCCGCCGCGCCGCCAGCTTCCATCGCCTCTACCTATCACTTAACACAGCTATTATAATATTGGCTAACGTTTATACGCACTCTCTGTAGGGAGTCTTAGTGCTACGTAATAGGTACTCATTTAAGCCGAATAACTAATTTCATTCGCATGAATCGGTTTTTTGATAAGATACTTATCAAGATACTGGCCTAGAAACAAAATTATTTTGTATTATGCTTGTAAAACCACTAACTACAACTGTATAAGGCCTCATCATCAAATGTGCAGCAGATGATTTTACTGTCGTATCACAAAAACGTAGTCCGGTTTTAGGTACTACATTTTTTGTTATTGCCAGTATGGGTGCATAATTTGAACTTCAAATCAACCAATGGATTATGTAGCACCTCATAATTGAGCTTCCTAGTTTGCTAGAAGTAGACAAAATTGATACCTACTTCTTAGTGATTTGTTTATTTCTTATTAATTTGTCTTCTTTGTTTACTTTGCGGTTACAGGATATCGGCTTGATAAATACCCGGGTATCTACTAGGTACATCCTAAACTTTTACATAACTAGGTAAATGGGTTAAAGTATTTAAAATAGGTAGGAACTAGCATAACTGCTAACACATTGCAATGTATTTTACTTGTTTTATAGAAATCTATATCAGAATCCTTGACCTGACTAGCGATTGGGTGAGAATCTGCGATTCGATATTTATATTTCATAATACATTAATGTGATAGATAAAGTTGTAATCATTCGAATGTGAATAAGCATAAAAATATATAAGAATCAACACATCCTATTATCTAGAGTTCTTACCGCGGTAAAATTGATCAGTCCACCATTATATCATTGCTGTCTTGATATCATTTGTTGACGCCTCCGGAACAAATGTCAACAAGTCCGATAGGCTGCATTTCACCCGCGCACAAGTGAATCATCGTTAATAATTGCGCGACGATCCACGCCACACGGCACACACACAGACAACACCTGTATTATCGTCACACAAGTCTCACTCACTAGCACTCCGGTATTGCGACGCCACTTTCTTTTCGCAAACGATAACAATTATTAACATGAGTATTTATTTGTTTTGTCTGTAAGCTGGAAAATATGTTCCGTTTATCGTACACTCGAAGGAGGAACAGCGTACGTTCCCGCACCGCGGATGAGTGTTCAACTGTTTGTAATGTCGTTGGTTTGTTCGTTTCGTTCCGTTCGGCTCCCCGCGCCACCCGCGCGCCCGCCCGTACCCCGCACTCTGCGCCCGCTGTAAGTAGTGATTCATGTCGCGTTTTATCTATCTCCCTCCTTCACCGCAACCGGATCGGTTGTTCTTCGTAATCTATTTATATGTATCTACATAATATGCACGGACTTTAACCTGCGCTTAAACTACAATTCAAATCTTATTTAGGTATAAGTAGATTATTATTTATTTGAGAAAGGCATACCTATGGGACTACCGTAATAAGTGTCAAGCCTACATCAACATTCTGATGGTTTCTCTGAAATTCTTACTCATTTGCATCACATGCTATCCATGCTGTGACATTTTTATACGTATAAAATTGTAATTATGTATTCCGTAACAATTGCTCCATTGATCTAAAAACTACCTGATTGTTTGATTTACAATTGATTTTCGGGTTGACAACAAAAATTGGAAAAGGGAATAATTAAAATCGAATTAATAATAACACGTGTTAAATCTTTATACTCAAACTCAACAGACAGTGACGATGGGTAGTGGGCTAACCCAGAAAGCGAATGTAAAGCAGTTTACTGCGAAATCACCATACAATTTTTGTTATCACTTGTATCGGCATGGCAAGCAATGTACCTAATTTTCATGCAGCGTTGATTTCGTAACGGCTGCGCTCGACTAGAACGGGTATCGGTTTTATTTGCCACCGTCAACTACATTCTCTATTGCAGGAAAATATTCAGCGCCATCGATAGGTTCTACCGTATTTATGAATATATATTTTTTTTTGCAAGGAATTTTTGTAGGTATCCGAGTAAACCGCATGGAAAATGCGAAACTAAAAATATGTAAGTATTTTAAGAAGCTTAAACAAATGCAGAATCATTAACTAGTTTATAATAACTACAATTAATAATTTATTGTTGGCATTTTCCTATATTTAACTTATCTCGTGAACTTATTATCGGCAAGACCTCTTTATCAAAATTCTATATATTCATAGTTTCTACACAAATAAGCTTGGCATAATACGAGCATTAATCTATATGGTCGCCGAGTTACGTAGTGATGATAATTTATTTTCAGTGAAGAAACTTCATGATACTCGGGCTAGATTCGAATGTATAATATAAACACATTATTTGCAATGATAATTGGAAGGCGCTTATCAGTATTGCGGAGGCGATGACGCACGCGTTTCGAGGATAGCACGCAGTCGCTCGATTGTGAACACAAGTTGGTCAGGAAGCGAGCGATACTCCGTCGACCACCACTATACAAAAAACTTGTTTCTTAACGTGTTCTGCTGTTCCAATTACATACACTGCTTACTCTCTGAAGTCATCTTTGATTCATAATCATGCTAAATTTTTTTTCGGTGTGTATTCATTGTAGTTATATTCATATTCAGCTTAAAAAACAAACTAAAATTTCGCAAGATGGTCTTCACTATGAGCAGTTAATGATACAATTTTGCATAGGTACCTACAGTAAAATGTTATGATAATATTGGTCGGCAAATAAGCTAGCCAAAAATTAGGTTTGTCCAAAACATCCCGATTCAAAGTTCAATGAGTTTCTTCGGTACGGTACCACAAAAATTGGTTGGCGTTATTCTATGACGGCTGCTGTTTCGCGAATGGTATGTGAAATGCGGGGGCGCGGGGCACTTGTTGCGTTGTTTAGTTGGCGTTGGTACCGCCTGTTGCCGACTGCCGACGTCACGTTACGACCTTGAGTTACACGCCACGGGGAGCGTCTGTTTCTGTGTCTCCTGCACCTGACCACACTTGTATTTAACGAAATATGCGTTGGTACCTAATACTTGAAATAGTAACTTTTTCCAACAGCTCTTCCAAGAACCATTTGACAAACAAAAACCAGTTTCCCCGATCTCAACCGAACTTGGTCGTAAACGTAACTTTCTACGTCATCAACAATATAGGGACGTAAATTAGTTGTTTCTACTAAAAAAGATAAATCTCCTATCAAACCGCCGTCAATGGTTGTTCGCCTATAGCAAACAACCATTTGGCAACACAGCAGCTGTTGAATAAATTTGTGATTCTACCCGGGCGCCATGTAGTCGCGTGGGCGGGAAACCATGAAACCAGTCAGCTCAGCCTGAGCCACTAACAGCTCAGACTGAGCTAGCTGGAATTTACTAAGGAATCATTTGAACAGAATTAGGTAGTGCAAGCGAAAAACAATCCACTATTGCATCTCTACCTAGAATTTAATTGGTAAATAAGTGTTATGTAGTCGTATTTACCTTGTTTTGTTTCATATGTGTATTACAATTTATAATTGACGTCAATGTACACAGGTATTTTCATGACAGACAATATGCATGTACACTATGCTTTCAGAATACCTAGACTTGGTATTTTGAATGTTGGAAGTCTAATCGTGTACGTTTTATTTTCGAGCGTGCCTTAGTACACGAAACAGGTTTGCGACTAGTGCGAATGCAGAACCAACCGCATCGTCTCCCCACCTTGCCCGGGCTTCCCTCGGAACCAGGTCATCGTTAACCTGCCCGACCGCTACGCCATCGCTACCGACGACCAACTACACAGGCCACACCCCGTCCAATTTCTGATGTTTTTGAAGTTTTCTTGTTAAATATCTTACGAATTAGTTACAATCTCATGTCCCAAAGAGAAACCGCACGACCAGACTTCCAATTCATTTATTTATATGGCACTTCAACGACTTACTCACTAAAGCATAAGTACATAAATATAGATCACAGATTTTCGGTATAGTGAATTTGTCATTTACAGAAGTGCACAGCACTCACAGAATATTAAAAGGGCAAGTAATATTATTATTTCAGACATTGCATAATTTGTCACAGCTGAAAGAAAATTAAAAACTTAATTCCGAATCGAAACACAAAATTGACTTTGCAGCTGAAAAGTTACTAACAAATCTTTGAAGTAGTTTTGTTCCGTTCTAGGTATATTTACTCTTTTAAAATAATGTTAAGTTGATATCTTAACCTGTTTCTGGAAGAAAGGGTCCTGCCAGACGGACAAAAAACTGATGTGAAGCCTAAAAAAAGGTATCTAACTTAATATAATACTTTTTTAGCCATAGCAGTAACGTTTGACTTGCTGTGAGTGTTGCTGTGAAAAATCTACACTTCTCCACCAATATTATAAAGAGGAAAAAAATGTATTTTTGTGTGCATGTTTGTAATGAATACACTCATAAACTTCTGTGCCGATTTCAAAAATTCTTTCACCATTGGCAAGCTACATTCACCCTGAGTAACATAGGCTACATTTTATCTCCGTACTCCCACAGGGACGGGAACTACGCGGGTGAAACCGTGTGACGTCCGCAAGTAGAAAAATTATTTGATAGATAAAATACTGACCTTTACGTATCTACGATCACTAAGCGCCATATGGACTAGTAGCAACATTTCTAGTTATCTATGAAAAGGTGAATTAATGTTCTACTGTTTAATATGCGATAATATTCATAATTTAATATTAACTCTTTAAAAAAAACTACTTAAATTCGATATTAAGAATCGAAGTCACATGATTTAGAGTTTCAAATATTTTATGATAATAATAATACTTATAGCAATGCTTCTAACTTCCTTGCCAATTGGCGCCCTTATTATGTCAGGTAGGTAGGTATTTAAAGTATCAGCAGTAATAGTTTATAAATTGACATTGGCAATAACAACAGCGTTGATTTAGATACATATTCGTATTTGTGGATTTTAGGGACGTCATCAAGTTTAAATTTAATATGCAGGTTGATACAGCCAACTACACTTCAGTAATAGTAAAAAACTAGTAAAAGCTCGCTGCTTATTCCAATTCAGAAACTCAATGTCAATAACAATTTTGGTTTTGCAAATTAAATGCATTTCAGGTTTTAATTTTAGGTTCGGATGATCGCAAATCAGGTCTAAAACTGAGTCCGGTATTTAGGTGCCACAGTCTGTGACACTAACGCTACTTAAACGCAATATTATTTACATTCACATTTGTACCTATTCGTTAAAACTGGCATTAAGAGAATGGCGTCATTCTTCGTGAATTCCGGCGTCCTCGTATCAACGACCAAAATACGCCATATGTATGAATGTGACAATAATATTCGTGAGTCACACCGAGCCGGGTAGCACTTGACCAAATAAATAACTATACACTGTTCACAAGTCTTTCCTCAATGACGTTCAACAACGTGATGTTGGTATACATAGTTTATACCTAGTAAAAGTGAATTGAGTGAGTGAAGTAGCTACCCACAAAATGCTTCTATAATAATTCAATAATTAATTGAAACCACCTAATGAAGTCAACTGTACAAATCTTGCTTGATTGTGTCTATTACATTTATTTGCCTACGAAAAATTAAAAGAAAAAACAATAACTATGAAGAAAAAAACATTGGCATTGTTTACATAGGTAGGTATTTTCGCGGCCAAATGTTATGTTGAGGATAGGGATTGCGTCGGGAACTCGGGATCGTCTTTTGGATATTCGCCAGCGAGGTATTCCCGCTTCCGAGGTGCATTCTCAACGCCTACACTCATTTTCTCTTTCGTACTCATCGGAAAATAACTAAATAATACAGCTCCGACATTATTACGGGTAAAATCTCCTCCTGAAATAATAAACTAAGAGAGTTGTATTGATGATTTTAATGATTATAATTCTGGAATTACATTTTCATCAACATGCAACCTGACACGGACTTGCAAAATGCAAAAAACGTAAGAAAATTTGAAATTCGCGGGCTATCCTAACATTCCTAACGCTTTCACCGGATGTAACTTACATAATCTGGAAAATTCACTACCTACTGCACCAGTACCAGCATGCGGCGAAAACTGGTCTAGATCAAGCGAATCATATTTTTGGGGGAAATTAATCACAAAAAATATTTGATAAGGCGATAAATGCGAAACTACGAATATTTCTTAGAATTGGAGATATCTATTGTTTTTAACAGAATTCATGTTGAGATAATTGCTTTAAATACCTACTTTAAAACGAGGTCTACAATTTTATTTTTGTTCATTAAGTAATAATTGGAAATGTACAACTAGGTACCATTTTCCTTAACGTATAATCTGTTTACTTGTTGAGATAATTAAACCAAAATATAGGTACCGATTTTATTTCCAACATTTTTTTATTTTGTAGGTAGTGCACACAATTTTCTATAATTTTCACAATATTTTTGCGTATTGATACACTTACACAAATATATACCAAACCATCGAACCGTAATCTTATTTCACTGACGCAGAATATTTTCGATAACTTGCTAAAAGTATTCAACTTCAAAATTCAAATCAGTCACTGATAAATAGTAGGTACAAAATGATGATAACAACGTAAGACAGTGCTTTATGTCCCGTATGTAGTATCTACATATACTGTATGATTAAAAATAAGTATACATTCAGTCGGAACCACATGAGAGTACATAGGTAGAGGTACCTTATTACTAAATTCGAAACCTTATATAAAGTGCGAAACGACGGTGTAGTCACAAGTGTTACCAAAGATTATTACTCAGTGTAACCCCACTCAAAACATTGTGCTGATGCATTTAGTACAGGGTTCATGGGTCCGCCATGATCGCGGGTTGACTGCAGACTGCGGGTGGATGGAAAATAAATTGATAGGAGCATACAAATCTGTCTACCCTCATTCTTTGTCCTTTTTCTTTGGCGCTTCCAACAGCGTCAAAATATCGGGAGCTCAAAACAATAAATTATCACGAAAGATTCCCGTAAGTGATAAAGTTTAGCTTTAAACCGTGAAAGCTTAAAACAGTGTTTACGTTTACTAATCAGAGCTAAATCAAACACTTTATGTAGTAGCAAATGGTCAAGGAACCTTGGTTTTGGAGGATATTAATAGTGCAGTATTCATTTGTTCGAAAGAGCTTTTGCTTGAGCAAGGCATCGCGCCGTCCAGCCGGGGTTGCGGGACTGTTCGAAAGAGATACCGTGGCCTCGGAACATACAGGGCGAGGAAGGAACATGGATGGGTTTTAGTCAGTAAAACTCACACTCCCTCCCGCTCCGCCCAGAGTGGGAGAATTTATTTGATGAATTCCCACCCTAAAAAAAAACAAAAAAGGTATCGCGGCGTTTTTGTTTTTTTACAAAGACTCTGTTTTCTTATGATTGCACTAACCGATACCTCTCACTGAACAAATGCAATAAATGGGTACGGTATATGATTTGATTATTCATCTGTTGTGTTATTGTAGAACATTTACGTGGCCATTACTTCATCAATGACATAGACAAATTGTAATTGTAGCTGCTGGACATAAACTATAGTATCTACCTATACAATAAACACGTACCTAGTAAACAAAATATTCAGCGAAAAGTTATTTATATCGCCAGTAATCTTATTATTTTTTGATAATAAGAAATTCGGAAGTTGGCAATGTCGGAAGTAGCTTTCTGTATCTAGTTTGCTGTTTGTGTTATTATTATATATTAAAAAAAAACACTACAGAGCCATTATAATATCGTTCAGTAAAATTTACAAAACTATCGAAGCGGCACAATAATTGACAGCTATTTGCTTTTCTCTCAAGAAAATCTCAGGTTTCGAGAACAAACAGTCAAGCCTTGAAACTCGGTGATACTACATATTAGAAGTGTTTGATGAGATGAAGAAAAATAGAGAAGTATGAAAGAAGCGAACATGTTGCGCCGACCCCAAATGAATTGAGATTAGGGCAAGATAATGATTATGAAGACTTCTTTGATAACTTGGGCATGTTATTAAATTAAAGCACGGTTGCTTTCATTCAGAAATGATGGAAGCTGAGCACTTCCGTCGTAGTCTGCCTAGCATTTTCTAACCACGATGGTGTGGGCTTCCAGTCTAACTGGATACAGCTGAATATCAATATTTTACATAATGCGACTGTTTTTCTGTCCTCCACAACAAAGTTACTGGGTAAAACAATACCCCTTGTTAAGACCGATTGTCACTTTCTGAGTTTGTCATTCTCTTTCCGAGGCGCGGAGGAGAATTATTTAGCCATGGAGCTCATGGCTAAATAATTCTCCTCCGCGCCTCAGCAGAGTAATACCACAACAAGTATAGAATTACTTGATAGTTTGTCGGAAAAGGCAAGGTGTGCGCATTCATCGGCAGTGTCATATATTTTTCATCTTTATCAACTTGAATCTAGAGCTTACTCAAATTGGCATTCGTTTTCATTTCACGTGTATTAACCATGTTCGTTAGTACCTACTCTCGGGCCTAAACGGTTGAGGTGTTATGTATGACAAACGACAAAAAGAAAGAAATTCTGTTCATTCTTCACGAAAGGTTAATTATTCATTGTGATACCAATGTTGTCATGTACCGAAATGGGATTACTATTACCAAAGGGCTCTTCCCGCCTTCTCTTCCAAAAGTTTTTATTTCTGAGTTTATCAACTGATACCGCAGCGTAGTTGGGCGTGTTTATGCCAAAGGTAAAATAGGTATATGAATGTTCTGTCCAATATACCGATCAGAAGAACACTACAAATAAAGTCGAGCTCGTTGGCTACTAATCATCATTTAGCTAGTCTGGGGTCGGCGCCGGTCTAGCCAGATGTAGCTAAATTTCAGTATTTTATTGTCTATCTGGTCACCACAAACCACAATTGGTGGGTGAAACGATAGGTACCCGTTGGTAAGTAAGTCTGGTTGTCAGACTTTCGAGTTTCTGACAACCAGCTACGACTTTTAAAGATCCACGAATGACAGCCGGGTCCAACGTTCTTTCAGAAGAAATGAGGAGTCTTGATGTGTAACAGGTGGTCACTAATCCGCGGGCGAACCACGGCGGCATGCGTAGCATTTTCGATCGAGTCGTACTGCACACCTTTATTTTGCTGCTAACTGATGCTAATTTCTAAGTTTTGTTAAAAGAAAAGCTAAAAGCACATTCATTATAACAGTTGAGTGTTGTTCAGTCAGTATGCAATTCTCAGAATACCCCCGAGCACGCGCTGCGCTGCTCGCTCGCCAATCGGCCGGCGCGACGTTCGAACTTACCTATAATAAATACCCATACTGCCTACCTACGTAACCTTTTCACATTTACGATTCCTATAGTTCTAAGAATCGTATTCGATTCCCTCGATAATAGTTAGAACTTACTTATAACAGATAGGGGCATGGGGCACACTGGTGTTTAACTTCTCAGTATCTGAATCAAAAAAGCAATGTATTTCAGAAAATAAATGGCGACTAACAAGTTCTTCGCCACCGGCTATTGCCGTTGATTAGAATTTCCAGTGAAAATAACAATTAATTGCATAACTGAAAAGCACTCACAAACTAGGAAAAAAGACAAAAAATATACTTGATGGTGCTAATTGTTATTTCTGCTTACTGTTTGCAGTGTATGGTCGTTATTTAGAAAATCCAATAACAAGATTAGTCGTTACTGAAGGATGTTTTTTTTTTCTAAATGAACAATAATATATTTTTTACTCAGACTTTTACCTGACATTAAAACAAAAACGTTACTTAACTACAGGCTGATTTTTTGCGATGGGTGGCGAATTGTGAAGTTATGATCAGAGATAATAAGTGATCATAGGAGCATGAGCTCTATGTTTGAGAAAACTGCTTTTTGTAAATCATGTTTAGCCATAAATCCAGTCTGTTATTTTTGCAATAAAACAGCCTGGAAAGGAGACAGACTGCGACGCGAAAACAGTTACCACGTATTCAGTACATGATTCTGAGCCTCCAGATGTAGAATCTTTTAATCGGTAATTTAAATAAAAATCAGCTGTCACAGTTCCATACCTTTTGACCGTGTAGGTCACTTGCATTGGCTGTGGGACTGTTCAAAAGAAATACAGTGGCCCCGGAACATAAAGAGCAAGGAAGGAACATGGATGGGTTTTAGTCAGTAAAAGTCTGAAACTCCCTCTCGCTCCGCCCAGAGTAGGAGGAGTGATTTGACGATTTACCATAGCGAAAAAAAAGGTCACGTGCGGTTTTGTAGGATACAGCTGTTGGTTTTTTAATAACCGTCAAAAATCTAGAATTATGTACTGATTACGTGGTAACCGTTTTCGCGTCGGTGTCCCTTCCATACCGTATATCACATATCACCAGTCCACCAGCCGACATTACATTGTTTGAGTCTGATGCTGCACATTTTATTTTCAAACAATTCGGTAGCCAATTCGAATAGGTAATGATCTAGTTGATTGAATTAATGTATTTTAATTTAAAAAATTTGCTCGATTCAGCAGGTAGATGTCGACCGGCAAGGTCTGCGTACCACACAATGGAAATACCTTAATTTAATTTTCACAGTCCAGCAACATTAATTGCGTTATTTACGCTGTTTAACAGACGATTTATTAAAAAAAGTATTTGTAATTTCTTTTAAAATTCCTCGAAACGTCAGAAAGAACTGATCACATGTTAGCTGCGTGAGAATACGAACTGCTTAAAATTCTTTAATGATTACTCGGCGTTGTTCCCAATGACCTCTTTGACACTTACATAATTAATTTACCAATGTAAATACATACTCGGTAAACACTAAAGGTAGCTTATTCAGTTAGAAACATACGTATAATACTTTTCAAGAGCAAAACCAACGCATGCCTTGTGGGATGCCTAAATGCAGACTTAAGTGCAACTACACAAAGCAGAGTTTAATCGTGAAAGGCAGCACAGAAAGTTACAAAACCTGTAACGTGGACGTATAAACTGCACCTGGCGAGGGACTCTGATACACAAGTTGCATGCATTCGCACATTATAATTGTAGAGGAGAATTGCAATATTTTGCTGAGTTTAAAATGATGAGCGCCTGAAGACAACAGGTTTATTTAAAAAAATATTTCATTAAATTAATATAATACGCAAATTTTCAGCTGGTTACATTTGTTAAGATTAGCACCTCCTCCCGTAGAATTAGAATATTTATGAGTAGCCTTTCGAAAGTTATGGTCAATTCATACTTCACGATGGCTCTTGCGCGCGGGCTAAGGCGTGTCCGTTTTGACGGCGCGGCGATGACGTTTTCTTTTTTAAAAAAATATGCCAGGATTTTGTAAAAAATTGTAAAAGTAGCCTCCCAAAACAGTAATTTGTCAAAGCTATGGTTATAAAGTTATAAGGGTTTGAACGTAGCCGCGCCATTTAAACGCTCCGAACCGCGCGACCACGGAGATCTTTAAAGCTAAGCATTGCAGAGACCTGAAATTTTGCTAAGTAAAAAAAAAATATATACAGGGTGTCCAGTAAATAGCACGACATACTGCAGGGGGTGATAGCTTGGGTCACTACCTATCAATACAACACAATATATGTTCGGCAAAATCTTACGGATTTGCAGTTTTACAAAATTTTCCGAAATACCGAAAAATCTCTACCTTGAAACAGATTTTTAAGCATCTCGTAATGAAAAAATCCTTTTCTAGTACTTTTTTTACATCAAATTATTCGTGAATAGTTACTTTACTCATTGATAAGTCTTTTTTTATATTAAAGACCAGAATGTTTTCAAGAAATACTATTTTTTGTTGAAATTTGCACCGAACTATTTTCTTATCACTTAACTTTAACCTACAGTGGTAAAAAAAAAATGTATGTGGCAGTTTTGTACAACAAACTTAAAAGTTAGCCTGTTTAATGGTGATTTAGGAAAGATACAATACTAGTGCATTTTCATTAAAAAAAATACAAAAAAATGCTATTTTAGTTCCAGAGAAGCTGATTTTGTTGAATAAGTAATTAACGTAATTTTGACAAAAACCACTATGAGAATAAGTAATAGCTGCTCATTTAGATTAAATGCCAATAATTACTTGGAGTTTTTACGAGAAACCCTACCCACGCTCCTTGAAAATGTTCCGAGTGAGCTAAGAGAGGTGATGTGGCTTCAAAATGATGGGTGCCCTGCTGATTATGGCCGGGAAGTAAGAGCCTACTTAGATGAAGCTTATCCAGGCAGGTGGATTGGGTGACTGGGACCGATATTATGGCCACCTAGGTCTCTGGACCTAAACCCCCTGGATTTTTTTTATTGGGGTGCCATGAAGGACAAAGTCTATGAAAAACCGATCCAAAAGGACAATGAATTGAGAGAAAGGTTTAACATTGCAGCAAGAAAAATATCGGAAATAAGTCTGAGAAGACTCAAAAGCTCATTTTTAAGAAGATGCCGAGCGTGTATTAGGGCACAAGGGAAGCAATTTGAGCAATTGTAATTTATTTAAATAAATGTTTATTAAAGTTAACTCCTCTGTTTTTTTTACTATCACCTTATACTTCAAGATGTCATTTACAGACCGGCCGGCCGGTCGGCTGTAGATTAATTATTATGTAATTCGAACCGTAGTACGACCTTACAACGATTCGAATTCAAAGTCACATTACTTGCATTTAAAATAAAATGCTCTTATTAACTAAAATAGCTTATTTTTCGTATTTTTTTAAATGAAAATGTACTAGTATTGTATCTTTCCAAAATCACCATTAAACAAGCTATTTTTTAAGTTTGTTGTACAAAACTGCCACATACATTTTTTTTTCACCACTGTAGGTTAAAGTTAAGTGATAAGAAAATAGTTCTGTGCAAATTTCAACAAAAAATAGTATTTCTTGAAAACATTCTTGTCTTTGATATAAAAAAGACTTATCAATGAGTAAAGTAACTATTCACGAATAATTTGATGTAAAAAAAGTACTAGAAAAGGATTTTTTCATTACAAGATGCTTAAAAATTTGTTTCAAGGAAGAGATTTTTCGGTATTTCGGAAAATTTTGTAAAACTGCAAATCCGTAATATTTTGCTGAACATATATTGTGTTGTATTGATAGGTAGTGACCCTAGCTATCACCCCCTGCAGTATGTCGTGCTATTTACTGGACACCCTGTATATATATATAAAAATCCTGGGCTTATATTTTAGGAACTGTAAGACTAATACGAAACGGACACGGCTAAGGCTGTCACATTATATTAGTGAACATTTATTTTACTCAAATTAATAATAATATTGTTTAATCAGATTTTATTAAGCACTAAAGTCAAACGCACGAATCACTACGCTATCGTCGTGAACTACATACGCCGAAAGGAAATGAGCGAGAGCGCCAAATCTGTGCTACGCTTAAAGTCTGCCCGCCACCCGCCCCCGCGCGCCGTCAGTGATGCTATCTCAAAGTTGTATCTGTGTGAGCTGACTATGTAATCTATAAAATGACACCTGAATCATGTTAACAGTGAGGGAGTTAAATCAAGGCCATTTAAGCCTTCTCGTTACCCAGTATTCCCCTTTGATTATAAAGATGTTTCACGTCAAAAAATATAAGCGTAGGATGAATGAAAAATTATATGAACGATAAGTCTACCTGTGCCATGATGAACGGTAACCCGCGAGACCGGTCTTACCATGTCCACTTTTTGTTGTTCTTAGCCCGACCATTGACGATACCTACACGTTCACATAAACGATCGATAGAAAAGCTCATCAATGAAAAAAATTGGTACATATATAACTTTTGATAATTATTCTTTCTTTTAACGTGTGATGCAGATCAAAATTAATGAACATAAATGTGATTGTTAGCCTTTAGGATGACCATTTAATAGTCATATCGAATCGATCGTCAAAGTTATTGAAGAAATCCTCTAGGTAAACGTTTTTCACAAAACCGAAACCGGACAATTTTGACAGTTCATTTCAATATGAAGACATCAATCCTTCCGACAGCAAACGACAGTTTTATAGAGCCAAAAAAAGTTTATGTAAGCTAAATTAGGTAGTTTCTGAAGTAAGTATACGTACTGTATGTAAAAATTGTATCGTTGTTTTGACCGGCGTTGCTTAAATAATTAAATGTAATTTTAGGTGGTTAAGTAATACTGAATTAAATGCTTTCTTCTAGTTTGCGAGTACGCGATTGTGCGATCCAGAGACAACGCCGGCGCGCGGCGTTCCGAATATCCCCAGGGGAAGAGGAGACATTATCTCTTCAACGTAGTGTTCCTTAATTCAGTCAGAACTAATACCGTCATTTTGCAGTATACTGTAAGAGACGCGGCGGTTCCATTTCTTAATCATTGTTAATTTTTAGTATAATAATATTACATTGACGTAGATGACGTGACAATGACATGCTATGTGATATTGGTGGTTGTAAGAGCAGAGGCAGGCAAAAGAAACGAGTAGTGGACTGGAAAAGAGCTGACTGATGAGATGACGAAGTACCTACCCAGAGAAGCCAAAGACATACGCCGACCCTAAATTAATTGAAATAAGAGCAGGAAAATGATAATAAATAGTTCCTCAATCATTCTACAATTATCACTATCAATTCCTGACTACAAAATTTAAGGTTCTGTTTAGTCAGTTAGATTGTCGAACATAAAGGACACTTGTTTTTAGTTTTATCAAATTAACAAAAATTGACTAAGTTAAAACGCGATCATGAGTAGGGACTTATCAGGTCACTTACCGGTAAAAAAATACCTACTCAAATGTGACGTCACACGACTTTGCGACGCACAGTATCATTTCTTCATTTTTCGTTCACGTAAAAACATAAAACGAAATCTGCCCAATATTTTTGTTTTAGAAATCTATCTGACGGACTTATTAGATTTGTTTTTGTCATCTACCCAATTGCACCGGGTATATCATTTTCTACAATAATTTTATGTTTAGGTAGATACTACTTTTACCATTCCAAACGGATCTGTGAGTTGGGTTTTGCCAGTACTTCGATTCAAAATTCGAGTTATCAAACAACTATGTCATCGATTCGATATTGCATCCATTGGTTGTGAACAGTATGGTATGCGATTAATTAATTATACAAGAATATAATAACAAAGAGATCTTCCCTTTTTCTCAGGAACAACTAGAGATGTAAACTGAAAGACTGACGTTTAGAAGATACCTGCAAGACAATTTAATGTATAAAGGCGCATTCGCCTGTTAATGCAAGATTCGATTTTGAACAAACCGTTATAAATAGACGCTCCCGAAGAGTGAGCATTTGAGCATTTACTTGCAATGCGACAATATGTTTCTATTTTTTACAAAAACAAGTGATTTTTTGCATATAGTTAATTTTAGCTTTAAGCAACCAAAATATTGATCCCACATACGTACAGTTACTACGCAACATATTCTGAAATAGTACAGCCGTAATAAAATTACAAGCCACAGGTCCAAATTTAAAATAGAGAAAAGAGTAGGGTGGACCGCTATCTCCGAAACTGTTCACCAGCACCCTCGAAGAAATCTTCTGAATGTTGGCAGCGTATTTGAGGGAACGAGGCATTATTCTCGGCAAGACGAGACTTGAATCTGAATTTGCATCCTCAGCCACAGAACGTCAGTTCATTTTTGAAGATAATGTCAAAGACCAAATATATGTGCAATGAAACACCTGAAATAATAGAAGTAGACGGGGAGACAATACGACATAACCAGGACCACCTTTAATTGGGCCAAAGACGAACAGAAAACAAAGAGAAGGAGACGCTGCTGGTCTATGCAGAAACTATCCAAAGGTAAGTTGCTTATGGCGCTAAAACGCAAATTTATGGACATGTATATTCTCCTGATGCACAGATTTAGTCTTTGACTAACATTCAGAAGTCCAAACTCAAGGTTTGCCAATACGCAATGGAGCGCAGTATACTAGATGTTAAATATAAAATATATCGCTGGACATTAACACACAGCGCCATCTAGTGCCACACTAAGCAAAGCTTGTGTCGTGGACACCAGACAGTTGATATACAGTATATATTATATACTTTTGTGTTTGTAAATACATACTTATCTACACTAATATTATAAAGAGGAAAACTTTGTTTGTTTGGTTGTAATGAATAAGCTTAAAAACTACTGGACCGTTTTAAAAAATTCTTTCACCATTCGAAAGCTACATTATCCACGAGTAACATAGGATATATTTTATCCCCGTACTCCCACGGGAACGGGAATTACGCGGGTGAAACCGCGTGGCGGGCGCTAGTTATACATATAAACATCCATGAATAGGAAAAAAAGGCCATGCTCATTACACAAACATTTGCTCCTACCGGGATTCGAACCCAGGACCCTATGAACATAAGGCAGCCGCACTACCTACGCCATTCGAGTCGTCAGAAATGAACGGATGAATGTGCGAAACAATACTACGCTCCAAAATAAATATAAGTAGCTGACGTGCCTCAAAAGGCTGCCTAACTCAAATGGGGATGGGCAGGACATGTCTGACGCATGCCGGACAAAGTGTGGGCCAAAATAGCAGGAAACTGGTGCCCTGACACAGTGTGCGGGGTCGCGGCAGGTCACGAAGGAGATAGCGAGATGAACTGGACACTACAGGTTCCATCAGAGCTGGAAGGAGGACGCACAAGGTTCGCGAGAAATGGAAAGAGGGGAAGGAGCCTTACAAGCGAACGCTAATGTGAAGCTTTAAACTAAGGGGATGATAATATAATATACATTTCGTGCCATAACCAAACAGTCCCTCAAAGTGGAACGTTGTTTAATCTTTAGCCTAGAACTAAAAGCTCTTTCACTGGCAGAATTTCTAATTTGATAGCCCCAAGATACGACCTACAGAATCATAATTGATTTAAAATTCATTAATTTTTTACGAACGGGTCTACTTAGAAGTGCAAGAGTGGATTATGAACTAATCATCTCGTTGTGTAGTCTGCAAAAGGTCCGCATTCCGTACTCGTTTACGAGTCTCGCATTGTAAAATATACTTAGGTCTGCTTCTGACTGGTTTTTGTAGACTACCAATGGCGACTTGTATAACATCCGATTTCACACTTAGAGAAAGGAAATATATGGATTTTTATTAATTAGTGTATTACACTCGGCATACCTACCTACCTACTACTTATATCTAGATACTAAGCATTTATTTTAAAATACCTAAATGCGACTCATTCATTCTAGGTCTTATCAATTGATGACAATTACTGGAACCGACTGATTAAAAAAATACGGATTAGCGATAAAAAGGATAGCAAAATATAGCTCTTGGTTAGAGACTGTAGACCCGTCGAGTTTGTGAACGTTAGTTTTGAGATGGAACGGAGATCGGCATGCGGCGGGGGCGGGCGGACGTGCCAAGGCAGGCAGGCAAGCAACATATTTACTCATACGCCCGAGGCGTAAATCACCGTGCATCTATTTCGAGTTGGCCTGTGCGGGTGTGGGCACAAGCGGGGGAGGGCGGGGCGCGGGTAGACGCTGATGCCGGTCTGGCGCCAGAAGGATTCCCCAGCGCCCCGCACTCCCCGCGCCATCACTCGAGGTCGTCCGCTGAGCGGTCGTGTCTTTGCTTGTATTACTTACTGTCGCAAATAACTAATTTACCACTATCCACAAAATCACTAGTTACACGTTATTTTATCTGGGCTAACCCCGAAAGCGATCACCGGGAGGAAACTATGAAGTGGAATTCCAGGAATAGGCCAGAAGTCTTAAGTTTCGAAATATAACTACTAACTTCTTTTTACTTTAGCCAAAAATGAATTTTATTAAAATATCATACATTCCAAGTTTCGCGAGATAAAACATTTGATTAAATCTATTCTTTATAATAATTAAAAAATTCAGCGGTTTTTGCTTTTGCAAATTATTAGCATACCATGATAACAACACCTTGTGTACAGTGAGTCAACCTCGTTATTTACGTTACTGAATATGTATAAAAATCACAAATGAGAAAATAAAAATTACGTAATAAAAACAAAAGTTAAGCAATTCTGATATTTGTTCTACTTACTTGTTAAATTCGTTTGATCCTGTACGAGATGAACTAAGAACCCACCGAAGTGTAGTTGGCAATCTGGTCTTCCCTTCCCCCCACCCTGTCCGCACCCGCGCAGGGATGCCCTGCGGTCATTGGTTACTCATACATCTTGCAAAACCTGTATTCGTTCCATTACACAAATTTAAAACGCTTGTTTACATAGCTAAAGCACAACACTATTCTCACTATTTGCACTTGTAATATTCAATGCAAATTACATAAAAGTAGAGAAACATCTAAACGTATTTTTGTACCTATGTACTGTACTTTCGCACGTGAAAACGCGCGCACCGCGCTGAACTCCAACAGAGAATGAATATTACTATACTACCGAATTGAAAGTAGGTATTACATACAAAATATCAAGCTAGCCGGACAGATGTTTGTATAGATATACAATGTCAGCGCGTTGTGACACACACATGATGACTCTTAAAACATGAACCTTAAGGTTTATAATACATTATTTTAACAGCAATAAAAATGGTACAATTACTGTACTACGTATCTACCCAAACATAGGTATAGAAGCAGAACGACTCACACATAATTAGTGACTATTCGACGAAAATTAAGGCTGATACTTTACTATAAACGAATAGGTTCAGCACTATAGAAGACACATTCTAATTATTATTTGTTACTTTGTACAATACAGACCTCGTCACCTTGATGTGCTTGCTTTGATTTTTTACATAGTGTCCAGGCAGGTATGCATTTTTTAATGAAGCTTAGCTTTTATGATTTTTAATTTAATTTACTGGCCTGACCTGTTTAAAGCATTAGCCTACTTGTCGAAATGGTTTGTACAATTCGTTCACTCACTACGCCATCTCGCGAATAAGAACTAAACTTTGTTGCTCTTTACTGCCAATAGATGGCAGATACTATATCACCGCGTCAAACCAATAGGTACGCATCGAACTATTTTTTATCTTGGGGAACCAAACATTAACAGCTGCCTATAGAAGTCGTATTCAACTTAATACCGATTTTGGAACGTAATTTCGGTTACATTTGCTAACGGCAAGCATGGCTATGCCACGTAGGTTTCATTTTTTTAATGAAGCAGACTGTTTAACCTATTATTTCTTGTCTTCAAGCTGCCGAGATGAACATGCTGAGGTGGTCAGGACTGCAGGCGTGACTAGGCTAGACAAAGTACGAAACGAGGAAATTCGTGGTAGTTTCAGTCACCCCTACTGTACTCAAAACTAGCTTGATCGGATGGTTTTATTAACATCTTCTAAGGCGTTAAGGATGATTCAAACGCTTCATTGCTTATTTAACAAAAGGGTCTTATTGAATAACACCCTATTCAAATTATTCTCAATTTAAAGTACCGGGAATTCGGTTCTGGGCAGGTACCGGAAATGAGAAATCCCGGTTCTATAGAAGGTACCGTTACTGCATGCCCTCGTGTTAGCAGCCAGCATTGGCATTATATCCGAATTACATTGGTCAAGGACAGTGGCGAGGAGACTACAAATACAGTGGCGACTGTGTTGACTCGCTACTGTCAGATTGTTTTCACCAGACTTGCTGCATCGATGGACAGTTAAGGACTGGACCTTAGCTAGTAGTACAGGACCGCAATTTCTGTGCTCCTTTTTTTTCTTGATTACTATTGCACGCGGCAGCATCGACGATTCTGGCTTTCTCGTACGACGTAAATATTTTCTCCATCTGAAATATTTACTTCGTACCGGACTCATGATTTCTTACGACAAACCTTGTTACTGCAGGGGTGGTTGACTCAGGGTATAAAAATAAACAATTAAGAAAAGAAAATCTATATTTTCAATATGACAAGAAATCGCTAACGAATATAAAACAAAACTTGCAAATACATAGCTTCGTTGCTTTAAAAAAAACTAAATTTCAATCAAGTGACATTTCGGCGTCATCATCTTTTTTGTCGCCCTTGTCATCTTTGGGTTTCTCTTCTTTCTTTTTGTCATCCTCCTTCGGCTTATCAGCTGCCGTGTTTTCAAGTGCTTTAAAGAAAGCTTGCATATCGCCCGTGTTGGCAGCGGCTGTAACTTCCGAAGGCAAACCAAATTGTGATATCACTGGACCCATTTGACCGGACGTCAACGCCGAAGAGAATTGATTCGCAGCCTGGAATATAAAGCAAGTGTTAATGGGTGTGTTCAATGAGCAACTTCATTAAATGGGACAATAATGGTGAATAAGGCTTTCGTATAAAACTGAAGATATTTGGATATCTATGCACCATTATTTAGAAGTCTGTTGGTTCACAACAAAACAATTTTTCTCGGTCTATTACAGATGGGATCTAATGGGGGTAGCAATAAATTTAAAAAACCTAAAACCCAACATAACGTGTGTGGAGCACAGTGAGAAGGGTTCCGTAGCCGGTATAAATATAAA
Source organism: Xestia c-nigrum (assembly GCA_916618015.1). Taxonomy (NCBI): domain Eukaryota; kingdom Metazoa; phylum Arthropoda; class Insecta; order Lepidoptera; family Noctuidae; genus Xestia; species Xestia c-nigrum. The sequence goes on from OU745245.1 coordinate 10,326,921, forward strand.
CCCACATGCTCAATATGAATTCCATAGTATTTCTCAAAGAAACTGATATGCAAAGTTAATTGTTAACGTTATGTTAGTTAGTCATACATGCAATAGTCATACTTGGATTGAAGATTACTTAGATTTACTCAAATATGCGAGTCTTGACGTCGTCATTGGCATGTAAATGTAATATTATTCCGCAGTTGGTCGTTAAAACCCAGAAATTCATTAAAAATATATACTAACATCACATCTTGGTTGGTATATCGTTGATTTTCTACTTACCTTTAAAGTTTATGATGTATGTGATTTGGCACAATCTATTTGTACATCATGACTGGAGAACTTCACATATTTTTTCTCAGAAGTTCTCTTAGCATGATCAAAAATTTGATTTGGACAGGAAATTATTTTTCATAATTCTTGTTTTAGTCATGAGACTGTGGGAATGTACTAAATTGTTGCTATGCTATACAGGGTGGAAACGGTAAACGGGGCAGTTAGGGGAGCTACCTTAACCGTTGCAGCTACACGAAAATGACACGAAATTTTTGAGAAATTTTGATCCCCATTCACAGATTTAAAAAGAAATGTACAGTTAGCAAGAAAATGGCCATTTTTCACATAAAAAAAATTGTTGATCCCAATCGATCCTATTTCTATTACTGACTAAAAAGTTCTACTGACCCAATAGACCAGGGTCGATAATTTTTGAAACGAAAAAAAATATAGTAAGAATGAAAGGAAAAATAAATTACGGTCGATCCGAGTTCGGGAAGTGGGGGGGGGGCTTTTTAGGGGAAAAAATGGTTTATCTCGATTTCCGGCAAAACTACAAGTCCTATGGAAAAAATTTAAATGGCCGAGTTGTAGGTAAAAAAAAAACCATAACTTTTGTATTAATCATTTTTTCACATATCCCCAAATTTCGGCCCTGGTCTACAACGCAAGTTGAGAGTACAAAAAAAGTCAGAAAAGGCAAATAAAAAACTTTGACCATACATTTTGATTGAAAGTTTTAACTATTTGTCTTTTGTTTATTGATCCTGTTTCTTATCAAAAACTCACTCGAAATCATTGCAGGTCCTAAGAACTTGTAAATCTAAAAAAAAACATCACGAAGACGGTATATAACTTAACGTCTTTTGCGATTTCTGACTTTTTATTACAAAGTCTAGTGGTGGTTGGTCTGGTAGAAAATTTTGATCAGTATTAAAAACAGGATCAATAAACATAAAAAAATGGTTTTAACTTTCAAACAAAATGTATGGGATTTTTTTTTTGCCTTTTCGGACTTTTTTAGTACTCCAACCTGAGTTGGTCCGATAGAACTTATTAATCAGTAATCATCATTATCGGCTGATAACGATGATTTTTTTAAATTAATGTTCCCACTGCTGGGACACAGACCTCCTCCTCTCTGAGGGAAAAAATGCAATGAAAAAATTGTCTAGATATTTAGAATAAATAATCTCCTTCCCTTTCAAAGCGGTCAAAAATAAGCAGAATGCCTTTTACATTGTAATGCCTCTGATGACGTCGTAAGGGGCAAAGCGTTGTGTGTACCCGTTAGCCGATGCAATTAGCCAAAAAAACCTCGGAAGGTAGAACCAAGTTTATAGTGATCGGATTTTCATGGACCTTTTTTATAGAGTTTCTAGAAAAATGAAGTTAAAAAAAAAGAATAACTTCAAATTCGATGAATTTATATTGTACAGTAAAAGTGTGATCTGCGTGCATCAATTAAACGCTAATTTGGTCTATTTTTTGTTCATTGTGGTCGATCTAATGCATATTACAAGTATTTTTGAATATTTCCTATTATCTGCAATTATTTCTAAAATATATTGTATTTAAGGACCAGGATTTCTTTTGAAATTGGTAACTGATACTTCTTCACTGATGATACTGGATGTAAAAATATTCAAGAACTAAAACTGAACTAAAAATTCATTCGCAAGGCCATTTTGTCAAAAGATTTTTATGACTGTCAACGTAAATATTATTTTTAAAATATCCTTATTTTACACAGGTAAAAGGGATATTTTGAAAATAAATTTAATTTGGTATTCTTTGTTGTCAATAACAGTATTGACAACAAAAAAAAATATGTTGGTAGTTTTCGATAAATGTTGATTATTGGTGACGAAGGTGGAATGGGGCCTCTGGAAAACTTAAAATAAATATCATTTACAAGCTTGGGTCTCTGCGCGTAATTTAATATCAATACCGATACAGATTTTACTCCCACTTCTTGGCGATACAGGCATTTTGTCACCTTTTACTTTTTCAGCAGTATGCAATATTTAACAAGTATCCTTAAATATTTTTCTAGTTATTATACCTCATTAGATCTATACTAATATTATAAAGCAGAAGAGTTTGTATGTTTGTTTGGTTGAACGCGCTAATCTCAGGAACTACCGGCTCGAATTGAAAAATTCTTTTTGTATTGGATAGTCCATTTATCGAGAAAGGCTTTAGGCTATATAACATCACGCTACGATTGTTAGGAGCGGAGCAAGAATGAAAAATATTGCAAAAACGGAGATTTTTTTTCCTTTAGTTTTTCTCTCTTATGTGACGAAGTTGCGTGGGTCAGCTAGTAGCTAATAAAATGTGGATTTATACTATAATTAGCACATTGAGTTTCTTAGTAGTATTTGGAAAAAAAAGTGCTTTCATTTACGTAGACGATTTTGTGACATTTCCGAATGAATTTAAAGTCACAACACTCAAAAGCAGTCTTTGTTTATAATTTCTGGTCCATCAGCATCAATTACCGATTCCAAAAGAAATGTTAGTATTAAAATTCGATATTTTTGAAATAATTGAAGAAAATAGGAAATTTTCAAAAAATACTTGTAATATGCATTGCATGGACAACAATAAACAAAGAAACAGCCAAGTTAGCGTTTCATGGGTGAACGTAGATCACTCTATTACGCTACAATATGAGTTTGTCGAATTCGATGTTATTCACGGTCAAAAAAAAAGATATTCCAAGGGATTTTCGTTTTCTATGTGTCATCTTGTGATCGGCTTTACAAGCACTTAGCAAATTTGTTGTAGGAGTTATTGTCAATTTTAAGAATTTATTTTAATTCCGGCTTTGTCAAACAAAGTCCCATGTGCTGCCTTTTGAGTCTTCTGTCACATAATGGTTCACATAACGCCAAACCAGAGTATTTGTGAGTTTTTATTCGGTTTTGGTATGTAATTGCTCTTTGTTCCACTTCTTCTTTGACTGTTTTTATTTCTTAGTACTCTGCAATTCACAGATTCTGATAAACAGAGGTGCATTGGTTATCATTTTGAGTGCTTTATTCTGGAACCGTTGTAAGATTTCCATGTTGCCATTTTTTGTTGATCCCCATAACTCAATTCCATTAGTCCACATAGGTTCAATTATAGTTTATAGAATATATATCTTCTGCCTATTAGCCAGTTGAGGTTTCTTAGCCTTATGTTTAGCTCGTCGCATTTTTTTTGGATATGGGTTTTTCAAGTTTATTTCCTATCAAGATGCATCTTGATGCCTAGGTATTTTGCTGAATCTTGATGAGGAAGAACATCGTTTCCTAGTTTGATTTGGGGGCAGTTGTCTTTTCTTAAGGTAGAAGTGACATGCACGGACTTGCTTGAACTGGCCTTGATACGCCACTTTTCCATCCATTTGCTGATTTGTTGAGGGGACTTTGTAGAGTTAAGGTTAAGCACAAGTGGTTGCGGGCCTGTTCGAAAGAGATACCGCGGCCCCGGAACGTAAAAGGCGAGGAAGGAACATGGATGGGTTTTAGTCAGTAAGAGTCTGACACTCCCTCCCGCTCCGCCCAGGTTGGGAGGTGTCATTTGATGATTTCCCATCCTAAAAAAAAAAAAAAAAAAAAAAAAAAAAAGGTTAAGCACAAGTGCAGCGGTGTTATCTGCGAAAGTGGCAGATAGAACATTATCCGTTGTAGGTATATCTGTAGTGTTCAATGATATAGAACAGGGCCAAAAATGGAACTTTGCGGCAGACCCGCTTTTATGTCTTGAACGGCAGAGTAGGTAAAGGCACATATGAATCAGTGTCCAAGGGTTTTAAAGAATTATGTGAATTCTTCCTTAACCATAAAGTTCGGTACGGGCCCCATTCGGGGCCGGGCACTGAAACCTACGCTGGCTCGGTACTGGCCCTGAATGGGGCCGGCGGTTAAGTCATACGACATCCTTATTTTTTATGTAAATATCTGATGTTCTGATTATGTAAGACTATGAGTGTGCGTTAATTAAGAGAGTTGGAGAAAAATATCATATGTTAGAGCCATTCAAAGTTCTGTATTTAGCGCGCAACAGTCTTAATTTACCCTAATAAAATCCAAATGCGTAAATACGTTAGTTGCTAGTCGACGCTAAAAATCATAAAAATTGGGGTTTTCGGGCATCCAAGCTCCATTATGTTGAGAAATAATAACTCGTCATTTAATTATGTGACGAATTCATCTATAGTTCAATTTTAATAAGCAGTGGTAATGATATATTTTATATCCAAAGTCAAAGTTTCGCGCCCATCTTGTTTGTTTACATTTTATTTTTCACATTTTAACACACAGACACGTTTAGATTCGACACAAGATATGACAAATATTATAAACAACATGAGAATACCCAGATCTTAGCGTAATTTACTAATATAGGACCAATATCACGTAATATTCATTACCACTACTTAATTTTGTATTCGAAAATAGATGACCATTTTTTTTTTCTTTTTTTTTTATATTTGTGATGTGTGAAAGCGATTATTCAAATCGATTCTTTTTTTGTAAAATTCGATTAACACGAGTAATTTATTTACGGAATTAAGCAAATCGATAGATGGAAAGTAAAACAATTTTGTTTATATTTATTATAACATTGTAAAAAAGCTTTAGTTAGGAAATCTTAGGCTGGTTTTATAGTCACGCCGCTAGACGCGCCGTTGGACGGAATTTGAAACGCTACTACTCCAATACAAATTCTGCCCAACGGCGCGTCTAGCGGCGTGACTATAAAACCAGCCTAAGATTTCCTAACTAAAGCTTTTTTACAATGTTATAATAAATATAAACAAAATTGTTTTACTTTAGACTATAAAACCAGCCTTAATAGTTTTTCGTACATTGTACCAACCCAACAATAAACAGCACAGATTGACCAGACTAAATTCGCGCCGATTTTTTTGCCTTACCAAAATTTAAATTAAGAATGCACTCGGTGTTCAAAATTACATTGTCCTTCAATGTATACCTACATTGAAGGATTTATTGTGTTTTTTTTTTCGTTGGTCAGTGCGCCAGGGATGAAAGGTTATAAATACTCTATAGGGCACTGATCTTGGCACTGATTTTTTATGTGTGGTGAAAATTGGTTTGGTTCCTACCATGATAATTGTATTTAGTAAACAAAATGGGGAATAGTATGATTATTTTACTGTGTTCGGTTGGATTAGTTATTGGGATACTTACACTATTTTATTTTCAAATACTTTTTTTAACACCCTTTTCTATCGCATTGGTGGGCAAAGGCCTTCCCATGACTTTTTAATTTTATTTATTTCTCGCCTTTTCCGAACACTATTTTTAATCGTCAATTTTCATTTAATTTTGAAAGAGAGGCCGAGGTGAGGAGCTCGTTGTTAAAGTATAACGGCCGCTCGGGTCGACGTTTAGGACGCCTTGCTTGCCTAGTTTGATCTGTGGATGGGTGACCCATTACATACCGAGTTTCCTCCGTGCCTCTGAAAGCACGTTAAGCAGTTGGTCACGGCTGTCATTTTGAAAGTCGTTACAGGTAGTATCATCACCTAGTACCAACTGGGTTGTGGAGGTCAGATAGGCAGTCGCTCCATGTAAAATACTGGTTTTCAGTTAGACTGGAAGTCGACCCCATAATAGATGGGAAAAGGCAAGGCAGATTATAAATTTTCATTTGATTTTGAATACTTAGATAAGCTTGGTTTAGTAACAACGGTTTTAGCATCCATAATACATATTTATCATTCAATTTTTCCGATCCTTGGCGCACTATATCCAACCTTCAGACATAGCAAAACAAAATTCACAATAAATGATTAAAGTAAATAAAAATACTTTAAAAATCTGAATGTATGTGTATAGTCACAATTACATTCCTAATTTAAATTTTGAATTTAAAAATCGACGCGAATTTAGCAAGAGGTTGGCCGTTCGTACGGTTGAAAATATTAATAATTCATTTTCAGATTTTGTCTTTGCTTAAACTGTGAAACCTCATATTTTGCCACACGGTGCTAGTTCGGCAACGGCATTTCTCCAAATTCTGCAATCCATAAGTTTTTAAAGGAAAGATTATCGTCAAAATGTTGACTTGAAGCAAGAATTTCGTTATTTGTTTAGAGTTAAGAGAGTTCTGTGTTTATTAACTATTAATAAGTCAACCAAAAGCAACGAATAATTACTATTCTACATGATATTATTAAAAAAGTAGTATAAAAGGATTCATTTCAGAATTTAAATATAATTCTTTGAAATGATACCAAGGAGTTTTCATTGTGTCTCAAAACATTTCCAAACTTAATTTGATTGCGAGTATCGATTAGGCTGAATGCAACATTTTAATCGTAATGATGAAACTCGGGTTTACGGTCAGCACTACGAAGTGATATGTCATGTGATAAGTTTGTTGCAACATTGTTTTTTTTTGTAATATTTGTCAAGACTTTGATCGTAATTTTTATGAAATGATGTATGAATAATGGCAAAAGTAAGAACGCAGATAGAAGGTTACTGTTTTTATTTAGCTTTTTTCAGTTTGTTTAGCGAACGAGAAGCTTGCCTATGTACGTTATTTCCAGCGCATCTACGTTACCTAGTTTTTGGAAGGGTGCAGTAATATGTGTTTTATAAATATTTGGCAATACACTGACGCCGATTTACCGACTTTAACACGTTACTGGAGATATTTACCACAAAAGTATGGTATGAAACAGCTTCCTAGACATATTTTTCATAAAAAAATCGAATGCTAGTTCACGAAAATTCTGTAAATTTTTGACAAATTCGCATCACCCCGCCGATTCAGCTGATGTGTCATGTGTCAAAATCTTGTCGTGCATAGTGGTTAATGGTGTGCCTTGGGGGGCAATATACTGCTGATAATTTTATAGATCCTCGTTATCTTGCACTATTACTGTGGTAAGCTACCACAATATCGGCGCGGTTTTATATTCTTGGCGAATCTCGTGCTTGATGTGTTTTTTGATAATTACAACTGTGTCTGCATGAGCAGTTCCGTCTGGGTGGAATGTCGAGTATATGCTGTAATTTCTTACTGGTGTGTGTTTTTATTTTTTTGGTGTTAAGTGTGCCTCCGATACAAGAAGTACGTCAATATTTTCATTCTAATAAAGTTTGTATATCAGATTCGTGTTTAATCAACTCATTTGAGTTCAGAGTAGCCATTTCAATCGACAAGTTCAGTAATCAGCAAACTTGTCCATTATGTCGGATAAGTATCCAGGTTTACAGCTTGTAGTGTGAGTAGCATTTCTAAGTTACCATTGTTTGATGTGGGTTGCTTTATCGTAGCCTCTGCATAGGGTTTTGTTTCTTTGGTTCTTTGGAGTTTTTGTTCTTATGTCTTGATTTATCAAAAATCTGATATTGTTGGGCTGGTTCTGTAGTGGTACTTGGTTGTCCTACGTTATTTTGTGTTGTGCTGTGCTTTGTAGGGACTTTTGTTATCTTTTGTTTAAGGGGTAAACTTCTAAATGATATTTCTTTGTACAGTAGAACAAGCTATTTGGTTTACATTTTACAATGTTATTTGTGGGTTAAACTGTAAACCAAATAGCTTGTTCGACCGTACATCACACACCCTTTGTAATTAGCGGGGAGTGCTCCTTCACACAGCGCATAGGTGGCGGGGGTGTTCCGTTCCTTTTTATGACAATCAGATGTTTTGTGATCTTGTGCACACTTAACGTAGCGATAGGGCCGCATGCAGTAATTTTTAGAATGCTCGTATTGTTGGCACCTCTGACATTGTGGTATTGTTTTTGTTTTTTAGGTTCTTCAATTATAACTGTTTGGTTACCAATGGATTTGGCAGCATTGTTGTTTGGGCCAGTAACGAGATTTATAAAGAATGTCGACGTTGGTATCTTTCTGGTCATCTTTACATAAATATTTTTTTCTTGTACTTTATTTCCAGTTTTTTTCAAATTTGTCTATGATGTCAGTGTGCGGTGTTGAGTGATGGAGACTTTTTATTACTAGGCGGCAGCAACGCTGGTCCTTTTTAAAAGTTTTTTTAAAAGTATGACCTATGAGTCCATGTTCTCGAACTACCGTGGTGATTGTCTTGTATGCTTCTATATCCAGGGAATTTATTCTTAATTTATTTTTTCACATCATTCACTGACGTAGGCGCCTGGTTACCCACATCCACGTAGTCTTTGGGAGCCAATTTCACACTCTGGCCCGGGTACCAGAGAGCGCTGGAGGTTAGCTGGATCGCAAGACATATCGCATTCCTCATTAAACTTTATCATATTTTTTAAAAGGGGTTTGGGATACTTTACTGCAGCACTTTCCCACGGCATTACCGTCGCTCTTTTTTGGATTTATTTAGTCCCACAAGGTCTGCGATGGCCTGACGACAGGTTTTTTATTTATTCCAAAGCAAACTAAAAAAATAAAGTCGCGGGCTTCTTTTTCAACCGACTTCCAAAAAAAGGAGGTTCTCAATTCGTCTGTATTTTTAACTTTCTTTTCCACTCCTCTAGGAACTCCATAAAAGTCCCATGAAAATCCGCCCACAGTCAAGTTCGTTCCACATTATTGTCTAATTGCACTCAAAAAGTCTGCGACAAACAAATTTTGTTTGACTACTTTTTCGCAGACTAAGGCGCAGCGCAGACGATAGACTTTTTGTGTGCGACTGACAAAAACTCTGCGACAAATTTTGCGCGATTAAGATTTATTGATGGAAAGGATCCTACTGATCACCTTATAGTGGATAATAATGTATTCAAACACATCAATCACTCACAAAAAGTCTCTCATCCGCGCTGCCCATAAAGGTCATGTAGTTTTCCACCAATCCTTATAATTTATACAATCGTTCCACAACTTTAATAGTTTCTAATCGGAAAATAAGTCAGTCTGAGTTCAAGATGAATGACATATTAGGGTAATAAGCAACATTTTAAGAATCCCATAAACCGCGTACATACGAACCACGGAAGCGTTAGAAAAATAATATGCGAAATGCATACCGCTCGATAAAGCAAGAAGCCAGACGAGCGACGAGAGATGAGTCGCGGCAGCGACATGCCGCAGCCGAGCACCGGACCGGAACGCTATACGTGAAGGTTCACCTGAGCGAACTGCGGTGAGAGCAGGGTGGTCCTTACATCGTCCTGGGCGGCGCCGGGCGTCGCGGGCGGCAGGTGCGGCGACAGGCGCGGCGCGTTGGCGGGCGCGCTGGCCGCCGTCACCACGTCGGGCGTCGCCAGCGTGGCCGCCAGGTCCACGCGCGCCGCCCCCGCCGCCCCAACGGCCGCGCCCGCCGCGCCCGCGTCGCCCTCCGGTGGCGCGTTACCGAGCCCTGAGAAGTAGCGCTGCAAGTCTGACAAGTAGATCTGCCCGCCTGCACCATCTGTAGTTTCAAACTTAGCATTATCTAGCTGTGACTGTGAGTGCAACTCCAACAACATTAAGCCACATGTCACAAATTAACTGTTTGTAAATTGAGTGCTACGCTGTGACCATTTTAGTGTTTAGCAGGCAAACATTACCCAACAGGTAAAATGAAACCTCATTAACAGGGATCAGGCGCTGCAATTCTACATACAAATGTATGCCCCTTTTTCCTTCCTGAATGAGTATTCATATTTTATTAAAAATCTATTATTTATTTTTAATCTTTTTACAGCAAAATAAAGAAAATATGACCCTCCAAAATCACCCTGACCCTCCAAATAAAAAATACCCCAATTTTGCGGCCGTGATTAAGGTCAGGTGAGGAATTTTGTCGTCAATTCTTTTTGACTTACCACGTGGTTGCGCAGCGGCAGCTGTGTTGGGCGCAGTGGCGGTGGGCGCCGGAGCGGGAGCGTCGCGGGCGCGAGCCGGAGCGCGCGCGGGGGCGGCGCTACTCTCGGTGCTGCGCGCCTCGGTAGTGCGGGGCTCAGAGCTACGTGCCTCAGTGGTGCGTGGCTCGGTGCTACGCGGAGCACTACCACCGCGACTGCTGTTGCCACTGCCTGCAGACGGACGAGTGCTGGTGCTGCCGCTGTTGCTACCGCTGTTATTACTAGAAACACCCATCTTCGTTACAATAGTTATTTATCCAACATGTGAGGAAAGTTCGTTTTTCCTATGAGTTTTGTTTTTGAGTCTTGAGCGAACAAAGGATTGAAAATTAGAATCATGAGCGCAGCGAGTGATTATAAATTTCAACCCTGAGTAAGCGAAAGACTCAACAAAATGAATAGCAAATGAACTTGCTCACATGTTGCATACAAAACTTTTCACCACTCCCAGCAAGAAAGTACTCAGTCATCATAGGTAAATAAATTAATGTTTCTGAACTTAAACACTTACAATCATTTGATAAATTTTATAAAAAAAACATAAATATTTCTATTCTAAGCATAAAATTATTTATTTTTTAAAATATTGTAGCAAACCTTTATAACCACAAGCGACATCTGTTAAGTAATAGAGATACTACTTAGTGCCGCCTATTCGACACTAGATGGCGCTGTACAAATACGTCACGATCCTAAATCGCGGTGTCATGATTCTCTGTGATTGAATGACCTCCGGTAGTATATTATTTTTTTTGTCAGGCAGAACTAGCATTACATTAGTGGTGGATTACGTTCTTCTTAGAATGATCACACGAGACACTGTTACTTAGCCTGCATATAATAACTAATAAGACAGATTGTCATGTGTTGGATCAGAAGACCAACAGTTCCTAGCCTTCGTCGTCCTTCCTGGGAAAAAGTTTTCGGGACTTGTCCAATTTATTTGTACACTTCTTGGAAATAGAACTTTGTCCAAACCAATCTTCTCTTCGTACCGGAAAACTGTGACCACATCCTCTACAATATCTTTAAAACTTTACATACAAAAAACTGGTTTTTCCTCACTGTTCAAACAGTGAGGAAAAACCAACTTTCGTCACTGTTTTAGTAGAGGAAAGACACTTCTTTCGTGCGGCAGTGGTGAAAATAACATTAAAACCTGTTTATAGCTGTCCCAATCATTAGTCAATCACACATCAATTAATGTTCATACACACCAGAAGCATAATAGGGTATGGAATGATTGATCACTTCAGACTGTGTTTCCACCACAGATGTGCAGGGTTGTGTATGAGACTGACCATTCACATTGATTCTTGCTCTCAGCTCTGCCTAATCTAGCTATGTGATTGGTTAGTTTTACACACAACGTCACTCATCTCTGGCGGAAAGCCAGCCTAAAGGGGATTACCATTCCTCAAATCCCAAAAACACCCAATGTTTAAAGAATTTTGTTGACGAATCCTTTCATCCATTTTCCGTGTTAAATGTATTATTTGATACTTTAAGTCATCACAAATAAATAGTATTGAATAATTTTAAAAAATATTCTCATTTTTGTTTTGTTAATCTATTATTTTTTAACCTAAATGGTAAAAGTTACGTGAATTGGCTAAATAGTTTAGTTTGAATTTTGAAACGAAAAATGAACGGATAATGATGTACTGCAGAATTTGTATTTACGATTTTTCTTACTTCATTCAATATTTTTTAAATAATAAGCAAAAACTCATGTCAACTACAAACTTAAATTGGTCATAATATGACCACTTTAGTACGGTAGCGTTGCTTGTCAAGAAAATTTGCATCGATATGTCAAACTTGGGCCATGTATTTTAGTTCTAATTTTTCCCGCCTACACAGATAAGTTGGTTGAAGCGTATTCGGACGGCATACTTCAGTCAGTGCCGCACTCCTGACTTTTTTCAAAATAAAATTCAAAACTGCACGTTTCATATGATTTCTGAATTAAATCATGTAGCAATTGGTACAGTTGTAAATATCTCGTAAAATAAGAACAGAAAATGCGTTTATAAAATATATTTTAAGTAGTTTGTATTTTCGATTAGTTGTCTGAACCTATCGTAGAGTAAGCCTGACAGAAGTCAAATGTCTGTTTGCAATATCAAAGTAACAGCTTTTTACTGAATGCTTACGTTAGACACGGCACTTAAAAAACAAACCAACACTACACCACCAACACCACCACCACCACCATTGTGACTAACCCTATGGACTCCGGTCTGAAATAACAAGTTTCTCTTCTTATAACAAAAACACGTTTCTTTCAATATTTATCTTTCAGTCTATCGGTCTGAATGTTACAGCTAATTTTCGAAACAGCTGAACTGTTTTTGACGGTAGCTGATGTGATAAGGCCAATATGCGAAAGTAATTTAGTTTGTTACATTTTCACACCAAAACCACTGAACCGATCACATTGAAATATTGCAAATGCATTTTTAAGTGTACGACATCGACAGACATAACAAACAAATTTATTCCCGAGGAAAATGAAAATAATCATATAATGATAGCAGATGGCGACACGCATCATTCGAATTGTGATTGAATTATTTTATTTCAAGTAGAGTACGACCCGAATTGATTGTCAAATTCTAAATTAACGCGCGCAGTTTTAAGCAAAATGTAAGTAGAGAAATAACGCTAAACATGTCACACTAGCTTCTGCCCGCGACTTTGTTCGCGTGAAGTTTTGATATTGCAACGCATCGCCTGCTCAATGGAAGCTTTTTTCCTGTTGCAACATTTCTTATTGCTGCTCCGCTCCTATTGGTCATAGCGTGATGTTATACACCGTGTTCCTGGGGATATACATTAATTTTGAACAATACTTCTATAGCTCTTGTTAAACATATCGTACAAAGGAAGTAGTAGTTTAAATGGCATAGTTTTCAAGTTATTGGTAAGTTTTTTCTTTTTTTGTAAATTCGTTTTTATAATCCAAACAATCAATCACAATTTCATCAATTTCAATTATATTTTTTATCAGTATTATATACAGCATTGAATGAATGATTTGATAGCGTGTGCGTACGCGCAGCGGAATGTTGTTGAATTTAAAGATTTTAATTATGCAGATATTTAGTGTATGACGTCGTATAATTGTGTATGGTAAAAAAAAATTTGTGCACGCAACCATTGTGGAGAAATTCACCAAAAACTGATTCCGCTGGGCGAACGTTGTCCTGGCGGAACTTTTTTTAATCCATAGACTTTAGAAGAAAAGAGATGTGTCCAAAAATTAGTGTATATTTGTGTGTAATTGTGTATGTATGAATAAAACTAGTGCATCCATAAACTTCGGAGAAATTCAAGTTTCCGCTACGCGAACGTTTGGCCATTAGCTAGTTTTCATATAAAGCGCTTACATAGAGAACTGTACATTTTTACATACGTTGTTTTGAATTTGTTTATATTTGATTAAAAAACAGGTTTAGAAAAAATCGTATGGCTTAAAAGATAAAAATATAAACGTAAAATACGCTTATTAGTGTAACGGGTCTTTTAAGCCTGTTACATGAAAGCGGATTTATTTCTTTAAAATTATTTTTTTGTGTAGTGGTCACACTGATTTTGCTTAGCTGTGGAGTTTGTCTTTGACAACTGTCACTTTCCGACTGAACATTTTGGAAGAATGGTGGTGATCTAGATCGCTGGATAATAAATCCGTATAATCGGGTTGCAAGACACCAGAAATTAGTCCGAAATGCGTTAGCTGCCGGTACTCTTCCATGATTCCCCCTAGGATTCCGTTTTATTTCAATGGTAAGCGAGTTCTTCGTATTTTCCAATACAAATTCAAAATTGTGTTTGCGTAGTGTCCGACGCTCATCGATGCAAATATTACATTGTTTCAGGAATCATACCCTTAATTGATAATCTAGATGTCCTGCATGAGGAGGACAATAATTTGAATTTTGAAGGAAACAGTAAGTAGTACATTTGATAGATTTTCTCGGAAGGCCTGCGACGCCATATTTTTGGTAATAGCGTCACGTAACAAAATTGTTCGTATTTTCAGCCCAATGAGGTGTTTCCTTTACCTTCTACAAATAAACTTTGGACGCGCGGCTCCCACCAACTCACCTGGGACGCACGCCTGAGTGGAGGACCCAGGAGATGAGCATCGTGTGTGGTGGGCTGGTTATTCTGGCCCTGGTATAATTTTAACTGTAATATTAAAAAAAAAGTGCAATAATGATCTGACCCTCTTTATTAGTTTTAAATAAGTACTCTTTTCTTTAGGAAGGAATCTTCAATTGTTTTAGTTTTAAGCCCAGCAGCCTACGGGCAAATAAAGTTAGATTTTTCTTATAACTTTGTTCTACTTTTATTGATGCCCCCCGCTAGCAGATTAAAGGTTCTTAATGCCTGCTGCCTGAACAATCCGTAAGCATGGTGTGTGCTCTGGCGCCCGAGGTTCATTTTTAAACTTATATTTTGAGCACACATACACTATTCATATTTTATTTTAACCCAGTAGCTTCACAACAGGAAAACACCTAGCATTCAATATATAAATATATTTTTTTTTTTTTTATTATTACAATTGTCGCTCAGCGAACAGGGACTTGAAGTAGGTTGTCTGGTGCTTGTTTATGGGTATTTACGGTCATTATTGCACAATAATTAATTAACCTATGAGTCTTTTGTTTGTTCATCATTGTTATTTTAATAACTTTGTGTTTATTTTAGTTTTTGACTCATAAGTAGTACTTAACTTATTTTGGTGAATCTTTGTAAACAATTTTGGTGTTTACAATTGATAATTTTGTTTATTGACTTGTTTGTTTTAATAACATGTTTTTTCTTAGCAAAACCAACATATTTATAGTATAGACCGCGTTTAGTTGTTGCACTCAACAGGAAAGTTATTTTAAAAAACTAAGTTTAACTTTGTATGTAATTAATTTAATCTAATTGTTAAGTACAATATTGTACATTTAATTTAACTAGACTTAAGCTGTTTGTAAGTGATTATTGCACTTTTTTAAAACAATATTTAACTTAGTAATTTTTCATGGGCAAACCACATTGACTTTCATACTTAACCTCAAACTTGAGAATTTATTTTCAAATCTTAAAACTTTTTGACGTTTAGTTCTTGCTTATCGCTTTTTATTCGGCTTGCTGTTTTGTTAATCATGGACAAGGGAGTTCAGTTTCCGCCGCTTCAGGAATCGGGTGATCTTGATACTGGTACTGCTGCTGATGTGAATGCTGCTGAGAAAGTTCATGAGATGGTTAATGTCACAGATGTTAACAATCCCTTTGACTCGAGAATCGCTCACTCTTCTTCGGCTTTTACGGCTCAAGCGTTGCCTTCATTTAATTCCTTGAATGCGCTTGTGAATGAAAATATTCGAAAAAACTTTCCTCCTCTCTCTAAATTGCCTGACTTTGAAGAAATTAAAACAACATTATTTTTGGAAGGGAATGTTTAATGATGTTCATAAATACATTTTGACTTGCGATACTTGTAAAGCTTATAAACATACTACGTCTCCACCTTTTGGTATTATGATTAATCCTAAGAAGGTTGATCGTCCCATGCTCATGCTATCCGTTGATATCATAGGAATTCTACCTAAAACTTATTCTGGTCATAGATACATACTTTCGGTTGTAGATGTTTTTACTAAATATTGTTGGTTCTTTCCAATGATCAATGCTACCACTAGAGTAATTTGTAAACATTTTGAAAAAGAAATATTTCTTAAGTTTGGTTGTCCAAAAATAGTAGTCTGTGACAATGGAACCCAATTTACTTCAAAACATTTTGTAGATTTTATGAAAGGTTTTAATATAACCAAAATATTTTATAATACTTTGTATACACCTCAAAATAATCCTGTTGAGAGGTATAATAAAACGGTCGAAACCTGCATATCGTGTTTTGTGAGATGATCATAGAACTTGGTCAAGTTTTTTGCCCAATGTTCAATTAGCTTTAAATAATAGTGTAAACCTTGCTACTGAGTTTACTCCTAACTTTCTGATGTTTAATAGGGAGCTTATTCTTGATGCGTCATTACATCATTTTAGTAGTTCTGTTGAAGATTTAACTCAACTAGAAATTTCAAATAGGAATGCTTATGCAGTTTCTCTTAGTTCACTTAGTGATATTTTTGTTAAAGTTCAAGCTTACTTGTTAAAGGGGTATAAGCGAAATGCCGCTTATTATAATAAAGGTCGGAAAGTCATTTCTTTTGATGTGGGTGATATGGTGTGGAGAAGAAGTTTTGTTCAATCTCATGCGCCTGCATATTTTTCGGCTAAGCTTGCACCTAAGTTTGTAAAGTGTAAAATAACTGAAAAGGTTTCAGATAACGTCTATGTTTTGAAAGATTTAAATAAAGGTTCAGTGGGGCGTTATCATGTTAAAGATATTATTAAATTTTAATTTTGGGAACTTTTAGACTTTGTTTTGTTATTGAGTATTTTTGTGTGAAGATCAGCTTTTGTTAGAATGATGTATGAAAGGCTATCGCTGTTTGAAACTTATTATTATGTTTGGTAACTTCACTATAATTTATTAGATTCCAATTCGATTCTTTCTAAAATAAAGCTTAGGTCATTCTGGTTAATTTAATACAATTTTTTTCACACTAACTATTTTTCACATCGAAGGATCTTATTTATGTTTTGTTTGTTTTTGTTGGATTATATATGATTCTCTTTTCTTTTTAAGGGTAACCTTTTTACCTGTTTACATTTTATTAGAATCTTATATAATCCTACACTTCAGGTAATTTTACCTTGGGATTAAAAGACTTAAATTCAATTTCAAGTTTTTGTAATCTTCACTTTTTACATAGTTTAAAATCATTCTATTTCCTCTTCGTTATAAATAGTAATCGATTTTTAAATCTATTTTGTTTTGTTCATTGTCAGAATTGTTTCTCATTTTTGCTAGAGTTTCATTCTTTTTAATGATCGGATTTGACTTTGTTAGTAACGCGTTCATCCTGGACTTTGCTTTTTAGGGTCATTCTGTAACTTTTGTTGCAAAATGCCTTATCATTTTTTGGATCTTGGTGTAATATTTGACCTTGATTTCGACTCTTTTACCATTGTGCTCGGAAGGTCGGTGGTGTTGTGCCGGTCACAATGTGGGATTTTGGCCCCGGCCATATTTTTTTCCTTTTCCATTGTGTTGGACATTGTTGTTCCAATCACAATGCGGGATTTTTTTTTGACTTTCGTCATTCTTTTTCTTTGCGCTCGGAAGTTCGGTGGTGGTGTGCCGATCGCATTGTGAAACTTTGGGTTTCGCCCTTTTGTTACTGAGATTTCTCATTGGAGATCTCAATGTTTTTTTGTGAATTTGTTTGTGTCTGGGAGATTGGTAGTGTTGAGCCAGTCACAGCATTCACATTCTTTTGCAGCTGTTGTGCTCGGGAATTCGGTGGTGATGAGCCGATCACAATACGCTTTTTCTTTGTTTTGTTGCAGGTTATTCCTGTAACAATATTTTTAAATAAAGTCCTTCAGCTTTATTTGAAAACTTTTGTTTGGATTTTCAAATATTTTTTGGATTGTGGAACACGGAGTTAGTCAGTGGCGATAGAGCCTAACTGCACTCTAGAGATGGTAGAGTTGGAAGCAGCTGACCTAGTAGTCAGTGGCGATAGTGCCTAACTGCACTCAAGGTTGTACTGTTCCAAATGGATTGAAATTTTTAGTCAGTGGCGAAGGTGCCTAACTGCACTAAAAATTGTAGTTTGTTTTGTGTTGGTATATTGTTAATTCGAAATTTTTGATCAGTGGCGAAGGTGCCTAATTGTACCAAAAGTTGTAGTTTGTTTTGGTATATTGTTCGAGTTTGTTCGAAATTTTTAGTCAGTGGCGAAGGTGCCTAACTGCACTAAAGGTTGTAGTTTGGAAGCGGTAAGAGATTTCTCTCTTCGTTTCATTTATCTAAGTTTTTATAACTTATTTTTTTATTCTGTTTTTCACAGATTTCTTTTTTGTTATTTATATTTTTTGCTTTTATAGAGTTCTTGATACTTAGTCGCTTGACGTTTTCAGAATTCATTTACACTTTGAATCTTTTATGATTTTTTTCTTTTATTTGGAATTAGAAAGTAATTAGGTTTGGTTTATTTGGTTGAAGATTGCTTTCTAATAAAAGAAAGTTCCTTTCTTTTATTTTTCGGGGAGGGATGTAATGTAACGGGTCTTTTAAGCCTGTTACATGAAAGCGGATTTATTTCTTTAAAATTATTTTTTTGTGTAGTGGTCACACTGATTTTGCTTAGCTGTGGAGTTTGTCTTTGACAACTGTCACTTTCCGACTGAACATTTTGGAAGAATGGTGGTGATCTAGATCGCTGGATAATAAATCCGTATAATCGGGTTGCAAGACACCAGAAATTAGTCCGAAATGCGTTAGCTGCCGGTACTCTTCCATGATTCCCCCTAGGATTCCGTTTTATTTCAATGGTAAGCGAGTTCTTCGTATTTTCCAATACAAATTCAAAATTGTGTTTGCGTAGTGTCCGACGCTCATCGATGCAAATATTACATTGTTTCAGGAATCATACCCTTAATTGATAATCTAGATGTCCTGCATGAGGAGGACAATAATTTGAATTTTGAAGGAAACAGTAAGTAGTACATTTGATAGATTTTCTCGGAAGGCCTGCGACGCCATATTTTTGGTAATAGCGTCACGTAACAAAATTGTTCGTATTTTCAGCCCAATGAGGTGTTTCCTTTACCTTCTACAAATAAACTTTGGACGCGCGGCTCCCACCAACTCACCTGGGACGCACGCCTGAGTGGAGGACCCAGGAGATGAGCATCGTGTGTGGTGGGCTGGTTATTCTGGCCCTGGTATAATTTTAACTGTAATATTAAAAAAAAAGTGCAATAATGATCTGACCCTCTTTATTAGTTTTAAATAAGTACTCTTTTCTTTAGGAAGGAATCTTCAATTGTTTTAGTTTTAAGCCCAGCAGCCTACGGGCAAATAAAGTTAGATTTTTCTTATAACTTTGTTCTACTTTTATTGATGCCCCCCGCTAGCAGATTAAAGGTTCTTAATGCCTGCTGCCTGAACAATCCGTAAGCATGGTGTGTGCTCTGGCGCCCGAGGTTCATTTTTAAACTTATATTTTGAGCACACATACACTATTCATATTTTATTTTAACCCAGTAGCTTCACAACAGGAAAACACCTAGCATTCAATATATAAATATATTTTTTTTTTTTTATTATTACATTAGGTCTTAGTTCTTAAAGTATGCACTTTGGGGTCTAGATTTTCACGTTTATACAAACCTTGTAAGTGTCTGCAACATGTTGCCAAGTATCAATGATGTTCCGTTAGTAATTAAAGAGTTATAGGACAAATTTACCATGAATAGATCACTGTTTACAAAGCAGTCAAATATCACGACGTTCTTAATGAATTGCATGGTAAAATGTATGCCAATAATTAGTGTATTCATTCAACTATTCACATGCCAAATTTCATGTCATTAAATTCAGTAATTAAAGAAAAACAATAATAATACTGACGAAGCATCGAAAACCTACATAACCCGACCAAGTTCGGATGGCTACAAAAAAGCGGCCGTGCCATATATCTAAGAAACGTTCTTAACCTTCCAATATAGTATTTATTAATATGGTACAGTTGCATACACAAGCGTTAGGAAAAAATAATACAATTGCATTTCTTGAATGAAAAATATTTTTTTAATAATAACGCCACTATCTTCATGATCCACTAAAGTTGCAAAGGGGAACGCTCGTGCATGCCTAGTCTATTGGTTAAATAGTGTAATAAGCTACAATATGATAAATATTTACCTAAACAGTAGTACATACATGTGGTAAATATTTATTTAATCCCCGATCTCCGATTTTTTTAAAATCCTGATCCGTGAAATCTTCAATAGAAATAGCTGTATGAATTTTGTTTGTCTTAAATAATATATTTAGATTATATCTCAAGTCTCAAGCGCATACTTAAATACAGTACCTACGTAAATAGTACCTACTTTCTGTCATAGTCAAATACATTTACAAAAGTAGGTGTACAAAATAAATGACCTATAATCGAAACAACAATTGTGTTATCACCTATACCAATTCAATACCGGTATTATACTGTAAATTTTGGGATGTTACCTAAATATATTGCACGGCCGCTTTTTTGTAGCCATCCGAACTTGGTCGGGTTATGTAGGTTTTCGATGCTTCGTCAGTATTATTATTGTTTTTCTTTAATTACTGAATTTAATGACATGAAATTTTGCATGTGAATAGTTGAATGAATACACTAATTATTGGCATACATTTTACCATGCAATTCATTTAGAACGTCGTGATATTTGACTGCTTTGTAAACAGTGATCTATTCATGGTAAATTTGTCCTATAACTCTTTAATTACTAACGGAACATCATTGATACTTGGCAACATGTTGCAGACACTTACAAGGTTTGTATAAACGTGAAAATCTAGACCCCAAAGTGCATACTTTAAGAACTAAGACCTAATAAGCGTATTTTACGTTTATATTTTTATCTTTTAAGTCATACGATTTTTTCTAAATCTGTTTTTTAATCAAATATAAACAAATTCAAAACAACGTATGTAAAAATCTACAGTTCTCCATGTAAGCGCTTTATATGAAAACTAGCTAATGGCCAAACGTTCGCGTAGCGGAAACTTGAATTTCTCCGAAGTTTATGGATGCACTAGTTTTATTCATACATACACAATTACACACAAATACACACTAATTTTTGGACAAAAAAACTATGGACTACTACTTTTTCTATGGATTAAAAAAAGTTCCGCCAGGACAACGTTCGCCCAGCGGAATCAGTTTTTGGTGAATTTCTCCACAATGGTTGCGTGCACAAATTTTTTTTTACCATACACAATTATACAACGTCATACACTAAATATCTGCATAATTAAAATCTTTAAATTCAACAACATTCCGCTGTGCGTACGCACACTTTGATAGCTTTCATTATTATTGTTTTAATTATTTCTTTGCTTATTTAAGTTCCAATGTCAATAACATATAAAATTATGTTATGTTAAACCGTTTTTGTGCATGTGGTGTTAACCTGTAATTAATTGTTGCACTTGTAAATGTTATTCTAGTCATTAAGTCAGAAATGTACATAGTGTAAACAATTGTTGGTTAACCTAAATAAATAATTTAAGTTTAACCAATTTAATTATGTTGTGCTGTGAGAAAGTGTCTTTATTTGTGAGATGTTGCCACTTTGTGCAACCAAAACTATCAAACTGAATTTCATATTGCAATGTTAAAGTACACTTGTGAACAAAATAACCTAAGTTAGATTAGCATTTTGTGTTGTGTTGTGATAAAATGAGTTTGTTATCTAAAATGAACACGATATGTTTTACTTATTGCCACTAAAAGTGAAAAAAATGGTAAAAAATAAAAAAGAAGTAAAACAAATAAAAAAATGGTAACAAAAAGCAAAAAATTGTCAATTTAATGGTCTGAATAACATGCCAAAGTTAATGTATAACCTCAGGAACACGGTGTATGGTCTACATACTTCCTCGATTAATGGACTTTCCAACGCAAAAAAAAAATATCAATTGGAGCCGGTAGTTCCTGAGACTAGCGCGTTCAACCAAACACACAAACTCCTTTGCTTTATAATATTAGTATAGATATGTCACATAGTATGAACCTTTGGAAGAAAGTAATTGAAGGCGACCGAGAAAAGACAAAAAGAAGAACAAATTCGGGTTAACGACGGGTGCTATTTTTGCTCTTTTTGTTTCAATTAAATAAAAGTTGAAAGCTATGTCATTCTTACTATTTTCATTACTGAGAACCAATACTTATTCACTTACCTGGTCATCATTAGACCTTCAGAATGTATCATGTAGAGTATCTGCACCCAATAAAATAACCGACGAAAGCTAGCTCATTAGTCAATAAATATAATTTGTTTCAAAATAAATATACCTAGGTTTCTCAGAGCAAATAAATTAGACAAAAACGACAAAACTGTGACACATCTGTGTTCTTGTTTATCTTCAGTGTAGTATTGGTTGTTTGCCGGTAGGGGCACCAAAAAAACAAAACCCAGTGCTGAGGTCAAATTGTCAAGGTCATTGAACAATGTAATAGCCTTATCATCCATTAATGTTTGTTCATTCAATTTCAATATTCATTGGCTCATTATAGCTTCTTGCTTTCGTAAACTTCATTTTTATTTAATTTCTGCATGTTTAACTGAGAAATTCAATTGATTCTAAGTATTTCAGAATGACAGTCGTTTTTAATTATCACTAATAGAGAAGTATGGAAGTAAAGGTACTGCACCAACTCCAGTAAATTTAGACATAGGTTGGATAATGATGGTGATTAAAAATGTATGGTCTTTATAATTACCCCATAGTGCCCAGAAGAGAGGACAGTCCTCCAATTTGGCCAACTCCTCCGAGAAGTTGCATGAGTTGCTGCTGAGACATATTGTTCAGTATATTTTGTAGCTCTCCATCCTGTCCACCACTGCCACCACCTCCGCGTCCCCCAGATGTAGGAGGATTGTTCAAGGCTTCATTGATGCGGCGACAGTAGTCATCATCCTTTTCTACCTTGGGTTCCTATGACACAATCACTTTTTTATTTACTAACAGTTCTACACAAATTATGTGAGTTTGATGACACTAGTTCACGAGCTAAGTAATAATATGTGAACTTCTGTTTCATAATCCAACAGCTCAAAAGCAAGTTATAAACAATACAATTTTGAATGATATGATTTTGTATTTTAGAGACATTCATGATTTGATAAAAGCACACTTTTGGCAAATAACTCACCAGAAAATATGCATGGAGTCACACTAAATAAAATCATTTCGATTTCTCAACTTTGTTAAGTACTCTTACAATTTTACCAAAATGACATTTTGAGACAACATTTAAAAACAAAGGATTTTAGCAGCATTTCTTACCTGCATCCAGAAAAAGTACTTCTTAGAAAATGACTTGAACTTTAGGACATAAACTCTGCCAGTTGTGCATTCATTCACCCGCACAAATTCACAGTCATCAGGAAATATTAGCAAGTCATCCTCCACCTCGCCGGTGGTACGGTCTTTCCAGCAAAAGTGCATCAATGAGTCTTCCCCTTGGTACACATACAAAAGACCCTTCCTCTTATCGGGATGAACCATACGACCTTTTAGAGTCATTCTTCCTGCACGAAATTCTACCAGATGCTTGTTGCCTCCAGAACTACCGCCTAACCCAGAAGTATTACCGAATAATGCAGTTGCCGACATTATGCTGAAATGATAATAAAAAATATTTTTTTCAAGACTATTGTAACATGATCGAGCAAGCTGGCAGTCTACAGACGCAAATATCATGAACATTACAAAACTAAGCAATTTACCTGAATATCGTAAGTTCTTCGTTATACGATTGCAGCTACTCGTAACAAAACTCGAATTTAATAAATTATTACAGAAATGAATAATTTGAAGATGACTATGATTTTTAATGGATTTTTCTACAGACCACAGAGTATATAATCCACAGATGAAATAATATTAGCCAGCTACATGGCCAGCTCGGCCAGCTAAAATAATCAGTACGTTTACTACAGACTGCTGCAGACAAAACCACAGAGTATATAATTTATAAACGTTATATTGTAATCTCTCTAGCGATATTGTAAACTCTCGAAATATTGTCAAACGAACATACTGCTCACAATAAAACGCATTATTTTGAGAAATACCGATTAATATAACATAACCTTAAAACTCTTTATATTCGCCCTAAAAGCGGCGTCGACGGAGCGTATTTCCGAGTGCAGGGTTTAAAGGAACCTAACTAACCTAACGGGGGGGTGCCCCAAGTCCCGATTATGGGGGAAGAGATACTTCCGTATGTTCAGTTGACAATAATTCGAGACATTACAATATCGCGAGAAAAAACACGTTATATTGTAATATAACGTGTTTGACAATTTTACGGTGACATATATAAACTAAAACTCACGCCTGTTTCCCATGGGGGTAGGCAGTAACTATACTACAGAACGCCACCTACTACGGATGGTCACAAAAAGTTTAACGTAGACCGAATCATCTAGAATTGTAGATCATCATTCACATGCCTATCGCAATTTATTTGAAGTCGGTAAATATGAATGAATCATGCAGATCAATGTGTTACAATGAAATTTAGACAGGCACTTCATCGATTGAGGTGGTAGTTTATATAGTGTAGGTAATCTGTCTTGTTTCACTGAACCTGAGAATATTCGTCATAGAGTTTGGCCAGCGAAAGCTGTCCAAAAAAAGTGGGTATTAAAAAAATCAAGAGCTGTCAACCTTGGCTGTTAACACTGCTTAAACGGTGTTGATACTATTTATTGTTCACGAAGTAAACATTTTTATCTGTTTTATGAGTTTTAAATGTAATTTTCGAGTGTATTATTGTCCGTGGCCAAAAGACTATATTATATAAAAATTACAGGATAAAAATGTCTATAATTTTAGTAGTTTCGTAGTAGTAATTTTAGTAGTTTTTTTAAGTTAGTTTCTTGGAAAACATCAATTCAAAGTGGTCAGGCTACAGAGCATACTATGCTGCAGAATCGCTATGAAATAACGGTTATTTGAGACGCTGATTATGCACAGATCATAACATAAACAAACGTATATTTATTGTATATCAAGATAACGTCTACAATTTTAGATAACACTTACTGATTTTTAGTAACATGTAAATGTTTACATGTTTTTTTCTCAACACGAAAATCGCAAGTAACAAAACAACCTGACCACTGACACTGACCCTGACACGACCGACCCTGACCTATGAAAAGGGAATAAATTCGTAAAAGGAATTTGAATCCATGCTGTGCTCTCTTCGAACATTGGAGCCTGCTCGAAAATTTTGTACGGAAACTAGCGCCAGCTATCCCTGAGGATGAAATTACTTTCTGGTTGGGTTGCCACTTAATAACAGTGATAAGATTTAATTGAAAATAACAATTTTGATAAATTAGATTGACAAGCCATATCTATTTAATCTACACCAATCCAAGTAAATATAAAAAATAAAAGAATTCAATCAATCAATAATAGAGACGTATTTTGTTCATGGTTACACTATCAACCATCTGTCACCAACTGACAACTGTCATAGCATGCAATAGAACAGCTATTTTAGACAGATTGTCAATAGAACGTGTAGCCCGTTGAGGACTGCCACTGACTAAGGAGCTGCAGATCGTAAGATCAAAGCTCGGTCACGACACACTTTTTGTATTTATTTTGTTACATTTTGATTTAACCACCACGGATAGAGAGCGCTGCTTGTATGATGACGGAAATACGGTTGAGAGTACCGTCTATCGCATTATATAATATCGTAGTCTTTGTTTGAATCTTCAAGGAATATTACAAATAAAGTCTACGGCAGGTATGCTGCAGATGTGCTTGTAAATATCTTCGTTTCTTCAGCTATCTAACAAGGTATAACGGCAGGTATAGGTAGGGGTATTATTATAATGAATGAAAAAAAAGTTAAATAAAAGGCTCCCAGGTAACAAAATAACGTGCTTTGTTAGGTTCTTTGATGCGTCTGTTTTCCTTCGTAGAATTACGGTTCGTGTTAGCGGTCCGGAAGTCTAATAAGAAGGAATAAACATAAATAAAAGCTTTTGTGACATATTATAATTACGTAACTCGAAATGATGAGATTCTGTTTGTTGATATAACATATAAATTTGTGTCAAAACGCTGGACTTGGGTCAACAAATAAAAGATCATCATTTCGATTTACGTAATTATATGACACAAAAACTTAAATCTACGTTTTTCTTTCTTATTGGACTTTAATTAAAACAATCTTGTTGGTTTTATGTTAACTTGGGATCATCTGAGATTATAATTATAAAAAAAAACACTTAATTACATATATCTAAGATAATATCACAAGTTTTCAAAATACTAATTCAACTGATCGACTCACGTTATACTCTATATACCCTGGTGTAGAGATAGGGTCTCGTCGCCGACAATAATACACTCGAAAATTGCAGCTCATAAAACGTATTTTTATATTTAAAAAAAATACTTCCTGAGTAATAAATAGTATCAACATCGTTTTTAAGCAGTGTCCCGCCTTTTTTCTTGGACAGCTTTCGTTTGCCAAACTCTACTTCTTTCAAAATGAGTGATTTCAATCTTTCGGCGCGTTCGGCGCGGATAGGTGTGCGTCCACCTCAGGGGGGGCACACTTAGCACTGTCATCAATTTACATAGACGACAGCGACATCTGGAGTTTGGTGGGATAACCAAACTTGACAGCCATCTTGTCTTGTCTGCCAAACAAAGGTCATAGTCGCCATTGGGCCATGTTAATGTCAATTTAACTCCGGCTTTCCCGACGTTGATGCGCTTCCCGAGTTTATCTCAGCTAATTCTGTTAAAATTGTTACTTGTTATTGTTATATGTTTTGTTTTTAGTTCATAATATATGTCACATCCAGGCACGTAGAACCCTGGCCAGAACGTACTAAGTGACATACATAGTGTCAAACTGTTGTGGGTGCAGAGTGGGATACGGGCAAACTAGAGAACTACCTAGCTCCTTTAACTTGCTTACAGTTATTGTTACAGAGTCAATTACTAACACTACTGTTCTAACTAAATACTCTGAACTTAAAAGGAACACGGAGCAGTGCCTAGGCCAGTATGTGTCGCGACCACGCCCGAACGATCACTGTCGATCCATGGGGCCGAGGTCCGTATCGAACACCATACCTCTAGACTCAGCTCAACGCCAAACTAAGGCGTTTGTGTTTAATTTTAAGTGCATACTCATCAGGATCCGACATATATATAACTTTGTTTTTTGGTCATTTTTATTGTTTTGAAGAGCTATATTACCGAAGTATGATTGCATACCTATAAAGTTCACACCCATACGTAAATTTATGAGTACACACACACACACATACCTTAGGTAAGACTTACCTAATGTATGTGTGTGTGTGTATTCATAATATTACGTATGGGTAACAAAGTTAAATATATGTCGGATCCTGAGTATGCACTTAAAATTAAACACTAGTAAGTGTGTGTAAATCAGAACTTTAGTCTATCCATCAAACTCAAGGTGGCAGCACATTCCATACATGCAAATTTTACCACAGAGTGGTCACTCTTCCCCTCTTATAGTTACTATACTCTTTGCTTGGCTCCTTGTAGAAATACTGTAATAATATTGATTTTAAAGGTTCTGTCCCTACATATTGAGAGTATTAGTGCAAAAGTTAATTAATATACATACTTTTAAGATACACATACAAACAAACCAAAGCTTCTAGACTTCGGCAACAGAATCGTTTCCAAAAATTATCGCCGCTAATGTAAACTCAGCCTTATCTTAACTTTTATTCGATTTTGTAAAAATCGAGTTACATCTCAGAACGCAAAGTGATTTGGGATCGATTATTTCTAATTTGACTGACGGAGTGACGGCTGAACCGAACCACAGAGTACTTTTATATGGCTGAACCCAATGGTCGATTTATAAACCGTGACGTGTTTTGTACATAATTGATCGATATTTGACTACTTTGAGAATACAGCGAAGTTATTAACAAGTTCAGTAATCTTATTAATTCTTGTGTCTACTTTGAACAGGTGTAATTAGGTTTACTATTTTTAAGTATACACGAAACAATATTATACACTTGTAGATCGGCTGCGGTGTCTTTCTTCAATCAAAATGAGTGCGGTACAAACAGGTATGTTGGTTTGTCTGTATTGTTTTTGTTGTTATGGCGATGCGTAGGTCGCCGATCTTTATGTATTATTCCAAGAAAAAATATAAAATAATGGCCCCGTCTACTCGAAAGTGAGATATATAAATTAGTCACTTGCTGACTGGAACTAAGATTATCTCGCAATAGAACCTACGTAGCTATGCCAAACGTTTTTTGTGAAATTTGATATTTCTTAATATTCCTTGGGTCTTGAGTAAATTTGGTACTTACCCAAAATAATAATCATATTCCTGTATTATTGTGCTTAATGGGTGGCATTGGAAGTTTTCCTGACAGTGACACATGCTTTATTAGAAATTAGTTTTAAGTATCTAGACTTTAGGGAACCTGTACCTGCACAACCTACATAAATTAGAAGCCAGTCACTCATTTAAATTAGAAGCCAGTCACTCATTTATTTACTTGTACCTACCATATTAATCTTTGTCTTAAGAATTCTTCAGTTCTTCGCAGTTATGGAATACTGTTTTACTTTTACACATTATTTAAAAACAGTAATTTGTGCAGTGGCAGATTTTTCATACACACTTCCCAATTCTGTTTCTAATGGGGATGTCTATGTCGGCTGACAGTTATACTATTTTATTCTGTTTACCTGTAAGGCTTCACAGAACCTAGATACAAAATTAATTTGGTGATTTTGAAATGACAAATGCAGACTGACTAACAAAGAGGAGGATGGCCTATATAGACTAAAAAAAACCAAAGAGGTCAGGTGGGCGCAAACCAACATGTTTGTATGATTTTGAACAGCATCTGCTACAATCCTCACATAACCTCTATAGCTCTATTTTTCCTAGGGAGTTGTACCCCCTGAAGAAAAGGTGTGAGTAAATGCATGTAGGTATTTCAAAACAATATCCTTTTGTTTTATGACTCATTTAATAATGACTTACAACCATGCTACAATGAAAATAAAATGTTGTTATTTTACAATATTTCAAGAGCTACCACTATCTTAGTAATCTATGTGTCATTCAATAGTTGAGTAATTCAACCTTCTTTGTGTAAATATTTAGTAAGACATAGTAGATATATAAATATATTAATACAAATATAGCCCAGCAGTAGGACACTTAAAGGCTACCAAAAAAAAAAAATAGAGAGTTATAGATCATTCCATGACTGATGGAGTGACTGGCAGATAATGCACTGTATAAAATAAATTATATCTGGATCAAGAACTGGGATTACTGGATGATCTTATTCCAATTTTGATACTCAAATTAAGTAGACAAGATGTTAAAGATAGTTATTTTACACCTGTTATGTGCTAACTTAGTTATTATAGTTAAAAATTGTTACACACATACAGAGTATAGGAAATTACAAAATAAACAGTGCCTCAATGCCAGCCCAGGGCAGCCCCTTCCATTTGTACATTGTACAGTCACAAGCAATGATAGACAATTACACTTAGCAAAAATCAAAAGCAATTTTGTGTAATAATGATTTCTACATTGAGATAAAACCTATGCTAAAATACTATATGTTGCGAATTACAGTGGAGAAAATCACTTTTAAAAGTTGCTGCAAGCATACTTGCCATTGTTCATGACTACAGCATAAGGTAATCAATTAGTTATAGTATCTAATTGGATTTATGTTATGCAAAACTGTATTCCTAATATGTAGTATGGGGTAGGTTTTATGTCTAATTCTTTGGTTTTAAATTAAATTACTCATGTGAATGGTAATCTAATGTCCACTATCATTTTTCCACTGTGTTCTGTAGTGTTGTTGAGTTATGCTGAAATTGTATGAAAATTGACGTTAAGAGATGATTTAACTAGAATAAACAGAGCATTAAAAAACACCCAAAAAAGCCTGAAATCGAGGTTGTTTTACTTGCTCTTGAACTGAATTTCTGCATTTTCTTAATTCTTTCAATTTTTGAGTTTTGCAATGGTTGCTCATTTTATTCTGCTCCTTCTGCTCCTACATTTTCGTAATTCATAAACGGTTCTCTATCAATTCTGATGAATGGATAAAACAAAATACAAAAACAAACAAGACTAGCTATTGTTACTTTGAAGTAGGATCCAATAATTAGCAAATGACCTCCTCTGTGTGTGAATTTGCTATTGTGGGTCCAGACTCAGTCTTGCTTTGATCAACTCTAAAAAAATATAGTATAAAACCTTAAAGTCCAACTTAAAACTACCTTATAAACGATAAAATTAATTAATGTAAATCCACCCTCAAAAACTGAAAGGTCAGCTCATCTTGTAAAAGCAAAATCGATTTCCATTCGAGTTTTCTGGTTTTGTTTATGTGAAAGATAGTATTCCTAGGGTAAATAATCAAGATTGACACTATTGCTGTACTGGAATGCAATGTAATGCGGCGCAGCGCCGCGCAAGTTCTTGAATTTCTGCTAAATGTACTCGTAGTACTGGAATAAGGGTTTGTTTGAAAGCGGTACCTGCTTTTTTGAACGAGTACACGCGCGGTTATAAATCGTGGTTTGGAACCGTCAAATTTCGCTTTGGGCGGAAAATGGAAGTATGAATGGCGTCCGTTTGAAAATGGAAGTCGACGGAGAAATACTTTTCATGCAAGTCAGCTAGGTACACTAGCTTGTTGCACTTAAAATAAATAAATATCGCTGGACATTAACACACAGTGCCATCTAGTGCCACACTAAGCAAGGCTTGTGTCGTGGTCACCAGATAGTTTATAAACTACATATATTACTATTTTGTTTGTAAATATATATGTTACTGTAAAACCCCGAAGTACGGTAAATCTTAAGATTTCCCAGTAAATTCTAAGATTTACCAGCATGAGTTGGTAAATGTCCGAATTTTATAAAAAAGAGACAATATTTCAGGATTTTACCAGCAGAGTTTGGGAAATGCTAAGATTTACCAATGATGGTTGGTTAATGTTGGTTATGGGAATAAAATAATGACTATTTCTTGATCGTTTATTTTAATTATCGGTCAGTCAAAGCTTTACATAGTTTTAATTATATTTATGATGATACAGTTTTAATGTTATTATTTTTTATTACTTTTATTATCATGTGTGTTTCTTAACCATTTATTTATTATTAAAAATCAGTCGCATCATTATAATTTGACTTCTGTTTCTTTAGGCAACGTTGGCAAAGTCTCAAATAGGTCTTAATAGCCTCAACGGTTAAATTTTTATACTTGCGGTTACATTCCATTATCATCCTTGTCCTCCCACCGTGTCCAACAGTAACGTGTATTTCTTCGAGAACGTTAAACAATCTTTTATTATAATATTCAATTTCGTATTTAAACGAGCAAAACGATCGAATGAAGCGCGTGGAGGCGAGCGCGCTTTTGTGGGGGGCTGCAGAGTGCTCGCGTGTACGCCACAGTGATCTGACACGTTTCGATTTGTCAATTTTTTTACATTTACCGCTTCTCTGAGGTGAATCTTAAGATTTATCGAGTGTATGTTGGTACATGTCCAAAATTAACGATGATCATAGAAAATTTTGCACATTTACCACTGAAGCTGGTAAAACTTAGGTTTTACTGGGAAATTTTAAGATTTACTGCACTTCGGGCTTTTACAGTAACATATACATATTATGCATATAAACATCCATAACTCGGAAACAAATGCCCATGCTCATCACACAAACATTTGCTCTTACCGGGATTCGAACCAAGGACCCTAAGAACGTAAGGCAGTCTCACTACCACTACGCCTTTCGGGTCGTCAACGACTTGGCTTGACTCGGTGGAACGCAGAGCTAAAAGGCTTATAGGCGACGAGACGTTGGTGGCTACGTTTCACTGCTTAGCTCATCGGCGGCGTAATGTTGCCTGCCTGTCGGTCTTCCACAGTCTATACTTCGGAGTATGCGCAGGAGCTCCACGACCTAATCCCACAATCTCCCTCTTACCACCAGGCTAGCAGAGGTATTGCGGCGTACCATCCACACTTGGTTGATATCCCGTCAAGTCGTACTCAACGCTTCTTCTCCACGTTTATTATGCGCACAACCAAATTGTAGAACTCTGCCGGCATCTATGTTCCCTCCCACATTGAAACCAGGCAGACGCTTTCAAAGCAAGAGTGACCAGGCATCTTCTGGGCACGCTCGCTCCATCATAGACCTCATGTATCACTTTCCATGAGGCGTGATCGAGGTCAAGAGCAAGCCCATTTAGCAAAAAAAAAAAGAAAGATTATTCTTTTTTCCATGTATCTTCATAATTACGGATTAACAAATGCCAGTACATACGGTACCGAAACGTAGTCGCTCACAATGGGCCTTGTCAAAAGGTTTAAAGTCACCCAAAGGGCAATGAAGAGGCCTATTCTCGAAGTTTCCTTGCGCGATCGAATCGGAAATAGAGCCCGAAGAATTGCCAAACTTAAGTGGGCAGGGCACACTGCTCGCAGAACGGATGTCCGATTGGGCCGAAAAGTTCTAGAGTGGTGACCGCAAACCGGTAGATGATGCGTTGGGTTGGAAGACCTCCCACTAGGTGGACCGATGACCTGGTGAAGGTTGCGGGAATCCGTTGGATGCGAGTCGCACGGGACCGGTCAATGTGGCGTGTGTGACCCTTGGGGGAGGCCTATGTCAGCAGTGGACGTCTTTCGGCTGAAATACATGATGATGATGATGAAATGCCAGTATCTTCACCAACTTCTGCTAAGCTCGGATTAGCCCATTTTATTGGATTAATCCTAGTAACAGCAGTTCTTGTTTCTACTCCATACGAGCACGCACTTTAACCCGAGGCCTGTTCGGCCCGCCCGGGCATCACGCGTTTTTTGGACCGCGTGATTTTATTAAATGGTTTGTCGGAACTGAACTGATATATAAATAAAATTAAAGCGTATTCCTGGCCTGAGATGAGACACGACACGTATTATTATTTACCTCATTCTGTCCCTTTGGCGGTCTTCTTCACCGCCGCGTCCGTTTAGTTTTACTATTGCATTACATTTTTACCCCATTCAGTTCTGATGATCTTACCACGCAAACTATAATTTTCAGTTCTGCTCTTTAAATCTATGAACTATGAAGGATTGTCATCTACATCTAAGTAAATGCCCTCTAAATAATACCTTCTGCTTGTGAGTTTGTTAAAAGCTTTATTCAGGATAAAAACTTCATCCAATTATTGATGTGGTGGTACCACTATTATGAGTCATTCGTCGTGCAACTTGCAGACTTTTTAGTGTATTTCATCAAGTTACCAATGACGCAACTCTAACGTGGCCCGCGCCGCGCGCCTCCCTCTCGCTCGCCTGCGGCACTGTCAATAAACTTTAGCGGCACAAGGTGAGCTAAATCTATGGTTTTGTTGTTTTGTTCGCTCTTTGAAACTTGTTGCTTGGTCAAAGACCTTGGGTGATTCACTGATCACCGCGTTATATAAATCAATATGATCCATTAGAGATTAAACTTTTTCAAATAAGAACTGAATTTTTTACCTTTCTATGGGCAAAAAAAATGCAAAAATGTTGGAGGTCAAAATTGTAATTTATATACCACCGAGATCGGAGCTCGCGTTGTTGGTGAAAGTGGCGAACACGAGCAATCAGGCAGCGGCGCGAAACGAACGCAGGCTGGCTGGTTTGGTGGGGCTCGACGTGGCGGAAGAAACTGACATCATTGCGCGCCGTCGGTGCACGCATTCATGTTTCTCGAGTCCGTCGTGAATAGTGCGAAAAACAAAATGTTTGTAAAGTGACAGTAACATAGTAAACTATTTACTTATTTATAATGTAGAGTTACGGATACAAAAAAGTGATCTCGATTCCAAGGCACATGTTTTACCGCGTGTAACATATGGACAATAGCTAGAGTTACATGATCATATAGATACAAAATATGCTTAATTGCCGCGGAAGACGAGGTAGATAGAATGGCAAGTGATGGAACGCCGAGCATCGGCATGGAGCCGACGAGCTTGGAATACATGGAGGATCCTTACTTTGTACCACCGGACGACGACTCCACACCGAGTTTTGATGTAGCTGTGGATGAACTGGATGAAGTAGAGGAGCCGAACTGGCCACAAAACGACCCTGACGCCGACTGGCGCATGCTGCCTGACCTCGCTGATTCCGCTCTCTGCATTGAAACTGAATTCTACGTGGATAATCGACGTCGCCGTCTTAGAATATTTAGAAAAAAAATACGAGAAGTAAGAGTTACTTTTCAAGATTTATCAAAGCCTTATCTTGCCAAGATGTCCAGTCACACAAACTACAAGAAGTTCTTAGGGATCGCAGTTGGAGGTTAGTTATAAAGGTGTAAAGAATACAGAAAACCTTTTTATTATTATTAATTACACAATATGATATATTACACTGACCTAAACTCTCATTCAAGTGAGTGTTGAAACTTGGAACTACTAGGATTAAGGAAGTGCAGCAGTGTTTACGTTTAGTACGTATCATCACTGCATTAATAACAATTAGTTACCATTAGCTTTGGTATAATACTAGTATTGTTAGCAGTACACTTCATAAGATCTTATAGTAATTACATATTGTGTTTGTATTGTTCAAATAAACAAGAGCGTGTCGGGCCACGCTCAGTGTAGGGTTCCGTAGTTTCCCGTCCATCACAATAAGTGTTCAATCCAATGCGATTTTAATAATTCTTTTTTTGGTTGAAAAAAG
Source organism: Xestia c-nigrum (assembly GCA_916618015.1). Classification (NCBI taxonomy): domain Eukaryota; kingdom Metazoa; phylum Arthropoda; class Insecta; order Lepidoptera; family Noctuidae; genus Xestia; species Xestia c-nigrum. Next base: position 10,361,488 of record OU745245.1, read on the forward strand.
ATACGTTCAGGATAATGAAATATGTAAACGAAGTTAAAAAAAATGCTTGCATATACGATTATACTACAAACTTAGTCCAGAAATTTATTAATACAACTTTTTGTCTTTTTTGTACAAAAACTGTTGTTTCCATCCAAGTTCAAAATGATTTTCCTAGAAAGTCCTTATAAAGTTCTACTTCTCATATTTTCTAAAGTTATGGTTCAAAGTTAGAGGGGGGACACACATTGTTTTTTACTTTTGGAGAGTGGTTCTTTCCGAAATTATTGACATTATCAAAAAATTATTTGAGACCCCTATTCATTTTTAAATACCTTTCCAACAATATATCACACGTTACGGTTTAAATAAAAATACCCTAATAAAACATTTTTTTCAAATTTTAATTTTACCACTTTGTCGGCGTGATTGATACACGTATTGGTACCAAAGGAGACAATTTTTTTTGTTCGAGGATTAGTTTCCCACATAAATTCTAGCATATAATAATGAAACTTACATTGACTTCTTCCTTATAACCTCTAGATTCCAGTGGTTTAATTAGCTTAGCATTGTCTAACCGGAATAAATGCGAAAAATCTGCAAAAACACTTACGAAAACCAAAATAAACAGAAAAAGTAAATGTCAAAATAATGAAGTTGTCTGTCAATCACAAAAAAAGTGGGTTTATAACGTTTCATGCCACGTTGATTGTTTAAACCACCTATGCGATTTTAGTGTAAACCTATAAAAATGGCATTAAAAATGCTCATAGTTTAATAATATTTATTTTTATATTCTTTCTGATTCTATAATAATTATATAGCACATATGATTTCCAACGGATAGGTACCGTACTTTTTTTAGTAAACAGAAAAACGCCCCTATTCACGTAAGTATTTGCTGTCAAATGACATTGACCACAACAGGAATGATTTGACTCGCAAAAAAATATCATAACATAGCTTATTTATTATGATTTTAAGATTCCGTTTTCATTTCTACGTAATATATCCTTTAAAACCATCGTAAAATGGTTACTTTTTTTTGGTGTTATTATGAATAATAAATGCAACGACCAGGTGGGCCCAAAAAAAACTATCTCCTTTCAGCTTTCTAGTGCTAACGGTCACAGAGATTAAGCGAGGACGGACAGACAGACATGGCGAAACTATAAGGGTTCCTAGTTGACTACGGAACCCTAAAAAGGTGTCATTAGCAAACTACCAAATGTGCCAATTTACATTGACCGTTACCAGGAAGTCAATAGCTCTTAATCTGATAATCAGTCTTACCTAGACGTATCGTATCACCCAGTCCTAACTAGGTTTTGGAGGTCAGATGGCAGTCGCTCATGTAAAATACTGACTGGAATTCAGCTGCATTTGGTAAAACTGGTATACTACCCCATCATAGTTGGGAAAAGGCTAGGCAGATGATGATGAAATAGTATATTTCATTATAGCTCTACAAACCGTTTCTAGACATAAACAGTTAAATTCATGCGTGTGAAAACGGTAAAGTTTACTCGTAAAATTATTCATGATGTCCGTCGGGGAACTATACTGAATTAAAATATTCGTTTCATTAATGTACTGTCTATTATACAGACGTATTGTTTGGTCATAATTCTTTTGCGTGTTTCAATGATTTTATTGAACTGATTTTATAGATCCCGAAGTTAACGAAGTGCGAAAATGCCGTTGCGATGTGATTTGTCAAAAATCTGTAATGAAAATACGGCCTAATTTACCGAAAGTAACATTAATGACACGCGCAGCTTTTATGCGATAGTTATACTTAGAACAATTTATAAAAACGCAGAGGGCGTGTCAGCTGCTCTAAAAATGTTAACCATAACACACCGTTATAATTTCAACTCACGCGGTGTGGGGGGAAGGAGGGGTCCCCCTTGCCCAATGGTACCACTCTCATATAAAGATAATGCACCATTCCTGAGAAATACCGATTAATATAACCTAACCTTAAAACACTTTATATTCCCAGTAAAAAGCGTAGTCGACGGAGCCTCGCTTCGCGAGCTTGTTTCCGAGTGCAGGGTATAAAGAAAGGAACCTAAGGGAGTGTGCCCCAAGTCCCGATTGTGGGGGCAGAGATACTTCCGTGTGTTCCGTGTATTCTCTCACAATATTTCGAGAGCGAGAATATCGCTAGCGAGATTACAATCTAACGTTTTTGACAATTATACGGTGACACATACATAATTATAATTATGTTACTGTACCTATTTAGGATTAACTTAAAAATTATATGGTATCCAAATAAGTCTGTTGATTTACTTATTTGGATACCATATTTTTAACACGACTTTTTATCAGCAAAGCCCGCTATGTAATAATCACTACAGGACGCGATGTAATACGGGATGGACCTGATATGCAAGTGCCAAACCTACAATAATCCATATACCTACAGATAGACCTACTAACATACAAAAAGCTGCTGTCAAGATATTAAAAAAAATGCAATCGTTTTGGTGAAGGCTGTACAGAGTGACAGTTGAATATAAAAAACTAAACGAGGAAATAGTTAAATCAATTTCGCAAATTAGAATGTAAGTTCACTAGCGGCTTTATGTTGGTTATCTCTTACATGTTTACATGTATGTGCAATACTGATTGTAGCAATATTTTTTCGTTTTATTGTGTTACAACTTTATTTTCCCCTATTGGCCACCGATAATGACTCTCAGAGAGCACATCATAAATGTTGCTCTGCAGTTTGAGTCTTATGTATTGTTCTCAAAAATAATAGATTTGTTCGGATAAAATCATTATAATTATAATAGTTTTAATCAAGAAAGATTTTTAATTTGGTTTTGCAAAACCTATGTCATATAAGTTTTAATTGTGTATAAAATAACCGTGATGGCACAAGTCGTACGCGATTAGCGAAGTTTTCGAGTTATCTTATCGAACATAAACAGAGTGTTTATTTAACTGGGACAGTATGGGGAAATCTGAATCTATCAAAGATACCGGCATTTTTTTTAGGAACGTTGGACGTCCTGACGTAAAACGAGGCAAATCTATGGGGTTTGTAGACTTGTACCTCTTACCTCTACCTTATTATTTTTTTTGTTAATGGTTTGTGGTCGGATTCAAAATCAAAATCACAGCATTTATTTCAAGTAACTGCATGTAACTGTCCAGTTACATGCAGTTTTGAATTGTCGAAACAAAAATGACCATTAAATGTAGCTACAGTCCAAGTCACAAGACATAAGAACTGTGAAAGTACTGTAGTCCCCATTCCCTAGCCTACGCTAGGGAATGGGGACTACAGTACTTTCACAGTCAGATCTCTATGGATAAGAATGGGCAAGAAACTCCATTGACACTCTTTTAAGTCAAAATACTGTTACAAAAACTTGGTTTTTACATCATTCATGTTGAGATGGTATATTATGTGAGAATAAGATTCTATTAGGTAAATCAATCTACTTATTAGGATCAATGATCATTAGGGTACCCTGCCACTGCAAGTGTGACCACGATAGCATAGTGGGGTAGAATGCAAGTCCCGACTTCTCGCTAAGATAGATAATAGCGAGAAGTTAAATTTTCTTGTATTATAGCAACCGACCGAGACTGGTCGAAATTTTGGAAACCATCGATATGACGAAGAAGAAAATAATGTGGTCGGCGCAGCGCAACATGATTTTCTTCTTCTATTAATAGCAGTTTGCTATTACGTTTGTGTCTAGGGTGTCCTAGTAGTGCCGAAGTATATGAAACTGCGTCTAATTGTGTACGTCTTACCTTTAGCTGAAGAAGCGATGGCCAGCCCCGGAGCGGCTGGAGATGTGAACACACCCGACGAGCTGGCGGGGCTCACCCCCGAGCAGGCAGAGCAACTCCGTGCGGAGTGGAGCCGGGAACTTGCGCGCGTCGAAGACGAGATCGCTACACTGCGCACCGTTTTGCAAAGCAAGGTATGTTTTAGTATTCGTCTGTGAAGGCCCACCGAATCGGTCTGACTATTGTTTAAGTTTTATGTCTACTTCGCTAACAGATGAAGGTTTATGTAGAAGTTTGAAGATTTAATTCGAAGTTTCGCCATATCGCGCCGAAAAATGTTTGCGTTTCTATTTTGTTGAGATTTTAATAGTGATGTGTCCATAGATATAATAAAGAAGGAGATATTCCCGAATGTGACGAAAATATATTGGAACCCTATGTCTCCACTTTATCCCTACCACACGACAACTACTACACATGCAGTTCAGTAAAAGCAATAGATACGCAGTCGCGCACACATCCGCATTTCTTAAAACAGAACGTAGTACTCAATCAATAATAAACCTTATGCTATCAAATACATCCTGTTACCATGCACCATACAACTTACCCACACAAAAACATCGGTACTCAAGCACATCACTAACTCGTCGCAAGAAGCAGCGACCGCACTACGCGATGCATTCGCTTATTGAACTATCATTTGGTGATTTTTGCATTGCTTGTCCAGTCACTTAGCGACCAACTTGGGTAGTGGTTGAGGAGCAATGTATTTATTGCAAAAATAGTATAGCTATTTGCTTATGATTGATCCTTATGCCAGTCGCGCGCACACCGACACGCCCCCTTGCCACTTCTCCTGTTTTTTTTTTATATTTCTATGGTTGTGTCGCTCACTCATTTCGCTTATCGTTTTCTTATCATTCCATGCAAGATATGTGCGAGCTCATACTTCAAAAATTTTGCCATTACGCCTGTCGAATAGCTTGATTTCTGGCTGTTAGTCTTCCACCACTTTTTCTACCGTATCTTGGGGGCCATTCAGTGAGGGCTTAACTTCACCTGCAATCACCACGTCTTGCCAAGTGTCCTGCTCACCTCCACTTTATATACCTACCCTCATTTGTTTGACCTACTTGATTCATTTGAGAAATACAAACTTATTATTGTGGCCTTTATAATCAATTTTGTACATGCGTAAATATCCATGTCGACTACGGAACGGTACATTGTGCGCATGCACTTGCCTGGACTACTTTTTTAGATACAGTGATTTTATGAGGACATGCACTGAATCTTATATTTACTCTTTTTTTAACCGACTTCGAAAAGGAGGAGGTTCTCAATACGTCGGATCCTTTTTTTTTTATATATGTTCCCCGATTACTCGAATATGGCTGGACCGATTTGGATTGTTTTTATTTTATTAATCCATAATCTTCAAGTCAGGATCTGATGATGGAATCTTGGAGAAATAGAGAGAACGCTTCAAATTTTATAGGCACACATGAAGCGATTTGGGTAGTTTTCGGAAAAGTACTTTCTCGGAGTGGTCCCACTTTAATTTGGTAAAGATCTGATGAAGAACTTCAGAGATAGGCAACGGAACTCCTCAATAAATGATCGCAAATGGACTGGGATTCCTGAAATGTCATGTGGTCTATTGTTTACACCAGTTCATAACATAACACCAGCCAGTACGCCAGTACGCTGTAAGACGCGTGTGAACCACTAAAAACTGTTTTGCAAGCTAAAGTTATTTTTTCACTTTTTTGTATTTTTAGAAGTCGGTTTTATTTTTGCAAAAAAGTTTTTAACGAGTGGAAATACCTACGTTTGTGTACGAACGAGGTTGGGGACATTACTCTTTTAATAAACTGACCAACACTTCTATAACCTTCTTTTTTGTTTCAGATCCGCCAAAGCTCCGAATTAAAACGAAAACTTGGCATAACTGTTTGGAAGGAAATTACCGAAGATGTTAATCAGGGTTTAAAAAATGTAAAAGAAAGCCAAGTGTGAGTACCGGTTCATATTGATTTATTTTGCACAACTTTCGTACATTCAAATCAGTTTATGCCCGTTTGTTTTTTCTCTAGGGTTAGAACAAGTTTATATTATTGTTTTGGTAGTGGTGTGTGCTTTCACCTTTTAATTTTGCTTAAGATGGTGATTGGTGGCGATTTATGTAGTACTTAGTATCTTATTTCACGTTTGATTTGTTGTACGACAGCTATCAAACTATAGAAACACGCGTGGCCGCGCTTACACAGGCTGTGACTGAAGCACCCATGTAAGTAAAGTTGACAATTTCAATCTCAATATCCCTATTCTGCACCTAAAAAGTGAAATTGAGTCTAATGATTATTGAAGAAAAGTAATGCATGGACTTTACATATTTAACTATTACATATTTTTATTTTTAGTAGCATTTGAGTGACGCTTTTTATCTTTTTAATCGTAGTGCTTGCTTAATATACAAATATGTACTACATATTTTCCCCGCAGTTCTAACCCGAAAGAAAATTGTGAACTTTATTTATTACTTAGGTACAGACTTTTTACTGTGGGTAATAACCATATTTTAGAAGTTTATTGTAAACTCATGGTATTCCTTTTAACCTCCATCCACTCATTACTAACATCATTAATAAGTAGTTATTGTTTTCGTAAGTCCCCACTTTACAGTAATGTTTTCACAAGGCCACAGTGCGATACCATAACCTAATATTAACCTTTTGACCGCTATAGTCTATACTAATTTTATAAGATGAAGAGTTTGTTTGTTTGAATGCGCTAATCTCGGGAATGAAATTGAGAAAATCTCAACATGTTGGTTAGTCGATTTATCAAGGAAAGTCATAGGCTACAACCAATAGGAGCGGAGCATAAATGAAAATTGTTGTAAAAACGGGGAATATTTATTCCTTTTGTGAGCCTTTTCTCTTTAATGTGATGCAGACGAAGTGGCGTGGATCAGCTAGTCACATATACGTGACAAGCAAGCGCGTGCTCTGTAAGCCAAGCTACACAAACATGTGACAAAATTTGTGGTTTGCCGTGGAGGAAATGCGCGGGCCTTTTTGTTCTGGAGAGCAAAAGGTTATTAATATTCGTGCTAGCTTGTATTGTACACATCAATATGAAAATCCTAAGTCTTGGATTTCAAACCTTCTTCTAAAACGTTTTGAATAATGCTGTAAATGTATTTCCTACCTATGCAATGAATTAAAACTACCTGAATTACTAATGTATTGTAGTTTATTAATAAAAAAAATACTTGTTCCGTTTACTGGAGAGAAGTATTTTGTCTACACGGTCATTGACGCAAATGTTTGTATAGTTGTTACTGTTTGTCATGCATTTATTGTACCTATGTAATACATATGTGCGCCAGCGCAGTTCTGACGCGTTCACAGGTATAATAAAAAATAACATTTATATTGGCTTCTACTTTATGAGACCGGCTGAGCATGCGTAGACTTCATACTAACATAATACCAAAATAATTTGTATATCAAACATGTTCTTAAGGTAGTGTGTGTTTTTATTTCGATTAAATTACAGAATGTCTATGTTCCCAAATACATATTTTGAAAGGACAATCATGTAAAGACAAGATAATAAATAATGATGTATTTAATTTTTTTTTCCATTCAAAATATATATTTGGGAACCTAGATATTCTTTAATTTAATCGAAATAAATACACACTGCCTTAAGAATATGTTTAATTTACAAATTATTTTGGTATTACGTTTGTTAGAACTACGCATGCTCCGCCGGCCCCTTAACTCCTTTGTACTATCTCCAGATTATTGATTTACAGTATTACTTGTACTTTTTTAGGTTTGAAATAAAAAAAATGGGGCCCTGCGTACTGATCTTATATTAGGTATAGTTTTCCATGAACGATACTGAAGGGGCCAAACTAATGCCGGGGTCGCGGGCCTATTCGAAAGAGATACCGCGGCCCCGGAACACAAAGGGCGAGGAAGGAACATGGATGGGTTTTAGTCAGTAAATGTCTGACACTCACTCCCGCTCCGCCCAGAGTGGGAGAACTTATTTGATGATTTCAAATCCTAAAAAAAAACAAACCCAAGCTAATGGCACATTTCTGTGTTGACAATTTAGATTGGCATCGACACGCTAGGTCCCGCTAGGAGATGTGTTCTCCAGTACAAAATAAAACTATAAGGACCCCCTGTGCAAATTGCAATTGCAAGTGCAAGTACCTCACAGAAAACCGTAGGTTTCCATGACTACTTCACGACACTTGATCTTTTAAGTTTCAGTTCTTTTTAGACGTCGGAAGAATAGATATAGATCCGTTTTTGCCACACGTTTCCAATTATAGATCCGAATTGTCTGATTGATAGACTTTTTGTAACAACAATTCTCGTTTTTTTATAGATACCAAAAAACTGAATCTGTGATAAAATCGACTGCGGAGAAGACAACTTCGATTCTCGGCGGTATCACTGCAGGAATGTCGACTAAGATTGGTCAGATGCGAAACTCTGATTCGTTCCGCTCCATCGAAGAACGCGTTGGCACGGCGTACGAAAATGTTAAGGTGACGAATTTTTACTGTTACTTCACTTTATCAGTATGAAAACATCTTATCAAAACCATTATTCATATCTCTGACTAAGAGGAATAGCAGGAATAATCTATAGTATAGATAGATAGATTGTTCCAATTTACAACACGACCCTTATTATGTTTTAAATAATATAGATAAATAAATGACGATCAATATGAAGTGTCTTTACAATAAATGAACAGTGCCACGTTGTTGTAAAATTTAAATATGAGTCCCAAGTTAATGTTTGCGTGCGTAACTTTTCAGGGCAAAGTGACTTCTAGATCTAATTCAACACAGAGCTTCGACGAAGCCCTGCGCGACGCCAGCCGCTCGGCCAGCGGCGCCACCTCGCCCACCATCCCGGAGAACAAGCCTCTGCCCTAGTCGCGCGCACGCTCCCACGCCGCGGCACTCGCCACACGTACCTCACGTACCTCACGTACACGTGGCGGACGGCCAGACACCGCCCTCTAAAGGCACTAACAATTTCATACAAGGAATATTGCATACATTTGTAATGCACCCTTATTTGATATAAAACACCATTTTATATGTGCTATTAGATAGTATTTAAAATTGTGTGCTTGTATCACAATATTTACCTTTGTACGTGTTGGACGGTGATACTGCCTGTTTGTTAATATGGTTATTGGATTATTATTCACTATCTTATTAGTTAGATATTGGTTCATGAGACTTATCGGAAATGAGAAGAACTTGCAATTTTGATTTCGCAAATCGCAAAACCTAAATACATGCAATATTGGTGTAAAGAGAGTCTTTGACTTTCTAAATTATATTGAAAGGTGGTCAATATCTGTAACGATGGTTTAGCATTGAGCATTGTGTCAAAGTGCGCTATATAGGGTGCACCACAATAAATTGTAAACTGCGGCGTGGTGTCCTTTTAATTCGTTTATTTAAGAGACTGCTAAATGCTTCATAATCTGTCTCTTGTTCCTTTTTCGTCTTATTTAATAGCATTCCAAACTATGATCACTGATTAAATTTATGAAATTGTGTATTCAATGCTTAAACTCAGTATTTCTATGTGTAAACAATTTTGTAACTCCTTATTAGAGTCAGCGACAAAAGACTATTAGCACCAGCGGTTTTAGTCTATATTGTTTTATAATTAAAAGTAAAATTTATTTACCGTTAGCTATTATATCAACTGAACTACAATGTATCGAATAATTTTGTGTGAATTTTGACTAATCGACTTTTGTCTCTGACCATATGTGTATAATGTTGTAAGACACAATAACTTGCCGTTGCCTGTTAGGTCCATTATTACTATAAAAATGATATTTTTGTAAGATGCTTAGCTTTCCTTACTTATAAAAAATCAACTATTTACAACACCTCTAAAGACGGTAATAAAATTTATGTATTGATTTTATTTGTATTATTTTTTCACTCAACAAGCTCCTTAATGACATTTCGTAATTAATTTATTAGGTAATTAAAGGACTTAAACCGCATAAAGCACCCAGATAGCATGTTTAGGTCGCAATATTTGTTTCAGTAACAAATTGACAAAGTTCCCTTATTGTTTCGAAACAATGCGACTGTGTGCGTTTCGGTTAATATGTGTTGTAAAAGTGTCTACACAGTTTGTCCGGAATGTGTTTCAGTAACTCTTTGTAGTCGATGAGTCAACACAATATGGACGGATTTGTGTCGACTTTATTTTATACACATTGAGTTTTCAACAAGCGAAGAAGTGACAGACACCATATTATAAATTCAGTAACTTTGTGTCTGCAAGGCGAGACGCAGTGTCGTAACTTTTTTTTACCAAATACGACTAAAGTAATTTAACTACAAAAACAAATGATACGAATCCATAAAGTGTACAGTTTGATACGGAGATATAGGGGGTCAAAGTTACAACTTTTTGACAAGTTTTTTTTTTGGAATATTTTGACTTTAAACACCTCCACGACCCCCGTACTATTCAATCCATTCATCAGCACAATGTTCTAAGTGCGTTACATTGAGTTCTACGACCAAACATGATTTATAACCTCAAAAAAAAGTTGTTTCCCAGCAATAAGCTTTGCGTAAAGTTACTTAGTTTGATGTACAGAATGCTTGGTTAACGGCTTTGTGATGAGGTGGTTTACACCCTTTATATAAATTTAACTTATCGTGATATTTTAAAAAAAAGACCCAATCGTTCCGAGTTCGATGTTCGGGTTTATGGCTTTCGGTTCCAGAACGACCAAAAATAATGGTGTATGTCGTCGCTATCCTCAGCAGTGTGAGGGAACGACAAAGAAGTAGGTAGTAAGGAGTTACCAAGTCGCAAATAAAATACATAGAGTTAGGGTAGAGGACATTTAATTACACAATAATTATGGTCAAAATAACGCAAATCGAGCGCTACTCACAAATATAAACATACATTCCGACGTTCCATTACCGATCGTGTATACCCTGCACGAAGAAATTTGAATCTATTTTATTTATCATCTATGTAAATGGGAACCCTACTTTATGGAGTCATAGGACTAAAATATGCTATTGAAATCATTGTGTGAATACAAAGCGTGGTCCATTAATAAAAATAACTATCAACAACTAGATATGTTTTCAAAACAAATAGAATTTTACTAACGCTATAGTGAAGTCAATAATAAAAATTAAATAAAGAAGGACGAACAAAGTCGTAGCAATATGGGGAAGACCGTTAAAAGCTTATTCTAGATGGCGCGACCATAGCCAGATCTCAATCTGACCAGTGGGGTCGGTTTCGAAATATAAAATAACATTATCAGATTTTCAACGAATGAAATGGAAACCATTATTATGCTATCCCCATTAGTTCTTGAAAAAAAAACACAGCACTTTGTTCGTACTTCGACTAAATAACTACAATGATATAAAAACAAACAAGTGTGGGTTTTAGTAAAAATATAATATGTTGTAGGGTAAATAATGATTCAGAAGTAAAACATCTTAAAATTAAAGGGCGGGGTGGCGTAATTATTATGAGACACAGTATGACTGTTTAATCTGGCCACATGATTCACATAGGTACAGTATGATGGTTATCAGTGATATCATTATCTTCTCTAAATAATACAACTATTTATCAATTATCAATACAAGTCACCCGGCTTTTTTTGCGGACTGCAAGTTAGCGCCATACCAATAGCAGTGATGGATACAATTAAGTCCGCGCGTATATCTAATTCTTACAATAAATATTAAGTTCTAATGAAAATTTAGGTAGCCGATTTCATTTGTGCAGTATAAATTACTAATTTATAAAATAGATCAAATATAATATACTGAGGCCAGGTTCTTATTTGCACTTAGGTGTTTACGGTGGGTATGACGCAATCCGAATTACATCGACTGACGATATGTGTTGGACCTACTAAGGAAATGTATTGATGCTGGCAAATGTCTAGTAATTAAATTGATGGATTTCCTCGCTGAGGTACGTGTTGCACTCGAGTGCAAAGATTTTTCAACACGTGCTCTTTTGATTCCCTCGATAACGCTCAAGATTCTAAGTTTTGAATCACTCGCTGCGCTCGTGACTCAATTTTAGGATCTTTTGCTTGCTCGGTCATCAAAATTGAGCACGCAGTTAAAAAACAACTTTGCAGTCTTGTATAACAAATAACTATTTTGGGCTTAAACTAACGAACTCAGGACAAAATAGACAATAGAAAGCAGAAGAAGACATTTGCCAACACTAAAATTGAGCAGTGCACCGTAATTTAAATTACTACTTGAGCAACATCGATATCTCACAAAATAAAAATACTACAGCATAAGTAATATCTATAAATAATTATAATCTAGGCACTGGCACTAGATTTAATCGGTGACACAATTTTCAACGCCCTAGATTTACCATGTTATCGGATTGGTTAGAATCATAAAAAAACTGTTACAAAAATATGTGAAATTCAGATAGAAACTGGCATTGGTTAAATAGAATAGAAAAGACTAGAAATAATTTATTTGCTTTGAATGTAGGTACATGCATGAGTTGTTACAGTGAACCTCAGAATGAATCGATATAAAAGATTTTCCTAAAAAGCAATATTAAAGGCGAGGTTGACAAATGCCCACGTAAAGCCAACGACGTTTCAATACCTTTACGAAAATAAAAAAAATAACAGAACAAAAGATATTTTTGGTATTATTAGTAATTATGACAATAAAGATTTAATTTGCTTTGTATCCAATGCTGCAACCCCGGACTAAATTCGGTCGGATTCTCGTCAGACATTGTATTTAGTCTTTTTCAATTATCTTGGTGTTTTTTTTTTTTAATATTGCTTTTATTTTATCTCGTAAGAGAATACTTGTTGTAATGACAAAACTGCACAAAATCGACCAAGCCGTCTCGGGAAATACGCTATAATTCATTTTAACGAGCAAATAACTTTTTATTGCAACAACCCCTGGCGAGTTCACAATATAAAACATATCATATGAACCATCGCCGATGAATCACAAAAGCTCTATTACAACGTTTACTGGTGAAATGCAAGTATTTCACGGCGAGCTTATTCTATGCGTTTCTAGTGCATGGCATTTAGTGTGCAATTATAAAACCTGGCGTCAGATATAACATTTCAGTAACTATGTTATTGCTTTATGAATGTGTGCATATGGTAAAATATATATTTATTTATCAAATAGTCCAAGTATGTACTAAATTCGTGGCGCTAGTAAGATGAGATACCAAGATTCTCTTTCTTGTGAAACGGGTTCGATTCTCTGGCTGTGCACGGTGCACCATCGTTATAAAACAATACAAACTCCTTAACTTTTTGACCGCCAAAGCATCCCGCAGACGCACTCGTGTACACTCGTAATCTCGTTGGACTGGAATTACAAAAACGTTTTTGGAACACGCCCCGAATTTAGTACATAATTTATAATCTAAGTTCAGTTTTATTTCTATCGAGTTCTTAATTAATAGAATAGACTTTATTGAGTGCTCATCCCTTGTTTGTGTTCATAGTTAATATAGTTTATTACAAAATAAATCTTACATTAGATTTAATTATATTGGCGTCTTACATTAAAGCCATTCTCTTGCGATGTGTATTGTAGACTCTACTGACCCATATTTGTAATTTTTAGCCAAATTAAGTAATAACAATTATAGAAACCAAACATGATGTAAAACTATAAATAAAGCTACAGTCGAGTGCAATTAGACAAAAAGGTGGTCTAAGTTTATAGTGGTCGGATATTCATGGGACTTGACCCTAGAGATGTAGAGAGAAAAAAACTGGTCTCATGAATTGCTAATTATAAATAAGGTTATTTTCAGGTTCTTATTCGTGAAAAAGTATCAGTTACAAACATAAAAATGCCAAACAAATTCTTAGTCTTTGCAGTTCGGTATTTTAGAAATAATTGAAGAAAATAATAAAAGAATTCACACCGTTACACCAGATTATAAATTCTTCGAATATCAAGTTAAGTATCGACAAAAACTAAAAAAGAAACGCTTTTTGTGGAAAAGAAAGAACTTACTCATAAAAAAGTCCAAAATGAAAACCTGACCACTCTAAACTTCGTTCCACCTTTTGAGTATTTTTGGCCAATTGCACTCGGCTAAACGGAAATAGGCGATTTTATCTCAATTTTATTTTAAGCAATAAAGGTGGCCGTACATTCTCGCCGAGACATTGAAAGGCAGGATGACTGCGAGAGTGTACTGACTTGCTCTCCGTCCCGTACCTGTGTTTTGCAAGACGTCTCGGGAGTGACATTAAGAGCTTTCTGTGGAGAGTGTACAACCACCGTGATGAACTCACAATTTCTTATTACTAGTTTATGGTATTTTTGATCACGCACCGTACCTATATGCAAATCGGTGCTTAAAGACGACATAAGTTCTTATTATATAGGCATATGCTTCTAGGTCGAACTCTCGGTTACTTACACTAACTAGAAAAAAATAAAGTCCTGCCTGCCACCAACAAAATGTTTTGTATATTAAGCGCAATACATCATCTGAATATGCATTAATGTTTCCGAATGAAATAACTTATGTTTACTAAAATCCCTAGTTTAAAAAACATTGATGTTTACAATTACTATCTCACTCATTTTGTTACAGCTTGTATATTGGCCCTCTGTATGTACTACGCTATGTGGTGTGTAAATTCTTTTCACTTGAAATTAGTATCTTAGATCATTGAGGTTCGATTTTCACTTACTTACCCATTTATCTTCTATAAAGCTATTAAGGTTATATTGGTTATTATAATGATCGATTTGATATGATTTAGGTTGAAAAGATAAGTATATATAACTAGCCTGCTCTTATTATTCAAACACAAATCCAAGTTTTGTAGTACAATATCTGGATTTTTTCCTATTTAAATAGAGATAAATAGATCCGGTTTCTGCATAAAATTAACGACTCTTACAATTAAACGCAAAAACGGCCTAGGTCGATGATTTTCATTCCAGAAACCTGACGTACAGGACCTTTAATTTTATTGTGGCGTTGGCATGGAGGGCACGCGCGTGCCTCTATGGCCTGGCGTTCAAAAGGTAAAACTCTATCTACTCGCTGTGAAACACCGATTTTATTTGCATGTTGTAAATTCATAATAAAATATGTAGTTATTATAGCACATTGAGTGTGTGAAACTTATCACGTTATGAGTGTTTAATATAACGGTACTCAACAATACGAATAACATATCTAGTTTATTTTATGTACATAGAAGTGTATTTGATTGTTACTACTACACAATTTATCCCGGCCTCGCACGGGTTCAATTTACTAAACAACAGCTCCACCCTTTGGGCCCAAATCTATACTATTTTAGAAGCGCATTCACAAAATTTCATTGCAATCGTTTGGTTGGTTTCGGAGATTAGAATGTGCGAACATAGTGACACGTGGCTTTTAATATAATTATGTATTATAATTTTTAGTACAAGTGCAGCTAGTTGGGCAAATGAGTTATTATATACCTAATAGCAGTAGTTCGAGTTAGCTACCTACTCCAAAGGTTAAAAAATAATACAGATTTTTTACAGACAGTGCGGGAAACTTTACAAGAGATACACGGATATTAGTTAGTAAACATTAGCCTTTTTTCATGAAAACAATTTTAGCTATTTTACATATTTCTTCTGTCATGTGCAACTTGTCAAAAAAAATTAACCCTTTTCCGTTCGACTCCGTTTTATGTGAGGATAATTAATTGGATCGAAAGAAACAAAAAGGGATAGCAGAAGTAGGTCAAATTTTATAATAGTACATTTCGATACAAGTGGAGAAAGTTTCTTAATGTATTCGAGGCGGAATTAACACCCCAGCCGTAAGCGAGGCTGTTTTTGAGCCGAGAACTGCAATAACAAATGTCTACGTCGCACAGTGAAGTACTTACTAGTGAGAATAAAATCCCCATTAATTTTAAAGTAGAATTGTGTAATAGAAAAAATGGAAATTTTTGGTCCCACTAGTTCTACGATCTTGTACCACCTTGAATCGTAGGACTAATGCGAATCAATATTATGACAATAGAAGTGGGGTCAAAACGAATGAAATATTTTATTATACAATTTCATTGGAAATTATCCTTAAAAGAAAAAGTATAATCAGTATGTTTTGAGTAAAAATATTTAGACACCTATCTTGGGCCACCCTGTTTGATTTTAACCCCTCCAAATATTAGAAATAAAAATTTATAATAATACTATTGTTTATTCTTAGCATTGACCCTAGACGCATATGTTTCCAGGATCAGTCTTTGGGTAAAAATGATTTCAGCTTTGGAGTACTTAACAATTAAAATTCATTGACAAAGTCTCAAAAAAGCCTTTGGCAATCCCATGACTTGTATGTTCCCTTAAATATAAACCGACTAGCTAAGTAATAAGTAGAAAAATGATAAATAAAGACAGAATTTGTATTCAACAGTATAAACTGTAGCAAATAATTTTTTAGAAATTAAAGGAATTATGTCTAACGAGTTTCATCATAAATATTAATAGACGGCTCCCTTAAATACGAACATTCTGTTAATTTGCACTGAACAGTTTGAAACTGGCATAAATGCTTAACGAAAAGTCGAGTGAGTCTGCAACCAAGAACGTGCAAGAAACTCAACCAACACGTTTTAAATCATGAACACATTTTAATTACCATAAATTAAATGAAGTAGTACAGAGTAAAGAAAAAACATCGAATTAATATTGAAAATATTTACAGTATACGCATAGACGCCAAATCACTTCGACAATAAAACTTAACAATTAGCTTCGATTTTGCTGCATAATTATACTGCATTGTCTTCATGGGCCAAAAACCTACGCAACCAACTAAAGTGAGAGGGAAGTTACCAGTGGCGTAGCCAGGTTGCTGACGGGCGTACCTCCTATACAACATTATTTTTTGTTTATACTAAACCCGAAAAGGGATCATTTTACTCATCATTTTGAACAACTTTTGCTATGGGACGAACCTTGAAATCGCGAAAAAAAAATCAGCTGTTCCCTACATTTTGACGAGTTATGCGAACATAAATGTAGGGAACAGCTGATTTTTTTTACGCGATTTCAAGGTTCGTCCCATAGAAAAAGTTGTTCAAAATGATGAGTACAATGACCCCTTTTCGGGTTTAGTGTAAACGAAAAATAATGTTGTATAATAATTTGTTCGGGCCCTTTTTACCAGGCTATAGAACTGTGAAACCCAAAGTAATGCTTTTTGTTACTATTTGTGATTATGTACTCAATTGTCTTCAAGGGCCAAAAACCTACGCAACTAAAGTGACAGGGAAGTTACCAGTGGCGTAGCCAGGTTGCTGACGGGCGTAGCTCCTATATAATATTTTTTTGGGGCCCTTTTTACCAGACTGTAGAACTGTGAAACCCAAAGTAATGCTTTTTTTACTATTTGTAATTATGTACTCTCTGCCTGGTCTAGCGGTCGCAAGCGACTTCTGAGCATGGGTTCCTGGGTCGATTTCCGAGTCAGGCAAAGTTTTATGTGATTATTAGGCTCGCCCCCTTAATGATACACTAGTTTCTATCACTATCCCCGCTGGGTTTTCAAAGAATATTCAAATCAATTGCGTTATTTGTTTTTTAAAGCAATGGATGTTGTTTAATTGTCACAACAACGACAACGATTGCACCCAGTTAGTATTGGAAGCCGATTCCAACATAGTTGGAAAATGTCTAGGCATTATATGCCATGGTCCAGGTGATGATGTAAGCAAAAACGACTGCTTGGAGTTGCGTTAGTATAGCAATGCTGATCTGAATTTAACTACTTTATTAAATATTATTAATAGGCTATTTCAAAAAAAAAATCAGTGTTGCAGAAAATTGAAAAATTCCCCTTGATTTGCCACTTATTTTATGTTTGATAAATCAAATACTAGCTACACTGCATGATGATTTATTAATATACGATTACGATAGTGTGCTGAACCATAGTTTTGTTTTATAAAAGATTTTTTATTTTCAAAAAGTCTAAGTCTAAGTTCTTGATTGCTTTAGCTAATACCTATAATTTCGATTTTATTTTAATTTGCCGTGTTTTTTACAACCTTGACCTGGTGCAGTAGCTATCGCCCATTTGGGTGATTAGTGAATGTTAAATAACTACAAGAAAATATTTTTATTTGGTATAAAATGCATCCAAAAAACGAAACTATTTATACTCCGTTCGCTATTAAAGCCTTAGCCTGACTGTAAAAATATCATCTCGTATGAAATCAGTTTCAGAACCTGACATTGAGATAAATATTTTGTAATTAATATTTCAAATACTTAAGGCTTTGTAATTTATTTTGCAGCCCCGTTTATAACAAGTTGCCTAAATTAGTTGCTTACCGAAACAAAATTTAAAACCTAAAATTATCAAAAAGCTTATTCAAAATTTGTTAAAACTATGTTGAAGACAAAGATGTTTGACAAACAAATGTGTGCACATGACAAGTCTTCGCTGGTTGCTCACTAATGATATAACTATTAGAATGTCTAATAAACAACAATATTTTCTTATTTAAGATAAATTTCATGTGTATTTTTACCTTGCCTTAGTTTAGTTAGTTTTATAACTTTAATGTTTACAATGTTTAATATTATACTCACGCATTCACTGAACGCTGTTATGTATTTTGTTTCAATAATTCCATGGGAAAATTTACCATAATCCATAAAATGACTATTACTGACATTAATTAAGTTGCCGCTGTGCTTGTTCAGCGACTAGCTTTTGATTAAGTAGACATCTACATTATTAAGCAAAAGTTAAAGGCGGTATACTGGGTAACCTTAGCTAGGCTGGTGTGAGTAATATTTCACCAGCGAAGAGCTAGTGTAGTAGTTAATGGATATTACTACCATGTTTTTACCCCTACATACGGATTGCCTCAGGGATCGCATTTTGGCCCAGTGCTGTTTAAAATGTTCGTTGATGACATAAGAAAAATGATTTCGAAATACAGTGTGCCTACTGACGACTTGGACATATTAAGGATTAACTATTCAAAAAGGAATGAACAGCTTTTGTAAGACGATGTTGATCACCTATGTAGTTGGTGCAAGTCTCAACTATGATTTAATTATGAATGCGTTGTAGTTGTAAATTATTTATAGAACTTTCAAGCGATTATGTATGAAAAAGCGTTTTTCGAGTAATTTTAAAATATTGGGTCATTGTTCGTATCTCAACTGCGAACCAGTGTTTTCCCTACCCCTTTAATTATGTTTAATTTTATTTTGTAGCTTCTGTCGAATGTTCGTCACTTTATTTTCATCGTATTTTTGTCTTGAAATATGAAATGAGAGCATTCTTCAAGTTACGAAAGGGGTAGATATAATAGATGGATAGTTCCCTCAAAAAACAGAACTTATACCACAATACAACGACGTTATAAGACTCTATATGAGGTTCAGAAAACACTTAACAAAAACAAGTTCGGAAGTTTTAAATTTACATACAGGCTTTTTCATTGAGCATCATTCAAGGTTTTAGATTTCCATAGGTCACGTGTATTCTGTTGATTTGATAAGCACCGTCACATATGTTTTCTATAAACCTACGGATTAGGGGCCGGCGCACTGAGACACGATACACGGGAATCCTATTCGATATAATTATTTTTTACACTAATGTCGTAACGATTATTGCAGATCACCCTATGGTTAGCGTTACAATGTTTGGATTATAAAATAAAATGTATTTAGTATGATTTCATTCGATTGCGACACGCCTAATTGAAACAAAAAAAATATAAAATAATAAAATTGTTTATTAACTTTCACACTAATTACAAAAAAAGACATTTGTCACCAACTCCAAATCAGGACGATAGTACTTCCCAATTTTTTGTTGAAATCAAACTTAAAGCTAATAAATAAAAAAAGAACTCTTACTTTTTTCTATAAACTTAAAAAATGTACAAATTAAAATAACATTCTTTACACTGATAATAAGGTTAATTGTATGTTTTATGTGTTTATATACATGATGTATAATGCATTTATGTGGCTGCGCTGTGTGTGGCATGAGTTTAAAGAAAAGAGAAAAATGTAGAAAGCGTACAAATATAATAATATACATTATTAATAATATAAATCATAATAATGTTTGTCGACCCATCCACACACAAATAATTGAGTTATATGTGTAAGACGAATCAGCAAAGAAAGAAAACATTCCCGTCAAAATTAAAGCAGAGGATTATTAGAACGAGGGCGTGTTTAAGCACGTGTTTAGCGACAGTGTGGGATATCTCAAAAAAATTAAAATATTAACATTTAGCTTTGTTCAAAATATTTGTATTTTTAACAATATGTTTGACAGTACATATTATTATTATCTCATAATATGAGGGGAGGGGTTCAAATTAGATGGACAGTTTTTATAGAAACTAGGCTTTGACCTAAATTGTTAAGTACGTGCACTGGCCCTTGCGTTCATAAAAACACAAACAATCCCCATGTAAGTGCAAAAATATTTAATATCTGATTAATGTCGCTTTTTTTGTAAATCGCTATTTATGTAGGTAAACTAACTACATTTAATGGGTTTTAATTTAATTCTATGCTAGACTCTGTTTGTTAACTTACTATATTTTAATACACCGAACTGTTTATTTGTCATCAATTTAATTAGATGATTGGTAGTATAAGCACTTCATTGAACCTATTCATATATTTTATAAAATATATTGCTTGCATGTTACTGTTAACTCTTAGTTTCAAATGACGATAAAATATTCACTTAATAAATTAATCGCACTCTTTCATTTCATTTAAAAAGCTAATGTTCAAGGCTACAAAAATGCTTCTTAGAAGTTTGGCAACATCCAAAATAGGTCGTTTTCGTTTGAGGTTCTTCATCGAATAACACTATACGTTACATGCATGAGGTAATTTTAATTATTTTCCTCGGACTACATTTATAAAATTTAATTCATTTTACGGTCAACGATTTTTCAATCACCATAATTTCATAGAAATGAAGCGTCTTTTATATTGGGACTATCTTCGCAAAAGCATAACAACATTTATAAAATTAGACTATTTATGAAACATTTGTGGGGCTATACAGAACCTGATAGAAAATGGTTGGCATTAACATCGATGTAAGCAACCAGAAAATAGGCGGAGTTCTATCTCAAAAACAAGGAGATCCAACAGTGTTATTCCCTGCTCCAGGAAATTGTTGCAGAAACCGGAGGAGGGAACAACTATCGAACATGTTAACAGACGCGATCTCCGTGCCGAGATAATTAAAAGTATAGAAGCCCCAACAGTTTCGCCACGCGAGATTAATATTATCTGCATCACCGTCAAAAGCTCCCTCAATCGACGACAAACGTTACCGCCGCCATCGAGACGCTCGCGCTGCATAGCAACGCGGTCGGAGTCAGGGCGTCAGGACGTCAGGACGTCAGCTGCCGACGGTCACGTGAGCTGCACGCGGGGCGCGGGTTAGGCGAAGTACATGACCTTCTTGGTGACGGCGTGCACCGTGATGGCGCGCGCCATAGCGATGGGCGTGCGGTCCTCGCTGCAGGCGGACTGGTGGCTGCCCTCGCCCGAGTCGTGCTCCTTCTCCACCAGGTGGTAGCGCGCGCGGAACGCCACCAGGTGCGCGTAGTACGCGGGCGCCGGGATGGACACGGAGCGCGTGCAGCGCACGTACGTGTGGCACAGCTGGTACGTGAGGCACTGCAGCTCGTCCGACCCGAAGTGGTTGTCGTCCCACAGCACGTGGTAGTGCGACGGCCGCGACGTGCCCTGCACACACCCGCGTCACTCAAACGTCTTCACAGTATTCCACTTATCGGGGGACGATGCGTTTGACCGTAGTCGGACAACAATATGAGAGAAGATATATAAAAGAACAATGCTTACCTGTATTCCTTGATGACTGCAGAGATAGAAATCGAACTCGGTGGGGTGCGTGATGCCCAGGTCGACGGTGGTTCCGGCGGGGATGTTGCCAGACTTGCCCGACTGCTCCTTCTTGTCGGCGCAGAAAAGGCGCGTGTGGTGCCGCTTCTGAACCACGATGAACGTGATGCCCGGCTTGTACTCCGCCTCCAACTGAAACCATTGCAGTTGCGGTAGATTTCAGATATATGTTCCAGTATAGTCGCCACTTCAGTGTCGCGCTGTAGCTACTTAGACCACGATAATTAAGTCCACTCACCTTGATGCAAGCTTCTCTGACGGCGGTAAGCTCATGCTGCAGCACGTGCAAGAACTGCCCCTCAGATATACCATCGCGGTACATAATGATGCGGTGCGGCTTGAACCCGCCCGTGCTCTTGTAGAACATTATCAACAACTCCTGCACCATGCTGCTCATTTCATGTACTATCTCTTGTCTGAAACGTGGCGTGGTTACAATTATACACACGGTGATACAAGTATCACTCGTTTCGATGTTTAAAGTGCTCATACCGTTAAGGTGGATGCGCTTAGATAGCCTATGAATTATTTATTTCTTACGTTTTTTGCAATCTGCAAGTCAGTATCAGGTTTTACGTTGATGATTGATTAATCTGCGACGTTAAAAAATGTGTATTTAAATAATTATTATCAGTAAAATCATCAATAAAGCTATCCAAGTTCTTATCAACCTAAATAATTTCAAAGTTATGACATTTGAGGCCAGTACTAACATAGACAGTTCCATTGTTTCCAATGAGTCCTTTTTCTATGAATGTGTCACCGTAAAATTGTCTTCTAACACGTTAGAATGCAATCTCTCTAGCGAGGTTGCATACCCTCGAAATATTGTCAACTGAACATACTGCTTACA
Source organism: Xestia c-nigrum (assembly GCA_916618015.1). Taxonomy (NCBI): domain Eukaryota; kingdom Metazoa; phylum Arthropoda; class Insecta; order Lepidoptera; family Noctuidae; genus Xestia; species Xestia c-nigrum. The sequence goes on from OU745245.1 coordinate 10,384,119, forward strand.
ATATAACACATTATTTTACGGAAGATTGTAATCTATCGAAGTGAAACCGTAATATTGTGAAATGCGTGCGATGGAAGTATCTCTGACCCCATAATCGGGACTTGGGGTACCCCCACGCTAGGTTAGTTCGGTCCCTTTAAAGTTTAAAGGGACAGAACTATAACCCACTTTATATTCCCCTAAAAAGCGTATGAGGTTAGGTTATATTAATCGGTATTTCTCAGGAACGGTGCATTATCTTTTCATGAGAGTGGTACCATTGGGCAAGAGGGACCCTTCCTTCCCTCCCTCTCCTCCACACCGCGCGACCTTACTTCCATCGCATGCATTTCACAATATTAAGGTTTCACTTCGATAGATTACATCTACCGAAAATAATGCGTTTTGTTGTAAGCAATATGTTCGTTTGACAATATTTCGAGAGTTTACAATCTCTCTAGTTATTTTACAATCTAACGTGTTTGAAAATTTTACGGCGACAAATACATATTTTTACGGTCGTAATCAATCTATCATCAACATACAACCTGATACTAACCTGCAAATCCCAAAAAAAAAAACGTAAGATAAAACAGAATTGCACGTGCTACCCCGACGCTTTCACCTTAATTGGCTGAGAGCGGGCGTCGCTTCGGGTGCTACAAGTCTTCAGACAAGTGGCCCACCAGCTTCTAACGCATATAAAATGAAGTTTCCAATCACAAAGTACCTTTTCATATGTTGATTTTATGTAGTTATATTATATTAGTGTATTTGTTCAGTACATATTCGGTTGCAAGTAAAAGCAAAACTGTATAATTATTGTGTCTTGTTGATAACATAAAACATTAATCAATACAAAAAAATGAAAAGGAAAGGATTCATTTATAAAAATTAAAATAGCTTTTTAGTCACAAAAATAAAACAAATTAGGTATCATTGAATCCGGGACATTTCTTTAGCCGTCTGAACCCTTATGTTATTTTGTATTTCAGGTTCAGTCGCAATGTAAATGTAGGGTCTTGACTAATTGGATGGAGGTACAGTCACAAGCATAAATACATGACTATGGAGAGGTCGGAAAAAAGATCTGACATCAGGATTCATCCGACACCATTTTGGCTGCGTTTAAATATGAATGTTTCGAGCCATTTCTGTTCAGTTCAGCTTCAAGCCTAACAGGATGAAGGTGGATACCAGTATTTCAAAAGTAGCGACTGAGTATCTGACCTCCAAAACCCAATACTGGGTAACCCATACCCCTTGGTATGACAGATTGTCAGGTATTCGCGATTTTAACCATCAAAAATCAACAATAGTAGCCGATGCGGCATACTATATTCTTGTGTTACGTGGCTCGTTATAAAGTTGTGGTGTTGCTTAGATGTCACATATTTGTGACGGTACTTGTATAATTTCCACAGATATTTTGTTTCTATAGATATTAAAATTTTGAAGTCAGATATAATTACCAACCCGTCCATTGCAGTATATGAATGCTTGTGACTGTAAGCGCAGGGAGTGCGCACATTGCAGACTTTTTATCGGCCGATAGTTAAGTCGCTATCAGGCTTAAGTCTAAGACTTAAAATATAAAATTTAATAAAAAACGAGTGCACACACTGTTAATGATGGTCGGCCAATTGTTTGTAATCTCCTTTTTTGAAATTCATGGCACTTGCGCTTGACGCGATTTTGCCCATGCATAGTGTGTTTTGGAAAAAGAGCGACAGGTTAACCAAAAGGGAATCGGGACGCCTTTCAGATTGTTTTATCGACCGATTTTATGTTGGATAATGTGCGCACTCCCATATTATATGCTCATATCCACTCTTCTAAAGAATCTATTCGTAAATCTAGCTCGAACCCAAGTTATTTGGGGTCAGTCACCTGCGTCACTAGATGCAGCTGAATACCAATATAAACCAACTAAACTATCGGCCGATAAAAAATCTGCAGTGTGCACACTCCATAAGACGGCCCCATCTACTTACTTATAAAACCCTAACGGTGAGTCGGTGCAACTCGCACACCTGCCCTCGCTTGTCATTGACGAGAGCAGTGGAGGTGTGATGAGCGAAGCGAAAGGGAAAAATAAAAAAACAGCGTAAGTGCGTTTGCGCACTGTGCCCGATCCGAATCCGAGATAACAAGGACCGAAGTAGCCGTAGTACTATTCGAGCAGAGTTTCAGTGGCCAGTAGGTATATTAACTAACCAAGGTAGTTATAACTACCCGACAGCGAGACAGTTAAGTCATTAACACAGGGTTATGTTTTTCATGCATCTTTCTTTGTTTCTATGAATGTGGGGTTCTCTATTTTTTATTTTATTTTATTTGTTGGGGAAAACAAACAGTGACACATTCCATTATAAAAAAACTAAACCCTGCTAGTTAATGTTGTTTAGGAAAAATGTTTTATTTATTCATTTATCTACTAACATCTACTATTACAGGACAAACCAATGCGATAAATATGCTTTAATTAATCCTAGTTGTAATGTTACTTATAACTAATATTCATATGAATAAATAATAGCGCGAATCGCGCTAAACATTAATAAAAATACTTTAAAATGTCCCCATGGATCGCGCTTTGGTTTCTGTATTCATATCGGCGATTGTTTTTTATTTTCTTTGAAATTAGCACGCCAATATTATACTTAATGAATACTAACTAATCATCTGCCCAGCCTTTTCCCAGCTATGTTAGGGTCGGCTTCCAGTCTATCCGGATGCAGCTGAAAACCAGTATTTTACATGGAGCGACTGCCTATCTGACCAAATACTGAATTAGAATTAATACTAACTAAAATCACGTAAAAAAAAGTAAATTATCAAAATTTCGACTGTTTAAAAAACGTAGGCTATGTCCGCTTTTGGTCAGTGAGTTGGCGAAAAAGATGATTCTTTCTACATAATTTTGTTTTCATCGTTTTAGTTCGTTTTTTATACAGTCGATTTTATACACCTACGCTACGCCATGCAATATAATACATGCAACCAAACACACAAAGGGAAGATTCGGTCAAATATATATACTATAATCGACGGTCGGCAGTGCACAATAAATCTTCTAATTTGGACGCTTTCTCGGGCCGTATTGTCTCGGAATCGGATCGGGCGCAGTGCACAAGCGCAAAAACTGTAAATTCGCGTAAGAATCGAAATTCACGGCGAAGTTTACGTGTGCACTAGCCATTGGAATAGATTATGTAGTACGTTCAAACTGTAAAGATGAAATAGTTGTGCGCTTGCAATCTCAACATAATTATCATGTTGTTAAGAATCACGGCGAGATATTGAGTTTGTTCGTATTTTATCCGGACGTATAACTGACATAGAGCACTCTTCAACAACTTGATTCGTAAATAGTGATCCGAGTATGGATTGTATTGATTGTTTATATATTTTATAAAACTATTATATTCTCGAAGTTGCACAACCGTGGCGGGTGCATTCATAAATTACGCCGCAAACAATAGTCAAATTAGTAATAATACGTATAGTATATACACAGTATGAAGGAAACGGGCGCATACCTGTGCTGCTGCACGCGCACGGTGGCGGCGTAGCGCGAGGGGTGCGCGTCCATGGAGCCCACGACGGCGGCGATGGACGGCTTCTTGTTGTCGCCCGCCGGCGGGTGCGTCACGTCCACGCCCAGGAAGATCACCGGCTCGTTGAACACCTAAAAGAGTAACCACGCTTTAATTTACACAGCTTAAAAATACCCTGGACGTCCAACAAAGGCAATCGCCTACAATCCTTTTTTTATTTTTAAGTTGGCAGCTTGTTTCACTAAAGCAGCAGCACGACGTTCACATACAGAATTCGCGTTACATTACACGATAAATTACAATACTTGTTACACACGTCTGGACTGACTTAGTGTGGTAATTCCGTGTTGTTCAAAGGTAATCACGCTCATGGTTTATGACTAACGTGATCTCCATTTTGTCAGTAGATTATATCATCAGTTATCTTTGTGAATACATGCAATACATTTGATTTGTTACAAACAGATGCAAAGGAAATAGTCGGTGATGTCTGTAATTTGCTTGAATTGAGTCCATTTCATGCTACTGAAAAAACAGAAATGAGACTTGGAGCGAATTGGCTGTGAGAAACACAAGTGCTCCTCATGGTTCCGATTTTTCATTCGGTCGTATGGAACCCTACTAAAAATGAAAGGCTGTTGAAATTTAGCCCATCCGATCAGCGAAAACCACGTCAATATACGTACCTTGGGACGTAGTGACGGCACAAGGATAGAGTTAATACCGCCAAGCTTTACGTTGATCTTCAGGCATAGATTGCTTAACGTCTGCGGCGAAGTTTTGTTCACGTTCTTGGCTTGAACACACTGCGTCGCCATGCCTAGCACGGTGTCGCCTACTCGCTTTACTTCAGCTATGGACAACGAAGATCACATTTGAGTTAGTGTGTATTACACCAGCATATGTCTAGACATATTCTGGTGTTAAATATTTTTCAAACATTATAGATCATCACAGAAAAACATGAGGATGAGTCTCTATTTACAAAATAGGACTAAATACATTAGCAGTTCTACAATTTCAGTCATCATCATCAGCCTAGCCTTTTCCCAACTATGTTGGATTCGGCTTCCAATCTAACCAGACACAGACGAATACTAGTATTCTACAAAGAGAAACTACCTATCTGAGCCTGCACAAACTAGATATTACCGGGTAATACGATATCCTATGGTAAGACAGGTTGTCAGACTTTCGGCACACTGACTACCTTTAACGACCATTAAAAATCTAGAAATAACAACCCGGACCAATGGTTTAACGTGGTTTCGAGGCGAGGATACCTAATTCTACAATTTTAGATCAGGTTTATTATATTATTTAATACATACCATAAACAGGCGTCTTTCCAGGCAACACAACGACAACAAGCTGCAGCTGCACGAACGTACTCTTGAGGTACTTGAACATGGGCTCCACCTGGTCCGGCCCCGTCGCGTATTTACAGAAGCACGGCTGTCCGATGATCGGCATACCGGCGTCGTTCGAGATCTTCTGCAGCTGCTGAGTGAAGTTCCTGAAGAGAGGAGCAAATATTATATTAACATAGGCGTAATAATGTTCTACAGACACTTTAGCAAAGATTCGAACAAAAAATCTTTTAAATTGGTCAGCTCATCAAGAAGTTATGCGTGAACAAAGATGAAATTTTCCATAAACTGAATTGAGCCCTCCCTCTTTAAAAGTCCTTAAAGAATATTCTTTAGGAAGTGATGATCATTGTCGGGATACTACAGAGAAGGAAGTACACTTACTTCAAGGCATCTTCCCGTACAGTTCTCTGGGGTGCAAAACAAGCAATAGCCCATACTCGTATCTCAACTCCCATGAAGAACTGTTTGCCTCTCATATCCCAAACACCTTGATTCGGCAACGCCTGCTGTGGGCAAAACGATTAAAAATCAACCATAAAATAAGAAAATTGATAAGAAAAGTGTGAAAGTAACGAAACGTAGGTAATTAATATTATTATATTATGAGCCTTTTTATTTCCAAGACAGTAACAAAAGAAAATTAAATAAAATTGGTACACGAAAAAACTATTACAGTCGAATATAAATCAATATCAATAAATATTTGAATGAAAATGAATATAGACAAAAACAGCTAGTATGAAATCAACCTCATGCTAAAAAATTCTAGCTCTAGTAAGTCAGAACCTAATGTCCATAAGAAAAAATAATAATAATAAAGATCTTTGCTTTTTGAAGTCTAAACTAGTAACCAGAATCTGGGCCAACAACTGAATTTAAAATTGCCAGCGTGACGCTAATTGACATGACAGAAATTTTTCGTCACTTCGCATAATGAGCGTCAAATGAGCACATTGGGCGCTTTATGTTTTTGCTAAAAACCATAAATTATTATTGACGTACGCTTTAGGCCGGTTTTAGTGCTTGACCGATCGTCGGTGCGTACGTCGGTCGCGCTTGTTATTTGTATGAAAATTCACAAATCGTTACAGTGCTCGACCGACCCTACGCACGCGTATATTGCTACGCACTGCGTACGACTACGAGGACTGTCGGTCAAGCGCGTCCACATGCGTGCCGTCGGTCGACCGACGCGCTATGGAAACATACACCGATCAGTGGACTAACCGTACGGATGCGCGTACCATCGTAAAGATAATCGAACCTACTAGTTCAAAACTTCAATATTGATTTTATATAGTAGCTATCATCTAAGGTTTAAGAAATCATAAGGGCCTGGCACTGAAACCTCCGCTGGATTATGACTTACGACATACTTATTTTTTATGTAAATATTTAATGATCTGATTATGAAAGAGTATGAGTGTGCGTTAATTAAGAGAGTTGGAGAAAAAGATCACATGTTAAAGCCATTAAAATGCCAGTTCTGTATTTAGCGTGAAACATTCTTAATTTACCCTAATATAACCCAAGTGCGTAAATACGTTCATTGCCATTTTGTCGGCAACGCTGGCCGGGGCTCAAAACAAAAAATGGGGATTTCGGGCATCCAAGCTCCACTATGTTGAGAATTAATGACTAACAACTAATAAATTATTCTTTTTAGGAAGATAGCAGCAATAAAACCATTTGTAAACGCGTCCATTTCGTGTACGTGTTTGTGACTGTACCAGTCCGGCTGTTTGCTTGGTCAGGAGAGCACTGAACGTTACAAACTGACGATCGGTTATGCGTGTCGCCAGGACCGATGGTACGCACCGACGACGGTCGGTCAAGCACTAAAACCGGCCTTATTGAGTTTTAATTTCACTCCCAGTTTATGGATCAGGGCGAACTGACTGGCGAACACAATGCAAGTTTATGTCCTGTTGCATACATAATATTGATGCAATTAATGACTGGCCGATGCCAGAAATGTAACAGAATGTAAAGGTGGATCCACACATTGCGAGCATGCGCTCCGCACGGCGCACAACGCATGCCTCGGCTTGAGGCGTGCGTGTTGACAAATTATACCAACATATGATCGGGTCGAGCCATCGCGTGCGAAGCAAATGCTCGAGGCAAGTAGGCGCGCAGACTTGGCAAGGCATGCGCTCCGCGCGGCGGGCTCATTGCGAGCAGTGCGTTGCGTTTGGATGGTTGTGTCCGCCTCGCTGCGGATGTACGCACGCATTATGAACGACAAAGAAATGTTAAGAAAAGCGGTTTTATTATACGAAAGTAATAGATTATTATGGGATCCTAAACATAATCATTATTTTAATAAAATGAAAATGAGTTATCATCGAAAAGCTTATTTCCGTGTTCATAACGCAGGCGGAAGAACTTTTTAACCCACCAACGACGACGACTTTTTTCTTTCCTTTTCTTTTCAATAATTGAATTAATAATTATAAAAGCAGCAGCGGATACGCGCACGCGATGCAAAGGCGCCATCTTGACTGCTGCTGTGTGGGTTGGATCGGCCCGAGCATGCGCTGCGCGCTGTTTGGCCCGAGCAAACGCAGTTTCATTTTCGCAGTCGAGGCGTGCGTTGGTATTGTACGCGGCGCACGCCTGGAACGTGCATGCGCGGCTACGTCCACACCTAACGTAATGCTCGTACTGAGGCACTTTGATCTTGAAGCATTTGCCGACATACGTTGGCTCGCCCTCGAGCGTGCGGAGCGCATGCCTCGCCACGAATATACAGGTCCACACTTGGCGAGGCATGCGTTGTGCGCCGCACAGTGGATCGTCCCCATACAAGAGGTCGGACATAGAATTAAAAATTGAAAAAGTATTTAATTGAAAAAAATGAAATATACAGTTGCATTACTCTATTAAGGAACTACAAAAAATGTTACTACAATTTTTTTATTTGACCAGTACTTTATGAGCAATTCGATGAAAACTGTTATTTTTCTATGGAAATGGTCACAAAAATGTCTGTAGCTCACGATTCCCTCCTTGTTTCGATTTGCGGTTTTCACTACTGTTATTTACCCATTTTATGCCACATTTTCTTCAAGGACGCATGGTGCCCCCAGCGACCCCCTTCCGAGATATTTTGCTTTTAATAACTATATTTTTTATTGTATAACTAATGAAATGGAGGTACATTAAGTATATTCAATACTGAGAATAAGTCATCCCTAAGTAGTTCCTTAAATAACAGGTGCATTTGCGATTACTTTAATGACTTATGAACGCTTCTGTTGCCATACAACAAAAGCGTTAATGAGTCCTTAAGTAAAGATTACCAGTACTTGCTTAATCTAATTAGTTATTGTAATTACTATGTTAACAGCCCTTAATCTCTGCACTGTGATTTTCTAATGTCATCATTAGCTTAGTAATGACTGAGTCGCATTTACAATAACACATCGAAAAGAAATAGAGTTTTATGATCAATAACAAAATATGTAGGTATAAATATATTTTTATTTATATAATATAACACTGTAAAAATAATTTAAAAATAAAACAACTATGTACCCTAAAACAAACTAAACATTTAAACAACTACTAAGAACTAAATTAACTGGACGTTAGTATTTGACTTCAATGTGTTAAACAAATGGTCATAGTCCCGAATATCTTTATGATTACGAAGAGCAACGTAAAGATCTAGATAAGTAGAAAACCCACGGAAAGCCATAATGACAACACTTGGTAGAAGTTATAATTACAACTGAATTACATTTGCTAAACACACTCAAATATATAGGGCAGCAAGTAGGCAACTAGCAATGAATTTGATAAGCTAATGATGACATTAGAAAATCACAGTGCAGAGATTAAGGGCTGTTAACATAGTAATTACAATAACTAATTAGATTAAGCAAGTACTGGTAATCTTTACTTAAGGACTCATTAACGCTTTTGTTGTATGGCAACAGAAGCGTTCATAAGTCATTAAAGTAATCGCAAATGCACCTGTTATTTAAGGAACTACTTAGGGATGACTTATTCTCAGTATTGAATATACTTAATGTACCTCCATTTCATTAGTTATACAATAAAAAATATAGTTATTAAAAGCAAAATATCTCGGAAGGGGGTCGCTGGGGGCACCATGCGTCCTTGAAGAAAATGTGGCATAAAATGGGTAAATAACAGTAGTGAAAACCGCAAATCGAAACAAGGAGGGAATCGTGAGCTACAGACATTTTTGTGACCATTTCCATAGAAAAATAACAGTTTTCATCGAATTGCTCATAAAGTACTGGTCAAATAAAAAAATTGTAGTAACATTTTTTGTAGTTCCTTAATAGAGTAATGCAACTGTATATTTCATTTTTTTCAATTAAATACTTTTTCAATTTTTAATTCTATGTCCGACCTCTTGTATGGGGACGATCCACTGTGCGCCGTGCGGAGCGCATGCCTCGCAATGTGTGGATCCACCTTAACATGTTGCTCAGACGATTCTGAGCCAAATTCGAAATTGTTCTTGGTATAAGCAGCACGTACAATAATTTCTTGTATTCAATTGGATTCTTTTCATTTGCAAATAATTATGAGTGCAGTGAGGGCTTTTAAGTTTTTAAATAGTATCCGCGTGTTTATCTTAGTTATTGCTCTTAAATTATTGCATTCAATTATTGAACTTGTATGTTCAAGAACTTGGAATCGTGTAGATGAGGCTTTACATGTAATGTTCGAAGTATCGTCCACACACAGAATTCGCGTCATATTACACAATTGGCCGCGACTTCGTTCGTGTGAAGTTTTGATGTCGCAACGCATCGCCTGCTCAACGGAAGCTTTTTCCCGCTTGCAACATTTCCTCGATAAATGGACTATGCGAAGCAAAAAAAGCTTTCAATTCGAGCCGGTAGTTCCTGAGATTAGCGCGTTCAACCAAACAAACAAACTTTTCTGCTTAATAATAGATACATTACAGTATCACAAACACATTTCAGGAAATTCCCTTCAAACAATATTCAAGGTACCTTGCGCATTTTTAAGGTACTTTAGAGGGCACGTATATAATGCGGACATTTTACGACAGATAAGTTTGTGTGTTCCGAACAGGTACATGGGGCGACATCGACCAGCACGCTTGCTGGCGAACAATATGTTACATGAGGCGCCACTGACACGTGCTCTCCTTACTCTTAACCTCATAGCTAGTGACGTAGATTTGTTCCATTGTTCTCTAAGTCATTTCACAAAAAATGCATGTTTGTAATTAGTTACAAAACTTAACATTGTTACAATCGCATTAGGTAACCCTGTAATGATAATCTTAAGATGGCGAAAAATAACTATTATTTTTGAAACTTCATTTGGAGAGCAGGAAAAATATCTATCCTGTCTGCAGTACATTACACACACACATACACATGAACATTGTACACTTTTTCTTTCTTTCAGTAGCACATTGCTGACGAAGTTGTTTCGTGCGTTAACACTATAACACATAATTTTCATGCACATTATAATTGTCTAGCCCTGGCTCAATAAGATTTGAAGGTTTACCTGTCCGCCAAGTGACGAGACGCGTCCGCCGTACTGCAGCTTCGGCGGCGGCAACACTCGGCCGCGCACCTCCATCATATTGTTCGAGATCGTCAGACCAAACTCCTTCACATACAAGTCTGTGTTGAAGTTCGCACGCCTCACCAGATTATTGATTTCTCTTTCCCTGTTTGGATATTGAGCAGATTTAATTCATCTTCTACATATAACAGCCCAATGTGGCCTATAGAAATAATGATAAAACTGAAATTAATGGAAATTCAAATGCCAATCAGAACTTAAATTGCGTGAGTCTTGGTTAGACTGTCAATTCTGTTTACGTACAAAATACTTTTTGTATGAAAAGATATTAATGAAAGATACAGATAGGAAAAACATTGAAATAATTTTTCCTGCTACATACCAAATACCAGATTACCAATAATCTTCTTTGCGTGAGCATAAGTAATTTACCTGTCGGGAGCTGAGCGCGCTGTCGCCTTAATCATGGTAGAAGTTTGCATGTCAGTCAGTTTCTTAATACATCTCTGACCAGGCACTATGTTACACACTTCCAGAGGGAGGTAAGTGTGTTTATGCTCTTGACCTACTTGAAGACATGGCAAATGTGGGTACCTCAGCTTCATCTTATACTTGTCCAAGAAATATTTAGCTACAGTACATTCTACTGTTTGTCCATTTTCTAGCTGTAGAGGAAATCTGTAGAAATTTGTATTAATTACTTACTGGAAACAAATAAGGAAAAGCAGTTCCCTAATCATTTCACAAAACTTTTGGCATTGACTTTACTATAAACCCAATTGAATTCTAAACTTGTTGATGGACTACACATTAAGTCAGTAATATAACTGTGCCTGTTTTTCCTATAAGGATAGGCAATATTATCTCCTGATCTGTTTTCCTCTTCCACATTCCAAATAGATTTCTTATCATAAACACCCCAGTGTCAATTAAAATGACTTGTATCCGATTATTTTTTCCCCATTTCCAAATGTTGCTCTGAATAATTATACCATTGCCACTGGGTATAAATTAAAGTTCACGTCCATTGCGCCTATCTGAGCGATGTCAGCGCAGCCCAGTTGCAAGTAAGTGCTATGGTGATATAATAAAAGGCTTAATCTGCTTTTAATGACTTGTGGCTTAAACCTACCATTCATTCCTTAGAAACCACTAAACAAGTATGAGTGACTTACGATTGCATCTGGGAAGGTCTACGGGTCACATTACAAACTCTGTATTTCCTCTTCATTGTACCACAATGAGTGATTTCTATCTTGAGCCCTTTGATTTCTTTTGTGAATTTAACTCTCTGGGAGTCTGTCAACGGTTTTCTTTGATCATTGATGTCTCGTATGTCAAGTACTTCACACATAAATTCTATGACTGGCTGTGCTTTGTAAAAGGCGGTTGCAGAAACTGAAAATTGACATAATATACCATCTTAACAAGAATGATGTAACCAAGATTTTGTAACAATATTTTGATTTAAAAGAGTGTCCATGGAGTTTCTTGCCCGTTCTTCTCCATAGAGATCTACGTTAGGGAATGGGCAACTACAGTACTTTCACAGTTTTTATGTCTTGTGACTGGGACTGTAGCTACTTTAATTGTTCATTTTTGTTTCGACAATTCAAAAGTGCCTGTAACTGGCCTACTTGAAATAAATGCTTTGATTTTGATTTTGATTTTGATTTTGATGAAAGAAAATCCATGAAATAAATAATATGAAAAACATTTGTTGATCTTCAGTGATATTATGTTCAAAAATTGTTTCATTACAACTTACCATCAATATTGAGCATCATTTTCCACTGGCTAGGTCTCACGGACTGGTGAAAACCAAACCAGACCTCTCTACCACCACCGAGAGGATGATAATATCCTTCTGGAGATGAGAAAAATGACCTCCCCACCGGAGTATACATCATAGATGGTAGATGCCGCATGACTACATCTAATGCTAAGATGGCGTCATATGGAATCTGCCTTGTTCGACCTTCAAGAGCTTCTTCTAAAGCAAAAAGTGACACCTAAAATCATCAAATAGTTACAACTTTTGACTAAATTTAATTTGCATAGATGTCTGTTGTTTGCTGATGCTTAGACAGAAGACAGAACTAAAAGAATAATAAAAAAATTAAAATGATTTATTTTGAGTAATTTTAATTTCTGCAGAAGATCCACACCTCAATAATGAGATGACAAGTGTATTCTTATCAGAGGAAAGATGGTTAAGACAAGATTAAGATCTTATCTTTGTTGATCCAACATATTTAAATAACATCCAATATTCAATTAGGTAGTATTCAAATAAATGTGTAGTGTATCTAGAAACTCATTCATTTTAGTTGTATTGAATATTGTCAGACACACTTTTAAATAATGTTTCCAGACTAATCACTACATAGTATAAAACAAAGTCGCCTTTTCTGTCCCTATATCCCTATGTGCGCTTAAATCTTTGAAACTACGCAACGGATTTTGATGCGGTTTTTTCCAATAGATAGAGTGATTCAAGAGAAAGGTATATGTATATTGTATAATATATTGTATATATTGTATAATACATGCATCATATACTAAGGCAACATTGCTAATTTTAGAGGTTTCTAACGTGATGTCGTAAATTAACCTATTTTTTTGGGCTTATTTAGCAATTTAGCAAAAACGCTGCCTAAACCCTACGAGTTAGATCAAATTAATGTACTACAGTATTGTACACCATAAAAAGGTCTACAAAAAAGTCCGCGATGGTATATGTTTATCTTTTAGGGATAACCCACATTAACCATTTTTATTGTTTACTTTTTACGTGAAAAAATGGCTTATTTACGAAGCTATTTTAAGCAATACGGCATTAATCCTTATCGAATTAAGCACCTTAAATACAGTGTGCAATTAATATAGATCAATATGGTTCCTTACAGCATGTAAATTAAACAAATATTTTCGGAGATATTACAAATTTAGATATTCCAAAGATAGCAGGAAATTTTCATAGTAAGTATAGGGAAAGAGGAATTGTTTTACTCCAAATTAAATGCGTGTAGGCCAAGGGCAGTAATGAATGAATAAAAAATACTGGATCGATTTTAATCATGTTTTCATTGAGTGACATAGGCATATATATTTTATGCCCGTGCAAAGTCGGAGCGGGCCGCTATATTTTTATATACAACGTTCATAGTTTTTCTGTAGTGTATTTAATTTAGTATCAGCATTGCACCCGTGCGAAGCCGGGGCGGGTCGCTAGTAATAAATTAAATACCATGCCTAGGTAGGGAAATTTGCTAATTACAAGCCCCACATGTCATTACCTAGTTACAAGTATTTAATATTTTGTTCACCAGTCATATCTACAGTAGTTTGCAAGCTGAATTAGCAGTTTGTTATATTCTAAATACAATTAGTGTTTGCGTAATTTATTTGCATTAGAATGAGTATAGGGTCTCTGAAGTTGGGAAAGATTCTCAGTAGAAAATCTATCAAAACAAGAACAAGATTTCTTTGTTTAAATCAGAGGTTCTCAAACATTTTTTCCTGGTAGACCACTTTGAATTTGTTTTGGTGTCGGTGGACCCCCTGTAGCATTTTCTTTCAAGCCCGTGAACTAAATTTTTTTCACACTATCTGTTAGGATTGCATGAGGATAGATATTTTTTTGGCAAAAATCCGAAAATTCTAATCTTCTGGCTTCGAAATGTGTTTTTTTATGACTTAACACGACCTTTTTCACCGAAATACAACCTGTCATCACCGGAACATTTGATCTTTATTACTCTTTCTAGTACCTAGCTTAATATCTGGCTACATTGATCAAGCTAAGCCAACATTTTTGTTCTTTGGCATCGAACCCAGGTAAAATTTCGTGGACCTCCACTTACAGCTTGTGAACCCCCCCATTTTCTTCAAGCCAATGTAGACCCCCGATGGGTCTCCCGTAGACCCCTGGGGGTCCACCTGGACCACTTTGGGAATCACTGGTTTAAATTAATATTTCATGTGTCGATTTCCAAATATTTACTAACCTGTGCAACCCATTTGATGCTGACACGGAACACTCTGTCTTTGCCTTCTCCAGGCAGTATAACCTCCAATTCTACCTTGTCATTTCCAATGGGCAGGGGATCTCTTGTATACAGATTATTTCTGCCGTCAAACACAGGTTTGAGTGCTCCAAATATTTTATTGTAACAATGAACCATAGTTTCAACAATTTCTCTATTGACCTAAAAATAGTGCACAAAATGTGTTAATTTATTCTTACAGTAAAAATGCATGTGTTATTAATTTTACGAAAGAGGTAAAGACAGGAACAAAAACTGTACTATCCATGGTATGCAAAGTGGACAAGAGCTGATGGTCAACAATGTGGAACTCACCTTTCTGGGGCATTTATCTGGCTGTATATTAACATCATAATGGTGTACAAATCCTCTGGGCATTGATATTTGAAAGTGATTAGCTCTTAGCATAATCGGTCTTCCTTCATGGCCAAGGTTGGGACGTCGTGGACATGTGAGTGTTGGCAGATCCGCTAGTGGTGCAGTGGGTGACACGAGGCTCATGGCACCCGCAGCACCAGCTGCACCAGGAGCAGTCGCTCCGGTCGCGGGGGATGTGCTGGGGACTCCGGCCGCAGCACCAGTGGTGCTCGCGGCCGCGGTCACTGCCCCCGCAACACTCACCGCTCCAGCATTCGTGTCCCCCGCTGGAGCTGGATAGTATACACATGTGGAAATTTACTTATGGCCAATTAATAAGATTGCGATGCGTCGCGTTACTTCTGATAATATTTAGAACAATCAAACAAAGTGTTGCCCATAGAGCATAACACCTACCTTGACCAACGGGGTACATCCTGGTATAAGGTTTATATCAACAAAAGGTTAAAAGTTATGAAACACACAAATATTTTGTGTAAGAAATAGCCACAATGTGATAAATCCAACAATAATTGTAGAAAGTGTCAAAGTATTTTCTAAGTCGTCGCCCTAGTCTAATGCTTTATGACGTAGTGAGATAGTGTGGTATAGTGTAGGGACTGACTGATAATAACGTTTTCACTAGTGCTGTTCACTTTGATATTAAAGGTAAGCTCAGACTATGCAAAAATTAAATAAACCAAATAAAAGCAGACCGAGAGTTTTATTTTTGATTATGATTACAATCTCCAGCAGAGCATTTTCATACAATCATGTCTCTTGCCTCAAAATAACAAACACTGAATAAAAAAAGCACTACTTAAATCTGGCAGCGCTGGATAAGAGCTTCTTTTGATTCGTTCACTTCATTGATAATTATTAAAAAAACGCATTGCCTGTCACTCCACAGAAGTTAAGCCAAACGCTTTTTTATCTAAACATATTTCATTCATTATGTCGAAATTTGGCCAGCAGAGCTTTTCGGGGTTGGTAAGGTCCGACCAGAGTCAGTTATGAAGTTACGACATGAATGGAAGTAATGCGTGTCGTTGAAATCTTTATTTCAGTCTGTCAAAGAATTCAACTAAGGGAAGTCTTATTTGAAATCTTATTTATCTCATCAAAATACCTACAAAGTTTTATGTAAATTGTTCACTATTGTCCGACTGTCGATCACCATGTCCTTTGTCTGAACAATGCATAAATAACGCCCCTACAATGTAAACTTTACTTTATGTTACATCCGACACGTTTTCCTAATATAATGTACTCTGTGACTTTAAAGTTCTAATCGGTAGAATACTCTATGGTTTACCGACCGTGTTTTTGACATTTTGTTATTGTATGAACGAACCCTTATATTATTGATCAATACGTACATACTTGCGTACCTATTTTGGGAAATATAATATGTCTATCCCGTATAGTGGCACGTTAAGAAGATCTGGAGGAGTAGTATCAGCAATTGGAAAACAGTTGAGAGGAGTTAATTTAAAAGCTGCGAAGAGAATCACAGTTAAATTTGATCCGTTTGCTGATAATGTAACGCATACAAGGTGAGGAAGACTGAACCTATAGTAAAATAGGTCATAAAATAATCTGGTGTAATGTTCGTCCATTCAAAAAAAATAATATCAAGATTTTCTTTGAATTAAATACTAATGACACTAAAACTAAGTGGCTGAAACAATATTCATCACAACCGTGAACTCGAAAAATTTCATAACCTACAAAATTCAGACAGTTTATTTTTGTTGATAATAGTTATTTATCCAACATGTGAGGAAAGTTCGTTTTTCCTATGAGTTTCGAATTTGAGTCTTGAGCGAACGAAGGACTGAAAAATAGAATCACGAGCGCAGCGAGTGATTTTAAATTTCAATCCTGAGTAAGCGAAAGACTCAACAAAACGAATAGCAAATGAACTTGCTCACATGTTGCATACAAAACTTTTCGCCACTCCCAGCAAGAAAGTATTCAGTCATCATAAGTAAATAAATTAAATAGTCACAAAGCAAATCAAACTAATTCTTTATTATAAAATAAAAAGAGTTGTTATTCATGAAAAAAATTTAAAAATGAAATGTAAAATTACTGCAATTTTTAAAGTTAAAAGTAACGTTTTTATTGGGTACATTAGCGTTGTTTTGAGTCATTTATCACGTGTGTGTTTGATATTCCTGTATCATTACAAAGGGCTTAAGGTGGGGCATTGACAGTATCTTCTGCCGCAACACTAGCCCACGTCGTCGTAGACGGCTTCGTTTTTTTTAAATATCTTTAAAACTGAACATAAAAAAATCAGGTATGGTTAGTTTCTGAACGGGATCATCACTTTCCTCACTGTTCAAACAGTGAGGAAAAACCAATTTTCCTCACTGTTTTCGTAGAGGAAAGACACTTCTTTCGTGCGGGAGTGGTGAAAAATATATTTTGCGGACTTTACAAAGAAACGTCAGCTAATCAGCGTCTTTTTTAAATACTGATAGATACTTAATTTTTTAATAGGAAAGAGAATAAATGTAAGTTAAACAAAGTTTAGTAGTAAACTTAGAGAAGGTACCTTCCTTCCTTTTTTAATTTTATGTTAAAGTGTAAACAATAGCTTCACAAAAAATCTATTAATACTTGACCTGTCAATGTTATCTCTGCTTTAAAAACAATTTATTTATTCTGGAATCAGCTACATGCTATTAATAAATTGGACTTTGTCAACATACAATATCTTGATTGCAGTGATGGACAATAAAAAAAATATGAATTAAAACTTGGGTAATTTATTTTACACTTTGTTTCAGAAATTTCCTGCACTACATAAGTTCACAAAAAATAATATTAACTAATCCCAACTGCTTATTGAAAACAGAAATAGCGTGTGACCGCAGTGAGCCTACTGTTGATGTTACTCTGGCACCCTCAATTGCAGGTAGTTATTTACTAAATTATGACATTTTGTTACTGGAACAGTATAGGGAAATCAGAATCACTCAGTAATTCAGTTTTCCCTATATCTCCATTGATTCTACATATATATCATTATCTGCCTAGCCTTTTCCCAACTATGTTGGGGTTGGCTTCCAATCTAACCGGATGCAGCTGAATACCAGTATTTTACATGGAGCAACTGCCTATTTGACCTCCACAACTCGGTTAATACTGAGAAATACGATACCACTTGGTAAGACTGGTGTCAGACTTTTGGGGCCACTGACTACCTGTATCGACTGTCAAAGATAGATAAATGACAGCCGGGACCAACAGCTTAACATGTTTTCCGAGGAACGGAGGAAACTGGGTATGTAAGGGTGGTCACACACACATCCACAGACCAACCTAGGAAAGCATGGCTTAACCTAAAGATCGACCCGAGCGGCTGATATTATTTAGCCACAAGCTCCTCATATCTCCATAGATTCTAATTGGCATCAATTATCTAAAATTTGAACAAAATATTTACATAAAAATGCTAATCCTTCCTAAGCCAATTCCCACATCTGTGGGCTTACCCAGAGGGAGTAGGTATCACAGCTAGCTCGCTAGCATGATGTGGTATGACATAAGCTATCTGTCTAGCCTTTTCCCAACTATGTTGAGGTCAGTTTCCAGTCCTAGCTATGTTTTCTCTATGTATTGTTTTTCTTTTATATATTTCAGAGACAGCTAAAGTAAAGAACATTACAATCAAAAGTGGAAACCTTACTTGTTTAGAAATATTGCAATTGTTAAATAAACATATTTCATCACTGGCACCTGTAGAACAGCCAGCAGCTGCAATCCTGACCAAAACAGAAAAGAAGAAGACGAAAAAGAAGTAAATACGTTTTAAGATGACGAGGTCAAGTAAAGGAAACCTTAATGTAGTTGAAGAGCTATACAACCAGATACCAGCTTTCACTGATGTGTTTTCAGAAGACACATTTTATATATTCGTTTTGTTCTTTGTTCTTTCTACATTGTTAGTTGCTTTTATTCTTTCCAAGTTTATCACTATCAAACCTGTAGAATAGTATGTAAGATATTTATTACTTTGATGTTTAAAATTGCTGTGAAGTTTAAAAATGTATCAAACATAAAATAAATAAAAATGTTTTGGTAAACAATTGTTTATTATTACTAGTGGACCTCCCCTCTCCCCGACTACCGCTCCTACTTCGCACGGCACAACCTATCAGGTTCAAAACAGCCTAACTTTCAAGCTGGCTGGAACTAAACCAACATAATATGGGGCAGTATTACGTCCGTCGCATGCATTTCACAATATTACGGTTTCACTTCGATAGATGTCCAGTGTGGCATCGATCAGCTCATGCCCAAGAAGTAGATGCAGCCCTAAACGAAACACGCCGAATAATTACTGGCTGCTTCAAACCAACACCATTAGCTGCTCTATATCCGCTTGCAGGAGTGGCTTCCCCAGAGGTAAGCAGAGAGGCTGCCTGCTCCCCCGAAAAGCATAAGCAGCAGACAGACAAACCAAACGCCACCCTCTGCATAATTATGGAGACGCCAAGAGGTAGTCTGAAGAGCTTCCTCAGGTCGACTTATTTATTGGTAGACAACAACAGGCCTAGTGAAGCAAATAAAAAATTGTGGGTCCTCAAACACCCTTCTCCGACACACTAAGTCGAAGTAGCAGAAAAACTCCCTCCAGGACACCTACCATGGCCACCTGGAAGACTCTAAACCGTTTGCGAAGTCAGATGGACCGCTGCAGATACAACCTGGTCCGGTGGGAGTATTCCGATGAAGCCTTGTGTGACTGCGGTGCCTGAACGCAAACTATGGCTCGCCTCCTGTCCTGCACTGTGTGGTTCCACCTGCACTCTGAGGGACCTGTCTAAGGCCACCCCCAACGCTGTCGAAGTGGCAGGGTACCGTACTGATCGAACACAATTTAAAAATAAAAAAGGGAAATCATTGACACGACGACGACGAAGAAGACTTCGATAGTTTAAAATTGCAAACAGTATGTTCAGTTGACAATATTTCGAAAGTACTATCTCGCTAGAGAGATTACAATCTAACGTGTTAGACAATATTACGGTGACGTATCCATAATATATTTTTTCAACCGACTTCCAAAATGAGGAGGTTATCAATTCGTCAGTTATTTTTTTTGTGTTTTTTATCTCAGAACTTTCGACTGGGTGAACCGATTTTGATGATTCTTTTTTTATTTGAAAGCTGGTGCTTCTCGTTTGGTCCCATTTTAATTTGCTGAAAATCTGATGCTGATCTTCCGAGATATACCATGGAACTCTTCAAAAATAGACGGCAAATCTGCAGTAATTGCTGCAATCGCTTGTAGGTTCATTGTTCATACTACATCATAACGTAACATCACGCCTGTATGCTCTGAGGGGGTATGCAGATGTGTACAATACTCCCAGATTTCGACAATGTTTGTTGCCTCTGAACTTTCGACTGGGTAAACCGATTTTGATGATTCTTTTTTTATTTGAAAGCTGGTGCTTTCCGTGTGGTCCCATTTCAATTTGGTTAGGATCTGACGCTGATCTTCGGAGATATAAATGGAACTTTTCAAAAATACACGGCAAAAGTGCAGTAATTGGTGCAATCGCTTGGTTGTTTATTGATTACTAGCTTCTGCCAGCGGCTTCGCCCGCGTGAAGTTTCAAAATTGGGGTTGAGTGAGAATATTATAAACGTAAGAGTAAACAAATATAATGATGATTATGATTTGGATCTACTGAAAGATAAGCGAAGAAAGGGTACTGTATGCAATACACAGTTTTACCGTCTACGTCAGTCCCATAAATTTTTCTGCTACCTAGGCGATTATCTATATAATGTCATCAACAAAAGTCAAAATATTTATTCATTGCACAAACCAATAGTTACGTAAGAAAAAAGTAACAGAATTTTTGAAAACTCTTTCCTATGATGACACAGAAAAGTTGCTCCACCCAATTTCATAATACTTGATCTCAAATAACTATCAACACTCTCAACACCATTCACATACACACGCACCACCATCCACCTACACATTCACACTTCACACACACCCTAGGATTAGTTTTGTTATTTTATTTTATTAAGTAAGTACCTTTTTTTTTCCCTTTCATTTATTTATTTTTGTTTATAATTGTTTAGTAGAAAAACATGCTTTCTGCCGTTCTATTTATGATGCCACTAAGTGGGGCCTGGTGACCTGTAATACAGGGTTTTAGGATTGTATGGGAAAATTTAAATGATCAATATCTTTGAAACTACGCAAAGTTTCTCCGTCACAAATTCAGGTTATCATTATCGTCCCCGTCACAACATCTTGAACATATTTTGAAGGTCGTAGATCATCAGGCAGCGGAGATACAGGTGTCCAGCCAGCCTGAACTCAGGTTGGCTGGACAGTAGGTTTTTATTGATTTCTCGTAAACCCTTGCATGTGACGCCATAAATCAAACGTTATTACTGTCACACATTGCGTCACCAAGTTTTAGTAAAGGAACCATATCCGAAAACGCTACCGTTATTGAGATTCGGAAGTGCCAGCCAAAAGTTTTTTACGTAAATTCAAGATGGCTGGCACCGATTTTAGCATTTTTCTACTAAACCACTGTACGTATGACAAAACTTTTAGCTCGATGCCTGTCACAAACTTATGTGACGCCCGTTGATATGCAAAAAGTCGTCAAAATCACTTCCATTACCGAGATTGAGTGACCAGCGAAAAGTGGTTTTTCAAGATGGCTGGACCCGTTTTCGATCGATTATCTAAGATTCTGTAGCGTCACAAATTCTGACATAAGGGTGTTTAGCCGTCACATAAAGTGCCCTATTGACCTAGTAAAATGGGAGCTATTTTGAAGTTTTGTCCAGCCAACCTGAGCTACATACAAAACCATTGTGAGAGAAAATAAATGAATTTATTATTATTATTATAATAATAACAAATCTCCGAACTGCTAAGGTATCGGGAGTTACACGTGTTATTGTGAGTCAACTATAAAAGATAGACATATGCTGTCTTGGGATATTTTTTATATAATTTTATGTGGAATATTTCCGTTATACATGATTTCTATGTAGCTTTAACCATTAAGGCTGCACACGCGACGGAAGCTAAAAAAACCAAGTAACTTCTCCCGTTTTCCCAACATTTCCTTTCACTGCTCTGCTCCTATTAATGGTAGCGTGATGAAAAGTATACTATTACCTGCTCAGGAGTATGTAGAATAATTGTACCAAGTTTCGTTAAAATCCGTCGAGTAGTTTTTTTTTTCTATAAATAACATACAGACAGAAAGACAGACAGACAGACAAAAAATTTACTGATTGCATTTTTGGCATCAGTATCGATCACTAATCACCCCCCGATAGTTATTTTGTAAATATATTTCATGTACAGAATTGACCTCTCTACAGATTTATTATAAGTATAGAAGATAGATGTAACGTAGTGACGTAACATCACGCCCGTATGTTCTGAGGGAGTACGCAGAAGTGTACAATACACCCAGATTTCGACAGTTAGATGTGTTAAGTTCCATTTAATGGGATCCTGGAGAAATAGAGGGAATTCCTTCAATTTTATAGGCACACCAGAAGCGATTTGGGTAGTTTTTGGAAGAGTACGTTCTTGGAGTGATCCCATTTCAATTTGGTAAAGATCTGATGAAGAACTTCGGAAGATAGGCGACGGAAACTCCTCAATAAATGATAGCAAATGTAGGTACTGGGATCGCTGAAATCTCATGTCTCTCTATTGTTTACACCAGTCAAAAAATCACGCCGTTACGCTGTGAAAGGGTTAGCACCTATGAACCACTAAAAATTGATATATATATATGTTTTTATTATATTTTGTAACTACTGTTAGCATATATATTATATGTCACCGTAAAATTGTCAAACACGTTATATTACAATATAACGTGTTTCTTTCTAGCGATATTGTAAACTCTCGAATTATTGTCAACTGAACATACGGAAGTATCTCTGCCCCCATAATCGTGACTTGGGGCACCCCCCCCGTTAGGTTAGTTAGGGTCCTATAACCCTGCACTCGGAAATAGGGGCCCTGCGTAGCGGGACTCCGTCGACTACGCTTTTTAGGGGAATATAAAGTGTTATAAGGTTAGGTATTGTAATCGGTATTTCTCAGGAATGGTACATTATCTTTTCATGAGAGTTGTACCACTGGGCAAGGCCAAGGGCGACCCCTCCTTCCTTCCACACCGCGTGAGTTGACTACCATCGCATGCATTTCACGAAAAATAATGCGTTTTGTTGTAAGCAGTATGTTCGTTTGACAATATTTCGAGATTTTACAATATCGCTAGAGATATTACAATATCGTATTTGACAATTTTACGGTGGAATATACACGGAAACCACTAAGTTTAAATATCTTGGAAGCAACATTAGGTTTCGAGGATACTGTACGTGTACCTATTAAAAATGCTGCTGTGATCGTTCCCTGGAGATTCTATGATCCGCCTCTACAAACCAGAAATTAGGCAACTTGACATTTTTTAAATTTTAGTCTTCGAGATCCATCCAAAACCCTGTATGGCAGGGATTTCTTACTGATTCAGCGTCAACTTTGGTGGTGTAGGCAAGTCATTCGCATGACGGATCACCGTTGTGGTCTTCTAATCTGAGATGATGGCGGAGGCTAAACTGGAGCATAGTGGTCAATATCAGCGCATTATGGTATGAGCTCAAGACACATTTAAACGCTTGCACTAGAATCACATACCTACCTCTCTTGTAAGTAATTTGAATACGTACAACTTTAATTGTATTCAGTTTTTCTGTCGCAAGAGTCAGCCGAGGTACTGCCATCACTCTCACGCTAAAATGTAGAAAACATTTTACGTGCGTTTCAAGTCCCTTAACTTTACCCACTAACACAGTCCGTGTTCTTTCAAGGTTAGGGTCAGTTTCGACCAAGTCGTAAAACCTTCGCCCACTTTTTTTATGCCACAGAAGGACTAAATTTACCTTTAGGTATAAAATTTGACGCGGACATGTAAGAGAACCTTATGGTATCCTCAGAAAAACCTTTGCTCGGGCCCGTGCCAGCGCTTCTCACACTAGCGTGAACGTAAACCTGTGCGAGTTTTACCGCACGCCCCTGAGGTACACCCTTATAACTATAGGTCTTAAATAAAAATCAAGAGATATATTATAAATATGTATATGTAATAAAAATTGCTTCATGGATGGTCCGAAGTATAGAATGTAGTAGGTTCTTTGAAACGATTCTTACTTATGTTAAATACAATAATGTTAGCGGTAATGAACTTTATCAAATGAACGTATCAATATACTTAAAATTCTTGAGTTCCCCAACGAATCTGAAACAGAAACACAAATAAATAAAAACCTGTTGCCCTATAGAACTATCTTTGCATTGTTATCTCGCAATCGTAAGACTATGATTAGACTTGGAAAATACTACGACTAACAGTAATCCTGATTGTCAAATCAGGCCCTCAGCATTTCGTGGGGAGGTACTAAGTTTGATTGAACACTGCTCGAATCCAAAACACGTAGGGGTACCTAACGTTAGATAGAGCTCTAACATGTAAATCATACAGTTTCAAAACCAAACAGTCAACCCTACGTTCTTCGCACAACTGGCATGTCTTTGTGCTTTTCTGCTGATAAATTCCAGTGCTGCACCGGTGCACTCACGCCAGGCAAGTAGAAATTGCCCTAAATGAGACGTGTCGGCGATTTATATCGGGCTGCTTTAAACCGACTTCATAAACAAAACGTTAGAAGGTCACACCACCTGCCGTACGTAAAAATATCGCAAGCACGATGGAAAAAATAGCCAAGCATACGATTTCAGACCCTCTACGATTACACATCGACCCTGAAAAGGTATAGGAGTCGTAACAGCTTCTTACGCTCCAAGCAGGTCCTAACCACCAAAGATGAGAAGTCAGCTATGGGAAGAGAAGCATCCACTTCCTCCCGATTTCGTTAAACCCCAGAAACATTAGTCTCCCGGACGTGATCTGCAGTGGACTACTAGCCTGTATGGTAAGCATTGAACTAATTGCGAACCTAAGTAGACCACTATTAACACACTTTGGCAAAAGGGGGTTTTAAAGATCGCTCCGTCACACGGAGCGAATGCAACCACTTGCTGGAGTGGCCGAAATTGCCTATTTGCCTTTAGAAAAACTCTATGTGCATCTGTCCATTTCCAAAACATGATCTTTTCTTCGAATGATAAACCAGAATGGTACATTGACTCGGTTTGATCGCAAGTTGTGATTTATATTTAGAGCATAACTGTATAGAATTTAATAAATACAACTTACATCTTGATTACGGGTTTTCTGTTTGCGTTCCACTAACGATGTCAAAGCTTCGGACCGGACTGCTAGCGAGTCGATCCTCTCAACAAGTTGTTGATATGGCGACAATGGTTGGGCACCCATAACAACATGACCTAACTTGGAGTCAATCTTGGCATCTAGCCGAGCATTGCGAATCAAGTTTACAATCCAACATTCAGCCTCATCTGGCTGCATGTTCAAATTCTCAGCTAACATTCTGTAATAAAAACATTGATGAGCAGACCGTTTTTTAAAGATATTTCATATTTTTAGGTTTAATACATACCCAATACTGATGACTTGATGAATGCGGCAGAATGTTTCAAAAATCATAAGTCGAGCATTTTCAACGAACTCTTCTAGACACGCGATCAAGAAGAAGTCAGTCAAAAGCACTGCTTGGCACTGGTTTAATTTCCTGCGTGCAGCTTCAAAGTCAAAGTTCACATAGAGATGCTCTATGAACTCTGTAATGGGGTCCCTATAATATTGTATTAAGACATTAAATATGAAACACATTCAATAGTTATAACCTTGAGAAAATCCATAAACCATAATGAGACTGAGTATTTTATTTACTCAATTATTTACCTATAAGTGTAGGCTTCTTGCTGAATAACTTTAACCAAGTCCTTGAGAGCATTTCTTCGAGAACGGTTAATAATAACAGCAGTCGCCAAATAACGAAGGATATGTGGGCACATTGTTTGAATGGCATTCAAGTACCTGCATCAAAAAATAAATATTTTAATGTAAGTAAAAACATACTCAAACTTACTCGTATGACCGATATCAATACGAAATCAAATTCAAACATTTTTTTTGTTTTAGCGTGATTTGATATTGATATAATGAAGAAGTTTTGTTAGTTACCTCAATTTGGCCGTGTCTATCTATTTATGTAACATGAATTAAAAAAACGGAATACTTACAAGGGTTTGTACAAAAACATTTCGATGATGAGGTCTCGCCCTTTGACGTGGTTGAAAAATACAAAAAGCGACCAGTGCACAAGCCAGGTTCGCTGCTGAAGAGCCTGCATGTTGCTAGCGGTTGCGCCCCCGCCGCCGTTGTCAATAAACTCTCGCAACTTTGTTAAATCGTCCAAAGCGCCATCCCAGTTTTGTACCAAAATCTCACTAGCTAGTTTGCCCCAAAGCACGGATAGGTAGTTCTGAAAGAAAAAAAAAGGCGACATTACAACTACGTTTTTTTTTTTGAATGGACAGGCTCATATACACCCTGTAGCCAAGATTATCCATCAGTAACTTGCTCTAAAATACATCCTTGTGGTGGAAATGCCGTAGGTACACTGTACTTCCATCACTGGCAGGACTCATCTGCCTGGCCTTTTCCCAACTATGTTGGGGTCGGCTTCCAGTCTAACCGGATGCAGTTGAATACCTGTATTTTACTGGAGCGACTGCCTATCTGATCTCCACAAGCCAGTTAGTACTGGGTAATACGATACCCCTCCTTGGTACGTGTAAGAATGGTTGTCGGACTTTTTGGGCCACTGACTACCTGAAACAACTGTCAAAGATCTACAAATGACTGACAGCCGGGACCAACGGCTTAACGTGCTTTCCGAGGCACAGAATGTAATGGGTCACCCATCCACAAACCAACCTAGGCAAGCACGGCTTAACCCAAAGATCGACCCAAGCGGCTGTTATTAATCAGCCACGGGCCCCTCCATCACTGACAGCTCTATAATTGTAGCCAATAAGCCTGATGTAGTGGTAGTGGATCGATCAGAGCGGCGCGTAGTGATTGTTGATATAACAGCCCCGCGTGGCGAGAACCTCGTGAAAGCCGTGAAAGAAAAGCAAATCAAGTATCATCACTTAGCTCGCAAGGTTGTCGACATGCGGGCTGTGTTTCAGCCAATGGCTTAACGACTCGCATTGTTAGGAGGTTTCTCTCTCTGGAGCCCTGACAGCATGTAGCTTGGATGCTGATCCAACACAGCTACCTGTGTCGGGAACAGGGTCCAAACTAGCGGCTATTTTTTTTTAATGTTTATAATGATTTTATATTGTTTTTCATTTAGGAATCGTATTCGCTTTGCGGCAGCAGCCAAACGGATCAGCGAATCGGGTCTGTTATTTGTTTTGTAGTGTACCATCGCCAAAACAGTTAACTGATTATTCGTGCATTTTAGACGCATTGTAATAAGGGTCACGAAGGGTCAGTCACCCGTCAATATTTTTCGAGGCGAGTTTCGGTTTCGAGTCGGCGAATCGCTGCTGACTCGCACTCGCATAACTCGTATCACTCGTATTCGTTATCCGCTCAGTTTTCCGGCGAGTTAGGTATGCGAATTGATTCAAGTTGCGAATGAACTTGATTCGAATCAACTCGTTTAGCCTCTGATTCGAGTTATTCGAATCAGACAATTCGACTCGTAACATGGCTAATATATTATTTTCCCACTGTCTCGACTTTCACTATGCTGCGCATGAACTGCGTTTCCCGCGCCACAGTTAGTAGTCCAAAACGAAAGTGGCTTTGTTTACAGTGCGTTTCAGTGGCGAAGGGTGAAAATAGTATCAGGGGAAGCCGAAGTAAAAAAATGAGAATTGTTTGTGAATGCCTTTTTTAACTCATGTAAATTTACCACGTAAACGACACCCATGATGAAAAATCCAAAAATGTTCGTCGGCGCCATTTTGGATTTTCATTTTGACCTCATTTTCATCATCAACGACCCCAAAAACCACGAAAACGACACCCATTATGAAAAATCCAAAAATGTTCGTCGGCGCCATTTTGGCTTTTATTTTGCCCTCATTTTCATCATCAGCGACCCCAAAATTCACGAAAACGACACTCATGATGAAAAATTCAAAAAATTTCTTCGGCTCCATTTTAGATTTTCATTTTGACCTCATTTTCATCATCAGCGACTACAAAAACCACGAAAACGACACCCATGATGAAAAATCCAAAAAATTTCGTCGGCGTCATTTTGTATTTTCATTTTGACCAATCTTCATTAGTAGCGAGCCCAAAAAAAAAGTGATATCATGTACTATTTACATGATATCACTTTAAAAAAAAAAAAATAGTTGGTACCAAAGTCCATACGATTTTAGTTCTGTTTTCTGACACCCGAGCACCGGCTTATTTGGCGTTACCTGTAGCTTTCTTTGTCTAAGATGGGGATCTTAGACTAAATGTTATGGAGAATGCGTCAGAGCACTCGCATAACTCGTATCACTCGTATTCGTTATCCGCTCAGTTTTCCGGCGAGTTAGGTATGCGAATTGATTCAAGTTGCGAATGAACTTGATTCGAATCAACTCGTTTAGCCTCTGATTCGAGTTATTCGAATCAGACAATTCGACTCGTAACATGGCTAATATATTATTTTCCCACTGTCTCGACTTTCACTATGCTGCGCATGAACTGCGTTTCCCGCGCCACAGTTAGTAGTCCAAAACGAAAGTGGCTTTGTTTACAGTGCGTTTCAGTGGCGAAGGGTGAAAATAGTATCAGGGGAAGCCGAAGTAAAAAAATGAGAATTGTTTGTGAATGCCTTTTTTAACTCATGTAAATTTACCACGTAAACGACACCCATGATGAAAAATCCAAAAATGTTCGTCGGCGCCATTTTGGATTTTCATTTTGACCTCATTTTCATCATCAACGACCCCAAAAACCACGAAAACGACACCCATTATGAAAAATCCAAAAATGTTCGTCGGCGCCATTTTGGCTTTTATTTTGCCCTCATTTTCATCATCAGCGACCCCAAAATTCACGAAAACGACACTCATGATGAAAAATTCAAAAAATTTCTTCGGCTCCATTTTAGATTTTCATTTTGACCTCATTTTCATCATCAGCGACTACAAAAACCACGAAAACGACACCCATGATGAAAAATCCAAAAAATTTCGTCGGCGTCATTTTGTATTTTCATTTTGACCAATCTTCATTAGTAGCGAGCCCAAAAAAAAAGTGATATCATGTACTATTTACATGATATCACTTTAAAAAAAAAAAAATAGTTGGTACCAAAGTCCATACGATTTTAGTTCTGTTTTCTGACACCCGAGCACCGGCTTATTTGGCGTTACCTGTAGCTTTCTTTGTCTAAGATGGGGATCTTAGACTAAATGTTATGGAGAATGCGTCAGAGCGGCCCGCGAAATTCCAATTTTCTTACCTACGTTTTTTGCAATTTGCAGGGCTAAGTTTTATGTTGATAAACATACCAGTCGCGAATGTAAGACGTATTAAGTTCCAGAATTATAGTCATCAAAATCAACATCAATACAACCCTCCAAGTTCAGAGTCAAAGTCAAAGAAGGACTTTGAGCGTTAAAAAATCATCGACTCTTGCGCTTTTGTCATATATATTTGTGTCGTTTGGCGTATAGGACACGCGCTCGCTTGTCACGTATATGTGACAATGGCGTCCAAAAGGTTAAAGACATGACCATTTTTTTGGGGCAACCCTATTTGAACACGTTCACAATTTTTTTTTTTTTTTTAATGTAATTTTCACCTGGTTGTCAAATAGGTGAAGGTCGTTCGTAAGGGGATCCTGTACTAATTTTTTTTTGCATTTTTGTAACGTTTTTGACACTACGTGTAGTGCCTTGTTCCCGAAGGTGAGCCGGTAGGAAAAGACTTCTTAGGTGCCTTCAGGCCTGGTGCGTTTGCATTGCAGTACATATTTGGGGGATGTAACGGATGTGATGATATCGGAACCGGAATTTTTGGATTTAAACTATCGGAATCGGAGGCGGATGCTAAAGAAAAGAATGTGTGAGAAAGTAGGGTTAATTAATTAAATAAAATATGTACTTAATATTATAAAGCAGAACAGTTTGTTTGTTTGGTTGAACGCGCTAATGTCAGGAACTACCGGCTCGAATTGATAAATTCTTTTTGTGTTGGATAGTCCATTTATCGAGGAAGGCTTTAAGCTATATAACATCACGCTACGATTATTAGGAGCGGTGCAGGAATTAAAAATGTTGCAAAAACGGGGATTTTTTTTCCTTTCGTTTTTCTCTCTTATGTGACGCAGACGAAGTTGTGGGGTCAGTTAGTAATACATACATTGCTAATCAGTCTTTTTAATTTCAAATACAAACAATAGAATGCCTGACGAGGCGTTGAAAAAAAAGGCATCGACCGATTGAAAAGTTTCGGAATAGACTCCATATTCACAACGCTTCGATTCGGTAAGTCGTATGTCTATCTCGCTCGTTTTCGTTATGCCAAAAAAGGATAGACAAACGACTTGCCGAATCGAAATTCATTCCGAGCGTTTGTGAATACGGGGGCTGGTATCGGAATATGAGGTTCAAAAACAATCGGAAGTTCCGACTAATCGGAATCGAAATCAGAGGTCCGTAACATCCCTGATTTAGATTATGATGCTCGTTTCATTTTTAATCTATGGTAAGCATAAATACAACCTACTTTTTCTTCATTTGTCAAACTTGAAAAAATAAAAAATACCATGTCATTTACAAAAAATGTCAGCTTCAATAAAATTAATAATTCATAAATTTGAAGCGACTGGTGTTAATTTTAAGTCTTTACAGGCTTCAATCAAATGCGAGGGAAGTTCTACATCTACGACGAAATACAGTGAATGGTCCGACGGCAAATTAGAAGAGAAAAATAAAGACAGTGACAAGTCATCATCACGCTTAGTTGTAAAAGTAGCATCGGGGAATGAATTTGATAAATTTAATTTAGACGCCAGTGCAAAGAAAGTTGATGCACCTGAAACTTTTATATCTAATATTTTGGCGATATCTTCAAAGCATGAGCTTGCTCATAAGTTAGGTGTAAAGGCACACAAAGACAACTACCACGAAGAACAATCAAGGGATCTATTACTATCAAATCAACCAACATTCCAAAGTAATTTAAGTTTCGAGAATGATATATCATTACAGTTTAAGTGCAAATTAAGTAACTCAGGAAATTATTTGAGTCCTTTAGAACATAGCCTTGAGAAAGTGAAAGAGAACAATGCTCGTATTATGGAAAATATACACATGCTCAACAGAACCCTGAATTATACCAAAAAGAAAGAGATTCTTGACATTGTGTGCCCAAAAACAATAAGATCATTTCCTTGTAGTACTTGTGGCAAATGTTTTGTTTATGAAACTGGTTTGAGAAGACATTACTCAATGAGACATGCTCTGATGCAGATGCAACCGCGTTGGCAAGTGGTTTGGACCTGCATTCAGTGTTTTCAGGTATGGCCTCGCCAAGATCAAGCCCTGAAACATTCTAGTGAATGCTGCAAATCAAATAATGCTGATTGTGTCCGTGAGATTAAAACATCTTCTTTGTTGCAATGTGAATTTTGTGAGAAAGTATACACAAGCATTCCCAGATTACTACGACATTCTAAAATTCATACAACAGCCAATAATTATGAGTGCAATGCTTGCGGAATGGCTTTCGTATCATACAAAGAGGCTGAACAACATTGGGCATTATGCCCGTGGATGAATATGTGCTACAGTTTCTCACTGCCAAAACTGTTGCTCTGTAATGCATGTGATCGTAAGTTCAGAAATTATGAACAATTATATAATCACAGGTGAGTGAATTTTTATAGCAAATCACAAGTGTTAAACGGATACATGATTTTATGAAAACTTATTGCTTTTGAGACATAACTAAATTTAAAATTTTATTGTTGTTACAGATATAAAGTGGGTCACTTCATGACCAAACCACACTGTAGTCAAGGCAGTGCTAAATCCCAGGATGTAATGGTTTACCAATGCGAAATATGTGGGCATTTTGATGCTTCAATAGCACCATTGAAAGCTCATAAAAATCAATACCATCCTAAACATGATACGGGGATGCAGTGCAAATTGGTATGAATGTATATTTTTTAAATTTAGCATATAACATGACTTTGGTAAGGATTTTATACAGGGTGTATTTCACCTCATCACAAAGCCGTTAACCAAGCATTCTGTATATCAAACTAAGTAACTTTCCGCAAAAAATATTGCTGGGAAACAACTTTTTTTTTTGAGGTTATAAATCATGTTTTGTGGTATAACTCAATGTAACGCACTCAAAACATTGTGTGGATGGATGGATTGAATAGTACGGAGGTCGTAGAGATATTTAAAGTAAAAATCACGTGACAAAAAGTGGTATTTAAAAAAAAACTTGTAAAATTCTTGCAACTTTGACCCCCTATATCTCCTTAACTAGAAGGTTCCCAGGTATGGTGTAGAACAAAAAAATGATCAGAATGACGAGGAGAACAAGTGCCTTTCGTATTCGTTAAGAGGTGTTTTACACCCTTTATTCATGGTGGATAGTCATCAGCATGCTCCATATAAAAATTGGTAGAATTGTGTAATAAATTAAAAAGCAAAAAAGGAAACAATATTTTCTGCAGCTTTAATGTAGGGTACAAATATCTTATCTTTTGTTCATGTTACTAATTTTAATATTATTAATTTTACTTAGCAGGGTAGAACATTTGAAGATAGTCAAAACTACTATATCTCAAAAGAAAATAATTTCGGTATACAAAATGAAGAGACTGCTAAACCCGAAGAACAATATATTAAATAAATGGATTGAATTGTTCATTAATTTCTGTTATAAAATAAAAATGATTAAATAACAAGGTTTGTTTCATTGATGAACTTCTATTCAAAACATTACTGTTTGAATTATTGCTTGGCTTACATTCGTTGTTAATTTTAGAACATAGTAATGAGAGGCTCTCTTGTGCGGTGCAGCTGGAAATCAGCATCGGATGATATACCTTATATTGCCATCTGGGATCATGCTAAACCTAGTTATTTGGTTTTCTTAGTGTTAAGGTTTTTTTTGTTGTTTTATAATACCATCAAAAGTGATAACCAATTACCATCAAGTCTTACCTTGTCTGTGGGGCTCATGACCAGCTGACAGAAGTAGAGATATGAGGCAGACTCTACGTAGTTACCACACTCATATCGGTATTTGGCCAATCGATACATGCTGTCAATCATCTCAACTTTGAACTGTAAAGTAAGTTATATAAATTGTAAATTGATGAAATAATTTCGTAATCAAACAGTCTACTGCTGTACTTTTAATAATAAATGATTACCTCAAACTCCTTGTTAGTTGTAAGATGGTTGATGAGAGTTTTAGGATCTCTCATAGTCTCAACAGTCTTCATGACATCATCTCTTTGCATGAGTCTTAGCACAGGTTCCACAGCATCTTGGAGCTCTTGCAGTTGGGAAAGGACTACACCCCTTCTTGCTTTAATTTCCTAGAAATTTGATTGTCAGAGGCTAATTTTACCCTAATAATCAACTACTTATTGTTTAATTATAATTAGAATATTGTTAGTGTCCTATTTGAATTTATACAATCATAAATTCAGATTCATTTTTTATTTTATCCGTTGCGGTACATATAACGAGTCAACAGAGTACTTTCATTGAGTTTAAGAAACTTTTTAATGCGCTTTATGTTTTTCAAGTTACACGCTAAAAAAGAGGGCCATGCCAGCCAAACGTTTTCAGCACGGCCCCCTTATTTTGCAAATTTCTTCAAAAGTACAGAGGTACATTGAAAAAGAAACCGGTACATATACTCCTAGAGTCGAGTACATTGCATTGGTGAACACCCAAAAGGCAGATTCTGGGGGGCCGAGCCAGGCAAACGTACATATTTTTTTATGAAGGATGACAGTACTCGCCACAGACTCTCGGATCAGCTAAGTATGCTGCGGGTTATCTTGTGTATATGCCTTCTAAGATTCAATGAAATCCAGAAAACTTGTGAGGTCAGACACCAAACACTTCACCATTTTTTTTCTTTTCTCTAAGTCCATTCAAATGAAGGAATTCACTTGACAAATTTATCAATCTGTGAGAAGTACTGTAGATGAAAACTAATTAATTGGGTATGTATTGTTTTGAGACTGCCATATAATTATCAATGAAACTTGAAAACCACAAAAAAGTAATAAAAATTGTTTACAATCTTTCATCCTAAGACATTGTTTCCTAAAACAATGCAGGTAGACTTTAAAATTAAAAACAAGCTACATAGTTGTTCCATTTCTGTACACCTTCACCTTATTTCATAAATATTTATTTTGCCACAATCATTATTATGATAGGCACATTAATTTGAATTGTTTACAAACTTGTTTTGAACACTTAACATACCTCAGGGGTATCCTCATCAGGGTACAGCATTTTTCGGATATCAATAACATAATCAATCATGTTAGTTTTGCTAAGAATCTCTAACTTAGCTTGCAGGAGCTCTGATTGATCATAAGTCTGAAAGCAGAAATGTATACATAAAAATCTAGTGTGTGAAATGGGCTATCTGGACTGATAAACCACTTATTTACAGTAGTATTTAGAAAAGAAACAGGTTAACTTTTGTAACTCACCTCTTTAGCAGCTAAAAACTCAAGCAATGGGAATACCAAATGTCGATCTAGGTATTGACCTATTTTAAATGTTAGGTCAAATTTAGAATAACTCATTGTTGCGTTTTTATTGTTCACGGTCTCCAAATATAAAAATCTGTACTCGTGAAAGTTATAATCATGCCCGATGGCATGGCAAGGAAGAAGTGACAAATTGACACCTCCACAGTCCACATAAAACTACGGCTTTACTTAACGTTTGACATTCAAGTTATTGTCATCTTCGTCTTTCCTTTAGTAACTTCTATGCTGCATTTCTTTCTAATGCTTCAAAGTCAAGCATTTGCATTGAGATGGAAATTTATAACCTCAAAATATCCGCTTTGCGGCCTGCATAGAGATGCCCATTGGTTGGCGTTTACGGAAACGGAAATAGTAGTGATGCCTTAGCCCATGTTACGCGACTATTTTTCAGCTTCTTTTAGGAGAGGAATCGCAGTAAGCTTAGTGGATAGTAGATGTGCTCGTGGCTAAACATTTCTTATTTATAATTGTCACGGGCGACTATCGTTAACAAACCATGCTTCCTCCGTACCTCGGAAAACACGTTAAGGCTGATGCTTCGTGGTGGCCCGTGAATTTCAAAATTTTTGACGTTTTTTGCAATTTGCAGGCCAGTGCTAAGGGTAGATAAACGAATTTTCGCGGTCAAAGTCGTTCCTCGACTTTTATGAACTTTGAGGGTTGTATTGATGATTATAATGCTGTAACTACATACGTCTTACAGTCGCAAACGATCTTTTTAACTTCATACAACCTGCCACTGACCTGCATTTGCAAAAAACGTGAGAAAATTTGAATTTCGCAAGCTACCCTGACGCTTCCCTCTTAAGTAGTTGGCCCGTTCTTCAGCAAATGACATCGTGCAATGGCAGGGTTTTACACGAGAGCCGAGGCTCGAGGTGTTTGTTATAAGGTAACACTGCAATGGGTCACCAGGTGTTACATCATCATCATCATCAGCCTATAATGTTCCCACAGCTGGGACAGTACGGATTGCTAGATGTCACGTCTTCGATTTTTTGTCTATGGAGCTTGGACATTGACTAAAAAGCACCTATTCAATCCATGCACACCCAAGAAAACAAATTAAAAAAAAAAGTTTTGATAACTGTGTGTGTTTCGGAAATTGAAAACCTTTTCTCAATTTTGTGAATGTTATTGAATTAAAGAATAATACCCCTTGGCGTATTTATATTTAATTACTGGAGATCGTAGTACCATTATACAAAGTACACGCTATAGTGTTTGCCGCGGTGCGGCCATTCAATAGAATGGTGGAGTCCAAAATGGCGACTAGCGCGTTGGATTTGGTGGGTGCGTCATAAATAGATGCGGTGCATGTGTCTTCAATGGCTATAAATAGAGGATTTGAATTAGAATGATTGCATGAATTGCAATGAAAAATGTCAAACACAGTCATAACTAATTATACGGATCTCAATGGACCTTCCACAAAAGCTGATAGTTCTGTTGTTGTTATTGTAAACAAGGATGGATCTCTGTCTGTTGATCAAAAATTACTTGGTACATTGATGGGTAAGTTTCATATTATAATCTTTGATCTCTATGTAAAGTA
Source organism: Xestia c-nigrum (assembly GCA_916618015.1). Lineage (NCBI taxonomy): Eukaryota > Metazoa > Arthropoda > Insecta > Lepidoptera > Noctuidae > Xestia > Xestia c-nigrum. Next base: position 10,420,351 of record OU745245.1, read on the forward strand.
GCTCTCAAGCGCATAGTAAATTAGCTGGAGTCTTACGAAGTTGGTAATCGCCATACATCCAATTTATAGATGCAGAATAAATTGTTTGCACTAAGCTCAAAGAAAAAATAATCTTCTCAGTCGTAAGTTAATTATTTATAATATAATAATTCCTGTTTATTAACATTGTTTGAATAGGTCATCTGATATTGTTTCTTTTAAAACTTCCATTATACTTGTAATTTACTAAACTTAATAAGTTTTGGCGCCAAAACGATCTAATGCACATCTACAGATTACATGTCAACAATAAAAGCTATTTTGTTGTTTCACAGCTCTTTGTAGATAATAATGCAATCATCAATCACTGTTTCAGGTACTGATGGTTCTCAAAGCACTGGTATTAGTGTAGTACGGGTTGGTCATGAAGGCAAACCTGACGATGCTACTGATTCTGACACTGATGATGAGAAAGTGCCTCATGTGACACTTTCAGTGGATAGTTACTATGATGAGCCCAACAGCATCATAAAATATGGTAAGAAAAAAAAATCTTTGCAGTTATTTAATTACTTACTTATTTTAAACTTCAATACAATTGTTACTCTTATATGTTTACAGATAGTGGAGCTGAAATGTTACAGTCGTTGAGGATAGAAACAAGGGAAAACAGTTTAGTTGGATTCCAAAATGACCACTGTTATACACCCCTCAAATCACCAAGCCATTCCTTACCACAAAGTGACAATGTACCGACTTATGATGAATCAGTTATTGAAATCAAACACGCACCACCACCTAAACCTGTTCCCAGTTCTAAGAAAATTATTATTTTGGAACAGCAAATCATACCAAAAGGTAAAAAGATCATCATAAATCAATCAACTGAAGCTCCTATTGTACTAAAAGGGAATGATATATTACACAAACCACTGCCTGTTTTAATTAAATCCAAGGATACCAGAGAGTTAGATAAGACTCCTGACGCATTACAAAAGGATGATGACAGTACTGAATCCTCTTCCATTAGCTCATCTGGTGATAGCATACCAGACAGAGACTCTGATTCTGATTACAAAGACACTAAAGATAGAACAGGCTCCCTTAGACTTAAGAAAACCAAATTAAAGCCTCGCATATTAAAAACTGCTGCAGCATCTAAAGTCTCAAAACTTGAGTCTAAGTTGATTACTAAACTGAAACCTGCCAGAAATATTATAAGAAAAGAAATCAAAGAAAAGCTACAGCACAAAAATATTATTGAAAAGAAAGATGCAACTGAACTGGATTTGGAAAGCCTCTTGCCTTCATCTAAGATATCAACTGTTGTCACACCTGGCAATGAAATTAGCAAAGTGGTTTTGAAACAGTTACCAAAGCCCATTAAAAAAGAAAAGAAAACACCAGCTCATGTTACAGCTCTTTTGTCAGATATGACCTCATTATTCTCCACACCAGATGTTATAAGAAGGGTTTCTACTGATGGAAAGGGTCCTCCTAAAACACCAACAACTGAAAAAGACTCATTGTCTTTTACTGACAAGAAAACTTCTATTGCATCTAAGGTTTTAGATCCAAATGATGGAAAGGTTGTAGATAATAGTAAAGTGGACACTGCAGAAAATCTCAAGCCTATTGTGCACAAAACTTATTTAAAACACAAAGAAAGAGTTATTCCGCCTGAAAAGGCTAAACCTTACGACCTTATCCCTCAAATAGATGATGCAAGCTTGGCTCAAATACTTCAAGATACCACAGGAATATCTAACCCAGTTAAGAGTCAACCAAGTATTTCTACTGCTGGTGCTATGAACAGTCCCGGTTTAGCAGGTCCTTTATCACCTACTTTAGACTTGTTGGGTGGACTACAGCCTGAAGAAGAAGGCTTGACAGAAGATTTCTTAATGTCTGTTGCTCAGCTAGTGGCAAGCTCAGAGAACTTACAGGAAGTAATAGATAAACAAGTGCTGGGGAAGGTAGATTCAGGACCTATTAAGTCACTACAGACAGGTCAGTCTCCACAAACACCACAGCAACAATCGCAGGCAAATAATTTGTACACACAATCTCTCTCAAAGTCAGTGCCGAAAGCTATACCCGTACGAAAAGATCCAATAGAGATTGTACGACGTGATGGCCGAGTGATTACGCTTCCACCGATCGAGGCGCCAGCAACACGTTCCTCAAAACGTAAAAGTCAAATGGAAACAGCAAATATCCCTGAACCACCACCACCAGTCGTAGTACCTCCAGCTCCTGAAGAGCCAGCACCAACAACTCCTGAACCACAAGTACTGACTGTATCAAAGCAATATATCAACAAGAAACTTACAACTAAGAAACAGGAACAGCCATTACCTAATCCTGTTCTTGAAAAGAGCAGCACATCTGCAGAATCCCAAGAAAGTTGGAATTCTGAAGATGATCCCAATAGGTATGTGTAACATCCATAAAAATTGTAGCCCCTTTTTTTTCGGATGGGAAATCATCGAAAGACCCCTCCCACTCTGGGTGGAGTGGGAGGGAAAGTCAGACTAACTGACTAAAACCCATCCATGTTCCTTCTTAGCCCTTTGTGTTCCAGGGCCACAATATCTCTTTTGAACAGTTCTGCAGTCAAAATTGTATCCCCTGAGGAATATTTTTAGCATACCTACTTATACTGACTTGTTACTTGAACCAGTAAATATAGATTGTAGTACTATATGAGTTATATTATTATTTAAATATGTTTATATGAATTGTAATTTCAGACTATGGTGCATATGTAAGCAGCCTCATAATAATCGCTTTATGATATGTTGTGATGGTTGTGAGGACTGGTTTCATGGAAAATGTGTTAATATCACTAAAGCAATGGGGCAACAGATGGAGGAACAAGGCATTGAGTGGAGATGCCCAAACTGCATCAAGAAAGCAAAGCCATCAGCTAAAGCCTCCAAACAAGTAAGTACCCACACATGAACATCAATCACTTATTAAATTGTAGTATTTCCCATAGTCCCACAGACTATCTTGTCAAAATTCTAAGACCCAAGAAATTGATGGGGTGAACGCACACTTATCAGAGCCGAAAGAATCGAATTTTAGAATTACTTGTATGAAATTCTATAAAACCTCGCACACTTATCTGCATTGAATCGGACGAATCAATAACGGTATACGAATGAGAGAATGTTTCTTTCGGCGCGGTCGGTTCTTTCGGCACGGATAAATGTGCGTTCACTTTAAGTAATACTAAACAAATCAATATCATGTTTTCAAAGTTATCCGTCAAGTGGACCAATGAATGTGGGCTATGGTGGCTATCACTCTTGAAGCAAATTAGGTGTCCCAAACTGCTCAAAATGTATGCAAATATTAGGGAGCAAAAGGTGCACATATGCTCATGACAAGAGTATTGACTGTTATGCTTATTGTGTGGAAGTGTTTATTTAACAAGCAGTTAGTAATGACCTATACCAGGCGCAGTAAGCGCCTGAACAGACTAATATCCAAGGATAGCATTGTACGGATAAATTCTATTTCGTCGTGTTTATTGTACTGGTTATCCTGGGACGACTATAAGCAAGGTTTATTAGACGAAGCCAGTGTTGGCTGGCCACTGACCTCCGCTCGCGTGCCCCGCACCAGCGCGAGGACGCGTGTAGACACATAGTTACGTGCTAGTTTATCCGTGTAGCAAAACGTGAGCACACCACAAGAATAATCCAGAAATTAAATAAATCCATTGGTCTAATCTAAACAACACGGGCCAGGCCAGTGCTGGCCTGTCTGAGGACGGACGCTTTAATGGCTTCATCTAAATCTGGCTATATTCCTTACAATGTTAAGCAAGGTTTAGACAACGCTGGTGATAACTGCCAGGCCAGCGCTGGCTGCTAGCACTAGTGGGAATCATCCAACTTCATTACTTTTATCCAAACAGATTTTCTGTCTTGTGGAATTTTGTGTATGAGTATTACATTCGCCTAAATAAACATATAATATGTATATCAAGGAGAATGAAATACTCCACTTGAGTTTTTATTCAGATCACTATCAAGCAATCAAGAAAAGAACAAATAAAGCACCCACAGACATTTACTAGTCAGTATTTCATTTTTAAAAGGCAATGAGTGCCAACTCCGTATAGCTAAAAAAAAGCTTCCTTTCACAGCGCCATCTATTTTTTTTTTTTGGAAGCCGACCCTGAAAACTTTGTTTTGTCCAACTGAACTGAAATTGGTGGCACTTTACTGAAGCACCAGCGACTGGCGTGATGCGTTTACACGCGTCCTCACGCTGGCGCGGGGGCTGCGGGGCACGCGCCAGTGCTGGTCGCCAGCCCTGGATTGTCTTGAAAAACTGTTTAGGCCAATAACAAGCCAGCCGTCCGGGGCCGCGGTATCTCTTTCGAACAGGCCCGCAACCCCGGCAGGCTAGCCATCACTACCTTCATTTCCAATTTCTCCTGTATTATACTTGAAAGACTTTTTCAGGAGGGTGCTGTTTGTAAAACTCTGTGATAGCCAAAAAGTAATGGCGGTTTTAGTTCCAACTATTACCATGTCATTTGAGTGATTTGATACTTACTCAGTGACAGATGAAAATCCTCAGTCACATGGTATAAAACCATGAAAGTTGCCATAGCAACATTACTGTTATAATACCAGTAAAATGACATGTCAATTACGATATGATAATTTTCAGGTTCATGCAACACAAAGTAAAATTGAAAATGAACAAGCAATTCCAAGTCCTGAATTGAAATCACCAGTCCAAGCTGCTATCAAAGACACAAAGACGAATTGCATAGTATGCAAGAAGGCAGCAAGGGCTAGCAGTATTTACTGCAGTAACTCCTGCATATGGAAACATGCTCAAGACTCTCTGGGAAATCAAAGCCCTTCAACTAAAGGAGATGGTGAACCTGGTAAACCTAGCGAAAAACAAAAGGCTGAATCTAGAGTAAGTAATAGCTATATTCTAACTACTTATACCGTTTATTGTTGCGACTACCTCGTAGGTCTATTGGTCGCACGCACTATTGCTGAGCATAAGATCCTGGGTTCCATTCCCAGGTTGAGTAAACCATAATTGCGTTTTTCGTTTGTTTTCCGTCCTTATACCTGGTTGATGGCAAGATGCTCGCCCCCTATTACATGTGACTTAAACATACTGGTGAAATGTGGGTGTACTATGGGTGTCCATTAATCACGTGATGTTTTTTTAGCAATTTTTAACCCTCACGGCTCACCCCATTGTGATACGCGGTGACGTTTTAGATTACCCCTCCCCCTACCCAAAATCGAGTGTATTTTTTGGTATTCAAAAATAAAAGCAGAATAATAATATTATCTACATATAACTAGGTTAACAGGTAGTCTAATTTAACTCTGGAAAATTAAGCATCGGCATCGTGATAAAAATGTGTAGACAGAAAATTTTGAAATCGCATGTTCAACGAACAATAAATACACGTGATATCTCACTACACCTACAACCCCCCCCCCCCCCCGCCCCTCTAGTGATATTTCGTGTTTTTTTCCGAATCCTCTACACCCCCCCCCCCTCTTTTTGAGCTTCACGTTATTAATAGACGGCCCCTATTTATATACACCTATGCCTTTCGCGGATTAGAATAATTATGAGTGTTTGACACTTTCGGATAATGTATAAAACCATTGAAACCCTGGTGTTTGCAGGTTATAGTTTATGAACGCAAATCTGGTAGGTTGCTGGCGGGCAGCAATGCTCCAACTGCAGAAAACTTAAAAGCATGGTTGCAACAACATCCAACATTTGAAGTTGTACGCCCTGGAACCCTAAGTACAATTAAACCAGGACTTGCTAAGAAGAAGACTCCTGAAACAACTAAGGTTCAGACAACTCTTAACTTTGAAAGGATACCCAGGAAACCTGCTGAACAGTCAACACCTGTGCGCACACCCCACGCAGAGCCAAAAGAACGGTCTATTAGACTGATATCGGCACCTAAAGAAGAACCTAGAGCTAGTCCACAACTCAAATCTCCTGCAACTCCAAAATCTCAGCCATCAACATCATCGTCATTGAACGACACTCCAAAGGCCAGCACATCCACTGCTAGGCCCGCAATAATGACTAGGAAACTGATACGGACCCCTAGTAATCATGGCCAGACAACACAAAATAAGGTATGTTTTGATTGACAGAAGTCAATGTAATAACTACAACTGATAGCCATCTTTTCTATAAAAAAGCCTATTTTTGTTGTTTCCACCTGTTGTTTATTCCTGATACATATGCAATGGAAGCAATAGGTTGAGCAGACAAGCGAAAAATTTGAAGAAACCGCAAGTTGTTTTTTGGTTCATTTGATTACGCCTATAATATTTTTGAATATATTTTTTTTCTAAATCTTTGATTCCTGTTCTTCGGAAATATTTTTAAGTCATTGGAATGGCGAATTCCATATAATCTAGCCATGTTAATATGTCGTACATGGCGTCAGCTTTATGACTTATTTCCTTATACATCGTTAACTACGTGACCAGTGTACCCATTAATCCCCAACGTTTATACGCCGTCTCTCAACAGGAAGTTTGGAATTTTTCATACGAACTTTCCAGGTTTTCCCCCCCACACAGCCTGATTTTTTGAAAAACCGTTTGGATATTTTTCTAATTTGAATTTTAGGTTACCTAACTTTCGAATTAATTGAACTTACATAGGTTTACCTACAATTTTCTAATGTTGTCGACTTAGGCACTAGCTTGTTTACTAATTTGGTAATCAGATAGGAATTGTCTAATATAGTAATGTTAACCTTGAACGTGTTTGCATTTTGATTATGAAGCTGAGATGGCGAGTTTATGATAATTGTTACGTTACAGGTGCCTTCAGTTTCGCCGTCGACGTCGCGTCGGAAAGACTCCCACAACCGATTGAGAATGTCAAGTGGTGAACCAGTCAGGGATAATGTGCGGAAAGCTTTACAAGAACAGTTGGCTATTCGAATGGCAGAAACCACTGGACCAAAGTTTACTGACTCTGAAATAAAACAATTTGCTTACGACACGGAACTTGAGTTGCACGAGCTGTTCAGAGATGTGGGGATGAAATACAAGGCTAAATACAGATCACTAATGTTTAACATAAAAGATAGGAAAAATCTGACTTTGTGGGAGAAAATCTGTGATCATTCTATAACGCCTAAACAACTCGTAAGCTTTCATTATTTATCTTGAATACAATGCTATTCTTCATTTTTTTTTTTATAATCGCATAAAATGAGATTTTATTATTTGTGTAATGTTTATAAACAACCAAATTTTCAGGTTCGCCTGTCTCCAGAAGAGTTGGCAAGTCAAGAGCTGGCACAGTGGAGAGATAAAGAAGCTAAGCATCAATTAGAACTTATTAAAAAATCTGAGTTAGATCTTCTAGCTGCTAGCAAAACTTACGTCCTTAAAACACATAAAGGAGAAGAGGTAATGGAAAACATCTTCATTACTAATAGTCGGTCTTATTATCCTTTGCTTTCTAAGAAACATAGCTAGACGATTTTTTTTTCAAACTGCTCTAGGGTGCGTGTGTTAACATTAGGTATGTTTACCCTAATTAAATTCGAATCAATCAACGATGACGAGTGATTACCTACTGACTTATTTTTGCCCAGGTGATGGAAACTAAAGAATCTGTATCAACTGAACTGGATCCAAATGTACCTGTCGAAGATGTAGTTACAGCATTAAATGACTCAACAGTTGGTCCTGATGTTCTATCGAAAGAAAAAACACCCGAAAAGTAAGCTATTAATTTATATATTTTCAAGTTCCAATTTATAGTAATTGTTCTCGTTGTTTGTTAACATACATTTTTTTTCGTTACATTAGCATCAGTAAGGGCGAAGAAGAAGATAAGAAGTACAGCAGTAAAAAAAGAAATCGGGAAGATAGCAGTTCTGGTCGTTCGAAAAAAAGCAGGCGTGATTCAAAACGTGATTCTGACAGGAAATCCAGGTCATCTAAAAGAAGATCAGCTTCTAACGAAAAGGAAACACGAAATGAGCAGAGAAGGTCAACACGGAGGTCAGACAAGAAGTCTAGTAGAGTCAGATCAATATCTAAAGATAGATCTAAGGAATCTAAAGATAAACCTGAGCCTAATGAGCGACCGCGGCGTAGATCATCATCGAGAGAGAAACCCAGAAGACGGTCTAAATCACCAGGACGAGAACGGTCACGTTCCAGACGACGCTCTCCTTCTCGGGATAGCCCTAAGCGTAGGAATTCGTCGCGTTCCAAACGCCTTGCCAGCAATGATGAAAAGTTGAAGCATCGGTCCAGATCTCAAGATAATGTTTATACTAAAATTAAAAATGAGTAAGCATCCATTTCGTACCCAACTTATTATGAAATCCAGACGAATACCAATTTATATTATGTATGTCTTTAGTTCCACAGATTCGGATTCAATAGAGAGGCCAAAATCAGCGATGCTGAAAGAAGCTCACCCGGAGTACGATCCTCATGAACCAATGATAACGTCGGCATTTTCAGAAGAAGACTTACGGAAATCTAGAGAAGACGTATTCGAAGAAAACTTCAGGAATGATATGAGTCATTTTGAAGCCGAGTATGATCCCTCCAAGTCTTTAATTGAGTCTAATATAATATTACCTGAAACAAGGTTTCAAACAAAGCAAGATAAAACATCGGGTGAGTAATTAAACTAGAAGTTTAGTTTCTAATACTAACTTTTGTTTTTTTTAACACAATTATTTATAACTATTGATTTTATTTGTAGAAGCCGAAAGCGACCAAGAACCAAGTAGTACAGTTGACAATTCTGCAGCGACCGTGTGGAGTGGATGTATTAACATGGTGGATGTGGCGCGGTTCTATGTAGCTGCACATGAGGTGGGTTGCTCTTTATCTACTAGCTTTTGCTCGATGCTTCGCTCCCATTATGTATGGAAAATAACACACGGGAACGTTTTAAATTTAGCCTTTAGCACTCGGGGATAAAGTAGCTTCCCGTTAGTGAAAACAGTTTCGGAATCGGTTCAGTAGTTCCGAAGATACCCCCTACATACAAACAAACTTTATTAGATTTCAGTCGAGAATATGCCTCAAATTAATTATGTTATTCCACCATTTTACCCTTTACTCAATTTCAGGTATCAGGCAGCTCTGTGGACTTGGAAGAAGATCTTAGCACAGAACTAGATATTGTTGGAAGAATAAATCCCGACACTGTATGGGACTATATTGCAAAAATGAAGAAAACAAGTACTAAAGACATTGTTATTCTGAAACTTCAAACGGCAAATGATGAAGAAAAAATGCAATACATTGCCTTATATAGTTATCTAAGTAGTCGCAATAGGTTAGTAGTATACAGATGTACTTACAATGGATTACATATTATTTTTTATATGAAAATAAAAACCATCCTCATCCTTATGTTCCTACCTATTTAATTTTATTTTCCTTTCAATAAAATAATAAACACGTTACCCTCACTGGCAGTTATATTTTATGTGGAATTTTCATATTTTAGGTTAGGCGTAGTAAAGGCGTCGAATATGATGACCGTGAAAGATTTCTATATAGTACCACTACCGGCAAACACAACGTTACCGGCGGTTCTCCTGCCTCTCGACGGTCCAGGCATCGGAGAAATTAAAACACATCTCCTAATTGCGATCGTAATTCGGCAAAGGAAGAAGCGTTTGGCCACCAACATTCCTGCTGATATTGTTCCCGCTAAGGTCAGTTCATCGGTGGAAGAAGATTTGTAAATACAGAATTAATAAAATAATAATAATTCTTCTTTGCATTTATTATTTACATATTTGGATGTGTAGTGAAACATTTGTAAATAAACTACTGTTGTCTACTAACATACCCTTCCCACAACCACTTCCTTCAATAAATACCTGTTTAAATTTAGCACATATTTATTTTGAAAATCTATTGATGTTACGTAGGTGGCACGTGAGTCCCGCAAGCGCTCATACACACCGCCGGCGTCGCCACGTAGACGACCACAGCTTCCGCTGCCAGCATACACTTCAACAACTCTCTCGACAACTGTCAAGGACAAAATTGCTGCTTCTTTAGGTATTATAAATTGCCTGCTATGGTTAAAGTATTATTTAATTTCAAAGCGACGTATAAATTCGAAAAACGTGTTAAACATTACTGTTACTGCTAGCCTGCATCATCCTACTGCTGGGCAATTATTTCCAGTTGTTTAACATTATAGGAAATAACAATGTTAGTTACTCAAATGTATTATTGTATTCGGCAGTGTCTGCGGATGATGAGGAACCGTATAGTCCGGGTTCGACAAGTAGCAGCGGCAGCGGACCTTCGTCATCAGGTCCGAGCCTAGCTTCCAACACTCTTAGAAGTAAAATGGAAGAGCTCAACAGGCAGATAGAAGAACAGAAACAACAAATTCGTAAAATGGCGCAAGCAGACTCTTCTATTGGCGAGGTAGGTAATTATTTTGTAGATATGGTTGAGCATCTTAGTGAATCATGCCTACGCCTAAATTCAAGACTAAACTATGTGACTGAACCAAGAATCCTTTTACTTATAAAATGCAAAATTGTTAACAGGACGAAGCATACTCTCCGTCTCGGCCCATGACTCCGCCTCCAGTTCAAAACGTTCCTTTGGCTGACATTGCCTTGCCATCCAACCTGCAAGAGATTCTAGCGACAATCAAGCAGAGGTCGGAAACCACTTCTACAGACGTCGACATGCGAATGACTTTACCATAATTCATAAAATTGAATACAAATGAACAATAACATCATCTGCCTATGCATTTCCCAAATAATTGTTGGGACTGGCTTAGCAAAAATGTACATAGAGAGTTATTATCTGATTTTGGGGTTTATTCACAAACGCTGATGCTTGAGGGTGATCTGTTTTGTTTTGACTATTCTCATGAAGGAGCGTTTATGAATACACACCTTAATTGTAAGCACAATGTTTATTTGCAGTGCAAACATTTCTGTTTTTCTGAATACTATTACAGCATTTTATAGAGCTGTGGTTACATATTACTGGAAATGTCTCCGTTGATAATTTATATTTCTACTTTTGTAGATTATGACAATTGATTGCATTATCCTAAAATTTTATTAAGTTAAATTTTAGTTAGCTTTAGGAACCATAGGTTTAGATTTTTTTTTATAAACTGAATGTGCAAAGCATATTACAATATTTTTGTGCAATAGGTTACGACACATGAATTCCCAGTAGTACATTATGCAATTAGACAAATGAGGTGCGCATGAAAGAGAAACTTATTGTTGAATGAAGTTAAAATTAGGTAAGTACAGTGTAAAATATCGTAATAGCCTATTGTTTTTACTACGTATTTATAGTATGTTCGAAATAATTAGTGTACAAACTTAGAATATGATTAGTTGTATCACAATGATTTTACATTTTTCTGTTTAAATCTGATTACATTACAGTTAAATAAAATAAAGACATGTTTCAATTGGTATTTTATATATTTTCGTCGTCATACAATGACCTCTTAGATTTAAGTTTCTTTTCTTTAAATGTTAGTGAGTTCAGTTTCTTTTCTTGAAATGCTAATTTGTTAAGTTTAGAAAGATTAAAGTTTTTCATAACTACATTCTGTAACTTTGGATTGTTCTTCAATCTTTTCTGCATAGCCAATATCTTAGTTTCCATAAGCTTTCTCCTTGGAATGTGCCGCAATGAAAATTCCCAATCAGCAGTCAGCTTCAAATCTAATAGAATGGGTACCATGTGATTGATATTTAGGTTTTTCTTGGATCCTGGAGCCCATTCAAGATACCTATCCAATGGTAGCTTTGCCATCCTTATTCCATCTCTTTTCGCTTTAGCTAGCGAGAGTGGTTCATTATTTACCTGCAAGAAAGAGAATAAATGTGTGACAAGTGAATATTTCATTTAAAATTTCACCATCTCAAATTAGTTTTGCAGCTTAGGGTATGTAAGGGGTGGCGCGTTCGTGTTCCACGCGCGCCTCAAAGAGATGTCAGCAAAGGAGAGGGGCCCGCAAGGGCCGAAGCCTGCCGGGGTTGCGGGCCTGTTCGAAAGAGATACCGCGGCCCCGGAACGTAAAAGGCGAGGAAGGAACATGGATGGTTTTTAGTCAGTATGAGTCTGACACTCCCTCCCGCTCCGCCCAGAGTGGGGGGGGTCATTTGATGATTTCCCATCCTTAAAAAAAAAAAAAAAAAAAAAAGGTATGTAAGGGGTCTTCCATAAATTACGTGAGATGTTTAAGGGGGGAGGGGGTTGAGTCAAATCTCATCTAATCTTACGTTGGAAAGAGGGGGGGTCTCGGCAAATATCACGCAATTTTTTTTCTGAATTGAAACAAAAAAATATTATACTATTTTGGTCCATTTAATCCAGATTGCACATGTTTAAGATTTAATTTGTAAATGTTTTACTCGACTCAGTGCATGCTCTTACTAATTTAAAATGAGTTATCAAGATGTTTATAACACATACGTCAAAAGATCCGTTTATAAGACGAAGCACCCACATTTTGAAAAATCTCACGTGAGTTTGGGGGATGGGGGAGGGGTTTGAATAAAATCTCACGACATCTCACCAGGGGGGGAGGGAGGGACAGAAAATAAAAAAAAACACCTCACGTAATTTATGGACGCCCCCTAACCCTTTACACCCGATGGATTTTTATTCCGAAAACGTCTATGTCATGGTTTTTATAGCATCCGGTACAGCCTTAGAAGCTAAGAAAAAATATTGAAAAAAATCTCAGGTTTATAGTTAACCCAGGAGTTAACCCTCACGATCGTGAGTTTTAGGTACAATTTGACTACTCACGATCGTGAGGGTAATTTAAATAGAACGTTTATCTTGATAGTTGGGTGGAAAATGAAACTAATATATAAATGTTTGGGAGCTTATTACTTTAATCAGTCATTCTAGAATCAGTCCACATTATTAAACTTGCTATCTAATCCTTAATTCTTAAAAAAACAGCTTTGGTAACAAAAGTCATAATAATTCTTTAATTTTTTTTAACAAAACAAGAAAACTTCTAAAACTTAACTAATTAATATTATTTAAACACGGTAAGGAACTATGAAAATTATGGTTTTTGGTGATAAGACTTAAAACAGTCTTTTCCACGCGAAATGCACAAGTATGTATCACATTTTTCGCATCGTATCTTCGTGCGGCTGCCACAAGTTTCATGTCGACACATTCTTGGGGCTTTTATTTCGTCAAACACCGGAAAATGATCGTAACCGTCATATCTTTTTGCCTCAGAAGGTTTGTTTGCTGGCCTGTAGTGTCTTCGAATTAGAAAATCATTTTCCTCTGGCGGAGCATTTTCAATATCACTGGACGTTCGGCGTTCTTTGGATGGAATACTTGATAATCCGTCTGCTATATTTAGACGAAAATCTAACAAGGGCAAAATGTCTTTCCTGAGTAAATTATTTGCTTGGCAATCATTGCGATACAGCCGCCATGAGTTTACAATGGCCAAATCAAGAAAGTGGATGAGTACCTTCAGCGTCCATTTTTTAGTTTTAATAAAAGTTCTGTAGTACTCCATCTGCTGGTCGAGTACATCTACTCCGCCCATGTGTTGATTGTAACGCTCAATAACTTTAGGAGCGGAAACATCCACGTAAGTTTTTGTGCGTTTATCCCAACGTTTTACTACAGATGAAATGGACGACCCGGTGCAGTTTGATGCCATTAAAACAGATTTGTTATCCTTCCATTTAACAATAACTGTCGGTTTGCACACATACTCTTGACTTTCACCTCTAGCCATCCTAGCATCAGTTTTAAATTTAATTGCAGCACGATCAGGGATTCTATTCATCATAATAGTTCCAGTACTATGAAGATTTCTCTTGTGCATCTCTTCGATCAATGCGACAGTAGTAAAATACCTATCATGGTAGATACAGCTTCCAGGTGGGACACTCTTACTCAAATGGAGAACCACAGAAGGCCCCAGCCCGAGTGGAGAGTCTCCAAACATGGTTTTAGCCCCCTGATAAATGTCAAAGTCAAGCATCAAGCCTTCACTAGTGGTCAGTACAAAGTTTTTAAGTCCAACAGGGCGTGGCTTGTTTCTAACTACTTGACGCAGACTGCACCTACCAGTGAATGGCACCATTTGTTCATCTATCGAGTAAAACCCGGGGACTCTTTCAAGTTTGTTACAAGTAGCTTTTACTTTATTTATCATCGGCTGTACTTTCCACAATGGATTGGTTCTTTCACTTGGCGGAGCTTCGTCTGAATCTACAACATGCAGGGCATTGCGGATAGTTAAAAATTGGTCACGAGCCATTTGCTTCGTAATAACCTCTAATCTTAATCCTGTTCTCCAGTACATTGGGATTCGAGGGTAATGAATACATCCAATTATAATGTGAATCGATAATACTTTGGCTATATGAATTGCAGTAGTTTTAAGTTCGTGACCTGTTTTTCTGAGATGATACAAGTTTGTGCACCTAGATATTTCTTCAAAAAATTCTTTATCAAAATAGTCAGAAAAATATTGCATCGGTGTCCTTACAGGAGATACTGGCAGCGAAGGATAATCGTGGGAAGAATCTTGAAAAGGTACCTGTTTCCAGACCCGTTTCCGAGGAGCTGGTTGCGTAGGTCTATGGCGGCGTTCAGCTGTTGAAGGTGCAGGAGTGACAGGGTGAGGGTTTGGTCCAGGATCCGACTCAGGTTCTTCTTCGGTTTCTATGCCAGAGAATATTTCCTCGAAATTGAGATCTTCCAGGACATTAGATTGAAAATTGTCATCATCTTCATCAAAATCCTCAATTTCGGAATGGTTTCCATCACCCAAGATTTGCAAAACTTGATCGTCATTCAAGTCTCGTCCTAAAAACAAGAAAATACACACATTTTTAAATTTAATTCAAGCACAATCAATAAATAACGGTCTCCAAGTTTTGAATTATTTCTTGCACGTGCAACCGAAGCCACACGATCGTAGCAGTCAAATTTTACGACGAAATTGGAACCAAATTACAATGAAATTAATCAAACTAAAATAACTTAATTAATAAGTGTTTATTTAACTTTGAATTTACTTAAAAACATAATGCATTACTAAACAAATAGTACGCGTAACAAGTACTTACCCGTGACGCTGCGGGGGTCAAAAAACGCCGCCATCTCCCACTAAGGCTCGCAGGACACTGGCCACCAGGGTTGCCACCTTGGATTTTTTTAAGGCGCCAGATCAAGGGTAAAAATTCGCTAGATTTCAGAAATTTGGACTAAGAAAAAACCACCAAATTCCGCTAACTTTATTTCATTTCAATCTCAGACAAAAGACATTGAAAACGAATGAATATGTATGAAATTCCAAACAATATTTGGTTGTTCTTATTAACGACTAATATGTAGATAATAATATTTGACGTATTTTAAAAATTTTGTATAGTTTTATCAGAGTGCATAGAATAGATTTTTTACTAACTTACAGTTTACCAAACATAAACATTACATTCGGTAAAACTTGACAAAAGTAGTGTTCTTATGGGTGTAAAAAGACTTAACGGAGCCGAACTACACTTGTTCTCCCCACATTTCGATATGTTTTTCGTTCTAGACCTTATTTAGGAACCTTCTAGTTTCAGAGATATTCAATGCAAGTTTTAATGTCAGATTTTACTTTAAACACGACCCCCGTTCTATTAGATCCGTCCATCAGCACACACAATGTTTTGAGAGCGTAACATTGAGTTCGACCACAAAATATGGGTTTTATCACTAAAAAGTCTTCCCAGCAATATTTTTTAAGTCCTTAAATAAAAATGCTTAGTTGATATTATATGGATTCAGAATGCTTGGCTTTGTGAAGAATCTGTTAGTTAGTCACAAACGCTCGATTCGATTCTATTTGATTTTGACTAAGACCAAGAGAAATAAGTTAAAAAACAATGTGATTTAAAGATGTAGGAGATTTCCCTCTCAAGTATGTGATGCCAGTTTCCATATTGGAAAACCGCTAAAAACCTCCAAAAAAAATAAAAACGCCAAATGAATAAAAAATACCACCAAGAGCCTTGAAAAAGCACCAGTTCTGGTGGGAAAACCACCAAGGTGGCAACACTGCTGGCCACCCGCACGGACCTCGCGATTTTGTTAGCGCGTGCGAGACACCCTCACGATCGATCGATGCCGGTTGCGTTCGCAAAAAGTAAACGGTTTGGCGCCAGAATTTTTTAAAAGTTAAACGCACGCTCGTTTCATCCCGGGTGTAAAGGGCTAAGCTCCTGTGTCATTGTCGACACATATGAATATTGTAGGTGATACTACTATAAGTAAACTGCCATATCTTTTTTAATATTATTTTAGGTGTATTACCTTGTCAACCATGCATCCAATGATATACACAGCATCATGATCAAACTTGGTTAGTTCTTCTCGACAATGGGGGGTCAGATAAACCAACTTATCTTTTGGAAATACATCTAAATAGCTTTTTGTGTGAATATTCAAAGGAAACCATGGTTCATCTAATGAAGGAATATTTTTTCGCATTTGCTTCATAAAATGCCCATCCATATTCACATTACACATGTGCAGGTTAAAGGGTTCTTTATGAATTCTATTGTCTCCAAAAACATATGTCATTTGTTTAGCAGCATTTACTGTTTCCTTATAAACCATGCTGTCTTCATATGAGCAGTCTATCACAACTGATTGTCCAAATATCATAGCTTGAAGGGCCCTGAAAAACAGACATAATGTTCATTTATTTATTAACATGATGCATTATTATGAAACATTCGAATACACAGCATTCAATACTTTCTACTATTATTTACCTGTAGTTATCAAATTGGTTGATTGACTGATCCCTTATACGCAGAAACAATGATTGGTGTTGTATGCCATAAAGAAGGTCATCTTCATTCTCTTTGTTGTCTTCAGGTTTGATCACCGGATGTTCCTTTCTTTTGGCTTCTTTTTTAGCCTATGGTTATAAACAAAGGTTACGAGTTACATTGCTGTTCAGCAAAATTATCATGTAATATCGAGGTTTTTGTTTCTTACCTTGAAATTCTCTTTGGATTTTTCAGTTTTAAACAGATATCTTAAATAACTTGCACGTTGATTTTTTGTTGATAGGTCTAATAAATGTTGCCACTGGTCCTTGTTTATATAGTTAGGTGCATATCGGCCGTCCTGTCGCATCACTTCAACTTCTAGCATTAATATTCTGAGCTTCTTCTCGAGTTCAGCTTCACCCTTACATATTGTATCTACTAATGTATCTGTGAAAAGATTCGCATGCAAGAAATGGTTGGAGTGGGATTGGGTGGTCCATGTCTGTAGAATGCATCAGGACCAATGGGCAAGCGTCGTCACTCAGTGGGTGACAGAAGACGGGCGTTAAGAGGCATTTGTGAGAGAAGAGTGGAGAGCTTTAGGGAAGGCCTTTGCCCAGTAATGGGGCTTAGAGGCCAAAAAAAAGACGATCCTCAGCTTCCTCACAAATATTTACTTATTCTTATGAAATTAGTGTGCATCGCAAATATCGTAATCCTTACCTGTATCATCTACTTGGGATACATAACATCGCGGTTGTAAAAAATTTAGATGATTTATGTTAAGTATACTTTGTATACGAACTGGGTTGTTACGATGTTGACGAACAACTGTTAGAGCTGTTCTAATGCAATGCATCATTTTAATGATTACTGATTTTAGAAATCTATACCTCTGCACTACAACTGGAGAGTTTAAATTCAATCACTGCAATACAGGTTCAGCTTGCAGCATTCCAAAATTCAGCGCTTTTAGGTTATTTTATTATTTTGAAATGAAAATGACATCTTGCAGAGCAGTGTTGCCATCCATGGCACAGAGTATATAATCACTACGTTTAATCCATGGTTGCTAGTTATTGTTTTCGTATCATGCATGGTGATTTCTGTAAATGGTGATTATAAGGTAGCCCGCGAAATTCAAATTTTCTTACGTTTTTTGCCATTTGCAGGACAGTGCTAAAGTGTATGTTGATAAACGTATCGGTCGCGACTGTAAGACGTATTAAGTTACAGAATTATACGAGGGCACTAAAACAATTTATCGCTGGTTTGCTGAATTTCAACGTGGACGTGTCAAGCTCAGTGATGATCCCCGTCAAGGTCGTCCAAAAACTGCAGTCACCCAAGAAAACGTTGATGCTGTGCGTATGCTGATTGAGGAAGATCGACATGTGACATACCGCGAAATTCAGGCAACTTTAGACATTGGCATGAGTCAAATACAAATAATCTTGCATAAACAATTAGGTGTAAAAAACGTTGTTTTCCCGATGGACATTCGCTCTGTGAAGAGCAAAAAGCGGCTCGCGTCAGAACTCTCGAAAGATTCCACGCAGGATCCTCAAATGCTGTTTACACTTAGCTCTGCAGCATACGCCGTTAGAAAAATTCTTAATTTAACTGATTTAGACACAGCCCGTTTAGTTTATTTTAGTTATTTCCACAGCGTGATGTCGTACGGTATCCTCTTGTGGGGCAATGCCGCCGATATTCAGACTATTTGTATTGCAAAAAAGGGCAATTCGTTCAATTTATAAATTAAGTCCCCGATACTCCCTCAAGAAAAATTTAAAGAGAATAATATTCTTACTATGCCCTCTCAGTATTATTTATGAAAACCTTTTGTACGCACACAAAAATATTAATTTGTTTAAAAAATACAGTGATATCCACAACATAAATACGAGAAACAAGCACAAATTTGTTATTCCTGCTACGAGGCTCAAGAAAATAGGGGGAACGTTCAGATGCCAATGTATACGCTTTTACAATAAACTTCCGAACCATATTCAAGCACTTAGTCTAAATAAATTTAAGTCTTTAATAAAACGGAAGCTATGCCTGAAAGCCTACTATCATATTAATCACTACCTCAAAGATACAAAGGCTAAGCTGCTCCAGCACTGCGAATATCGAAATATTTCGGACTTCGCTTGTTTATTATTGATTCCTTTTTTTTAAACACTGTGACATTGAATGATTTGACATGAATGCTTAGTTCAGTTTTTATTTTATTTTTTTACTTTATTGTTTATTATTTTGTGCGTGTGTATGTATTTGACATGAATATTTACTTGTTACTTTTGACATTTAATGACTTGACATGAATACTTAGTTCAGTATTTTATTATTTTTTACACTTTTTTGTTTATTTTTTATTGTTTTATGTGTGCGTATTTGACATATCGTATTTTTATTGACATTCATTTTGTAAATTTTATTATTATTAATTAATTTTTATTTTATTTTTGTGAATGTGGTGTCACTTTTCACTTTTTTACCCCTCAACTGTCTGGCAGTTTGAGTTCTTTAAGCGACCTACCTAAATGTCCTTTCTTTGGTATTGTTCGTCGTTTCGTTGAGCTCCTTGTGTCGAGCTACACGATAACTGACAGATGCTTGCACTGACTGGATAGGTTCACTCAAATCTGTGTGGTTCTTTCTTCAAAAGACCATTTCAGACACTAATATCTACATGATCCTCATGTGAATGGAGCAAGATTATGTCTGGACTTCAAAAGAGACTATGGCCTCTGAGTTTGTTTCGACTGTTTCTTCTCAGGATAGTCAGGTACGAAACACCGGCCCCATCTAGTTTAAAAAAAAAAGACGTGTAAAAGTGTTTGTGAAAACCTACTTACAAAATAAACATCATTTATCATTTACAACTTCGTATCAGGTGACGAATCCTGGATATACGCGTACGAACCCGAAACAAAAAACCAGTCACTAGTTTGAGCCAACAAAAATTGTTCGCTCACGGAGTGTTGCAAAAAAAATGATGTCCACGTTTGTCTCCAAAACCGGCCATGTTACGACTATTCCTCTTGAGGGACAAAGAACGGTTAATGCAGAATGGTATGCTAGCATTTGTTTGCCACAAGTCGTTTTTGAACTCCGCAGCTCCGTAAAGAGAACTGCAACCGCCGCATCATCCACAATCACGACAATGTGAGTTCACACCGCGCACAGAACAAAAGAGTTTTTAGAGCAAGAAAACATAGAATTATTAGACCATCCGCCGTACAGCCCCGACCTAAGCCCTAATGATTTCTATACTTTCCCTAAAATAAAGAATAAATTGCGTGGACAGAGATTTTCATCACCTGAAGAAGCTGTGGACGCCTACAAAACGGCCATTTTGGAGACCCCAACTTCCGAATGGAATGGTTGCTTCAATGATTGGTTCCATCGTATGGAAAAATGTGTCAAATTTCGCGGAGAATAGGTACTTCGAAAAGCAATAAATACATTTTTATATAGTAATGTTGTGTCACTTCCTTGATTCCCGAAATTTTCAGTGCCGCCCTCGTAATCATCGATACAGCCCTCCAAGTTCATAAGAGTCGATGAACGAATTTTCGAAGTCCTTCTTCGACTCTTATGAACTTAGAGGGTTGTATTGTATACCCACCCTACAGAGGCTGGCCTATAACTTTTTTTTAATTTCTTTGGCTACCATGGTCCCACATGCCGTGTCCCTGTTCCTGCAACCCATCATCACCTTCTCCACAAGCCGAGTAGCTCATCTCACGAGCCAGCCGAGCTACCTTTAACTGTTTCAGGAAACTTAAATGTGCACTTAGTAAATTCATTTACCAAATAAAAAGTTTCGTCTGGGAATTTTAGCTGGCAGCCATTATTAAAAGTTGAATGTTCTCTTTGACATTTGCGTTTCGTTTTGACTGTTGACATCCAGATCAGTTGACATTGACTGCTGACTGATAGCTGAAAATTTTGCGAAACGTGCTGATAGTGGTAGGTAGGTTATGTAAAATCATCATCATTTCATGAGATTGTTTTGCATTTCATTGTATCTTTTTATTAAATATTGTATGTTTTTAGGTACACAAACGGGTCCAGGATGGCGATTTCAACTATACTACGTCGTTCTTTGATAAATGGGACGCTGTATTCCGCCGCTACTCTACGTTTTGCTTCAAGCCAACCTGAAAAAAAAGTATTCTTTGATGTTACTGCTGATGGGGAACCCCTGGGGCGCATAGTGATCAAACTTGAGACGGATTTGGTCCCAAAAACCTCAGAGAATTTTAGAGCTCTGTGCACTGGCGAAAAGGGTTTTGGGTATAAAGGTTCTTCATTTCACAGGATAATTCCTTCCTTTATGTGTCAGGGCGGTGATTTTACAAACCACAATGGTACTGGTGGAAAGTCCATTTATGGTCGTGTTTTCCAAGATGAAAACTTCAAACTGAAGCATACTGGCGCTGGAACCTTATCAATGGCTAATGCTGGCCCCAATACTAATGGATCTCAGTTCTTTATCACCACTGCACCAACACCCTGGCTTGACAAAAAGCATGTTGTGTTTGGTTCTGTGGTCGAAGGTATGGATGTTGTAACTAAAATGGAAGGTCTTGGATCTAAAAGTGGCAAACCCTCTAAGAAAGTTGTGATTTCTGAATGTGGTGAGTTGGACTAATTACACATTCACTGTATATTAAACATAGTTTTTGTAGTACAACCACTAGTGTAGTGTAGATATCTGAATTATGTAATTTTATTTGTTGAATAATCAGTAGGTATTAATTTTATATTTAATAAAATGAAATAGTACCTATGGTAATAGAATAGGGGCCCAGCCCATATGTAGATTGTTCTTGCCTGTAAATCTTTGTAGGTTTTACTCAAGAAATTTAATATTGTACACAGGTGATTATCATGAAGAAATTGCTGCTGAAAAAGCAGTTCAGTGATTGCATTTATAAATTATGTCATAATTATACTCAAGATAAACTATGTTAAATTGTTTGTCTAAAGCAGGCTGGAAAATAAAACGTGTTTTAAAATAAGTATGCAATTTTATTAATCACTAAATGCAACAAATTAGTTTAGGAGTTGGTATTATCAAACTTGTTTGGGTGATTGACATAACAACTTATTCAAATACTACTAAGTCAGTATCAATATCAAGTCTTACAATCTATTGTAGTAATAAGGCATTTTTCGTTAAACACTCTCTTTCATATCAAACTATTAACCTCTCTTAACAATATGTGACAAAATTTACACAGACAACATTCCTGTCTTTTTACTTCATTATCTGAGATAAATATATTGCTTTTAAAATACATGTTTATATTTAAAAGATATAGTTAATAATTGAGTCCTTAATCCAGCAGCCCAAGAATTGACATTTTTTTACACCTCAAAAATACAAGTATTTAAAATAAATAAGTCTTTTGAACATCAAATTCCTTTACAAGACAAGATCATTTTATATGGATTATAATAGGAAAACGGACAACTTTAGACATGAATTAACAAAGGCAATTATGACTTTATTGATAGCCCAAAAATTAATGTTATATGCATTAGGCGTCCAAAATATATTATTGTTAAAGTTTAAAACTCAGAAAGTTTTAGGACCCTTAGGAGCTCCACCCACTGAACCGCGCCCCGTCGCGTTGCGCGGGATGGCAGATTTTACTATTGTATGCAAGTATCTCAATTTATATAGAAATCACGCCTAGCACAGCGACGCGGAAATGCGCAGGAAGGCGCCCCGCGCGCAGTTTCTGTCAATCCGCTAAGTAAGGCAGATCTGCGCCTCCGTCGCCGCGCGCGTTATCCGACGCTCCGCGCACCGCGGCGGGACGTATCTTCAGTGGGTGAACCACCTTAGTGGCATGCATAGATCCATTAATTGCACTAAACTTTGTAAAACAGGTTCACAATTCATTATTATATATTATAAACTTACCAGAAATAAATATTAACGAAAAACTTGAGATGCATAAAAGTAATGATTGTTGTCAATTATTTACATTCAGTTGCAGAATTCATTCCTTCCCTCCTTGAGATCAAAACTATAATGTTTTTCATCCAAAGGTGTAATACCCTAAAGCAGTTCTTGTGATTTGTGCTTGTGTTTTGTTCATTTTTATTTAAGTTACAATAAATAGTAAGAGGAATGTTAACAGTTACATATTGCAGACAGAGACATTAAAAAAAAATTGAAGATAACAACTGTAGGCAAGCATAAGAGCACCATTATAAAAAAATAGAAAAAGCTTAGTGCATCTATAAAGGGTGTAGTAAAGTGAGTGCATTTCAAAATAGTGTCGATATTCATTTGACTTTCTCGTATTTTAAGATATTTATATGAATGTACATAATTTTGTTTTTATTTTGATTTTTTTATCTAGGTGGCTTCTAATTTATGAATTAACTAAACTAACAATGGTGAAAATTACAGTCTGTAAATTATTTGCACTACTTTCAGAATATACACAAACAAAAATTATATTCGGCGGCTTTTTACATAGCAATATCAGAATGATAAAAAGTAAACACATCAAATTGAGTTCACAATGATTTTGAATTTTAAGTACAACAAATTCTAGTTTTCGTTTCTAGAAAGGTAATATTCACTTTTATAGAAAACGCTAATGTTATTAATTTAACTAATTACACTAATATACAAATTAAAGTAAAAATAAGAGTGATGCGATTTTTAAATATTAAAACAACAGTCAGTTATCACACTACATGATTAATGAAAGTTTACATTGATTCTACGTGTTGTAGCTTGCAGCTTTCATGGAGTCATTACTAGAACACTAGTTGGCTGCAGAAGCAACAATTATACTTTTCATTAATAATTATATCAAAGCTTCGAAACTACATTTAAGATATGATTTGAAATCACTCATAATTTGTTCTATTTGCTAAATTTAGAATAAGTGTCGTTCATTTGAAACTTACTCATGATCACTACGTTTATGACTCAGTCGTGCACAGCAGTAAAAAGCAATTGTTTACACTCGTTCGTATCACTCAACTGAGATTCAGTCCCAACACTAAAATGTGCAGATTGGGCTCTCTCACACGCAGGGCTCCAATCGAGTCGACGCCAGATGATCCACGCTTCGACCCTTGTGCATCTGTAAACTAAGCTCGTTGGGTTCCATCGTGATGTGATGCGAGGAGGTCCGCTTGTGCTTCGTCTCCGGCATCTTGGAGTCCTTGGAGCTCGTCCGCCGATGTCGCAGCACTCCGCCGCCGTCGATGAGGCGCTTACTCTCCTCGTCCGCCGCGCGCGTCAGCGGCAGCGCGGTGAGGTCCAGGCTCTCCATGCTCTTGAGCGCCAGGTGCTTGAGCTGCTCCAGACTGAGGTCGCGCGAGTCGGAGCGCGAGTGCACCTTGAAGTCGCGCGAGCCGCTGCGTGAGTGCGTCTCGCGAGGAAGGTCGCGCGATGCGGAGCGCGGGAAGGCGTCGCGGCGAGAGTCGCGCGAGTCGCTGCGCACGGCGCGGTTGCGCTCGGGCTCGTCGAGCGAGTGCTGGCGCGCGCGCGGCTCTAGTTGGATAGTTTTGGAGTCGTTGCGCAGGTGGCGCGACGCGACCAGCACTCGCGACGTCTTGCCGGCCGGCGCGCGCGACTCCTGCGAGTACTGCGACTCGGTGCGCTGCAGGCGCCGCCCGGCCTCGTCGTGCGCGTCGTGCGCCTCGCCCGGGGGCTCCAGCGGCGTGGTGGTGGCCGAGCTCACGCCTGACATCACTCCCGACCGGAAGCCGCTTGCGTTGTCCGCCGATGGAAGTTCCTCAAACACTGTAAACAAATAATTTATAAGTTAAAGTGAAGGCACGTTGCCAGGGCGTATACCGAGCGGTACCGAGTGCCACACTAGCAAAGCGTTGTCGCTGCGCATCATGTGCCATCTCTGTTGCAGTTAGCCACATACAATGTTTGGAGAAAAAAGATCAATAGTTAGCTGGAAGTTTTTCCTACATTTATCGAGACTGATGATGGAACCGGCGATGTCTTTGTGCGGATCGAGCGGCGGGGAGGTCTCGAGGTGTCGCCGACGTCGCACCAGCCACCAGTCGGCCATGAATATACCCAGCGCCACTATCTTGATGCCGCCGCATAGGCCCACGTATCTGTAAAATCAATTAAATTAATATATAAAGAGCTATATTAATTATGTGACAATATTGTCATCAGAACTGAAGCGCTGCATGCTTTTCTTGGCGCTTGAAAGACCATTGATAGGAGAATGCAGTTAGTAACAATTTGTGAAATTGTATGCGAAATTTGTTTTCAAAAACCAAGATGGCGGGGTCATTCCGATTTTCGCCAAAAAAACTCATGCAGCACTTTTATGTAAACATTGAGGTTAATGTATTCATAAAATAAACTCAAAATACCGATTTGCGTTTGCAGTGTAAGTATACCTGTATCTGAACTGTTCGATATCGTATAGAAGGCAGCGGCCGCCCTTCTCTCCGCTGCAGGACTGTTTCCACAGCAGGCACGTCGAGTCGATGAGGTTTCCGAACACAATGGGCGCGGGAATGTACCCGAACAGACGGAATATCACAAACTGCATGCCGAGCGCGAACGAACGCTCTTCCTCGCTCACCGATCTGTGGAGAATAAAACATGTTTTATCTTACGTAACGTGAACGTTAATGCGACTGCGCATGAAATCCTGGGTTCGAATCACAGTTTGGGCTATGTGTTATTGGGTTTTTCCATCAGGAATTTCTCAGTAGCAGCCATGTAGTCTGAATTTGTGCTCGTTCATGAAATTTCTGCCTGTGTGTCCCAATAGTGGGAACATTAATAAGCTGCTGATGATGATGAAGTTTTAAACTTAAATAATGATATGTGGGTGTACTAATAGATATACCTCTGTCCCTACGTGGAATACGGCGTGATGTTGTGCAGGGATGTTTTATTTAAATAATCAAATAGTGAAATATGGAACGGTTACATTAGTTAGGACCGCGATAAGAACAGTCACGAGCTCATGTTTATTTATTAATGTTATGGTCCCATTTACACGGCGGCGGCGAGTACTTTGACCAGTACGATATTTTAATGTACTTTTATGATCGCACGAACGGCCCTATGTGTCGCAATTATATTCCCGCAATGAATATATGCCATGAGACCACCATCGTAATCGTAAAAAAATAATCAGTTGTCTCATACATTTGGTCGAGTAGGTATTGGAATTTTATATGGGGCCGTTAATTATTTTTTCGCGATAACGATGTTCCCATGGAGAAAGCTGTTCAGTTTGATGGTCTGTAGCACACCCTTATATTTGATCAGGATGCGGACGGTCGCTTTCAGCCTTCTTCTTCGTAGTCTAGCCGTTCGCTTCTTCAAGATCTGTGTCTAGAACGCATTCATGGGTACAGCAGAAATTCGGAACATCGGTGCTAAAAAGTAACGTACCTCAGCACGATCATAAGTAGCGGCATCTGCGTGACTGCAACGACGAAGGTCATGAAGAACAGCAGCACGAGGAAGGGGAAGATGGTGGTGCAGGGAGGGTTGCAGGCGCCGGCCGTGGCTACCGGCACCACCGTCACCTCGGAGTACTCCCCTCGCACGCCCAGCACCGCGCCGCCGCCGCCCAGCAGACCCGCCATGCTCTCGCGACTGTTCTCGTGCACGCCTGGGGATTACATGCCTTATTATTGCACTTTTTCTGCCTGTACAACTACTAACACCTTTCTGGAATATAAGAACGAAGACAATGTTAGCGCTGTAAAGGTGGCTACATACTGGTCTGGCAAAATTTTATTTGAATCGGCACGTCAGGAAGATTACGTGAGCGCTTGTGCCAGTATCGAACCTGACATTACCCTCATGCAGGGAATAGAAGCTGTTCTAGGCGTATCATATAGGCGATACTCGTCTACTGGTCTGTCTAGTTCTCAATTTTTTTTTTCGGTTGGTAAATCACCAAATCCGTCCCGCTGGGGGAGACTTTTTCTTAGTCCTTTGTGTGTCAGGGCTGCGGTATCTCTTTCGAAAAGTCCCGCAGCCCCGACAGGCACCGGCCCTTGCGGACCGGACCCCTTCATTATGCTGACATCTCTTGCTCGTCGCGCATGGACTGGTCTGGTCGACACGGCCTGTCGTCATAAGACGGACGGACGGCTAGCTAGCCCATAGCTCACAGTCCGCAGGCCTGCGTGTACGGTGCACGCTCGGTGCGTGTCCCGCGGCGGCTGGGGCGAGAGGTTCACTCCCTCTCGCGTTCGCCTTCCTTCGCCTAGTTTGAGTGTCGTGAACTCACAAGCACAGTTAGTGAAGTTGGAGCGCGAGGAGAAGGCGGCGCAGCCCGCGTGGCAGGGCGAGAAGTACGTGAGCCCGTTGTTACCGCACACCGGCTCCATGTCCGTCTCCGTACACAGGCAGTTGAAGTTGCATGCGGCGGTCAGGTTCACCTTGAATGGTTCCAAGTTTCTGGAAAAATGGTTGCATAATGATATAGCCTGTTTGTGAGAAAGGGAAATATATTATTTTGACATATTTTTAAAGAGTTTTAAAATATATGCTAAAGAAAAGATTATATTCTTCTCCATGAAGATCTACACTTTGAATTGAGCAACTGCAGTCCTTTTACAGTTGTTTTGCGTGTAGCTGGATTGTCGGTAGATTTATCTTCTTGTATTTACCTATTCAAAACTATCTACAGCTCGTCTATTTGAAATAAATTCTTTGACTTTGATGAGTCCCAAAAAAAAAAGACTGATTTACTAATTTAAAGGCTGCTAAGTATAAGAAACACAAAATAATACATACGTATGATTAGTATAAGGTATGGTGGTCCCAGCCATCTTGATGTTGTCGCATCCGAGGAAGAACAGTAACGCGTAGCAGGAGAGGCAGATGGTGTTGGATATGAGCACGAACTGGACGGCGCCCTTCGGACGGAGCTCCAGCCGCTTCAGCAGGCAGCCGCCCATGAAGATACCGATGCATGCTCCCGGGATAGCGATGGAACCTATAGAAATAACAACGTGGGCACTTGGTTATCTAAACAGTTTCAAGGTCGATAAAATACGCACTTTGTTTGCCGAACAAAAACGAAAAGAACTTTTTTGCAAACAATGCAAACCGACTTACGAAAAACACAAAAAAAGTGCTAAATAACCTAAGCTTCGGAAGTCGTTCGTTTTTGTTTGTTTTTTCACCACCAGGATGTTGTGCAATTCTGAGAATATTACATACAAACATATACGGGTAGGCACAATTGATAACCTCATTTTTGAAGTCAGTTAACAATAAAACTGCGATCATTGTAATTGCATCTGTTTCAGGAACCTAACTAACCTATCGGGGGGGGTGCCCCAAGTCCCGATTATGGGGGTTCAGTTGGATGTCCTTGTGTTAGTTATAAAAACTACCCTGCGGTATCGAAGATGAAACTGTTTAAGCCACTAAGTACCGGGCAATAGCAGTTATAGATTTAACCGCATGTGTTTTACCACTACTGAGATAAAGAAGGCAGTTTTAGCATCCTTGTTACCCAACTACAGCAAAGCTAAAAGGAATAGGCACACTAGGAACTCCGACACAGTGCGCAGCAATCGGTTTTTTAGGCGTAAGTATTGAAGTCATCTGCAATCCTTCTTCAAATGGCATTGTCTTTATGAAAACGCATACCTAATAGTGTGGGGGTGATGTAAGCCATAGCACTAAATAGCTGAACGTATCTATCAATTTTAAAACAATTAGTAAGATGAACAGATATAGGTGATGCAAGCGCTGTCGGCATCAGATCGTCTGCTCAGATTAAGGCATTGTGTATAAAACCGCTGTTGCTACACAGCGTTATTAATACACGCTTTATGCAAGATTGGAAACAATGGATGAATGAGGTTTGATTTCTTAAAATTTCAGTGATACATTTCACAGTACAAAACATTTCAAGATCAGTAATATTATTTTGATCTCAATATAAATATTCACGGATAACGCCACATGAATAATTTAGTCTTAGTGACAACAAAACGTATTCCTAAGCTAGTTTTATCATTTGAGCGAGACGTCGTTTTAGACGTCCTTTAAACCGGAACCCAACAACAATTTTAAGCCGTAGAAGCCAAAGAACAAAGTGGTCTCCCAATGTTACGCTCTTACACTATTGCTGAGCATGATAACTCGCAGATCGGGCTAAGTTTTATTGTGTTTTACATTGAAAGTTTCAGTACCAGGCTCAGAGTCCTCGCTTCCAATAGACATAGCTGGCGAAAACTGGGTGTGTGCCTACACCTCTGCCTAACCCATCACATCAAGGATTACAGGCGAAAGTTCATGTATCACTACATAAAATAAAACAAAGTCCTCCACCGCAGCTGTCTGTCCATTCGAGATAAACTCAAAAACTACTGCACCGATTTTCATGCTGTTTTCACCAATGGATAGAGTTGTTCTCGAGGAAGGTTTTAGTATATAAAGTAATATCCCATGTGACAAATATCGAACTTCAAGCAGAAGCTAGTGTATTCTATAACTTACCAGTAAACACGCTAGCCTGACTCTTGCCCAGACTGAACTGCGTCTCCAGGTACTTGGGCAGGAAGACGACGAAGCCCGACACGATCATCAGCTCCATGCAGGCGCCCAGGCACGTCACCACGTACACCGGGTTCTTGAGGAGCCGCCACATCGATACGGGTATGTCTGCGGATCGGGAGACAGATAGAATTCTCTTTATTGTGTACTCCACACAAATTACAGTTCTAAAAAGTAGTCATTTTATATAAGTATAGCGCCAACTTCGGGAAACCCGAATGAGAATGAGATAAGTTCTAAGAAACTATTTCTTTCAACACGAAAAAAGATGGCACTTGTGTTTTTGGTCAAGTCACACTTATGTAAGGGTTTAAGCGTGTTTTTTACTGGCCTATGAGTATGACTCCCAAACTCCCAAATAATTCAAGGAAGACATATAATATTTACGAAATACTATTTATGTGGACTATACCTTTGATATCTTTCCCGTAACCAGTATCCTTTATATCTGTCTGCGGCTTAGCTGGTGTTTTAGAGGTAGATGCTCCACTAGCTGCCGCGGCTTTCTCCACCAGTCTGATCTTCTCCTTCTCTCGCACCAGCACTTTGGGAAACGAGAAGAAGGGAATGGCGACCAGTATGAGGAGGAAGCCACAAAGTAAGAACCCACCCCACCACATGCCCACCCAACGATGATCACCGGGATCTAAAAAAAAAAACAGGAAAACTTATTGGAGAATCCAACACCAAATTCGATAAGGATAAGAGTTATTCCAAGAAATTTTGTTGCCTGTTCCAAATATGCAACGAAGGATGGCTATAAAACTTGAAGGTTACTCACCTATTGAGATGATAGTGCCAGAGAATGAGTCCATGTGGAAAGATAGCAAGTATGCGCCGAGAAGGAACCCAAGGACTGGGCCGAAAGCTGCCATGCTGTACATACATCCTATAAACAAAACAATCACATATTTAGCTTGACATCAATTCTGTAATAGTGCCATGAGCTCATGCTACCTGGATAAAAAGAATGCTATATCACTATTTGTGTTATTCCTTGAACTACTGTGTGCCAAATTTCATCTAAATCCGTTCGTAAGTATTTTTGACTTGAAAGATTCGACATTGCATACAGGGTGCAAACAACCTCATCACGAAGCCGTGAACCAACCATTCTGTTGATCAAACTAAGTAACTTTTGGATAGTACGGGGGTCTCAGTGGGGTTTTTTAACTTGACCCCCAATATCTTCGAAACTAGGAAGGTATGGTGTAGAACAAAAAAAACTGACAGACGGGGAGAACAAGTGGCTTTCGGCTTCGTAATGAGGTTTTTTACACCCTTATTTATAATTATATATCGATGACTAACAATCATCCATCGATTCTCACAAACTTTCGCATTTATAATACTTAGTAAGATAATATTTTTGTGATAACCTAATTAAAGAATTAAATGCATTATTCAGCTTATGTAATTTAGTATGATATAATCGACCAAATATAGGTGAGTATTTATCTTTCACGGACATTATGCAACCGACAACAAATTAGTTGCTATCAATCACAAGCAGCATGTAAGATATCATCGTATTGTCCTTTTGTGACGTGGGTAATGTGTCAAACAGTAAATGCACCCGGCCAACCCGGCACTCCGATACGGTGGAAAGTAGGTCGTGTTATGTGCGGCTGCAAATGGCGCGGGTTCCAGCGCTAATATCAATGGCTTCCCAAATCAGTTAGCGTGAGAAAATTTTGCATACGCTCCATTTACTTTATTAGCGATTATTCACAACCTCAAAGGTCGTTTTGAACGTTACAATAACGTCACACTGATAAAATCAACCGAATAAAATTATACTCCATAAAGAAATTAATGGTAACAAGAAAAATTGCTGTGATGTAAGATTGTATTGTAAAAATATTGCGTGCTGGTATTGCTTGCTTCCATAACTTTCAATTTCATTCAGTTTTGTGCGGCAAGTGTTTTGTATAAGAGATAATGTTTGTGGAAACGGAGTTGTCGTGTGACATTGTCCCCGACTCGAGCATTGTCCTGGACCTCGACGGATATCTTGAGACAGCAATTTAAAGTACGCCGTACGTCTTTCATTATAAAATAAAGTGGATATAAATCGATCGATATAGACCTCCTTCTGACGCTACGAGTGCCTCTCGGAACCAGGTCGCGTCCATAGGAGTCTTAACGTGAAGGGTCTTATTAAAACCCCTCCCTTTAATGACGCTACAACGAAGTAGGTTTTCAGAAAATAAAAACCTTTAAAAAAATAAATAAACATTTTATTCGATCGATTTCAAAACCTAACGTTGAAATGAAAATGAAAAGAAAATGTTACTTGGCGGTGTTATGTGTTCGTTGAAATGGCTTTTTTTCAGGACAGTAACAGTGAGTATCAGCTGTAATATAGGAGTAACTGGGTCAAGGCCGCGGGCCCACGACTACGGTTCATTTCCAAGGCATCGTATTTTGATTGTGCCAACACTGCCAACACAATGTAGGATTCAATATAGCGCTCCAAACCAAAATTTCACGTTAGGGTGGGACAGGCGTTATTTATAAGGTCGGAGGGTCACGGCCTTCTTTTTATGTTCTGAATAAATTATTATGTGCATAATAAATATCAATTTCAGTTATGCGCAGCTTAATTACCATTTCCATTAGTAATCTAATCATGAATAAATAAAATCACAATAGGATACTTGTGAGTAGACTATTCATTTTGAAAGGAAAATTCATTGTTTAATGATATAAAGAGCAATAAAATGAATTGGTTAGCTTCGATTAATTTATGGGTAATTTTGATGGTAAACAACAGACCATCTATTGTGTACTGAGGTCATAAACAAACTAAAAAAGACCATTGAACTCAACCTGCCGGTCCATACAGCACGGTTATCTTTCTAGAACGTTCTCCTCAAACATTACAATAGCATGCTCCGGATCATCGACCTTTCACGTGAATCCTACATTATCCTACTCTATTACTGTAGTAGATAGACCGTAATAGCAAAATCGTGTGATGCATTCATAGGTGCGGCAGTACTTGATTCAAAACATAAATTTTAATTGGGTCTTTTGTAGGTAGACTATCTTCATAGTTCGATCAGTAAATATTGACTGTTTGCGTCTAGTTGCATGCTCCACCGCATATCGTACAAATACTTATACGCATAGTATAGTACAAATAATAACGCAGACGTCGTTATTATCGCGCACACAATGATGGTCAACATTGTTATTTCGTATTATTTTTAAGAAATGATAAACGTACTGAAATTAAGACTAACACGGTTAAAAAAGTTTATTCAATTTCAGTGTTTGTTTGTAAACACGTTCTATTTAAACGCGTGATGTTGATAAAAACATACTTTTACTTCTAGTGAAGAAATCTAAAAAGGCCGATTACACAAATACCGCCCATCAGAACTAGCGACGGAAAATGGGCCATAAATAATGACCAAAAAGCGTTAAGGTTTGCTCAACACTTGGAAGAAACTTTTCAACCCTATGAAAGCTCGATCGAAATACCTGTGAGTGAAAATTTATCACAAAACCAAAGAATTAAGCTTGTGACACCTGCAGAAGTAATGAGAGAAATTCAAAATAACATTAGCTCGAAAAAGTCTCCGGGTTACGACCTCATTACAGGTGAAATTCTAAAACACCTCCCGCGCAAAGCCATAGTAACGCTGACCAAGCTTATCAATGCTGCATTTAACTTAAAACATGTACCTGAGTCATGGAAGGTTGCTGAAGTCATTATGATTGCAAAGCCTGGGAAACCACCCCATGAAGCATCATCATATAGACCTATTTCTCTGTTGCCCGTGTTATCAAAACTATTTGAAAAACTGTTATTGAAACGGTTAAAACCAATAATAGAAGATAAAGACCTTATCCCAAATCATCAATTTGGCTTCAGGGAAAAACACTCAACAATAGATCAGGTACATAGAATAACTAACATCATTGAAAAAACGCTTGAAAACAAGGAAATCTGCGCCACCGTGTTTTTAGATGTCGCGCAAGCTTTTGATAAAGTTTGGCATAAGGGTCTAATATTCAAGCTCAGACGCATGCTACCAGAATTTGCAGATATCCTGGAGTCGTACATTACTAACAGAATGTTTAGAATACGGCAGGAGGACGCATATTCCGAGCTAAAAGCTATAAAAGCTGGTGTACCTCAAGGAAGTGTGCTAGGCCCAATTTTGTACTTGATATACACATGTGACATCCCAGAACTGGAAAACAACACCGTTGCGACCTTTGCAGATGATACTGCAATTATGGCTATCGGATTAAGCCACAGAGAAGCAGTAGAAAAAGTTCAATTAGCTGTGAACAAAGTTTATGACTGGACACAAAAATGGAAGAACAAACTGAATGAGTCAAAATCAATTCACATTGACTTTACAAACAAACACATGAACTATCACCCAATCTACATAAATGGTACGCAGGTACCTTATGCTAATACAGCCAAATACCTTGGCATCACTCTCGACGCCAAGTTGCGTTGGAAAGCTCATGTGAAAAAGAAAAGACGGGAACTCGATATACGATATAAAAGTATGTATTGGTTACTCGGAAGGAAATCTTGTCTATCAGTAAATAATAAAATAACCCTATACAAGCACATTCTGATGCCAATTTGGACGTATGGCATCCAACTTTGGGGCTGTACTAAACAAAGCAATGTCAAAATAATCCAGCAATTCCAAAATAAAGTACTTAGGGATGCCGTCAATGCACCCTGGTACATAAGAAATGACGACCTTCATCGTGACCTTAAAATGGATTTCGTCGCCACCATTACCCAAAAATTTGCTGAAGCCCACGAACACAGACTTCATCGACACGTGAATGTTGAGGCAATCCAGCTGCTAGACAATACAGACCTAGTGCGTAGGCTAAAAAGAACTAAACCTTTTGAATTAGTGTAGTGTACAAAGTGAATGAGTAATAGTAACAATGTTGTGCTATACATATAACACATGAACATAGTGTTTTATAAATTATATAAGACTCTAAGAAAGTGCTACGGACTTGTGTAAAATTGCAAATGAACACTATTCTTAGTTTTAACATATTCTATCACGTAACATATTAAGTTAGAGTTAAATTGCTTATTAGTCTTTTAGGCTAGATTGTAATTAATTATTAAGAATTTTGTTCTTAATATTATAGTACAAAAAAAAAAAAAAAAAAAAAAAACTTCTAGTGAATGCTGTAAAATGCAAAAAAAACAAAGTTAGTAATTTAAGTTAATTAAAGGTGTGTGTTTGTTTTGTTGAAGTTCAGTGACTCGCGTTTGCAGTTTATGCACAGTTTATGTTAGGGGACATCGTCACTCACACACGGGGACACGGCACCGCAGTCTGGCACGACAATAAAGACATGAACGACTCCAGCGATATCAAGTGGACACGCCGACAATATAATAAGCATCACAAAACACGACAATACTATTGAAGCCGTTTCAAAGTTAACAAAGTGTGATAATAATTTATGAGATTTGCAGCGAGTTTAGCATTATGCGATATGCCTTATGACATCAGCTATGATTTCATTTTGTCACGTTGATCGATATCAATAAACAAGTTTAAGAGAATACTATTCATTACTAGACATACACGTTAGGTATGTGAACGTTGTTAATAGTCTCAAAGGTGCTGCTACATCATTTGGAACCGATTGATTTGTGTTCGACATCAGCCTAAGAAAATGTCCCCATTGATTTCGTGATAGTTGTCGGCCACACGGATAAAATAACATGAGGCAATGTACCGATAACGGTATAAATAATTAGACAAGTGGCAGCACGAATTTCCTTCAGCGCGGTCAAAAATAATCGTGATGCAATGAAACAATCAGAAGGAACCTGCAGTAGGGATATTCCGATACCCTCAAAGTATCGATACCTACTCATATCAGTAGTACTCAAATCCTATTTCGATACTACTCATAAGAGTCCTCCTAAAGTATCGATACTTACTGATATCGATACTTTTAGAATGTTTTTACAGGAACTAATTTATACAATAGTGCTAAAGGACAGTAATTTTGGGAGGGCAAAAAGTAAAAGTAAATGAAATAACTAAAATCATCTTTTTATTTATTCAATTATTTATTCCGATTCCACCCGGAGGGAAAGTACTCGAAATACTGGACATAGCAAATTTTACTCAAAGGAAACATTCCTTTACTTTAAAAAAGGAGCAAATCTTCATTCACAGATTTTCGAAAATTCGCTTGCGACATTCGAGAATCGAACCGATTGGCTCCTTATGATTGACCCTATCTAAAAGGTACAGAATTGTATTATTTCGAACCTAAGACGATCCATCCAGCCCGGGTTCGATTATCGAGTGTGGCAAGCGAATTTCCGAAAATCTGTTAATGCAGATTTGTTTCTTTTTAAAAATAAAGAAATGTTTATTTTGAGTAAAATTTGCTATCTCCAGTATTGAGAGTACTTATCCTCCAGGTGGCACCCTGACAAACAACTCTTTAGCATCCAGATTAGCAAGTGAACAATAAATCGATAGCTACAATAATAACTCGATCTGAATTCTTACATGACTGACAGTGACGATAAAAATGGCGGGCATTGCCCATAAGCAATGCCTGCCGGCTCTCTCGGTCTTGTTCAGGTGAAGTCGGACGGGCACGGTGCGCGTTTTTATAACCGAGCGAGAGAGCGCTTTAAAAATTACATTCGTTCAGTCTGATTCGATTCGATTCCGAGTACTTTTGTTTTGACAACGAGTAAGTATCGCAAGATTGATTCGATGCTGTAAGTACTTGGTATCGAAACAAAAGTATCGAGTACTTACTCGTATTTACTAGTATCGGAATATCCCTAACCTGCAGTAGTAAACTACAAATTAAACGAATAATGATTTCCGCTTCGCTGTTTACTTTACAGTTTTCAATAAAATACTAATCACATAATTTTTCTTCTGGTAAATAAAATTAGAATGCTGCATGGTCACCCTTCTTCTAGGTTCTCAAATCGCGATGTTCCTATACAAACGGGTCTCCTTGTGTCTTCTGAATCTTTGTAAAACAGATACCCTCTTTGAGTGTTTGTTTTCCCACACAATTTTAAACCATCTTCTCTGAAAGGTCTCTCCTCGGACTTATTCAATATGTCTTACCTATATACATGCTGGAGGACTCTGGGCGGACGTGATCATCCACGTATGTAGTACCGAGTGTGAGCAGCGGCGACCCCCCGCAGCCCAGCAGGAGCTGCGCCACTATGAACACCATCACTGGCATGAATGTGCTCGGAGAACTCTGCCAAATTAATACAATTAATTACTCATAATATAATCGCATCACGTCCTTCTATCCAAAATGGATAGGGACTTTGGTGACTGATGGCTGGGAAACCCTTGCATGTCTAAATTTGGCGGGCAGCAACGTTTGAAGTCCGGAAGTGCTTGATTTGAAGTTACTACCGATACTGTTAGCCTGCGTCATCCCACTGCTGGGCAAAAACCTCTCCATATGACTTTCAGTTGTTTTGATCCAGGGCTAAAGTAGGATAAGCCGGACAAAACTAAGTCCGGCTTGTCCCAAATCTTCAACGAGGTCTGTCCGATTTGAACTTATACTTAACTATTGCTGTAGTCATACGATTTTGGACTTTATCTTTTTTTTGGTAGAAAAATACTCCACAACTGGATTCAAGTAGACTGCTATCAATGGAAATGTGTAGCCATTTTCATTGACAGCAGTCTACTTGAATAGAATAGACATAAAAACTGAGAACCAACCTTAATGCAATTGTCAGGTCTCAGGTTGCTGGGTGGTAAACCTTGGGAGAGTCGTCCCAAGCCACCCATATCCTGTTCCAATGCACGTGGCAGTCGACAGATGTTGTCATCAGATTTGTTGTTCATCAAAGTTTCGCTATTCACTTCCGCTATAAAGTGCGGAACGACGAACACTAACGACCCGATGCCCATAATCACAGCACCTAAAATAACAAATCTAATAAACATTTTGTTGCTGCGAATGAAACTGAATTCGCTCCATAATGAAATGGAGGCACAAAGACTGTCTTTAATAAGCGATTGATAGCTAGGTCAAGGCTGGACGAACAGCCAATACAGTAATGTAAGCTCAAAAGCCTTGCATAACACTTAAACAAATAAGATTGGTTTTGAAATATGTAAGCTTGAAAGTGTTCAAGTTTATTCATCCTTACCGACTGCGATCCAGACTGGAATGTGTCTCCTACTGCCGAGATACGATACGAAGATCACGGTAATGACGTTACCGATCTCATAGCTGCTCGCGATGAGTCCAGACAGACTCGACGGGATTTCGAAGCGTTTCTCGATTGTTGTGATCACAGAGTTTATGTAGCCGGAGCTCAACGCTTGCTGCAGCGTTACCAGGAACGAAAGGAAAAATACAAACACCTGAAAGAAAGCATCCGTTACATATGCTCCAGTGCAGTTATATATTACAAATCTATCTCGAATGTTTTAAGACTTACTTTAATACTAGAAAATTGCTGTATGAAAAGCGGCCTCCACGACAAGATACCGCAATCTCTTGCGTCATGAGGAATGTCTAATATTTCTGGGTATAGCTGCCGAGGTTTTTCTCTTTCCTTGTCCCGCTCGCGATCTCTACAAACAGATGGAAAATACGCGTAAGTTCCCATAATAACATTATTTTTGCTGCAGCTAGATGAATAAAAATACAGCAGCTGTGAATATTTATCAACCTATTCACGGCGCGTGCGCATGTTGATATACTGACAGGTATTTCCTAACTTTCTGGTATGGGTGATGATGGGTAATCTAGCATTATAGTGTCTGTAAATGAATGTCTCATGCGGTGCGATCTCGAATTTAAACGAGTTCGTCGGTTCCGGTGTCATAAGTGCGAATGAGGGCTCAATATGAGTACAATGCACTGACGGGACCATCTATTAAATTACTACACAATGCGAAGTTGGCTTCGGGTTGCTGAACTCTTTACCAGAGATCATATAGCTGGTAGTAGCACGAATGATAAAGACATTCCATCTATGGTAGTTCACCTGTCGCATATGCCTGCCGAAGGGTTTCGGCTGTGGCACTTGACGGACTCCCGTGGCGGGTGAGGCGGGTGCGGGGGGGTGCTGGGCCCTGCCTCGTCGCCTGCGCCGTCCGCGCAGCCTGACTCCGCGTACAACCCCGTCATCGCGTACATTGACTCTTGCCTCCTGGAAATGTAGTTTTGTGTAAAATTTAATGAACTCCTTGGGGCCTAAGACCCATCACTCACTCTACAATGCATAATCAATATAGTGGCACAAAAAAGTAGGACGCATTCGAACTGGTCACCCTGTATATTAATTAACTAAATATTCAATGTAAAAGTGTTGTACTTAATTACAACAGTGTTGCCACAATATTTTGCCACGGTTGTCAATTATTTTCTTGCCTTTCACGGAATCTAACGTTTTCTAGGCAATAGCTAGGCATTTAGTGAATGATGGAAAGTACTAAGCAAACTATGGGAAATGTGATCATTGTTTACAAACAGACGCAACAATCACACCGTTGAATCGAAGCGTTGAATGGATAGGTAATAAGAATCCATGGTTTTTACTGGTAATAATTATTAGAAATACAAATGAAAACCTGTTTAATAAAAGGTTGAGCTGTTCCGTTCTTTCCGGCATTTCGGCACAAGTTACGTTTACTTCACAGACACAATTGATGAATTAAATAACTTCCTAATGACGAGGTAGTTGCAACGTAAATAAATACGATACACATTAGGCAGTCATTGTCACACGGTTTAATTTAGCACACAAACGTGGTGTAACGTGGTGCGTGCCCAAATATAACATTGGCACTAAGTGAGTAAAGATGACTAAACTTAAAGCTTTGTCTACGGCTGGTGATATCAGAGCAGCGCGCGATTAGCTACGAATATGGGCCAGGTGTTGCAAACCTAACCTTATCTATATGACGGGTACGACGTTATCACCATAAGGGACCAGAGGATTTTGTTTGTGCCACTCGGGCAACAGAGGCCATGTTCTTGGCCAGCTCAGAGATGATAATAGAACAACAAGCCAGTATCATTATATCAGTAAAACCTAGTTTATTTCGGATAACTAATGAGACCAGCATTGCATGAATTGCATCTACGCGTTGACTGCCGAAATGACTAGAATGCTTGAATACCAAAGCTGCATCATTCAATGCACATGGTGGCATATATGTCTAGTCTTCATCTATCTATGAGGCCTACTAGCCTCATTACTGAATGTACATTGTAACTGTCCTTCAAGACAGCGGCACTTTTAACTACCAATACATAATCTATAAGTACACACACTTGGTGAGATAAGAAATATTTTCAAACACATGAAAACATTTCCTCCTTTTGGTTATTCCAAGTAGGTAGGTATTTACAATCTGGTATTCAGTTTATCTCTATTTTTCATTATGTTACATTGGGTATTTAAATGAGTAATCACTGAATTCAATAGAACGGTATCAGGGATGATTATCTACATTGATAAATGTATGATCATAGTAATACATTTGACCTCGTGGCCGTGCTCATCACAGAGGAAAAACAATCATTACCAAAAAAATATGTTTACTTATAAATTTTAATGACTGCAACTCGAATAGGTATGCAGCGTTTCCAGTTAGGTTATTAAAACAACACATTCCGAGTTTTAAAAGATATCGTGAGACAGGGAAGAAAGCAGTGCTTTGTAATGAACATGACTGTGCATAATGTTGTTGGTTCTGCATATAATACCTTCCGAAATCAGACTTCAACTCAAAACTGAATACTAATTAGGAAATCAAGGACTGCTTACCCATCGGTAGCAGCAGTGCTTGATACAAATGGCATCTCTGATATCTACAACTATCTATAATATAAAAATGAATCGCAAAATGTGTTGGTGAGCGCATTTAACTCAATAACGCCTGGAACGATTTCACTAATTCTTTTTTTGTTGTGTTTGTTATTTTCAGGAGAAGGTTCTTATGAAAAATAAAATTAAGTAGTACGTAGGTAGTAGTAGGTAGGTAGTAGGTAGATAGTAGGTAGTAGTAAGTAGGTAGTACTTTTGACGCAGACGAAGTTGCGTGGGTCAGCTAGTGCTTAAATAAAAATGAATGTTTGTCTTCTATGCGTTCCATAGTAAAGTTAAGCAGAAGGCAGCGTTACAGGTTGACCTACGAGATGCCATGACGAAAAAAAAAACTACGCGTTCCTTTTGCCATTGATCCGATTGTGATGAAACTTTGGCACTTCTGCGTACACATGCGAAGGTTCCTGGACCAAAAAAAACTGTATTCACGTGGCATTGCACGCTACAGCTAGTTCCTAATACAATTTTAAGCATACAAGTGCAGCTGGTTCCGTTTCTAAAAGAATCAATAAAGGAGAACATATTGATTTTATGGCCGAATACATTCGCTTGTCATAATTGCAATTAACAAACCGACTGGCTACAACTGCGCCAGGCTGATTATGAAACAATTGCTTCAATTACAACAAGTTAGAGAATAAAGGCGGTACTAAATAAGCTTGTTTAAACATAATATTATGTACTAGCTTCTGCCAGCGGCTTCGCCCGCGTGAAGTTTCAAAATTGGGGTTGAGTGAGAATATTATAAACGTAAGAGTAAACAAATATAATAATAACAAATCTCCGAACTGCTAAGCTATCGGGAGTTACACGTGTTATTGTGAGTCAACTATAAAAGATAGACATATGCTGTCTTGGGATATTTTTTATATAATTTTATGTGGAATATTTCCGTTATACATGATTTCTATGTAGCTTTAACCATTAAGGCTGCACACGCGACGGAAGCTAAAAAAACCAAGTAACTTCTCCCGTTTTCCCAACATTTCCTTTCACTGCTCTGCTCCTATTAATGGTAGCGTGATGAAAAGTATACTATTACCTGCTCAGGAGTATGTAGAATAATTGTACCAAGTTTCGTTAAAATCCGTCGAGTAGTTTTTTTTTCTATAAATAACATACAGACAGACAGACAGACAGACAAAAAATTTACTGATTGCATTTTTGGCATCAGTATCGATCACTAATCACCCCCCGATAGTTATTTTGTAAATATATTTCATGTACAGAATTGACCTCTCTACAGATTTATTATAAGTATAGATAGATTGGATCGGGAAGGAACTGTTTATTAGTTAACCAGGACACCACCAGCGAATTCGTCTGTACGTTTCACACACTTTCGCAGTTTCGCACATCTCCTTTGAAAGGTATATTTGGAAAATGTATAATAATTGAGATAGCAATGATACATTTTCCAAATCATCATGATGATGATGATGATGGTTTGGAAAATGTATCATTGCTATCTCAATTATTTGTAAGACAAATGCAACGATTACAAACAGGGCACTAC
Organism: Xestia c-nigrum; assembly: GCA_916618015.1. Lineage (NCBI taxonomy): Eukaryota > Metazoa > Arthropoda > Insecta > Lepidoptera > Noctuidae > Xestia > Xestia c-nigrum. The sequence continues at coordinate 10,462,139 of OU745245.1, forward strand.
TTTTATGTTTAGTTGAGGAGCTCCCCATGGTTAGGGACTTACGGATGCTCTGGTAGTGCAGTTTCTAAAACTTTCTTTTGAACGTCAATTCTTGGGCCACCCTGTACAGAGTAACTTGTTTGAAAGTATACGTGTATCCAATGCGTAAATACAGAATAAGTACGGTACGGCAAGCGATTATAAAATGATTATTGTTGTATCAAAAGTGGAAATCGTGGAAATAATTTTCAATATGACTGCCCAACATAAAAATAGTCGAATTCGTTCGATGAATCAAAAGTTTTCCTATTCTATCGAATTATACAGATGGCAAATTCAGATGACCCGCAAGTTCAACGAACAAAGAGAACCAAAGCTAATTCAGATAGTGATAAAGCGACCAGTAACAGTAGTTAAATCGAAACGAGGAGTAAGTGGGTCATTATAATAATATCGTAAAAGATACTCTCGAGAACCGGAGCGCATAGAAACACCAATGTTTATTTACTGAATTAGGCTCTGAAATGAAACACGTGCTGGTGGTATTTAAAGTATAGAGCTAGACTTTCAATTTAAAGGTATCGTGTCGGCCTACCTCTGCTAGTAGATTACATTGCGGAAAAAAACTTGATTTGACACACCAAAGCCTGCCATCTGACATGCACGTAATTGTTTCAGTAAAGTTATGAACAAAAATAGAAAGCTTTTTTGTTTAATTCAATGTATTGTTGGCATCCACAGTCGGACTCTTGAAATAATACAAACTGTCCCAAATAACTCTATTTGTAACGAGCGAAATTTCAGAATATGGTTTACATTGTTTCATCCAAAAACGCTCTGAATCATATCAATCGGAAAGCATGAGTGAAAGTTGGTTTGTGAAAAATAAATCCGGATGACGCCATGGAAATTTACTGCCGAAAAGAATGCATTGTGAAGGACCTATTAATATCCCGAGCAAAGAAATTTAATGAAATGACAACTATGGCAAGTTTAATAGACACTAGTGTGAGTACTCTCTGTATCTTATGTGCGAGAAGTTGTAAAATAGGATAATTTGCCCGAAAATACCAATGGCTCCTCATCATTCCTAAGCAAACTTTCGAGAAAACAGTGATGGTGCTGGATATAGAATCAAAGATCAAGAACTAGACCAAGAGTTTTGGAGATGGCTCTGAAACAGCTTAAATAAAAACAACAAGGCACCGGGTGATGACGGAATTAATGCCGAACTCCCAAAGGTGGGTGGAAAACCATACTTAAGGCATTATGAAGGTATTTCATTCCGTCATACTCGAGGGGAAAACTCCACAGGCATAGTGCAGGGGTGTGGTGGTACTCTTCTTTAAGAAGGGAGACAAAGCCCGGTTGAAGAATTACAGGCCAATCTCACTTCTAAGCCATGTCTACAAGTTGTTTTCAAGAGTCATTACGAATCGTCTCGCACGTAGGTTTGACGATTTCCAGCCACCCGAACAAGCCGGTTTCCGAAAAGGCTTTAGCACCGTGGACCACATAATACGAACAGAAGACCGAAGAGTATAACTTGCCTCTCTGTTTAGCGTTTATGGACTACGAGAAAGCCTTCGATTCGATCGAGACCTGGGCTGTACTGCTGTCTCTCCAACGGTGCCAAATCGACTACCGCTACATCGAGGTATTGAAGTGTTTGTACAAAAACGCCACCATGTCAGTCCGACTTCAGGACCAAGCCTCGGATCCTATCCTTCTGCAGCGAGGTGTAAGACAGGGAGACGTCATATCTCCGACACTGTTCACCGCTGCACTGTGTGTCTTCAAGGTTCTGGACTGGAGAGGGCTAGGCATCTACATCAATGGCGAGTACATCACTCACCTTCGGTTTGCCAACGAAAAAGTAGCCGTGGCTGAGACCATGGAGGATAAATTAAAGCCCCTTTTTTGTTTTACTTACTATTAATAAAGCGAGTTATTTCTTAGTGAAATTCTGGACTTAGTTTAAGTTTTAACACCTCCTTTAAACTCCACCACGCCGCCGGCGTTACGCCGCCGCTGGTCTAAATTCAGTAGCACGCCGCCGCCCTCAAATTTGGGAGCGGCGCGGCGCCCATGTATTTGTATAGATTGTCCAAGATGTGACCACACAGTTTCCACAATATAATTAGCGGCTTTGAAGATTGATGGATATTTGCTCCAGGCCAATAACATGAGGTCTGAATATAAGCAAATCCTTCACGTTCAGGTGCAAAACGGAATATAAAACTAATAGGACAACTAATAATGAAACTAATAGGGCTGATGCATTGGGGAACTGTGGACACTGTGGTAACTACTAAAGTAACTGTAACTGTTACCGAACGATTAGAAATAACTTTTTTGAATCTTGGATTTGTTTAAGTCTATTCAAGCGATGTGATTGCGTTCACTGCATGGTATCCTATTAAGGATATAATTATGCCAGTTGGTGGAATGATGATTTCAACAACTTTGTGCCTAACGTATCCTAGAAACAAATGTCTTTGTCTTTGTGAAAATAGTTAACCAACCTGTGCCCTTTCCTGTGCTGAGGCGCGGCGTTGGTGCCGCCCGCGTTCTGTTGCCGTTCGCCCTCCGTCATCTTGTTGTGGAGATCCGCGTCTCACCGCACGCCCATACCAGTCTTCACTTCCACGCTCCTCCACCTGATAAAAAATATACAAACTCAAACAAACACATCTATTGTTATCATTATCACACATCGGCCTCGTCGGTGATCGCTAGCGTAACTTCTGAGCAAGAGGTCCTGGGTTCAGGTCGGTCAGGAGGTTGGATTTGTGCCTGGCTGCTGGTAATTGGCTCACACCTTATTACATGGGACTTGAACATAGCTGGTAAAATGTGGGTGTACTTTTAAGGACACGTCTGCCAAACCCTTTGGGGGGATCACAGGCGTAATGATGCTTTGTTATGTTTGAAAACATACAGCGAGAAAAATTTACCGTACTGATAATATTGTTTCAGCAAACGGGTGTGTAAAGGTAGTGTTCATAACGTTTATGTAATAATTCGTGCCAAGAATAAATCCCTGTTCACAAAGTGCTTTACGTTACTCATTGAAAACAATGTCGAGAAATATGTAACGCGGACGGACAGGTGAAGAGACTATTATTAGCCTTGTCATACTCATCATACTTGCCTACGCTTTTCTTACATACATGAGAAATATAAGTAGTAATGAATAGTGACCATCTGGATTGTCCAGTAGACATGACATGTGGGTGTGTCCAGGTGGACATGAATTGTGGGTGTGTCCAAATGGACATGATATGTGGGAATGTCCAGGTGGACTGTTATCATTCATGTTTTAAAGAAAACTACCAGCTTTACAGAAAAAATATTTAAAAAAAAATACACATGAAATAAAAATAAAGACGCAATGACGATATTGATCCGAGGATTTCGCAAATAAAATATGTACCATAAACTAAAGTCGCTATATCAAGCTGACACGGCAAGGTCAGGTTGACGCCTCAATACCGAAGGTTGACGGTTCCTCCCTAATGGCAATTTGACTAAGGGCTACGCTGGAACGTTACGTTAAAACGTGTTAGCTACTGTATTCAGTTACGAAACGATATGAGTCATGTTACACAAAACAATGGATCAGCAGTTTTTTTTGTTTAGAACATTTACAAAATGAGGTAAGAACTATGTTTTGCGTAAACGATATACTAAACCAGGCATTCTTTTACAGAACTGTTTGATGAAGTAAGCTTAAATGAGTTGTATATTATTTCAGATCCTTAAAAGTTAAAGATTATTTAATCATAAAGCCACTCCCTTTCTTTGTCAATTGGCGAAATGCTGGCCGAAAACTAATAGCGTAATTATTATTATCAAACAATAAGCCTTTGTGCTGTGTTCACAGACTAAATAAAAATCAATTGTATTTTTTTTTTTCAATTTGTGGTTTTCGACCTCGCTGTGGGTCACCAGAAGAGTCGAAAATCTTTTATTAGAATTTCCAAATACGTATAAAACCGCGGTGGGTTAGCCGGTTATTATTGGTGCGACGTGCGATGACTTCGTGTCATGCCCCCTGCATGGTGATTTCACATCTGTTTAGTCCTGCGATGAGTCTTGGAGTTACAGCCGAATTGTTTACTGTTTTATATGAGAACACACGATGTGAATGAAACCACCATAGAAACGAGACTGACTTTTATTGAGTACCCACAATGAAGTAAAGATGAAGTTCCTGAGCAAACTAACTAACTACCTTATTATCTAAATACATAACATCTTCACACCTCTGTTTAAAAGCAATCTTACAATCATCGTTTCATTAAACCTATTAATATCTTATCAGCAACAATCAGTATATCTAAACACACAAGCAAATTAAAGTAAACACTCAACAATCATTGAGTAAGTAGGTACATACGTATCTATGTAAATACGTAAAATGTAAACACGGCTTAACATTATTAACTAAGTCTACGATACATAATTTTCGACCACATTTAATGTTGTATTCATTGTCTACCTATATAAACACAGTTTATGTAGGTGACGTAATTGAGTTGGCTACTAATCTATGTGACAACAAATCGTTGAACCGGTCTGCGCGTGCGTTTTTGCGGAACCAATTCATTCTGCTGATCAATTGTCGACCTATTGTCATGCCGTATATTTGAACGTGTGACTATAGGATCAGTATGGTAGTCGTTGTCCCTCGAGGTGCTTTCCTTACTATTAGTTGCTTCACTAATGGCAGGACAGCTATATGGGATTGTGTTAAAGTCTGAAATGTCGTTATCAACATTATTTCTAGAGTTTCTCCCCGGTCCCGGTTTGTCGTCTGTTGGTACACTTCGCAATATGATGTGATCAACATGTTTTTTAAATATTTTATCACTCTGGCGTACCTGATAAGAAACCGGACCCGACCTTTTCACTATAACGCCCTTTCCCCAATAACTTTTATTGTTCTTAAACTGCTTGAACTGTACCTTATCGCCTATTTCAAATTGCCGGACTTTACTGTTCCTTTTTTGATGAATAGTATTTTGTTTGTCGCGCACGCTATCTTCAATAGTTGGCCGGATTATATCACAGTGTGTCCGTATGTTGCGTCCCAATAGTAACTGTGCCGGGGACTTTCCAGTCAAACTGTGCGGAGTCGATCTATAATATAACAAGAATTTATCTAATGCTAATTGTAAATCTTCCTTTTCAATAATGGCCTTTTTTAAACAATTTTTAATTATCTTAACGGTGCTTTCAGCCGCACCGTTACTACTGGGTTTGTATGGCGACACCAAAATGTGATTTATATTACAACTTGCCATAAAATGTTTGAAATCTTGACTACTAAACGGCGGGCCATTGTCTGATACCAGCTCGCGAGGCAGTCCGAAACAACTCATAATTCGCCTCAACTTTGAAATAGTAACTTTCGCTGATGTTGTACCTACACTATGAGTTTCAATCCATTTGGAATGAGCGTCTACCAGTACAAAATATGTGTGATTATCTAACGAGAAGAAATCAACATGAACTCTGTACCATGGCACTTCCGGCCATGCCCATGGATGAACAGGAGCTGCCGCCGGCGATGGCCGTACACTCGCGCAAGTCTCGCAGCCCTGGCATTCTTTCTCTATGTCGGCGTCGATGCCGGGCCAGTACACATAGCCTCTCGCTAGGCTTTTACACTTTACTATACCCTGATGACTTGCATGTAGCATTTTCAATACTCCCCTTTGTAATGATTCGGGAATAACGACTCGATGACCAAACAATACACAACCTGACTCAACATCGAGAAACTCCTTAATAGTAAAATAACTTTTTAACTCTTTGTCTTTACAATACATCCAATTATGCTTAATAGCCTGCATCAGTTTTTGCAATGTTATATCGGCTGCGGAATGCTTGGCCACCATCCTATAATCGATAGGTGCTTGTTCTGAAATGAAATTGATATATGACTCAGTTCTATATTCTTTATTTTCTTCGATTACCGGTATACGTGACAAGCTATCTGCGACACAATTATGTTTTGAGCTTATGCATTTTACTTGATAGTTATACGCACTTAGTATAACGGCCCATCTTTGCAACCTGTTGCTTGCCATTGATGGGATTGCTTTGTTTTCGTGAAAAATAGACGCTAACGGCTTACAATCCGTCACCAATGTAAATCTAATACCGTATAAATAATCGTGAAATCTGTTCACGGCGAATATAATAGCCAGCCCCTCTCGACATATTTGCGAGTAGTTCCGCTCAGCAGGTGATAGTGTGCGCGAAGCGTGCAGAACGGGCCGCAGCTCGCCGCCGCCGCGCGCGCTCTGCGCCAGCACGGCCCCCACTCCGTGCGGCGATGCGTCACACGTTACGTATGTCGGTAAACTCGGGTCCCAGTGAGCAAGGACTGGCGCTTCGCGTAATAATTGTTTTATAGATTGAAATGCCTTTTCACATTTGTTTGACCATTCAAATTTTACATCTGACTTGAGTAACCCGTACAAGGGTTCTAAAACGCTGCTAATATTTCTCACAAATTTTCCATAATAATTGACCAATCCTAGATAGGCTTTTACTTCACTTACATTAGTCGGTTGCGGCGTTCTATTTATCGCGTCTATCTTGGAAAATTCTGTTTTTAGCCCGTTCGCATCAATCATGTAACCTAAATATGATATAGACTTTTTAAAAAAATCACATTTCTTTTTTTCCACTTTTAAACCGCTCTCGGACAGTATTTTAAAAACCTGCATCAATCTATCCATGTTTTCCGACTCATTTTTACTACTTACTAATAGATCGTCTTGGTAGACGGCTACATACGGCATTCTAAACAACTTTTCCATTACTCTCTGAAACTTACTGGCCGCGCACTTAATTCCGAAAGGTAACCTGTTGTATGTGAACATACCTTTATTCGTGACAATCGTGCAATATTTTTTTGCATTATCACTGAGAATAAGCTGTTGATAAGCACGACTCAAATCGATCTTACTAAAAATTTTACCACCTTGCAGCGATGCAAAAATATCTTCAATTCGCGGAAGTGGGTATTTGTCATCCACTAACACCGGATTGAGCGTAGTTTTAAAATCTCCACATAATCTTACCTCACCATTTTTTTTAATGACGGGAACCACTGGTGTTCCCCACTCGCTCCACTCAACGGGCGAGATGACACCCTCCCTCTGGAGGCGCTCGAGTTCCGCGTCGACGGCGGGCCGCAGCGCGTACGGCACGGGGCGCGCGCGCCGCCACACCGGCACCGCCCCCGCTTTCAACTCCAACTCGATCGTACCTTTGTTAAATGCTCCTACGCCACTTGAAAACACATCGGGAAACTTATTTACCAACTGATCACTAACCTTCGATTTATTACGACTATTATTGTCGACATGAGCTACTGAATGTTGCTTTGTGTCTGGAGTGGAGGGAAATTGTATGCCAAACGCACGCATCCACTTGCGACCGAATAATGAGTTGCTGTCATCGTTATCTATCACAATTAATTTTAAACCGTGAACAATCTTGTTGTCATACTGAACGTTACATTTAAATTCACCTCTCGGTAACACTTTCTGACCATTATACATCTTCAAACACGACTTACGTTGAGTTAACTCAATATTATTGAAATGTTTTAAGTACGTACTACGATTAATGATACTCATTCCCGCTCCAGTGTCACCTTCCATCGCTAACATCTTCCCGTTGACCCGTACTTTCAAGATCCACCTTTTGTCCTCTTCGTTATCACTCAACTGATACACCTGATTTCCCTCGTCCTCACTAGACGACATATCTTCGTTTTCTACTTCGGAGGCAACCTTGTGCACGCTACTACGCTTTCGAAACCGACACACTTTAGCCACGTGGCCGCGATTGCCACACACAAAACACTCCACATTCACAAATGGGCAGTTCTCCTGACGATGTGGTTGACTGCATCGGAAACAGCCGGCACGTTGCCGGCCGCTGCCGATGTCCCTCCGCGGCGCGCCTCGCTGCTGCGGCGCTGCGCGGCCGCGGCCTCTGCCCGCGAGCGAGCGCTGGCCGCCCTGCGCTGTGCTTCGGCCCGCGCCATACCCGCCTCCGTGCACGGCGTGCACTTTCTCCTCTGAGCTAGCGTTGCTGACGGCCCCTGCCGTCTCTTGTGAGTCTCGTACGGCGGCTTCTAACGATAACGCTAACTCCACTGCTCGATCGAACGTCAACTCCGTCTCTGTCAATAACCTCTGTTTGATTTTGTCACTTCTTAACCCGAATACGAACTGATCTCGTAAATTCTCCTTGAGTATTTCTGTAGTAGTAAAGGCGCAAGTCTTGCTGTTTTTTTTTTAATTGTGCTAAATACTCTGTTACCGATTGTGACTCGGTCTGTTTGTATGATCTGAAAATCATTCGTTCGGCTATGACCGACCGCTTCGGCGCTAAATGAACTTCCACTAACCTGACCAGCGCGTCAAAATCGGTATTTTCGGGCTTCTCCGGGAAACACAAATCAATCATTAGATCTAACGGTTCAGTGCCCACCACTGCCACTAGGTATTTCGAGTACTCCGTCGGTTTGATGCCATGTATTGCGAACCATGCTCGCAATCTGCTGACGTACGTAGGCCACCGATCGACATTTAATTTGAATTCTTGTAATTGATTGATATTCATTATCGCTTCACTTGCTTCACCCTCCTGACTTTCGTTTTTAATCGGCATAAATGCACTGGGGTTCTTTACTCGTCGCCAAATGTTTTGTATGAGAACACACGATGTGAATGAAACCACCATAGAAACGAGACTGACTTTTATTGAGTACCCACAATGAAGTAAAGATGAAGTTCCTGAGCAAACTAACTAACTACCTTATTATCTAAATACATATTTATTATTTATAGCATATAGGTGGCCCATGACGTTAAGAATAGACACAGTTCTTTGACAATAATAGACTAGACTCTATTGTTTTTTATACAGATCTAGTTTCTGGACGTCATAAATTTGAATTTTTTAACAACGCTAAATTAAATCAACATCAGGGAAATGAGACTACTCCACAATTTTATTATTCCAAATAATTTGGAAGAAGGGTAGGAGCTTTTAATTAGTTGCCTAAAGGCTACTTATTTTTTTGTAAATCAGGAAGAAATATATATACATATTTTTTGCAAATGAGTGCAGCTAAGTTACTTTACTCAGAGTTCGTCAGCAATCGATCGATCGTCTTGTTATAACAACGACGATATCCCAAGCGGTTGATATACTCGACCAAGTCGAGGATTCATTTCCATACATCTTTCAAATAATAAGATCTCCGCAATGTTGACCTCTTTATGGCACAAACAGGCAGTTCGGATGGAGTACCACGACCAAATTGAACGGCTAATGTAAGTCGTTCACATTTCTGAGAACTTATTGCAATTGGGTTGATTGCGGTCAAACTGCCAGTGAACGTACCCCATACTGGGTAGGTGCGGTATCTAACGGGAAATATGTATATTCGGTCATTACTTCGAGCATACGCTAAAATATCGAGTCTAAAGTCTAAACTTGCTACTAATATATTTTTTCTTGCCAACATCTATAAATTTCCGGTAAATTCTCTGTTATTATTCAGTTTGCTGAATAGTGCACATAATATTTATTATCGTTGGATATCTGGTCTAGTCTTACATAAAACCGACTACTTTTACCGACAAAGCATTTCATTGGAATCTTTTAACGTTACATTTTGTCCAATGTTTTTGTAAATTACGCAAATTCACACGGTACAGCCTGCATATTTTGTTTTCGTAGACGCAGACGAAAACAGCAGTAAACGTAATCAACGTAGTGCGCGAGATGTAAATAAAATAAACACATGTGGTTTTGTTTTGAACTCAGAACGAATTGCTGCTTGCTCCCAACCGTCCCTACATAGTACATAGTGTCAGATGAGAAGAATAATGCGATCGTCTCCTATAAAAACGGTCATCTAGTTTCATCCACCCCCCAAACTACTTTACCAAAAAGGAAATATAGATATGACACATGGCAGCTCAGCACCTAAGTTTTACGCCATAATATGCAATATTGCTTAAATTTAGGTCACCACGCGGCGGGTTAATAGCGTGCCAGCAAAACGAACTCTATCAAAATATGCGCAAAAAACAGGTAAGTAATAACTTATGCGAAACGAAACTTAATATCTTTGGCCTTACTGGCGGTCAAAATTTGCATACATTCGTTCAATATCATTCATTCATATTCGAAGGGGTTGTCTGACACTGTTTTTTTTGCGGATTCACAAATGTTTAAATAAATAATTAAGACGTTTAACAAAATTCGAGCAAGTAACGGCATCGGCAGTGTGAACAGTATAATGAACACAAAGTGGGTTCCCCAGCTTACAGCGTGCATCGTTATAACTGTCCACCTTGCAACAAAACGGCACGATAAATAGTAGTGGCTTCGCACCAGCATAGAGGTACGGTGGCACACTAAACTAATAGTTTTGGTCTCAACACTAGCTAGCGAAACTTCAGGCGTCATGGGTAAACGTAAAAGTTATACGTAAAAAGAATAAAACAAAAAAAAAAGATGTTTGTTTTGATCAACTACCAGTGCTCGAATTTAGTTACTAGAAGTTCAGTATTTATTGTTTCATCATGTTAAAATATCGGTATCCATCACGTATGAGAAGTTTACACAACACGTTACTGATATTTCAAGTGATTAACACTACATGCGGTCGTAGACCCCAAAAAGAAACTATGTAAGTATATTTTTTGACAATGTTTTTCGGATGACGATAGCAGTCATATCTGCGACGTTTCGATATCTAATTAAATTTGACCTTGTGTACAGCGAAAATAGGAGCCGTGATATTCTTATTCGAATCCGTCAGGCGCTGTCCAGCATACGTGATTGTTTGGACGTCTAAACAATTAAAAGTGATTGAAACAGTCGTAAATCAGTCAACAATGCAAAGAAAGTTCACTGTGACTGTGACACAAAACATCGCTAAGTCAGATATTTGTTGCAGAAACAGATAGACTTATATGTTTACCTATATATCTAACTGTATGCTTTAAATGAGTGCACTGGAATGAAGAAACCTTGCAATATACTAGTCACAGCAGATGCTTTACGACACCAATCACCGTATGGCATAAAGTGAATACTCAGAAAGACGATACTGACACAATATCCGACAAGACAAGACAACCGACAAGTAGAGTGTTGATCTAGAGCAGCCAATTGCAGGGCCGGTACGACTACATCCTAAAGCAGTAGTCGGTTACAAAAAAAAAACAGGTATTTCTCCCAAAACTGCAATATATAGAAATTGCACTATTTGCAGTTATATAATTGCTCCAGTTATTTTTAGAAATATTAAGATGCAAATCAGGAAAAAAAAACTGATTTTGTAGCGTTTAAGCTTGTTGAAACTTCAGACGTTAGCGGACAAGAGCAACTTGTTCTAATCTAACTGACATAGTGGATAAACTTATCGGTGTCATTGATGTCTCTGACCGATATGCTCAGATGCTCATGAAGATTGTTTTAGACAATTACATTTGTTGTTCCAAATTAGTTGGTCAACATTATGACGGAGCTAATGTCATGGCTGGTGATTTTTTGAGTGAGTATTTTTTTTTGTGAATATTCGTCTACGATCAGTGGATCGTAGACCATCGCACCGATCGTAGCTCCATAGCCAATGCATGCCTGTAAGCTACTAGCTAATAACAAAAGAGATAAATGTTTTTTTTTGATAAATAGCTGCGTTCGTGCGAAACACTGACACTGATTTTATACAAACGAGCATACCAAAACGATAACCGAAGAAATAAATAAACAATAAAGCAAAGAATCCGAGATAATCTTCTGTATATTTAATTAAAATCGTAGAATGTGATTAATGTTCCGTATTGACGCCAAAACTGCTGGAAACCTAGATTTTGCGGCAAAGATAGACTAGACTACACAATGATCTTCAAAGGTCGCGTATTATTAAGCCATAATGTATTTTTTCAGGCTATTTTCTAAAGGCGATAAGCAACATAGCGTTATGACTGTATTCTTCGCATGTTAGCCATTTCAATCATGACATGCATGAGAACATATCATTCTATTGTTCACGGTGACTTATTTCTAAGAATTTTATGCTACTATGTCCCCAATGAAGGTCAGGGTAGAACTCGGGGTGAAATATACATTGAATTGTACCAAAACATCGTCAGAACATCCTGTCATGTAGAATGGGCGAATACCTGCATGTGTTATGTAACAGTTTCGCAGCAGTACGGATTCCGAACCGAAGCTCTCCGTGCCAACTGCCACCGGTCGCCTTTAGGGAGAATCGGAAAATGTTTCCACTGCACCGAGACCGCAATATAACCGATTCTTTAAATTCTAACAGAACTTCAACCTCCGCTGCGTGTCCGCTAAACATCAGAGTAAAGTGTTGCATAACATCAGTATTTTCCGCTTTCTACGAGAGTTAACTAAGTTACAAAAATAAAAGAGGTACGAAGATATTAGGTAATCTGTTGCTTTAGTCATTTGTATAATTGTACGCTTTTGGATAATCAGATTAAATCAAACAAAAAATAATAGTAGTCTGTAGCACTTCTATTGTAACAATTCTTTTAAATGCATGTCCGTTAAAATAGTGTCTGAGGCATCAGGTTTATATCTTTATGCTGAAGTAACCAGTATCCAAATTGCAATAGCACCAAATATATTCATGAACAGATCTTTGTACAATGACTCATCGACACACGCAAAACCAACTCACATCAGCAAATCTAGCCGGATTGAAGGTTGTTGACATACAAAAGGGAAAGTGGCGCTATAGTTTTACTGTTTCCGCATAACTAACAACCCTACTATTTATTGCCTGTTAGCCTAGAAGCCAAGATACATATTCTTAACGTCAGAAGAAAATGCGGAAATAAAAGCGAATGCACATACAATACATGTATACGCGTTAACATGCTTTAGAGCAGGGATCCCCAAACTATTTTGGATAAGTGACCCATTTTCCAAAATGAACCTCAGACCCCCATGGCCAAATTACTTACTTTTAAAATCAACCCCTTATTTATAATGGTCCGCGCAATAGAAGAAGACATAGTGAGAATTAGCAATGCTTTAAGTTAGTAGACTATTATGAACAGGGGGCCTATCTTTAGTTTTTTTTCCTATTGATACAAAATACCTAGGTACTAAGGTACCGGGTTGCTCTTGGTTAAGTGAGCAAAGTTGACTTCATAAAATATTAATTATTCTTGGTACATACACGTAACACAACATAAGCAATACAGTACCTATCTTGAAAGTTTTCTTGTAGGGGTCGATTTTTAAACCTCGACGACCCCAAAATCAGTTTTCGTTTATGTCGACCCCTAGGAAACCAATATCGTCCCCAAGGGGTCGATATCGTCCACTTTGGGAATCCCTGCTTTAGAGTGTATGCTGCGCTCCCGAGACTCTCGATCAGACTATGTCCCACTTGCTGGAATGTACGAATTGCCCCAACGCCTGCACTAAAAGACGCCACGGATGCCGCGATTAATGTGGCCACATATACTGGACCCATGAAATATAATCAAGTCGTACCATCAACGCGAAACAAACCAGAACTTGTTTTCAAAGATTATCTTCTAGATTATAATTCTATAATTTCTTAATTAAAATGTTAATGAATTACAAGGTTTTCAATACATTACATAAAACTGTTATGAAAGCATCAATGTCAAGGATACACACACACACTGCGATGTAAAACTTAATTTCGTGTTTATAAAACTTGTAACTTGGGGTTACAGAAAATTTAAAAACATTCGTGGAACCATCGAATGTTAGGAATGAAATTGACATGGCCTACAAAGAGAAAGAAGCCATAGATCAGAAACATGATGAATACGATTACCGAATACTGCTTAAAATACGCAGTAATTTAGTCATTAGCACTTTACATAAACGAAGATAAAGTGCGTAACACGTGGAATCCTTATGTTCGCAGTATTTAAAACAGTCTAATCATGTTAACCAGCAAGACAAAGTGAAGGCTATTCTGTTCAACGTCTGCGACTCACTCGTGCAGGCTAACAATGGCTAGCTGAATATGAATGGCCACAATCTTTATTCTGCTGCATCTCATATAGCTGTGACAATAGTAAACATGTTTGTTAGAATGCTAAACAAGCATCACCACTCATCATGTTGTCTCAAGAGTATAATAGCTGTGATGCTAATAAAGGCATAGGCAAGGGGAGAAAGGCCTACTGTGGGCAATTACATCACCCGGGTTATAGAAAACTGAGGATTAGCGGTGTGGAGAATTGATGCTGAGGAATGAGAAAAATGGGACAGTAAGACAGTGGTGTCGATTCTGTTCTGCACAAACTAATTTTAATTTAGGCTATTGCTTTCTTCTTCTCTTTAATAAAACGAGAAAGAGACGGACGTTATTTAGAGCTGTCAAAATTTAATTGGAACTAATATTACATACAAAGAAAGGGTGCACGTAAAAACATGTCGACTAAAAACACGGTGAAGAGCAAGGCATAAACTAGTTTGACATCTCTAACCATTCTCTAACTTACTTAGTTCATAGCTATAGCCGTCCTTTTCTCGCACTGCCTTAGTAAAAGATAGCAAATAGCAATAGCCTAAATTATGTTTAGTTTGAGCACAACAGAATCGACACCAGAAACTGTAAATTACTGTAAACCGGTAACAGACTAAAGATGGAAGGATTGTATGAAAGGCACAAGAGCTCTTGGCTACAAGAGGCTTTATCATCTTTCATACAATCGGAGAACGCTGAAATGATAGGCTGATGAATTATGATGCATGAAAGAAAATTCAGTTAATAAAGGAGATAGTGTGCCGACCCCAACAAAGTAAAAGACAAACAACGTTCAACGTACTGTATTTTCAACCGACTTCCAAAAAGAGGAGGTTCTCAATTCGTCTGTATTTATTTTTATTTTTTGTGTTTGTTAGGTACCTCAGAACTTTCGACTGGGTGAACCGATTTTGATGATTCTTTTTTTATTTGCAAGCTGGTGCTTTCCGTGTGGTCACATTTCAATTTGGTTAAGATCTGACGCTGAGCTTCGGAGATATAAATGGAACTCTTCAAAAATGCACGGCAAAGCTGCAGTAATTGCTGCAATCGCTTGGTTGTTTATTGTTTATGTAACATAATGACGTATTATCACGCCTGTTTGCTCTGAGGGAGTACGCAGAAGTGTACAATACACCCAGATTTCGACACTTAGATGTGTTAAGTTCCATTTAATGGGATCCTGGAGAAATAGAGGGAATTCCTAAAATTTTAAAGGCACACCAGAAGCGATTTGGGTAGTTTTAGGAAGAGTACGTTCTTGGAGTGATCCCATTTCAATTTGGTAAAGATCTGATGAAGAACTTCGGAAGATAGGCGACGGGAACTCCTCAATAAATGATAGCAAATTTACTGGGATCCCTGAAATCTCATGTCTCTCTATTGTTTACACCAGTTCATATCAAAAAATCACGCCGTTACGCTGTGAAAGGGTAAGCACATATGAACCACTAAAAAGTGAAAAATAAAAACTTTTTTGCAAAAAATATAACCGACTTCACACAAAAAAGTGAAAAATAACTTTAGCTTCAGAAGTCGGTGACAAAAAAACTAAATCAATCAAACAAAGGTCACCGACTTCTGAAGCTAAAGTTTTTTTTCACTTTTTTGTGTGAAGTCGGTTATATTTTTTGCAAAAAAGTTTTAGCATACATTTTAGCTTAACTGGAAAATATTTAGGATCCAAAAGTAAGAATATACTGTTACAAAGTGCATAACTTAATCGAAACAGAGAAAGTGAAAGAAAAATAAAACGACCATTTACATAGATATTGTTTAGAAATTCTCTGGAGAAATTAATATTTAAAGCGTTACTTTAATCAGTAAAGTAAACGTTAGAATTAAAGTCACTTTTAACGAACAAACCTAATTTTAGAACCACCAGGGAATAATCACGTTCTCAATGTTTTAGTAACGCCCTCGTTTTACACTTCTTTTAAAAAAGATATGAAAGATCAAAGTATTATTAATTGTTTCCGACAATAAATGTAAATAATAACTGAAGTGTTTCCATATTGACGAGCACGGATTGAATTGATAAACTGATTCGCAGAAACTGTCGGCACATGTAAACAAACAAATCCACGCCTTAGTAGAAGATTTGCACAAACGTGGGGATCTTTCATGTGAAAGTAGGCGTGCGTTCAAGGTTAATAGGCTTGGCGCTCAGCGCTGTCATGCTCATAGGTTACAGGTAGGTTATCCGGTCGATACAAAGGCATGCTGCCGAAGCGTCTAGAATTTATATTCCTTAGCCACTAATTCGAAGGGTGGGTCTACTTTACTACGCATCGCGGTCGAACGATTTAACTGAAATAATACGTAAGTATACGTTCGTATCCAAACGTGGACATAAACACATAGTTTTGAGTATGAATGTGGATGAGTATAAGAGTAGAGGAAGATCAAAGAAACAATGGAAGCACTGTATGAAGGATGATATAGCAAGAAATGGGATGTCTGATGAGATGACGCGTAATATAGAAAATAATATGGAAGAAGACCCCAAATAAATTGAGTAATTCAGCAACTCGTCCCACATGTCTACGGCCCATTTGGGACGAGTTGACGAAAATCAAAATAAATAATATTTTCATTCTGCAACTCGTCCCACGTTACTGTCTAAATGAAAAAGGTACAACCAGTAGTAAAAGTGTCAGTGTGGAAAAATAATTGCTTATAAAATATTGAATCATCACAACATTGTCTATTGTTAGTACAGTTATGCTAGTTAGGGGCACCTTACGAAAACTACTAGGGAAGAAGAATGATGATGGATTGAAGTAAATGTTTTTACTACTACGTTTCTAAAGGATTTGCCAAGTGTAAGATAGTTTTTATCGAAAATAAGTAGTACATGGCTGTACTTATACACGCCAAAAGCCGTTGAAATAACTTTAATAACCGGTGGGCTTTTATTATTAATTAAAAGCCATTAGGGAAATGGACGGTGGTTGTCTGATGAACCTAAACCATTTCCCGTAAGGCATTAAATATAGAACACGTTATATTATTGCAAGTTCACTTTTGGAAAAATGAAACGCAGTGATGTTTCTTTCTGAACATTGGCATCGTTTAGATAACACGCTGGAACATGATGTATGAGTACAAATAACGCAAGTAACACTTCAGTAAATGGAAGTATGCTATACAAACAATTTTTCAGTTATAATGATGTTTGGTTATGTATAACGCGGTTACCAATGTATCCGTAATTACGCCAAGGACGTGTTTTGTTCATGAGTTGTCAGTAAACTGTGGAAAAATTGATGAGAATTGTATCTGTATGATAACGACTGAATAATGACCGAATTATAATTCAACAGCAGTGAAACGAAAAGGGTATTGACATTGTTTAAAAGTTTAAACTAAGCTGGACCTGCCGACCATGTATGACCAAATAAAATTACTTTCATTCTAGATATTATTGTTAGTCAGACAACGTAGTAAGTGACGAGCGTCTTTCTATTGTGGTTTGTATGAAAGTAACAAACACAGAAGATCCACGTGAAGTTCTCACGCACACCGAATGAAAAATCCATTGCAGGCTAAATAAAACCTGGTGACCTAATCAGGATTGTTTTTAGCAGTGTTATTTTAATCTTACTTCTGCTGAGTTGGAACTAGATGTCATCTATAGGTCCATCTCTTTCCCACACTCAAGTGATTACATATAAGAGGTGGTGGTTTGGGTCCTGGACTTTGAAAGCGTACACGCTTGAGCATAATGTCTGTTTATCGTAGGAACCGGATAGTCGGTTACTCAGGTCAGAATCAAGTCGCTGTAAATTATGTCATAACTCATACATTGACATATTGTATACCCGTATATGTTCGGAGAGGTAAGACAGGTTCTGATGTTTCAAGTTACAATAGAATGGCAATATGCGACTGTTTTCGAAGGTCCAAGTTTTGCGACAACAGTACGTTTGCTGACTTTGAACAGCATTTCAGCTTGCTATGTCGATATAGTTATTTTGCTCGTAGTGTGATGCCATTTTAACCACAGCGACTGCATTTGATGGCTTTTTAGGGTGGTGTTGAGTGCTTTGGAGCACTACTCTGTCATGTACTCTAGAATAGCTCTAGTGACCAGCTTATCCAACTTTGGCACAGCAGCACAAATCAGACGTGTTAGAACAGAACCATTGACAACGACTTCGTACGGAGTTGGATTTGTACGAAATTAGCCTTCTTTTGTGCGTTTTTTGAATGTCATTTGAGGTCCGTGTTAGTGCGTGCTTGGCCTCTAGTAGCCGCGTCACCGAGGGAAAGGCCTCCGAGGCCGTCAAGTCGGCGTGGGCGACGGTGTCCGATCAGGATCGATCTAAATGTCAGTCTTTGTTCCTTGTGTAGTGATTTACTTTTGTTTTTTCATGTGACATAAAACTATTTTTTTTTACTATCTGAATATGGCCAAGAGTGAGGACGAGAACCGTGTTGATTAAGTATTATAAAATATGTTAGGATGACTAAGAAGCAGATACTCTGGCGTCAGTTTACTTATTTAAATATCGTTCCGTGGAAACTAGTTTCAAATAGAGGACATACAACATCATGTTGTGTGTGAACAGGTTAAATTATTCGAAACAGAGTCTAGTTTTCACTAAGCTTGATAGCGTTGCATATGTTTTAGAACGAAATCTTGTTATTTTACCCAGACACAATTCATTTGCCTGTTAATTGAAACGAGATTAACCGGATCGTTGCATTATTATGACCTAGCAACAGCTATGATTTACAAGTGAAGGTTGAATGCTGTTGTTGCCGGGTGAAATAAAGACAGTACTTAATTAATATTTCAATTAAAACACCGCTTCTGGCTACATTGGCGTTGGCGCACGTTAAGCTGCACTTAATTGAGTGATCTATGACTATGGTAGTATTTGATTACAGAGCGCATGTTGTAATAAAGTCTTTATTACTAAGATGGGATAACATTTCGAGTAAGGAAGGTAAGAGTACTAGAGACTAAAGATCCCTTTTAAGTTGAGTGGATAGTACATTATGGAATAGTGCTATCATTACTCGTTACAGCCTCCGCTACTCAGCGCAATTCTCGGTTTCTTCTACAGGGCTTTTTCTACCGAGGTAAACGCCGAAATGTTCCAGAATTCTATGATCCAATGATGAATTTCATGATTCTGCTTTACCATTCAACAAACTCTTCACCAGAGAAACAAACACTAGTAATTAAATAAGAGCACGAGATTGCAGTATTTGTAATAGAACATGCAATAAATACGTGAGACTAATTACTGCACTTTGCAAAACCTGAGACTCGTTATTCAAGATTCTAGTATGCAATGACATTTTGTAATAGATGTCGTAAATAGGAATACTGATATTGTATTGTGTCCAAGATCTATAAATGCTTATTAATTAGCCCGTGCTTTGTCGAAAGAACGTTACGTTCCCGTTTTTACCTTGAGTTTATAGTTTGACAGCTGTCAAGGCAGGAGTTACAGTGGTTTGGGCGTGTGTGGCGGGTTTGAACTGTCAACGCCGTAGACGGTAATTTAGTTTGAGGGCTTCTCTAAACAGTGTCTTGTTGATTGCAACCTGAATATAGGAGATATTTCGGTCCCCCTGCCGCAGGCTCTAACAATTTTGCAACATTAACAAGAAAAAGCGTGGTCTACGCAGATTTTGACTGAATAATCACACTTGTCCTTTTTTGAGGCCAAATATTTGTTGTGATACGAGTGATACGACTAAACGATTTTAGGTTGAGTAAAGCATAATAACCCTGCATCGCATAACAAAATTGAGAGGCTGAGCAACGTATGTGGCAGAGTGCAGTGTGCAGTGGCAATGAACGATCGCCACTCAACCAGAGGACCGGTTTCGTCTCCCGGCCAGACAAACATTCATGCCCAATGATGAGTCACTTGACTCACTTGTTGTGTTGTCCAACCTATGTCGACGACTTTGCATGTTCTGGTTTGACGCGACGTTTTTCTAAACACGATCAGTCTGTTTCTGTATAAATAAAATAGGTCTTTATTATGAAGTTGCCGTTCTATACATATACTGGCATTTTCAAATGAGTTGCCGTTCTACAATACTTTATTTGTACGATTGGCAAGGAATTCAAAATACGAATGAATAAAAAAAAAAAGAGATTCTATTTTCAAATTCTGTGATTTGTGTAAGTATTTACATCGCAAAATACAATCTAACAAACATAGGTACGGTCTCCAAGCTACAAGAGCTAGCGCTGACAGTTCTGCGTCATCCACCGTACTCACCAGACCTTGTGCCGACCGACTTCTTCTACTGTTTCCAGAATTTAGACTACTCCTTAGCAGAAAAAAAATCAATACCCGAGAGCAAGACGCAGTGCAAAATGCCTTTGAATAGTTTGTTGCCTCCTATTCTTGAAGAAGGGCATTGGAAAATAACCACTGCACTGAAGTGCGCTGGCATAAATGCAGAGTTGCATCGATAGTATGGGTGTATACGTATACTCTGGTAAATAGAAATTATTTTTTTTAAATAACTTTTCCAAACAGAACAGTAATTTCATAGGTAAAAAAGAAGTAAATAAGTATTTATACTTGGCACGATTTAAGAACAATGGAAGTCTGATTTCATGCACTTGATAGAAATTGTAAAATATTACATTGAACAAGTGTAAATAGTATGAAATCGAGAACCATTTTCATTTTATTATCCCTTTTTTATGTTGTTTATTATAGTTAAGAGGACTTTTGCATCAAATAGAATTTGAAAGAAAACTAAAACTACAAAACATGCACATTAAAAATGAACATAAAGTAGGTGGAATAGTTGGGTCAAAATCACCAAGGTGGCAAATTCCAAATTCTGTTTTATGATGGATTTACCTAGCAGCTATTACTGTGATGATCAGCCTAAACGATCACTTAAATTATGTTTTAAAAACAATATTTACGTTGGCAGAGCAGAGAATTGATAACTAATCTTGTAATTTATTTTTAAAAGAGCGCTCTCGCCGAAAAGAATCATTCCGGAAACGTTTTTGTGATGTTTATAATAATATTAAAATATAACATAAGTATTTATATTATACAAATATATTATAAATGTTTGACGATTTTTGCATGAATGAAAATAAAAAGTTCCGTGTATAATACTGTGTAACGCAGTGGTTCCCAACCTTTCTCAGGCCAGGGACCACTTTGGTATGTTCATTGTTAACAGGGACCCTGTGGTCCTAGATAAACATGGACACCGACAGGATTATAACTAGGGGAGTGAATCTTTAATTCACACTATACAAAAATTGGATAATGTGATGAGAACCTTTAAAATTAAGATAATGATGGATACAAAAGCGATCGAATTGAGCTCGAAAAAAAAATAGAATTTTGCCTCTCATAGGTTCATTAGGTTGGGTTGAGCTCGCATCTTCTGTGTAAGTTAAAAAGTACGAATACCTAACATTTTACTTTTTCGCGGACCATAGTCAAGGCTCCTGTGGACCACAGGTTGGGAACCAGTGGTGTAGCGGGTATGAATGGTGGGATACTGAGATTACAAAACATATTCCAGTATAATTGGTTTTTTTTTTTTTTTTTTTATTTGTTTTGTGAATTCGTGGACAATGTTGTGGGTTACATGTATAATAATATAAATATGGTATAGATTGTGTATAAATGTATTTCTAAGTTTTGTACTAATTTAAGAATCTCTAGTTAAGCTTGGCATGTAACTGTTTTTTGTCCCTAACAAATAAAATAAAATAAAATAACATGTTCGTGAAGCCTCTGAGTGCTCGCCTTGTTAGCACAGCTCTCACATGTTTATGCATACAAGTTGATGAAATAATTTCCCAATATCAGGCATGAATTTAATGATTTTGTTAGGCATGCTACGCATTTCATCCCACACATTTTAGTTTTTGAAATTCTAATCGCTGCAAAAATCCAGCCCTACGTTGGTTGGTAGATATTTGCAGAATTTAATCTTTAATGTTTACACGTGCAATTGCATATCAAACAGAATGGTATTCTAAGTACCTACCTACTAAACTATAATGTAGGTTGTAAATATTTTAATAACAGTGGTTTAGTTATATACCTTTACAACTTCTGGTGGAAGACTGTCGTTGTACGCATTCCAAATCTGTAAGAAAGAAAAATTTTATGAAAACATGGTTCACAAAAAGTAGGTAGGTACAGTAAGCGTTCATAAGTTCACAGGCACGCGAAGGATCATATTGCTGTGAACGCACGGGCGCGCGTCCGTGCAGCTGTATGTGTAAGCTGTCTCAATACAGTACCTACGCACACCACAGCTACAGAGTCGCCTACTGTCGCAAGCTGTCGCGTCGCTCTCCACGAAACAAAAAGATATATATTACCGTCTCTTTTGTTATACACGCAGCAAACGCATGATCGTATTTGCATTGGATAGCTAAAATTCGACCACATCTACCAGGTGTTGATAGCTGTTTAGGTTAAGCAGTGGGTTCACGATCAACGTGTCTTGAGTTCAAATCCTGTTTACATAATATGGCTTTTTTTTTTTTTTTGTAACCACTTTTATTAATCTTTGTATTTTATGCAAAAACTATTTACTTAGGTATTTATTTTGAAATGGGTTCATGCTCATTATTTATTTTTATAAAGATTTAAAATAAGTTAATAACCCATCATAACTATTTATGTGATTGTGTAATATTTTTTCGGTGTTGGAAGGTGGAAAAAAAAGTCGTGCTGACAGATAACAAAAATTGTTTTATTCGTTTCATTTATTCATATAATTAACAACTTTAATAAGATTTGTAACGTCACATTCCTACCTTGATATAAGAAGTTCTCTTGTAACCGTTCATAAGATTTTTTTGTGTATATGTATACCCACTTTGAAGTCATTTTTTATTAAAATAACAAGGATATTCTAATCACACAAATATAATTGTTGATACCCACTTTTATCTATCGGTATTCAACAGAGCTTGCTTACTGAAAACTAATACATAATTTATACTTCGTGAATATGTTTTTTATGTGACGTCACAATAAATGTAACTCATATTGAGGTTATAGTTTAAGTGTTCATTTTCCTGAAGAAAAGAAAATTGAAACTAAACCTCAATTTAGGAATTATTAATATCGCTAAACATTTTGTAACACGTCTAATTAAAACTAGAACATTAGGGATTAATATTTTGTATAACCCCCATTGTTTAATATAT
This sequence comes from Xestia c-nigrum, assembly GCA_916618015.1. NCBI lineage: Eukaryota > Metazoa > Arthropoda > Insecta > Lepidoptera > Noctuidae > Xestia > Xestia c-nigrum. Next base: position 10,485,406 of record OU745245.1, read on the forward strand.
ATGAGAGAATACAGACTTCGCGGAACACACACATACACATTACACTTTATTCTGTATATATATTAGTTTATTGTCCCTCTTTGACGTTTTGGGATGGGTCTCTGCTGTCAATGTCACCTTAAAAGCCGTGTATCCAAGTCACGGAAGCGGAAATGTGTCATGCGCCTGCGATGATTGGGCGGTGCTACTGCCACTGACAGATGTGGGAAAATCAGGACGAAGAAAGAATTCAAATCGGAACAAGCATGGCGGGTAGCAAGCTACAAAATTATTCATGAAACAAGTGACGCGGAAGTATTGAAAACCCTTTGTGCAGTGCTAATACCGGCTAGGAGTTGTGGCAGTCTGGGGTGAGTTTAGGTTACTAAGCTATTCGTTTATTTTATCTATTTTCTGTACACCACACACCCTAGCAAGTGGAACCGGCGAACAGAGTCACAGAAAGCTTCGGAGCCAGCGGTACGTTATGTTATTGGTCTCCTAGATCAAACACCCATTATTTTCAATGCAGTCAAGTAGACGTATGCGGCTTAAAGTCACCCAAAGGGCAATGGAGAGGGCTATGCTCGAAGTTTACTTGCGTGATCGCATCAGAAATGAAGACATCCGCAAGAGAACCAAGGTCACCGACGTAGCCCGAAGAATTGCTAAACTTAAGTGGCAGTGGGCAGGGCACATTGCTCGCAGAACGGATGGCCGATGGGGTCGAAATGTTCTGGAGTGGCGACCGCGAACCGGAACAAAATGGAAGTAATCCAGTCAAAGTCTAAATATTCCCGTGCGAAACGTAATCGTTCTTCTTTATGTCTTTCTGTCAAGAAGGGCATTTTAGCTGATCTTCTGTGATGCAAGCCTTCAGCGTGGACGGCACGGCGAACAGTTTGCGGTGACTCCGAGTGTGTCGTAGGTGTGAAACCATTGGTTTCATACTCGCCCACGATATGTTGTCGCTGCGCTTCGCTAATAAGCGACGACCTTCCACTTCGCTGTCTACTTGCAAGGCTCCCTTCTTCCTCATACCTTTTGATCCAGAGACTTACTGCATTTCTCTAAACAAAAAAAAATGATGTTAGGCAGCTGTAATAAATACTAAAGTGACTTCATTCACTCTGCATTTATAAATCCAATAATAAACACTAATTATTTATCTTGCATGATAGTTTGAAAAAAAAACAACGAATTAAGTAAACCACAGGTCACCAAATAAATGAACAATTTATAATACCCATTCGTTTTTAATTTTCAATGTTTAAGTTACAATAAATTCATAAATAATTATAATACTCACATTCAGTTCTATTAAGGCCACTTTTATGAAGCGCGGATAATTCGCGATAATAGTCGCCCTCGCCTTAATATTAATATTTGCCCGCATTTTAAGAATCACACCAACAACAATATCGCTATCTATTAAACCACACGTCACTGACCATCAACTACCACATTATATTGTGTATTTTGTATGACTACAACCAAACGACAAAGTTCATTCCGATCAAGTTAAAATATTCATAAAATTCATGTCTACCTCACAGAAATCTAACAAAATTCTTGACTTGTTTTTCTATCTACCTCCCTAACTTTACGAAATGTGTGAACAAAGCAAACAAGTTAAAGAATATAATATTTCTGTAGAGTAAAAACTTACAAAAAGTCTAAAAGTAACTGTGCGGGATTTGAACTCACGGCTTACTGATTCACTCTTAATTCTGGTCGGGCCCAACCGCTAGGCCATCATGTCTTAGATATTGGCATTGAAATTATGAACTACAACTAGTTGCTGACAATATCTATTTTGTTGAAAGTAGAAGGTCGTAAGTCAAACTAAACGTCAAGCTATTGCTTTGTGAGATTGCCTATCGACTTTTGGTCGGCACTGTACTTGCTCCCATCCACCCTGCCACTTCAACAGGGCAGATGGGAATCTTTGTTGTTCCCGCTATCATTGGCGTTGGCTTTTAACGGAGAAGATAGCACAGATCTACATTTATGTAGGTACCATATTGCTTTTTCTGGGGTGGATGGCACAAAGGCATCTGTCTTGCATGATAGTTTTTTGTTTTTGGGTCAACAGGTCTGTTAACAAATGAAGCCGCTCCTAGTCTCAATTATTTACATGTTCTAATTCCATTGGTTATCGTTTACCAACGCTGAAACTGACTGTAAAAATATCTATGGATTCTCGGCTAAACAGCGCAAAATCTAGAAGCACGAAGTATAACTTTACGAGTGTACAATACGTTACATTACAGCATACAGTACAGTGAATTTCATGCTGAAAATCGATATTATGAAGTTGTTAGTTTACACTTGGACGCTAGACTCGCGGACCAGAGTAATCCACACAAATGCCACTTGTATCAAGGGTTTGGAGTGCGGTATGGCAGCGGTAACACAATTTTAGTTTATCGGAAACGAAATAGCATTTTATGCAATATCGCCTACGTTTTTTGCCCGACTACGGCAGAGCCAGAAGGCTAGGTTGTGTGTGATTAAAAGTCTAGGTATGTTGTATGTACCTACCTACTCTAGATACGTTTGACTCCAGTGCAAAATACGTCTATGTCTTGTACAACTACATACTTAATATGCAAACTTTACATAGGTAAGTACTTAATTTTTCCTCTTACGAGGTAATAGAAACGTGAAATAGTTCCAAATGGCTATCACATAAACATTTATGATTCATAAATAAAATAAATTCCAAATATTGAATTTTATTTTCAAATAAAAATCGAACAAATCACTACATATTATAAAACAAAGTCCTCCGTCGCGTTGGTCTGTCTGTTCGTGATAAACTCGTTAATGACTGCACTGATTTCATGCTGTTTTCACTAATGGATAGAGTGGTTCTCAGTACATGAGGCGAACATAAATTTAATGAACAGGCGATGTCAGGTTTGGTCCCATAGTAAAAGTAATCATGAGTACAATCAAATATTTAAGTATTGTACAGTAATTGCCAGTCACCCCTTACATGGGTGAAGCCGCAGCGGGCTTGAGCTATTTCGTAATAAAAAAATGTTTTCACCGTACCGTTTGCCTTTCGTCGTATTTGCCATCGTTGGCAACAAGAGCAGGTAGCAGATATAAAAAAAACACAGCAAGGGGTCATGGACTCATGGAACACGGCATACAAAAAACAGCCACAGAACAAGAGATAACATGATAAAGCGAGCAAGTAAATACATTTTTACTTGAAGACTTTTAAGAATAATTATTACAGTAGGAACAACACCCGATATGTGCCTCAACTGTTATCAAAGTACAAACAAACACGAATAATATTGTAAACAGAGTGTGAAGCGGCTGCTTCACTTTTGCTTTTATCGTTTAACTTAAATGTAGCACATCACTTCTCGATTACAATATCGCACTTCCCAGTACACGAGTAATGATAATAAAACCACATAACATCACGCTGTTATGCCTGAAGGGTTGGGCAGAGCAGTATTTCGCGAATAATGTCTCAAGTCCTAATAATAAGAATGGCCTATGGCCATCAAACGATCACAGATACCGACTTCATGGTTGCTACTGAGAAAATCTAGATTGAAAAACTCAATAACACTTTGTCCGACCCGGGAATAGAACCCAGGACCTCAGGCTCAGCGATACTCCGATCATTAGATCAACGAGGCAGTAAAGCAAGTTGCGGGCCTGTTCGAAAGAGATACCGCGGCCCCGGAACAGAAAGGGCGAGGAAGGAACATGGATGGGTTTTAGTCAGTAAGAGTCTGACACTCCCTCCCGCTCCGCCCAGAGTGGGAGAAGCCATTTGAAGATTGCCCATCCCAAAAAAAAAAAAAAAAGAAGGCAGTAAAGCAATGATGTAATCCCAATGAAAACACAATAGTTCTACTGTTTTATGATAGGCACTGTTTCTAGAACGTTTCTACCTTTTAACGTCGCAGCTGCAAAAAAACAGGTTATGCGGATCTCTCTTTGTAGGAAAAATCTATACAAAGCGTGGCCATGTTATACTGGAAATGTTTAGCTTGATGTGAACGCCACTTTTTATAACCAAACGACACAGGTGAATTTAACAGAGAAGGTGGCTTTTATGGGTAAATATGAAGTTTCTTGAACTAAAAATCTATTATATTCCAGCTTTTCATTTTTTGCCTTGCGCTTTGAAGTTTGTATTGTTTACAAAATGTTAGAGAATGGTCAAGTTTGCAAGGTGATAAGATAGATATTTTGGAAAACTATGCCAATGTAAAGTATGTACCTATAATATGTATAGTACCTTCACAGTTTGAAACAATTAAAGGTACGATCATAGTATAAAAAGGGGTACGAATTATTTACGAAAATAATTGAAAATGTCAGCCTTAAAAAAAAAAAATTAAATTAAAATAGTAAAATTTTATGAAGCAATTCAATCTTTCTAAATTCCAAATTCAACTTAATTTGGGTCTAAATATAGTTTCGTCCTCGTGACATGACACAGAAGGCGGCCGGCGTCGACCGGCCATCTTGATCAATAAAATTATCAAAATGACCATAGCGATGATAGAACCACTACTTTCCCCGCCCCACTTGTAACTTGAGATGAGGTTTATGGCAAAAACCACCTAATCGCATCATCTGGCTAGTTTTTAAAGCTTTCTGACTAGCTCTGTCTTTGAAACAGATTACTTACTTTACTATCCCTACATATTATAAAACAAAGTCCTCCTCAGCGTCTGTCTGTCTGTTCGCGATAAACTCAAAAACGACTGAACCGATTAACATGCTGTTATCACCAATGGATAGAGTGGTTCTCGAGGAAGGTTTGAGTATATAATTTGCACGCGGTCGAAGCCGCGGACATCAGCTAGTTCTTAATAAAAGTGACTTCATATAGATCGGAAACGTTTCTCTCAGGAATGTCGATGTTTACGACGGTCGACGGGTTCCAAGAGACACATCAAACATGATTAAATTGTTATGCATATTTTTATTTCTTTCTTTTTTCAGACGCGAAGGAGTCTGGCCTGCTTAGCCGGCAATGGAAGATGACTCAGAGCAGACGTTATCTAGCAGTAAAAGTATAAAAGTATGTCATCCTTTCTGTGTTCCACAACTACATTATTCATATTAATATTATTTACTCATAGAGGGCACTGGCTCCTGTAACACAGGTTAATAACCTAGCACAAGAGACAGGGATTTCAATTTGAAACCCCTTTCTTGTGTTATAAAGATTATTGTATTATGTGATAAAACATTTCGGTTGGCTCTCTTTAAAAATGGAATGAAGCAAAGCGCGTTTACCGGATGCAGGTATTCTGGCCGTGAACTTTTAAAAATAAACTTTATACACTGACGTCAAGGCGAGGCGAAAACTAAACTTTATGCAAACAATATTTTATAAACAAATCTTGCGAAGGCAAGTGGACCTTTAGTAAACAAAAACATGTTTTAAATGTAGCATATGAATGGCGGCAATGCAACATTATAGCAGATGACTGATCATCATCATCTGCCGAGCCTTTTCCCAACTTTGTTTGTGTCGGCTTCCAGTCTAGCCGGATGCAGCTGAATACCAGTATTTTACATGGAACGACTGCCTATCTGACCTCCACAACCCAGTTAGTACTGGGTTATACGATACCACTTGGTAAGACAGGTTGTCAGACTTTTTGGGCCACTGACTACGACTAACCATGACTGACTGACTATGACTGATATAATGTATCAAATACAGCATGTACCAAAAAGCTATTATTTCAGTTTTTGGTATAGCTCTAGACTAGACCAAGGCTGCTCAACCTTTTTTGAAGGCGGGCCAAAATTTTGATTCCGTGTCAATCAGCGGACATAGTTTATAAAAATTGCCGTTTTTTTAAATTAGCCCGTATTGTCCCACTCCTACTCCTGAGCAAAGGATTCCCCTCATTCCTTCTCCTTCTATTTTTACATTCAGTATACTGCGCTCCATCGCTCGTTGGCAAATCTTGAGTTTCCACTTCTGGACGTTAGTTAAAGGCCAAGTCTGTGCACCATATGTCAGGATGAGGAGAATACATGTCATATGTCCATAAGCTTGCGTTTAAAGGGGATGGGTAAATCGCCCTTGAACAGCAATTTCATGTACAAGTAAGAACCATACGCCATTGAATAGTTTTCCGTTCAAGTTGCTACCTATTTCTTTTTCTTGTCTCGCTTTGAAGGAGACTACTCGGCCCAGGTAGATGTGTTCTGTCTTCCTATAAATTTGCCTACAGTGACTTATTTGAACCGACCTGTTTTGAAATCCTGAAATCTGTTTTCAAAAGACCATCGTCAGCAGACCACTTTTGGCAGGACTATTTGTGGCCCGAGGGTCTGGGGCTAAGCACCCTTGCTCTAGAAGTCTAGACCGTCAAACTGAACAACTTTCTCCATGGTCCATGGGACCATTATCCTAATATTCGTAATCGCGAAGAAAAAAATATTCAGATGTGTGAGTGTGTCATATCAATAAACACCAGATTTTTAAACTGCAATCAACAACAACATTGCAACATTTGACGCTCAAAAGTGCCTTTTGATGACCTAATTGAAATAAATGGTTCGACTTTGAATAAATCGGTTAGAAATCGCAGAGCTTTTTTATGTTTCAAGGAAATGCGAAGCTTAAGTTCAAACAATTGTTTTATGAGAACGGACCAAATTGCATGTGATTTAGTGGCCATTGTTATTTCATAATGCCCACCGTAATGGTAACTGACTGTCAGGTCTGTTGTTCACAACCAGTTCCTACCCAGTCCGCTGCACAGGCATATTGTGAAGCACCTATCTTCCTATCTCTTCGCTTGTTCACGATATCGCATGGAAACAAAATCGCATCTTTTACCGGGTAGTAACCCAGTGCCGTTAAAAACCGGTCGTGAATGTACAAGCCCCCCTCGAGTAATCTGAATACAGAATGTGTTTGCAACTTTGCACATTAACAATGGTAGATCCATGCAGAAAATTCTGGGTATTTTCTGTGTCAAGCTGGCATACAAACAGAACACGATGCCTGTTTTCCGTTGGGCGCGGGTGGCGTCCTAATTCGTTGCAGAATTAACCGAGCGGTAGAGTACCTACGTACAGTGAGGGATAAGTTTACCTAACCTACTCTAAAAACAGAATATAGTGCAATTCTCTATGCCATAGAACATTAAATCATATTAAGTTTCTGACCATAGAGTCTATGGTCAGAAACCTAATCATGAATTCCAACAAAAAATAAGGATCCTTTGTCGAGAAACGAAGGAAGCAAACAAAAGGTTCAATGGAAGTAGTAAACATCCAAAAAATGTAGCTCCAAGTGGTCCTTTCGTTAAAGACCGTAATTAGAATGCTCGTCGTGATCCCAGTCCGTGGTGCACTTTCTACGTCGAACAATAGGACCCGGGACTGTTTTTAAAAATGGATCTTGTCTCTCACTGATAAGATTCAATACACTCTGTAGTAGCTGGAAAGTAAATGGATAAGGTCGAGTCAAACAAAGAATGACTAGCCTCTGGTGTAGAGTGTCAGTATTTTTGCTGGTTCAGAATATATTATATATTATACATAGTAGAATATATTATACATAGTTTCTATTACAATAAAACACCACTTATTCTTTATTTAATTAAAAATTAGTCCTAACATAACTCAAAAAATCAAAAAAAAAAAATCAAAGGCAAAAATCACTGAGATTTCGTAGCAATATTTTAAAATAGTTCAAAGGGCAATTACACATTGATACATAATTTAACAGGCCATTCGAGGCCAGTGGAGTCTGAACTGTGATCGTTTATCAGTGCCGTTTGTAAGAATGACCTCGCCATATCGTCGCAATGCGCAGCTGTGCCGTACCAGAAGCTACCTACTTACATATAAGGTAGATTTTCATTTCGATAGTTTGGAAGCTTGGTAAAATAAAACTACTAGCTACTGTTCTAAAACTATCAATTACTATTCTGCATTGTCTCCATAAGATTTTAAGGATAACGGGTTTAAAGATCTCTTGCTCGCTCTCGCTTCTTGTATTCAGTAACAACCATCCTGATTTTGCATGGCCAGCATTTCCCTTATATGTTAGGGTCGCCATCCAGTCTTATCGGATGCAGCTGAATATTAGTATTTTACATGGAGCGACTGCCTATCTGACCTCCATAACCCAGTTTGTACTGGGAGTACTGTACGAATCCCCTTGGAAAGACCGGTTGTCAAGACTTTCGGATTACTGCGTCTCTAACGATGTCAAAGATCTACAAATGATAGCCGGGACCAACAGCTTTACGTACTTTTCGAGGCACGGAGTAAACTCGATATCTACAACCATCCATGGACCAACCTAGGCAAGAACGGCTTAATAAAACCTGTAGTTCGACCGATCGGCCGTCATTATTTAGCCACGGGCTCTTCCGCACTCGCGTCTTGCATGTAATATGTAATATCTAATCTACAAACTGTAGTGAATATTAAAAATCCGCTCATTCACCGACAGATTCGCATGAAAATTCATTAATTACAGGGGTTAAATAAAAAAAACAGAAAAGGGAAATCCCGTCTGGCAAACACACGGCTTGTCATATTATTATAATGATCTTAATTATTAATTATGAATGTAGGCACTATCCTATGTTTAAGAGCCCTCTTACAGTCCACTAGCGCCGCCAATCGAAAAAATGTCATAACTCGTAAATAGAATCAAAAATACAAAATGTGGTCTGTTATTACTGTAGAAAAGGCAATAACGTAATTTTATAACACATTGTCACCACTTGAAATATAGCTGTTTAGCTAAATCGTGCATTTGTAACAAAAACGGCCGTTTATGTTTTGAATGCGCGATTTAGCTAAACAGCTATATTTCAAGTGTTGATAAGGTGTTATAAAATTACGTTATTGCCTTTTCTACAGTAACAATAGACCACATTTTGTATTTTTGATTCTATTTACGAGTTATGACATTTTTTCGATTGGCGGCGCTAGTGGACTGTAAGAGGGCTCTTAAGTACGTGGTCCATAGCAAAATGTGAGAATACAACATTCATTAAAATTAAATTAGTAACCATTTCGTCATTATTGTTTTTACTATTATTTATTACTGGTACACGGAAATCGATAAGCTAAAAACCTGCAAGGCCAACATCTCGCCTAGTTTGAAACACCAGTAGATCGTTATCATTACAACCAAGTGTGTTGAATTTAATTATGTTATTTTCTCTTTCAGCTTTTCTTTTTAATTGTTATTCTTCATGAATAACTTATTTACTTAATAAGTTTACGTCATCCATGTTACTCATGAAATATAGCAAGCAGTCTATACAACTGAAACTAAAGTGAGCAATAATGCTGCCGTCCTTGGCTGCTTTCCAATTCTTTAATGTATATAGGTATTACGGCAACCTTATGCTTTCAGAAGTTTCACCCAAAACTTATAAAGTGGTTGTTGGATGCGGCCCTGCGGGTGTGGCTGTGGCGTTGCCGACACCGCGCCGTTGGCTCTACCCCCGCTCGTCGAGTACGCATAGCAGCGCCGACGACCTTCCAAGGTCGTCGCTCACCCTCCACTAATCTGACAGTTTCGTGATAGCTTCACTTAATTTAAGTAAGAAGCTGGCCATTTTTTATGTTCTCCGCTTGTTCATTTACAAGATTCGGCGGTTAATAATATAGATTATTTATTAGCTTCTAGGTTCGTTATTTTTGCAAATTAGTTTCTAATGTACCTAAGTAGGTACCAGATTACGGGTACTTTATCAAACTAGGTCTATTAAAAATCAAAATCAAATAATTTATTCGCATAATATGAGTACATAGATGGTAGATAAAATAAATAATAATAATTAAATTTATTCAAAAATACAAGGTAAACGTTTACAGCTTTTCTTAAATCTATGTCAAGTTTACACATATTAGAATTTTTAAAATAATGATTGTTAGATGTAGGAGGTAATCTTCGCAAAAAAAAAGTTTCACTAATGGGAAGTTCCCACTCAATAATTTTCGATCAAAACGCGAGGGAAGTTGCGGGAAAATGCTTGCATAATATAATTGATCTGGTTCTAACCAGATCTGAGTCAAAAGCAAGTAAATCCTTAATCACAGTGACTATTTTTATTAAGCTGTGCGTTAGCAAAATTAGTCATTGAAGGTCATTGCGATAGAGAAGAAGGTAGCAACTTAATTTTACAAAAAAAAAACAGTTGTTATTAATCGCACGGCAGTACGTAGCTTCAGAGGGCCTAAAATGTCCGGTTTAGAAGAATCATACCTATTATGACAGCGTCTTCGCCCGCGTGAAGTTTGCTAATAGGCTTGTTAACTGAACAAAACTGATTAGTCCGTCACTAAGCTCTATTTTCACCAAAAAGATGACGGTCTGATTATCTAAAAACAGCTGTCTAAGGCACCGGCCACACAGAACAGACGCAAGGCACGGACCCGTCGCAGTCGCGGCGCCCGTTTAATCTACTTGCATATAAAATGTATACAGCCGTCGCGACGTAAAACATACAGAAAAGACGGGACGCCCGTCACGACGGCGTCCTATTGGAAAACATATAGAAAGGACAAGGCGCGGGCAGGGCGCGGGCCTGCACGGGCGCAAGCGGGGGAGCGGAAAGGGCGCGGAGGGCAGGTTTGGACATAATAATGTAAAAACATTGTGGAGTCATCTTGTATACTTCTTGAAAACGATCAGGATAATAATGTAGATCCTCCATTATTTAAAAAAATCTATTCTGTCTATTGCTTAGCCATACCGAATGTACCCAGTAACGTCTAACCCTCTGCAGATTAGCGAGATATACCAGTGCCAATACATCTTCATCTTCAGAAGAAGACATGTTGTCGTATCAAAATCGGACGGTTGAATGCCGGGTAAAGCTTCTAGTGCGCGCCATAAAAAGTCGTGACGGCGCCCTGTCTGCGACGGGTCCGTGTCTTTTCTATATGCGTTAAAAAGTCGCGACGGCGCCCTGTTCACGACGGGTCCGCGCCCCGCCCTGGTCTTGCGTCTTTTCTGTGTGGCCGTTGGCTTAGACACATTTTTGTATGGGAACATGTCACAGTGACAGCTGTTTTTGGATAATCAGACTGTTATCTTTTCGATGAACATGGACCTTAGATTATTAAAAAATATTTGACCCGTATTTTTTCTTTTGTCACGTAAACCAAAATTTACGAAGATACGACGGTTTTAAAGTTCCCAATACGTCACTGTTTGGTATCATTCTTAGTGAGTTATGACGCCACGAGCCCCCACTCTCGAGTTTTGATGCGTTTTATCTTTGTCAATATTCGTGTATTTACAAAAACAAAAAGATGGACTAAATAGATTTGCAATTCATTGATGGTGTAAAATAGCCTATATATACTAATATTATAAAGCAGAAGAGTTTGTTCGTTTGGTTGAACGCGCTAATCTCAGGAAGTACTGGTTCAAATTGAAAAAATCTTTTTGTGTTGGATAGTCCATTTATCGAGGAAGGCTTTAGGCTATATAACATCACGCTGCGACCATTAGGAGCGGAGCAGGAATGAAAAATGTTGCAAAAACGGGTTTTTTTTCTCTTATGTGACGCAGACGAAGTTGCGTGGGTCAGCTAGTTGTCCCATAAAAGGTATCCTATGTAATATTATTACTATTAATACAGGTTCTATGCTATCTGTGTGCAAAATTCATCCAAATCTGTTCAGTAGTTTTTGGCGTGTAAGAGTAACAAGCATTCATAGATCCATGCTCACAAACTTTCGCATTAATTCATTCTAGGTACCTATTATGATTCTGCTACAGCGGCCTTTTTAGGCCCCCAGGTGCCGTGCGAGTAGTGCGACCAAGTGATTACTAATGTACGTCCAAAGATTACAGTTTATCGATTTTTATGTTGTTTACGTCTCTATCATGTTGTAAAACAATGGTGTGTAGAGGACAATGAAGGTAACACAAACGTTGTCAGACAGTAGCTGGTAACGGTCCCTGTCCTTGTTCCATCCATTGTGTTTGCAACTGTTATATGAATGGCAAGTCTAGTTTCTCTGTTCCTGATAACACAGTCGTATCGTATTCGTATTGTACGATGTTTTGTTACCTACTTCTAGATACTTTTCAACGCTTTTCGACAAAGGTCAAGAAAATCAGAACAAAAAAACGATCCATGCGAATTGAAAATGATAGAACTAAGCATCTTAATGCAGTGGACTGTCATTGAAATAAATCACACAAAGTGTATTTTATCTTCGTTAACACTTGCAAACGTTTATCTTATTGAAGGTAATGGAGTGCCCTTTCTGTATTGTCTGCGTTTTATACTGAGTGTACGGTCCCACAAGCTATTTGGTTTACAGTTTAATTCCATTGTAAAATGTAAAGCATGTAGCTTGTTCGACCGTTCACAGTCTTGCAGAATAAATGCGTATAATGTCTGTGAAATTTTATTTTGTGCACTATGGATTATAATATAATTAGATTATAACATATTATGTTATACTAGGAGTACCTAGGTACTTATATTACTGCTTGGTTCTAATTATAGTTCTGAATTTGATGCAGTAACTTGACAGGGTGAATAATCCAGTTTTGGGTGGATGCCCATTTCTGAAACTGAAACATCGGAGCTCTAAGGAATCTCGGTGCCGATTTTGATAAATAATGAAGGACATTTGGATATTTCAATCTGTAAAGTAAATGGGCGCTGCACAGTATCTTACTACGAAGCTTATTTGATATAATAAGCTAAAAGTTCAGAGCCAAATTTCACAATTGGATCTAGATCTCTAAAGTTCAGTAAGTAGGTACATATAACCCGACTACTTTTAACAATAGCATGCTCTAGTAAATGAGATTACTGATTTATGCAGTTCACGATTTGGTCTTCATTCGACCTTGGGTTTACTTTCATGCGGTACTTGAGAGCGGTACATGGCCCATGACATTTCTCATTGTAATATAGTAGTAATTTAAGTCATATAAAATGTATTTGGCTATTCATTTGAAAGCCATATTCTCTCAAGTTTTAATATTTGATCGTGAATTATAAGGACTTTACGGTAAGCCGTAATCGTATGAATTGTGCGATCGCGCATTCTCAAGCACGCGCGTGGAGACGCCGTCGAATTTGGAAACTTAACATCAGCCAGGGGATCGATCAAAAGCCGACTGTCCCTAATTGATTTATTTAATTTTAACAACATGTTGCAATTCAGACGTTCTTATGAGCAAGAAGGGATTAAAAAAAGACTTAGTAAGTACAAACAAATGTATATTAGTAGTAGCGACGTTGCGGCTGCGCTTGCGCAACTCTATTGCGTCAGGGCACCGCTCCGGCTGCGGGCTTCGGGGCCCTGTTACTGCGAACATAGAAACGGTACTTACTGTACAATCTGTGATTGAACTCCAGCGTAGTACCCAGCTTTTGTCAACTAGAGAGAACTAAGATAGCTCTACTATGGCAGTAAAAATCAAATAATTCCGTATTTAATGGCCATTTTACTACCTAGATAAGTACACCTACTAATTTACTCGATGTACTTAAACATAACATCTCAAGACTAAGCGCTTCCTGCCTACTACAATGACTTAACGAAACGTGGTCACGGTACGTTAGTCCATAGATTCAAGGTCGCTCAGCGTGCTATGGAACGGGCTATGCTTGGAATCTGTCTGAGGGATCGAATCCGGAATGACGTTTAACAGCAGATAACACAAAGTTGTCGACATTATTCACAGAATAAGTAAGCTGTAGTGGTAATGGGCCGGCCATATCGAAGAACCGATGACCATTGGGGTTGGTGGATGGAGACTGCGAATCGGCAAGCGTAAGGTGGGACCGTGGGACGCCTAGGTGGTTTTTTTTTATTTGTGCCAAGTCCGCCACACTATTCTCAAACCACTGTAACTCCTGAAAGCCAGAATCAACAGTGGCGACCACCAGAAAAACGCCGAGACAATGAAGCTCGACGAAGGCCCAGAGAATGAATGTAACTGTCTTGGATCCCGAAACGAAATTAATCAGAAAGTTTAGCGGAGGAGTAGAAAAAAGCGGCCAAGTGCGAGTCGGACTCGCCCATGAAGGGTTCCGTAGCAGATTTAATGAAAGGTAAATTGCTGTTTAAGATTTATGACGTATTAAAAAAAACTACTTACTAGATCTCGTTCCGAGTTTACATGATAATTTACTTATATCATTTATTTTTTAGTTTAATTGTCGTATTTTAGAAGTTACAGGGGGAGGACACACACTCATTTTTCCACTTTGGAAGTGTTTCTCGCGCAAACTATACAGTTCAGAAAAAAATTATGTTAGGAACCTCAATATCATTTTTGAAGACCTATCCATAAATACCCCACACGTATGGGTTCGATGAAATTTTTTTTTTTGAGTTTCAGTTCTAAGTATGGGGAACCCCCAAAATTTAGAATTTAACGATTTTTGTGTGAAAGTCTTAATGCAGTTCACAGAATACATCTACTTACTTGAAAAGTTTCAACAGCATAGTTCTTACAGTTACGGAAAAAAGTGGATGTGACATACGGACGGACAGACAGACAGACATGACGAATCTATAAGGATTCCGTTTTTGCCATTTGGCTACGGAACCCTAAAAACCGTAATTTCCACTAGGCCTAGGTGGAATAACAATCTTCGAGGGAGGCTGGTAGCAGCTGAGTGAGTTTCCGAAAAATAGAGTAGTTGGCGTGCAATAAGATAGCCTAAACACGTTACTTTGTGTTAGCTACAATACAAATAAACAAAGCGCTAAATTGACGTACAGCTTGGCAAAAAAGTCGTGAAAATAATGGCGGCGCTACTATCGTACATATTGTAACCCTATCCTATATAGTACGACAATAACAGTTTGATACTTTTGTTTTTTTTTCAATTTTTATTTAATGTGTACTTTGATGGGTTTTAGATGAACTCGGTGCTAAATAATAACAGCTGGACAGGACAATCTTCAAGCTTAAGCCGTGCTTACCTAAGTTAGTCTGTAGATGGGTGACCATCTGTCATAGAGTTTCTTCCGTCCCTCAGAAAGCTCTCATAGCTGTTGTCGTGTCATTTGTAGATCTTTACTGTGAGTCAGGAGCCCGAAAATCTGACAACCAAGTCTGTATTACCTAGTTACTGGGTTGTGGAAATTAGATAGGCAGTCGCTCCATGTCAAATACTGATATCACGCTGCATCCGGTTAGACTGGAAGCGGACCCCAAAATTAGTTGTGAAAAGGCTAGGCAGATGATGACGACTTTAACGGGTTTTACATTACTTAAACTTGAAATAAACATCAATTTCTCTGCTCGTTACATACTCACGCTTTTGTGTGATAATGCGCAAGTACGTGTGTATATTGATTTACATTATGAGGAAAATAATATCAACGATTTGTCTAAGTGCTTTTTTTTTCATTTTTATTAATAAGATAGATAGAATTTTACAGATGTTTCAATTAGAATCTAGCATGTCTTCGTCTAAATCAGTGGTTCCCAACCTTTCTTAGACCAGGGACCACTTTGGTATGTTCATTGTTAACAGGGACCATATGGTCCTAGATAAACATGGACACCGACGGGATTATAACTAGGGGAATGAATCTTTAACTCACACTATACGAAAATTGGATAATGTGATGAGAACCTTTAGAATTAAGATAGTGATGGATACAAAAGCGATCGAATTGAGCTAGAAAAATTAAAAAAAAATTAGAATTTTGCCTCTGATAGGTTCAATTAGGTTGGGAGCTTGCATCTTCTGTGCAAGTTGAAAAACATTTTACTCTTTCGCGGACCATTGTCAAGGCTTCTGCGGACCACTAGTGGTCCGCGGACCACAGGTTGGGAACCAGTGGTCTAAATATTCCACATCTGAAAGTTCTTCATCCGTGTCTGTATCTGTACTGCTGCTGTCATCTTGCAGATTTATGACTATTTTGTCTATATCACTATATACAGAGTTTGCCCCTTTGATAATACTCTCTTTCTATTTGCATAACATGTTCACATGATGTTTTCCAATCACCAACAGAGATGCTTGCAAACACTTGTTCAGCCACGGCCTACAACAGTAAAAAATAAAGACAGTTAAACTTTTGCAAATACTTCTTTCTAAGAATGTGAAATGAAAGTAGCTATTTTAAAAAACCTTGATATCAACTGATCCAACATTATGTGACGCAATTTTATGTTTTAGTTACTTTTATTCTGAAAGTAACACAAAAAGTATCAAAATTATAGGAGCGTGCTTCTTTGTAATTGCACATAACCACAAAATTCATCGATGTATTTTTCAATGTAAATAATAGTTGTATAATGGTTTATACTATCTAGTGCAAGTTTAAACACACATATTACATCTGATTACTTAGATAAAAGATCATATTACCTGACATTTCCGCAGTTCTTTCAAAAACATCGTTGATATCCAATAAAATTTGTCCAGCTTCATGTTCCGCCAAACAACTCAAATACAATTTATAAATTATCTCTCTAGCGGAGCTGCGAATGGTTTTTCTGTTCATATTGAACCCTTTGAGTCACCAATTTAAACACAATAACAAAAAATACACGAAAAACAGCCACCGATATCATGAAATGACATTACATGTACCTGACTAGACGTGACAGTAGGAGAAGTTGCCAACGATGAATTTTTTTAGTTCCGTTTCAGGACATTTTTGCCAACCTGTATTGAGTCATATAATTAAATCAAGAAGTGTCGTAGGGTCAGCTTGTAACAATGAATTCATACATCTCTGGCACTAACAACGTGATGATGCGCGTCTTGCTAAATAAGTGAATTAACACGAATTAGTTCATCATCTGGGTCAAGATTATTCAGTGCGTGCTAATATCAGCACGTACGAGTAAACAAATCATAAACACGTAAATAAAATTTAATATACTAGGTATACAACTATTACAAATTAATCTTGTGGTTAGAACTGTTCGTCATTGTCAATGCTTAGATAATAATTCTAGCTGAGCAAAGCCATTATTGTAAATATTTATTGCCTTAATTTTAAACTTTTTGAATAGTCTGATTGCTCCACTCGACGTTTCCTCAGCCTTACTTTTTGATTTTTTGGAGCAGAATTGAATATCGAACCACAGTTCTTGGTGAAAATGAACGGGAGTCCGTTGAAATATATCTCGAATTATAGGTGCTCTCGATATAAGTTCTGTAATTTATAGTATGGCGTCAATTACCAAAGTAAGTCGCCGGAGACCAAGGGGTCTAAAATGGAGCTTTAGTAGAATATGAATCACGTAAAACATTTATAATTCTTAAAATGTACTTTATGATTTACTACAAGTCCGTTTTTAGAATTTAAGTTTTAATTTAATGTTTTGCTAAAGCTTCCATTTTAGGCCCGCAGAGCTAATGCCAATTGGAAATGTTGTTATTTGCTGTTTTTTTGGAAGATTTTTACATTTTGCAATTTGCTGAAGCTAAGCACACGGTTAATAGCCCGACCTAAGTTGTCCGTTGTAAAAAGTTTTATTTTTAAATAATAGGTAGGTCAAATCTTCAATTCAATAATAGGTCAACCTACAGAACAGGCTGGATTTCGCCATGGCCTTTCAGCTGCTGACAACCTAGTCTTTAAACCAGATAATTGGAAAACACCAAATATTCAATCTACCGTTATACTTACCTCGCATTCGTGGATTATTCAAAAGCTTTTGACAGCTTAACACATATCGCAATATTTTCTGCACTCAGCAAACATAACATACAACCTACATAATTATACAGCTGTTACCAAAAATAAATATCAGAACAGCACAGCAGCCATATGCCTACCTTCCACCTGGCCAACTTTTCCATTTAGAGAGGAGTCAAGCAAGGCGACCCGCTATCTCCTAAAATCTTCGCAGCTACGCTGAAAGAGGTTTTTTAAGAGATAAACCCTCACTAGCAGGACAAGGGTGTTGTCGTCGGCGAAAAGAGGTTAAGGCTGATTCTCCAGAGTAGCCCGCGAAATTAAAATTGTATCTTGATGAAAAAATCGTTCGCGATTGTAAGACATACATGGTTTTCCTTTCATTTAATTTTTCATGTTTGTTAGAGAGGTTTGATTCATATGATTGAACCTGTCGATTGATATCAAAATAGTACAGGATCTTATTTTATCAAACTTTAGTCGATCCATCCCGGGTTCGATGGCCGAGTGTGGCAAAAGAACTTTCCCTCCAGGTCGCATTAAAAAATCTCACCCTGTTTACCTCGGCCAGATAGTCTCTTTCCAGGTCAGACAAGATAAAGAAGTTGCTCGACACACCGATAATGTTTGGAAGAGCTACTAAGATTTAAGATGTTTCATCGACCCTTCCTTGCACATGTGTGCATTCACCTCTGCCTTCTCACCTATGAAGCACAGACGTGGTCGTTTACAAATGGTCAGAAGATCGCACTTGGGGTCTGCCAACGAGCTATGGAGCGTAGTATACTGGGTGTCAAACTTAGGGACCACGACAGAAACTCCATACTGCGCTCCAAAACCCAAGCAACTGATGTTGGCCTTACAGCTGCAGGCTGAAGTGGCACTGGGCTGGTCACATTTGTCGCACGTCGGAGGAGCAATGGACAAAAATTACCACTCAGTGGATACCAGGTAGCAGAAAACGATAACGCGGCACGGCAGGCCCAGGAGATGGCGGGATGAGCTAGACTCTTTCGCAAAGGATTGGCCTACAATTACATTAGATCGCGAGATGTGGCAGGAGAGAAAGGAGGCCTTTGCCCTGCCGTGGAACAATATGGGCTTATAATATACCTAATAAGGTTAAATCTTTGGCAAAATACAGGGAAAGACAAATTATGTGTCTCTATTTCTGTTCTCCGGCGACTTGTCGTTTTAGAATAAGATAGGTTAGGTTTTAGTTTTACAATTGATAAGCTACTATTTGATATTCCAGAGGTCACAGAAAAATGCCCTTTAAAAAATAGTCTTTTGTCACAGGAATAATTGAAGTAATATTTGAGATATTGTTTTGTATCTATGAAGGTTTTTTCGGCTTCGTCAAGAACTTTCATAGAGCATTGCTATTGCTGTCCTATTAAACAAAATCAGGTTAAAACAAATTCACTAGGATTTTTTCGCAAATGTGTCTTCAACCGTTCGGATTTTCCGAGCTGTAATGGTTTGTCTCGTTTGTTTTTTTTTTAAATCAGCAAGCAGCATCATGCGTCATCTAATAGGCCTGTTGCATAAGTTTAAAAGAGTATTTAAGCAGTGATGAGTCGTTTGGCAAGTGGTGCACATTTCTGCGCCCGCGCCGATATCGAGTCGACACGGAAGCGCATACTGACCTAGTATACTTCTCTGCTTGGCTTGCAATGCAAATGTATCATTAAACACCCCACAATTGATTCGACGTTTGAGATTAAAATTCCAAATAGCCGATTTACATGAGTCACAGATCCACAAGATTGCACATGTAGATTTGAGAATGAATTTAGTGAAGGTTACACATAGATTATACAATAAGGTAGGTAACTGTAGACTTAGGTGTCAAGTAGCGACGTAGATCGCAAAAAAAAAATGCTATGTTAACGCTTATTTGGAATTATTGGTTGGTAGTTGGTTAATATTTTCAAAGACTGAAACGCTCATTGATTGCAATCCAGCGACAACAGTGTGTTGTTGGCATTTTAAAAACAACCACGATGCGAAATTCGCATTCTGCCTGGCAAGCAAGGAACGACCACAAAGCGAAATTAGCCCCGTGGCTCTTTTGATTTCCAACCACTGTAACGCGTTCAGACAATGACAAAAAAACCACTACCTACGCATTCTGAACCTTTTCAGTGCTGCATCTTGCCGCGCTGCGGTGAAACCACGGTCCACGACCCGATGCGATGGAAAGATTCTAGGTAGGTACGGAGCTTAAAATGTTGCTGCTTGCATCAATTCACTTGAAAATATTATGAGTGCGCATAAGTAAAACTCGCTCAAAAATGCTTGCTTTTTCAGCAAGCGGCGTGATGGCTTTTTTTGCAGTCCTTCGGGAAAAGGTTATTACAAAAATGTAGTATCATCTTTCATAATATAACCCTGGAGGCAAAATTCCTAAAACTTTTCATATCACAGAGTCATACCCATATTCCCTTAAAATACATCTCAGATTTAATGTTAATATTATGTCTACTCTGATCTTTGGTCTTAATCTATGGAAGAGTTTAATATTTATTATACTTAACTTTTTAGAATGCGGATACAAGTACAAACATTAGTTTACCTATTTCATAAAGTTTGTATGAAAGAGGCAATCCTCAAAACTACTAATCATCATCATCATCAACCTAGCCTTTTCCCAACTGTGTTGGGGTCGGCTTCCAGCCTAACCGGATGCTACTGAATTCCAGTATTTTACCTACATGGAGCAACTGCCTATCTGATCTCCAAAACCCAGTTAGTACTGGGTAATACGATACCAGTTGGTAAGACTGGTTGCCAGACTTTTTTGGGCCACTGACTAACTGTACCTAATGATTGCCTGCAGGGACCAACAGCTTAAAAACATGTTTTCCGAGGCACGGAAAAATCTCGGTACTCATCCAGAGACCTCACAACAACTCATCCAATAAAAAAATCTTTCTTAGGTGAAAGCCTACATAGAGTGCTATTTGTAATATTTTTATCAATGCACAGAAAATTGCAGGTAAAAGCTAGTGATTTGATTTCTGATACCTGAAAATAGTATGGTATCATTGGTATTAACTGGCTTGTTTCTGGTAGTAATTCAGGAAAAACAAAAGTTATTCAGGAATCATCCATAGCCCGACTTCATCCACTGCTGAGTACCTATAGGCTTCTTTTTGTTTGTGCCAAGCTCCACGCTTTTCCTCGTCCAGGATATTTCCGCACAACCAGATAATATTGTTCATATTGTCTGGTCGTCTCGCTGCCAGACAACCAACACTTAGAAACAAAAGAACATCACGGATATAATCCCGTAAGTACTTTAAGTGGACCAACACTTCTCTTTCCATTTCTTGGAGGCCACTTGATCACAGCTTTACTCTGCCTGCCATCACCGCGCCTTGCTAGGTGTCCTGCCCAACTCCATTTGAGTTCCATTTAACTCGATTCCCAATATCAAAGATCTTGGTATGTCTCCAGATTTCGTTGTTTGGAAGTTGGTCTATAAATTTTATGCTAAGCATGGAATGCTATATTTTATGGTTCTCTGTGCTAGAGGAACCAGTATTTATTTCAAGAATACTTTATATTTAATTATTAAGTTTTTGAATGTATTCAGAATGAGAAAAAACATGTACATTTTGTATCATAACATTTTGTTGGTTGCAGGCTTGTAACATTAATTCAATCTTGTCAGACTGCGAATGACTGACTGTATTGATTTTATAAATTGAAATAGTTGTCAACCCATCTATCAAAAAATATTTCTTTAGTTAGAATAGAATAACACACACACACAAGACACACTAATAATAAAGAGGAAAGATTTGTGTTTTTGTATGTTTGTTTATACATACCTATAAACTCAAAAACTACTGGAACTATAATACAGATCCTACACACAGTTGTTGTCACATTACAGTAGGTGTTGGTAAAAAAATTTGAAGCGTATTCATTTTATTGAACTATAAATAAATATCGCATAGAATATAGCATTCTCATTACCTTCAAACAAAGACCATTTTTTAGTGTTCAATATTTATATGTATTTACTTAAATGTTTTCTTGAATACAGCCATAACAAAAACAAGCCATTACAAATGATATTATTGTTTATTAAAATAATCAACATGGTTACGACAACAACTTACAACTTACAAGCGTAAGAACTTTACCATAAAAACTTATATGGTTTTTAAGGTCATAAAATATCAATAACATGACCAGCCTTCTTTCAGAGAAAAAATTAGGTAGGATATGGTTTTTAATATTGTAATGGTCTGCTCAGAACAGTAGCTTTGTAAGGTATTTTGTGTCCTAACTTGTTATAGTATAGAATATGGTTTATCACTAAACTGTACATTATGGATTATTTTCTATCATATAAAATTATGATTTTCAAAGGGCAATGTTCACTCAAAGATCTGACTGAATTTATAAGCTCACTAGCTAACCCACGCAACTTCGTCTGCGTCACATTATATGAGAGAAAAAGCTCACAAAAGGAATACATTTTCCCCGTTTTTGCAACATTTTTCATTTATGTTCCGCTCCTATTGGTCATAGCGTGATGATATATAGCCTATAACCTTCCTCGATAAATGGACTATCCAACACAAAAAGATTTTTTCAATTCCAACCAGTAGTTCCTGAGATTAGCGCGTTCAAACAAACAAACAAACAAACTCTTCAGCTTTATAATATTAGTATAGATTGTACAATTTAATAAATTTCTACCTGCATTATAATGCTAGAGTTAGTGTCTGGACTAGTACTCATAATATTTAGATCTTACGCTACTTTTTCGAGTAGCAAATAGCAAACATGTGTTATTTTTTTTTTGCAAAATACATTCACTTCACCACAAATGCAACGTACGAAATAAAAACTCCGCAAGAAAAAACCACACACCATTGTTGAAAACCCCAGTAATAGTTAACTTGTTGTGAACCTAGCCGTCGATGTCTACAGAGCCATTGAAAAAATCTACTTAAATAAACAATTTGATAATTTACACAACTAACGTGGCTGTATAAGCACAAATTCAATCGTTTCATAATTTTCAGCGTGCATTTTAAAATGCTAACATTGGATCACTAATAATAGCATCAAAAATGCTGCATCAAGAAAGCAATTTTCACTGGAATAAATATCGAGTGTGCGTTGGTTATTTCTCACGATGATTGTGCTAGAATCACTATATTATACTAGGAATAAATACCATCTCAATAATTCTACTTACGTTCTACAATGTGTAGTTATCGTTTTGGTGAATTTTCACGGGTAAAACACGACGACTCCCGTTTATCCTTTGTGAAAGGAGTCCGTCGAACGCACAATATTTTCTATAGCACTATTTTTAGATCAGGGTGAACACTTATCACACAATATAACAGGTAAAAAAAACAATAAGGGTTGCACTGGTCACTAATATTAACTAACAAAATAAGTGTACTTCAAGTTAAATCGACGTAATGTCACAACTCACGCACGAAATCGAACACGAATTCTCACTGTCTAATTAAATGTTGGCTGGTTGGCGTGACATGAAGTTGGCAGCAACCAAAACATCATCATAAAAACAGCTGTTTAACGATCTCAGCGACATCTAGGTTCATATTATGACTTTAAAAATATCTCGTGGTAATGGCAACAGATGTCACTGTTAAAGTTTCTTTAGTAGTGGAAGTCGTATTACACTTTGCTAATAGATGGCAGTTTTTTAAATGAGTAAAAATAATGTTTTGTTTTATTTTATTTTCCATAGTTGTTCTATTTCCAATGTTGGTTTTTTTTTAATGTATGCAAGGACCTGCCATTTTTTCAAGTAAACGCTGTAACGACAGGTTATAATCAAAACAATACTTCATGTTAATCAGAATTAAGTCAACTATGGATATAATTCTAGATTTTTTTCTTTTAGATCATGTTCAGTTTTTTCTTAATCAAATAGATTACAAAATTCAAGTACAAAACAGGGCCCCTCCGGGATTTGAACCCGGGACCTCCTGCACCCAAAGCAGGAATCATACCCCTAGACCAAGAGGCCGCATATGCACGTAGTTGAAAATACAATATATAGCATAGATGGAGTTAATTCCTTCGGTCATCTTATTAACATGTGAGTGAGTTGAACAAAATAAATCTGTGCTGAAAATGTACTCACCATTTTGATTCATTTTGCCTAGCACACAATGTTATAATGGATGACAGCTATAATATTGTAGTTCGTATCCTCGAAGTAACGCTCAGCTAGTTATCGGATCACTTGTCAATTTAGATGTAGATAGCTTTGTTTTTTTTTAATATCCATGTAGGTAACGGACACAATTTCTATTTTTATACGTTTTCCTTCGTTGGTTTATTCATGAGACAGCTGACAGCCATGAATCGATAGGCGGTTCACGTAGCGCCATCCATTGCATGTTAAACGCACCGAGTTGAGTCATCCATTGCTGTATAGGAACAAGCCACATTGTAATGTTGAGTCACGGAGAATGTTTAGTGCTTAGGGTCTACGCCACTTGTACTAGCGAAGTTAGTTCATATAGAAAGGGACAGGTGGCATTTGGAATTCTGATGAAGTGATGAGTACCTTCAGGCACGAAGTACGGTACTTGTTTGTAGGCAGTATAATTAATATTCCAAACATGTTTAGGGACTGGTGTTTATGAAAAGCCCTTCTAAAGTCGAGCAAACTTTTCACTGTTTCAAAATACAATTGTATTTGCGTCTGAATTCTCAAATAAATATGTTTTGTTATTTTGGTTGAAGCACCAAGAAAAACAATTTGATGCAAGTGTAGAATAGTACATTTTGATACAAGTGGAGAAAAGTGGAGAAGTTTCATAATAATTCATGAAATAGTACATTTAGATACAAGTGGAGAAAGTTTGTTATTGTAGGTCAAGGCGGTATTAACACACGAGCCGTAAGGCGAGGGTGTTTTTGAGCCGAGAACTGCAATGACAAATGTCCACGTGTATCAAACGACGTTTTTCAATACACTTTTGAAGAAATAAATTAAATAATGTAAAATATTTGTCACGATTGACACCCAATCAAAAACAATTACAAGTTGTCACTCCTTTCCGTAGAACTTAGGTATATGTGCTACGCGCAACATCGTTTCTTCCTAATGCGGTTTCTCTTGCTGCCAAGCCTTTAAAAGTTTTTTCATTACTCATACTCGGAAAGTAGGTCTGAAGTTGCCTGAGGAGCGGGTTGAAAGTAATACTTTTCAGCCCTAGGGAGACTTGGCATAAACCTTGGGCTAAACCCCGTCTCGGGATTAAATAAGTTACTTTCACCCCTAGTATAATAATGTACTATAGAATGCGTCTGCATTGCGATACTTTTGGTGTGCCTGCAGTGCTCTTAGTCTATCATCGATATTAGCCATAGATAGCCCTGCAGCTAACTGCACAGGATCGTTACCTACTTTTAGAACGCTCTATGTCTTCCTCAACATCGTCGGTGTCACCATCTGAACGAGTTTCCATCGTTGAACTGTTATATTTGAACTTCTACGTGATCATCTTCGTGCTTCAGCATCCCAGCCCTCATATATTGCCGAATATTTGACCACAGTGACATACGCCATCTGATCTGGGTGAGCAAAACGAATGAAGGGCGACAAACGCGTTTGAGGGGAAACACGCGCAATAGAGAAAGAAGGTTGGGACGGTCATCAGCATGTGTTGCTTACGAACTTGACATCAGGTTAATGACCTCCTAGATTGTAGCAGAAAAAAATTGAGGAACATCAGGTGAATAACCATCTGAAGTTCCTTAAATTCTTTCTTTTGCTAGAGTATCGATTTTGATTTATGGCCTCTTATTAATCAAAATTGATAAAAAAGGTCTATTGCGAAGTTTGTTAACAATGTAGATTAGTAGATTGTATCATAAGGGAGCAAAATAATATTTTTACGGCGAGGGCGCTTTTTTGAATCCAGAGCGAAGTGAGGGATTCTAGAGTAGAATCCCGAGCGTAGCGAGGGATTCTTTAGTAGAATCCTGAACGTAGCGAGGGATTCAAAGTACGTCGCCCGAGCCAAAAATATATTTTGCGCCCGAGTGATACACTCTACTTTTCATCACCCACTATGAGAAAATAAAAGGCGCCTCATATTTTATTGTATTCTCCTCGGATTACGAAGGAACGGTCAATTTTTGTTTTTGTGTCTGTCAGCTTTACTAACAGTAAATTATCCGAGTGATTTTCGACATCATCAACAGTTATTTTTAAAAGTTCATTGCCACGACAAGCTCCATGTACTCCGAAAATTAAAGCCACCTGTAACAAAACCGAATGTGAATAAGACAAGTACCTATCTATCGAAGTACAGGTTACAATAAAATGCGCATTTTAAAACACTGGTTATACTTTACTAATCCACCATATATACATACATAGTTACTTACTTTTACGGCAAGAAAGATGTTGTCGGGTGCCTCATTAAGGAAAGTCTCCACGTTTTTGACTGAGAACACTTTGGATTTTTTAGGTTTAAATCCATCAGACATCCTCTTCAGATACGCTATTAATTTCGAATATGTGTCCAGTTTTACGTCGTTATTAGAACTGACTGTTGATTTTAGCATTGAGTAGGTACTCCAAAGTGTGGAAGGTTGTTTAGTTTTGGCTAAGTACTGGAAGTAGGCCAAAAACACAGATTCTGAAAAATTCTTGGCGCCTCTTGAATTTCTCCATTCAATAAAATTACCATAAGCTTTCATATATTTCTCCCGGGATTTTGCAGGTAGTAGATTATCCATCACATTTCTTGCGTCAGTTCTAATACTATCAGGAGTTAATTCTATACTTTCACTGTCACTTGAAGAACTCATTTTTCAAAACAAAATCATGAATTTCTATCAATCCGTGAAAATTGACGAAAACGCGGGCTATAGTTCGCGCGTTTTTAATTTTATTTCTTTTTTTTTTTGTATTCAGCCGGCGCGCGGCGCTACTATGGGCCGTCGCACCAGCCAGTCTTTATTCAAACAATATTTGCGTTCGATTTCTTGGGCGCTGAACACAAGATGTTCCAAATTCAAAAAGTGCGCGGCAAAGATAATTGCGGCGCACTTATAAAGAGGATTAAAAACTCATTACTGCCCGCTAAAAGTTTCTTATAGAAAACACCACCTTTGGGTGCACTTAAAGGCGAACCAAGTCGTCTTTTTCGAATAGATGGGATGAAAAATTAATTTATGATTTTGACTAATTTATTAATATGGAATTTACCATGTGGAAAGGGTAACGGTTCTTTATCTATACTAATATTATAAAGCAGAAGAGTTTGTTTGTTTGTTTGAACGCGCTAATCTCAGGAACTACCAAGTCGAATTGAAAAGTTCTTTTTGCGTTGGATAGTCCATTTATCGAGGAAGGCTATAGGCTATATAACATCACGCTATGACCATTAGGAGCGGAGCAGGAATGAAAAATGTTGCAAAAACGGGTTTTTCTTTTCCTTTCGTTTTTCTCTCTTATGTGACGCAGACGAAGTTGCGTGGGTCAGCTAGTTACTTATAAAGGTTAAATAAACCGGTTTTGTGGTGACAACATCATTTTGATAAATTAGTGATAGAACTATGTGATTTTTCAACCGACTTCCAAAAAGAGGATGTTATCAATTCGTCTGTATTTTTTTTTTTTTTTTTTTTTTTTTGTGTTTGTTACCTCAGAACTTCCGACTGGGTGAACCGATTTTAATGATTCTTTTTTTGTTTGAAAGGTGGTGCTTGTCGATTGGTCCAATTTTAATTTGTTGAAGATCTGATGCTGATCTTCCGAGATATACTATGGAACTCTTCAAAAATAGACGGCAAATCTGCAGTAATTGCTGCAATCGCTTGTAGGTTCATTGTTCATACTATATCATGACGTAACATCACGCCTGTATGCTCTGAGGGGGTACCTAGATGTGTACAAAACTCCCAGATTTCGACAATGTTTGTTGCCTCTGAACTTTCGACTGGGTTAACCGATTTTGATGATTCTTTTTTTATTTGAAAGCTGGTGCTATCCGTGTGGTTCCGTTTTAATTTGGTTAAGATCTGACGCTTATCTTCAGAGATATAAATGGAACTCTTCAAAAATACACGGCAAAGCTGCAGTAATTGCTGCAATCGCTTGGTTGTTTATTGTTTATGTAACATAGTGACATAACATTACGCCTGTTTGCTCTGAGGGAGTGCGCAGAAGTGTACAATACACCCAGATTTCGACAGTTAGATATGTTAAGTTCTATTTAATGGGATTCTGAAGAAATAGGCACACCAGAAGCGATTTGGGTAGTTTTAGGAAGAGTACGTTCTTGGAGTGATCCCATTTTAATTTGGTAAAGATCTGATGAAGAACTTTGGAAGATAGGCGACGAGAACTCCTCAATAAATGATAGCAAAAGTATTGGGATCGCTGAAATCTCATATCTGTCTATTGTTTACACCAGTTCATAAAAGACAATCACGCCGGTACGCTGTGAAGGGGTAAGTACATGTGTACCACTAAAAAATGAAAAATAAAAACTTTTTTACAAAAAATAAAACCGACTTCAGAGAAAACAAAAAAGTGAAAAATTACTTTAGCTTCATAAGTCGGTGACAAAAAAACTAAATCAATCAAACAAAGGTCACCGACTTCTGAAGCTAAAGTTATTTTTCACTTTTTTGTTTTCTCTGAAGTCGGTTTTATTTTGTGTAAAAAAGTTTTTAAAGTTAATGGGTTTGCCTATTAACTTTAAGCTGTTGCGTATTAGTCAAAATTACCATCTCCAGCTCTCCTCAAAAGAAACAAAAAGAATTGCTTTTGGATATTCGCCATGATGTTTTTGATTCTGCATGTGAATTATGTATTTGTGCCAAGTTTCAAGTTTCTAATCCGAACGAATAAGATCTTTCATACAAATAGTACATTTGATTCGAGTGGGTGGGGAAACTTTATTAATTGCAGCCGAGGCATAATAATTCTCGTTTCGTGTCATGGGGCCGAGACCTTTTTTTTCGGATTGGAAATCATCAAAATGTCTCCTTACGCTCTGGGTGGAGCGGGAGGGGGTGTCACACTTTTACTGACTAAAACCCAAATGTTCCTGCAGTGACAAATGCCCATGTGTACAGTGTTTAAAATGACTTTTATAACTTTGTTTTTAAAAACACATTTTTTCAAAGCGTGGTATAAGTTTCGGCACTGCTACTCTCATTTCTCGCACCACATGGATCTGTGAGCGATATTTACCCTTAAAAGCTAAATAAGATGTTGCAAAGAGAATCAGAATTCTTCTGCTTTTGGATTTAAAGTTGGAAATTCATTACGGACCAAAACTCCCAACTGGAACACGACGTGACTCTCTTGTTAAGGCTGCTGTATGAGACTTCTTGCGAAGTTAATACTAGTAGATCTTGTGCATGGAAAGGATCTTGGATTCACGCATCGTCATCGTCGTCGTCGACATCGTCTTTGGCAAATTATTTCGAAAACTGTTCAGGGAGCTTCGACAAAAGTCCCGTGTAATGGAACACGGTGTGAGACAATAAGCCTATGAGAGGCGGCATCATCAACGTCATCATTTCAGCCGAAAGACGTCCACTGCTGAACATAGACCTCCCCCAAGTGTGCGACTCGCATCCACCGGATTCCCGCAACCTTCACCAAGTCATCGGTCCACCTAGTGGGAGGTCTTCCAACGCAACGTCTTCCTCAACGTCTTCACGGATACCGATGTCGACCATCGGCCATCTTCAATTTTTTTATCGCGTCCTTCTGGAATTGTTTACGCTTTTAACTAATGTTTGTTTCCGTCCCTTAATTCTCTACAGTGCACCAGGACGCCGTGGCTCACTATTTTGTCACAGCACGAGTGTGAATAACACTGCATTCTGAACCTAATAGTAATGCGATAACTAGCTATTTTTCGAGGAAATATATTGAAAACCGTAATCCCGGTTTGTACCCCGACTGGAAATGATTTTTGAAAAATCGATTTCACCTCTTCCTTGTTTTAATACATTTTAAGTCTTTTTCAAAAAACAATGTAAACAAAAATTAATTACACCCCTTAAATCTTGATCAACTCTCGCTAGTTAGGGGTTGATTTTCGTAAAGTCTCTTTTTGGCTAAACTCCTCTGTTATAAACTACAAATACTTTCCAATTCAAGTTGGTATCTTTTCGAGCGGATGGAAGCTATGGGAGTTTTACTAACATTCCCTGTTATGTTAAAAAAGGTAGGTACAGGGTGTTTCGCGGGTAGACAGGCTCAATTTTCATAATTGACATGTCTTTATACTTTTTTGTCGGTCCGATATGAGGTCATGAGGTAGGTCATGAGATAAAAAGAAATCATTTACATAAAACAAAAAATAAAACAGACTCCAAAAATCCGACTGAAAAATAACTTTAGCTTCAGAAGTCGGTGACAAAAAACTAAGTAAATCAATCAAACAAAGGTCACCAACTTCTGAAGCCAAAGTTATTTTTCACCTTTTGGTGTTTTTGGAGTCGGTTTTAATTTTTGCTAAAAAGTTTTTATTTTTCACTTTTTAGTGGGTCACTTGTGCTTACCCCTTCACAGCGTAGCGGCGTGATGTTATGTTATGCACTGGTGTAAGCAATAGATGGACATGAGATTTCAGCAATCCCAGTCCATTTGCTATGATTTATTGAGGAGTTCCGTGGCCTATCTCCGAAGTTCTTCATCATATCTACACCAAATTGAAACGGGACAAGTGGTCCCGATGTGATTTGGGAAGTTTAAGAAAGTAGTCTTTCCAAAACTTCCCAAATCACATCAAGTGTGCCTATAAAATTTGAAGAATTCTCTCAATTTCTCCAGGATCCCATCATTAGATCCCGACTTGATGATTATGGGACCACTTGGGAAGTATACCCTTTCAAACAAAAAATAATAATTCAAATCGCTCTAGCCATCTTCGAGTAATCGGGGAACATACATAAAAAAAAAAAGAAGGTTCCGACGAATTGAGAACCTCCTCCTTTTTAAAGTCGGTTAATAAAACAAAAAACATTATTACATTACTTTTTTATTCGTAACTAAGCGGTACAAAAATGACAATCGCTTCAGTACTTAATGTTATAAATATTATAACAAACATCGCCTCAAAAGCAAATTCACAGAATATTTTTGACAGTACCTATTTACTGCTCTTATACAGTACGTATCAGAAAGGTGTGGGGCATATTTAAGGATGTGATACAAAACATGAAACTGAACAACGTTTTCTACGCTAATAACATCGTAATCGCGAAAAATAATCAGCTGTCCCATACAAAATTTCAATACAAACTTGACCCAAATGTATGACGATAGTCGACTAGTAGACGTAGTTTCGCGATAAAAATTTTGGTCCCATATACATATAAACAACAACCTGTACGTATAAAACGACGAAGCATATCTGTCTCTTAAAATGTGTTTAATATTTTCTGCAAATTGCAATCAAAAGGTGACGTTGCCAAAAGTGTGTGTTCATTTTCACTAACTACTATGGCATTCCTTCAGACGTTGACTTATATTAAATCTTAGGCTTATGTAACAGATCATTTACATACAATGTAATGTCTAATAGACGTGACGTTGATGGCATCACAAATAACATTAATAACTTGATACCTTTACGGATCACATGCGTGCGGTACGCTTCGAGTACACTTCATGAAATTATCTGTGCAGGCGGGAAAATACAGTACTAAAATAAATGTACCAAGTTTGTCATATGGATGCATTTCTTCTTGACAAGCAAACCGATTGCACAAATAACTCGTCTCCTTCTGTCAAAAAAATGACTAATAAAATTCGACAATCCTTAGCAGCTGTTCACACTGCGCTGTTTTGCAGGATGTTTTACATTTAAAAAAAAACATGGGTTCACAGGTCATACAATTTAAAATAGATGCAGTATGGAACTGCCGTGTGATCCCAAAATAATACTTCAAAATATCATACAGATCAACGCTGTGTGAATGAATAGTGCAAAAATTTGATCTAAAAGTCAAGTACAAGTTTAAAAAGCAACCTTGCAATTAGCACAAGGATTGTTTTCATTTCAATCTGGTTCTTTATCATGAAATACTGATTCCAGTTATATAAGTTTCGTTTCTGAAGATTCATGCCATTTGGATAAGAGCTAAAATTTTGTCAAAACTGTTTATACTACTCGCACAATTAAAGATACAACTAGTGTAGTTAATTTGAATCTTTACAAATTACAATTTAGTGGTCTTGTATCAGTGGGTCAGTCTATGTGTCAGTCCAACAACCGTCACAATGTCTGTACGATACCTGTATGAACGATCCGTTTTATCTAATTACCCATACAATAAAAGCCTAAAGCCTCTCTTAGATTTAAACGAAATCCTAGCAGTTAATACTATTTACAAGTCATCCTGGTTTCTCTTAGAACGTAGACAAACGCGATGCGTTATAAGAAAATCCCCAGTGCACACACTCACCAACTGGAACATAAAAAATACACAATTATTGATCAGAGTAAGTAATAAAGATGAGAACTATGGACATTTAAAATTTGTCGTATTTGTCGTATTATGTAAGTTTTTTTACTCTTTATGGTTTCCTTATGTTAATATCAAGTACTTTACCATCGAAACATGGGCGTGTTAATACCCATTTCGGCAGCCTACAGCGACATTTTTGGATGATGTCACCAATAAATTTTGGCAATCTCTCAGATTATGAGGAAATGTAGTTCAACTTTTGCCGCTTACATTCTGTTCATAAATATACTTTAAATAGAATTATAGAAATGACAATTCTTAATTTTTGTTAGTAGAATTAATAATAGTGAAAGCTTTACAAATTACTACTAAATAATACATTAAAACGTGATTTCAATGTGTCTAACTGTCTACTATATTACAGAATGCCAAAATAGTGCAACAGCATAAATACAAACTACAGAAGAAAGAAATGGGTGAGGTGTAAGCAAGGTAAACTTATCAAGTTCTCATTTCGCTCATTAAAGTTTTCAAAATCATTAAACCTTTCCATTGTACTTGACCCTTAAGAAACCTGACAGATACTAGTTGAAAGAATTCCTTTACTAGTTCGACCTTCAGATTTGGTGCGACATTATAACATTTCGTCATGTCAATTAAATCGTCTGTTGTCAATTAAATGAACAAAATCATCATTCAACAATTGCGATTGATTATTACTCAACTTATTTACGTATTTCTCAATGAAACAGTCAGATTAAACCTTTGGCATGTGTTTAAGAAGCGTCATTTTAAGGTGTTTGTTTGACTTTGCTACATCGGAGACTGTTCGATACTTACGATTGATGTTAAGGTTGTTTAACTTTAAAACACACATTAGGTAAAACACCGTTAGACCAACTTGAATTCCGTTTTACTCTGGGAAAAGTTTATTAAACTAAGAACAGAATATTCATTAGACAAACAAGAATAAAAAAGAAGATGTTGAAATGATGTGTTTCGAGAAAAAAAAAATCTGATTAGAAAATTATTCTAGGATTGTTCTTAATGAATGTAAAGTGGTAAGACCCTGTCGAAGACATAAAAAAAATAGATTTATGTTTCTAGACTTTAGAAAATTTCAAACTTACATTGTATCGCATGCTTACCGACGTGCAAAAAAGTTCTAAAAGTGCGAAAATAAAAATAAAAATACTGACATGTAACTTCTCTCTCAACGTATAGACTATTGTATGAGCTAGGAGAAGTTCTCGACTCAGTACCTGATTACCAGTGGTAGATCCCTGTTCGAAATAAATATAATATTAAATAAATAATAATAAAATAAATGGAAGTGTTTTTTTGGGAGAGAATTATTTAACTCCCGAAAAATCACATATTGTGTCAAACGGCCATATTTTAAGAAGTGGTCAACTTTTAGCATTTGATGTTGAGAAATTGTCAATTACTTGTAATGACTACTTTAACATTCAATTTTAAAGCAAAACACTTAAGGGGCCTTTTACAGTCCAATAGCGCCGCCAATCGAAAAAATGTCATAACTCGTAAATAGAATCAAAAATACAAAATGTGGTCTATTATTACTGTAGAAAAGGCAATAACGTAATTTTATAACACATTGTCACCACTTGAAATATAGCTGTTTAGCTAAATCGTGCATTTGTAACAAAAACGGCCGTTTATGTTTTGAATGCACGATTTAGCTAAACAGCTATATTTCAAGTGGTGACAATGTGTTATAAAATTACGTATAGTATTTTTGATTCTATTTACGAGTTATGACATTTTTTCGATTGGCGGCGCTAGTGGACTGTAAGAGGGCTCTTAAAGTTGAGTGTCGTTTGAGAATTCGGGAGTTAGCTGTCACATCTTCGGTTCGGTATCTAGAAATAGCCCTGCAAGACGAAGATGTCAGGCATAAAGTAGCATTTCAATTAATTTATTTAATGATGAATAGGCACAAAATAAGAATCCATAAATTGTATGGGTAAAATTAAAATCGTTTACATTACAAAGATTTTACTCTCCTAAAAGCTTGGTTTTCAAATAATCAATATTATTCGCAAATATTGAGATGGGTTTTCTGTGTATTTAACCCAAAGCAATATTAACTTTTGTGGAAGAATGGTTACTTGAAAATGACTGAGTATAAAGTACTTCGACACAGTATTTACTTATTAATCGATTCCAAAAATGAAATGGCTCTCGATTCAAATGGGTTAAAATGAATTACTGAATTGTCATTTACGCCGAATGATTCCCAATCGGGCCACTATACGAAGTACCTGAATTCTGATAACAATGCACGTTTTAGCAATGACAGTAACAGGTGTTACTCTAGTGAGTTTTCATAACGACATTATAGCAGTAATGATGAGAGTCGGTTGGAGTTTTGCAGTTCCATACAGATATAAAAAAAACAAATAGAAAATAGTAATATAAAAACGCTCTGAAAAATAGAAATCTTTATGGTACTAGTTTGTTGTTTAGGAACTTAAAACGTAAACTTAGACCTGAGTTACCTACATCAAATAGGTATAGGTACTTAAAACTGACTAAGAAGCTTGACTAACTTCAACGAATTATTCGAGAAATCTGACGAAATGAGTGTTATGGCTGACCATGACGCATGATGTATGACTATGCATAAATAAAAAAAAATGATTCATTAAATGTCATCACAAAATGTATCTGCCTAAACTTTTCCCTTTGTACGGGTCGGTTTCCAGCAGTCTAGCTGGATGCTGCTGAATACCAATACTCTACATGGAGCAACTGCCTATCTGACGACCATAACGTAACTTTTGTTGTTGTTAGGGTAATAAGGTGCAAATACAAATTCGGTACAAATAGGTGCCCCGAGGTACAAGTTCGGTGTCATGACTTTTAGAGCATTGATTGCCTGTGACGACTTTCAAAGATCTACCTATGACAGCCGGGACCAACCGCTTCACTTGCTTTCCGAAGCACGGAAGAGTCTCGATATTTAATGAATTACACATCCATTTGGCAAATTGACATTTGACAATGACATTTCGGATGACAACAGACAAAACTGTACATCAGGATTTCGACTTGCTATCGATTTGCATTGCTGATCGAAGTAAACTAAAGTCATTTTGTATTTACCCGTGGTGGAAATATGACGTTGATACTTTAGGTTTGGCTGCCTTAGCCTTCAGGGCGAGGGCGCCTACAACTCCAGCACCCACAGCGCCGACCTTCGCTGCTTTCAGACCAATTGCACCTGGTGGAGGAAAAATGGATATTAATTAGAGCAGTATTTGAAAGAAAATAAACATCTCCTCAATTTGAATTCAGCAACGTATTTAGCTAAAAGCTTATTTTGTTCCTTTTAAAATTGTTTGCTTTCGTAGCACTTTTGCTACGAGGTGCTACGATTCCCTATTTCGTAGCAAATGCCTACGTCACTCGCGTAGGGAATTTCGTCTAGTCATCGAAAAAACTCTATCTGAATACGTTTAGTGTCTAAAATATAGTGAATGCTGTTGACTCATTCAATAAAAATACTAATAACTTATTTCAACATTATTGGCTGATTGTTTTCTTATAGGGCTGCCAACCATTCTCTAACAATCATGAGGGTTTCTGATCTCAAACTACAGGAAATGATTACTTTAGTTAACATTAAAATGTTGTTATTACACGACTGCCCAAAAAAGGAGTGTTATGTTTTCAGGGTTCATGTATGTATGTATGTATGTATGTTTGTGAGTTTCTTTATTCCATCATAACTTCTAAGCACCTAAACCGATTTCGATGTGTGTGGTATCGTTAGAATCCTTGTGTTACCCCGGGTAACATAGGCTAGAGAAAAACTAAAAAAAATACGTAAGTAGCTTTGATTTATGAAGAAACACCAAGTTTTTTTTTTTTTTTGGTAAAAATTTGATTTCGTGTATAACCATCATCTAGAACTCTTTGAGTAAATTACAAATATACAACAGTAGTATTCAAAATCTAACCGCTTACGAAAAAAAAAAAAAAAAAAACTTGTTAGTTCTACATGCTACGTGCCAGTTAGTATCTTTTTTTTTGGACAAGCCCGCCACACTATTCCCAAACCACTGTAACTCCTGAAAGCCAGAATCAACAGTAGCGACCACCAGAAAAGCGCCGAGACAATTAAGCTCGACGAAGTCCCAGAGAATGAATTTAACTATCTTGGATCCCGCAACGAAATTAATCAGAAAGTATAGCGGAGGAGTAGGAGGAAAAAAACCGTAATTTCCACTTCCCTCCATATCAGCAAGAGACAGAACGAAATAAGGCCAATAAGCACAACGTGACGTTTTAGTTAAGGAGGACGATTTACCTCCTGAAAAGTGGTTGTTGGGCAAAGTGGAGCACAAACACCCTGGGCCGGATACAATTACACGGGTAGTTACCATCAGAACCAAAAATTCCCTAATTAAAAGACCTGCATCAAAATTATCGAAATTGCCTGTAGCAAAAAAAAAGATTTACGTTTTATTATTACATACTTTAGACTGTGCCATGGTGGGCTGTTTGAAGGACATTTTTTTGCATTATGTCCTCGGTGGGCGGTATTTTCAAGTATGTGCGAAACCACGGCGAGATCTAATATCAATTAATTAAGCATCAAGAGTTAACCTATGGCTCGATAGATGGCGCTGACGTCGAATTAGATCTCGCTATGGTTTCGTCACCGCCGTTTGTATAAGTAGTCTAAGAAATATGTTTTTTCTTAAGATTCAAGGCATCCACAGGATTAGCCCGGTTAAGCAGAAGCCAGTCTTCTCAGACTGAACTGCGAGATGCCATATCCAAAAAAAAAAAAAAAAAAAAAAAGTTTTTTCTTAATCGTGTTTTAGAATAAATGCGTATTACATCTTGGTATTATTTCATTCAGATTTTTTAATTTACTCCTATTATACTAATTTTATTATCTTTGTTTTCTTAATCGTGTTTTAGAATAAATGTGAATTACAACTTGTTATTATTTCATTCAGAATTTTTTATTAACTCCTATTTTATACTAATTTTATTTTATTATCTTTGTTTACTAGTCGTATTATTAGAAAAATGGTTCTTTCAAAGAAAACCAAGAAAGCTCGTCAATTGACGAACAAACTTAAAAATGAATCGCCGAATTCACGTGAAAAGAGATTGAAAAATATGAGTGTGAGAATGTCCCAATATTACTCTCAGCTTTCCGGGGAAGAGAAACAAAAGCTATCCCAACAAGCTTCTGAGAATAGGTCTACTAGAATAAGGCGAGAAAAAACTAAAGAAAGAGAAAGTAGGCTTACCAAGCACCGTTTACGTGTATCACGAAAACGGAACGAGGAGTCTACAATTGATCGTTCCGCAAGGTTGACTCAAGAACAGCAGCGATCATTTAATCGCCGACTAGAAGAGTCACCCACTTCTCGAGAGATGAGGTTGACGCAGATGCGCGAACACGCATCTTCAATTCGTGAGCTTGAGTCGCCTCTTTCGCGTGAAACGAGGTTGACACAGATGCGAGAACACGCATCTTCAATGCGTGATCTTGAGTCGCCTATTTCGCGTGAAACGAGGTTGACACAAATGCGGGAACACGCATCTTCGGTTCGTGAGGTGGAGTCACCTGCCTCACGTGGAACGAGGCTGAAGCAGATGCGAGAACATGCTGTATTGATACGTGAGCTTGAGTCGTCTTTTTCACGTGATGCTAGATTGACGCAGATGCGGGAACACAATGCATTTGTACATGAAAATGAGACCCCTTGTTCGCGACAAGAAAGGCTGACAGACATGCAACGCGATTACCGATGCCGAAGGCAGCTCTTTAATGATGACTCAAATTTTGAGAACAAAATATGGCAAGTGCCCGACGGTATCTGCTATTCTTGTGAAAAAACTTTGTACCAAAAGCAGTCCCGTCGTGTATGTGTGACAAGTAATATAACAGTATTACCGCAAGACCACCCTGACGAAATTTTGTCTTGTAATAGATGTGCCAACAATATTTTAAAAAACAAAACCCCTCCAAATGCATACTGGAATAACATGCGTGTAGCACCCATTCCAGTTGAGCTAGAGTGTCTCAATGAGATGGAAGTGAGGCTTATCTCACGTGTTCGACCATTCGTTAAGGTAGTACGTTTGGGGGGGAGATTTGGCCAGCAAGGGTTTAAAGGTCAGGCCATTCTGTTTGCACAGCAAGTGGAAGAACTGTCTGAACAACTTCCAATTTCGGCCGTCGATGCCGGACTCACTATCGTCGCTGAGTCATTGGAAAATGTCTCTTGCACTAGAAGGTACTGTGTGGATGTTAATAAAATAAAAAAAGCACTCGAATGGCTCGTTTCAAACAATTCTTTATACGCAAATGTACAAATTAACTTTGCCTTAAACAGTGAAACGATCAATGAGTGTATCATGCATGCCGTCACCACACAAGTTACACAGCGGACTCAATCTTCTTCTCATAATATTAGTCACTCTCATTTTAAAACTATCGCCGACGATAAGTCTATATTAAGGGGACATTTTCATCAAGGTAGTGACCGGTTCGGGGAGTCACGTGGACGCCAGTGTACGGCCAATGCCACCACAGCAATCGCGTTCACAGCAGTGAAATCTTTGCCTGAGTGGTGTTCCTCAGATTTGGATCGAGTATTGCTAGCTGGTGATAGCTATTTTACGCAGTGCATGGCACATTTGACGCAAAGGCCTAATTTCCTAAACACTGAAGAGTTGCTACCTTGTGTTACAGTGGCTGAAATTCCATTAAATGTCCACATCGAGCCTGATGTTGTAATTGGCCTCATTAAACCAACAACTCCTGAAGCGGTGCCTAATGACTACTTCACAAGTTTGGATGACGGTGTACAGTATTTCTTCAGTAGATTTATATCTGGAGTGGTAACCTGTCAGACTGAATATGCAGTGGCTATATTCAAACATGATATCGATCATTATTACCTTTTCGATTCTCATTCTCGAGGACCTAAAGGCTTTGTAGCTGGTGAAAAAGGAACTTCAATGGTTTTGAAGTTTACCTCTGAACAAGCACTTTGTAGGCATCTTTTGATTTCACTGGAGGTACGTAAGGCACGGGATCTCCAATACTCTATAACCGCGGTAACACCAGAAAATATTACTTCCACATCACCTGTTACTGAGATGTCTGCGACACATCCAGACGGTAACCGCGAAGCCGATTATAGTGAAGGTATTGGTGTGGATATTCTTTCAAATTTACATGATGGTGAAATGGTGACCACCAGTCTGATGTCGATCGATACGGACCTACCCAACATAAATGCGATTTTGCCAAATGTGGACACAGGCCGCTCTGTACCCGTTTGTCAGCTTAAGCGTAAAACCGCTCCTCCAATAAGTATTCTAAGAGAGCAAAGAGCTGAAGAACTGGCTTGGGTCAAGCTTTTTCCTGATGGAAAAAATGGATTTAGAGAGCCTCGACAAGTGCCCACAACGCCCCTTGACTATTTCCAGTCAAGAGTCATGAGTCAGGAAAAAAAGGTTTCAATCGAACGAATATCTCTTTTTCGCTCTCTCTGCGGTAGAACTTTATAAAGCCCAACAAAATGTATCCGTGTGTGGTCGTTTGCGCCAAGACGGTGTACAACCTACCAATGTGGTTCAAAATGTACATCTTGTAATGCGGAATATAAGAGGAACTCATTCTTATTGGCATAAAGCCTTTACTGATTTAATGGCCATGGTGCGAAATTTGGGTGCTCCTCATTTTTACATTACATTGTCATGCAACGACCTACATTGGCCAGATATATTACGAGTAGGGATTGCAATTGCTGGATCCAGCATACAGCAATCCAGCTGGATCCAGCGCCTTTTTAAATATGCTGGATCCAGCATACAGTGCTGGATCCAGCAATGCGGATCCGCAAACGTATCAAACCCAAGACTGATTGAACCTAAGACTGATTGCTACTGATTAGCCGTCCTATCATTAAACATAAACGTAATAAGGAGAGACCGGATTATATGCAATTTATATAGCTTGTTATATGCATGAAAAATGCTTGAAATATGCACGGAAATTGGCAGAATATGTGAAATTAAATGATAGATTTTAGGAACACCCAAAATAAAAAAGAGAAAAGTAAGTTTTAATTTTTTCCATTTCAAAATCAGCATACAATGAGTAAGATATTTTTAAAATTATTTAAAAAAAATGTAA
Organism: Xestia c-nigrum; assembly: GCA_916618015.1. Taxonomy (NCBI): domain Eukaryota; kingdom Metazoa; phylum Arthropoda; class Insecta; order Lepidoptera; family Noctuidae; genus Xestia; species Xestia c-nigrum. The sequence continues at coordinate 10,525,688 of OU745245.1, forward strand.
ACGTAAACGATCAAGTATGTTTCCAAATTTTCAGTGGTAAGATTGTCTGTAGTTTCGCCAGCTGAAATTCTAATGAAGTTATCTTTGAGTTCATTCGTTGCTCGTTTGTTACGTCGAAGGGATTCATAGGTTAGGTTAGGTTAGAGTTGTGACTAGGGATTGCAATCCAGCGGCGTTTTCAATCCAGCTGGATCCAGCGCGATTGTTCGTAAATATGCAATAGCATATTTTACCACTTTTTGCTTTTTTTATTCTCAGCGGTAATCATATAATCAGTTATCTAGTAGTTAATAAGATATTGCTTTCTTAGGGCAGATTCAACCAAACTAGAGTAAGTTGTTACTCGAAAGTAGGTACCTAAGCTACTGCTTTGTATGACAATTATTATTCTCGAATAAACAATTGCATAGTAAGTGGTAGTTTACTCTTGAGTAAAAACTTACTCTAGTTTGGTCGAATCCATCCTTAGAAACATTATCTTAAATGTTATATAAGGTTATATGTTATTTAATTTTAAGTTGATTCTTTTGATCTCAAATGGTTAAGAAACCAAAGAAAATTGAAAGAATTCATAGATTATCGTAAGAAGTTCCTAATACAAATTACTTAATAAAAAAAGTCTTAAAAATATCGTCTTTTTATTTTCGTTCCACATTTTGCTGGATCCGCGCTGGATCCAGCTGGATTCAGGTCAATCCAGCAAGAATCCAGCTGGATTGAAAACGCCGCTGGATTGCAATCCCTAATTACGAGCTCTGTTAGTGGCTGATGGCCGAAATGATTTCCCGGTGGCTGATCTTACTTTCGCTGAAAAATTGCGACTAGTGGAATCATACCCTGTCACATTGTGCAGACAGTTTATGTTGCGTCTAAATACCTTTTTCACGCTTCTGAAACGACAAGATGACCCTCTGCTGTGCCAGCCCGTTGTAGATTTTTGGTGGCGCATAGAATTTCAACTACGAGGGAGTCCGCATGTGCATATGGTTGTGTGGTGTGACGATATGCCCCCGTTCGACACTGAGGCGGGAATTGCACTTTTGGATCGAGTTGTATCTTGTACACTTCCCGACTCCAACGATGATTCGGAATTAAGAGATCTGGTCGCACGATTGCAAGAACATAAACACACTCATACTTGTTACAAGAACAATCGTAATAATTGTCGATTTGGTTTCCCAAGGCCAATATCAAACCAATCGCGAGTATTAGACGAGGACGAAGCTATGAGGAACGCAGGGCGTTTTTATGTGCTCAAGAGAAAAGAAGACGAGGTGCATATAAATAATTATAATGCACGAATGTTGCGCATGTGGCAAGCCAACATGGATATTCAGCCTTGTGGTACAGCGACAGGAATAGCATATTATATTTCCAAGTACATTTCGAAGTCTGAGCCTGCCGATGTATCTAGAAGTATAAGAGAAGCAATGAGACGGGTGCAAGAGAAGGGTGGAGGCATGGCGAAACAAGTGTTTGCCATGCAAAATGCAATTTTAACCCACCGAGAAGTTTCAGCGTGCGAGGCTGCCGTTAGACTGTGCCATATCAAAATGCGTGATTCTTCTCGGAAAGTAGTTTTTGTAAATTCTTGCGTACCTGAACTAAGGTATAGAATGCTACGTGTAGGTGAGGGTACCAATGAACCTTACAAAAACATTTTCGATAGATACGTTTCGCGTCCACTTGCACTAGAGGCATTAAGCTTGGGAGAATTCAGTATATGGTACGAGCCTGTCACACGGACCTCGTACTCTGAAGACGACCAGGATATGGATGCCTACGAAGAAGCTCAAGAGAACAACACGCGTCAACAATTTATCACCTTGCTTGATAACCAAGGAAGGATGAAAAAACGCAACCGGCCAGCTGTACTGCGCACAAGATATTACACGCCAAATTCGGACCCGGAAGGCTACTATTATTCTCTTCTGGTAGCACATGTACCATTCCGATCAGAATCAGAGCTCATGGAAGGGTACAACACGGCTAGAGAAGCGTTTTTTGCCAAAACAGATTTTCTTCGGCCGTTGCAAGAGGGTCATAGTGCAGAGGAAATGGCTAGATGGGAAGGAGAAATACAGCATGCTATCTCACGAGTTGTCGCAGAAAATTTGGCCGAGAGTACTAACGTAAATACGATTGAAGATAGCTATATCGTACAAAGTCAGGGCATAATGGATGAGGGTGACGGTATCGTTCTTGACAAAATTAACGAGACAGAAGCACAAACAATGAGTGATGAGCAGTACACAGCAGCAGTAAATTCAATGAATGTGTCCCAACGACAGTTGTATAGGACCATTTCTGACCGGCTTTTGAATACAGACTGTGAGGCAGAGCCATTACGTATATTTATTACAGGTGGCGCTGGGACAGGTAAAACTTTTACTTTAAAACTCGTGGTGGAACAAATAAGTCGCCTTATGTACAGTCCCAATGGCAAAGTGGTAGTGGTGGCAGCGCCAACTGGCGTAGCTGCAAGACTCATTAGGGGATCTACTTTACATTCCACTTTTGCTCTCCCTATTGAAAAAGGCAGGATGGAGACCATGCGTCTCTTGACCGGAGAGCGCCTGCAGAGAGAAAGACAAAAGTGGAATACTATAAAATGGCTCATTATAGATGAGATTTCTATGGTTCCTTACACCACAATAAGGAATATCCACCTCCGCCTACAACAAATGAAAGTAAGCGACGCTTACTTTGGCGGTGTCAATGTTTTGCTGTTTGGGGACCTGATGCAGCTTCCACCAGTAGCTAAATCTACCGGCGGAGCATATTGCTTCAAACAACCGCCACATTTAAGCGCTGAAGTGGACTTATGGGGACTGTTTAGCTTCTGCGAACTGCCACAGAATATGAGGCAAGCAGACGACACCACATTTGTGGATATTTTAAATAGTCTACGTGTCGGTCAACTCACCATGCAACAACTTGAACTCCTGGATCGGCGCAGAGTACCACTGACTGGCCCATTTGCAGATGGCGAGTGCGTGCGCATATTCCCCACAACTAGACAAGTGGATGAGTACAATGCAACAATGACCAGCGAACTCGCTAAAATATGTCGGATGTATGACGTAATGGCAGCAGATATGTCCGTGGAAGCCAAAACCTACGGACAGCGGCCAAAACCCGAATTTGTACCTTCTGACCCCAATAAAACAGGAGGTATTGTATCATTCCTGAAAATTGGCATCGGGTCGAGAGTAATGTTGCGGAAAAATATTAACGTTGGACACGGCTTGGTAAATGGTGCTATGGGGGTCATTCGAAAATTCGAATGGCCAGCACTACGCCGTGACCAACTTGAACCTGGAGAATTACCACAAGCTGTCTTCGTCGAATTCGATGACAAAACCATACGTGGCAACACAGTCGGTTTGGGCTTAAAGATTGAGCCCAGCACTGTCGAATTCGACGCGTTACGGGGTCAAGGAAAAGTCGAGCGGCGCATGCTGCCACTCATATTATGTTGGGCCGTGACAGTACACAAGCTGCAAGGGACGACACTGGACAGAGCCGTCGTAGATCTAGGCGCAAAAATATTTGCCAAAGGGCAAGCTTATGTTGCGCTTAGTCGCGTCAGACAGCTAGAAGGCTTGGCAATTGGCGTTTTAGATCCACGAAAGCTTATCCACGAGCCACATGACAAAAGGTCTCTCCAAGAACTAAATCGCCTCAGAAATCTTAGCGTCAGCTAAAATATCTAAGGCGATCTAGTTTCGCATTGGTCGTTGGTCAACATTTTAATTTATCACTAAAAGGTATGAAATAAAAAAAAGTAATTATAAAAATTTAAAAAACACGCCTGCCGTGTTAAAAATTAACTTAAAAGTAAAAAATAAGGTAAAACAATAAAATAACTAAAAAGTTAAAAATAAGTTAAAACAATGATTTCAGTGTAGAATGGGAACGAGGTATGTCATTCAATCTGCCTAGCCTTTTTAATTAAAATTAAAAACAACATTTTCATTGCAGTCGGGGGACAGTTCTGTGGCAATTTTCTATACAAGTCCCCCGACTTTGATGAAAATGTTGTTTTTAATTTTAATTAAAAAGGCTAGGCAGATTGAATGACATACCTCGTTCCCATTCTACACTGAAATCATTGTTTTAACTTATTTTTAACTTTTTAGTTATTTTTTTGCCTGTTCCAAATTGAGGAACACTGATAGCACAATGAATGGTACTGATTAAATATTATTAATATGTCCCGATTGCCACAATTACATGCCCCATTTCGTAACTATTTTGATCTTCATCTTATGTTAATTTTATTTTTTCAAAATACTCTATAAACATTTTGAAATTGTTACGAGTTCCCAAAGATTCACGGTACCTCTCGATTTGAGAATTCTCTTCCGGAAACCCTAACTGAACATTCTTGAAGCTCAATTTATCATCAGCTAGGTTTTACAGCACCGGTCGAGTTGTGCAACTATACAGGGTGTATTTCACCTCATCACAAAGCCGTTAACCAAGCATTCTGTATATCAAAATAAGTAACTTTCCGCAAAAAATATTGCTGGGAAACAACTTTTTTTTTTGAGGTTATAAATCATGTTTTGTGGTATAACTCAATGTAACGCACTCAAAACATTGTGTGGATGGATGGATTGAATAGTACGGAGGTCGTAGAGATATTTAAAGTAAAAATCACGCGACAAAAAGTGGTATTTAAAAAAAAACTTGTAAAATTCTTGCAACTTTGACCCCCTATATCTCCGTAACTAGAAGGTTCCCAGGTATGGTGTAGAACAAAAAAATGATCAGAATGACGAGGAGAACAAGTGCCTTTCGTATTCGTTAAGAGGTGTTTTACACCCTTTATTTCTCCTTTGGTGACATACTTCTGAATTTTTCTTTACAATTTTGCACTCCAACAGTTCTTGAATCTTGGTCTACGTCATCTAACCATATGAATCTGGTCTGGCCGTCGGCCTTGTCTTCTGCTACCTTGACAGCTTGTTAAAATTAAATGTTTACCTAAACGAGGTGGTAATAGGTTTAATATTTGTTTTTTTTTAGCAATACTCGTAGCAATTAATTTTGTGTTTGTTAAACCTTGAGCGAAATTGATATCTTCGCCAAAGTACATACATAATTTAGCAAACGTTTTTTCTTAAAAAGTAATAGTTTTTTGTATTTTGAGAACTGGGGATAAATTGAGAAAACACATATCATTGACTTAAGTTCTCAAAATTGAATGTCACCAAAAGATTTCTCTCGTAGCAGACAACTCTTTGTAATATGAAATTGTAAGCTAATTTCCATAATGGAAGTTACTAAAACCATCAATGAATATCTTAGTATTGTTGGTTATTCAAAACGGCCGTGCTAATTGTCCTCGGAAAAGGTTAACGTAGGTCTAATTATTTGTGGACAGGTAATGCTGACATAACATAGGTATGCGGTATGCACACAAAAACCAATGATGGAACCTGTTCAGTTTGCACAAATATCATCTAACTTTTCTGTTACTGAGGTACAGTTAAACCATTTAGATTTGCATTGACAGTTCCTGTTTACCATTGCTGCAGGTCCGTTCAAAATGGAAGTTGCTTGCTGCATTTGTTTATCATCATCATCTTCCTGACCTTATCCATTCTATTTGGGATTGGCGTGACTCTTTTTCCGATTCCATTGTGACGTCTGTAGGGGAGCCTACGCCCTACAGACGTCACGGCATCATTTACTCCTTTTTGTTTCATATCATTCCTCCATTTATCGTTTCTTTGGCCTTCCTCTCCCTCATATTTGTAAACAAATATCATAAAATAATAAACACGATTATCTGACCAGCAACCAACCCAGAAATTGGGTAATACGATATCCCTTGGTAAGACTGACTTTCTAGTTCTAACCACTGTTAACAGTTGTCAAAGATCTGATCAGATGACAGCCGGCACCAACGGCTCGACGTTCATTCCTAGGTACGGATGACCACAATATGCGATGTATGGTCAACAATCTACGGCGTAGCTGAAGCTTCGATCAACTCTTGCGGCTTTTTTCCACCTACAAGCTCCTTTGATTTTACTTAACAAAAACTCACCAAGTGCCAACTTCTTCTTCAGCAGCAGCAGCAGACCTCTCTTGTTCCTGGGACTGCTGTCGTGCGCAGGAGTGTCGAAAGCGAGCGACTCCTGCGCCTCCGCAGGTGATGGGTACGCCTGCGCCACTGCTACGGCGACCAGGCACAATAGGAGTACGATGCTTGAGGTCTGCATGGTTGATGGATCTGTAGATTTTTAATAGCTTTCTTGTAAAATAATGTTTTAGGCGGCGATAACAATAATATCAATTTTAAGCACAGACAAAAATCAAACAGAGTTAAGAAGGGATGTCTCGAAACAACTTTCAAGCAGGAATTAAAAACACGTATGATATTATTTTGTTTTCTTTATGTCCATAACTAGTTCTACATTAATGTCGCCTCTCAGGACTACAATCGATAATTAACCTGATGCGAATGAAGCCTTGAAACTTACGCAGTGTAACAGGAAGAGCGAAAATAATTTAAATAAAAACGCGGAAACTAATGACTGTATACAGATGGGAACAATAATATTAAAAAAGGGTTTCATCACACACTTCACACGTTTTGTTTAACAGGATTACAATAGAATGTCATCGTAAAGTTAAACATAGCACGCACGACGACCTCAATCAATGCAAAATCAAATTAAGGAGATCTCTTATTGTACGGGAAATCAATACAAAGCTAGGCCATGTTTTCTGTCCTTTCGTTGATAGGTATATTGTTTCTCTATTTTTTTTGTACAGTGACCTCTGTTTTGATTGTCTTAAGGTTCATGTCAGAAGATAAAATAATTGTGATCGAAATGAGCTTCCTGAATATTTTAGCCTTATAGGGTAGACACCATGTCATCTGCCAAATTACCACAATTTTTACAATTGTCTTTTTATTTTATTATCTTTATGTTCATGACTCGTATTCCTATTTTTACTTCTACATATTTTGGAATAATCTTTAATTTAATTATTTACTAATACTCCTCGTATCAGGGTTCCGTTGACCAAATGGTAAAACACGGAACAAAAAGATGTGTATTTTTTAAAGCAGAGTTACTGTTTTATTTACCTACTTACCATAGTTCCAGCATACATGTTGTTTTAATTTGGCCGAACAAACGAACCCATGGAGTTAAACAACCTCTATGTTAATAAGTATAGTAAGAAGACACTACTATTTATTAACATTGATGCATGTATGAACGTGGCCAAGGTCACAATAGTATGTTCTGTTGTTTCAGTCTACCCCCACGGAAAAAAGATAGAAATAAAACGAATTTATTTGACTCGCACAGGAAAAAAACAAGCAAGAAAATTAAATAAAAAATTAAATGAAGAAAGATAACGCGCGAAGAAAGATAACAGCGAGACCAAAGGCCTGAGTGAAAAGAGATGTGAGTTTATTAATTGAAGTAGACATTATATCGCGCTAAAATTTCTGAGGGGTTATTCATTTTCATCTCTTAAGACATTGTAAATGATCGCGGATTATCTCAAAACAAACCTAGACATTTTTTTATCTATACAAATATGCCAATTAACAGGCAATCAGCTGGAATTAGGCATTAAGACGTATATAGATCCTTAGAGTATTAATTTTCGCTAATATTACGAAAAGTGAAAGACAAGTACCTACCAATCTAGGTAGACGTGCGTAAGTATTTACTTATTCGTTTAAACAAACCCAATTCGAGGCTAAGTATTGCTAAGTTTATGTTTACATAAAACATTGTGAAACTCACATGCACATGACTACTATTTTGTCATTAATTTTAAACATTATAAAATTCTATAAACGAAAACTACGTGAAATAAAATTGTGTTTCGGTCCAAAAAAGATTCTGTAAAAGAAATATTGCAACACCGCTAAGAAGCATTCCAACGGAAATTGAGACATTTCTATTTGGTTTTCGTTCAACATTTCCTCGCCATCTCCCTGGCTCCAGTTGCGGCAGCCGACGCGACGAGAAAACATTGGTTTCGCTACCAAGGAACTAAGTTTCGACTCATGCTCGCTGAAATACTAAAAATATACTGAAGAAACTAAAATAACGTAAACAAGCGACCCGATAATTTCATCAGAAAATCAGTTATATTTCAGGAACGAAAGATGACATTAAAATTTCCAGTTGTATTCAATGCTGTGGCTTGCAATCTAAGAGATCTTTGGAAACTTAGAGATGTCCCTACCGACGATGCTCGTTCACGAACATGAGGCATGCATCAACAGTAGTCAACACAACCCACCCAAACGAACATAATTGCTGCGAAGTGTGGGAACGTTTCTGATAATTACTTTTCAATACTTTTTAATATAAATAAAGCTGATAAGTTTGTTTGTTTGTTAATTGGACGCGCTAATATCAGAATCTACCAGTCCGATCGGAAATTCTTTTTGCATCTGATAGCCGAATATTTGAGATTAATCAACATCTTGTTACGTCCCTTAGGAGCTGGGCAAACTGAGATATGGAGGGTAAATCCGCAGGGCACAGCTGGTTAATTAAATTATTTTCTGTGTCCATATTATAATAATAATAGTATATTGTTAGGAGGTTTCTCTTTTAAGAGCCGTGACCACCGGCAGCTCGGACCCAGTTCCCGGCGCTGGTGGACGACTATTTTTTTAATATTTTTAAATGTTGTTTATATAATTTTATATTAGAATATTTAAAAATGTAGGTAAATGAATATGAAAATAACTGAATAAAGGAATAGAATAGTATAATTATAATATAGTAAGAAATTCTTCGTTATCAAACTTACGTAAACTAAATATTTGAATGAATGGACCATTCCATTCATTTCAAAATAATGCGGAGGTCAGACAAATATTATCGTTTGTTGAGAAACGGTTCTTTATGAGACAGATAAACGCTACAATGTGAACGACACAAAAGAAAATTAAGTTTTGCTTTTAATATCAATATGACCGTTATTTTGCCACCTTAATGAATGCTCGCTTAGGTTCGCAAAATAAGGAGGAATTCGGGTACAATACACCTTTTTCCATCAGTCCATTCAATCTCCTGAGTAATTCCTAATGGAAAACCCCAAAATACATCAAATAATGTAATTATTTTTGCAGATGTCCACAGCTAGTAATAGATAACTGTAATGAATAATTCATTTGTGGAATCATAATAATGACAGGTGGGTTTTAGGTGTGTCAAATGTCGAATGTAAATGAGCCATCGATATCTCTGGGCTTTAACTGTCCCAACCCGATGATAGTAAATAACACCAGTGTTGTAAAAATACACATTTATAATGACTCAACCAATTGACGATAAATTATACAAATAACGTCTAATTCTAGAGTGCTGTCTAATTGCTATTTTCCACGAGTTTTCTTGATTCAGAAAGCGATACTCTTGGACATGGCTCGTATTTTTAGGATGTTCCTTGGTCTGGAGCCCTGACCGCGGCATAGCTTGGAACCTGTTCCCGATACAGGTTGGCTACTATGTTTTAAATTTTGTTTTAAAGTTTTATTAAAATATAAAAAAAGTGTTTGGAATTACTTAATAATAAAAAAAAAAACTACAAAAAAAAATGTCTGTCCATCCGTCTGTCACAGGTTTGTATCTTTTGAACCGTTAGGTGAAACAAGAAACGTATTTTTTTAATAACCCAAACTAATTAAATATTGTGCGGTAGTACGGAACCCTTCATCCGAATCCGACTCGCACTTGGCCGGTTTTGATAATCACTTTGATTTTAGATAAATTACTTTCTCCATACTACTTCGCACTATAAAAGAACTCCCTGCACGACACGGATGCGTAAGTTTAAAAAGAAATAATTACGCAAGTACCTTGGTGATTATAAGTTAACGTAAACACAACACAGCACTGCAGCAGCCACTGACACACGATGACAATGAGCTGGTGGGCAATTCTTTTATAGATTGCAGTAGGACGGCACGGGGGAGGGCGATCGGCCGACGCACTTCTAGGGTTCAAGGAAATCGCACGCACAAGTATCGCCGTGACAGCCGTTGAGACGTCCCTTTTGTTCATTATATACCCGATTATAATTAATATACAAGGTTTCCGTGTCTTCTTCAGTGATAACGGTAATTTCGATGCATGGTTACCTCTTGATACGAATGTTTTTTGCTCATTATTCAAAATTGAAGAAGTGCATCGTCCATTTTTCAGTTTTTTTTTATTTGTGGTCAGTATCATAACTGTACGTTACTATTTTTTTTTAATGAATTTAACTAGAAAAGAACGGGTCTATTTTAAAACGGATAGTTTTGAAGTGCATCGTCCATTTTCCAGTTTTTTTTTATTCGTGGTCAGAGATGGCGTTATTGTTTTTTTTTTCATTAATTTAACTGGAAAAGAACGGATCTATTTTAAAACGGATAGTATTATTTGTGTTGTGAAGGTATGTACTTGGTAATTATTCAAAATTGAAAGTCAATATCAGCGTAAGCACAAAACCAGGAACAAATAGTGAAGTCGCTGTTTTGAGTTGACAAAGATGTTCAAAGTTGACGAGCTGTGGTCCTCATGTGTCAATGACATACCATGCATTAGTGCTTTACTGGAAACCCCATAATGGTTGCGTATTAACGCCCACAAAACTGCCGCATCATGCTGCATTATAAATATTACATCAAGGTCTCTGCCAATGCTTTCAAAACGGTGTGTAAAGTCAAGGACGATATTATTACTGCAACATTCTACGATCTCACTTGTATCGGGAAAAATCTTTAATCTTTATGTCTTTGTGTGTGACATTTTGTGTTATTTTTTTTTCTTGTTGCATTTTAGTAACATATAATCTTATTTGGCTGTCATTTGTCCATCTTTGGCAGTCGTTTCAGGTAGTCAGTGACCCTAGTCAATGTCACTTGGTGACAACCAGTCTCACCAAGTGGTATTGTACGAGTATTACCCAGTATTAACTGGGTTGCGGAGGTCAGATAGGCAGTCGCTCCATGTAAAATACTGATATTCTGCTGCGTCCGGTTAGAATAGAAGCCGACCCCAACATAGTTTGGAAAAGGCTAGGTAGATGATGATTATGATGATGAATCTTATTTGTAAAATAGAGCATCCACTGCCAGGGGCGACTTTCTTGATGGACACGTAAGTCTCTTCTTCTTCTTCTTCTTTCTTTCTCTTCTCTACTTTTAATTAGAAATATAGATTTGGATGAATAATTTTTCTACACTAGCTTCTGCCCGCGACTTCGTTCGCGTGAAGTTTTGATATCGCAACGCATCGCCTGCAACATTTCTTTTTACTGCTCCGCTCTTATTGGTCATACCGTGATGTTATATAGCCCATAGCCTTCCTCGATAAATGGACTATCCAACGCAAAAATAATTTTTCAATTCGAGCCGGTAGTTCCTGAGATTAGCGCGTTCAACCAAACAAACAAACAAACTCTTCTGCTTTATAATATTAGTACTTACCTATAGAAGTGTTATTGCGTTATTCTTTAAGGAAAATTAGCGTAGCAGCCATGGATTCTGGACAAATATGTCTGGTTGATGGCAATATTATTATGCTCCCTGTTACATGGGACTTAAGGTGAAAGCGTCAGAATAACCCGCAAAATTCAAATTTTCTTACGTTTTTTGCAATATACAGGCTTGTGGTGGGTTGTATGAAGTTAAAAATATCGTTCGCGATTGTAAAACGTATGTAGTTACAGAATTATAATCATCAAAATCATCAATACAACCCTTTACGTTCATATAGGTCAAGGAACGACTTTGGCTTTGAAAACATATATTTTTAACAATAATATTTTTAAGCTTCCCTCTTGAACATAACAAACTAGTGAGTGAGAGGTGAGTATACTATTAAGGTCCATGTTCACCGAAAAGATAACGGTCTGATTATCTAAAAACAGGTGTCACTGGTTCCCATACAAAAATGTGTTTTAAACAGCTGGTTTTAGATAATCAAACCGTCATTTTTTGGTGAACATGGACCTAAGTACGCCACTGTCCCTAACCTTTCGAAGATTACAGGCGTGATGTTATAATTTTAAAACAAGTGAACGAACGGGGATCTTGTGTACTAATAAGGAAACTATTACGGATTACTGCAAATAACTTGAAATATAACTTGTTTTTTTTACGCGCAGTTGAACTCACGTATACGCGTAAGTTCTGCCAAAATGATACACTTCTTCGTTAACATTCGCTCATATTAGTTACCTCAGTTAAAATAACTGGTATTGTAGCTTTGAAACGGCTCTTTAACATAATTATCTTATAATGATTCCACTGCTGGGATTTAGACCATCTCTATAAGAGAGGGAGAGAGGGAGTGGACTGTAAATTCACCACGAGGGCCCAGTGCAAGTTGGCAAATGTCACATTCCGGTTTCCTCACGATGTTAAGGTGAAAGCGTCAGGGTGGCCCGCCAAATTCAATTTTTCTTACGTTTTTCGCAATTTGCAGAGCAGTGCTAAGTTTTGTGTTAATAAACATATCGGTCACGGCTGTAAGACGTATGAAATTACAGAATTATAATCATTAAAATCATCAATACAACCCTCCAAGTTCATAAGAGTCGAAGAACAAATTTTTCACGGTCAAAGTCCTTCTTCGACTTTTGTAACTTAGCACTGCCGGGCTACCTTGAAGCATCCACCTTAATTCTTCAACATTTTGAGAGCAGTTGCAGTGGTGACGATAACCGTGTCTATGATTCCTTCTCATTAGTTGTAGTGTTCAAGCCTTATAGAAAAGGTATAGACAAGATAAAATATGGATTGACCTACATTTTGAATTTGTCGAGTCACATACAATCATAACATCTATTGAGACGATTGTGTGATCTTGGCGATAGATTTGAAGAGAAATAATCTTCTTCTTCTTCTATCTTCTTCTATATACTTATAATAAATCTGTAGAGAGGTCAATTCTGTACATGAAATATATTTACAAAATAACTATCGGGGGGTGATTAGTGATCGATACTGATGCCAAAAATGCAATCAGTAAAATTTTTGTCTGTCTGTCTGTCTGTCTGTCTGTCTGTCTGTATGTTATTTATAGAAAAAAAAACTACTCGACGGATTTTAACGAAACTTGGTACAATTATTCTACATACTCCTGAGCAGGTAATAGTATACTTTTCATCACGCTACCATTAATAGGAGCAGAGCAGTGAAAGGAAATGTTGGGAAAACGGGAGAAGTTACTTGGTTTTTTTAGCTTCCGTCGCGTGTGCAGCCTTAATGGTTAAAGCTACATAGAAATCATGTATAACGGAAATATTCCACATAAAATTATATAAAAAATATCCCAAGACAGCATATGTCTATCTTTTATAGTTGACTCACAATAACACGTGTAACTCCCGATAGCTTAGCAGTTCGGAGAATAAATGTGAATGTAAGTTTGTTTGTTGCGCTTTCACGCGACAACTACTGAACGGATTTGGATGAAATTTTGCACACAGATAGTTTATAACCTGGATTAAAACATAGGATACTTTTTATCCCGGCAGTAAGATTCCATGGGACAATAATCAAACTTCACGCGGGCGAAGCCGCTGGCAGAAGCTAGTTTTAAATAAAAGTTAAGTTGTTTGACATATCGTTAACCTTATACATATAAATCATCTCATTAGTACTATTTAACTAACTCTATTTAAATAGACTGATCTGTGTGATGAAATTTCATTGGCCCAGCTTTCGCAAGCGCTACTGTTGAACTTGACGTGCAAAGTTCGAATACCAGGTCGGGCAAAGTGTTATTGGAATTTTCCATCAGGAACTTCTCGGTAGCAGCCCGGACCCTGTATTTCTGTCCAGTTGATGGTAATAGGGTCGCCCCCTATGACACATGACTGGCAAAATGTGGATGGACTGTAATGGCACATGAGTAAGACTTAGTCATGTGGTAATAAGTACACGTACGTCTGCCTCTGCCTAACCGTTGGAAAAATATTGGCGTGACGTAAAGACAAGTAACAAAAGAGACTCGTTCACATCCAAACTCCTGTCTGTCCCTGTATACCTTTCAGAATATTTGACTCTTCACCTTCACACGTAAAATAAAATTAACAATTTAAAAAACGTCTGACACAACGTACTAAGAAAAATTCGTTAGTTCGCCATTTGTAGGGGCGGCCATCTTGGATTTTTAATTCTCAATATGGGTACCAAATCAAAGAGCGTGACTAGTAGAATACTATATATTCTACTAGTCAAGCTCTTTGATTTGGTACCCATATTGAGGGAGTTGTTGAATAAATAAGTAATTTTAAAGCGCCATTTTATAGCGGCGGCCATCTTTGATTGATTTTTATCACTCGTAGCTTAATTCACTTTTCAAACAAAAAAAAACAACTCCAAATAGGTTCATCCGTTCGGGCGCTACGATGCTACAGACAGACACACACACTGCGCACACACACATACACACACACAGACACGTCAAACTTATAACACCCCGTCGTTTTTGCGTCGGGGGTTAACAAACCGAAACAAGAAAGCACGATAAGCTATTGGTCTCGGCTGTCATTTGTCCATCTTTGGCAGGCGTTAGGTACAGGTAGTCAGTGGCTCAAGAAGTCTGACAACCTGTCTTACCAAAGGGTATTGTATCAACCAGTATTAACTGGGTTGTGGGGGGTAGATAGGCAGTCGCTCCATGTAAAATACTGGTATTCAGCTGCATCCGGTTGGACTGGAAGCCGACCCCAACAGTTGGGAAAAGGCTAGGCAGACGATGATGAAACAGTAAACCTAAACACACAGTCCTCTTTTCTCATTCGATTTTGAACTTAATAATTTGGAGAAATTTGACACTTTGTGGTAATAACTTGTTTCATTTCAATAAACCACCATCATGTTTCTTAAATTATTATTTTGTTGTAGAAAACATAAAATTGAAATAGTATTTATAATACATAGTGTAGGTAAGAAACAAATAATTCTATTTACGAGTAAATAAAAGCTATTTCTAGTAGGTATTTGGGACCCGTTTGTTTGACGATCAAAAGACATTCATTTGTAACATTCTTCAAAAACCTGTTGAGACAGGTAGCACTTATGGCAGGCGAAGTTTACGTTGATAGCATCATGATGAATTGAATACGCCAACAGAACTTATGCAAAAAAAAGAAAAAAGTATTTTCGCTCTCTTATAGACAAAACAAAATAAACTAACAACAAAAAAAAAAAACAAATTATGTAACAAGTAAAAAAAAACAATCGAATTGAGAACCTCTTCTTTTTGAAGTCGGTTGAAAAATAAAACACATTTAACTGAACACTGGCGAGGCCAAGTGCCTCTAGCAGGGTCTGTAACATAAAAATAAATATGTCACAGAGCCGGTATTTTGATAGGGCCCAAAGTGCTGCCATGGTCGGATACGGATACGAATTATAAACAATATATAAAGTATATAAACCAAAATAACAACTCGTCGCTACATCTGTGCACCTCGTCCAAATCGGTCTGACGCGATTGTCTATTGTGTCTACTTCGCAAACATTTAATGAAATGTACTTTAGGATAAATCCGACTTGACGGGAATTTCCATTTGATACTACGAGAACTATACAGTTATTTTACTGGTTACATAAACTAGTTATATGAACTCGAGAATAAAGGTCACTGTACTGTAAAATCAGAGAAATAACAACTGAAGGACAATTGTACGGGCTGTAGCTTCCCCGACCGGAGAGAATTGAAAGGTCTATGCTCCTTGAGACAAAACGATAAACTTTTTTACTTGAAACTCTACCTACTAATTATTACAATAAGGCGTCAGTTGTCTTGCATGCAGTCACGAGGTTAGGTTAGGTAGCTTTCTTTTCGAATAGGTTTATGTCAACATAGGATTTTAATTGTCTATACCTACTTATATATGGATGAAAGCTACCTTCGTAATGTAAAAGCAACATTATTATTGAATGTTATGTGAAAACGTACCAATTTTTGATTCTGCAGTAAAATAGCATCTGGAAAAACTATAATCCCTGAATATAATGTGTTAAATAAAATAACATAGCTAACCGTACATGGTCTATAATACTAATAGGAATTTGTTTTTATCTTTTAGCTGGGTTTTTTTCGGGTCGAGGGGCTTTCGGGATCCCGGTCCCGGATTACCCCTAAATATTTTTGAGTGGTATTGGGGTCTCTTATTCAAAAGACAATTTGAAATACAACATGCAGCAATTGTCAATGTGGCGACACTTCGGGGAGGCCTATGTGCAGCAGTGGACGTCTTTCGGCTGAAATGATGATGATGATGATGCAGCAATTAAGTAAATAACACTACATAACATTTAGTAGGCACCTACAACATTTTGTTCACATGCCTGCTCGTAGGCTTCTTACGAACGGGCGAAGAAACCAGATTTTTAACAATCTTAAATTAATATCCTTACTTCCCTATCCCTACTATCCCTATCCCAATTCCTATCCCTACTATTATATAAATGTGAATATAAGTTTGTTTGTTACGCTTTCACGCGAAAACTACTAAACCGATCATCATGAAACTTTGTACACATATTTTTGGAGGTATTAGAAGTAACATAGGAAACTTTTTATTAGAAAGAAAACTAACCCTCACTCGCAGACGAAGTTGCGCGGGTCAGCTAGTCTTTTCACATGTAATACTAAAATGCTCTAGTTGTATCTATGAGTAACATCAAGAATCTTGCGAAATTACGTTACGTTTACTTATGTCGCGCGTTTGGGCTAAGGACTCGGTATTTAGCATATAACATACATAGCATAGAAGTTCCGACCTTCTTGGTGTTTGTCGAGCGCTCGAAGTGGCCCCAAGACAAGCTTGATGTCACAATTGTATTGAAAACTTTATTCTACCTACGAGTTAGAGTTAAGCCACACGATGCGATGCTGGAGCGTTTCGTCGCAAGTTGTTTTTATTTGTTTGTTTGTGAATGGCATTTCGCAGATCAACCAAGGAGGTCGTCTGGACGTCTGCTAAACCGGCCTGTCCTGTGAGTGTCTTGAGTATAAGGCCTCCAACCAGGGCATAGCCTGTATAACATGTTGCTTTGATATTTAGAACGACGCAGCGTCGTCGCTCTGACGACAAAGTAAGGTACCGACAACGTTTCGTGTGGCATCACTGTTACGACGTGAGCTCATATGAACCGCAAACGTTTAGTTTTATGTCCGTTACGCAGAATACAAAAGGTTTACGTAACGTTACGTAGAAATATATACTGAATATGTATTTTTTCCTTTAAATACATTTAACTGATAATTTTAATTTAAACACCAATACAGTATTTTACATACAACACAACAGTAATACTGGCTCCAGGCAAAGGAACTTTCTAACAATGCGCGCCGCGTCCAGAAGTACCGCATTCTGGGAGTCTATTCTCTAAGGGTCCCTTCTCACTATGTCGTGACGACAGCTAATCGTGTAATTTGAAGTGTCGCGGCTTGTGTATATAAATGGAGCTGTTCACATATAGAACGACACGATTACTTCCCTCCTTGACTTTTGCCAACGATAAATAATGAATCGTCACGACCGCGACAGAGTGGTAACGGGGCCTAAGTCCGTCAACGAAGATACGAGGCCCCTCCAAAATTAGCTTATATTTTGAAATGAACCCTACTACTTACCATTTTCAGATTGACATGAGTTTTGAAAATACACTGGGAGAACTCTTCTTCTTCGTCGTGTCGATGATTTCCCCTTTTTTATTTTTGAATTGTTTTCGACCAGTACTCTTCTACCTCGACAGCGTTTGGGGGTGGCCTCGGAAAGGTCCCTCAGAGTGCAGGTAGTAAGGAAAGTACACTGGGGGTCATTTTAAGGAGACGATAGCAAATAATTATTATGTCCGTAAATGATACGGAGTAGGAACGACCGTTACTTCGGCCGAAGTCGTGCTTAGAGAGTAGACCTCCTGAATCAGGCATCTGATCCGATTATTATTATAATCTCAGAATAAATTATATCAAAATATCCAGTCAATAACCTCGCGTTTCAACATTATTATAATCATAGCACATCTAAGTTCTAAAATAAGAATAAAGCCTACCTATCAAAATAACGGTTTTGTCTAGGGTGTCCAAATCTATTCCGGATCTATTTCAGACTTTTCTTTGCCCGGAATTATGCATTTTTTTTTCAAAAACAAAGTTATTATTATTCTTGTTTTGCGTACAATATGAATTAAAAACGCTAGTAAATAACATTATACCTGCCTTTTGAAGTGAATTCTACGTAAATTTTTATTAATAATATGATATCATCAATCATTATTGGGAATTCCGGAGGTTTTTTATTCCCCCCCTTTCCGGTCACAACTAGAATTTCGGACTTGTCCGGAAAGTTGCGGACGTATGGCAACCCTAGTTTTACTTAAATCAGGCTAGGTAAGGTATGGTATTACGAAGGGTATTACGTATAAAAATTGGCTATTTAATTTATTTACTGAACAACAAAGTTTTAATAAGGTACCTAATAAAAGCAATAAGAACACTTTTCTTGATTAAAATATCTCACTGAATATACAGGCTGATTGGTAGTTGGGTTCCTTTCTTGAAATGGGTGATAACTAGATCTAATTTGCAACAATTTTGAACCCGCCGATAATTTGGGTCCAATCTGTTTTGGAGAAAACGAGTTTTTTTTTTGGTAATTTGCCATCTGTCCACAATCAACAGCTGTTTGAGAAATGTTCGACGTTCAAAATGTAAAACTGATACTTTTCTGATAGCTTATGAATGAGTGAATCCTTCGAAAACTGATTATTCTTAAATTATTATGAAATTAAGCGCCATAAAAGTCATGGTCCGAAAGCTTGAAACGACCACTTTTTGAAGTGCCTAAATGATTTGACAGCATGTTTTGTTTGTGACGTCTTATTATAAAGGACTGCTGCACTTAGCATGTGTCTCAAAAACAAGTATTTTGGTATGACATTGTACCTCTACTAGTTATTCTTTAGTAAGACTCTGATTCGTATGAAACAAAACACAATTGCTCTCATAACTTCTGAAGGCGCGCAGCAACGTAGACCGGATTATGGTTACCTGGGCCATCAATCAACAGCAGACGACCTATATGCGGTATAAAACAAATATAACATTACACAATAGTTTCGGCTGGATGATTATCGTGTTTGAGCAACAGTCGGGCGCTTCCTTGTCGGTAGTTTCGCGTGGCCATGCGCCTGCTCATGTAATTCGTAATTACGTCAAATTGCGTGGCAAAATGATATAAGGCATTACAGTTAGCGGCATAACGAATGCAGCACGTGGACTGCCCGAGTTGACTGCTAATAGGGCTGAAGAATACATTTGCCTTACAAATACGACGTGCGTCGGGCTAAAACACTAAATAAAGGCCAGTACGTAATTTTTGCTTAATAAATCTTTTCAAACGAACAACGTGCACGTTAAGCGTTCTATAGTTAGTTGCGTACTACTTCTATGTATTTATATATACGGTGCACGATTTTTCTTTGTGCAATTATGAGGAAATGGGTTGGTAGTTGCCAGGGTATTTTTCGATACAGCAAAGTGTAATTAACTTCTTTAGGTGTGTGTTTAAGTATTTTTTGAACCGGGTCAATCAGTTCGTTGTTACCGACTAAGTAATAATAAATCAAGAAAGGGTTTTTTACACAACGTAAGTATGTAGTTTGAAAAATACTTGACATATGATTGTATTTTTTATGTGTAGGTATTAGAAAAAGTGTTGCTGGAGCGTCAATCACATCTATACTCTTGCTAAGTTGCTACCCATACCGTTTAGGTAAACATAATTTGTCATCTTCCAATAATCCATTACTTTCTACGCAATCATCCATTTTACTAGACCTCTTTTTAGTGTATTTAAGATAAACTAAAAATACCATTATTTCTGACAGTGGTTTTAATCAGACTAATAAATAACACATCAAAAGAACGATAATGTATTTTTCTGCTCAAGTCAACTAGCATTTTCGTCTGAGATTGTTCGTTGCTGTTACATCACCGTTTCAAGTTTTCATCAAATCAAATCAAATCTAATCAAAAATGTTTATATGTTAGAATATGGTACAAAATAGATGTTACAATATTGGTTCCATCTGAAATCTTTGTAGTGAACTGGGACTACTACTACCATACAATTCACACTACGATAATTTTCGGAGTATGATTTTGATTTACGTGCAATTACAGGTGCAAGCTTGCCTCGCGAGGTCTTTGAGATTTTCTGGTGATACATCTTAAAATCTCAACGTACCTCGTGCTAATAGATCAGTGGGATTCAGACAGTGATGCTGAATCAAAGGTAAAAATTATCTTCGAAAAGACTGTTAACTGTCTAATTTATTCTAAAAGTGATTGTGACTATAAAGTGATATGATGAAATATCGCATTGGCCCAAATCAAGAAACCGAACAATGCCTTAAGAGAGCTATCACATTTTTTATTGTATTTGAGTGTTTTAAAAGTCTAAATACAAGGAAATTGTGATATTTATTTAGAACACTCCCGAGAGAAATAATCAAATAAATACCACAATTTTTTCTTGTATTAGAGTGTTTGACTCTAAAAACTATAGCTGTCTTAAGAGTTTTCTTACCTTTGATCCTTTTACGTAATTGTTAATTTGGAATGTTAATAAGATAAGATAATATGTCAGGCACCTCCTCTTCATTAGTATAGTTTAACTAATTACGTAAATAATATAAACCGGTATCCCATTTTCATATTTCGCCATGGTATGTGATCTATGAATAGAGATGGGCCGATTGGTATATCCGCTGCCGGTGATTGGCTGATATGATCGGTTAAACCATAGACTTGTATGGAATGCGGATTTGTTTTTTGGCAATAAAAGAGTGGAAAATAAAGAAATCGTTCACCCATATACGTAACATATATTCTTAGCACATTCTTATTGGGCACGGCGTAATTTAATTCGTTTATTTTTCTTAAGTACACGTCACGCATCTCCTCTGTTTTATTAATAGTTTGCTGATATAACGTTGCTAACGTTTCAGCGTTTTATATAATATTTTTAGATAGTTTAGTTACAATAGATGTAGTAAAAATAGGTAGTTTATTTTTAAAATATTTATCGTTTCAATAAATATGGATTGTTAAACTGTAACTTAATCCATTCTACTATTCACAATTGGCACCTATCACTTAAGTGATTGTTGCTATTCTATTAAAATTATTATAGATTAGTAACAGAATCTAACGTTCTAACAGAATCAAGGCTTACCTTGTAGCAAAAATTGGACTACATTTCCTTAGAAACTGCGAGCTGTACAAAAAAAAATGAAGACATCTCCAAAAATGTCGCTGTTTGCTGCCGGATTGGATACGTTTTTTTCGATGTTAATGTACTTGACGTTATCATAAGAAATCCGTAAAGAGATATATGACTTGTAAATAGTATTAACTGCCATAACTTCGTTCAAATCTAAGAGAGGCTTTTATTGTATGGGTACTCGTATTAAGATAATACGGATCTTTGTACGGATATTTATGACCCTTAGTGGAAAGTATTACAACCTCACGCATACGAGTTGTTCTTATAGGAGACTCACACAGTAGGAAGGTAGTTACCAATAAACCGTTACTTATAAGGTATTTATATTTAACTACACTACGCATTGTAAAGTCAAGATCATCAACACAATATATTTTTTGAATGTGCGTTTCTGAGCGAACTATTCTATAGGAATCTGTATTTTTATAACCTTTGACAAATATTGAGTTGTCATCAACCTAAA
This sequence comes from Xestia c-nigrum, assembly GCA_916618015.1. Lineage (NCBI taxonomy): Eukaryota > Metazoa > Arthropoda > Insecta > Lepidoptera > Noctuidae > Xestia > Xestia c-nigrum. The sequence continues at coordinate 10,547,454 of OU745245.1, forward strand.
ACCTGTTTCAAGGTCTGGCCATGTATTACGAAAAGGAACGTTATTTTTATTTTTAAATTTATTCTGACCGATAAAATAGTTAAGATATAGTTACCAGCTGAATAGATCATAGATAGCAGGATAGATCCTGAAAAAAAGTGAAAAATAACTTTAGCTTCAGAAGTACAACAAAAAAACTTAGTCAATCATACAAAGGTAACCGACTTCTGAAGCTGTTATATTTCACTTTTTTGTGTTTTTTGAACTCGGTTTTATTTTTGTTTTCGGCTCATTTAAAAAAAGTTTTTATTTTTTATTTTATATGTACCTAGTGGTTCACATGTGTTTCACAGCGTACCGGCGTGATTTTCTATTATGAACTGGTGTAAACAACAGACAGACATGAGACTTCAGCAATCCCAGTCATCCCTATCATTTTTGAGGAATTTCGTTGCCTATCTCCGAAGTTGTTTACCAGATCTTCACCAAATTGAAATGGGATCACTTTCTAAAAGTACCCAAATCGCTTCTGGTTTGCTTATAAAATTTGATGAGTTCTCTCTATTTTTCCAGGATCCCATCATCAGATCCTGATTTGACATGTAACAACCTGGTATACCCCTTCAAAAAATAAAAAATAAGCAAAATCGGTCTAGCCAGTATCGAGTAATCGGGGAACATTGAATTGAGAACCTCTTCCTTTTTGAAGTCGGTTAATAACGACGTTACGGTAGGTGACTCAAATATCCGGATAGCCTATAAAAGATTCCGAGGTCGAGTATCGTTAATTTGCTCTTTGTGATGTTACGTCATGATGTTGTATAAATAAACAACAAGCAATTGCAACAATCACTATAGATTTGCCGTCTATTTACTAGCTTACAAAAAAAAAGAACCATCAAAATCGGTTCACCCAGTTGAAAGTTATAAGGTAACAGACACAAAAAAAACAGTCGAATTGAGATCCTCCTCTTTTTGGAAGTCGGTTGAAAATAACCTTAAAGATGTGACTGTTCCTAAATTACCATAGGTTGATAAAATTTTAGTTTTTCCTAAATCATGCTATTTATTAGTATTTAGGGTCAGATTCAAAATATGATGAAATTGTGGCGGCGTTCGATTTCTGAACGCACCGACTCGTGATGACAGGTTGGCAACACTGCCACCAAGATGGTAGAGAAAACGTTTCTGTCTAATTATGAGCTCTGTACTTTATCGATATTAATAAGAACTGTGAACGTCTAGCTACTGTGAACTGTGTACCTACTTTACTGATAAATATCAACCTGTTTGTGATTATTAAACTGTGCAGTATTCTAACGGAGTATATCATTGCTACATGGGGAATCTGGATCCTAGCATCATTAAACCCCATATTGGTGACCACTTCTGAACACGTTTCCCGAAGAATCTGCTGAAAAAGGACATTTTCGTGTAAGGTACATCTATTTTCACAAGCTGAGAAGACCAGTGACAGTTTTTTTAACCCAATTTGTTTATCAATCATCGAGCATCATTTCTACGAGAAAAATTCTTTCAAGGTCAAAGTTCGCAAGCGCATTTGAATTCTTCGATCTGATTGGTCGATAATTTTGACGTCTTGTTAACTACGTCGTACATTGCTGCTGCGAGTTCGAAGTACATTGCCACTGCAAGTTTTAAGTCCATGGCTGACCAGTACATTTCGACATTCATTGCTGACACGGTTTGATGTTCATTGCTGCTCCACTACTTCAACATCCATCGCATGTTTCGGACGACGACAGGATGTGTGTTTGATATATAATCGGGCTTTCGGTAAACTACATCGGGTTTTCTTTTTCGCGTGTAAGAGACATTGCCTTTAAGTTTTTTTTGCTGTACTAACTTTTGTGGTGTGTTTATACTAAACTGGTTATTGTCAATCATTTTACTGACCTAAGTTGTTTGTGTGTTTATGCTAACTGAATCATTGGGTATTAACGGTTATTTTCTTTCATAATTGAATTTGAAACTTATATACCTATTCCATTTGCATCGTGTTGCACGGAATGCAAAACTTATTAATCATATTTGTTTGAATTTTAGTCTTAAGTTTAAACCTAACACTTGAATTTTTAATTTTAAGGCCTTTTTTACTTGAATGTGTATTGTTTTCTCTCCCATCTACGAGCATACCGTTTTGCACTCAGGGTTTATTAACCAGCTACTGTTATTCTACCATAACAACTAGTATAAAACCACTCACCGCATTTACACTACTTACCTTTTGTTTTTCACTCACACGCTTTAACTACTTACTAGTTCTCGCCATGCCTGATACAGATGAATCCGCCGCGAAGCTGGAAGCTCTCAGACGTGAGCTTGAATCATTGTCTTCACAGTTGCAGGCAACTATAAAGGAGAATGCCCAACTTCGCACTGAGATGCAAGCCCAGAAATTTTTCCAAGGTGAACCTAATCAAGAGCCTAAAATGGATAACTCGGGGAATCAAGTATGCAAAGTATCGCCAAAATTACCACCCTTCTGGCAGCAAAGACCTGAAATATGGTTCGCACACGTCGAAACGCAGTTTCGTATTGCTGGCATTACAAGTGACCAGACTATGTTTGATCACGTGATTAGCCAACTAGATTTCAAAATTATGGCTGATATCGAGGATATAGTTACCAGTCCTCCAACCTCTGGTAAATATGAACACCTTAAAAAGGAACTGACACGCCGGTTATCACGGTCTGAAGAGGAACGGGTAAGACAACTGCTCACTGAGGAAGAGCTTGGGGATAGAAAACCTTCCCAATTTCTACGACACTTACGTTCCCTCGCCGGCGGCAAACTGAAAGACGATGACGACAGTATCTTGCGTCAACTTTTTATGCGTCGTCTACCGCAGCATCTTCAAGTGATATTGACTGCCAGCGCGGATCCGCTTGATGACATCGCAGCCCGCGCCGACAAAATTCTGGAAGTCGCACCCGGGATCGCAGCGTCTGCCTTTGTACATGCTGCTGCAGCACCTGGAGGAGCGCCCGTTGTTCCTGACCCCTATGGCTTTCATGCCATCGCTGCACAGATGCAGAATTTGACCGCGACTGTTGCAGCGCTCACTCGCGAGCGCAGTCGTAGCCATAGCCGCAACCGAAATCAAAGCAGGTCGAGGAGCCATTCCCAAGGATCTAATGTGAAGCTTTGCTGGTACCACCAGAATTTTAAAGCTAAAGCCATCAAATGTATTACTCCTTGTTCTTGGAATTCGGAAAACAAGGACGCCGGTCAGTAGCGGCGGCAGCTGACTGTGCCACTACGCCAGGCCGTCGTCTTTTTGTCACAGACAAAACTTCAAAGGTCAGATTCCTGATTGACACAGGGTCTGACCTTTGTTGCTATCCTCGGAGGTTGTTGAGAGGCAAGACTCCTATCTCCGATTATGAGCTTAGCGCAGCCAATGGCAGCTCGATTAAGACCTACGGTATGGTATCGCTTAACCTTAACTTTGAATTGCGACGTGAATTCCGCTGGCAATTCATCGTAGCTGACGTCAGCACTCCCATAATAGGTTCCGATTTTTTAGCCCACTACCATTTGCTTCCTGACTGCCGGAACAAACGCCTTCTGGACGGCATTACGGGCCTTTCCGTTTCCACCATCGTTGCTCCTACCGATCAGGCAAGCGTCAAAACCATCTCGGTTGCCTCAGGATCTGAATTCAGTAATATTCTCGCCGAATTTCCTGCTATTACTAGGCCTCCAGGACTTCACAGGGACATTAAACACACGACTGTTCACTTCATAAAAACTACAGAAGGACCACCTGTGTCATGTCGCCCTCGTCGTCTTGCGCCTCAAAAACTAGCAGTTGCTAAGCGGGAATTCGACGAGATGCTTAAAAACGGTACCGCGCGACCGTCCAAGAGTCCTTGGGCCTCGCCTTTGCAGCTTGTACCAAAGAAAGATCTTTCGTGGCGTCCGTGCGGTGACTACCGCGCTTTAAATTCACGCACCATTCCTGACCGATACCCGTTGCGTCATATCGGAGATTTCGGGCATAATATCGCAGGTTCCACTGTATTTAGTACCATCGACCTGGTTAAAGCTTACCAACAGATACCTGTTCACGATGAGGACATATGCAAGACCGCGATCATAACGCCTTTTGGCTTATACGAATTTCCGTATATGACTTTCGGATTGCGCAATGCGGGACAAACGTTCCAGAGATTTATGGACGAACTTCTAAGGGATTTCGACTTCTGCTTTCCTTATCTAGACGATATCCTCATTTTCTCCCAAAGCAAAGAAGAACATGCACGCCATTTGCGCCTTCTTTTTAAAAAAACTGGCTGACTACGGCGTTGTCGTGAATCCAGCAAAATGCGTTTTGGGAGCTAAAGAGGTTATCTTTCTAGGGTATCGTGTATCTAGCGAAGGCATAAGTCCGCCAGCAGAGAGAATCGCTGCTCTGCAAGAATTCCCCTTGCCTAAAACTGTTCAGGGCCTCCGTAGGTTCCTGGGCATGATAAATTACTACAGGCGTTTCTTGCCACGCGCGGCTCTGATGCAGGCGCCGTTGGTAAATGTCCTGGCCGATTCCAAACTCAAGGGTGCAAAGCCAGTACCTTGGACTCCAGAGCTTGAGAGTGCCTTTCATGCTTGCAAGGAAAGCCTTACACAAGCGACTCTTTTGGCACATCCGCTTTTCAACTCTCAATTGGGTCTCTTCACGGACGCTTCTGGTACGCACGTCGGTGCGTGCTTGCAGCAACGTAAAGGTACTGAATGGCAACCCCTTGCATTCTTCAGCAAGAAACTGAATCCTCGCCAATCCTCCTGGCCAGCCTATAACAGAGAACTCTTGGCTGTATATGAGGCTGTACAACATTTCCGACACATTCTGGAAGCGCAACACTGTACAATATTTACAGATCACAAGCCTCTGTTGCACGCATTTTCTCAGCGCCGAGAAAAGTTGCCCCCTGTACAGCTAAATCAACTCTCTTTCATTTCGCAATACACGACCGACGTTGTCTACATCAAAGGTGTAGACAACGTGGTGGCCGTTACGATGTCGAGGATTGAGGCGGTTTCTCTAGAGAACGACTTCTCTGTATTGGCTGAGTCGCAAAGAGACGACGAGGAACTCCAGAGTTGCTTACGGGATGCTGACACTTCTTTAAAACTTGAAAAAGTCACCTTACCTGGCACAGACGTCACAATAATCTGTGACACGTCAACCGGTAAGCCGCGTCCGTTCCTCACCGTCCCTTTCCGACGAAAGTACTTTGAGAAACTGCATAGTTTGAGTCATCCCGGCATTCGAGCAACTACTAATCTAATGGCTAACAGATTCGTGTGGCCTTCCATCCGAAAAGACATCCGCGAATGGACTAAAACGTGTCTTTCTTGCCAACGAAATAAAGTCACCAGGCATACAGTTTCCCCGCTTGGTACTTTTGCGTCGCCGTCTGGCCGTTTCAGGCACATCCATATCGATATCGTGGGTCCCTTGCCCGTTTGCGAAGGCTATCGCTATCTTTTGACGGCAATAGACCGATTTTCACGCTGGCCTGAAGCATGGCCCATGCGAACCATTACTGCCGAAGAAACTGCCGACACGCTACTTTCCGGATGGATTTCAAGATTTGGAGTACCTTCCCGCGTCACGACTGACCAGGGAAGACAGTTTGAGTCTGACCTATTCCATCGACTTATGGCACAACTAGGCACTAAGAAAGTACGCACTACCAGTTACCACCCTTGTGCCAACGGAATGGTCGAAAGGCTCCACCGCCAATTAAAGGCATCGTTAATGTGTCGTGACGAATCATGGATCAAAGCGTTGCCCATCGTCTTACTCGGCATGCGAGCCGCGCTGAAGGACGATCTCGGTACCTCGGTAGCCGAATTAGTTTACGGAGAACCACTACACCTACCTTGTGAGATGGTTGTTCTTCAGCCAGCTCAATCTACCGCTGATCCAGCTGATTTTGTCGCGCAGCGTAGGAAAACTATGTCTGAGTTGAGACCTGTTCCCGCCGCACGACACGACCAGAAGAAAGTTTTTCTTTTCAAAGACCTTGCCACGGCCACACATGTGTTCTTACGATACGATCACGTCAAGCCACCATTGCAACCACCTTATTCTGGCCCTCATCCTGTCGTAAGTCGTTCTGAAAAGACAATGACCATCATGGTCGGGAACAAGGAAGTAGTCGTGAGTGTAGACCGCGTTAAACCTGCATACGTGGATACTCTTGCGCAACCTTTCACTCACACAGCTGACACACCCATTCCTCCTACTCGCAACAGTCAGACATCCTCTGACACACCTCATTCAAGCACTCACAAATCTCAAACAGAAGATACAACACACAATACCCAACGTACTTTACCTTATACTACTCGTTCAGGTAGAAGTGTTCGCTTCGCAAAACCTTTCGATCTATGATCTTTCCCACTCCCTAGGGGGGTGGTGTGGCGGCGTTCGATTTCTGAACGCACCGACTCGTGATGACAGGTTGGCAACACTGCCACCAAGATGGTAGAGAAAACGTTTCTGTCTAATTATGAGCTCTGTACTTTATCGATATTAATAAGAACTGTGAACGTCTAGCTACTGTGAACTGTGTACCTACTTTACTGATAAATATCAACCTGTTTGTGAGTATATCATTGCTACATGGGGAATCTGGATCCTAGCATCATTAAACCCCATAAAATAAATCGCTTGTTTTGTTGTTATTGTAAGATACAGCTGTGAATAGGTACGACTAATCTTGAGAAGGTCTTTCTTTTAGAATAATGTAGGTATATTACTGATTAATTTGCCTTTTTTTTCCAAAAACTTGTTCAAAAACACATCCATCATTCTCATAAAACCATAATATTGTCACTGTTACTGAACCACTGTTAGTGACCAGCAAAAAAGCTCAAGTTATCTAAGCATACGTTCGATTTCCAGTTCAGGCAAAGTGGTATTGAGTTTTACTTTATGGAATTTCTTACTAGCAGCAACGGAGCCTTTTTTTTAACCGACTTCAAAAAGGAGGAAGAACTTTTTTTATTTTAATCGTGTTCTCCGATTACTCGAAGATGGCTGGAGTGATTTGAATTATTATTTTTTTGTTTGAAAGGGTATATTTTCTAGGTGGTCCCATAATCATCAAGTCGGAATCTGATGATGGGATCCTTGAGAAATTGAGAGAACTCTTCAAATTTTATAGGCACACTTGGATGTAATTTGGGTACTTTTTCGAAGAGTTTTTTCTTAAAGTGGTCCCATTTCAATTTGGTGAAGATCTGATGAAGAAATTCGGAGATAGGCAACGGAACTCCTCAATAAATGATAGCAAATGGACTGGGATTGCTGAAATCTCATGTCTATCGATTGTTTATACCAGTTCATAACATAACATCACGCCGCTACGCTGTGAAGGGGTGAGCACAAGTGAACCACTTACAGTGAAAAAAAAAAACTTTTTTGCAAATAATAAAACTGACTCCAAAAGAGACAAAAAACTGAAAAATAAAGTTAGCTTCAGAAGTCGGTGACATAAAACTCAGTAAATCAATCAAACAAAGGTCACCTACTTCTGAAGTTAAAGTTATTTTTTACTTTTTTGTGTTTTTTAGAGTTTTATTTTTTTAGGATGGGAAATCATCAAATAACTTCTCCCACTCTGGGCGGAGCGGGAGGGAGTGTCAGACTTTTATTGACTAAAACCCATCCATGTTCCTTTATGTTCCAAGGCCACGGTATCTTATTCGAACAGTCTCGAAGCCCGGCCACGGAGCCTGGATTTGTGGCCGGTTGATTGCAATAGGCTCGCACCCTGTAATAGCAGAATTGGGGCCCTGTTACATGGTTCTTCAACTTAACTGGCTAAATGTGGGTGTACTATCAGAAACATCTCTGCCACCCTTTTGAGATTAAAACAGGCATGATCTCATGTTACGAGACCAGTATGTATACTATTTATTGTTTTGCTCCTTATAACTTTCAAATACATCAAGTTAACTTACTATTACTGTTAATATATTAATTCAAACAGACAAAGATGACGCGCAGTGCAAGTAACAAAAGTACATAGCCAGCTCCCTTTTTAGAAGTCGTTTAAAAATAAACTTGACTTACCTGTGTTAGGACCAGGTCCGGTTTTTAACTAAAATTTACCACTACAGAACCGTTACCTATCCACATGTCAAATTCCATAAAGATAGATTGGTATAACATGCTAAATTAATTAAATACATTGTTAACATACGGTTTGCGGCAGCTGATAAATAAGACGATTTGTAATTAAATTCGATATTTTCGATAGGTCATTCACCTGCTTTTGATATAACTAGAATTTACGTGAAATCCTCTTCATTGGAATGAAAATACATAGTATAAGTTTTCAGCAGCAAGTATGTTTTAGTTTTAATATTTGTTCATTAATTAATCATTTACACATTAGTAACTCATTAGTTACTAATACTCATTAGTGACGAGACAGTGTTCTCTGTATATTTTGGATGTAATATAATGATACCTACTCGTATACCAAACAATATATCTACCTTATTTTATATCTCATAGTTAAACTATGTATATGTATACTTTTGACCGAATATGCATTCCATCGTAATAAAAAAATGTTGTTCTTTTGAATTTCATGAAAAAACAGGTCCACACCAATGGCATGAAGGAATAAATAAATCAGAGTTGTACTAGCTCAAAAGGTGGAGGAACTCGTGGCTAAATAATATCAGCCGCTCGGGTCGATCTTTAGGTTAAGCCGTGCTTGCCTAGGTTGGTCTATGGATGGGTGACCCTTACATACCGAGGTTCCTCCGTGCCTCGGAAAGCACGTCAAGCCGTTGGTCCCGGCTGTCATTTGTCCATCTTTGACAGTCGTTACAGGTAGTCAGTGGCCCCAAAAGTCTGACATCAGTCTTACCAAATGGTGTCGTATTTCCCAGTATCAACTGGGTTGTGGAGGTCAGATAGGCAGTCGCTCCATGTAAAATACTGGTATTCAGCTGCATCCCGTTAGACTGTAAGCCGACCCCAACATAGTTGGGAAAAGGCTCCTAAGGTTTATGTTATATTCACCTTTTGCATGTTTGCAGCACACGGCATCGTGAGCGCAGTCAGTATGTACCACGTGTTGCTAATAGCAGACAGCACGGCGCTGTAGCATTTTTTAATTGTTTATTTACTTAAAAAACTAGGTTTTGCACGCGGATCGATTTGCATTCGATTTGGTCGAAAAACAAACCCTATATGGGTACCCTACTTCCCAGTAATTAAAGGATTTTTGGCATCGGATTTGTAATTCCGAATATTATTAAACTGACAGTCACGTAAGTATACACTTTCCTTAATATTATAGCTATTTTCGCGAGAAATAACAATTTTAACTAGGAGATTGGATCTTTTTCATAAAATATGAGTTCCAGAATATTATGTACGTAATAACATTAAATTTTAGTCAGTACATTACAAGAAACATATTTTTAATAATTCTTAAGTGTTAACATATTATTAGACGTGACTGTACATCTTCAATAGTGCTCCAACAGCTTATACATTGCAAATTAAGTAATACAAGTTAATAGGTTTAGTAGGGGCAAGTAAACTTCGTTAAAAGGGCAGTAAAGAGCCACTGATATTTATGTAACTCTAAACTCAAGGTTTGATCCTAAAACAAAACATAACTCTCTAAATCATAAATAATTTGTTTACCGTAAGTAATACATAAAACCCCGGTATCACAATCACGAAATTAATATAAAGGAAAAATACTTTAGATGTAGTAAAACCCTGTATTTACATAAATTACTCGTTCAGCTTTAGGCATATGTAAATAAAGTGGAAATTTCTATCTCCTATTTATATTAGTAATAACACACGGAGTGAGGTAAAAGGTCGCTTCCAGATTTCCTTTCGTCGGATGTCGTTGACATTTTAGGAAACCAGTTATTAGCAAAAATAAACCAGGTAGAGACAGTTTCTGTTATGATATTATGATTCTATAGCGACCCGCCCCAGCTTCAAGTTTTACGACTTGAAATAAGTTCAAGATTTCTTGGTGGTTTACAGTAAAAAATATTTCATCGATCACAATGAAACTCTGGAAGTTTAAAAGGGAATCTTGAAAAAAAGTTTATTATTTTTCCTCGATGGTTTATTTGGAAGACAGTTTATGCAAAAATACATTTGAATAAGTATACAGTTTACGATATACGAGACAAAGCGAACTATAAACAAATCTGCTCTGAGACTGAAAATTTTTTGAAAGTTCTATGACGTTACGCTTCTTTTATATTATATTGCTTCCTGGCCTTTTCTCCAACTTGGTCACACCAATGGGTTCAAATGACTGATGTGACCTTATGTTTGGGGACCGCAACCACGAAGACATAGGGCAAGGGATAAAACCCCAATATTTCAGGAAACAATAGCATTCTCTCTTTACGCAGAATAAGTACTACTGATTGGGACCCTGACGACCCTCTGAAGTGAAAATATCCTCAATTTTTCATTTTTGGACACATAGAGAAGCAAGAAAAACGTTATGGCATAAATTCCCATTGCCTGTGCACTAGTTATTCTTTCGTCATCGAATCTCTTAAACAAAGATTTTCTCAGTGGAGCACTATGTGGAGTGCGGGAGTTCCTTTACTATTAATGTTCGTGTTTAAATTACCTACGTGTAGCTTTGTATTTAAGTAGGTGGTAGGTAGCTGATGAGGTGCTCATACGTTCGTTGGTGCCGAGGAAGATGAAATAAAAAATATGGCGAGTAAAATATACACGTCTATATTGGACCAGTGTCGCAGATGGAAGGATAATTGCGAAAAAGATATAAAGTGACTTTTGGCAGCTGAAATTCAAATAGGATTTTGGCTTGCATAGCATATTGACCTTAGAATTTTAGATGATAATGCGATATAGCATTTTCGTACTGTATTAGACACAAAAAAGGAGGAGGAAAAGAAATACAAACACTTTTACATACTCTGGATTTCCATACAGGTCCTCGACGAGCTGCAATGGAGCCGAGGGAGTTACTTAACTTCTCATATTTTCATCAAGATGAGCTTTCTCAATAACGGTTAAATTGTGTACAGAACATCCACACCGGATTAATTTATCTGTATTAATAAATTGCTTTCCGAAATAATTTCCCATTGTGTTCGTTTAATACTCCTACCATTGCAGGAGTCTCCGATGTGGAATAATCTTTATTTGATTGGATCACTATCGAACGTCGGCTTAAAAGTGTGTATTATTCGGTAGCGACGGAAAAGAGTAATGTATTCAAATATATTTCGTGAAGGGTCCCGGCGCCTTCCCTCAAAATATTCAGAGCGGTTTATGAGCTAAACACCTGATTAAACAGGTACTGTGTATGTTCGCAACAGCGGGGTACCTCAAGATTTACATAAGAAAATTGGATGAATTCAATTTGCCATACAAAACTATCACGTTGTTAAGTCAAATATGAAAAAACGTTTTGAAGTGATCCTGTTGAGGTCATTCACTTTGCGTGTGAATTGTTTGATGGCAAACAAATACGGTATGGTCAAAGGTATGATGAACATTGCTGACAAAAATTCTATTTGAGTTTGCTTAGACGTGAATTTGTTTAAATAAATATTGACATTGTTGTTTAGCGACACAAGTTTAAGATGTGGTATAGTGGGTCATCATGAATGAACAATATTCTCATTTTTTGAATAAAACTGTTTGATATTCAAAATAGTTTTTTTTATTGTATGAATTATGTAAAGTACTAAGCGAGTTCGCTTTGTAGATCTTTGATCGTCATTACAAGTAGTCAGTGACTCGAATTTCTGGCAACCAGTCTTATCAAGGGGTATCGTACTACCCTATGCTAACGAAGTTCTGGAGGTCAGATAAGCCATCGCTCTATGTAAAATACTGGTAGGCAGATGAGATGATAACTTAGGGAGTTCACAGATCAACCTAGGCAAGCATGACTTAACCTATAGATCGACCCGAGCGGCTGATATTATTTAGCCTCGAGCTGAATCGAGAAGTGTGGCAGAAGAAAAGGGAGGCTTATACTCAGCAGTGGGTGATTCCGGGCTGATATGATGATGATGATGATGAATAAGAGTTGGCCTACTTGAAGTAAACGCTTCGATTTTGAGGTGTGGGTTTATGCGTTATAGAAGAACTAAGGTATTATGAGGTAAACCGTGCCGGGGTTGCGGGACGGTTCGAAAGAGATACCGCGGCCCCGGAACATAAAGGGCGAGGAAGGAACATGGATGGGTTTTAGTCAGTAAAAGTCTGTCACTCTCTCCCGCTCCGCCCAGAGTGGGAGAAGTCATTTGATGATTTCCCATCCTAAAAAAAAGGGAGTTCGCTTGACGGTCGCTCTGTAATCGATGGAACGGTCCATACTTGGAGTCTCTTAGTCTCTTAGAGGTCTAGGATCTAATACGAAACGGAGTAAGTGGTCGGCATAGCTCACAAAATACGCATGCTGAAGTGGCAATTCGTTCGGGGAAGACGTATTCATGAGCGGAGAACGCGAATCGACAAGCGTATATAAGGTGGTACGCCGTCAAGCCAGGAGGAGAGGCGATCTCTGCAGCGATAACTGGTAGCAGCTGGATACGAGTTGCTTGGAATCGTGTCGTACAATTGGAGAGGCTATTGTCTAATTGTCTAGCAATGGACTGAAGTCTAGCAGTGGACTGAAGTCTAGCAGTGGACTGAAGTCTAGCAGTGGACTGAAGTCTAGCAGTGGACTGAAGTCTAGCAGTGGACTGAAGTCTAGCAGTGGACTGAAGTCTAGCAGTGGACTGAAGTCTAGCAGTGGACTGAAGTCTAGCAGTGGACTGAAGTCTAGCAGTGGACTGAAGTCTAGCAGTGGACTGAAGTCTAGCAGTGGACTGAAGTCTAGCAGTGGACTGAAGTCTAGCAGTGGAATGGAGGTTCATGAAGTCATGATTATGATGACTTACACGTATGACGTATATTTAAGGTAGTAAGTTAGCTAGCTCCCTATTCTACTTGTACTTACCCATACTAGGAGTAGTAAGTATTTCATTTCAGTACTGCAGGTACACATCTAGGCAACTCTATGTTGCAGGTTCTATCTCCACATAGTTCAAAATAATAGTAATAATTCATCTTATCAGTCAACTTCGGTCCACATACATACATATATTACAAGTATATTAGGTTCAACATACAAATAGTAAGAAATAGTAAATGGCAACATCAACGTTACTGATTACACGTTTAATTAACACAATTTCCACTGGTCCCATAATATATTAAGTACATTATTAGTGTAAAACGGTTGAGTATACTCGTATTTTACAAGGTATTGTTACAAACCAGATGATGCTATACCACTTGCAACCCTAAGTTATGATTAATACCTGCAGAATTTCTGGAGCCAAACAAAGATGAGATGGCAAATATTTATGTATATCCTTAATGACATTACATAATGACGTCATGCCTCTAATCCCCGAAGGGAGGCAGAGGTTTACCTAATACCGATGTATGAAAAAAAAAAGTACTGTATATGTATACAGTACTTTTTTTTTTTCAAATTGGAAATCATCGAATGACCCCTCCTACTCTGGGCGGAGCGGGAGGGAGTGTCAGACTTTTACTGACTAAAAACCATACATGTTCCTTCCTCGCCCTTTATGTTCCGGGGCCGCGGTATCTCTTTCGAACAGTCCCGCAGCCCCGGATGTATTTATATTACCTAAGAAGTACCTGCACCTACATTTCTCCAGTCATGTTAAAGTCCCAGCACAAATAAAGACGAAAATCTTGACGAAAAAACTCAATAACACTCTGCCTGACCTGGGAATCAAAGCCACAACGATTTACGTCAAAAATAAAAGTATATATTAGAATCTACTGAGCCTGTTGCGTGGTATATGGTATTATAGTTAAAGGTGGGGCGAAGATATACCTAACTTATTAAAGGCAACAGATTATACATTATCTATTAGCGTGCGTGTTCGACTCGCCGACCTATAAAAAGTCACTGGCAGGACATCATAGAACAGTAGACCAGTGATCAGTGATTGTGCCGGACGGTGATATTTTGAAACAGGTAAAATTAATAAAATCATTTTTAGAAATAATTTTATTTTAATAGTGTGTAAAAAATATATTTGTTTTTTTTTAATTTTTAAATTGGGATAAAATTTAATGTATTTATACTTGTACATATTAGTTTTAATAATAATAATTAAAAATAATAATAAAAATAATTAAGTAGTCTATATTTTACGCTATGAGACCGCCATAGTATTCGCGAAAAAATAATGGGGTTTCCAATGAATATAGGTTGAGAGCAGGTATTAAGTTTTGTATGGGACAGACTAATATTTGACTTTGACAACCCGATTGGCGCAGCGGTAGTGAGGCTGCCTTACGTTCTTAGGGTCCCGGGTTCGAATCCAGGTAGGAGCAAATGTTTGTGTGATGAGCATGGACATTTGTTTCCGCGTCATGGATGTTTATATGTATAATAAGTATGTATTTACAAACAAAAAGTACATATGTAGTATATCAACTGCCTGGTGACCACGACACAAGCCTTGCTTAGTGTGGCACTAGATGGCGCTGTGTGTAATGTCCAGCGATATTTATTTATTATTATTTATAATATCGTCACCCAATCGCGGCGAAGCCCAAAAGGAGGGTTATTTCGCAATGAGGGATTTTCTTTTTCAACTCTTCCCTAGTCGCTGGATAGATGGCGTTGGCCTGACTACGTCGAGTTCATGGAAACTGTTTTTTTTATTAGAACCTCTTATTACGTCTCTTCCCATGGTTCAGTTTCATGCAATATAAAAAAATACTACACATTTCTGATACAGGCTGTATACACCGTGTTCCTGAGGATATACATTTATTTTGAATAATACTTCTATAGCTCTTGTTAAACAAATCGTACACAGGAAGTAGTAGTTTAAATGGCATTGTTTTTAAGTTATTGGCTATTTAAGTTTAACCAATTTAATTATGCTGTGCTGCGAGAAAGAGTCTTTATTTGTGAGATGTTGCCACTTTGTGCAACCAAAACTATCAAACTGAATTTCATATCGCAATGTTAAAGTACACTTGTGAACAAAATAACCTAAGTTAGAGGCATTTTGTGTTGTGTTGTGATAAAATGAGTTTGTAATCTAAGATGAACACGATATGTTTTACTTATTGCCACTAAAAGTGAAAAAAATGGTAAAAAAAAGTAAAAAAAAAGCAAAAAGGTTCAATTTAATGGTCTGAATAACATGCCGAAGTTAATGTATAACCTCAGGAACACGGTGTATAAGTACTAGGCAATAAAACCAATACCCAGTTTAATACAAACATATTAAAAACAAGCCTATAGGTATCGAATTATTCACTAACTTATAAAAAGTTATAATATTGAAGCTTCTTTGTTCTATTAAGCGCTTGATTATACGGCAAAATGTATTGAGGTGTAAAGCCTGTCTTCAACAATGTATTAATGGCGCGAAGTAACGCAAACTTATTATGATTAAGTCCTGGCTTTTGCTCGCAGTCGGAAATTGTCCTACTGGGACAAACTATCGAGGAAAGTAGACCCATGTTATGGTCTATTCGAGTGCCTATTATCCAAATCGGTTTAGACGTTTAGGTGTGGAAAAGTAACAGACAGAAAGAAAGCGTTACATTTCGCATATTCACATACAAATTTTGATTGTCTATAATTTTTTACTAAAATTTACATAATAAGCAGAAGTTCTTTTTTTTTGTTTGCCTGCATTGTTCCACTGCTGGTTAAAGGCCACTGTCAATTCCCAGAAATTCTTAATTTCAATTTTTTTAGCGTGGTCTCATGTTAATTAGTGAGAAACCTTATTAAAAAAAAAAAACAAATAGATAATTATGTTTCTTTCTTTCTTTTCTAGTTGATAATTTTTATTACCGATTTAATAAATGAGTAATAAATATTTTCGTACGAATTTAAGTGTATTTTATACATACGTAGGTCCCTATAATTAGAAACGAAATGTGTACTGAGATACACCTATGCCTAACCCTTTGAAAAATACAGGCAATGTTATATTAGAGTGTTAGTTAAGTAATCAAAGTATATTCTAATAACAAAATTTGTTTGCTCACAGACCAAATCAAGATGAAAGTGTGCACGTTAGTCTTCGTGGTGTTGGCGGCGTTTGTGGCGAGCCTAGCGGCTGAGAACGGTCCCTTGATGACCGCTCTCCAGCCCGTGGAGCAGCCTGAGGTCCAAGAAGTCATGCTGGTAGACGCACAGGGCAACAGGGAGAAGAGGAGTCTGCTTCTTGGTGAGTCAGAGTGACGATTAGTTTCGTATTCACTTCATGATGTTTGACATGTCAATGGTAAAGTAGTGGTAATCGATTACATATCAAACACTAATGTTTGAAGTTATGTCATGCCCTTAAGTTCCAAAATAGGGCATTTGTCATGTCACGCAATCAATTAACACGTCCTATACGCGTCTGTTCTGCGATTCGTGTCATTTTCTCACGACTTTGAAGAACGTTGCTGAATACAAATTTGGACAATCGCGGTTATGAGCTAAAATTGTAAAAGAAGGGTGGACGCATTATCTAACCGAGATGCGTGGCGCATCTCAGCGTCAGTCGTGTGATGAGAAAATAGTGAGATAGATCATACAGCATCTAGCCCTATCTTAGACCATTTAACATTCTAAGAACCTTAAACACATTATCGACATGATGCATTAGTGCGTCGAAGTATGTATTTAGTACTCATCTCCACGCGAGGTTATACCTGCGCACAGTTCATGGCCACGATTTCTACTTAATTACCTAATATCCTGTAGGTGATTACGTGATTATTAAATTTTCGGGATTCATCCGTGTCTCATTATGCTGGCAAGTGCACAATTCAAGGTTAGGTGCCCTACACGCAATACTTGCGTGTATGTTACTTGCCCTCGTTTCGATAAACTGAAGTGTTGACTTACACTTATAACCTACGCATTATTAGCTGTTGATTTTGATTGAGAGGTCTAGGCTAGGCAGGTATTAGGGTAAGCGTCCACCTGTCCGCATCAGGCGCGTCGCATTATAGTATTATTGATCAGATTTGAGCGATCCATGTGGTGCGGATCAGTGACTTTCTATATAAAGAATGCAGCTATACGTTTGATGCGATGCGTCCGATGCGTACTATCGGACAGGTGGGCGCTTACCTTTAGAAACCGCTTTTTCCATTCATTTTAGTATCAATATTATTTTGTTGCAGCTGGTTACGGTTTTATTTTATTACATTTTTTGTTAGACAAAAACTCGGTTTATTAAAATTTAGAATAAAACAGAACAGCGAATACATAACAATATAACACTAAAACTTCAGTGCTCGACAATAAAATAAAAAAACGGACTAATGACTTCGATTGTTGTGTATTCCATTATTAAATCGTTTGTTTTCTATCTTTTTACTGTTGGGTTTTTTAAATAAAGCTGAAAAATTTGGATTGAAAATAAAAAATCCATATGATAAAAAGCTTACAGAAATACAGAGGAAACGTTCCGTTTATGTTGAAATACCTAGTGGATTAGCGATGATAAAGTAGCGACCCAAGTGTTAGCCACTTCACCCATATAAGTTTGTACATGTTACACTTATCTTACCTGCTGGGCTGTTCAACTCTCGAGAGATTTGTTCAGCCTTACACTTGCCGTGAAATATTGCTTGGGAACAGGGTTCAAATTCCCGCTGAAGAGTTGTGATTACAATTCTACATACAGACCCTAAAGTTCAAATAACTTTGAACTTTATTTTAACGCATTAAATTTCGTTGTGTGAGAAATGCAGAAGCTTTGGATACGACGGCAATTTATGTATATGTCACCGTGAAATTGTCAAATACGTTATATTGTAATATCTCTAGCGATATTGTAAAGTCTCGAATTATTGTCAAATGAACATACTGCTTACAATAAAACACATTATTTTTCGTGAAATGCATGCGATGGTAGTCAACTCACGCGGTGTGGAGGGAAGGAGGGGTCCACCTTGCCCAGTGGTACCACTCTCATGAAAAGATACTGTACCATTTCTGAGGTACCGATATGAAATACCGATTAATATAACCAAACCTTACCTAACTAACCTAACGGGGGGCGGCGGGGGTGCCTTTTTTTTTTTTTTAAGGATGTGCCTCAAGTCCCGATTATGGGGGCAGAGATACTTCCGTATGTTCAATTGACAATAATTCGATTCGGTGACATATGTATAGAATAGGTACTATCACGTTTTAATAAACACGTTTCTGCGAATAGTTTCATAGAAAACATGTTATAAATAGTATAGCTTTTATTCGTATTATTTACTCTTTGACTATTTTTTGCAAGCGTCAGTTTTGCTAAAATAGACTAGATATCGAAGTTGATTATGTAGAATTCCATTGAAACTTTTATTTTATTTTTCATTTCTGTTTATTTTTTATTGTGATGGTAGTGTTACAAGTTAGGCAAGTGGTAAATATTTTTCTTTTTATTTAAAAAGTATCGAATTTCGCAGTAATCCTACGGGGTTAAATCTTACAGAATACGCATTAACTTTGCGATAGGTGATCAAGTTTATATACTCGGATATACCGACACGTGTAAAACGTAAAATATTGTTCTGTTAAAGCTAAATAGTACTATTTTACTTTTACATTTTTTCAAGCGTTAGGACCCCATTATCCGCTTTTCATATCATTTTTTCGTTATGATTCCATAAATATTCATGTTGAATTATAAGTGGTAAGGTACTGTTTCAATATGAATAAACAAAACCATGAATAAAACATTGTTAATGCGATATGCATTAGTGATATTAAAACTTTGTTATTTCAAGATCGGTCGTTGACCTTTCATTATTAATTAACAAACCTTCATAGAAATTCATTCATCATTAAAACGGGTTCACCTGTATCACAAGTAAATTGACGATACGGTTGGTGCTATGACTGTGTACTTGGCTGCTGTAAGAAACCCGCTCGGAACGAATATTCGTAAAACTAACAGATAGGTAGTTATTATGGGTCTGGCTGTTTCTGTATGTAGGTAATATGAAATGTTTATAAACGCACACCCACGGTACTGGAGAAATTCCTAGTGTTCAGCTTATGGAATATGGGTAGACAGAGACTTGCATTACGGCAATAACCTAACCTATGCCTGCTGAGTCGTACCACCTCGCAAACTCTAATGCTTTCAATGATGAATTCGAGCGCGACAAATACATTGCTGGAATCACAATAAATATGTAAATTTTGACTAGTTCGCTATTCAAATCAGTCAAGTTAATCATAAAGTTTTTGTATTCAAAATTAATTAGCACCCACTAAGTAGTAGGCTCAACAAAATTACTGCTACATCTCAAGAATGAATCATGACAATCGATTTTGTCCAATCATCCCAACCAGCGACTTCGTGCCTCGTTAATTTATGCAAAAACAATTCTACTATTTAAATAGTTGGGGAAATACTTTGTTTGAGCAATCAATACAATCGCTCATGTTATGGAATCCCCAGAGGACATTGTAACGTGTTGCGCATGCTTCTGCGTCGATGAGAAATGGATACTGCGTGACGAATACGTCATACCGATCCCTAAAGACCTAACTTTCTAGCCCTAGAGGTAGAGATTGATGACGTCACATGATAAGCTAACAGAGCCACTAGATGGATCACCTGATTGGCTATTCATAAAGTCGTAATATGCTAATACGTTGAATAATATAGAGGTTCAGAGTTGACAACAGAAATTTCTTTAAGACCTTGAACTTAAATCGTCACTGTTATATTTTTTATTATAATGCGCAGCAACAGGATGTCATAAAAATTCTTCTAGCTATTAATAATAAAGGTAGGGTAAGTAGAGGAGTTAAAGCCGTCGTAAAATGTGTATAGATCGTGATCCCTTGGTAATGTGACGGACAGTGACCCCCCAAACAGTACCGTTCATGAATTCAAATATATACAACGATTTACTTACTTCAAAAAACAATTAGGTACATTGTCTATTTAAAGCATAATATCGTATTTATAAGTATATGCCAAAAAATATTAATAGTTCTTGACAAAAATAAAAAGATATCTATTCTTCTCAACGAAACAAATATCAAAACTCGACTGACGTGTCACCATTCATATAAATTAGGAATTTATGTAAAATAATAAATTCTCTTGACTTGTTCTGCAGGTTGTTTTAATTTCAAATAAACCTCTTACGTTTCCATTCGCAGAGATTATTCAATGCGTTAGGTAATATGCTATTACTATTAGCATATTCTTTGTGTTAGAAACAGCATATTGCTTGATTGAGATTTAAATTGGAACCTATAATTTACATTATTCGACATAATATTATCCACTTTATAGTGGTATTACAATCGTTTCTGATGAATTCATTTATAGTTTATTTACTACATTTTTACGTACAAAAGTAATTGTTCAGTTGTACCTAATTGTTGGCTTAATTCAGAATTGAGTTCGCATTCAATCAGCATATCTAGAACAGAGATTTGAATGAGAACTGAAAATTGGCTGGTCGTCGAGTTATAGGCCTATGTTATCTGAAAATAAAAAAGCGCGCCCACCTGCTGTAAGCTATGATTCATACAAAATGAAGGAAAAGGCTCTCGGAGAATATTGTGTTTATTGTTCTAAATGTTTTATTCTTTGACCATAGGTGGTGCTGCTTTAGGCGCTGGTGCTCTCGGCGTTGGTGCTTTGGGTCTGGTCGGTGCCGGTCTGATCGGTGCTAAGGCCGGCCTCATTGGAGGTGCCATCGCTGGCGGCGCCCTAGCTCACGGCAGGAGCTACGGTGGCGGCTACGGAGGCGGTTACGGCGGCGGACACTATGTCAGCTACGGAGGTGGCTACGGAGGTGGCTACGGAGGCGGCTACGGAGGTGGCTACGGAGGCGGATACGGTGGCGGATACGGCGGCGGCTACGGCGGTGGATACGGCGGTGGATACGGCGGTGGATACGGCGGCGGACATGGATACAGGTATGTACTGGCGGATTTTTGCACATTACTATAAAGATACGTCATTTCAATCTTATGAGGGTTTAGCGTTTGTAACGTACGTTAGGATAATTGATTCAGAAGATTATTTTTAACAGTAATTTATATACCTATATAATATGTAATTATTTATTTATTCACAGAAACATTTTAATTATGTTTTTGTTTCTTTCAGGCGTTACATCCATGGTTAACTTTAAGCATACCAATATCTTTATTCAAATAATTCCCTTAATAACTTCTTAATTACATAACGCACAATTACAACTCACCAAATATCAACAAAAAAACACTTCAATAATTCAAAGCTACAAAAAAAACTTAAATCAAAACATACAATATATTCGCTACAATTGTTCTCATAATAAATGACATACAGTCCTGTAGAATGGAGTAAATGAAGTACATGGGCAGCCTGACCGAACTCTCAAATAGTATAAAGGTACTTAAAGGATAATTTTAATCCTTGTCACTAAGGTGCTAAAGTGTAGTTAGTAGAACTATACCTTAATGGACAAGTATAGGCACTAAAAGTAACCACAAAAGTTTTTTTTGGAAGGATGTAGCACCTTGCACCCTTAGTTTATGACATAATATTCTTTGTCATCAATTTCTTTAGTAGTTTTTTAACAAAAAAGTATACAAGTAGTATACCAACTATTCTGGTGTTCACGACACAAGCCTTGCTTAGTGTGGCACGAGATGGTGCTGTGTGTTTATGTCCAGCGATATTTATTTATTGGTGGCCCTAGGTTGTAACAATGTTTTCCTTCTCTGTTTTTACTGGTGATATCATAATTTGCACAAAGTAAAGCTCCTTTTTAGTTTCGGTTTCACGATCTCGTAACTCGGGGTCATTACCACTGTGCTTCTATTTCCCACTACACTGTTTATTTTACCTGCAATATGCTTCTAGCAAATTACCGTCTATTGGTGTTGGTCATCTTTTTAGATCTGATTTTTCGCGATTAGGATATTGGTGTATCAACTATCTGGTGTCCACGACACCAGTTTCGTTGCTTAGTGTGGCACTAGATGGCGCTGTGTTATATCCAGCGATATTTATTTATTGGTCCCATGGTGAAAGTAGTTCTGTTTGTCTGTCACCGACAAACAGAACTAAGCCTTAAGGCTAATGTTCCAGGGTAGCTAGCGCTATGTTCTATGTACGTGCTATGTTCTAAGTTAATGAAAATATGTTCGCGACTGTAAGACGAATGCATTTACGGAATTATGAACATTAAAATCATCAACACGACCTTCCAAGTTCATAAAGGTCGAGGAACTGCTTTTTCAATGTCAAAATCGTTCCTAACTTTATGAACTTGGAGAGTTTTACTGATAATGTTGATGATTATAATTCTGTAACTACATACATGTTACATTCGCGAAAAATATTTTAATCAACATACAACCAGGCACTGACCTGCAAATTGCAAAAAACCTAAAAAAAGTTTGAATTTCGCGAGCTACCTGAAGCTTTCACCTTAAATTAATATGACCACACCTTTCTGTTACACGCTGTATCATGCACCTCAAACTGTAACCGTAATAATGTGTTTTTAGCACTGTTTGTAAAACAGTTGCAACAGAAAAACTCTTTTAGATGTAACAGATACAATAATGTTACCGAATCAAACTGTAACCTTTTATATGTGTTAATATGTGTAACTGAAATAATCCGTTTACAACAGACTGCGACTAGATTTCGGCTATCCAATGACAACGCCGAGTTTACCTGTTGAACACTTATTAACACTGTTAAGCCTTTTATATCTGTTACAGATATGTTACGGTTACACTTTTGTAAGTGTTTTGGGTTAACACAATGAAAACACATTTATAAGTGTTACATATTTGATTCTGTTACCAATTCAACATGTAACACTTATAATTATGTAACCATTATTAAGGTGTTTTTAAGTCCTTGGCTGTATGGTTTATGTGTTCTTTTGATTTTCCATCGTCTTATTCATGATGTTGATTGTTTCAGGACCGTCTACCTTGTAGAAGCCAACCCCAGATGGTGCTGATCAACCGACTGACGACCCAAACACTGTGCAATAAAATGGTTATTTAAGTGTACATGATTATTTATGGAGTGATATTTTTGTACGAAACAATAAAAGAAATACAAATAATCGGTTTTTTTTTTTAAAAAGACGACAAAACTTAGTTCTGTTGGTTAGTTTTTATTTATATTGAATACCTTTTTCCAATTTCCCAAGTGAAGCAATTCTTCGTCTTTTCAAAATATTAATATAATAATATTCTTAAACCTTTTTAAAAAAGAATCAATACAGTTTCGGCCATTCTTTTAAATACGAAATTACCTTTGTGAATAGGCCACTAAAATCAAGTTTATTTTCTTCTGAAGATTGACTTTCAAAAGTCCCCTTTTAATAGCCTAGCTAAAATAAATAGTTTGACTTTGAATTTGCCGGCTCTAGTAATAGGAAAAGTAAGTAAATAATTGTATAGCAAAGCTGCAAATAACCTCAAATCCAGAGGCTGTGTAAGGTGTGGTTCCACAGTTAGCGTTCTCTAATATCTGTGAAAAAACTTCGCTTGCCAAATGCCGAATGTCGTTAAAATGTGCATTTGCAAACTGGATATTTGAATGTGTCTGGAGCGAGTCATGCATACAAGTCGCCTTAAACTACGATTTCTTAGCTGTGAATTTGCATTAATTGAACTGTTTGAAACGTGTTGGTATTTGCAGCTACAGCAGTTCAATCAATACATCAAATATTTTCCAATGAACATATTGCTCAGCATACAGGGTGTAAACCACCTCATAACTAAGCCGTTAACCAAGCATTCTGTACATAACTTTACCCAAAAAATATTGCTGGGAAACAACTTTTATTTTGAGGTTATTAATCATGTTTTGTGGTAGAACTCAATGTAAAGCACTTAAAACATTGTGCTGATGGATAGATTGAATTGTACTGGGGTCGTGGAGGTGTTAAAAATCCCCATATCTCCGTAACTAGAAGGTTCCCAGGTATGGTGTAGAACAAAAAAAATGATCGCAATGGTGAGGAAAACAAGTGCCTTTCGGCTTCGTGAAGAGGTGTTTTACACCTTTTATATTCTTAAAATAAACCACGTGTGACTATGTTCGTACATGGTTATCTCCGAAACCGCCCGACCGACTTTAACGAGTGAATGTATATATGTGGTTCGTTCCAGCTCGAAAGAGTAGACTAGTTTTTGATAGTCTTACCCATCATGGCCGTGTGATGAATGACTGGTGGCGTATTAGCATGCCTTGGTTTTGAGTGTTGTCGGCAAATTATACGCAAAAATGTTAAAAGATCTTGAGCATAAACAAAACAATTAAAAACACCTTTTTTATGATGTATATGACTCTGGGCGAAGCGGGAGGGAGTGTCAGACTCTTACTGACTAAAACCCATCCATGATCCTTCCTCGCCCTTTTTGTTCCGGGGCCGCGGTATCTCTTTCGAACAGGCCCGCAACCCCAGAATTAAAAACACCTCAGTTTCATGCGGAAATCAAACCCGACGACTCGCACAGCTCAAGCGCTTAGTTCCAGCGAAAGCTCTGTCGTTTATTGAGTAAGTCTCCAACTAGAACATAAAGCATTTACGTACTACCACAACTCAGACGAGGTCGTGGCCAAAATCTAGTTCCCAATAAATACCATCGCACTTGATGCGGCCGTGCATCACGCTGCTCACAGCCGTTGGATGGAGCCGTCGATACAGCATTAACGGAGATGGATGGCATCGGGGCATGCCATCGCCTCTTTAATCTCACCTACAAAGAGATATACGACTAAGCCGTGCTTCCGATAACTGTGGCTTACATTGTTCTGGTTCATGACAGTCGCAGATCACAATCTGTCTGTACATAATTGTTACCCTAATTCAAAAGCATATACAGCATTAAATTATGAAACACATTACAATCTTTTTGGGCAAAAAAAAAAAACCCTTAAGACATGTTGTGAAAAGTGGTATCGACGAGTTCATAAAATATGTCAGTCACAATTAAATTATTTGTGAATTATTATTTATATTATTTATTCTATTTCAATGAATCAGCTTTCAATATTTATGATGAAATACTGAATTCAATAAAGACGTTTCGCGTATCATGCGAACATCATAAAACAAAATACGTTTCTATTGGAGTCTAACAAAGAGGTTTGTATCAGTGAGGAGCAGATTTCCAGGCGAAGGTAACAATGACAAAGATTAATTAACTCCCAATAATGACGAAACAATCTTATCTGACGCCATTGATGGGTTCCGTACCAACGAGTGAAAAGACAGAACACCTATAGGATCACTTGTTTTTATCTCTCTGTCTGTCCGCCTTTCTGCCACAGCCTCAAAGCTACAAGACAAATTAGCAGCTTTTTGAGGGAAAATGAGGAATATATTTTGTTTTAAATCAAGTAGCCCTTCTACTTGATTTAAAACAAAATATATTGCGCATTTAGTTTTCTAGTCATTTTCAAGTAAATGGTGTCAAGAAAATAGAACCCATCACTTTGCGTGTTACGAAACGCACTTGGCCAATTTTCATTCATTGATTGATTTGATGGTAACTGAGAGACGTTGGCTATAAGCGTTTCATTATTTGAAGCCACTATTGAAATAGAAGCAGTTTTGTGTTACATCGTGATCCAGAAATATGGCAACAATAGTTTCTACATCTCCAGCCAGCGAAGGGTAATTTATTACACAGTTGTATGATTTAGGGCACAGGAAGTTTGCCAATATTTTTGTAAGCGTAAGTGTCGATGTCTAATGAATTATAGCATTAGCAAAGTTTTGGGGCGTCCAGTGACACACTACAGGGTCTTATTTCAATCACAATCTGCTGTTTCCTGGTAACTTTTGTGCTACATTACGTCACAGCACCGCATGAACATTCCGTAATCAAAGATAATGTAAATTTTCTGGTCTGATTTTATCTAATGAAGGCGTTGTTCGTCGAAATGGGGCAGTGTGGCGGAGTGGTGTGGCGGTAGTAAACCGCGATCATCGAAACTTTTCAAATAAAACCGATGAGACCCCTTGTTTACGCACTTTCTTGCTTTATCCGCCCTTTTCTTTGTTCAAATCCAAGTTTGTCCTGTTTCCTTTAGTAATTTGTGGTTCCAGTTATTTTATTGGGGTTCAGAAAAACTAGTTAGGCTTTATATTTTTTTAGAGCCGCGTCTAACTTCTTGGATACGTTTCTTTTGTTGTATATAAAATAGAATGTGAAATAGTCTCATAACTCTTCATGGATAAAAGTTAAATATGAACAATTTCATATTTTTAAAGGACTTTTGATTTTGATGCACACTGAAAAAAGTTCATAACTCAAACTCAAATAATTATTTCAATTAGACCATTACGGCACTTTTGAATGTCAACAAAACGAGAAAAAAAAGCGAAGCTACAGTCACAGACACAAGGCATAATAACTTGAGAAAGTACTGTAGTTGCCCATTCCCTAGCGTAGATCTCTATGGAGAAGAACGATCAAAAATGTTGTTACAAAATCTTGGTTATACATCATTCATGTTGAGATTATTATATAAATGTGAGAACGATGTAGAAAGACGCAAGAGCATCACATTAAGAGCGTCCAGAGTAAAAATAAATCAACAATTTTAAATTAAAGTAATTAAAATGAACCGTGGCAGCTAAGAGATGACCAGTCCCGACTTGCGCGATTCAATTCAACCATATTGAAGGGATACATTTGAGCGAGCGTGACATTCTCTCAGCCACCAAGGCATATTATAACTTTTCAAAATACTCCATAATATTTTTAAAATAATAATAAATACATTAACTATTATTAATAAATACGATAACATGTATTTCACAATAACTTATAACATGAAGTTTTTTTAAGTATTTTATACAATAATAATAAAAATTATAATCGTGCATAGTTGAGTGCCTCGAACATAGTTTTCAATGCACTGTTAGGCTTGTTAATATGTTTATGCCTCAAGGAATTAAAGCATTTGTCGCTCAGATAAACCCTTTGAAGCATCATCTGGCAATATGAGCACCGTTGAATATTCATAGTATGGGGAGTGATAAAGCCACTCCTACCGTTTTAATGAAAGCAAATTCACTATTCGAGCAATTTGTAACAAGTTTGTGTATAAAGGAGCTGATTTCATATTAGTTTCGGTAGGACAATCACTGTTTAATTGTCTTGGGGTTTTGACATTTTGAATAAAGTGTAATTATTTTTTGCCCAACTACGGCATGTCGAAAAGGAAGGGTTATGTTTTTAACAGTATATTTGCAGGCTATAGAACACATTAGACATACTTGATCCGGCTTATGTTTTAGGTATTTGAAGTTGAGGTAGTATAACTTTAAGAACCTGTACTGCTTAACTTTGAATTATTTATTTAGTATTCGACAATATAAAGGAAATAAAGTATCTGTAGTAGGCACCTTAATAATTTACTATCATTAATGAATGATTCATTTTAATGAATTGCAAATATAATTAAAACTTTCAAGTAACGAGTATTTAAACCAAATTATTACGCTTTACAGAGTAAGCGTATCAATAATTAATATTTAATCTTTGTATGTTTAATTTTCGAGTAACAACACACACATTTTATTTTTTTTGTTATAGGAGTGTTTTAACAGTATAAACATTTTTGAATTTTATAACATAATTATCTTAATCTGTATAAAAATCGATGTCAGTATGTTCGTACCCGCTTATCTCTGGAAACATTCAACAATTTCAATGAAATTTTGCCAATCTTTATGATTGTTTCCAGCTTGAAAGATAGGATAGTTTTGGACCCAATATGTGGAGCCGTGCGAAGCAGGGCCGGCTCACTAACTATTAAATACAATTTTAATACAATTTGAAGAGCAATCAAAAAACACTTAGAAAGGTACTTGTACATCTTCCATAAAACTTTAACAATTGTAATTAAGTTAGCCATTACTTAATTAAAAGCACGTTCCAACATTATGCCTAGTTATTCACAAAACTGGGGACTTAAAGGTCGTAAGAAAGAGGTTAGGCCTCTAGGGCGTGATAGCGACACAAAACGGGTAGAGCCAGCAAAAGTTTCGGGTTCTCGTTCTTCCGAAGTACCGCGAAGAACGGCGAACGTAGCGAACTTGTGAGTTCTGAGCGTCCGGTGAGCTGCCGTAATTTCTAACAAAATTCCTCTTTATTCTTGAAGTAGGAAATGCAAAGGATGATGCCAGTTTATGTAAGGAATCTGGAACCCTCTTCAATAGCTTTGTGTAGTGCATCGTTGGATAGCCCTTTTCGAATAGAAAAGAACTTATTATGGGACTTATACTGTCCTCAACGTAGTTTTATTGCACATTCATAATTCTCTGCATTTTTGAGCATCACTAGGAATGCGGCAATGTCACACGTCAATTATCCAATTATCGGTCATGGGTTCACTGGTACTCAATTTCACAAAGCTATTGGAGGGCGGTACCAAAATTAGCATCATTTTTATCAATAATATTGATCGAAGGACCCTTGAGAGGTTCTGTGGTGATATGAATATGACATTAGATGACTTTCATTGCGTTTTAATGACAGTTAATCTATACTTAATGTGTCTCTTTTTCAATTGCAGTAGCTTTGCAGGATCGTAAGTTTATATGATTATATCCAAAATAACCTTGCCTCAACTTAAAATGGCATTTACGGCATATGTTCCGTGTTTAATATTATTTTTGAGCTCCCGATATTTCGACGCTGTTGCAAGGGCCATGATCGCGGGTTGACTGGAGAATGAGGGAACATTGCCTCAATTTGCGTCTTATCCTCATTGATTCACAAACAAAAACATAAACATTTGTTTATTATTGGTACCGACTAAAAAATATGAGCAGCTTTGAGCAAAGCTGCTTAGAAGAAAAAAAGCAAATGTTTGTTTCTTTGGTGTGTTTTCTTATAGCTATTTACATGTTCATAATTTTCTTGGAAAATTTTGCTTTTAATATCAAGAGATAAACAAATATTCGAGCTCTTAAAATATTTTTAGATTTGAAGAAAGATAACTCGGGGAAAATATAAGGTACTTAGAAATCTACACTCATGAAAATATTTAGAGAAACGCAAAAACAGTTTCAAGTTGGCGTAAGTAGAAACAGCTTTATTTGTGTTTGCTGAGGGATTCGTTTGAACTAATTGGTAGATCTACTTTACTGAACAAATCAAAGAACATATTTAGCACTTATACTTATTAAGCACATTTCCTAATGTATTTTTCTTGAACCAAGCTACTAGTCCAAGTTCGTGAAAGAAAATGTAGGGAATGTAGGAAATTATGCCCCTATTCTAGCCGTAAAATATTATTCTGTATGTTTTAAAATTGTAACTTTTCTTGTCATCTTTCAGGAGATTAGTTCTTATACCAGAAGACGTTTGAGTATGAGCTCTTAGCACACAGCTTAGAATAGCTTTTTCGTTCCCTGCTGTTGTGGCTTTTTGCAACCTTCTCGTCCTCATACGTTTCGTTTATTCTAGAATGTCAGCATCGTTCAACGATGCAATAAAAAAACATTATTTCAGAAAGTCGTAAAGAAGGTTTGGGTCATTTGATTATAAGTGCAACCATTTTCAAGCTTACTGCTTGAGAAACTTGAGCTACTCTAACGCCTAGAATTTTCACATGAATTTATCAAATGACGTGTACTTAGTACAAGATTATTTTTTGAGGAAACCTTGTACATAAGTTAAACATTTTAATTTTGTGTATATTTTTTTTTGTTAATTTTTGTGTGCAATAAAGAATAAGAATAAATAATAAACCTTTGTAGACATTGAAAAAAGACGGCAACGATCAGTAAAGTTTCTATCAATGCGTGGTCATTAAATTGACACAAAGTTAAAAAATAACGAAACTCGGAAATAAAAGTTAGTCCAGAACTTTCTTTTTCGAAATAAAAAAATATATATTCTGGCTCTGTTTTCCTCTAAAATGTCCATGAGTATAAAAAAAGAGACATAGAATGCATTACCTTCTCTCATTTTAGAAGTCGGTTAAAAACCAAGAAACTCGCCTTTAGCAAGAAAGTCGATTCTTTTGATATTGTAATTGTCGGCAAGCGTCATTGGAGCTTTATTGAAGAGTTTCTTTGTTCTCGATATTTCCATCGTTTTGATGAAATAAAAAGTAGGCGCGAACTCGTTCGTTATGGTAACAGTTTTAGTGCATGAGACAATAACCATGATTTTGAAAGAGTTGAAACAAGAACGATGAAGTGCTAAAAAAATATACGTTACACATTTATATCATTTTAATCGACTTCTAATATTGAAGTTGTTATGTATTTCGCGGGACTTTTTACGTTTGAATAGAGAATCACATAAATCGACCAAGTATCGCAGAAATCGGTGTACATGTCAACGTAAAATTGTGAAACACGCTTACAATGAAACGCATTATTTTTCTTGAATTGCATGCGATGGTAGTCAACTCACGCGGTGTGGAGGGAAGGAGGGTTTCCCTTGCCCAGTGGTACACTCTCATGAAAAGATACTGTACCATTGCTGAGAAATATCGATTCATATAACCTAACATTAAAACACTTTCTATTCCCCTAAAAAGCGTAGTTGATGGTCGCCCCTATTTCCGAGTGCAGGGTTTATAGGAACCTAACTAACCTAACGGGGGGGTGCCCCAAGTCCCGATTATGGGGGCAGAGATACTTTCGTATGCTCAGTCAATAATTCGAGAGTTTACAATATCGCTCGAGAGTATACATGAGTCGGTACACTGTTTTCTGCGTTGTTAGAGGACGCCTGCGCGGTGGCCTCGTATCAATTTACACAAAACTGTTATTTTCCACATTTTAGTGTTTTTCTTTAGAAGTTTGCTGTTTTCTTTAAAAAAAAGTTTCTTCAGGTTGTTTTATCTCTCTTGATTGGATTCAAACTAAAGTTGTAAACAAACTGCAAACCACATAAATCAACAAGTATTTTTAAACAACATTAACAATTCTAGTCGTGACCCATTTCGATTCCCGTGGTTCGGATCGCGAGAGCCACCGAACGCAAACGCAGGCGACTCATCCATCAAATCAAAGTTGATCTTTGTTCGATTTATGAAACCCGATTGTTTGCTTTCCGTGCCGCCATAATAATCGCTGTCGTATTGGAAAACTTTATGAAGAATCGTCGCTTTTTGCCGCTCCTAGAGAAGATTGGCGAATAAAGCGATATTGTCGTTGTCTCAATTTAGGTGGTTCAATTAGTAAGACGATATTATTTGTAGAGGCGTTTATAACTGGTTTGACCCTGAAATAAAACACTAACATTCTCCTTGTTTCTTAGGTAAGGTTAGCTGTGCCCGTGGATAAACTCGCGACCTTTAAACATTTCATCAGAATAATAAGCATGATTTGTATGTTAAGATATAATTCGTCGTTGCCATCGAAGAAAACAACGGAAAATAAGGTTCAGAATATTCGGATAAAGCTGAATTGTCTTAGAGCTTATAACTAAATCAGGAAAGGGCGAAGAAGGAAGGAAATATAAAAAGTCCTTCGGTTTTTCTACTAGCAGCGTTTCCAATTATGCTCACAAGGTTTCGTCCAGTAACAAAATGTTTTACGAAAAACTCGTTTGAAATAGTGATAAATTTGAACATAGGATGGTTAAAAGGACTTTTACAGCGTTCTGATATTTCAATATCCACGGAATTTCTAATAACATGCGCTTTATGGGGAGGGACTGAGCGAACCGTCAGTGCGTATCATAATGGACATTTTGTTAGCCTGAAGCTACGTCATTAAACTCATGCGATCAGCGTTCACTCGTTCAGCGCTAGGCTATAGTTTGGCAGGTTGGCGGGTGAAGTTTGTCGATGAGCTGAGTCGGCGGTAAAAGTTGGCACATCAATATGCAGGGGCGTCTGGCCCGTGGCCAATGTAGGATACGCCAATTGAATATTTTGGCCGAACCAGGTCCCGCTACACATCCGCGGTACACAACTTGCGATAAGTTTAATGGGGTGCTCATACTAACGCGTCCACTCGTCGATTACGAGACGTTTATATTATTAATTTGTGGATATTACTGGGCAAAATGGATTCTTAAATTGTTGAGTCTTCTATATGTTTGGTTTTGTGCCTCCTTGCTTTTTTCCTGTTTCGTTTTTATCCTATCCGATGTAGTATTGTCAATGCCTCAACTGCAAGTTAGTGCAAGATACTTGTATAATATGTTCTTATATCTCGTACATTTGGTGGTTCGTTGGTTAGTTATTGCTTATCATTCCTAAACCCTGGTGTGACGCTTCGTTTATAACTATTTCCTATACATGTTGTATTCCTGTCATTTGTCCATCTTTGGCAGCCGGTACAGGAACTCAGAGGGCCAAATTGTCTAACAACCAGTCTTACCAAGGGGTATCGTATTACCCAGTATTAACTGGGTTGTGTAGGTCAGATAGGCAGTCGTTCCATGTAAAATACTGGTATTCAGCTGCATCCAGTTAGACTGGAAGCCGACCC
Organism: Xestia c-nigrum; assembly: GCA_916618015.1. Taxonomy (NCBI): domain Eukaryota; kingdom Metazoa; phylum Arthropoda; class Insecta; order Lepidoptera; family Noctuidae; genus Xestia; species Xestia c-nigrum. Next base: position 10,579,976 of record OU745245.1, read on the forward strand.
CAACGTAGTTGGGAAAAGGCTAGGTAGGTGATGATGATGATGATGTTGTATTGCAGTAAGCAGTCTAATCATAATACCTTTGATAAAATAATAAAATTAATGGGTAAGAATATATAATTTTTGTTTGTTATTTAACCTCTAAAATTATAGAGTGAGACAAAACACCTATAGGTACATCAAACCCAAACCTTATCCAAAGTATTTCTGTCGCCGTAATTCAATGCCCAACAATTTAATTACAAACATTTGTATTGTTTCACCAAAACCGTGTAAGTAATTCAAAGCTTACAAAGCTACAAAAGGTTTACTACATTGTTTCTTGGAAACAACTTGAACATGAAATTCATGACGATAAGGCGGTTTTTACACGAGGTCGCTCGTCTGCGCGATCGGGCGGTGAAGGGGATCTCATGTCACAATGACTTGTATGAAATCCGTTGATGCAACACAAGTTCACTGCCTGACCGCGCGGATGAACGGTTCTCACCGCTGCAATCTTCGCCGCGTCCGTCCAACGGCGCGGAAGAGCAGTGTCGTGTAAGAATCGCAATATGCTGTGTTGCCCGGTGTAGTCTATTCTCGTTTGTATAGACGCGTGGTGCCAATGACTGCCTCGTTTAGTGGTCGCAAGCGCGACTGATGGGCACGGGATCGCACCAGTGCTGGCGCCATTGCTCGCGCCATTGCTTCAAGCAAGTATACGCATTCCCTTGCATACCAAGCTTAAATAACGGACTTGTCCGGAAAATTCCGAACGTATGGCAACCCTACATGGAAGGGATGTAGTGTGTCAATACGGTATCGATAACTACAGTCGTCTCGGTTATGCTTTGCACGGGATTGGCCATCAGTCAGTAGTCAGATGGGTGAGAACTGTCAGTCTGTCAGTCAAAGTGTGAGCCATGGATTAAGAGGTTGTGCATTGCAAGCGAGCCAATATTTACATATTCACGTGATACCACGTGATTTACTTATTTATATGGACTGTAAGAGAACAATGTTTGGAATAGCCGTGTACTGAATATAAATTAAAATACTCAGGCTGCTTTCGCGAGCACTTTTGGTCCGTGTGAAGGTTTTATTTGATACGATAAAGCCGTTCGGGTAATTTACTCCGAGAAACGTTCAACATAAATCTGCTTGTAAAAGACAAATAAACTTGCTTGACGCAAGAGAAAACCTTGTACTAAGTTAAGGCCGCTAGGTTCCCGAATCATAGGCAGATTGGTTGGCAATTAGAATATAGATGTTTTACTCGACTAGAATTTTGCTCAGCTGGATGAATTACCTACTAACGAAGTACATGTGTGAGAAAATACCCTTACAGAGAGACACAAAGCTTGACTTCATCAAACAAACGAACCTCTGCAGAGTTTGAATTGAGATGTAAAACGATATAGGCGTAGAAAACAGTGGCGAGGTGTTTGCCCTCGCCCGGCATACCACCCTACGCTGCCCGACGCTGCCGATTGCAAATTCTAATTGTACTAGCGCATGTCGAAACCACATCGAAAACCTTACGGGTAAAACGGCGCTTGTTTCAAAACACTCGCAAATGGAACTAGTTTGTATGCAAGTGAAGTTTTTCATAAACTTTTGCCGGTTTAAACCGCGCCAGGCGTTACAGCGAGGGAAAAAGTGTAATTAGAGGAAGAATGGAAATGAATTCGTTTCCTCTAATTTCTTTTATTTCATGGTGAATACTTATTTTCATGTTATTAAATTCTTGACACTTCGTTTTGCCTGTTCTGCATTTGAAATGGCTTTCGTTATGCATGGAAAAGTAGTTATCTTGAGTGGTTTGAGTCTAGACATCGTTTAAAATATGCCTGATATAAAACTACCTCGCAACTCATCTAATTTACATCGATTCTTCTAAAAATAGATGTTATTCTGTACCGCCTTTATCGTCGCCTTTGGTTAATCAATCAAGGAAGACGTCCCGATCATTAAATTTAAGTACCTACTCGAGAAGCAAAAATAAGCCTAGGGCTGAGGCATGAATTAAATTAGAATTGTGGACCACCATTTACATTATTTTACTAAAGTTGTTTACTCAAGTTCGGGACAAAGGGGAGGCTGATAGGGGTAGACTCCGCGAACGTCAGTCTTGTCAACTACTGTGTGTGAACACAGTTCGGAATTGTTGAATGCGCTTGGTACTTTAACTCACTCTTTAACTAGATGAAAGTTTCAGTAATTGTATTATTTCGAACGTGCTCTCATATCTGACATTAGTTGGGAATTGGCGAAGACATTCTTCCGGTGTCAAACGGTTCTTTTCCATAATTAAAACGAGAACTAAAGTGGCCTTTGGCATTGCGGAAGCTCTTTTTGTAACTAAGTTAATGGAAATGGGTATAGAAGTAAAGCTGTTATGGTAATGGATCAAACAAGCGTCAGACACTATTTGCCGCGTACCTTGTTGATGGGTCGAACAGGAAGCGACACAGTGCAGTACCGGTAATCGGATTACGGACGATGGGCAGCTGTGCGCGAACCTGTACCACGGTGTTTGAGCTGCCCCCACACCGACACCTTGATGTATAGCTAATATCCTTTACCTGCACTGAATTTCATCAAAATGTTCCAAAGTTGCACCAGAATAAATTACGTTGGTATTCACACGACCGGGGTGGTCGTGGTAAGTAAACTTGACTAATGTATACTATTCGTCAGGAACCCGGGTAGTGTTTATTCCTATCGGCTATATTTTCTGAATTTCCACAGTTTCGGTGCAGTGTTGTAAAGTAAAACATGCGTGTGTTTTACGATATTTCGATGAAGCTGGAAAGTTTAAAATCAATGAACGCTGAGATCGCTCGGCGAACGTGATTGTGTTACAAAAGTTTATGAATTCAGTTGTTGTGAGGCATCATCATTCATGCAAATTATATAATAGATGAATGAAGTCGATTATACTAATAGCATAACATAATAACCGTTTCGTTCAGAATAATGAAGACAAGCAAGCATATGCAAATCACGGTATATTAAATTATCAGGTTCATACAATCTGAAGCACGCAAAAATCAAATAGAGGGGATTATGCAGTCTCGGTGAAATATTTCATGGAGCTTCGGGCCCTCGAGGAAATTCAATTAGCCAGTGCCTGTTTGACCATCGGCGCAGCGTGTCGTTGCCGCACGCTCTAGCTGCGAGTTAATACGACAGTTTGTTACTGCGCCGTTTCGATGCTACGTACCGTTTATCGAAGCAGTTTATCCTCGAACTTCACGAAGTATTTATTCATTTAGAATGGCAATGTTTTGGAAACTTTTCGCCTTGAATGTTTTATGTTCTAATCTATGCTATTATTATAAATAAATATAATGAATAGTCAAAGTTTTAACGTTTGGATGCAAGGGGTTATCTACGCAACTCAATACCTGCCCATTTTCGGAAATATGATCCGATTTCGAAAATAAATAAATAATAAATAAATATCGCTGGACATTAACACACAGCGCCACCTAGTGCCACACTAAGCAAAGCTTGTGTCGTGGACACTAGATAGTTGATATACTACATATATACTTTTTTGTTTGTAAATACATACTTATCTATACTTATAATAAATCTGTAGAGAGGTCAATTCTGTACATGAAATATATTTACAAAATAACTATCGGGGGGTGATTAGTGATCGATACTGATGCCAAAAATGCAATCAGTAAAATTTTTGTCTGCCTGTCTGTCTGTCTGTCTGTCTGTATGTTATTTATAGAAAAAAAAACTACTCGACGGATTTTAACGAAACTTGGTACAATTATTCTACATACTCCTGAGCAGGTAATAGTATACTTTTCATCACGCTACCATTAATAGGAGCAGAGCAGTGAAAGGAAATGTTGGGAAAACGGGAGAAGTTACTTGGTTTTTTTAGCTTCCGTCGCGTGTGCAGCCTTAATGGTTAAAGCTACATAGAAATCATGTATAACGGAAATATTCCACATAAAATTATATAAAAAATATCCCCAGACAGCATATGTCTATCTTTTATAGTTGACTCACAATAACACGTGTAACTCCCGATAGCTTAGCAGTTCGGAGATTTGTTATTATTATATTTGTTTACTCTTACGTTTATAATATTCTCACTCAACCCCAATTTTGAAACTTCACGCGGGCGAAGCCGCTGGCAGAAGCTAGTTATACATATAAACATCCATGACTCGGAAACAAATGTCCGTGCTCATCACACAAACATTTGCTCCTACCGGGATTCGAACCCAGGACCCTAAGAACGTAAGGCAGCGTCACTACCACTACGCTAATCGGGTCGTCAAAAAATGCAGTATCCCCGAGTGAAATAAGCATAGGCTATATTATTTAAAACGGTTTCGTGGGATAATTTTCGAACATAACGCTAACGGAGCCGCGGACAAAAGCAAATTTGTAGATAGAATGAAAATGAATCGCCAAATATCAAAGTGGGTATCTTGGGGTCCTGTAACATAACCCAATGCAGCTAAAATAGAATTCAAAGAGCTCTTAAAATTAAATATTGGTTTTCTTGAATTAGTCTGTAATGAACGATCTTTGAAAAAGTTGGGGTTAGGAGACGACGCTAAGCGGAACCCGTCGACCCGTAGGACAAGGTCGGCTTAAAGTATTGTCTGAGGAACGGGCATATTTCACTCCTGATATATTACGTGAAATTATTAATTTCTGATTCTTTTATTCGCATTACCAATAATGGCTATCATTGTATTTACCGACGAAATAAAATTTAAATACTACTAATGAGATTTATTTACAATTAACGAGAGAGCAAGTCTCCCTTGGTCAAGTGTAAGTCAACTGAACAAGGGTAACCTAAATCAGTAGTCAGTGTTAAATTCGTAGGTAATAATCACAGTCTTTTTCGGTTTTATTGCGTGGAAATAACGAAAAAAAAGCATATAAACTTTTCAATAAATTCGACATTCTACTGTTGTAATTTTAATGACTGCTACCTTGGTCGAGTGGTCGTAAGCGCTAATACTGAGCATGAAATGTTGGGTTCGTTTCCGGGTCGAGTAAATTGTTAATGGGTTTTCCGACCAAAATTTCTCGAAGGCTATGTGCCATGTTAATGGGCGAATTGCCTATTACATGGGATTTAAAACATAACTAGCGAAATTTAGTTATAGGTACTATTAGGTACCTACCTAAAATCTTTTTTTTTTTCGGATGGTAAGTTATCAAATGACTCCATATTCCTTCCTCGCCCTTTATGTTCCGAGGTCACGGTATCTCTTTCGAACAGTCCCGCAGCCATTAGGTACACTCTTGCCTTCGGGGATTACAGGCATAATCACTGTTTTAGGCTTTCACGGTTTAAAACTAAACTTATATTGTCACTTACGGGATATCTTCCGTGATTATTTATTATGTTAATTTAATTTCCATCCACCCGCATACTCCAGTCTACCCGCGATCTTAGCGCTTGCAACAGCGTCGAAATATCGGGAGCTCAACATAATAAATAATCCCGTAAGTGACAATATAAATTTACAGGCATAATGTTATGTCATCATCATCATCTGCTTAGCCTTTTCCCAACTATGTTGGGGTTGGCTTCCAGTCTAACCAGATGCAGCTGAATACTATTTTACATGGAGCGACTGCCTATCTAACCTCCATAACCCAGTAAGCACTGGATAATATGATACCCCTCGGTAAGACTGGTTACCGGACTTCATGAGTCACTGACTGCCTGTAAAAATAACAGCCGGGACCAACTGCTTAATGTGCTTTCTGAGGCACCGAGGAAACTCGGAGCGAATTGGGTGGTCACCCATCCACAGACCAACCTGGGCAAGCACGGCTTAACGTAAAGATCGAATCGAGCTGTTGTTTTTATTTAGTGTGATATTATGTAGGTATTGTTTTTTCTGTCTAGTCTCCACGACACAAGCTTTGCTTAGTGTGGCACTAGGTGGCGCTGTGTGTTAATGTCCAGCGATATTTATTATTTATTATTCGTTTTACTGCACGGAGATAACGCTCTTTCTGACCGTCTAAAGTCAGTTCCGTGTCAATAAACCCCTGCTTGTTATAGAACTTTATTCCAAAACGTACCTCGGACCGTAGCAATTAACAATCAGGATAGCTTTATAACAAGAAAAAAAAACTTCTCAGTTTTATAACAAGCTCAGTTATATAAGATTTAATCATTATTTTTAGAAAAGTTTGTTCACGTAACAAGATTTATCATTAGTACAGCCAGAATCAAAACTCAATTAGCGTTAAAGTTCCCGCTTTTCGATGTGTGACCGAAGTTCGTTAAGGGGCCGGCGGAGCATGCGTTTTTCATACAAACGTAACCAATATAATAATAATTAATAATATGTGACGTAATTCAAAATATGTGTTTAGGAACCTATATATTCTGTTATCCAATCGAAATAAATACACACTACTATAAGAATATTAAGAATATAAGATAGATTTACAAATTATTTTGGTATTACGTTTGTATGAACTTCGTATGCTCCGCAGGCCTCTTAAGGCCCTAGTCCAGTAAAATTGACAGGTCGAATATACAACGTGTAACACGCGCCTTAATGCGCAAAACCGGAAAATAATTTGATCCGAATCACGGGCAGAATCAATTAACCGCTTTTTAATATAAGTCACGTTTTTCATAAAAATCATCATTAAAAATGTTGCCCTGTCTATTTATTGTTAGGTCAAGCCATCATGTGCGCAAACCCGCTAAATATAAAATTGCCAATAAAACTAAAACAGCACATTCAAACCTTTTTTTTTTAAATATTTTTTTTTCTCTCAGAATTAAGTCAATTGAATTAAAAATCAAAGAAAGAAAGGTTTTGCACATTTCACGTTACACGTTGTATATGTCACCGTAAAATTGTCAAAAACGTTACATTGTAATATCTCTAGCGATATTGTAAAGTCTCGAATTATTGTCAAATGAATATACTGCCTACAACAAAACGCATTATTTTTCGTGAAATGCATGCGATGGTAGTCAACTTACGCGGTGTGGAGGGAAGGAGGGGTCCCCCTTGCCCAGTGGCACAACTCTCATGAAAAGATAATACACCATTCCTGAGAAATACCGATTAATATAACATAACCTTAAAACACTTTATATTCCCCCTAAAAAGCGTAGTCGACGGAGCACCGCTTCGCGGGGCCCCTATTTCCGAGTGCAGGGTTTAAAGGAACCTAACTAACCTAACGGGGGGGTGCCCCAAGTCCCGATTATGGGGGCAGAGATACTTCCGTATGTTCAGTTGACAATAATTCGAGACATTACAATATCGCGAGAAAAAACACGTTATATTGTAATATAACGTGTTTGACAATTTTGCGGTGACATATATGTTATGGACCAAGTGATGAATTGGACATTATACATAATGCCCGGTCACTATGAAAAATGGCCAATATAAGAGTGCAATTTGATAAGAATTATTCAAATAATCAAATTGACCGGGCATTATACATATTGTCCATCACCTTTTGGGCAGAATAATACAAACATATGTAATTACTATTTTATTATTGTTATTCTCATTAAACTTAAAATAAACGAAATATTGAACCATTTAAATAATCAGACTCATTATTTGGATTAATCATTAAGGACTTCTACTTTAAGAAGTCATATTAAAAATATAACATAAAACATTAAAAAAATCAAAAAAATTACAACAGTATTCTATTGTTTCATAGAAATGACTTATTATTATCCTACTATATATATATATCCTACTTATCCTACTAATCCTACTCATCATGATCATCTGCCGAGCCTTTTCCCAACTATGTTGGGGTCGGCTTCCAGTCTAACCGGATGCAGCTGAATACCAGTATTTTACATGGAGCGACTGCCTCTCTAACCTCAACAATCCAGTTAATACTGGGAAAACGATACGACTTGGTAAGACTGGTGTCAGACTTTTGGGGCCACTGACTACCTGTAGTCAAAGATGGACAAAGGACAGTCGGGACCAACGGCTTAACGTACTTTCCGAGGCACGGACAAAACTCTGTATGTCTGTGTATGTATGGTCACCCATCCACAGACCAACCTAGGCGAGCACGGGTTAAAACCTAAAGATCGACCCGAGCGGCTGATATTATTTAGTCACGAGCCTTTGCCTTTGCCTTTTTGGCTTGGCGACATCTACATTTATCAGACTTCCAACCATTTTTACAACCACATCTACTATAACCTTTCCCTCCACATTTAGAGGACATTCTGCAACACTTTCTCAGCGAAATCTCTGTCTCTGGAACATCTTCAGGCAAAATAAATCTTAATTTCGTAATTCAGTGCTAACACACTCGCGCTGGCACTGAGTTACGAAACTGAAACCCATCCGCGTCCGTCCATATTCGCTTACAATGCAAAACTAAACAAAAACAATAGCGCTTGAAGTCCGCCGCACGAGCCGCGCGCTGGATGGCGGTCTCTGATTGGTCAAAGCGTGCCACGCCATGCGTGCCTCCCTCCCCGCCCTCATACCGCGTCAAATTTAGCTTTATTATCAAGTTGCCCAATTATCATGTAGCAATATAATAATGACCGTGCAATGTGATAAATAATGTAGTTAAGATAGTATTAATCACTTAGCCCGATAGAGATAGCCATTATTCATAATGCTCGAACATTATGTATAATGCCCGCATTAATCACCTGGTCCATAACATATACACGGTTTGTAATGATTGGTTGACTAAAATTATTAATTTCAGCATTTTTTTCGGTGGTTATAATACAGCTTACAGTCGATTCGAATTTTTCCATTGTATTTTAACTAATAAATCACCGCCAGTTGTCGATAGAGCGAGCAAGCCGGGCGAGGCATCATTTCATACTTTGGTTCATATCGCGAACTATGTATGTAAGTGCCGAAACGAAGGTGAAAAAGCGGCTAGTTTCACCCTAGCTGGCGGTGAGGCCTGCGCTTTAGTCTTCATTAGGGCCTATTTCCTATTTATTAACAAGAATCATCTTCATCTTCCTGCCCTTGTCTAATTTTATTTAGGGCGTCGCAACAGGTTTATTTTCTTCTTGAATCGAAACGACCCGAATGGCGTAGTGGTAGTGAGGCTGCCTTACATTCTTAGGGTCCTTTTTTTTTTTTTTTTTTTTTTTTTAGGATGGGAAATCATCAAATGACTTCTCCCACTCTGGGCGGAGCGGGAGGGAGTGTCAGACTTTTACTGACTAAAACCCATCCATGTTCCTTCCTCGCCCTTTATATTCCGGGGAAGCGGTATCTCTTTCGAACAGGCCCGCAACCCCGGCAGGATTCTTAGGGTCTTGGGTTCGAATCCCGGTAGGATTACACAAACATTTGCATGTTTGTGTAATGAGCATGGACATTTGTTTCCGAGTCATGGATGTTTATATGTATAATAATTATGTATTTACAAACAAAAAAGGTATTTATGTAGTATATCAACTATCTGATGTCCACGACACAAGCCTTGCTTAGTGTGGCACTGGATGGCGCTGTGTGTTAATGTCCAGCGATATTATTATTCTATTCTCACTCACTCGCGCTATCATTTACAAATTTTTCCATCATACCATTTCCCACATAATCCATCCATATTTTCTTTGGTCTTCCTCTTCCTTTATCGAGTAGGAGAGGAAGACCAGACTTAATAACAAGAATAAAATAAAATATTTAGTGTGATACGGTGACAGTTGTCGGGACGAACGACAGCTGCCGTGAGCTAATCGGGTTTGGTAAGCGCGGATATTTAATAACGAATACCGGTTCCACTATTTATTTTGTTGAACATTTTGGATATTTTTCAGCAGTTTATTTTGTGTGTTTATTATAAACTTTATACGGTTTTTTTTTTAAGTTTGTTGTTACTTTCTTCTATAGATAATAATGTTGAAAGTTAACATCAAACGTTTTTAAATTCAATCTAATTGGCTATTAAACTCTATATATCTATAACAACGTTGAGTTTGTAACTCCAAGTAATTTATGATATCAAGAATTAGTAACCTTCTTGAGAGATATATATGTACATTCCCAGTATCAAAAATTCAAAAGCAAGTTTTATATGCTTTATATCATTATCATTTGTTAGCCTTATCTTAATTCTTATTCTTATTCTTTATTGCACACAAAAAAAACAACAAATATACACAATACTTGCAATAATATAGCTTATGTACAAAGGCGAGCTTAACCCAACCCCCTCCCCCCTCTCAACTCCCTCTCCCCCCCCTCTTAACTAATATTTTAATGAGGAAAGATTTGATTTTTAGTTGAACTCCTCGACCGGTTTTACCGTTAGCAAGCTACACTTTACCGAGTAATAATAGTAGCTAATAGGATAAATAAATTAGGTATATTGATACTCGTATCGTGCAAATTAATAGAGTTTTTACAATTTTCACGACCGAAGGCGCGGCTAAATGCTAGTCATTTATAAAAGGTAAACATAACATAAAATCACGCTCGAAATCTCCAAAGGGTTAGGTAGGGGCGTATCTAATAACTAGCTGACCCGCGCAACTTCGTCTGCGTCACATAAGAAAACGAAAGGAAAAAAAAACCCCGTTTTTGCAACATTTTTCATTTCTGCTCCGCTCCTAACAATTGTAGCGTGATGTTATATAATTTAAAGCCTTCCTCGATAAATGGACTATCACAAAAATAATTTTTCAATTCGAACCCTCGAGTTCAACCAAACAAACAAACAAACTCTTCTGCTTTATAATATTAGTACAGATACATCTAGGTACATTTCGCAGGCAAAAGGCAAAAGGCTTAAAGTCACCCAAAGGGCAATGGAGAGGGCTATGCTCGGAGTTTCCTTGCGTGATCGAATCAGAAATGAAGACATCCGCAAGAGAACCAAGGTCACCGACGTAGCCCGAAGAATTGCTAAACTTAAGTGGCAGTGGGCAGGGCATATTGCTCGCAGAACGGATGGCCGATGGGGCCGAAAAGTTCTGGAGTGGCGACCCTTAACGGAAAACGATGCGTTGGAAGACCTCCCACTAGGAGGACCGATGACCTGGTGAAGGTTGCGGGAATCCGGTGGATGCGAGTAGCAAGGGACCGGTCAATTTGGCGACACTTGGGGGAGGCCTATGTCTACCAGTGGACGTCTTTCGGCTGAGATGATGATAATGATGATGACATTTCGCCGGTTATATTTGAGTCGCATGTGATAGGGGGACAAGCCTATTGTAAAGTGGGGCCTATTGGTGGTTGTTTTACGGTTATAGTATGACTGTAAATATTTGTATTTGTTAATTTGTCTTTGTGGAGATAATATTTATCCGAATATTTTGCACAGATATTTTCTGTAGTATTCTGTTCTTCGTTATTTAAATGTTGCAATTTTAATTGAAAAATATGTGTTTTTTACCCTGTCTGCGTCATTTTGCGTTTTTTCATAGAGACACATGTAAAATTCACTAAGTTTTCTAATTTTAGGTTCTATTTCTGTTACCGATATATCTTCGTCATTAACGTTATACTTTAATAGGTATTACTCCATGTTTAGGAGTACCTATTGAACTTGATAAAAACACACCATGTGGTAGTTCTTTTGAAGATACACAATATCTTCATTAAAGTTCGTTTTTATGAACTGTATAGACTCTCTTCTAGCTGGTGCATCTAAAATGTCATTGTATTTACTTAGTTTTGGCAAACAAATAGTTGTTCTTTCTGTTGATAAACTTAATACACTTTTAGTAAAATGTAACTGAGCCTTATGTTTATTTAAAAAGTAATGAAATACATAGAACTTCTGACTAATTTTTTCACCATTTAATTTAAATTGTAAATATAAGTATCCTATTGCTTGAACTCTGCCACCTAAACCGTTTATGGCTACATGTTTGTTAGCGCTTAGCTCAATTCGCTTTTGATCCTATTTAGCTATTTTTATTTTATAAATGATATATTATTTCAACAGAATTGATTATCGTCAAAGCCCTACACATACCCATACCTACGTGTGATACATATCTGTAAGATAATTTACGGTATTATTTGGAGTCCGTGCGTTTTAAATCTTTACGTTTTCACGTAAAGACCAGTCCAATAAAACTATCCTCTCTGACTGACTAAAATTTTGCAGTTGCAATAATACTTCTACAAAGCGCTGCCAATAAGAAAATTCCAAAATATTAACAACAGAAAACCACTGTTCCGATATTTATTATTAACAAAAAGTATACTGAGATCAAAGGCGCCTAGAGAGTTAAGTGGAGCTTCAATTAGTGCTGGAGATCAAATTAAAACCGCATTTGGCACAGATACTGCAAGATACATTCGTAGAGTAGTTAGAGCGGTCAGTTTGTCATCTATTTAGTGGTCACGTTACACTGTTCCTATGTTAAGACTAAGATAAATCATCAAATAACTTTTCCCACTCTGGGTGGAGCGGGAAGGAGTGTCAGACTTTTACTGACTAAAACCCATCCATGTTCCTTCTTCGCCCTTTATGTTCCGGGGCCACGGTATCTCTTTCGAACAGTCCCGCAGCCCCCTAAAGGTCATAAAAGGGGTCAGTCTTGACATGACCCCTTTTATAGCTGTTTTTTTAAATCTAACTTCAGCACGTGAAAGAGACTGAGCTAGAATAACTGTATAGCTTTATCCCTTTCTTACGTCTACATACATAGAGATCAGGTTTTTGTCAAGATGCACGTAAGAGTTCGTGGTTTTTATTATTTGATTGTTGCATGGTTGCCGTGGGTTTTCTATCTAAGTACGAAGAGTATTTAGATGGAAAAGCCACATCAGCCCCTATTCAGAATGATTGAACAAATATTTTATCAGACATTTGTGCCAGTACATATGTCAGCGGCACATTGTAAAACCCGTTAGATTGTAATATAACTAGCGAGATTGTAAACTCTAGAAAGATTGTCAAACGAACATACTGCTTACAAAATGTTTCATTATTTGTCGGTTGATTATAATCTGTACAAGTGAAACCGTTCTATGTTGTTATATGAAATGTATGCGACGGAAGTCAACCCGCGCGGTGTGGAGTGGGGGAGGACAGTACCACTCTCATGAAAAGATAATGCATCATTCCTGAGCAAAACCGATTAATATAACCTAACCGCAAAACACTTTATATTCCCCTTACAAGCGAAGTCGGAGGAGTCCCGCTACGCGGGGCTCGTATTTCTGACCGCAGGGTTTAAAGGAACCTAACTAAGCTAACGTCGGGATGCCCCAAGTCCCGATTTTGGGGGCAGAGATACTTCCGTCGCATGCATTTCACAATGTTACGGTTTCACTTCGATAGATTATAATCTACCGAAAAAGAATGGGTTATATTGTAAGCTAGCGTACGTTTGACAATCTTTTGAGAGTTTACAATCTCGCTAGACAGATTACAACCTAACGGGTTTTACAAGTTTACGGTGACACATACATTAGTCTGGATTTGTCTCTGTCGATGACTTTGGAGAAAGAAATACTCCCTTCAAAGAGAACGGATGTAATGCCGTATTAATCACCAACTCGTCGCGCGACTCTTGTCCATAAAAGATTAATACATTTTATGTTACAAAGACACTCGCTTACAAACCACGGATACTCACTCAATCGAAAATAGGCTCATCTAATGGAATGTGAGAAGAGGCTAAAGCTCAGACTGGAACTACAAGTCACTCGGGATTCGTGGCTCAAACGTGGTTATGGGATTTACATGGGAACACGCAGAACAATGTTTTATTGCCCAACTGTATTATAGTTGGTATTTCCCAAAGGCCTTCTGAAAATGTATTTGGAATTGCATGTTCCGTCAAATGTACTTGTGTACGTGTCTTGCGAAGGCAGTGTTAGGCTCAGATATATTTACTGACATAAACTAAGGCACTTGTGTCTTGAGAACTAATACCACTGATGTTGGAACTTAATTGAAATACGTCTGCATAGTTCTCTGTTCGTTAACTTTGAAGTGTCGTATCTTAGAAATGTTTCGGATTCTTCAAACGGGACTTGGCATAACACAATGATGAATTTGTTGTTCAAACGACGCAGGCATCAACTACGACGAACATTGTTTAAACAAAGATTTAATAACGGACCAGTTAAGTAATGTTATTCGTACTTGAATAATTAGGTAGCGTAACTTAAAGTGGAATAAACTCGTAGAATTTTTAGGCTTCAAAGTTATTACAAACTAGCACTTCGACCGCGACTTCGTCCGTGAAAATTGTTATAACTCGACTAAATTGCATGATATCAATGTAATTATGTTAAGTACTCGGTAAAAATGTAGCTTTCTAATGGTGAAAGATTTTTTTAAATCGGTTGAGTAGTTCTTGAGTTAAATCGTAACAAATAAATAAACAAAAAAAACTAATATTTTCTCTTTATAAATTAGTATACAGATATAAGTGTAGATATAGACAACAAACATATTAACTTGTTCATACATGTAACCACGTTATGTTCACACCAAGTAATTCATTGTTTTCCTAATACTACTTAGATACGAGCATAACCATACGTTTGCGTAAGATTCAAAAACTATTTTTTCGCAAAGTATTGATTGATAAATTAATGATGTTTATTTTGCAAATAGGTTCCTATAATAGTACATTATGGTACAAGTGTGTAATGTTGGTCATTACCGCTGAGGCGCTATTGATCTTAAGAAAGCCGAGGACGGTAATCATCAACACACACGTGTATCATACGACGTTTTTCAACACACTTGAGAATAAAATAATACTAAAATAGATATTTGTCCTTGGAGTTTTCAGGTAGAACTTAACTTAAACTTAACGTTATGGAATGTTTATTCCATAACGTTAAGGGCTGCACATCTTATATCGGGCGGTGTACAAAATAAATCATTTTCTTCATAGCTAGTACTTGTGGACATTTGAATTAATAAATAACTTTAATTTCAACATTGAAAACGAGTTGTGAATTTTTTTTCGCAATGGCGGGAATAATTTATCAGTTTTCCTATGCGCGCGCATCTAACAATGGCGATCGGCCATAGACTAAAAGAATGAGGTTTCTTTTTTTTTGGTTTTTCGCGGATAGCGTTTTAGTCACGTACGAAATGGGGAATTCAAAGTTTTATTTAATACAGAGAAAACAAAAGTTACATTTGAGTGAAAGTTGTATTTATTAAAAACTTATAAGTTAAATTATCTATGTAGATACGAAGTTGCATGAAAAGAGCAAGCAATATCTAGGTACATTAATTTATTTGTATTATTGAACACGATCTTTTTTGTATCGAAACTTTTTTAAGAACAAAGCAATTCAACCAATCAAATAAAAAAAAACCCTATAACTCACTTGTGAATAATAGTAATGAAAAAGTCACAGTTTGATTATAGGTGTCATTATGTGCCTAATTGCGGTGAAATTAGAGCCACTTTATGAGCAAGTGTGTTGAAAATACTTTTATCTACCCAAATATCATAAACGCTCTCTAATGCGTTCAAAAACCATAGGCAATGACCAGCATTACCAACCTGCAGAAATAAACAGTACTGTAATGAACTCATAACGCAACTGTAAACAGTTGCGTTATGAGTTTTAAATTTGGAACAGGTGTCAAATTCAAGTGAGTGTGCTATTCTAGTACCACCTACATTAAATCAGATATCGAAAAAAAAAAAAAAAATTCAGTATGACTCTAATTATAAATCGCACGACATTTTGATCTCGAGTGACACAAGAATAGTGACTTTGTTCGTTTGCCTATGATTTAAAAAAATACAGATATCCGAAATGCCGCCATGTCGAGCTGTCATTTGTTCGTTAGCTTTTTATTTCCAGTTACGAGTAGACAAATTTTCTGATAACTTCTTTATTTCTGTCGAAAATGAGTGATAGTGACTCAGAAATTGACATGAATACTCCACCAGATATTGTAAATGCAGCGACGAATGCAACTAATAACCTGTTGGCACAAAAAATAAGGGCCAAGTAACAATGCAGGTCATTTCCCTATGGTTCCTGAACCCATCATAGAGCCCTTATGATATTTGGGTAGATAAAGTAGTGTATGCAACTATACATAATTAGGCATTACAACACTCGTGTGATGCTATTAAGAAACTCGCCTTCGGCTCGTTTCTTAAACCCACACTCGTGTTGTAATGCCCTTCATTATGCACAATTGCATAAACTACTATTATCTACCCAAATATCATAAACCCTCTCTAATGCGTTCAAAAACCATAGGCCAACATGACCAGTATGACCAGCATTACCAACCTGCAGAAATAAACGGAACTGTAATGAACTCATAACGCAACTGAAAACAGTTGCGTTATGAGTTTTAAATTTGGAACAGGTGTCAAATTCAAGTGAGTGTGCTATTCTAGTACCACCTACATTAAATCAGATATCGATAAAAAAAAAAAAAAACCCAATTCAGTATGATTTTAATTATAAATCGCACGACATTTTGATCTCGAGTGACACAAGAATAGTGACTTTGTTCGTTTGCCTATGATTTAAAAAAAAAATGACAGATATCCGAAACGCCGCCATTTCGAGCTGTCATTTGTTCGTTAGCTTTTTATTTCCAGTAATCCAGTTACGAGTAGACAAATTTTCTGATAAGTTCTTTATTTCTGTCGAAAATGAGTGATAGTGACTCAGAAATTGACATGAATACTCCGCCAGATATCGTAAATGCAGCGACGAATGCAACTAATAACCTGTTGGCACAAAAATCAAGGGCCAAGTAACAATGCAGGTCATTTCCCTATGGTTCCTGAACCCATCATAGAGCCCTTATGATATTTGGGTAGATAAAGTAGTGTATGCAACTATACATAATTAGGCATTACAACACTCGTGTGATGCTATTAAGAAACTCGCCTTCGGCTCGTTTCTTAAACCCACACTCGTGTTGTAATGCCCTTCATTATGCACAGTTGCATAAACTACTATTAAGAACTTTTTCTCATAGAAGCGTTTCTAAAATGCCTATTTTATTTAATTTCTTGTATCATTAATCGGATGGATGGATTTAATCAATGTTTTCTTACTGCTGGGCAAAGGTTTTCTACATAACTTTCCACTCTTTCGACTGTATTTTCAAAGCCAATGCCACATAAACTAAAAGGCGTTTATGGGAGACACTAGAATGAAATAGGAAGGTATATTCTCTAAGCTCAAGGGAAAATTGCTTTTCAACTTCACGCAAGTGTAAGGCATTTATGCTCACGACTGTAAACTCCCAGGCTGTCGAGGTCCAAACAAGTAATACGGTTTATATTGTTATATATTTCCAAATAGGTCTTGTAGCGTAGTTATGCAGTAGAATTGATCAGCTGGTCTCGATTCTATGGCTCAGTGAGAAGACCGCGTGACCCCAAAACCGAATAAAAACCTTTTGTTGTTTGTTTTCCATTTTAAATTTACCTGCAGCTTAACTGGCGAGGATTTTGCGTTTGTTCTGCAAAACCGATGGCATAAAAACTGTTTACATACGAATAACCAACAATAAAAGTTAATTTAACAACTTGCTGTAATTCTAGTATGATATAGGAACACACGCATTGAAGATAGGGACCTAATTCTGTTTGAGTAAATAAACTTATAAGTATATTTACTGTTCAAAATATTAGTCTGAGTGCTTTCGGAGATAAGCTTGAATGGTGAATTCTCACATCACTATACATGGTTCTGTGCTCTTGTTACATAATATGATTATTATATAATTTTGTCGAACATTTGCAATTGAAATTTTCAACTGCAATGTTAGGTTTGACTTGTTACCACAAAAAAAAAATGTTTAAAAACATATTTATTGTAAGGAACACTGTCTACTCGAATTGAACTCGCACTTGTCCGGTTTTTCCAAGCGCCCGAGAAAGGGTCACAAAAACCCTAACAACCTTCAATATAAGGAAATGCTCTTAAAACAGTTTTAACCGGTCAAATGAAGGCTTGACTGATTTTTGCAATCAAAATTTATTTCCACCGATTAACAGTTGTGACAAATATAGGTACATTCTGAGGTCACCGCGGTGTGAGCTTGCGCCGTAATGGTATTGATTCAGTTTATTTGTGGACTACTGCACTCCGCCATCCGCCATGCCTCCACCATCCAGCCAATTGGCTAAATAAAGATTATGTCTAGCCGCTTTGAAACGCTACAGTATTCCACGAAAACTTTGCTAAATTATTTAATGGCAAACTGAATATTTCTGAGAATTCCGTTCTTTGTTCAGCTGAATACGAGTCTGAGAGGCATGGCAGTTGCTAGTTTAGGAACAGTCATAACAAAGGCGCCGCTGTTGATTGTAAATTGTAATTCTATTTTATTTTCGTATGCTATAAGTATGAATAAGTGATAAAGACGAATCTCTTTGTATATGATAGCAATTTGTACCTGTTGTTTTATTAGGCCGTAGTTATCTTGACGGGAATAATTTGTCTCAGGCGATGATCCTTCCATTCAAAGGAGAGTGCGAATCATTCTTCGTAATAACACCTTCGCTCGGTTGGTGTTAAGATTTACGATTTTATTCAATCCAACGTCCCGGTAAATTACGGGGAGCCGAGATCCATTAAGTGCTTAAGTGCCTCCCGAGCACGAAATTGGGGATGATAATGGAAATGAGTTCCTTACTATGTTAATATGGGACTTTACACCGAGCGGACCAATTCACGCGTTGTTCTAGCAATATGTACGGTATTGCGGTACAACCGTTCATGTTATGAATAGCCCTTGATTATGCTGACTCATTACTTGGTGGTAAATGTTACTTAGGACTGAGTAAATAGATTAGTCACGGTCTTGTTATTGTAGGTTAAAAATAAGTGAACGAAAATCCATAATTAAGTCTGTACTTCTTTATGGAAATTGATGTTAATTATACCTTTTTCATGGAAATAGTAAAAGGAACTTAGGGTAATTTACCCAAGTATTTAACACTTTCTCTACTAAGTATGAAATAAAATAGTATCTACACATGGCAAAATAATTTAGGTGTGAATGTATAAAATCCGAAAATCGACTCCGAACGACGCGAAGATAATGTAACCCCTATGTCCAAGCAGTTTGTTTCTTTTACTCGTAGTTTATTTATTAAGTTTTTAACCTACTTTTAATAAAAAGGAGACATTTATGTATTCAACGTGTATCATTTTGCGCGTTTGTCCAAGTTGGCGTCAGTTTAAGACGCGGCAAATTTCTGCAAGGAGGTGGCGCTCCCATTTATCATTCATAACTTCCTTAACCGCTTCTCCGATCGCTCTATAAAGCTTCACGTTACTATACATTCTAGTTATGTTATTATAATTTATTAGTTTCGGCTCACTAACCCGATAGAAATGGAAATAGGCGCTCTCATTCGCAACTTTGGCACAATAAAGAAGTTCCAATTCCTTCACACTGGGGCTACAAATGGGATAAGTTTAAGAAAGCAATCGGCCTTATATGGTCGTTATGGACCACTACGAAGGCGCGGGCGTGAAAACCATTGGAAAGTTTCCCTTATCGCTTCATTTGATATAATTCTTCTACAATAGCTATTTCCGTTTTGGAAACTAGCACTCGATGAACTTTTTAAAATAATTAAGTGCAAAATAAATGTTAAGGGTGAGCCGAGTCAGGGTGAGTTTGGCCCGAGGTGGCAGAAACAAAATTAATTACGAAATAGTCGAGAAAACTTTTGGGTTGGCGTCGCGTCGTCGGAATAATTGTTGCTAATTGAGTTCCATCCACCTGGGAAAATGGGGATGGTAGGGGATGAGTTACATTGGTGACTATGAGAACGCCCGTCCCGTCCCCACCCGCCGCGGTGGCGCTGCAGCTAACGAGTCGCCTTCTAATTACACACATATGTTTGCTGGCTGATATACTGTCACTTTTCGTGGGGGCGAGGAAGGTCCTTTCACAGTTACCTTATATCTAAATGCCGCAATCCAACAGTACCCTTAGCTCAATGTAAATAAGGATCATTTTCATTTTGACAGACTTATCAGTGACAGTGACCGACCAGCATCCTTAATTCCTATTGAAATAACGATCAATGTGATTATGACTGAGATACAAAGCTAGAGGTAAAATCATTGTGAAGTGACTGTAGTTGCCCGTTCCAAAGCGTAGATCTCTATCGAGAAAAATGGGAAAGCAACTGCATAGGCACTATTTTAAATTCAAGTCAGTTTAAAGTCTTGGGTATATTATTATTTCTTCGAAATGTGAAATCAATGTAGAAAAAAAACAATAAAAAATAAAGATTACCATAACATACAGTTTTTTTTTTTTTTTCTTTTTTTTTTTTTTTCGAGATGACCAGCTTCAACTGACAGCAGCCGTTCACCAACATGACGTTTGTATCGGCAACTGACTGATAAAGGACACGTTACAGGCAAAAGCTCCAATGAGGGAGCGCCTTTATGTGGCGAGCCCTCTACGCCGTAGACTGCCCAGTCTACGACATTTTCTCGTAGCACGTCGTAGCGGTTGGGTGTCAGTTATTGCTATGAATTTGTCGTGTTGTAGTCGGTAGATCGTATTAGTCGCCTTATCTCCGACTGGGGGTATCTCGTTAGAGGCGGTCGCGTCAATAGTATTAGGATTACGGTGCTGTTCGTCGCTTGATTGGTAATAAGTCAATCGTTCGCCGATGATTGCCTTTGAAGATAAGGCATGTGGAGTTACGGCTTTTCATGAAAACAAAGCTGGCACATCACGCTCTAAGTTTGTTCTGATATTGTTGAATTTGGAGATATAAAAATACGAGATCATTGATACATTCGACCCGTAGTGTATGGGACTTACACATAACAGGCGAAATATGGTTGTAGATACTAATGGGTACACCTCTGCCTAACACTTCGTGGATAACAGGCGTGATGTTTATTTATTATTTATTTATTGTTTTTTTTTCATTGTTTATGTTTTTTTTTGACTGAATTGACTGAATTGAATGAGGAAAATGTCGTGAAAAAAGTTTTGAGTATGAATGTAGATGGGTATTTGAGTAGAGGAAGACCAAAGAAACGATGGATGGACTGTTAAGAAGGATATGGTAAGAAAAGAAGTGTCTGATGAGATGACGAAAAATAGAGGAGTATGGAAGAAGAAGACATGCTGAGTCGACCCCAAATAAATTGGGATAAGGGCAAGAGAACGATGTTTTTTTTTTGACTGGTAGAGAATGCCTATGGCATTAAGTCCGCCTCTGTACTATGTGCTTAACGGGTTAAAATGATTGAATGGATAAAGTTCTTGAATGTTGTCAGTTTATAATAATATTGTAACTACCTACCTCATACAGGAAGTGACGTGACCATACATACATCACAAAGATTCAGCGTGTCATCTACTTATTGAGATAGAGGGCCGCTATACAGGGTGTATTCTTGAACGACTTATTTCATCAATTATAAGTTTTGCGTTAACTGGAGATAAGCGTAAAAATTATAGTATTTTGAAATTTAGCTTTCTATCGAAAAATAGTTTGAATATGAATAAAAATATTTTAAGTGGATACATTTAGTCCGCAAAGGAGATACTTTTTTGTTGTTAGATTAGGCCACCCTCATAAACTGTAGCATTTATCTAATAATAAAACATATATTGATTTCATCCTTATGACCTCTAGATTACAGTGGTTAAATTAGCAAAGCCTTGTCTAACCGGAGAAAGGCAGATTTACAAAGTTCCGTGCCACGTTGATTGTTGAAACCATCAACGCGATTTTAGCGTAAACCTTTAAAAATTGCATTAAAAATGTTCACAGGTTAATAATAGTTATTTTTTATTCTATCCTATTTCTATTATAATTAAAGCAGACTATAAGATTACCCCTAGGTAGGTATCGTACTTTTTTTGTAAACGGAATTACGCCCCTATTCACGTATGTATTTTCTGTCACATGACTATGACCACGACAGGAATGGTTTGACTCGCAAAAAATATCATAACATAACCGACATATTATGATTTTAAGATTCCAGCATCGTTTCCATGTAATATTTCGTTTAATACTTTATCTTTTACTACTTTCTTTTGGTGTAATCACTATCACTATCACTACATATTATAAAACAAAGTCTCGCGCCGCGTCTGTATGTCCCTATGTATGCTTAGATCTTGAAAGCTACGCAACGGATTTTGATGCGGGTGTTTTAATAGATAGAGTGATTCAAGAGGAAGGTTTTTGAATATAATGTTTTGCGGGCGAAGCCACGGGCATCGGCTAGTATGCAACGACTGTGTGGGCCTAAAAAATATCTCCTTTGCCTGTATGTTAAACTAGAGTTTTTTTATGGAAAAGAACGTCCGCATACTAGGGCAGGATGGGATAAGTGACATTTACACAATCATTTTCTGTTACCAATATGTATCTAAATCTATCTGTTTATCTATACTCTATGTATACTTATATATAAACCTAAAGAGTTTATTTGTTTTATCGCACTAATTAATATATCTGCAACTGCCTGTTGATTTGATAAAAACAATTTGGATTTGGTTCCCTTATTCTTGAGGAAAGTTACAGGGTACCTTAACATTACGTTACGATCCTTAGAAGCTGAGCGACGGCGGCGGGTGACACCGCAGGACACAGCTAGTATTAAAATAAAATAAAACAACCTGTATGTGTCGGTATGTACCTCGGTACTCTGACAGAGAGGCGAGGTAACTCGGTGGGGCGACGAGACCTAATTAGCATCAACTTAATGAATATGTAATGCTTGTTAGATAATTGAATTATACTCGCCCTGAAAGTAATTTTGAAGGCTGCTTCCATTTTCAGCTTTAAAATTCTTGTAACACATCATTTTTCAATGAAATCAAAATCAAAGCATTTATTTCAAGTAGGCCAATTACAGGCACTTTTGAATTGTCGAATCAAAGGTGAAAATGTAATGTAGCTACAGTCCCAGGCACAAGACATAAAAACTGTAAAAGTAGTTGCCCATTCCCTAGCGATGATGTGCCGGTTAATACATTTGAAGTACCCACATACATAAACTCACGGTTTTTGGGGTTCTGTATCCAAAGGGTAACCAACGGAACCCTATTACAAAGCCCTATACTAAGCGGTCTGTATCTCATGGTCTGTAATAGGCTGTTGAATTTTTTACAGAATGTGTATTCCTTGTTTCTTCGTTCACCGGTATTCCTCTTGCCGTTGTCAAGTAACAACAAACAATAAAACAAATTAAAAATTAAAGGGGGCTCCTCTAATACGATGGTGTGAAATCCTTTATGCGCGAGTCCGACTCGTACTTGCCAAGTTCTTTCTCCGTGGCACATTCTCCTTCCTCAGTGCGCAGGCGCACGGTCCACGTTTATACATCTGCTCATACACGCTTGCCGTTTGCGAGTGGTACGTACCTGACTTTTCTGAAGTTCGTCATCAGTGTATGGACGTACACTACGGCCTTTCTGTTCTAGCCTCCCCCCCCCTTTCTGGCTGGGCTGCTCCTGACATATGCCTTGTTAAGTCGGCTTGGTCTAGTAGTTACAATTTGTTGCTATAGTGCAGTGGTTCCCAACCTTTCTTAGGCCAGGGACCACTTTGGTATGTTCATTGTTGACAGGGACCATATGGTCCTAGATAAACACAGGATTATAACTAGGGGAGTGAACCTTTAACCCACACTATACAAAAATTGGACAAAAGCGATCGAATTGAGCTCGAAAAATTTAGCAATCATTTAGTAATTTTGCCTCTGATTGGTTCAATTAGGTTGGGTTGAGCTTGCATCTTCTGTGTTAAAAAGTACGAATAACATTTTAATCTTTCGCGGACCGTAGTCGAGGCTCCTGCGGACCACCAGTGGTCCGCGGACCACAGGTTGGGAAACAGTGCTTTAGTGTGACTAAGCTGTATTGCATGCTGGTTTTCTTAGAAATACAAAAAAAGTCGGAAATCCAGCCTTGTTGGTTCGTGAAGTTCAGATAGATAGTGCCTCGGTGTAAAGAACTGCTGTATCCGGTTAAACTGGAACTCGATCCCAGCATATTAAGGAAATGGCTTACCAGATGACTATGCTCTGAGAGCAGCGGTAATGATGATGATAAAATAAATTATCATTTCAAATTCAAATGCCCTGGGTTCGAAAGTTGCACGTCTGACTCAATAACCTAGCCACCATAGCAAATTCAATAAACATCAGTCAAACCGCACCCATATTTGGCCGTCAATAATATCTCGCTAGGTACCTCTACTAGAAGGTATTCTGAGCGATGATGTTATTCCAGGAAAGCTGTTATTGGCTTCTGTCAAAATGCCAGCCGTCTTAACTGAACCCCGTCTAGCGTTTGTGAAGCTTGGGCTATTACCGAACTTGTGCAAGTTTCTCTATCAATCTAGGTTACTTAGAAATAGCGTGTTGACACATTTTTAATCCCTGATGCAAACGCGACGGGGTGTTATAAGTTTGATGTGTCTATGTGTGTGTGTCTGTCTGTGGCATCGTAGCGAACGAACGGATGAACCGATTTGGATTTTGTTTTTTTTTGTTTGAAAGGTGCATTTGTCGGGAGTGTTCTTAGCTATGTTTGATAAAAATCAGTCCAAGATGGCCGCCGCTACAAAATAGAGGATTGCATATTTATTCAACAACTCCCTCAATATGGGTATCAAATGAAAGGGGTTAACTAGTAAAATACCCAACGATAAATTAAAAATCGAAGACGGCCGCCAAAACAATATGGCGAATTAACGAATTATATTCAATTTAACTTTTGGTACATAGTGTCGGGGGTTTTTTTAAATTTAAAATTTATATTTACTTGTGCTAGTAATGTTTTAGTTTCATCACCTATGTAATATAGGGTGTAAACGGACTCTCACGAAGACGTCAACCCAAGCATTCTGTACACCTTAAGGAACTTTTTGCAAAAGTTATCGCTGGGAAACGACTATTTTTTGGGGTGAGGAACATGATAAAACTCATTGTATCGCACTCAAAACATTGTGCTGATGGACGCATTTAGTAGTAAACGGGTTATGGAGGTATTTAAAGTCAAGTGAAGATCTTAAAAACGATTGCAAAAGTTGGAACTTTGACCTCCAATATCGCCATAAGTAGTAGGTACCAGCACAATAACACTACTCGAGCTAAGAATCGAACCCTGCAGGACCCCATAATGACCCGAAGTGTAGCGCTAGTGAGGATCGCTTACGTTCTTAAGGTCCTGGGTTCGAATCCCGGTAGGAGCAAACGTTTGTGTGATGAGCACGGACATTTGTTTCCGAGTCATGGATGTTTATGTGTATAATAAGTATGTATTTACAAACAAAAAGTATATATGTAGTTTATCAGCTATCTGGTGTCCACGACACAAGCCTTGCCTAGTGTGGCACTAGATGGCACCGTGTGTAATGTTCAAAGATATTTATTTATTTAGTTAAGCTCACCCGTAGCGGTTCATGTGAACATTAGACTAACGAGGCACTAATTCCAGCGAAAGCTCATCTATCATAGAACAACAACATCTAAAATTCATCAACAAATGGACATTGCATTTCACAATGGACATTTTGGTCGCGGCTCGAGGCCAATCCCATTTAAAAATAATAAAGCTAAAACAGGCGATGTCACCTGTGATTTGCATTAAAAGCTCTTCATCGGATGAATGGAACCGGGTCGCTCGTGTAGATTGAGTGCATTTCGGCGTTGAGCTTTTAACATTATGTCGTATAATCACAGTTTGGTTTTAAATACCTTTCTTTTGATGTCGGCTTTATAACAGAACGTTATATTTTTTTTCATTCTGTATTTAATTGTAGATTTTGAATGGCAGTTGGAATTCGTGACGTCACTTTGACAAGTCATTGAATTGTCAAAGTAGACCCACTAGAAAACTAAGTTACTAAATTTCGCTTTACTTTGTGCCAGTCTTTACAGGTACCTGGTCAGTGGGCCGAAAGTTGACGACGAGTCTTACCAAGAGGTATCGTATTACCCAGTATTGACTGAATTGTGGAGGTCCAATAGGCAGTCGCGCTGTGTTATATACTGGTATACGGCTGGATCCGTATAGACTGGAAGCCGGGCGCCCCCAATACAGATGGGAAAAGGCTTGGCAGATGATGATGACCCTCGTGTTCCCGGTTTCCATGCATTTACCCTACCCTGTTATCTGTATCCTGTTGTCTGTGTATTGCTAAACTTAAGTGGCAGTGGGCAGGGCACGTTGCTCGCAGAACGGATGGCCGGTGGGGTCGAAAAGTTCTGGAGTGGCGACCGCGAACCGGAAGACGATGCGTTGGAAGACCTCCCACTAGGTGGACCAATGACCTGGTGAAGGTTGCGGGAATCCGGTGGATGCGAGTAGCAAGGGACCGGTCAATGTGGCGACACTTGGGGGAGGCCTATGTCCAGCAGTGGACGTCTTTCGGCTGAGATGATGACCCTACCCTGTGAAGTTTCCATCAGCTTCCAGTCTATAATAAGCAAATAAATAATTAAAACAAAAAATCTAGCTTTACCCACTCCGATTACTAGAATAATATTAAAGTCTTAATCATTTTAAAATCCCGGAGGCAAAAAACTTAAAAGTTTTGTAATTAACTTGTAAACTCATTTCAATGATTATTAAAGTTGATATTTTATCTGCCCTAGTTTCATAATGCTTCAGTGATTTCGTTTAAGTGACAGCAAACCATGAAGCTGATTACAATTACGTCAGTTAGCTGAACGTAGCCGTGTTGTTTTTGGCCCAGACTATGTAAATGAATGTGGAATATTTCCACTTTAACACTGTTTATATAATACTGAATAACCCTACTTTAGTTTCGGATGCTCGTCTGCGTTTACGAGTCATGACATGTTATGGTACACGTGCCAAGATTCGCAAACGCGGTAGGCATGTGTACTGAAAAAAAATTAAATAGTTCGTCAGTTAGATTATCAAAAAATATTCACCCGTATTTTTCTTTTGTTACGTAAACCAAAATTGAGGAAGATACGACACTTTTAAATTCTCAATACGTCACGCCGTGGTACCTATATTTTTTAGTGCGTTGTGACGTCAACAAAACGACGACGTTATTAACAAAACAAATGTAATAAATGCATTTTATCTTTGTCAGTAGGTATTCATTGATTTACAAAAAATACGTGTCCATTATTTTCCAATACTCGAACTGCTGGACTAAGGCCCAAGTTCACCGAAAAGATAACAGTCTGATTATCTAAAAACAACTGTCAATGTGACATGTTCCCATACAAAAATGTGTTTTAAACAGCTGTTTTTAGATAATCAGAACGTCATCTTTTTGGTGAACATGGACATAAATAGATTTGCAATTTATTTATGGTGGAAATTAGCCTAAAGATATGGCAACTGATTCGTTCTGTTAGAAGAACCTCTGACTTGGAAACGTAGATCACGGTAATGAACTAGAACAGAAGATACCTTATAAAAAATACAATCCAATTATTTTGGACAGTACGGGAATGTTAGCCTTTATTTTAGTGGTCCCAAATCGTCACGACGGCCCATCCACATGTGTCCCTTTTGCTTTCAAACAGTATTGCAACAATTTTCCCGCCAAAGTTCTGAAAGTCGGCGGGAAAAGGCCGGATATGATGGTGGGAGATGGGCTATTGACTTTTCTCGTTATCGCTACACGTGGCTTCAAGCCGCCCTAATAAAGTTCGTGAGCGATCCTCCCTACTTACCCCACACTCACCGTGATAAGGAAAATGTTAAGGAGTTCATATGTCTGCAGTATACCGACATACTTGCCCGAAAATAATAGTATACAGATAATTTATTTTAATAATATTTGGGTCAATTTCTACTAGTCTGGTGTAGACCAGTAGAAAGAAAGAAAGCTGCTAGTAGCGGGCACTACTAGCAGCACCTATGTGGCTATTGGCTTGCACCAGGGGTTGAAGATGATAAATGTCTCGGTTGCAAATTATGTTTGTTCCCTCAAGGCCCACATTATGTGGAGATATTATATCTTCAATATATTTATCAGATTTAATTCAGAATTGAAGTAATGTGTGCAGACCTACGTATTTCAAAATATAATAGATCATAAAACTTTTCCGAGGTGGTTTATTGTATGGGCCGTGTTTGCCGCAACACGCACGCATTATTATTTGAATTTTATTCAGAGGATCCAAAAGCTCTTTATTTTTTGATACACGAAAATATCAGGCGGCCAGTTTTTTTTTTCATTACATTCGCACCGAAGCATGAGTACGATAATCCAATAAAATATACAGGTAACTAAATGGTGCTTTCAGGGTATTATAAAACACTACAAAAAGCGCTGGTTCATGCAAGTCGGTAACATAGTAAGTTCCATATTCGTTCGTGATGCAAACACATAAAAGTTTTGTGCGGCAGCTGTGAGGGGTAATGGTCGTGAAATAATTTTCTTCCCTGAATACTGAATGCTATCGAAGTTTAAGCGGCTCGGCGCTAAATGTTCCGTTATCCGTTGAAAACGTCCAAGAACAAATGTAAAACAATACAATTTTTGCTACATTTTAAACCATACCGTAGTTATTTTCATGTACATTTATTCCATTACAATTTTACAGCCTTTCAAACCTTTTTTTACCTTTACACGCCAGAAAGGGTGTAGTACCCGAGTGCTTATTAATATTTTTAGCTTGATGTGCAGGGCAGGGTAGGTTTTTGTTTAACGAAAATATAAACTCTTCGGTCGAGACACATCATATTCATAATTTAGTGGACTAAATGACGTCACTTATTTTAGCTGGCGCTTTAGTGCAGAATGAAAATTGTTAAAAATATAAAGAAAAACCGACTGCATAAAAAGCGTGAAAAACGTAACCCTGTCTTTGCTGCCGCGCAATCGGGTAAAAACGAACAGTAACCGAAGTACGTGCAGAAAAATAGGAAGGTTTCAGCTTTTGCTTTACATAAAAGACGGAATATAAAGACGATAGAGGTTTGGCAAATGTAATGCGACTGTTTAGTAATTTTTGTTATCTACGTTTTTAAATCATATATTTAAAAGTTCCTGTGGTTTGT
The DNA here is from genome assembly GCA_916618015.1 of Xestia c-nigrum. Lineage (NCBI taxonomy): Eukaryota > Metazoa > Arthropoda > Insecta > Lepidoptera > Noctuidae > Xestia > Xestia c-nigrum. The sequence goes on from OU745245.1 coordinate 10,608,923, forward strand.
TCTTTTCTTACTATGCGCAATTATGCATTTTCAAGCTAAACAATTCTGTCAGCAAACACGAGTGCATATTGTTTCCGCACATTTTATTCCTGGCTCAAACTAAAAGGGAAAAGTCTTTTAGTTTGAGTCTGAAATAAAATAGCATATAACATGGTAGGTAAAATAGAAAATATAAGTTTTTTTTTTATGTTATAAGATTTTGTATTACTTTTGTATTCACGGGTATGGCAAGCGAGGGTGCAATTAAAGATTATGCCCTAGTATTTGCATAATATTGGGGCGGGTACGAAAAGCAGGCCGGGAAAAATATGGAATGGGGAAAAACAATGGCCTGCCGTTCCCCAGATTACTAAGGCTTTATAATGAATCGCTGAATTACGGAAACAAAGGCTCAGGGTAAAGACATTTTTACGCATTTTATGTGTTAATTTTATTTACTGTATTTGCTTTCAATCAAATAATGTACAAAGGACCCCACCGAAAAAGGAAAATCGGAACCTCTATTATCTCACGTCATAGATCATCTGTCACAGAGGTTTATCTCGAGATCTATGAAACGTAGGACTTTGAATATGGCGTCATGTTAGGTCTCGGCGACGCGCACATAAATCGCCAGTCAAAGACAAAAATACTATACGATACTTGCTTATGCGTGGAGTTCAATAAAGTTCGAGATAATTGGAGTACGGTCGGACAAGCTATATGGTATACAGTTTAAATCACAAATTACATTGTAAAATATAAACCAAATAGCTTGTTCGGCCGTACATGGAGTTCGAGGTAATTTACCCAGGGCATCATACTACCGAGATCAAAAGTATCTGTTCAGTAGTTTTAGCGTGATAGAGTAACAAACATATACACAGTGATGTAGATTTGATCAATAATGCGATACTGCATAAAATAATTGAGGAAAAAAATATGGTAAGTGAATAATATAAAGTGCAATTACGTTTTTTCTTGACATTGTCCTTTAGTTCTGTAGCTAGTGCAGGATCATTATTTAGTTAAGGTTGAAACTAGGGTTGTAAAATAAAGATTTTTCACTTTCTATTACCTATTTCAATATATCATAAATAACTATTTTTACACTTCCACTATCATCTCAGCCCCCGCCTTCTACTCCGCTAACACTAATGAAGGTTTCAACTACGATCGTAACGGGGCCTCTGTCCAACCCTAGTTGAAACCTTCATTGGTAAAGTCCGACTCACTCTTGACGAGTTTTTTTTACCTTGTTATACAAAAGGTTACAAAAGGAAACGCCTTAGAAGAGTGATTTTATTTCAATCGATCGTAAGCTTAGGCGTTATCAAAAGGCTTCGAAGAAATCCGAAATCTAAAAATAATGTACCGTGATTTGTTTTTAACCGACTTCTAAAAAAGGAGGAGGTTCTCAATTCGGATGTTTCTATTTTTTTTTTATGTTTGTTCGGGCATAACTCCGTTGCTTGCCAACCGATTTGGAAAATTCTTTTTTTGTTGGAAAGGGTATTCTTTCCAAATGGTCCCATAGCCACCAAGTCAGGATCTGATGATGGAATCTTGGCGAAATCGAGGGAACTCTTCAAATTTTTTATGAAAACGTGATGCGATTTTGGTATTTTCTACAACAAGTGAAGCATTTGCGTTTGATAAGAACCATTTTACCATCAGATCTGATGATGAAGCCAAGAGTCACGGAACTCCATAATGAGACAATGTATCATAGTCGTGTTTGGGCTTGTTGTAATTGTAAAGGTATGCCTTTTCCATGTATCAAGCACATGTGAACCACTAAAAAGTGAGAAATAAAAACTTTTTTGCAAAAAATAAAACCGACTTAAAAAAAAAAACAAAAAAGTGAAAAATAACTTTAGCTTCTGAAGTCGGTGACAAAAAAACTAAACCAATCAAACAAAGGTCACCGACTTCAGAAGCTAAAGTTATTTTTCACTTTTTTGTTTTTTTTTTGAAGTCGGTTTTATTTTTTGCAAAAAAGTTTTGTTACAGAAGCTTTATGGTTCGGTTAGATAAACAAAAAAGATGTTCCTATAGTATCCGATTATAAGTAAGTATGTACGTAGGGGGTAATATCCGGAACTAGTGACCCAATTTTATTTTTTTTCACTGGAGAATGCTACATGTTTTACCTTTTCCCTCCCCTCCACTTTTTCTTTTTTTATGTCTGTTTGTGCATTTGGATTGAAATTATATTTATATCATGCAAATTTGCTGAGCTATCACAATATTTGGCGATGAAGTCACGAGCGAAGTGATATACTAGATATGAACAAATATATCTCTAATTACGGAATAAGCGACAGAGTAAGAACTCTTTTTAAAATGATCTACTTTGAAAACTATGTATTTTTGCCTAGACATGTATAACATGACCTACTAAATACATTTGTACATACTAGCTAACCCAGGTAGCTAGGTACCTCACATAACTTACTTTACAGCTACATCAGTCCACATCAAGCCGTGCCCACGGGTAAAAAGGCCTCTCCCATAATTTGGCGAAAATACTTAGGAGTACTTGAAAATGTTGGACGGCTGTCTTGAGCACGCGTTCTAAAAGTTTCTAAGAGAAGTCGTCCCAACGAGAAATCTCCTCGGAAGCCGGGGAAGTAAGGTAGATTTATGATCCCTGTAACTGTGACACAGGTATTTTCACTAGGAGGAAAACTGACCAAAACCTGTACGCATTTTTTCTAAAGTTATTTTATTTCGACAGACGGGGGTATGTTTGAACAATATTGATACCTCTGTTTAAACGCACTTGTGTCGAAACTTGTTTTGTGTGTTCAGTAACTTTTGTTGCCAAAGCTTGTCAGTTTTGTTTGGCTTGTGAAAGTGATGCCAATACATTATATAAGTTGATAATAGTTAAGTTTGGCATGTAAATCTATGACAAACTAGGAATATAGTATCGAAGCGTGAATCAAAACAATTATATAGGTATGGTGTATATGTCATCGTAAAATTGTAGAACCCGTTAGATTGTAATCTATGTAGCGAGATTGTAAATACTCGAAAGATTGTCAAACGAACATACTGCTTACAATATAACGCACAATTTTCAGGGCTTCTATTTCTGCCTGCAGATTAAAGGAACTCTAACCTAACATCGGGGTGCCCCAAGTCCCAATTATAGGGGCGTAGATACTTCCGTTGCGTTCAATTTACAATATTACGGTTTCACTTCGACATATTATAATCTAACGAAAAATATTGTGTCACATTGTAAACAGTATGTTCGTTTGACACATTTTCGAGAGTTTACAAACTCGCTAGTTATATTACAAACTAACGGTTTTTACAATGTCACGCTGACATATACATAGGTACACATATCTATAGTGAGCCGTGGCCAGTGATCTATTCTAAGCTTTAGATGAGGTAGCCACCCTTGAGTTTCCAGTGTGAAGCACTTAAACGATTATGGATTTATAGTGTAGGACCCTTACCCAGATAACATCATGCAGGAAAAAAGTTGCAGTAAGGAAACAGGTAGACGCGGGAAGCGAAAAGTACAGAATGTTAGATTTGTCGGTAACCTTATTATTATGTCGAACTAGCTTTAGTTTGCGGCTTCGCTTGCGTGAGTGTCGGAAATTATCCTACGAGATTGTACTATCGGGATAAAAAATATCTAAGTCATGATCGTCTTGTAAGAAGAATTTATAAAAAAAACATGCGGGCAGTTTTTGGTGCCGATAGAAGTGAAAACTAAGTAACTTGTAGAATCAATCCAAAATAAACTTAATCTTAATTGTATAAGTTTGATTTTGATCAACCGTTATATGAAAGAGTTCGGTGACGATGACGCGAGTTCCTTGATTTTTGTTCACCCAAAAAGTGCTCAACGCGCTTTAAGAAGATTTCACTTCAAAAATGCATTAGATGGAAAAAAACACAGTATAAGCTAGCTTAGGTCCATGATCACCAAAAAGATGACGGTCTAGTTATCTACAACAGCTGTTTAAAACACATTTTTATATGGGAACATGTCACAGTGACAGCTGTTTTTAGATAAACAGACCGTTATCTTTTCGGTGAATTCGGACCTTAGTCGGTTAGCTTTCCTGAAATGCAAAAAAAAAAAAAAACATCAAAAAAGGGACAGCTGCAAACAGCTGATTGTTGTAAACACTTTTCTGTCTACCAATATCATATTGCGGTTCACCTTCCCTTATCCATTTCATTCACTTTGCTGTCACGATGTACCCACGTGCCGAATGTTCCATTCCACAAAATTCCAGTTCTGGTCTTTTGAAAGATCTTTGTGAAGTATTTTGTTTGTTTTGGTGGTGACTGCTGAGATAATGAGTTTTGGAGAAGTATGGACATGCAGCGTCAACCACAAATAAAGTGGAATAAAGAAATGGCCATGATACTGAGATGTGATCTTTTATGCATACCGTTTTCAGTTCAAATGTGTTAAGAATTTGAATCGATACCCACGTGTTCTCGGGGCTAAATATTTGGGTTGCCTAGTTTGATCTGTGGATGGGGGACCACCCATGTATACAGGCTGTAAACAACCTCATCACGAAGCCGTCAACCAAGCATTCTGTACATCACACTAAGTAACTTTAACCAAAAATGATTGGTGGGAAACAATTTTTCTTGGGATGAAAAAACATGTTTTTTGGTAGAACTCAATGTAACGCACTCAAAACATTTTGCTGATGGATGGATTGAATGGTACGGGGGTCATGGAGGTGTTTAAAGATAAAAATCTTACATTAAAAACTTGTATTTAAAAAAAACGTTGACCCTCAATATCTCCGTAAGTTAGTTAAGTCATAGATATGTTAAGTTAACGTTAGGTTCCCAGGTATGGTGTAGAACAAAAAAAAATATCGGAATGACGAGGAAAACAAGTGCCTTTCGGCTTCGTTAACAGGTGTTTTATACCCTTTATACCGAGTATCTTCCTTGCCACGGAAATAAGTAAGCTGTTGGTTCTGGTCGTCATTTATAAATCTTTTGCAGTCGTGACATAGTACCTACACTCGGTTCCAAAAATAACGGGTCAGTCACATAATAAACAATTTTTATTATTATATATTATTATTATTATTTTTTTATAAACCCGAATATCTCCCGAACTACGTAATGAAACGAAGACTGTTCAATTGAGAATTTAATAATACAGATAAAAAATAAAATAAAACTTAGTTGCACCCACAGTATTAATCTCTAAATAAAAAAAAAAACGAAAGTAGGCATATTTTTCTTAAGATTATTTTTTTTATGATTGTTTTTTGCTTGTTTTCATCACTTTCTTCATTTAATACTTTGTATTGCCTCCACGAGCTCTTCTGACAGCATCCAGGCGATTAGGCATGCTGTACACCAAATTTCGGAGACGGTGCTGAGGAATACCTTCCCATTCCTCCACCAGGGCTTGTTTGAGCTCGGGAAGCGTGATTGGTGGGGGGTTTCGACCTTTCACGCATCTCTGAAGCTCGACCCAGGCGTGCTCGATGGGGTTTAAGTCCGAGCTTCGCGCTGGCCACTGCATGAGTTCGATACCGACCTCTTCAAGGTAGTCATGTACAATTCTGGCGGTATGGGGACGCGCATTATTAAGCATTAATTTGCCTTTCGATTTGGAGGTGGCAATTTAAGCGCTCAAACAGTAAGAAGACGTCTTGCTGAAGCAAATTTGAAACCAGTGAGGCCCGTGACTGACCCGTTATTTTTGGAACCGAGTGTAGTTAGTGGCTCGAAATTCTGACAACCTGTCTTACGCAGTCCAAGTAAATACTGGTATTCGGCTGCATCCAGTTAACTGGAAGCCGACCCTAACATAGTAGGGAAAAGTCTAGGTAGATGAGGATGACCTTCGTGTTCCCGGTTTCCTAAGAATTTTCTCAAATATAACAAAAAAGTAATCGTATCACTAGTTGGCCTGAAGCAACGAATTTAAATAGGAAATAGATTAAAGGCTACGGCATCCGTGAAATCTACAATAGACTAAAAGCTAAGGACTTCATTACTTAAGGCATTTCAGTAAGCCTATTGGGGTCTAATCTATTTTCCTCGAAGCAGCCCGAAAGGAATGTTAGCCTACATCTCGGCCATTTAGAGTTGAATTAGGAAGTTCAACGTTTCTATTTTGTTAAGGAATCTTTAAAATTGCTCACTTCGCTTTTTATGTTTTTTAAAGCAATTTCCTTTTGCGGAGTCAGAAAATTAATTGAAAAATCTAGATGAAACCGCGGCGTTGCATGTTTCATTTTTTTAGACTTGGCTTTTTATTTTTCATCTGTCTTTTAATCAATTTCGTCATTAAAGCCGCTTTCAAGGAAAACCATTACTCCTTCATATTTAAAATAATCAAAAACAATTCGAAGCAATTTCTTAATTAATAAAGTACCTACAGTTACCAATAACGATTATCAAGAAAGTCGTAACTACAAAAGTAATTACGACTTTCTTACTTTTTGATCTCATTTTCCTTCTCATTGGGTAAAAGCAATCTATTTGGCCAGTAACTGGCGTTAACAGTTGATCCTCAGAGCTTATACTATCAACAATATCTGAGGAAGTTCTGCGTGGTTCGCAGGAGAAAGGCTTAATTACTGTTCTCAATGAACTTAAATTAAATGTTGAGACCTGTATAGTGACTCAGAACTTTAATTAAAGCAAGAATATGAGATTACTAGAGGTTTTATGCAATTCTTTTACTATTTATTAATTCTTTTCGTTATAAATTAAAAAAAGGCTTCGTGTATAAAGTATTCGTGTATCACTTGAGAACGGGTCGACAGTTTTGAGTATTTTTTTTTGCTTAGCGCCAATTTAATAATCTTATTTAAATTAAAAAATTGCAACCGTGTGAATGCGGCGCGTGTCGGCGACGGTCATTAAAAGTTTCTGTGATTGGTTGACCAAAATTACAATACTATAGATAGGCACCGTAACATATTTTTCTGTACAAGTAAAGATGTTCTAACAGACTCAATAGTTGTCGTCCGATGAGAGGTTTGGAGTCATTTGACAGTTATTCTCGATAAAATGAGTTTTTATGGAGTCAAAAACTCATTTTATCGAGAATAACTGTCAAATTTATCTAATCGAGTCCAATCGAGTCCTACGTACTTGCACTGCTGATCCTGCCCCGTTGACCTATTGTTAGTATGAGCTCCTACTACTTATACGTTCACCTGAAGAGGTATGCATGGGGTGGAGGCTTATCCTTTCACTCTTAAGCCGTTAGATAATAGACACATGGTAAGGGAGAACCGAGGCTGTAGAAAGTTGAAGTAGTGCTTTAGCAACTTGAGTAATATAAAGAAGATACTTTTTTTTGCCATGCTTTAATTCAGGGTTATGTTGAGTAACTATTAGATATTATCTTTGTGCAGATAAAGATTTTATAAAAAAATATTTGAGGACTCAAATATTAAAAGACCACCCACTAGGTGGTCCTATGATCTGGTGAAGAACGGGAATCCGTTGGATGCGAATCGCACGGGACCGGTCAACGTCAGTTGTGGCGACACTTGGGGGATGCCTATGTCCAGCAGTGGACGTCTTTCGGTTGAAATGATGATGATGATTTGAGGACTTGAAAAAAGAAAAAATCTATGCAAAGATTAACATTATCACAATGAAAGTGTTTCTAACTTACATAGAAAAGGAAAGGTGCTCTAGATTTTACGAGAGAAACACTGAATAGACACATTCAGGGCACTAAACGAATCAACCTACAATGCTTATCAAATCTGGTGCTCCAAATAGCACTTTCATTTCGTTTGGGAAACTTAAATGTACAGTTGCAGGTGCAATCACGCCAAGGTTACCTGCTGGCTGTATGCAGAGCGACTGGCGGCTGACCTCCACAGCCCTGGGGAAATCAAGATTTCGTAACATGACGTTATTAGAGCTCAGGTGAATATGATACATATAAGTAAGGAAATATTAGATTGCCAACCAACGAGAATTAAAGAAGACTATTGCTCATTTTATTTCCAAGCTTGCAATCGAACATTACACACATTCCAAGTCAGAACGAAATCTTTTACAAGTTTCCGAATATATTCCAGTCCATTTAACCGTACTCGGTCCAACTTTAACATAGTACGCGCTGGTAGTAAGTACGACATACCTAGGCTGACATAAGCGTTTAAGAACGGGTTCTTTAGAAGCCCCTTAGCGGATGAAAAGACGTAAAATTTGTTATTACGGCCCTCGTTTTTTTTTTTTTTTTTTTTTTTTTTTTTTTTTTTTTTTTTTTGGATATGGCATCTCGCAGTTCAGTCTGAGAAGACTGGCTTCTGCTTAACCGGGCAATGTCCTGTGGATGCCTTGTTTCTAAGGCCTCCAGCCAGGGCGAAAATAACTAAAAACTAAGCGACAGCGCTCTAAGGGCACCCCCTGTGGGGTACGAACCTCGGCTTAGGGCGTCGCTGGGGGCAGCAAAGGGACAGGCTGGATCTGATTGTCCTTATTTAGGGACTGATTTAATACTACAGGCTCAGCGTCGCGGGCTGGCTCGAGCAAGGGTCGGGGAGGGATTGATCGGGGATTTCGCGCCGGACCTCTGCGGCGAGGTCGGTAGGTTTTCGGTCTGTATTTGTATGCTCTGCGTACCGTACTGGTATCTTTCCTACTCTCTTGCAAGATAGTGATCGGATCGTCGGGGGCGACTAGGGTGTGACGCGGACGTTGGACGGAGCTAATACGCGATGGGTCGTACCGGGCGGCCGATGCGATTAGGGGATTCCTATGCTTAATAGCAGAGTCGAAGTAACGCTTGGAAAGGCGTTTCATGAACTGCTTAACGGTGGGGATTCTGAGGTCTACGTGAAGACTATCGTTACGGACGTAAGGGGGGGCACCGGTGATCTTACGGAGATATCGGTTCTGCAAGGTCTGCATCGTGTGGATATGACGCGGGTGGGCATGCGCGAATACTATGCAAGCATAGGTCATGATGGGACGGATGACTGCGGTGAAAAGACGCAATTTGCACTTGAGTGACAATTTGCTCTTCCTAGTGATCATGAAGTGGAGCCGGCCCATAGCAAAGGCAGCCCGGTCGCGAGCTGCTTTGATGTGGGCCTTGAACGACAGATGGTCGTCCAGAATAACTCCGAGATACCTGGCTTGCCTTTCCCAAGGGATAGGCTTACCGAACATAGTGATGGGGGGACCTGGCGAACGCTTAAGGCGTGCCTTATAGTATAAAACTGCCTGGCTTTTTTCGGGATTAACTTCTATTCTCCACTTACGGAACCAAGCGCCGAGCGAGTCGGCAGCTTTCTGGAGAATGCGGCGGATGTTATCCGGAGAACGGCCGGTGTAATAAATCGCGGTGTCGTCAGCGAAAAGTGCTGTTTGAACCTTCTGGTTCCTCGGAATGTCGCTGGTGTACAGCGTGAACGCGAGGGGAGAGATAACGGAGCCCTGAGGGACTCCGGCGCGAATCGGATGAGGAGAAGATAACGTCTTACCCACACGGTAGCGGAAGGTACGGTTTGACAAAAAGTCTCGTAAGATGAGCACGAGACGGTCGGGCACACCGAGCTGATAAAGCTTGTATATCAGCCCGTTGTGCCAGACCTTGTCAAAAGCTTTCGCGATATCGAAGTACATCACCCCCGTCATCGCTCCGCGCTGGAAACCAGCGCTCACGTGTTCGACGATGCGGTGGACTTGATGTATGCAAGAATGTTCGGTCCTGAAGCCGAACTGTTCTTTCGGGATGAGGCCCTTTGTCTCGGCAAAATCTCTGAGACGCTTGTATATAAGCCTTTCATAGATCTTGCCGAGAGCACTCAGGAGACTGATCGGCCTGTAGCTGGAGGGCTGGGCTTTCGGTTTCCCAGGTTTGGGAATACCTATAACAGTGGCCTCTTTCCACGTTTGGGGGAAAATATTATTGCTCAGGGCGCCATTGAAGATGGCAGCCAAAAGGACTATGAGCCTAGCGGGGAGGGCTTTAAAAACTCTATTCGTGAAACCGTCGGCGCCTGGGGCTTTCCGAGGCTTCAGCTTATCTATAATATCCTTGACCTCTTCCGGGGTGATGGCGGGGAGGGGGTCATCGGGATCTTCAAAAGGGGGAAGCGATGCTCTACGTTCAACTTCTGCATCCACCTCATCAAGGTGCTGCTTGTCTACTGGTAGAGTGCTTGGCGAACATTGAGATTCCAAGCTGTCGGCTAGGCATTCTGCTTTTTCAGAGTCGTCAAAAGCGACGCTCTTGTCGGGACGTATGAGGGGTGGAGAAGAGACCTCTTCCGAGGTGCGCAACTTCCTTTGAAGCTGCCAGAAGGCTTGATGAGTGGGCTCGAGTTCGCTAAGCGTCTTGTCCCATTGACTCGAGCGAAACTCACTAGTGCGTTTCTTTACAGCACGCTGTAAGGAACGCATGTGAGCCTTGTTCGCATCGCAGGGCCAAGAGCTGTAGGCACGTATGGCCGCGTTCTTCTCGGTTATCAGTTCACGTATATCGTCGGGAAGTATCCAGCGGCGATCACTCACCGCCGGTACTTCACGAGAACAATCCTTCAGTACGGATTGTACGTGTTCTGTAAACGAGTCGATTGCAGCCTCGGTGTCTGCGACTGAGACGATATGGTCGGGAATACCATCTAGAAGTGGTGACGTTTCGGATTTCAGCATATCGCTTACTTTCCTCCAGTCGGTAGTGAGAATAGTGGGAAGGGGCTGGCTGGGGTCAATGATACCCGAGCGAGGAATTAAGTGCATGAGCACTGGACGGTGATCGGAGTGGAGCTCGTGTAACGTCTCAATCATGTGTAACCGAAGGTTCACATTCTTGAGCAGCGCTATATCGAGAACGTCGGGAAGATGACTGACAGTGTCAGGATAGTGCGTGTGCTCCATAGGAGCGACCGCGTCGAAACTAAGAGATTGGCCTAGATCGTAGAGGACTTTCCCTCTCGGGTTCGTCGTTCTACTGTTCCAGGCCGGGTGTTTGGCGTTGAGATCGCCCGCGATGATCACGGAGTCACTCAAGCCGAAAAGAAGGGTGAGATCGCTAACCAGGAGGTTGTGATCTTCCCAAGTATTAGTGGGGGCCAAATAAGCAGAAACTAAATGTACCGGTTGATGACCGGTCATAGCAAGCCGACAGATTGAAACCTCAAGTAAGGACTTTAAAGGAGGGGGATCGATGGGAATACAATGCAATTCTTTGCGAAAGTAAATAAGGGTGCCGCCCTTGTGACAACGTAGCCTATCATTGCGAACTATGCGGTAGTTGGCAATCTTGGGGTCGCGGTGGCTGGGTTTGAGGAACGTCTCCTGGATGAGGAGAACGTCAACGTTATGGTCACGGAGGAAGGCGGCGATCTCGTCGCGCTGTCCTCTCATGCCATTGGCGTTAAAATAACCTAATCTAAGGGACCGGGGTTGGGTGCAAGAGGGATTTGGTGTGATATCCATTACGGCGCGAAGTTGAGGTTACGAAGAGTGGCCTTGATGACTGGATAGGCATCAATGATGTCGACGACCTGCTGGAGGTCCGTTGCCGCTTTGAGCTCAGCGACCATGCGGTCGGCCTCAGCGGTGCAGAGAGGTTGGAACCTCATCAAGTAATTCAGATTGGAATTCTGAGAAGCAGGAGCGCGGGTAGGAGCAGCGGGAGCTTGGGTTTGCGGAGGGGCCTGAGGGGCCTGAGGTGCGGCCACAGGAGTGGGCGCTGGGACAGGGTTGTCCAAAAGACCGGGCATGGGGGGGTTGGGTTTACCCTTCGCGAGGGCAGGGAACGCTTGCTGATGGTTCAGCATGTTCCAAGGAGAAGGCCTCTGAGGGCTGAGACGCTCTGGGAGGACTGTTGACGGGACTTTGAAGGAAGAGGGAGCTTCCCTCTGCTGACGTTGGTTGGCGCGATTCGCCAACTTGCCAGCGGACTGTTTCGGGGCTTTGGGGCAGCCCCTGTAGTTTGCCGGGTGGCCAGACTGTCCGCATAGCACGCAGCTAGGCGGCTCTGTGCAGAGACTCCTGTCCTTGGGACGGGTGCAGTCTGCCGTGGCGTGGTCGCCGAGGCACTTTACACACCTATGCGGTGCGTAACAGTACTTTTGGCTGTGGCCATATAGTTGGCAGCGATGACACTGCCCTACTATCTTGAGTTTCTTAGGCCTCTCGATGATAATGCCCGATAACGAGCACACCGATCGGACCTTGAAGATAGGGTGGTGCCCTTCAACCGGGTCACATATTACGAGTACCATATCGTACTCGTCACCCCCTTGGGACCTATTCTTGTGGAGGCGGTGGACCGCCGAAACAGGGATGCCCTGGGATGTCAGATCATCCAGGATGTCGGAGGAGTTACGGCCCTCGGGTTTGGTCAGACATTTTATTCTAAATACTCTTGTAAGAACTGGCCAGCCGTTTTCGGCTAGGTCTCCTGAATAACGCTGTGTTGGTTCGGTTCCCGAATTATGTAATGCACAAATCGAGCAATATCTGTAACATGTAAAGCGTTTGTTTAAATGCAAGTACAGTGCCAAGTAATGCTTTATACGTTTGTAAATTAACAATAAATTTGCGTTGGTTGTTAATGGAGGGCAAATATTAGCGGGCTCGAACCGATGAGGCTAGTGGGGCGTGCTTCAGGCTGGAGTCTTGCCAGGCAGATACACGTCTTGCAGCAAGAATACTGCTGTTTGTCTTCATTACAATCGCTCTTAAGATTAACTTAAGACGTTTATCTCGGGTTCCAAAGCGCACAGCAAAAATTGCTACGACGTCGCATGCAGTAAGTAGTAACAATGCACTAACTAGTTCAGCCGTTACATCACTTTAGATACTTTTACTGATTTGATTTGTTTTGGTTTTAATCTTAATGAATTACTTAAGTACTTATTATTTATTTTTTCGGGACTGTTTACTATACACGGTTAGTTTTAGGTTATTCTGGGATCGAAAGCCACAAACACTCGATCACCGAACTCGGAACGATTGGGACTATTTAAAAAAAAACAAAAAAAAAAACAAAAAAAATATGTATCTTTGCTGTTACAAAAAAGAACAGTACAAAATATATAAAACTGTGTATTTACGCTTGAGAGTGACTTAAGTTATGGATGTCATGATCTGTAGGTACAGTTAAGTATAATATTATGAAAAAATAAAAAAAACTTACTTAAGTATTTAAAAAATCTCGGTTTCAAAATATTCAATCGTAATAAATATATTTTAAAACCCATGTACGTGCACCATACAATGCACGTAAATTTTATAACATCACACCCCGTTGCTCCTGAGTTAATGGTTTGTGCAACTTTCGTAACTTCTTGCTGAATTTCAATCTGCAACTCCTCGTCGCAGAAATGAAAACTTCGCAGTGTCTCAAAGGGCCTTAAATCGGCGACTATTCGAGAGAAAAATGACCGAGCATCTCAGGACACAGCGCAAAACGCTTTACGAGTGATGCGTTAACATTTTTTATTTTCTACGCAAGGCTAACTCCGAAAACAAAGTATGAGTTAAATTTATGAATGCATAAAATTACTGGTGTGCCTTTAACGAACATCAAGCTGTATAAACGTGTAAAATCTGGCGGGCTGACTCGGGCTGCGCATTACGTATTCCGGTTCGGCGAGCGAATATTTCGACAACAAACATTATGGTAATTTGGCCGTATAACGATCTATTTTACACCTGTTTACGTAAACACGCTGCCTAAGCTTCGGAGACGACTTTTTCCCTGCTTACACTAGTTCGTCAGTCGCCAAAACGATCGTTTATTTACACAGGACGCTGAATAAAATGCCACTTGTACTGTGATGAGGGTGTAATGTTTGAGGTCAGACCCTAGCTTTTTTGTTCCATGTCAAATGTTTTAGAAAGTCATTATTGAGTAATTATCTGCGATAAGGGCCGTTATGACGTTTTATTGGGCTTCAAATGGTGTATAAGGAGACAATTAGAGTCAAAATATAATTCGAAACTTGTTGCTCAACAGGTTACAGCGTTTTAATCCACTGGAGTGAATACACGGGCGTTGCTTTCGAAGCTATGATTATAATCGTAATACAACTGCCACGCAGACAATTCGGTGTCTACTAGCTAGCTTTGCTAGCTGTTGCCTACGGCTGCATAAGCTTAGTGGAAAACCAAAAAGAACAGCGCTATCTATCGCTTAGTCGCTTTATAGTTAGAAAACTATAAAGCGACTTTCAGACTACGCTATAATATAATACATATAGTTTATAGCTTATAGCAGAACAATATCGCTCACCATACATTTGTTATGGACACGTTCACACTCTATAGTACTATAGTATAGAGTGTATACTATACGTTGGGTTGACGACCCGATTGGCGTAGTGGTAGTGACGCTGCCTTACGTTCTTAGGGTCCTGGGTTCGAATCCCGGTAGGAGCAAATGTTTGTGTGATGAGCACGGACATTAGTTTCCGAGTCATGGAGGTTTATATGTATAATAAGTATGTATTTACAAACAAAAAAGTATAAATGTAGTATATCATATATCTAGTGTCCACGACACAAGCTTTGCTTAGTGTGGCATTAGGTGGCGCTGTGTGTTAATGTCCAGCGATATTTATTTATTATTATTATTATACTATATATTATTGGCTTATTATAAGCTATAAATTGGTGCGATACGCCGAGTTCATGCTATGCTATCCAACGCCGCGCCCTATTCCTCCTCCTTCACCCCCGGCCGTCCCGTAAGCGAATATTTTCCCCACTTATTTGAACTATTTCGGAACTGCTATATATGTATACTATAAATGCTTGCGATAATATCGCGTAATGTGAACGCCGTGCTATATAGTATAGGTAGCATTAGGTCCTGCTTTGCTATACTATACAACGTGTAACGTTAAACGCGCAAAACCTGTAAATAATTTAACCAGAATCATGAGCAGAATCAATTGAACCACTTTTTAATATAGTTCACAATTTTTCAAAAAAAACTTCATTAAAACTGTTGCCCTGTTTAAGCCATCACTTGCGCAAACCTGCCAAAATAGGTAAACAAACAAACTCAAATGGTTCTCGTCCAATCTCGAACACCGGTCAAAGCGCGAACAAATTTTTGTTGATATTTTATTTTAGCGTCTGCCCATGAAAATTATATAAAAGTATAGAGTTTAAATTCCTGAAGAGTTTTGTCTTTGGTCATATTTTTCTAGGAAGTCAGGATTTAAAGATATTCCAGTTTGAAGTTTTAGAGGTTATATCTTGTTAACAACAGACTATTCGAAAAATAAATCTTTAAATACCTTTACTCACTTTAAATACATTAAAATAAATGCATTTATTTACAACTTGCTGCGCCACGCGAAGTTTAGAAGAATATAAGGATAGTGGGAGAATAGTTTAAGGACTCCGTATTCAGAATATTAAGTCCAACAGACGTTCGTAGGTCTGCCACATGGCTCACATGGTCACACGAGACGTAATTAAGTACTTACCCACTTAAATAAATGATCAGAAGAATATTTATTTAATTACCTTAGTCAACTATCTATAGGGCAGTTAGTTAGAGATATATTTTGATAAATAAGTCGCCAACCCGTCTTGTGCAAGCGTGGAGATCAATGTTCGTGTCTTCTCTGTTGAGAAAAGGCCTTTGCCTTGCAGTGGGACAGTAATAGGCTAGTATTATTATTATTATTTTTCATGGTGAATACTAAACTTACTTTTAAAATCAATTCTGTGAAAGTAGAGAGAAAATGGGATATGTGTTGTGCTTAGTCATTTAAAAAATAAAACAATTCTGTTAAAACCATAAAGTAATTTATTCTGTCAATTCTTATTATTGCCTACCCTAGCTCTAAATCACAGCCTGCATTCGTTACTTCATTAATCTGATCAGGTTTTTGACGGTGCCTTGAGGAATTCTGTCCCACCCGTCTGTTAACGCGGCCTTCAATGCTTTTATCAATCAATCATTTCATTTTCAGGCATCTTAAGGCCCATAGATAAGATACACAACATTACATTACAACTTAGAATATACTAATACATACAAAATATAACTTATAAACTATGAACACATGAAGTGACGGCGTTGTGTTACACTGTGCGGTGTCACGTAGCCTGCCGCGAAAACGTCGGTAGACAACACCCTTTTTTTTTTTTTTTTTTTTAAGGATGGGAAATCATCAAATGACCCCCCCCACTCTGGGCGGAGCGGGAGGGAGTGTCAGACTCTTACTGACTAAAAACCATCCATGTTCCTTCCTCGCCTTTTACGTTCCGGGGTCGCGGTATCTCTTTCGAACAGGCCCGCAACCCCGGCAGGCTTCGGCCCTTGCGGGCCCCTCTTCTTTTGCTGACATCTCTTTGAGGCGCGCGTGGAACACGAACGCGCCGTCGACACGGCCTGTCGTCGTCGTTAGACGGCCGGACGGCCAGCTATTGCCCATAGCCAGCCGTCCACAGGCCCGCATCTACGGTGGCCGGTAGCCACCACGTGGCCCCCGACGCCCGTTGCGTCTCCCGCGTCGGCCGGGAAGAGAGGATCTCTCCCTCTCTCGTTCCGCCACCTCCTTCGCTAGCATGACTGCTTCGCAGAAGGAGGCGACGGCTTCCCATTCCGTCTCGCTCCGGACCATGGATTGAACCAGGGCCGGACGCGAGAGGTCGCCGCCGCCGATCGCCGCCACGAGGACACGGCGGAGCTCCGCCCACGCAGGGCCGACTTCCACCGTGTGCTCCACCGTGTCCTCCGGTCGATCCTCGCAGTGGAGTAGACAACACCCTTCGGCCAAAACTCTTCCTTGAGAAACTTGTCGAGAAATTGTGTCTGAACTCGCACCACAAACGACTTGAAGTTGGTGTTGTGACGCGACTCCAACTTCTCGACCCTCAAGGTCCAACTGGTCTTCATTTTCATGTACTCTACGAGTTCTACGACCTACTCAACCTTCGTGGAGTGATGCAGTCGCATAAAGCAAAGTCGTAGTTGGTATTGCTGGACGCAGCAGCATATTTGGTACTGACAGTCCAGTACCGCATTGATTGCGACAAGTAGGCTTTTTCTTCTTCTTCTGAACTATGGTGAAGCCGTCCTCATCACACTTCTGCTTGGCTGGACAGCGCTGTACCGGATTTCTCGGAAGGGTATCACAGCGACGGTTCTAGTTTCCCCCTTTCTGCTGCTTTGGTTGTTTTGCAGCTGAATCATTTTATGGTTGAAGGGACTGAATTTCTGCCCAGGACCCTTCTCTTGAGCTCGTCCCATAAGCGTTCGATATCAGTCCATATCTGGACTCGACCAGTCCATCGCCCGTATGTATATTCACTTCATTCAGGAACTTTCGAATGATACGCGCCGTGTGACATCTTCGGCCCCTTCAGGCGCGAAAACAAGCGTGGTTTTTTCCTCTAAAGAGATACCAGCCCATTATACTACGTACAATACAATACACACTTTATTATTATTCTATGTACCTATTATGAAAAGACAATTCGTGACACAATACAATGATGTATGTGGATGGAAGGCCATAACTCTATTTAAGGCTTTTCACGGCGGCCGCCGCGGGAGACGCAACGGGCGTCGGGGGCCACGTGGTGGCTACCGGCCACCGTAGATGCGGGCCTGTGGACGGCTGGCTATGGGCAATAGCTGGCCGTCCGGCCGTCTAACGACGACGACAGGCCGTGTCGACGGCGCGTTCGTGTTCCACGCGCGCCTCAAAGAGATGTCAGCAAAAGGAGAGGGGCCCGCAAGGGCCGAAGCCTGCCGGGGTTGCGGGCCTGTTCGAAAGAGATACCGCGGCCCCGGAACATAAAAGGCGAGGAAGGAACATGGATGGTTTTTAGTCAGTATGAGTCTGACACTCCCTCCCGCTCCGCCCAGAGTGGGGGGGGTCATTTGATGATTTCCCATCCTTAAAAAAAAAAAAAAAAAAAAAAGGCTTTTCACGGCCGATAAGGCCTCAAATGAAGATGCGGATTTCAACAAGTTTGCAAACTATTCGTAGAAAACATCGTTTTGGAGGCCAAACGCCCTTCTATCTAAGTGAATCTGGTGGCTACGGGCGACTTATTCAGAATTTCTTGCTGAATTCGAATCAATGTTTAACTGAGATTTGGCAAAAATGTTAGTTACGGCCTTTCACCGTATGACGGTACAGCGCATGTCATTAAGCAGGTTGCCAAATAAAATGTCATGTTTTTTTTTGTTGGAGATGACATTAAAGGTGGACACACACTTATCAATAGTAAAATAAAAAAAAAACAAGAAATATTTATTTCTCATACGTATGATGTCATCTATTCATACGATTCGACGCGGATAAATGTGCTAGGTTTTATAATATTTCATACAAGCTATTCTAAAATTCGATTCTTTCGGCGCGGTCGATTGTTTCGGTGCGTTCACCTTAAAAGTATATCTTAGCCAAAAGCCATGAAGTCAATACAGGAAGAAAAAAAGTAAGTCATGATTATTTTTCTCATTCATCATTATTCTAGTCAATTGAGCTCATAATAATGAGGATTTTTTTTACAGACTTCGTTAGACCTTAAGTTTGATTTGATAAATCTTAGTAAATTATTTCGTAGGCATCTATCACGGTGACATACGAAGACGCTCAATAATTTCATCAACAATTGTATCGCCCGGGTTCTTTCCTCATACGCGATAATAATAGTTTTTGCCAGTAAATCTCATTGCACACTAAAACAGCCCATACAACCTTTTAATTTTTTCAAATGTTTGTTCTCTCTCAGCATTAGATTAATTAAATTAAAAATCATTTGAGGTGTCTGAGGTTTTGCGCATTTAACGTTACACATTGTATAACAGGACAATATAGCGTAGTCCGAAACCAGATTAAAGGGTGTAAAAACTTCTTAAAGAAGCTGAAAGGCAATTGTTCTCTCCGGTATTGCGATAATATTTTTGTTCTACACCATATATGGGAACTTTCTAGTTACGGAGATATTGGAGGTCAAAGATACAATTTTTTTTTAATATAAGTTTTTATTGCAAGATTTTCAGTTTGAACACCTCAACGACCCCCGTACTATTCATAACTATCCATCCACCAGCACAGTGTTATGAGTGCGTAACCCAAAAAGAGAGTTGTTTCCCAACAAATGTTTTTGCGTAAATTTACTTATTGATGTACAGAAAGCTTGGTTGACGGCTTCGTGATGAGGTTGCTTACATCCTGTATTTATGAACCATACAGATATTGAATCCATACGTTGCGCACGCGTTCCGTCGTCTAGTGTCTTTTCATCACACACTGTAGCATGGTGTTCTGATTTATATATGCAGAACGACCCGTTATCTCATCGCAACGCACCGACAACGCACCGTATGTTTCGTCTGTTACTAAACATGATGCTGAATTTCGTTGCAGGCAGGTTGCAAGACACGTTCAGGAGTTTAAAGTCCAATTTAAGTTAAGATTCACTAAGCGTTATCTTCAAATCTTAAATGTTACTTCGATTTATTCGACCGTCGTTGTAAGATGTGGGAGTTCTGGCTAAAGTTTGTGGCTAACATTGGTTCAAACCAATAACTCACGAGTCTCTTGAGGCGCATTATAACAGGACGTTTGACAAAGTGCTGTTGCTGTGTGCTGTCATTGTTTTTATTTCAAAAGTGTGAACTACCTTCTGCTTTCGTACTGTGAGCATTCAAACTATTAATGACAACCAGAGGAGTATCAACATCTAAACTTGCATGGACAACTGTTTCGGGACTCAACTTTGTATATGAATTTAAACTCTAACGTGTGCGTTTAAGGTTAGGTTTGTGTGTTGCTCGTGAAGTGATCGCGGCAATGCTCATGAATACATCAGGACAATCCGGGTGACGCGAAAGTGCTTCACATCATTCGACCTTCGGTAGTGTAAATTGTGGGCTCTTGGGGCTTGCATGCAGAAATTGATGCTACAAGCGTTGGTCCGGCGGGTTCCTAGTTATAAACTATGCAAATGTACATACATGTATCGTAAGTGTTAAGAGGCCTGCGGAGCATGAGAATTTCATACAAACGTAATACCAAAATAATTTGTAAATCAAACATATTCTTAAGGTAGTGTGTATTTATTTCGATTGGATTACAGAATATATAAGTTCCCAGACACATATTTTGAATGTACACCGCTTTAAACAAGAGTTAAGAGAAAAATATATTTCTATAGAAATTTTAAATTCCTCATAGAT
Organism: Xestia c-nigrum; assembly: GCA_916618015.1. NCBI lineage: Eukaryota > Metazoa > Arthropoda > Insecta > Lepidoptera > Noctuidae > Xestia > Xestia c-nigrum. The sequence continues at coordinate 10,629,069 of OU745245.1, forward strand.
ATGACAATGATATTAAAACGAGATCGTCTTAATATCACTGTCCTTTCAAAAAAATTATTTGGGAACATAGATATTCTATAATACAATCGAAATATATACATAGGTTTGATTTTCATATTATTTTGTTTGTATTTACGTTTGTATGAAAAACGCATGGTCCGCCGGGCCCTAAATATTTTTATTTGTGTTTAGCTATAGTTGGACGTATAAAATTGTTAACTTAATACGTGTTTTTTTTCTGTACATTGTGTAGAATTTGAAGACTGTTTATACCTAACAAAGAAAAAAATATTTTTTCACATAATTGAAGCTTATCGATGCACTGCTTGGCGTTGCTGCCATCTCCAACTATCTATAAATGAAATATTCGCCAAAAAACTCTCACAAAAATTCTTGAAACCCACCTGTACATTGACAAAGATCGTGTTGAAGGATGTACATTTGTAGTATTCTTAGGAGCGTCCCCTCGAGACGTGGTGAACAGCGCCGTATGCAAACGTAGTCTCGTGATTTGTGGCAGAGTGACAAGCTCTCATCGCGCGCCCCGCGGCTCCCGACGATACTCCAACACACCCTATTGTTGACTCGCACTGTGTACCAACTTATACCTACAGTCTACACTCACGTACTAATATCCGCAGACATTAAACATCTGCCTAGTGCCTGGACAAATCCCCGATTCTTTTTAACTTTCAGCGAATGAGGCTATTCGGGAAGAACCCTAACTTTATGGCTTCCGAGCTTCAACTTATTTATAGTGTGTATCCGAAGGGCAATTGTTTTCAGAACTAATAAATTGAAAAAAACCTTCGTTTTAAAAAGTCCTATAAACGTTTTTAGATTATATGTAACAGAGCTACGCTGACCGTGTGTACACGAGGAGGTGTACGTACGTGGACCGTCATCATGCTGCGCGTCTGTGGATCAATTTATTTATTTATTTATTTAAACTTCATGTACAAGAGTGGTACATAGGCGGACTTGCCACAAGGCATTCTCTACCAGTCAACGTTTGGGTCAAATAAGACAGTATTGTGTGTGATAGAGTACAATAAAAATAAAAATACCATTTATAAGCATAAAAATTAGAACACATAAATGGGTATACATACTAATACATATATAGGCATGTAAAATAAACTAATATATATTAACAAAAAAAAAAAAAACATACAAATAGACCGAAAAACGACAAACCTTATAATAATTAATATGACATTATCGAAGACTGAGAAGAAAGCAATTTAGTCGGACTTTAAATAGAACTTCCGAACTGCCCTTTTGAAAGCCAATTTGCTTTCAGCTTTTTTAATGGCAAGGGGTAGCACATTCCAGAATCAATATGAGCGTGTTCAGTGCACCGACCAGTAAACGAACCATCCATTGAGTAATGGCGGTACCAGTGTGCACTTTTTTAAGGTCAGAAGAAGACTGAATATAAACAAGGTGCAGTCGGTGAAGGTATGTAACCGGGCTTCGTATAGAAGTAAGAGAAGCGACTATTACTTCTATTCATCTTCGTGTCCCTGTAATGGTAATTTTCCAATAATTGCTATGATGAGTCGTAACGATAAACCGATAGTGATTGGTGAATGATGATGAAAACACACAAGTGTCGTATTGAATAAAGGTTGTTTTGCTTTATACCATTTTCTTTTAAGACATTTTGAAACTAAAGAGAATAAAACATAGAATAAATAGACTTTATTTTATTATTATATCTCGTCTTATCCCTATAACCGTGAAAGTGTTTGTTCCTAAAATATATTCAGGTTCTCGGAAGATCAACAAAAACAATCGTGAATAATACAAAAGCTTAACTAGCAATGTTAGCGTGTATTGAGCCGTCAGATGTGCCGCTGTCTATTGTTAGATGCAAAGCCCAGATTTACATAACACGCCCCGCATCATCGGCTGTGATTGTTTCGATGCCAGTAACAGCCCATGTAATTTGTAGGGATTCCGATGAATAAATGGCTTACATTTATAAAAGGTTTCGTCTACTTTCCTGGCCAGTACAAATTCGTTCTTTAGGATCAATTTTTCAACTGAATATATTATTATGAACTTAGTTGCTACAAAAATGTTTATACGTACGTGGGTTTGTTATAAAGAAAGTTTTCGATAAAAAAGGTTTGGATAGTACAAAGTAGACTGCCCACGCTGGGTCTCATCCTGATAATACATCACCACTTTGTAGGAAAAAACATGCCTTAATATTTCGCGAGGAATTTCATTATTGCGAACCATGTTGGCTTTCAAATAAATAGGCTTTTTATTGCTTTTCTTCGTACGCCGATGTTCGATATTGTGTATCGGGATGAGATTAGACAACACGTATTAAACATACTATCCCTACATTATTAACGTTACAGTAAGCTGGGCTCTCAGCGCTGGATCTACAATTTTTCCGAACCGGGGTAGCGCCGGGTCTTTCGTCAACTGGCGACAGTGAAACTCGCGAGTTCGCGCGAGATGGCAACTTTAAATTTTAATAAAAAAATTGTCTTCATCTTGCGCTGTACAGTCAAATGAAAACAGATTGAAATCAATATCTATAAATAACTAACTATTTGCCTGGGTCCGGTTCAGTTATATGGTTATTTATTAATTTAAAGCGGCGCGGCGGCGTAGGGAGAGAAAGGCTGGTGGCGGTGGACGGGAGGATGGTTTTTTTTAAACGGCTTATTTTTTTGTAATATTATAAATAGGTTGTGTTTTTTTTTTGTAACAATACTTACTGTAAATATATAATGTAAATGGATTATTTGTCTTTTTTTAATATCTATATAAATGTATTATGTAAATGGATTGGGTTTTTTGTTTGTTTTGTTTTTGTAATAAATATATGATGTAAATGGGCTGGATTACACAATATTAAAAAAAACAACCTAGTCCACTTATATTATTAATAAAAAAAAACCCCAATCCATTTATACTATAATTAATAAAAAAAACAAAAATAACCTAGTCCATTTATGTTATAATTAAAAAAGCAAAAAAAAAGCAATGCAATACTTTAATGTTATTATTAAAAAACCAAATCCATTTACACTATTATCAAAAAACAAAAAAAAACCAAAGCAATACATTTTTATATTTATTATTAAGCAAAAACAACTTATGTACTTAGGTACAAGCCTTGCTTGTTTAACGGTAATATTAGATTTTATATCGACTAATACAGAAAACTTTCAGGATAAAGAGAACCTAGGCTGTAAGAGCGAGCATGCATGCTAATGCTAATGGTAAAATTATCGATCTCACGGATACACTAATTTTGTTCACCATTCAATGAGAATTAGGTCCATATAGACCAAATAGATGACGGATAGTCTAAAAAAAATGATAAATACACATTTTTGTATGGGAACATGTCACAGTGACAGCTGTTTTAGATAATCAGAACGTTATTTTTTCGGTGAACATGGACCTTAGTAGTTAATTACTCGTTTAAGTGAAAACGTCGTCTTATATAGAACATTTTTCGAATAAATTACGAGAACCTGGGCACGGGCAGCAAGAACAAGGGAAGAACTAGAATAAATCAACTTGAGGGCGTTCAATAACTAACTGAACGCATCCAACATTTCAAAATTAAAATGAATAATCGATAGTACGTGCGCTGGATATGAAGCATTTCCTGAAGCAAGTTTTTTCCCTCTCTCGAAATCATCTTGAATGAAGTAACTTTGTCAGTTACATTTTTACGCCTTTAGGGGGTAATGTCAATGTCAATGTCAATGTAAACCCTGCCGGGGTTGCGGGCCTATTCGAAAGAGATATCGCGGCCCCGGAACATAAAGGGCGAGGAAGGAACATGGATGGGTTTTAGTCAGTAAAAGTCTGACACTCCCTCCCGCTCCGCCCAGAGTGGGAGAAGCCATTTGATGATTTCCGATCCTAAAAAAAAGGGGGTAATGTAACTCCTCTTTGATGAATGAATATAAAAGTGCAAAAAAATATGTGTTACTTAGACTTTAAACTTTATTTTGTACAATTGAAAAAGTTATAACTTTATTATTACTATATGAAAAAAAAAATTCAAAATAAAGCAACTTTGCAACAAAGTAAAGCAAAGTAAAAAAACTTTGAAATTTTGTAACTAAACGGCAAACGGCATTAAGTTTTAGTTTTTTTTTTACACACAAATATTTGTCGCTATTTTCTTCACAAAGTGTACAATTGAAATTTTGATCTAATGATTTATTAGGCTACAATCAAATGAAAACCACCATTTCGCACTATTCGGAAGTGACTGACGTAACAACCACTTTGTAGTACAAGCTGATTAGAACTTTATTCTAACAGTATTTCAAACGAAGTTTGAACAACCACAAATAGAGTTGCTAATTTAGCAGATACCACAGGCTTAATGGATCCAGGTGTTTGTTATGTAGATAATCTATGACCTAGGTTTGGTTAGTTTTTTACATTGGAGTTCGATCCCGTTGGATTATTTTAGAGTTCCACGCAACCGAAGATGAAAGCTAGTAAGATTATATTTTCAAGGATTTCTGTTTATTCATTCCTTATGTGAAGGTATGTATCTGTTGAAATTAGGCAGTAACATCTGCAATGGCTGTCTTGTGCTTATCATCTGGGTTCCGCTAACAATTTCAAACATTTTCGTTTTCTTTCGCAGTTTAAAAGTTTTGCCGCTTATCTCTTGAAAGAATCGATATTTCTGTTCCAATTTTTAATATTCGAGTAAAGGATGGCGAGAGGGGCACGTCTCACTAATTAGCATTTGCCCTTCGGCTTTGCTTCCTTTATGGTCCGTAATTATACCACGGAACCGTTTTTAATATTGTCTATTTTTAATAAACAGTCTGGAATAACAATATAAAAAAAAAATGTCGCTGGACATTAACACACAGCGCCACCTAGTGCCACAGTAAGCAAAGCTTGTGTCGTTGACACTAGATAGTTGATATAAGTACTACACATATAAATATACTTTTTTGTTTGTCAATACATATAAACATCCATGACTCGGAAACAAATGTCCATGCTCATCACACAAACATTTGCTCCTACTGGGATTCGAACCCAGGACCCTAAGAAAGTAAGGTAAGGCAGCGTCACTAACACTACGCTATTCGGGTCGTCGTATATAGATTCCCATTAGTGAAAAAAAATCGGAATTAGAATCAGTAGATGTAGTTGTGAAGATTACTCCTTACATCCAAACTCACAAAACCTCCTTATAATATTTGTGTCACTAATAGGGTTCTCGTTTTTCACGGTACCCTAAGACACACTTGTGTGGCGTACAGTGAAAATTGTACACGAGGGATGTAAGAAGAGGGGTGAAAATGAGAAATGCAAATAGGTTGTTGAGTTCAGCGCCTCGCAGAATAAGCCTATGAACTCCTGACAAATAGTATTATGTTGCGATTGCGTCTCACACAGAGAATAAATAATAAAACGTTAATAAACTGGTATAGTACAATTTATTTTATTGCCTCGATGAAAGAATTTTAAAAATGAAATATGCCACGTTCACAGGTTGGACACAATATTTCGTCAACATTCAATTTCCTGTCGTATGAAAACGTTACGCTCCGCTATCGAAAATGTCAGAATAACGAGCGGAAATCGAAATGAACTCAGCACTTCTATAGCTAGCTAAAACCACATGGATATTAAGATACTCGGAAAAAGAATGATTTTAGGGGGACGCGCCAGGGTAAACAGTGAAATTTTCTTACGTTTTTATTCTAATCGACTGGTCAGTATTTATAAGTTGTATGTTGACAAAAATATGATTCATCATCTGCCTAGCCTATTCTCAGCATAATGATAAAAATATGATTCGCGACCGTAAAAAGTATGTATTTACGGAGTTATAATCATTAAAATCATCTCTACAAATCTCTAAGTTAGATGGTATAATGGTGCTGTCGATAGGTTTACTAGACTAATCAGGGGCATCAGTGGGGTCAAACATAACTAAGTATTAGAAAAAAATATATCGTAGGACATTAACACACAGCGCCACCTAGTGCCACACTAAGCGACAAACAAAACAACGTTATACTTAAGCGTTGTGTGAAAAATATGAAAGGTTATACATATACTTACCAAAATAAAGGCTTTTTATACAACACCTATTACAGCTTAAAACTAGTTAACTAATAAACTTCCATTTCAGGTTTTTTTATTCTGATACCCGTTCTCACTCACATAAAAAAAAAACATTGAAATTTGTATAAAATGCTCTAAGAAGTTTCCAGAAGTTTTCTTTTAAATATGTTTCAATACACGCAGATCAGACCCCGCGAGCCGTTTTCATAAATTTGCCTAAATAATTATTTACATATCGCAATCAGAATCACATTGTATCGAAAAGGAAGGAAATAAAATCACCTCGAGTTGTTACCAATCAAACAATACTTGTTTGTATTGATGTCACCCATTTATTAAACTAGTATACTTAATACTAGTTTAATTTATTAAACTAGTATTAAACTAGTTTAATTTATTAAACTAGTATACTTAATATAGTTTCATTTATTAAACTAGTATACTTAATATAAGTTTAATTTATTAAACTAGTATACTTAATACTAGTTTAATTTACAAAATTGGTATATTTAATACTAGTTTAATAAATGAGTGGCCGCACCCACAATATTGTAAAAAACAGACCAATATATTCAAACCTCTTTAAAATAAAAAAATGATGTCAGGAATTGACATCATTTTTTATTTATTTTATAGATCTGCTTGAAAATTACTAACTCCATTTCCAGGAATGAATAAGTTTTATAACACGACTCGGGATCAATATTATTTCATCCTCGTTTAACAACTGTACAACGTCCGCTCAGAATACGGCCTTTACTATTTTTTACCTGCTTTAAGGATATGGGATTTCAATGTCCATTCAGGATGACGCAATTTGTGTCCTAATGTAGCGGGTCTATACCTTGTAACGAAGATATTTCTATGCATTGTAACGTAATGATACCCATATAATAGTCGTGTGTAAATACGATTTATTTACATCATCTGACTGAGATCAATAAAAATACTGTGTTTGGCAAAAATAGTGAATCAAGCAAACCTCACAAAACAAACTCACCTATCGAAACATGTTTTACAATCGTTGTTACTTTAATAGCCGGAAACCATTTGTCCAGTTTACTCATTTACACGTATCTACAATAGATTACCACAATAAATAAATTAATTAAACCAACACAGCTCTCAAATTCTGCTCTCTTTTCACAAATATTTCATAATAATGAAAAGTACGCCCGATCCGCGGACAATGGCCAAAACAATAGAGCTTACACTGCAATATGTCATTCGTGTCATCAGTAGACATTTTCCCATTAATTTGTTTGGTAATTAATCTTTTTCGACATTAACGACAAGGGCTGCGGGATGACAAAGAAGGTGCCGACAGCAAAGGGTCATTGAAGCTTTGTTAACTCAAGGAACAAGAGAGGGTTTGATCTCTTTGTTTTGTGCTGAAATATCATCCCGATCGCTAACAAGGACGCTGCGTTCCACTCCCATCTTTGAATTTTTCAATGTAAAATGGATATAAATCAAGGCTAAGATATAATACGGAGGCCATTTATAGTACTAGATAGAGACTCTGCCCGCGACTTTATGGACGCAGATTTCGGACTTCGTCGATGAATTTCAACTACGCTCCATCTCCTTGAAGGGGAAGTTTTGGAAAATTAATCATCAAATTAGCTGGGTAAGTTTGAGGTTCTCTCATCACTTACCCACTTACCCAGCTATAAGTTTTCGAGCTGAATATGCCCGCTGAGAAACCCTCCGGGCTTCATTTACATAACAATGTGTCAAATACAAAAACTGGTATTCAGTTGCATCTGGTTAAACCGACCTGGATGTATCTGGAAGCCGAGCTCACAGTAGATGCTTTCACCTTTTCCGTCTCTCATTTACGATATCCCGAAGAGTCAATATCCCGTCCTACGACTTCGCGCGGTGCATTTTGACATTTCAGGTGAGCGCGTCAATGGATTACAAAGAGTTATATCAATCAATAATACCATTAAAATCGCATAAGGAGATGACATGCAAAAGCCCCTGTTGTAGGTACTGTTGTGCCAGGTATGTCATCGGCAAATTTCGTACGCGTTCGGTTACATAAAGTTGATGCCGCCGACATGATCGTCGGCTTTAGTGTGCAGTCTCCATTATAATCTAGTGCGACATGCGAGCTAATTAGGTGAATCAACTGCTCCTGCCTGACAACGCTTTTAACTGAACACCGCCACCGACCTACTTAACTAACAGTATTCTATTAACTAATTAGTATATAAAATGTTAGCGGTAAAGCACATAATTCAGTCTTTGTATACTTCTAGTTTCAAGATAAATTTTATATGAGTCTAGAACTTTGTTTTGTAACATCGACTAGATAAAAATGCAAGATAATGTAGGTATATTTATTTGCTGTGCTGGAGCTGTCTGCGGATATCCTCAAGTAGCTTAAATATTGTTACGTTACTGGTAACAACATTTTTGAACCATTTGGGGTTGGTACTCGAAACCGTGGGGCCCGTGCGCCCACAGCCTTTTCAAAGAAATTTCAAAACGCTTATATCAAATCTTGTTAATTCGTAATATCATTTATTAATTGTCACAGACAGACAGTATGACATTTCTATTATATGGCCTCGAGCGAGTTAACATAGAGACATACACTGTGTAAAGAGTTTCTAATATACCACATCTCTCCCCTCCTAGCTGCTGCGGATCAAGGGTGCACCCAAAAGCTGGTCGAGATGTCGGCGCCAGATATCACCGTTGTCGGTGCGAACTTCGTAGTGCAGTCGGCCCAAACGTTTTATGATGCTTCCAAACTGCCACCGCTGCGTGGCACTCGTGTAGTCACGAGCCTGTACCCGATCGCCTTGGTTGAACTCTCTGACATTGACCTCTTGAAGCGGTGGTTCTGTCTCCTTGTCTTTTCTTAAAAACATAGCATGTAGGCTAGAGTGCCACAGGGCCCTAGAAAGAATCACGGTGCTGAACCACAACACGGTAACGCTGCAATGGATAAGAGGACACAGTGGATCACTCGGCAATGATGCGGCTGATGAACTTGCCAGAAGAGGATCCAGCACAAAACCCTACGGACCCGAACCCATTGTGCCCATTCCCTTCAAGCAGCTGAGGAACTGGTTAAAGGATCACACCCGATTACAAGCAGAGAAATGGTGGGCCTTGGCACCAGGCTGTAGGCAATCCAAGGAAGCTATGCCATCCTTGGATCCAAAGCTGACCAGGCGCCTTTTACACCTGGACAGAGATAGCCTGCGTCTGGTGGCAGGGACCATCACTGGTCACTGCTCGCTGAACAAACACTTCCACACCCTAGGTATCACCGACAGTCCCCTGTGCAGAGCGTGCATGGAGGCGGAGGAGACAGTAGCGCATGTTCTCCTGGAGTGCACAGGCGTTACCAAGATTCGCGAGGAGACCCTGGGAACGCCAGGATCACTTGCAGATATCCTGAGGAGACCGGGAAGTTTAATCTGCTTCTGGAGGGAGGTGGGCTGGTTGGAGTAATCGGCCACCATGGCTCACGCACAATGGTCCACTTCAAGGACTAAGTGCGGAAACCTAAACCCCATGATGATGATGATGATGAGGCCCGTGCGTATTTCTCTGCCAAACATAAGCTGGTACGGAGTTTGACCATTAGCATTTGGTGTCCGTCGGAGACGAGTTTTCACTGTCACTAACTTCTCTACTAGGCTACCTCCTTCCCCCTCTACGCTTCGTAAAATTCTCTTAACTGTCTGCACAAAACGCTCAGCTTGCCCATTTGTTGCAGGGTGGTATGGAGCGGAGGTCTTATGAATGATCATACAATATTTTAAGTATTTTTCGAACTCTTCCGAAACGAACTGTCGACCATTGTCTGAAACCAAGACGTGAGGTGTCCCAAAAGTGCAAAATAGTTCTTTCAATTTTTGTATGCACCAAGAGCTTGTAGTGGACTTGGTTGGTATAATCTCAGTCCATTTTGAGAATGCATCAACAATAATCAAAAGTTGGTATCCGTGCACAGGTCCAGCGAAATCAATATGAAGTCTTTGCCAGGGGCCCTTTGGTTGTTCCCAATGGTGTAGTGGTGCTTTCTCTGGTTCATTTTGTTGCAATCTACAGGTTCTACATGACTTGACTTTGGTCTCAATCTCGTTGTCAATTCCTTTCCAGTACACGAAACTGCGAGCCAATAGCTTCATCTTTACAATGCCTGGGTGACCGAGGTGTAGCTCGTCAAGCACTTGTTCGCGTAATGCTTTTGGAATTAACACTCGTGATCCTCTCAATAAACAACCATCATGCAAAGTAAATTCATTGTCCTTGTAACCGATTGTTTTTAGTGAATGGCCATTTTCCAATGCGTGTAGCAAAGATGTACAGTCGGCGTCCTTCCTTGTTTCTGTCGCTATGACATCTGGATTAATATCAATGGTATGGATTTGCTGAAATTGAAAACTGTAATTCTGGTCAATTCTGTTGGTTTTGGTGTTTTCTACTGGAAACCTGGATAAATAATCTGCATTTGAGTTGTTCGCCGAAGTTCTGTATCCAATGTTGTAGTCAAATCCAGATAAGAAGTGAGCGTAGTGAAACAGCCTCATCGTACTCATTGCGGGTAGCGTTTGATGTGGGTGGAAAATTACTGTAAGAGGTTTATGGTCTGTAACAAGGATGAATTTTCGACCATAACAATAGTAGAAAAACTTTTTCAATCCCCAGTGTATCGCTGTAGCTTCCTTGTCGATTTGACTATAATTCTTCTCACTATTAGACAGCGTTCTTGAAGCGAATGCTATAGGTCTTTCTGACCCATCTGGAAGTCTATGTGACAGTACTGCCCCGAGTCCCAGTGGCGATGCGTCTGTTGAAAGCACTAACGGCTTCTTAGAGTCAAAGTGTATCAGTACTCTTTCAATTACAATTTCTCTTTTAATTTGTATAAAAGCTTGTTCACACTCTGCAGACCATATGAAGCTTGATTCTTACTTTAGTAAGTTGTTTAGTGGGTTCGTGATCGATGCTAGATTCGGTATGAATTTGTTGTAAAAATTTGCTATTCCAAGAAATGTTCTTAATTCTGCTGTATTGGTTGGGTGTTCTGTTTTAACTATTGCATTTATCTTGTCCCTGTTTTTGTGTAGACCTTCTTTGTCGATAGTGTGTCCCAGGTAATTTATACTTGTTTGGAAAAAGTGGCATTTGTCTTTGTTTACTCGAAGATTACTTTCTTTTAGTTTATCGAGTACGAGTTTGAGCCTCTGTAGTAGTTGTTCTTGGTTAGCTCCTTGTATAATTATATCGTCGAAGAAACATTTTACGCCTTCTAGGCCTTGTAACAGTTTATCCATGAACTTCTGCCATAGGCTCGGAGCGACCTTAACTCCGAACATGAGCCTGTTTACTCTGTAAGTCCCTTTGTGTGTACTGAGTGTTTGTAACATTGCGCTCTCTTCATCCATCACCATGTTTAGGTACGCCTGAGTTATGTCGAGTGTACAACATAGTTTACCTCCATTCATCTCTGTGAAAATATCTTCAATCATAGGTATTGGATATTGTTCATCTTGTATAAATTTGTTTAGAGTAACCTTATAATCAGCGCATAATCGGATATTCCCATTTGGTTTGACAACTGGTACCACTGGAGTACCCCATTCAGAGTGGTCAACTTTCGTGATGACACCTTGTATGCATAGTCGCTCTATTTCTTCATCCACTTTTGTTTTTAAAGCATAAGGTATTCTACGTGGTCTAATAAAAATTGGCTTAGTGTTCTCTTTCAGTGTTAGGTGTCCTCTGTAGTTTGGTATTTTGCCAAGGTCGTTATTGAATACTGAAGTCTTGTAGAGCTCTAGGAGCTGGTCTAATTCTATGTTTTCAGTAGGCTGTACGGTTTTTATGTCTGCTAAGTTAAGTGTATCGAGTTCTTTCATCCAGCTGCGGCCAAAAATGGGGTCAACGTTGTTGTTGATAACATACAGTTTTCCGTGGAAGTCTTTTCCTTGGCATCTGTATTGAACGTATGCCACGCCTGTTGGTTTGATTACTTCTCCAGTATAAGTTCTGAGTCTTAAATTTGTCTTAAAAATTCTTTTTCCAATATTTAGTTTTTGATGGTCTCGTAATGACATTGAAGTTAGTGTAGCTCCGGTGTCAAATTCCATCTTTATCTTAACGTGTTCAATATGTACCGTTATCATATATTTTTCAGATGATTCTCCAGATATGATATTAATATTATTCCAGTCATCATGGTCACTTGTCATTGAGTCTTCTAAAAGGTTCGTATTCGGTTTATTCTTGTTAAGACTCGCATCAGAGTGGCGTTGAAGGCAAACACGGGCTAGGTGACCGACTTTATTGCATTTATGGCATGTAACGTTTACAGCGCCACATTTGTTGGATTCGTGATTCGCAGCACCACAGCGAAAGCATTTCCCTTTTAGATCTTTAGGTGTAATTTGTCTTGGACTTAGTCCTGGTCCTGCTGGTCTCTTGTAAGGGGTGATTTTGTTGGTGTCGCCACTACTGGTACTTGGTTGTTCATTAGTAACCATTGATGCGTTTTCTGTCTTACCCATTTCAATAGATATCGCAATCTGTGTCAGTGATTTGAATGTATATACTGTTCGGTCTTGTAAAATTTTTATACGTGCATCACAATCTTTCAATCCCCTTATAAATTGTAGAGATAAAAAGCTTTCTGATGTATTTTTCTGACAGTGTTGGCAATTGAATTCACAGTTAGTGGTAAGTTTCTTCAACTCTGCGGCGTACTGCGCTACAGTTTCATCGGCGTTTTGCGTTCTTGTTATGAATTTATGTTGTAGCGCCCATTTGCTAGGTTTTGGGTCTAAGTATTCGTCAAGTATTTCAGTAATATCAGCAAATGACATATTCATTGGTTCTTCCGGTGATGTTAAATCGCAAAGTTTCTCGTGGAGCTCTGGTGATAATGTTGACAGTAAGATATCTGATTTCATGTGTGCTTCCGATATGTCGTTCAATCGAAAATACACTTCTAGTCGTTTTTTGAAATTGTTGAAAGTTTCTGATTGTTGTAAAGGTTGAAATTGTATCTTTGGTGTATTGCCATGCCTGGATTCAGTTTCTTTTATTTGATGTTGCTGTTGTTGGCCCTGTTGCTGACCTCTATTCTGTGTCTGTTTTGTTAGAAGTTTAACTGTTATTGCTGTATGAAGTTCTTCAAATGCGTACCTGTATTCTTGTTCTTGATAATAAGTGTCATCGTCCTTGTCGTCGACGGTCTTGTTTTCGATATTTTCTTGTACCTCCCTTAAAGCTAGGATCGTCTCCTTCAGGCCCAGGAAGCGAGCAGTAATGTCTTCGTCAGACATCGTTGCCCTCTGATTGACATAGGTGTCGATTCGCGTGAGCATCCCGCGTAGGGTGCCACGATATTTTCGTAGTTTGTCCATTGCATAAATTAATTTATGCAATGTTTATTGGACTTTTTTTTTATCCCATCCTCGTCGCCAATATCAAATCTTGTTAATTCGTAATATCATTTATTAATTGTCACAGACAGACAGTATGACATTTCTATTATATGGCCTCGAGCGAGTTAACATAGAGACATACACTGTGTAAAGAGTTTCTAATATACCACAGCTTAGTTTACACTTCCCGTGACCCAAGGGCAGGCTTTGAGCTTAGCCAGAGGCTAAGTGTTGCGATGTGACGTGGTAACGCCGTCAGTCTCTTGGGTACATTACAAAAAAATCTGACGAAAAAATCCCCAGGTTAAAAGTCCCTCAAATTAGGTCTATCGCGTGTGTTACAAGTAGCTGTCAAAACTTTGGAAACTTTTGGGTCTTTCTGAAACATCAATTTGTTTCTTAGTTCTGTTTAGGAATGAAGTAAGTTGTTACTGTCATAGTTAGGTGACACAATAATTCCCGTTGCGGGAATATTCGCACAAACCGCTAAGCGGCGCTGCAGAGCTGTGGTCTGTGGTAGTGTTGTGTGTTGAATAGTCTGTCGACGTCATTCACTCCACAAGCTGAGGAATTGAAGGACTTTTTCATAGTCAACCAATCGGGTTACAAGAACTTAGAGGGTTGTAATGTTTTTAATTCTGTAACTGCACGTGTGTTACAGCCGCAAATCATATTTGCATCATCATGCAACCTAGCACTGGCCTGCAATTTGCAAAAAAACTTTAGAAAATTTGAATTTCGCGGGCTATCATGGAGCTTTTACCATAACTTCAAAGTTTAGCTACACGATTACTGACAAATGTTTGTACTGGCTGGAGAAGCCCGACTAAATCTGTGTGGTTAAATACTATGCCAGATACTACACTTGAAGTACTAACGGGATTATATCTGTGATTTTCTTTTGGTTTTTCGAGCACCCGATATTTCGACGCTGTTGCAAGCATCATGATCGCGGGAATACTGAAGAGGTATGCGGGTGGGACGAAAATTAATAATTATGAGCATACAAATCTGTCTACCCTCTTCCTTAGTGTTTTATTACGCGCACTAATGGAACTCGATTGTAACTCACGACAGAACGCACTCACAGTATCACTCGGTTTTTCTTTATAATGGAGACGCATGTTAGTTTTTATTAGGTTTATCACTGGATTCCACGTAATCGATAGTTTAAAACCGTCCTCACGATTGAAGTTTTTGTATTTAGAAATTTCAATAGCTTCTCTGGTTAACCTTGGGATGTAGTATCGGTCTTTTGACAAGATTTGTGGTTGAAATGAAACTCAATCCATTGATTTGGCCAGACACTAATCTGCATGGTCCTCATATGACTAGACCAACATTAAAGGTCTGGATTTTGAAAAAGGACTAACCTCTGAGTTTGTTTCGTATGTTTCTTCTCAGAGTTAGGAATACCTCGTTTTAAAACATGTTTTTTTTAATGTAAATTGTGACTGTAAAAACTTAGTCAATTTACAAAAACATATATTTTTGTAGCACGGCGATGCATATCATAATCAGCCTACCCGTAATGTATCTACCCACTGCTGGGACACAGGCATCCTCCCTACGAGAGGGAATAAAAAAAACCCTTGCATGAAAGGGTTTTAACCTATTTACAAGCACAATTTCTCAAAGTAACCTATTATTAATTTTCTGATTACATGAACTCAGTTATTTTCCTAAGCTTAAAGAAAGAACATAAATAATTAATTGGGAATAAAAATCTTAACTTTAGCCTTTTAACACATAACTTTTTGGTTTAAATTGTGACTACCGCATATTATTTAAGGCGACATGAATTTATGCATTATTCGAAAGAACACCGGTCAAAGCTCGAACAAATTTTTGTTGATATTTTATTTTAGCGTCTGCCCATGAAAATTATATAAAAGTATAGAGTTTGAATTCCTGAAGAGTTTTGTCTTCAGTCATATTTTTCTAGGAAGTCAGGATTTAAAGATATTCCAGTTTGAAGTTTTAGAGGTTATATCTTGATAACAACAGACTATTCGAAAAATAAATCTAAAAATACCTTAACTCACTTTAAATACATAAATATAAATGCATTTATTTACAACTAGCTGCGCCACGCGAAGTTTAGAAGAATATAAGGATAGTGGGAGAATAGTTTAAGGACTCCGTATTTAGAATATTAAGTCCTACAGACGTCCGTAGGTCTGCCACATGGCTCACATGGTCACACGAGACATAATTAGGTACTTACCTACTTAAATAAATGATCAGAAGAATATTTATTGAATTACCTTAAAATCAAATCAAAATCAAATCAAAAATGTTTATTTGTTAGAACATGGTACAAAATAGATGTTACAATCTTGGTTGCAGCATATCCTGCCATAATATGGCATACAAATATTATTTTTTATACAAAAACAAAAAGGTTATAAATCACTAACTCAGAATCAGAATGAAAAATATTAAGATAATGTCAACTATCTATAGGGCAGTTAGTTAGAGATATATTTTGATAAAACCAACCCGTCTTGAGCAAGCGTGGAGATCAATGTTCGTGCCTTCTCTGTTGAGAAAAGGCCTTTGCCCTGCAGTGGGACAGTAATAGGCTGGTATTATTTTTTATTTTTTTTCATGGTGAATACTAAACTTACTTTTAAAATCAATTCTGTGAAAGTAGAGAGAAAATGGGATATGTGTTGTGCTTAGTCATTTAAAAAATAAAACAATTCTGTTAAAACCATAAAGTAATTTATTCTGCCAATTCTTATTATTGCCTACCCTAGCTCTAAATCACAGCCTGCATTCGATTCTTCATTAATCTGATCAGGTTTTTGACGGTGGCTTGAGGAATTCTGTCCCACCCGTCTGTTAACGCGGCCTTCAATGCTTTTATCAATCAATCATTTCATTTTCAGGCATCTTAAGGCCTATAGATAAGATACACAACATTACATTACAACTTAGAAATATACTAATACACACAAAATATAACTTATAAACTATGAACACATGAAGTGACGGCGTCGTGTCACGTAGCCTGCCGCGAAAACGTCGGTAGACAACAACCTTCGGCCAAAACTCTTCCTTGAGAAACTTGTCGAGAAATTGTGTCGGAACTCGCAAACGACTTGAAGTTGGTGTTGTGACGCGACTCCAACTTCTCGGCCCTCAAGGTCCAGCTGGTCTTCATCTTCATGTACTCTACGACCTACTCAACTTCCGTGGAGTGATGCAGTCGGGACACATAAAGCAACGTCGTAGTTGGTATTGCTGGACGCAGCAGCATATTTTATACTGACAGTCCAGTGCCGCATTGATTGCGACAAGTAGGCTTTTTCTTCTTCTTCTGAACTAAGGTGAAGCCGTCCTCATCACACTTCTGCTTGGCTGGACAGCGCTGTACCGGATTCCTCGGAAGGGTATCACAGCGACGGTTCTACTTTCCCCCTTTCTGCTGCTTAGGTTGTTTTGCAGCTGAATCGTTTTATGGTTGAAGGGACTGAATTTCTGCCCAGGACCCTTCTCTTGAGCTCGTCCCATAAGCGTTCGATATCAGTCCATATCTGGACTCGACCAGTCCATCCAGTACGTATATTCACTTCATTCAGGAACTTTCGAATGATACGCGCCGTGTGACATCTTCGGCCCCTTAAGTCGCGAAAACAAGCGTGGTTTTTTCCTCTAAAGAGATACCAGCCCATTATACTACGTACAATACAATACACACTTTATTATTATTCTATGTACCTATTATGAAAAGACAATTCGTGACACAATACAATGATTTATGTGATGGAAGGCCATAACTCTATTTAAGGCTTTTCACGGCCGATAAGGCCTCAAATGAAGATGCGGATTTCAACAAGTATGCAAACTATTCGTAGAAAACATCGTTTTTGAGGCCAAGCGCCCTTTTATCTAAGTGTATCTGGTGGCTACGGGCGACTTATACAGAATTTCTTGCTGAATTCGAATCAATGTTTAACTGAGTTTTGGCAAAAATGTTAGTTACGGCCTTTCACCGTATGACGGTACAGCGCATGTCATTAAGCAGGTTGACAAATAAAATGTCATGTTTTTTTTTTTGTTGGAGATGACATTAAAGGTGGACACACACTTATCAATACTAAAATAAAAAAAGCATGAAATATTTTATTCTCATACGTATGACGTCATTTATTCGTACGATTCGACGCGGATAAGTGTGCTAGGTTTTATAATATTTCATACAAGTTATTCTAAAATTCGATTCTTTCGGCGCGGTCGATTGTTTCGACGCCGATAAGTGTGCGTTCACCTTAAAAGTATATCTTAGCCAAAAGCCATGAAGTCAATCCAGGAAAAAAAAAAGTAAGTCATGATTATTTTTCTCATTCATCATTATTCTAGTCAATTGAGCTCATAATAAGGAGGAATTTTTTTAGAGACTTGGTTAGACCTTAAGTTTGATTTGATAAATCTTAGTAAATTATTTCGTAGGCATCTATCACGGTGACATACGTAGACGCTCAATAATTTCATCAACAATTGATTCGCCCGGGTTCTTTATGTTGTTCCACATAATTTTATTGATTGTATGGTTATATGCGTAACTGGTCATGCGTCATGGTTCTTTAGTATAAAATAACATATTTGGAGAAAATCCACTGCTTGATATTGCATGCATATTATGCACAACATACTAGAGGTAAACAAGAGCTCGTGGCTAAATAATAACAGCCGCTCGGGTCGATCTTTGGGTTAAGCGGTGCTTACCTAGGTTGGTCTGTGGATGGGTGATCACCCATTACATACCGAGTTTCCTCCGTGCCTCGGAAATCACGTTAAGCCGTTGGTGTCGGCTGCATGTCATTTGAAGATCATTGATAATCGTTACGGGTAGTCAGTGGCCCAAAAAGTCTGACAACCAGTCTTAACCAAGGGGTATCCTTACCTACCTATATTTTTACGACCTACTTAAGAGGTAGATCAAGTTGATCTGAGTTCGAGAGGTGATTTATGAGCAGGAAGGTAAACACGACGCGCCTTCATTAAAAAAGGATTTGATATTAGAAACTGATGTATAACCGGAGATGCCCTAGTTTTAATAAACAGGCAGTGTTTTGTTTTACCTTATAAATAGATTGATTTATTTATTTTAGCGTTATTTAACTCCATACAATTAACATTAATTAAAAACATTAAAAATAAATACTAGTTAACAATATTATTATTAGTAAAATAAATAATTCAATCAATAATAATTTCCCTTAAATTAATAATACAACAAAATAAAATACAATAATCGGGAACTAAATCCAACAAATTTATAAAATAGGTAATTACTTTGTTATTATTAATCATTCAATAAACAATTCAAAATATTGTTAGTTATTGTTACAGATAGATAGGTAAATGTAAGTACGGGAGGTACCGTGAATTTGACGAAGTCTTATATACCGGCTGAAAATCGTATCAAATAATAAACACTGTTTTAAGGCTTAAGACGCCTGCGGAGCATGCGTTTTTCATACAAACGTAATACCAAAATAATTTGTAAATCAAACATATTCTTCTTTATTTCGATTAGATAACAGAATACAAAGGTTCCCAAACAACACGTTTAGAATGGACACTGATATAAACAAGAGTTATGTGAAAAATAAAATTTTCTATAAAAAAATTAAATTCCTCATATATCGCCTTTATAAAATTGTCCTTTCAAAATATTTATTTGGGAACATAGATATTCTGTAACCTAATCGAAATATGTACACACTACCTTAAGAATATGTTTGATTTTCATATTATTTTGGTATAACGTTTGTATGAAAAGCGCATGCTCCGCCGGCCCCTTTTTTTTTTTTTTTTGGGATCGGAAATCATCAAATGACTTCCGCCGGCCCCTTAATGATTTAAAACTAAACTTATACTTTATCTTCACATTTCTGAATTTTGTTTGTCTGTGATAGTTTAAGGTTAGTTTCATATCAAATAATAATTTTACCATAGCACAGCAGGGGTCTGCGCAATCCAGGGCTGCAGGACTGTTCGAAAGAGATACCGTGAGGAAGGAACAGCCTGACACTTCGCCCAGAGTGGGAGAAGTCATTTGATGATTATTTCCCATTCGAAAAAGAAGGGGTCTGCGCAGTAGGTGCTCTGGTAGCGGAGTAATCTAAAGTGACAGCAAATGAAAATTGTAAAAAAAAATCTAAAAAGTAATCTCACCCCGCATCGAAATCTATGGGATGATTATTGGTCGAAAATCCCTACATTATAGGAAACTACGTTATCCGCGGGAATCATGACATTTAAAACGTACAATAGGGATATTTCCTACTATTACGCGATCGAATCCGCGGGCAAAAGCCAGCGTGGTTTGCGGCCCACAGTCGATTTCAAACATCAGTAGGTTGACACCCTGTATCGCGATTTCGGTGGAAGTGATTATGCACTATTACCCGGGGCCGCCCGGCTCAATTTGACGCCATGTCGCGACGAACTTAACTGCCAATTAATAGCACCTATTTAGCTCCCAGTAACGCTCCATAACATGATATGCAATTATCGTATACCTGTGATAATGCATACTTACTTATAAGTATAGTAAGTAGATAAATTAAAATATTATGTAGGTATACAGCTATACATACAACAACGAGCGCCACATCTCCACAGGGGGTAGGCAAAACATACTAAACATACTCCTTTTGCCTCGTCCACGATCATACATCATGGATCAAATACGCGATCACACGCACACCGGCTCTGTCTCACCGGAGCATTCGCCTGATATGTAGTGTAACAAATCAAAATTCTATTTTAGCTTTACAAATAAAATAGACGCGAGAGTTAGCAGTCGCCTGTAGTGGTAATTCATTTGGTATACACCACAAATTTTTAATTAGTACAAATACTTAAAGGGCTTGTTAAAGATGGTCTTGTAGAAGTCTCAATAAATAATTTCCAGCAAAGTTATTAGCGTTTGTTTATATCCCAAAATGTCACTAAAATGGAAATATTGTACAGGCTATTGAATTCTTATTAGTATTCATTAATCGTTTTTGCGACCATCATCCGTCATTCAGTCGTTCATCTGATCACCATACCGTCATTCAGTCATTCATCTGATCACCATAGCGTCATTCAGTCATTCATCTGATCACCATAGCGTCATTCAGTCATTCATCTTATCACCATAGCGTCATTCAGTTATGAGTTTACCAATTATGACAAATTCTTGTAAGCAATTTTGGGATTCCGTTTTTTTTACTTTTGACTACATAAATATGATCAGTAAAGGGTACGGATACATCCCCATTTGTTTGTACTTATTAAAAATTTGTGGTATAGAAACAAGTGATTGTTCCAAATGGCATCATTACAGGTGATGCACTACTATGCTTGAATCTGAACTGTTGCATTACAGGAGAATGCCCCTGATGCAGAAGCGCCTTAATTCTAACCTTGTTAGCTATTGCCAGAAAAATTGGGTGCTACTTCGAGGGCGATTGGAAATTCTAGTAATACCTACTCGACTGTTATCGCTACGACACTCAACTCAAGTCATATTCTTGTACACAATTCCAAACTTATGTGACTGAACAATATTTGAACAAACAATAATGAAGATGAAGGATGATATGTAAGATAATGTAACTATCAGACTGTGGTACTAATGGAACAGGCGAAACCGACACTTGTTCTTACAGAACGAGTATACGCTCATCCCATTTCCTCACTACTAAAACATGCACTAGAAGGCATTAACAGTAAAGTCTTCGATTGCCAATAACTCGAAACTTAGTTCTGTTATTTGAGTTCGGTAGTCAAATACGGAACAAGTGAAAGGCATCACTTGGACAACGTAAACCTAATCATTGAAAACTAACAGTACGGTACTATGCGAGGGAGCTTCGGCCATTCCCAGCTGAGATATGTTTGACTTGCTTCGTTCGTATCCCCCCGGGTGATCGTGATTGAGACTCTCGACATCGAATAATCTGTCTTGATTTTAAAGGAATATATGTTGGCTTCCTTACGCTCCATCTTCCAGGATATGTTTTATTTGTTAGATATTTTAATATTGAACTTTCCAATCGATTTCTGTTGTTGATTCTTTTATGTATCCTGTGTTATGTTTGAATGCACAGTCGGGTGGAATATTATATTTCACGATATTGAACATTGTAGGTAAGTTTATTGTTTTGCAATTTGTCTACTTATGTATGCTATTTTCAGAAATAAGTTCAACCTTCCCCTTTAAACTTTCGTGAGAGCTAGGTATATGTTCAAATGGTTTTAATGGCGTAGTAAACATTTGAGTGAGAATAAGCATGACGACAGTGTCAAAAAATTGCAAAGGAATCTAGTCCGTCAGAGTATTGGACAATTATGGACACGTATTTTTATTTTGTTAATCAGTATAACGCATCAAAAGTCGGGACTGGGGGCTCCTGACGTCCAGAACTCCCTCCAAATTATACCACGGCGCACAGTGTGAGAATTTCGCAATCTAGGGGGATTTAAATCATTTTTTTTTCTTTTTTAATGTTAATATAATTATAACCTATTTATACCTAAGACCCTATTTAACACAGCTACCTATAAGAAATTCTTGTAGGTATGTTAAAAAAATTCAAATAAAATGTGGAAGTGTGTAGATAATAATCGTTGAACCTTTACAATGCAAACAACAATATTAAAGTGTCATCTTCACTTGAGATTACTGATCAAATTAACGGGTTCCATCTATCTGGCAGAATCTTGTTGCTCCGAAATTCATTTAGCATAACACACTTGGCATAATTTTCTTTAAACGAATATATTAAAGGCATATTTTTTTTTAAATATACTTATTGTTTGGCTGAATGTGTGTATGTCCGAATTTGGAATGGCATACTTTTAGATAGCAGAATTTTATTTGGCATAATTACCTTTGGCATTGTTCATATTTCGCATAATTTCGTTTAGAATAATGTTTACTTAGAACGACGATTATTTGATATAATTTCACTTGGCATACTATGAAGATTGCAGAATTTCATTTGGAATAATTTTATTTGGCAGTATTGCCATTTTTCAATGCCACAAAATAGCATTTTTAACCTTAATTTAAAATTAAAATATTATCTTAAAAAGTAAATATGTTGTGCTAGAAAAGTTAGTGACAGAAAAGAATCGCTCCAAAACCGACTCCACGTAGTCTTGTTTGCCCTACCCCAAGAGTGTAATTTAAAATCGCGTAGGCGCGGAGGGGCGAGGCGGGCCGCGAGTTGAGGAGCAGGTGGTTGTAACACTCGCCGCCGCGGCTGAGGTTGGCCGGCGAAGCCGGCCAGCAAGCCGAAGCTGCGGTGGTGAGCGTTAAACCCATCTGCGACGAACAGCTCGCGTGGGACCGCCGTAGCCCCGCAGCGCCGGAGCCGTGACAGAAACCATGCCTGCTGCATGTTGCATGCTTGCTTGCATGCTACATGATTGCTGCATGCTTGTTTGTATGCTGCATGCTTGTTTGCATGCATGCTGTATGCATGGTATATGCATGTTCAGATGTTTACATGCCTGCTGCATGCTTGCTTGCCTGCTGCATGCTTGCTTGCATGCTGCGTGCTGCATGCTTGCTTCATGCTAGCTTGTATACATGCACGATATAATATGCTTGTTTGCCTGCTTTTTACAGGGAAATAAAAACCAAGTGTTCAGAATCAACTGATTTTATGAATTTTCTGTGATATGATAGATGAGTCTTTCCATTATTATGCATATGAAATGTATGCCAAACAATAATTCTAACTGTAAACTTTCTGAAATATGATAGTTCTGCCTTTAAAGACTATTGATATGAAAATTATGCCAATAGATGATTCTGACTGTGAACTTTCTGCGATAAGATGGTTCTACTTTTGAATCTTATGCATATGAAATGTATGCCTGAAGATGATTCTGGCTTACAAAATTATGAGTATGAACCTATGATAAATGAGTATCTGCCAAACTATTTTCTGCGAAATGAAGTTTATGCCATCAGCTGGTATGCAAAATAATATTATGACATAAAAAGTTCTGCTATAAAGGGTGGACCCCAAATTAACGTATAGTCTTGTTTATTGGTTTATTATTGTATTGTGTATATCTTTCAAGGTAAGTTAGAGTGTATTTTGTTTAAGTAATAGTTAAACATTGATCTAATAACATCATTTGAAAGCACTGTTAAATTAAGCATTTTCTAGAGACGATTTGCAAAACAAAAAGGAGTATAAAAAAAAATGATCAGAATATCCCGGTGCTGTTATTGTTTTAATTTATAGTTTACGGTCTTAACTTTTGAGAACAATTGCTAAAACTTGCGATTTTGTGCGACCGTCATACATTTTTTTTCAGTTTTCAGAATGACGACCGAAATTACAAAAAAACATATTTTTGATATTTAAGGCTTATAATGAAGAGAAAACGGAGTCCTCTAGATCCCGATGTCCTAAAATTGCTTTCTGCACCCACCATAAATGAGGTCGAAAGTAGAGTTAGTGACAAAAATAAGAAAATTTATTAATATCGCATTTTTTTAATACAATTTTTTTTCTATCACTATTTAAGTATTTTTATTTATTTCAATACCAATCAATGTTATTTTCAACTTGAATCTTTTATTTAAATCAATTTGGAATTAAATCCCCCCAGATTGCGAAATTCTCACACTGTGCGGCGTGGCGTTCTGTGAATTTTAGGTAGATTTCCTTTTTTTTTTTAAATCTACCTGTTGGTCTCTACCTACGGAGATATATAAATGTTTACGTATGTATGGGTGACAAGCAAAATTTAGCCACACTTTACAGGTCGCAATTATGAACCGATTGCTTTCAAACTTGGCCAAAAAATCGAAAAGGTCAAACATTGGCTAAGATCTTGAATGGGTGGAATTCGTCCATGGGGCGGCGAGAGGGCGGTTTTTCTAAAATCTGTTTTTGGCCATAACTTTTTTCGTATGGAAATTTTTTCAACCGTTTTTCATTTTTAGCATTCTGAATAAGAATACGGACAATTTCAAATTATGATTTTTTTGATGCAACTCCTAAATTGGGGAGGGGGTTGAAATTTCAAAATTTTTGCGAAAAAAAATCATATCTCCGAAACAGAAAACATTTTGAGCGTCGCATATTTTTTTTTTGAAAGCAAATTGTTTACTCTACAATTGTTACCTTTAAAGTTTAGCGATAATACTTATAGTTTTCAAAATAAAAATTCATAACTAAAAATTTGAGGGCATGCTAAACAACTACGCTATGTCCCATTACAGGACAACGATTCTGAAATCATATTTTTTAGTAGATTGTGCACATAAGTACAACTCTTTATACAAATCAATAGTCGGACGCTGTAGCACCTTCTCCGAAGTCTACCTCCTCCTGCAGCTTGCCGGAGGTATTTTTAAAGTGGCGTAGGTATCTTCGTCAATTTTAGTTTAAGTAACAAAAGAAAAATGCGAGACAAATCTCTTTTGATAGGTAATCTAACTAACGGACAATTTTTTTTTGTCGTCTATCCTATAGATCGCGATCTCACAAGACTACAAAAATAAGTGAAATGCGCGATAAAAAGTGCTAAAGTTTCAAGTGCCTTCATAGAAGCGGAGAACACTGACGTCACGGGTCCGGTAAACATTGCATACAAATCAGCGCAGTGGCCGACTTTCAGCGAAACTGCGAAATTAACTTTGATCGCGTTTTAATACCCGCGCTTGCGTGGTAAAGTATTAAATCTCAATTTATCGTCCGTCTTCATGCAACTAGTTTATGAATTTGTTTAAAAGTTAACCCATTAAGTAACGCTTGCTCTTGCAGAATATTTTTCACGAAGAGTCAACATTGATTTTTATTACCAACTAGCTGACCCACGCAACTTCGTCTGCGTCACATATATGAGAGAAAAAGCTCACAAAATGAATAAATTTTCCCCGTTTTTGCAACATTTTTCATTTATGTTCCGCTCCTATTGGCCTATAACCTTCCTCGATGAATGGACTATCCAACACGAAGATTTAGAAGATTTTTTCAATTCCAACCAGTAGTTCCTGGGATTAGCGCGTTCAAAAAAACAAACAAACAAACTCTTTAGCTTTATAATATTAGTATAGATTTATTTTCTCAATTCAAGCTAACAGCAAAAATAACTTAACATAAAACTCTATAGTCTAATTTGAAATAGAGGCCGTATTCACATGAATGTATAGGTAATTATAGCAAGTATCTTCTCAGAACTAACTAATTCGTTTGTCAAGACCGGCAGGTTTTTCGTGTATTGCTGGTTTCCCCAAGTAAGGAGTGTGCTTGATGCCGAAACTATGCGCTGGTGTCGACGGCTTGCCCACCATAAACTGAGAACAATTAACATACAGATAAATATACACATTCTACAGAGTATAATATCGTAAACCGTAACTAGGGTCCCCAGGTGTGGTCTGGAACAAAACAAATTATTGTAATAACGGGGAGAGTGCCTTTCAGCTTCGTTAAGGTTAGTTTTATGCCCATTATGTCTTTCCAATATGTATCACGAGGTCAATCTCAGCAGTTGCATTTGTGACCATGCTTGCATGTGTTTTTTGCTAGATGAATAAGGAACAAAGCTACCAGTAAATTGATTCACACAATTACCTTCCAGATAATCGGAGTTGGCGAAACAACTCGAACTTAAGGGGCCACCTCACGCCAACAACCTTCAGCGAGTGGGAGGAGCTTAGCAATAGTGTACACCTGTGCTTGAGAGTGGTCAGCGATACACTGCCACCCATCTCCCGCAAGAGCTGACGCGTACCAAGATTATTCGAAAAAAAAACCCAACTTTATACATATTTCACATGACGGTGGCCGTTGCTTGTCACATATTTCACGGCCTTTATTGTGGTCCAAATTGTATTGTTCAAAGTGTAGTATAACTCAAATTAAATAATAATTACACCATCATTTACACTAGTCTTTGCGATTTAATAGAATGCTGTAAAGTGCAAGTAATCGTGTATCAGACTGCCGAAATATCTAGATCAAAGTGTGAAAAATATAATTAATTTTTTTCACAATGTATTCGGGCGTTCTACGAATAAAGCACAATAAATAACGACTCACTCAAGGTCGTTGGCGTGAAGTGGCCCCTTAATACGGTGTTTAGTAAGGATGGTACACACGGCGATTTATAAAGCTATACAAACCCAGTATAACATGGCCTCGGTGTGTATAGATTTCCAATACAATAAGAGATCCGCATAAACTGGTTTTGTTTAGCTTAATTGGTGACCGTGCATTCAAACGCATGTACGAATACGAACATAGCGAACTTAAACATCGAACTTGAACATTTGGTTCGTACGTATTAAGGCGACTAGATGAGCTAAATTAGCAACTATACTTGTGGTGGTTCAAACTTCGTTTGAAATGCTGTTAGAATAAAGTTCTAATCAGCTTGCACAGGAAAGTGGTTGTTACGTCAGTCACTGCGGGCCAAATAGCGCGAAATGAGAGGTTTCGATCGATTTAAAAAAAAACTATTGACTCGACTAAAAAACGAAAACACTACAATGCCAATATATTGCTTGTAGAATTATTTGTCAAAAGAATCAGAATGATCGCATGTATATTACTAACCCGACCCGAACCGACCCAATACCCGATATTTTTAAGGATAAGTTCGTGATTTTTGTTCTCGAGTCAAATTAATTGTATTATGTTTTCAAAACACTATCATGCTAGCAAATATCCTGAAGAATATCATATATGTTTCTGGTTTTGTTTATAGCAGTGAATCATATACTTTTAGTCTTTATAAAACTCGCGTTTAGCGCATGTAATCGCCTTAAAGGTATATTCGAACACGAACGCGAACATAGTTCGAATAGAGTTCGCGCACACGAACGCGAACATAGTTCGAATAGAGTTCGCGCACAACAGTCGTGAACTCTATTTTAAGAGCCAAGGCGGCGCCCCTGTGCTCTCTGCACCCCTCTGCCGTTGCATCTCACGCAATGCAACAAATTTGTATCGTACGTGCGTGCACGGCTTTTTGTTACGCGACGAACATTCGATCGCGAAACGAACAGTTTGGTAAGTACCTAAGTGAATCCAAATACAAAAATTATAAAAATAAATGTGGTGGCCATAGAATGTTCGTTATGTGACACAACTCCTGCAACTCCAAACGCCTGTTTGCCGAAAAAAAAATCGGTGAGATGGCGGTAAAGTGGACTCGATACTGTACCTTTTTCTCGCAGTAAGTATTCGGCGCAGGAGTTATCAGAGTCCCTACGTAAGACCTAAATCTCGGCGCGAAGGAGTAAGCAGGCTTCGTCTTCTTGACATAATTAGAATTTGGGTTATGTGTCCCCGGGCCTGGCGGATTGAAAGGGGGGAGGATGCGTCGTGGGTAAGGGAAGGTGTACGCTGGTTGTCGCCTGTACAAACAAAAAAGCAGGTATGAAGACTGAAGTTAAAAACTGGGTGAAATGCAGGGTGTTAAGACTTATCACGAAGTTTTTTTTTAAATGCAATCCACGACCCCGGTTATTATTCAATTCATCCATCAGCGCATTTTTTGAGTGCGTTACATTGAGTTCTACCACATAACATGATTTGGCACAGCAATTAATTTTGCCTAAATTTACTTAGTTTGATGTACAGAATGCTTGGTTTATGGCTTTGTGATGAGGATGTTTACACCCTGTATAGGACACGACCAACAAACGCCTAATATCAGCATTGATTCATTGATCCAGAGGTGTGAACTCTGTAGGATTCAGTTAATTTCCACCGTCGATGCACTTAGTTCTAGAAAAGGGTTTGAATATTTTAATATAGATCCTGAGCTGCCTGAGAGCATTGAGAACGTAATAGAATTTGCACAACGCAATGCATCATAACTCAGATTAACTTATGTAGCTAACATATTAATTGGCAGGAATCTCTGATATATCTACTATTGTTTGAATTCTCTTACTGCAATGTATGTGTTGTATGTTTTAAAAACTCTTACAAAAGGGTAGACAAAAAAACACTAATTAGTCCACCATTTAGATTATCAAAAAAAAAATTGATCCGAAATTTTTCTTTCGTTACGTAAACCAAAATTGACGAAGATACGATGATTTCAAAAATTCTCATTACATCACGCCTTGGTATAATTTTTAGTGAGTTCTGACGTCACGAGCCCCACTCCCGAGTTTTGATGCGTTTTATCTATGTCAATACTCATTGATTCACAAAAGCAAAAAATACGTGTCCATTATTTTCCATTACTCCAACTGACGGATTAAGGTCCATGTTCACCAAAAAAATGACGGATGATTATCTAAAAACAGCTGTTTAAAACACAGTTTTGTATGGGAACATGTCACATTGACAGGTGTTTCAAGATAATCAGACTGTTATCTTCTTGGTGAACATGGACCTAAAAAGATTTGCAATTTTTTGATACTGTCGTTATGCCCATTATAGCAATATACATATTATAGTTACGTAATTGTGTTTGCAGGTTGAACGTGGACAGTGATCACCTCGGATAGAAGCGTGTGGAAGGAGCAAGAGGAGGCCCTAGCCCAATAGTGGGAAACTAGAAAAGCGCAAAAAAACATGGTTCTAGACATTTCCACATACTTTTGTCTCGGTATCGGCGGGCAATACATGTTAGGTGGTGGTGTCCACATGTCATACGGTGTGTACGGAGGCTTTGCAGGGGGCACCAGGCTGTATGCTGGTGCGCGTTTGATTTTAACTCGTAGCAACGGTTCATGAGCCCCAGGGCCGGGTTTCTTGAGCTTGTCGCCTGGCGGCCAGTTGGGTGCAGTTATCGATCCTCCCGGGATTTTGTGCTGGCCTGTAAATATTCATACTTGAAATAAAATAAATGTAAATAATATGATGTGAATGTATTATAAAGTTATCACTCTTTTTATAGGACAAAGTCCTCTGCCGCGTGTCTGTCTGTCAGACTGTTCGCGATAAACTCAAAAACTACTGTACCGATTTTCAAGCCGTTTTCAACAGTAGATAGAGTGGTTCTCGAGAAAGGTTTTAGCAAGTAATTTGTACGCGAGCACGAGCTAGTAAATAAATAAATTAAGCCGCGGGCATCAGCTAGTAAATAAATAAATTAAGCCTGACATTGTGGTGATAGATCGATTGGACCGTCGCGTAATGATTGTTGGTATAACGGTCCTGCTTGACGAGAACGTCTTGACAGCAGAGAGAGATAAGCAGTCCAATTATCTAAATCTGGCTCGCGAGGTGGGACGTAAGTACTGCAGTCATTGTGCCGATAGTCCTGTCGGCTAATGGCTTAATAGCCAATAGCCTCGATCAACATCTAAGGAAGCTCTCACTTGGAAGCTGGATCAAGGGCTTTATTCAGAAAGCAGTACCTCTCTCAAAAAGAGAGGTTCTTCTCTCAATTACCCTGATCACCGGTAACTTTTTACATTGTTTTCATATTGGAATGTTTAAAAAATTAAATAATGTGTAGGCAACAACTGATTACAGTATTATAAGAAACTGGATACTAACTTCGTCTGCGTGTGTTTTGTGTTTAATTATGGCAATCTTGTTGCTATAAACCGGCCACAAAATTCAACCACCGAGGCTGTTACTGATATTTTTCTGATGGAAAAACCGAATAAAACGAAGCCCGAACCTAGCGATCGCACCCAAACATCCTGAGGCGCGTAATACAAATGTACCTAATTATGAATTAGTATGGATGGATAAAAACCAAAATTAAGTAAATACTTACCTAATTTCGAATTAACCCCACTAACGTCGAGCATTGGTGCATTTGTTTTGACTGACGGGGGGAAATAGGGGTTTAATACTCGACCAAAGGTGTAGGCCGGTGCACGCTTTATCTTTGAAAACCCGTTGCCTCCTAAAAACAAGTAAAATTAAATATAAAAAATACCTCTGACACAATGTACTAAAAGTTAAATAGAAAAAAAAGAAAGTTCACCTTTTTGTGGTGGGGGCCATCTTGGGTTTTTAATTTATTAGAAGGTATAGTATTCTACTAGCCAAGCTCTTTCATTTGATATCCATATTGAGGGAGTTGTTGAATAAAATTAATATGTAATCCGCCATTTTGTGGCGGCGGCCATCTTAGACTGCTTTTTATCACACATATTTAAAAATACTCCTTTCAAACGAATAAATCAAAATCAAAATCAGCTCATACGTTCGGGAGCTACGTTGTCATGGACAGACTTGTCCGTGTACTTTTTGTTTGTAAATACATATTTATTCATACTTATTATACATAATTATAAACATCCATGACACGGAAACAAATGTCCATGCTCATCACACAAACATTTGCTCTTACCGGGATTCGAAACCAGGACCCTAAAAACGTAAGGCCTTGTATTGACAGAAACGATAAAAAATCGCCTCAGGCATCAAAAAGTTATTGCAAAGGCGAAGGAAAGCCTCAACACTGATAAGGCTTTAGGGACTTAATTATCATTTTCCTATTTTGCTTAGTAACAGATTCTGTCAGAAAGTTTTTGTTGACATCGAAGCCAAATAGCAACTGTGATTGATAAGATTTATTCTTAGCAAAGTGATTTAGCTATCTGGAATTATTTATAACTTTGGATCGAGTGCAACGGTTAGCGTTAATGAACTTTAGTGTAATTTGTTGATAACTTCTCTACGATGTTACGAAATTAACATCTCTGACATAATTTGTGAGGGCAGAAGCGTACAGATGGCCAACTAGAGCTTTTGATTTTACTATAAATGTGTAGCTATACAATTCAAAGGTACGGGTAGTACCAAAACACCCTGGAAATTCGGTACTTTCCTTAAAATGGGTGATGCTTGAGCTAATTTTCCACAATTCGACTCGGATAACTCAGGGTTCAAATAGGGTGGGTAAAACTGTCCACCTCTGTACCATAACACGTTATCAAGTTAAGGTATATATCGTGGAATAGAGAACCCTGGACACATGTCAATTTCTTTTTTAGGCAACCGTGTAACAATATCTTACCACATAACTCTGGTTGATCATACTTGGTTGGACCAGGTGTAAGAATTTCATTTGCTATAGGACGGGTTCGTACTGTTGGCTGAGCAGGCAGCTGTTTCAAAAGCCTTGTTCTGCATTCATATCCAAAAGGCAT
This sequence comes from Xestia c-nigrum, assembly GCA_916618015.1. Classification (NCBI taxonomy): domain Eukaryota; kingdom Metazoa; phylum Arthropoda; class Insecta; order Lepidoptera; family Noctuidae; genus Xestia; species Xestia c-nigrum. Next base: position 10,660,689 of record OU745245.1, read on the forward strand.
CCTTTTCAACCACTATTAATACCAAACCTGGCTAAAAATCGTTGTTGTGACTGTTTTAAAAAAAACGTTTTCTTTTCTTCTTTCTAAAATGATACGAACACAACAAAAATCATTCTAAATATTGGCAAAGGATGTCAACACAGGATGTCAATGTTGAAAATTGTCCTAATATAATGTCAAAAACATTCACATTTCTCATCAGCCAGCGACATACCAACGGGTATATAAAAGGAGATCCCAAACCATACCAACGGATGAACGGAATAAAGTGAGCGATAACATTTGAGGATAAAAACGGCACGAACGCAGGAATCAGGAGGGCAAATAAAAACTCAGTGGAATTTCCACGGTCCAGGAAATTGAGCTGCACCGGATATCGTCGCACCGGGGCGACGTGCGACGGAGGAATGGCTTCCGGTCGAGGTGGGCCTCCTTCATTATTCCTCCATTCTCTCACATTTCAATTCTGCAAATAGCATTGCGAATTCAAGGTCTCTTGCTATCGACTAGAGTTATTAACTTTTTTCGATCGATCTATTGAATAAGCTTTGCGGACACCAGTCCGTTGTAAAATATAAGTTATTAGCACAGAAGCGATATTTACTTAAGGGGGATGCTCCCAGGTAGACCACGAAATTCAAATTTTCTTACGTTTTTTGCATTTTGCAGGGCAGTGCTAAGTTGTATGTTAATAAACGTATTGGTACAGCGACTGCAAGACGTATTGAGTTACAGAATTATAATCATCAATACAACCATCAAGTTCATAAGAGTCGTTGAACGAATTTTTCACGGTCAAAGTCCTTCTTCGACTCATATGAACTTGGAGGGTGGTGTTGATGATTTTGATGATTATAATTTTGTAACTTAATACGTCTTACAGTCGCAATCGATATGTTTATCAACATAAAACTTAATACATAGGCTTCCCCAAGTGACCGGTCCCGTGCGACTCGCATCAAGACTATATTGTTAGTATTTAATTTAATTAAATAAGTCCAGCCTATAATATTTGACCGTCTCGTTAAAATTCTTATCGTTTTTTTAAATTAAAATAACGAGTTATCTATCAAATGTACCAACCGTCAAAAAGAGAGAAACCTTGAAACACGAAATAACTTGACGGTAAATAATATGATAATATCAATGAGAACCAGTGTACAACGATGCGTCCCATCCATTAGTTATTCATGTAAGTAATGGAAAATTAAAAACGGTAACGGGCCAATATGGCGGGTCGTGTGGCATTCATTATTCAAGCCGTAGTGCTGGGACATTCGGATCGTGGAGTTCATAGATCCTGCCATAGTGATGTAGGTACGATCGGATCCGATACTTTTACAGTATTGATGGAGCAGGATGCGATACTTAAATATTTTTAAACGATACAAAAGAATACGACATACAAGGTGTAAACCACCTCATCACAAAGCCGTTAACCAAGCATTCTATGCATCAAACTAAGTAACTTTCATCATGTTTTGTGGTAGAACTCAATGTAACGCACTTAAAACATTGTGTTGATGGATGGATGGAGTAGTTCGGGGGTCGTGAAGGTGTTTAAAGTAAAAATCTAACAATAAAAACTTGTATTTAAAAAAACCTTGTCAATAAGTTGGAACTTTGACCCCCAATATCTCCGTAACTAGAAAGTTCCCAGGTATGGTGTAGAACAAAAAAATGATCGCAATGACGAGGAGAACAAGTGCGTTTCGGCTTCGTTAATAGGTATTTTACACCCTTAATAGACAATTGTAGTGTTGTGACGACATGTACAAAGATAAACCGGAATTTCCACGAAAGCAAGAACCCAACACCTACTACAAAAACATTTGCAGAAATCTAAAATCCGTATTTCTGAACATAAATAAATGGAAGCGCGTCGGATATATCATTACATAACTAAAAGGTGTTTGTTAACAAAGCTCTTATTCATCATATTACATTATTTACACGAGTACATTTTCCAGGAATTCCTGAAACAAAGAAAAGACCATGTTTCGACACACAAAAGTATCTAAGGAAAATCTCTTAATGTAATACACATGTATGAGTAAGTATCAAATAGATTTTGTAACGAGAAATTGGACTCTTCACGAAACAGCCAACTGAGGGAGTAAAGGTGAGGCTGAAAGACGACTACATAATTCTTAGAATATATTTATATTCACACTTGTAATCATCAAAAGGTAAGGCGCAGAAGTACCGTTCTCGTAAATAGTAGGTATAAGTACCCTCTTTTTTTCAGTTGTTTTTTTTCTATCTGCTCACTGCGCCATCTAGTGCCACACTAATCAACGAGGCTTGTGTCATGGACACCAGATAGTTTATATATATACATACACATTACATAGATATTTTTTGTTTGTAAATACATACTTATTATACATATAAACATCCTTGACTCGGAAACAAATATCCGTGCTCATCTTATATTTTTTGTTTGTAAATACATAGTAATTATACATCTAAACATCCATGACTCGGAAACAAATATCCGTGCTCATCACACGAACAATTGCTCCTACCAGGATTCGAACCCGGGACCCTAAGAACGTAAGGCAGCTTCATTACCGCTACGCCATTCGAGTCCATCTCTAAGGGGCGAAGCTCTTGCCATCTTCCACGTTCAAATTTAAACTCCGTGGAGGACATTGAGAAATTCTTGATCGATGCATTCAGCCTAAGTTTATACCTAGTTATAGTACCTAATTCTAAGCCATGCACAAAGGTTAAAGTGGATGTGGGCTGGTCTTGTAGCGCGACTCAAGGACCACAGGTGGACCAACACTATTCATCATTATCATGGCAAGGCCCCCCCGCCAAACGTCACAAAGGTAGACCCAACGCGCGTTGGGAGGACGATGTTAAGGTGGATGGATGATCGAGTTCTTTGCCATTTTGTCGCTAGATGGCGACACATCCACAGTTTCGAACATTTTCAATTTTTACACCTAACATAGATATTTTTAATAGACAACTTTATTAAATGCGAAACCTAGGGCATTAACTTGATTTTTTTAGATAATCACTGTGCTTGTTAACTAGTATCATGCAAAGATTTCATCAAAATAAAGATTAGCCGCTTGAATATGCTCTTTACACACACATGCAAAGTAAATAGTAGTAACTTTCAACACCACTAGATGTCGTTTTATTCAAACATGGTTGGAAAGGACCAAATTATATAAAACATGAATGTCCTTACATTATAGCAAACAAATTTTAATTTATTTACTAAGCATAGGGTAAGTCAGGGAGAGACGCCTATACGGTATAGATGCCTACTGAATTTAAAAAAATAAAATTAAAACATTACGTGAATCGGAACGCATCCTTATTATGTCAATTTGACAGCTAATGTCAGTGTGAAAGTTTTGATACGGACAATAATTATTTTAAAATAGTATTTTGTTGTGAATTCCAAAAATAAGGTAAGTGTAGTTGATTAAATCGGTATAATATATTCTTTGAGTTAGTTTGCAGTATTTTTTTCCCCTAATTTTTCTCGTAAATAGTATTTTTTTGTTTTATAACCTAACATTGTGATCTTGTTTTGTTGGTAATCCACCTTTTTGTATTGAAAGTGCTTTCGGGTACGTTCAGAGTCGATAGGCATCTCTCCCTAATGATTGGGAGAGATGCCCAATGAAGTTTCAGGGTTAGATGCCTAGTAAATATTAATGATATTTTATCTTTTCAGATGCCAAATGAATACAAAAGAAAACCTTCTGGCTCTAATAGAGCTACGTGAAGTGAAGAAGACTTAGAAAAGGCCATTTCTCTACTAAAAAAATTTAATGATTTATCATCATTAAATTTTTTTCAAGCAAGTAAAGAATACAATATTCCTTACAGAACTCTTCGTCGTCGATTTCTCATAGGCAATACTAAAAAAGGACGACTTGGACCTGACTCTGTTTGAAACAAAGAAAAAAAGATTGTTAATCATATTAAGAAGTTGCAAAGCCGTGGATTTGCAACTTCTTAATATGATTTGGATTTCACCAGAAAGAGACATAGAATACGAAATTCTTGGAGATATTTGTGTAGTGTGTGGGGAATATTATCACGCCACTAAAAAGAAATGCGACTGGTTACGGTGTGTTCAATGCGAAATGTGGTTTCATGAAGATTGCAGTGAAGATTCAGCGGAATGCCTAACGTGTAATGTCTGATTATGTATTAATTATTTGTGGGCATCTATCCCTGGTATCTATAGGCAACTCACCCACATGCCTGGGAGAGATACCTATTTTACATTATTTTTAAAAAATATTCTTGAATCAATATATGTTACACAATAGTTCCAAATTTAATCTGAATGGCATAAATAAACAGTGATTCAAATTAACTATGTGTATTTCATTTAGTACCTTACATATATAATTAATAATGATTTTTTTTTTAAACTATAGGCAACTCTCCCTGACTTATCCTACTATATACTACTAGAGGTTAAATTGTTATGTTCCAATCCATTCTAAGCATACTTTTGTTTCCAGGCTCGATATCCGATACCTTTCACCATAACAGTATTATAATATCTGTGCCATAACAAATTATTCAGATAAATTATTGTGGGTAATAAAGGTACGTTGTACCTATATAGGTTGTTATGTGACTGAACCTAAATAGTACATAACGTGTAAATAAATTGTGATGTGTACTAAATAAATAAAAGATATTTTATTCAATTGTAAAGCTTTTTATTGTAAGTACCTTTACTATAAATTAATAATATTTTTCTATGGTTCATATTTTCATACAAATAATCGTTTTATTCACTCTCAGTTTCTGGTTGGATTCGAACCATCGACTCGTACCACCATACAAAGATAACATAGTTTTTTTAAATATTTTGATATTTACAATTATGATTCTGAATTTAGTATTAGAAAGAATTATGTACGTAGATTACAATTTATATAACATCACACGTAAGTGTATATAACGGCACATGTAAGTATCTTACACAACAACACACAAGTGGTTGCTAGCTAACCATATCATTTATGTTTCAAGAATACCTACTTATTATACAATTTTGAACTTCAATAAATATTCTTTTACAATTGAATTGTTAGACTGGTACCTAAATACATGAGTTGTTTCGGCTACCTGACTCTAAGTCAAGGTACCTGGGACAATCTCCCAATAGTAGACGGGCGCTCCTTGCGGAGTAGGCTGGTGACGCTCGCCTCCACGCACCCCTGAATGCGTAGGGGGGGGGGGGGGTACCGGCGACCTCGTAGACTACCACGGAGACCTCGGGGGAAGAGGGGGCAGGCAGGAGCAGGGAATAAAACCCGGATTTTCTTCTAGCTGGTTATCCCTAGGTTTCGGCTTCTTGCTTGTTCTTGTTTCTTCCTCGATGGCTGGGCTGCGACTGACGATCGTTCGCCGTTGTTCTCGTCTTATATACGGCCCTGTCCGCCCATAACGAGAACCGCGATTTTTAAGCCCAATTTCGCGTTTGTTTTTGCGAAAGCCGAAACCTTTGGAGCCCCATATTTTATTTATTTATTTAAAATAACCCTTACAATATATACATTTTTACATAGCTTATTATCTATATTACCTTATGAAACAACAATATTGCACCTTACATTAATTACAAAAAATATTCTAGAACAAAAACTATAAAAATTACGATGGACACAATTTTTGCTATCTAATTTTCCTTATATTTTCTGAACCACTGGGCCGATTTGCATAATTTTTGCATAAATATCGGTTTTAGACCAAATTCAACCTTTCTACACTAATAAAAAAGTTCTAACTTAATAAACAAAAAATCACATTTTCAACTTACGTAATTATGAGACAAAAATTCTAATTTGCAATTTTCTATGTCTTATTGGAATTTAAAACTGGTATCATGGCATTTTTTCATAATTCTATGATGATTCTAACTAGATTCCGTTAAAATATTTACATATTTTCACCATCAATTTTCATAACAAGTTTTCAAAACAAACAAAACTAATTTCCTACTACGAGTAAAACGACTCACGATGCATTATTTGCACGTCCACTACTTGCACCCTGGTGTGGAGATATGGTCTCGTCGCCGACATGAGTGAAACATATCTACATAGAAAATTCTTATAAACTAACAAATAACACAAACTATACATCGCTACGTTCAAAAATAGCATAATAATAGTTTATAATGTTCTCACTGCTGAGACTCGGGCCTCCTCTCAACAGTGGTGATGAAATAATTTACACAAAGCAAAGTCGCTTGGGTTCGAACCATCGACTGGTACCACCAGACAAAGATAAGTAGGTAGGTACATAAAAAATATAATAAGTAACTAAATATCTTCTCTTCTACGCGCTACTTTTTGGTCTCGCTGCCGTCGCCGTGCAGTCTTAATCTTCTACTTGTCACTTTTTACTTCCATTTATATAATTTCCGTGCGATCTGAATCAATTGCTGGAAGAAGCAGTTTGCCCTGCAACAAATGAATTTACAGTTTTGTTAGACTATACTTACTGAACCCACACCTCAGAGACCTGAGGAATAAGTTAGGAAATGAGTAAGACATAATATATTTTTCATACCTTTTAATTCCTTGATGTCTAGACATTTGGCATTTTTTTCAACTCGTCTCAAAATAATTTCCGGCAGTACACATGTTTTAAAGAAAGTTACCAACTTCGGCATCATAGCATTGATAAATTCCTCATCCCGGTTAACTTCTATTACAGTCAATGGTTGGGTGACAGATATAAAGCAAATGAAATAACATTTATTCATTTTGGTAATTCGCAATTGACCCTGGACCTAGAATCAAAATAATAATAGCTGTTAAAAAGAAACAATCCAAGAAATCATCATCATCATCATCATCGGCCTATTAATGTTCCGACTGCTGGGACGGGCCTCCTCTCTATGAGAGGGAATGGGCTATACATATAACCACCACGCGGGCCCAGTGTGGATTGGTAGATGTCACATGTCTTCGAATTTATGGTTCTAGGACATGCCGGTTTCCTCACGATGTTTTCCTTCACTGTTTTAAGAGCAGCGGTGATGAAATAAATTACACAAAGTAATGCGCCTGCCTCGGTTCGAACCCACGACTTACTGAACGTAAGTCGGGGCCGCCACCACTGGGCCACCGCTGCTCTCTACTCAATGTTCTATTTCATATAAATTATATTCTAAACACAAACATAAAATAAAAAAAATAAAAATCTGGTTGTACCTGCCGTGTTAATATCTACTCGCTAATTACATTTCCTATGTGTTTCTCTTTCAGAATTTGTACGCAGAACATGATGTTTAATACGTAGTATTGAACATCCACAATTTACACATAATTATTGTCGTTGGTGACCACTACTTGTGTTTTGTTCATTTTCTCGAATCCCTGAATTGTTGAGAGCCAACATCCAGCAAGAATGAGAGACCAAGCACTGAGCTGTAAACTGTAAATAAGACATATGCATATTTATTTTTGTTCAGTTTGTACGGATAATAGAAAAGATTATTTAAAAACTGCTAAACAGAACATTAGCTTACCACTAGCAGTCCATAGTCGAATTTCTGATAGTATTTCAACGGGTTTCAGAGGCCGTCTCCTGCGATGCATAATATCAAAGCCGCAATTGCCGCATCACATTGGTTCCTCAATCCTCATTCCTAGTAGGGCAACAAGATCGTGCGCAGGAGTGTTCATGCCTAGGTTGTCATATAAAGCCGGTTCAACGTTTAACAAAATAGCGCCAGGGTCATCGTCATGAGCAGATTGAGTGTCCAAGGGTAAAGCCGGGTCTTCAATAAAAGCGGTATAGGAGTCCATTATAACAAAATGAAAAAAACTTATCGAAAAGTAATCGAAACCACATTGAATGTTTTTATTTTCATTTCATTGTATGCATTTGTCATTATTGACAGTTGGTGTAGCCAGATAAAATGATTTGAAGGCCAAAATCAATGAGTGTTTTATTTGTTTTTAATATAATTAAAAGAAAATAAATATAACACCGTTTGAAAATCACTTGATTACAGATTTTTAAGAAAATGTAATCGTATTTTTATAAGTTTTCGAAATCGATTAGTATCTTTCCTGTAAGAATAATCACAGATATAATTAATGTGGCAACACCGAATCAGTGTCCAACCATAAAATGAACGATTCCCTTTAGAGTAGGTACATACCGGTGTGTGATGTGATGACAATCAACGAGTGTTGCTAACGTTTGATTTTGTATTTCCTCTTCTAAATCTTATACTTTTTTAAAGTTTTAAGGGTAATTACTAAATATAATTCTACATCACCTTGAAAAGCATCCATTGTACATAAAAATAACACTTACCGTCAATAAAAAAACACTTCACTTTTCCATAAAAACTCTTTCACGGACGTTTGAATGGTTCTCAGTAGTAGAGTCGCCAAATATGCTAAACCTGAATGGTGCTTACTACTCAGTTAGCCGTTCAGACGAGCGAAATTTGAACTACAGCTACCATTTTGAGAACAACATTTTGCTGACAGTTAAAAACCCCGAAACATAAATAAACGATGTACAGCAGTCTCTGATTTACAAGTTGTAGGATGTTCTGATATTTAAAAAAACTGACCAAAAATACTGCCCTACGTTTCCCCTTTTTCTTGGTAAACTTCTTAAATGGCAAGACCAATTTATCTTGACGCACTTTGTGTGCTAATAATATTAAAATTTGCAATAGTTATGAAAAACCAAAGTGGTTTGTCTGTGTACCTATTCACTTATCTTGCTGGTTTCACATGAATTAAATATGATTCAATCAATAGATGTAAGATGAAGATGAAAATGATGATGTAGATGTAATCTTTTTACTTACATACAGTAGAAAGATTTTTAAATCCTTAGGTACCTACTTTAAATTAAAAGTACCTAGATAATACAATAATTACATTAGTATTGTATCTGTGTGAACCAAAGGCACGTCGCAGATATTTTTTTTCACTTTCTGGCATTCTCTCTCATCTCCAAATAAAAATCATTTTATCAATCATAAAATGTAAAATTAGCGGGCAAACCCGCGCGCTAGCGCAAACTTGCTATAAACACAATTTTGATTCGCAAGATGTCAAGACAATTATAACGCATGGGCTGAGAATGGAAGAATGGCAACAATGCGGGTGACTCGGGGTGCGTCTGGTCTGAGTAACGGCAACGTCGCGTTCGTCGTCAATCGGTACCTAATAAATAACCTTGGCGCTTGTTCGAATTTTCGGACAGCGCCATCTATAAATAATAAATGTTTACCGAACGTAAACTCGTATTACATCAGTTACGAACTTTTTCTCGTGGTTCTAAATATTTCTGTCAGATGGCGCGATTCAGTACACTCACACATGTAAAGATTTTTCGTTTTTTATTGGGTCAAATTCTCCTAGAAATACTGTTTTTTTAATAAAATTTGGGCGATTTGCGACCATAATACATTATAAAGTACCATTATACTTGCTTTTATTCTGCAGAAACCGTTTATTTACGGAGATTACAGAGCTTGGAAAATGTATGGCGAGGTCTGTCTAGGCAATCACCTTAAGAAAATAGCCGGGCCGCAATGGATACAGATAGCCCAAGACCGTGAAATATGGAATACTTTGGAATAGGCCTTTACCTGAGAGGGGTTCCTAGTTAAAATTTAGATTAATAATAATTATTGTCTTATTGAAAAAAACAACAAACTTACTATATTAGAAAAAAATGAGCAACATTGTGCACAAGCTAGATTTTAATTAGTTTTTAAAGTAAATTAGGAGATTTAAATTGTAGCATGTTTCTAGGAAATAAAAGGCTTTTATATTTTTATTATTTATTTATATAGTACCTAATTATTTATAAAGATTTCGTCAAGTAAACAAAGCTTTTATAGCAGAGTCATAATTGGAAGGAGTACCTAATTATATTATAAAAATATTAATAAGAAATGAGATAACGTCTTAGTTTTTGAGGTTTTTAACAACTTCTTGGAAAATTTTTTGGTAGACGACATGCCGTGTCAAAGAATAAAGTTGTGTTCCACGAGTGTGGGGCCGCTCTTGTTAGGGAATCTCGCGCTTCGTTGCCTTTCGCGCAAGTTGCGGTTCACTAAACTTTATTACATCTTTTGTTTTAGGTGGAGCTCCAACTAGTTAGAGCAAGACAGAGATAGAATACAGAAATTACTTCCCTCTCTATACACACATTAATTATAAAATTCTTTGTTTAACGTTTTAAGAGAATCACAAAGAAAACAATGAGGTACGGCGGAGTTAAAAATCAATAGAAAAGGTCGACTCAATGCCGCACGGCTTAAGCTCTCTGAAAAAAGTTGCCAGTTCGAATTGACTTTCCCTGTTCAGGGCCCGAAGTTACAGTATGCTTCAGTTGCCGTAATACGGCTGACCCATTTCGCCGTCATTGTTGTAAAGGCGTATAGTTTTAATATTCAACGGCGTGCTTTATAATTGCTGAGATAATTTCAATTTTAAGTGAAATTTTATTTTAAATTTGTAACTAGATAGGTGTTATTTTTACGTTAAAATTAATTAACACAGTTATATAAAGGGCATGAATAAAATTCGACCCAACATGAACAAGATTTAGTGGTATTTAAAAATCATTTAACTTATTATGATATAGTTATTTTGGTTTTTGACTGTGCTAGGCCAAAGCTGTTCTTTTAACTACAGACCTCATTAAAATTTTAATTTGTAAAGAGTAGATAGCTAGCGTGTTTATTAAATTCTTACCAAATTCATTAACAAAGGGTGTAAAAAGACTCTTAGGTCCATGTTCACCAAAAAGATGACGGTCTGAAAATCTAAAAACAGCTGTCACTGTGACATTTTCCCATACAAAAATGTGTGTTAAACAGCTTTTCGGTGAACACGGACCTTAGCGTAGCAGAAAGGCACTTGTTCTCCTTATCATTGCGATCATTTTTACCTGAAACCCCTCTAATTATGGAGATTTTGGGGCTCCAACAGTTTCACTTTTTACGAGTTTTTTTAAATCCATGTTTTTAATGTAAGAACTTTCCTTTAAACAGCTCCACGACCTCCACACTATTCAATCCATCAACCAGCAAAATGTTTTGAGTATTTACATTGAGTTTTATTGTAAAACATGATTTCTTTTTCACCCCCAAAAATTATTGCCTAAGGTTACTAAGGTCCATGTTCACCAAAAAGGTGACGGTCCTGTTTAAAACACATTTTTGTATGAGAACATGTCAGAGTGACAGCTGTTTTTAGATAATCAGACCGTCATCTTTTCGGTGAACATGGACCTTAGGATGATATACGGAATGATTGGTTAAGGGCTTGGTGTTGGCAGATTCTGTTCACACCCTGTAGTTTGATTTAAAATTAAGCCTACGCGATCCCATTGCTGGTGAAAAGTCTTCCTCGTTGCCTTTTAGTTTTTTAGATAACAGTCTAGCAAGTTGTGAAGAAAGAGTATAAAAGCAAGTAGGTACACAATAATATCTTCGAAATAAGTAAACGAGGAATGTTCGGAGATGGCGTCTGTTTATTTGATTGCGTAGTGTGCGTACGGTCCAAATCCCGGGATCTTCGCCGCAGGAAACAATCCGTTCTGCTGAATAATTAAGTATATCCCGAATTACTTTTCTCTTTCTCTTAATGTATCATATTTCAAAAAGTTGCTGAGGTTTTGATATTCTTGTAAGAATGTCTAATCTATCTTAGGGCACAGTTTCGGGTCTCAGATTTATACAATTATCAACCAAACCTAAATATTTGCAATTTTACTGGTGACTGTGATAGTCTAGCTAATTTCAAACTACAATGCTATTTCAAAGATTTTTGTCACGATAATTAAGTAAAGTAAGTAGTAAGTATATATTTTTTATTATACCAATAAAATGTATGTAGCTTTATATTGTTTTTTCTTATTTAAAAACATAAAATAAAAGTAAATAAATAATTTACCAGAATATGACTACCCTACTGCAGGGCTCCTTAGCCCGTTATGAGACCTTTCTCATAACCTAGATTTTATGCTACTAAAATTGAATGTAAAAGCTAGTTCACTCATAAAACCAGGGCACTGAGTAGGTTCGCGCTGTTCGGCTAAATTCTTTGTCGGGCATGTGCAGCTAATTTACCTAATTAGTTAGTATCTCGCCGCACTAGATCATAAGCCTTTCACGGCGACAGTCTGTAGTACTGGGAGCGAATCTCACTTCAGTGTGTGAAAGAGATGACGCTCTACAGGACGTCTAGCTCTATCTCTTTCGCACACTGAAGTAAGATTATGGGTTTTATTTAGCCAGTAAAAGTCTGACACTTCCACACGTCTAACACAGAACGGAAGCAGACATTTTATGATTTCCCATCCGAAAAAATAATAAAGAAGGTCTTAAATTTCATGTGCTTTTGACACACTTAGGGAAATAATAGTTGCCTTACAAATAGGGAATAAATAATATTCAAAGCTGGGAGAGCAGATTACGGAAAGCATGTCTTGTGAACTGCATGTAACTAATAACTATAAGAACAACTCTACAAAAGTTTTATGCACCGAGTCCAAAAAAGAAGAGTAGATAGACTATGAATGTCAGATTCCATGCCTGAGACTGAAATCATCATCTTCCTTCCTTTCTATTTGGGGTTGGCATAACACGTTACACTAAACACTGCTATAAAATTAAAAGGTGCATTTTTAATATACTCGTAATAATCCCTACTATCCCTACTTAATGTTATAAATGTGAATGTAAGTTTGTTTGTTACATTTTCACGCGAAAACTACTGAACGGATTTGGATGATTTTTGCACACAGATAGTTTATAACCCGGATTAAAACATAAGATACTTTTTATCCCAGTAGTAAGTTCCCATGGGACTATAATCAAACTTCACGCGGTCGAAGCCGCTGGCAGAAATTATTAATAAATAAATATCGCAGGCTATTAACACACAGCGCCATCTAGTGCCACACTAAGCAAGGCTTGTGACAATACTACATAAATGTACTTTTTTGTTTGTAAATACATCACCATTCGACGCTCGGCCGCCGTAGCGTGCAGACGTGCGCTCCGCCCCGCTCCGTCGATTCTCCGCGCCCCACCGCGCCTCCCGTCCTGTTCGTCGCAGCTTCGCCGCTTCGCCGAGCATCAAGGCCCAGTGCCTACCGTCCCGTAGTGCATCGTTAGTTTGTGTCTGATACTTGTATTAGTACACATTCTAACCGGTGTCACTCAGTGGCAAAAAAACAGCCTCTTTCGAGGCTATATTTCCTTATCGTCCGCGTTTTTTGTTGCCCCTTCAGGGAAAAGCCACGGTTTTGTGGTTCTTGACGGGAAACCTAACGGTGTTAACGAAGTCAAGAGGGTGGTGACCCAATCCTACCCGCCGGACCCCTTCAGGGCGAGGTATCCCATTGGCATCGGGAGCTAGGACCTTGGCCTTGGGGGCTTTCCTCGTCAAACCTAGTCTTCGACTTCGTTCACAGCTACACACCTAGTGTCGGTTGGGAGTGTCTACCCCTTCGCACTAGAGCCCCTTGCGGGACTAGGGCCCTGTCGCACAATAAGACTGGCGACAGGTTTACAAGCTTAGGGCACACCTTAGGTACTCACCTCACTGTTCGCACAAGTTCAGGAGAGGCCACACATCCCCGGGCGCACCTACCCGGGGACCTAGGTACTGGTATCGTTAGATAGGAATTCAGATTAGGCCCTTCAGGCAATTCTCAGACAGTCGTGTCGCTGACAAGTTTGTTTGTGTTTTTCTTCTTGCCAGTTAGCACTACGAAAAACACAAGGGTGGGTTCGTTTTTAACGGGGAACTGTCTGCCCGGGGAGCTCACGTTTTACGTGTCTCCTCGGGACTAGGTAGTTAGCTCCTAGTTAGGCTACCAAAATTAGGTTTTTAGGGTTAGGTTCCCCATGCCAAGATGGCGAAAGAACGTAATGTTTTACTGAATAGTCAGTTCGATCAGTTAATAGCGCAGCTATTATGTGACGACAGCGACTACATAAAGGAGAAGTATGCCGATCTCCTTACTCCTTTTAAGGAGGATAGATTTAGGGCCCTCCTCAAGGCCGTTCGTACCCCTCCGAGGGAAACTCCGTCGCGTTCGCCCTCCCCCGCTCCGATCACTCAACCCTCCTCCTCCGATATGGAGATTGTTGAGTCCGCGCCCTCTGCCGCTGAAAGCTCCCCCGACTCCCCCAGCACCAACTCCTCGTCCTCTGAATCGGAGGACTTTCAGCTGGTGCAAAAGGGCAAGAGGAAGAAGGGAAGGAAGGCTAAGGCCAATAAGGCCAAGAAGGCGGTTACAGCCCTCAACGCGCCTCCCCTTGCTCCTCAAGCCTCCCCGTCCCCGTCAGTCCCCATCGCTCTTCAAGCTGCCCCCCAGGGCAGTCGCCCGCCTAGCCCCATGGCTACATCTCAACCGCAAGGTGCGGCTCCTGCCAGCCGCCCTGCAAGCCCCATGGCTGCCTCACAGCCAGCCCCCTCCTCAGCTGCTCCTTCTTCAAAGAAGCAGCTGAAGCCACCCGCTCTGTACATCCAGGAGAAATCCAGGTGGACAGAGATCTCCAAAATGTGTGTGGATCGCAAGATCCAATACACTAACGCCACGTCTACCCTCCAGGGTATCAAAGTTAAGACCCCCACCTCTACGGATTTCCGTAATCTGGTTAACGCGCTTCGTGGAAGGAACGTCGCCTTCCACACTTACAGCCTCCCTGAGGAGAAGCCGACCCGTGTGGTCATCAAGCGGATCCCCAAGGAGATTCCCTCCTCCGACATCCTGGATGATCTGACATCCCAGGGCATCCCTGTTTCGGCGGTCCACCGCCTCCACAAGAATAGGTCCCAAGGGGGTGACGAGTACGATATGGTACTCGTAATATGTGACCCGGTTGAAGGGCACCACCCTATTTTCAAGGTCCGATCGGTGTGCTCGTTATCGGGCATCATCATCGAGAGGCCCAAAAAGCTCAAGATAGTAGGGCAGTGTCATCGCTGCCAACTCTATGGCCACAGCCAGAAGTACTGTTACGCACCGCATAGGTGTGTAAAGTGCCTCGGCGACCACGCCACGGCAGACTGCACCCGTCCCAAGGACAGGAGTCTCTGCACAGAGCCGCCTAGTTGCGTGCTATGCGGACAGTCTGGCCACCCGGCAAACTACAGGGGCTGCCCCAAAGCCCCGAAACAGTCCGCTGGCAAGTTGGCGAATCGCGCCAACCAACGCCAGCAGAGGGAAGCTCCCTCTTCCTTCAAAGTCCCGTCAAAGGTCCTCCCAGAGCGTCTCAGCCCGCAGAGGCCTTCTCCTTGGAACATGCTGAACCATCAGCAAGCGTTCCCTGCCCTCGCGAAGGGTAAACCCAACCCCCCCATGCCCGGTCTTTTGGACAACCCTGTCCCAGCGCCCACTCCTGTGGCCGCCCCTCAGGCCCCTCAGGCCCCTCCGCAAACCCGAGCTCCCGCTGCTCCTACCCGCGCTCCTGCTTCACAGGAATCCAACTTAAATTACTTGATGAGGTTCCAACCTCTCTGCACCGCTGAGGCCGACCGCATGGTCGCTGAGCTCAGAGCTGCAACGGACCTCCAACAGGTCGTCGACATTATTGATGCCTATCCAGTCATCAAGTCCACTCTTCGCAACCTCAACTTCGCGCCGTAATGGATATCACACCAAATCCCTCTTGCACCCAACCCCGGTCCCTTAGATTAGGTTATTTTAACGCCAATGGCATGAGAGGACAGCGCGACGAGATCGCCGCCTTCCTCCGTGACCATAACGTTGACGTTCTCCTCATCCAGGAGACGTTCCTCAAACCCAGCCACCGCGACCCCAAGATTGCCAACTACCGCATAGTTCGCAATGATAGGCTACGTTGTCACAAGGGTGGCACCCTCATTTACTTTCGCAAGGAATTGCATTGTATTCCCATCGATCCCCCTCCTTTAAAGTCCCTACTTGAGGTTTCAATCTGTCGGCTTGCTATGACCGGTCATCAACCGGTACATTTAGTTTCTGCTTATTTGGCCCCTACTAATACACACGCACTATCCTGACACTGTCAGTCATCTTCCCGACGTTCTCGATATAGCGCTGCTCAAGAATGTGAACCTTCGGTTACACATGATTGAGACGTTACACGAGCTCCACTCCGATCACCGTCCAGTGCTCATGCACTTAATTCCTCGCTCGGGTATCATTGACCCCAGCCAGCCCCTCCCCACTATTCTCACTACCGACTGGAGGAAAGTAAGCGATATGCTGAAATCCGAAACGTCACCACTTCTAGATGGTATTCCCGACCATATCGTCTCAGTCGCAGACACCGAGGCTGCAATCGACTCGTTTACAGAGCACGTACAATCCGTACTGAAGGATTGTTCTCGTGAAGTACCAGCGGTGAGTGATCGCCGCTGGATACTTCCCGACGATATACGTGAACTGATAACCGAGAAGAATGCGGCCATACGTGCCTACAGCTCTTGGCCCTGTGATGCGAACAAAGCTCACATGCGTTCCTTACAGCGTGCTGTAAAGAAACGCACTAGTGAGTTTCGCTCGAATCAATGGGACAAGACGCTTAGCGAACTCGAGCCCACTCATCAAGCCTTCTGGCAGCTTCAAAGGAAGTTGCGCACCTCGGAAGAGGTCTCTTCTCCACCCCTCATACGTCCCGACAAGAGCGTCGCTTTTGACGACTCTGAAAAAGCAGAATGCCTAGCCGACAGCTTGGAATCTCAATGTTCGCCAAGCACTCTACCAGTAGACAAGCAGCACCTCGATGAGGTGGATGCAGAAGTTGAACGTAGAGCATCGCTTCCCCCTTTTGAAGATCCCGATGACCCCCTCCCCGCCATCACCCCGGAAGAGGTCAAGGATATTATAGATAAGCTAAAGCCTCGGAAAGCCCCAGGCGCCGACGGTTTCACAAATAGAGTTTTTAAAGCCCTCCCCGCTAGGCTCATAGTCCTTTTGGCTGCCATCTTCAATGGCGCCCTGAGCAATAATATTTTCCCCCAAACGTGGAAAGAGGCCACTGTTATAGGTATTCCCAAACCTGGGAAACCGAAAGCCCAGCCCTCCAGCTACAGGCCGATCAGTCTCCTGAGTGCTCTCGGCAAAATCTATGAAAGGCTTATTTATAAGCGTCTCAGAGATTATGCCGAGACAAAGGGCCTCATCCCGAAAGAACAGTTCGGCTTCAGGACCGAACATTCTTGCATACATCAAGTCCACCGCATCGTCGAACACATTAGCGCTGGTTTCCAGCGTAGTGCGATGACGGGGGTGATGTATTTCGATATCGCGAAAGCTTTTGACAAGGTCTGGCACAACGGGCTGATATACAAGCTATACCAGCTCGGTGTGCCCGACCGTCTCGTGCTCATCTTACGAGACTTTTTGTCGAATCGTACCTTCCGCTACCGTGTGGGTAAGACGTTATCTTCTCCTCATCCGATTCGCGCCGGAGTTCCTCAGGGCTCCGTTATCTCTCCCCTTGCGTTCACGCTGTACACCAGCGACATTCCGAGGAACCAGAAGGTTCAAACAGCACTATTCGCTGACGACACCGCGATCTACTACACCGGCCGTTCTCCGGATAACATCCGCCGCATTCTCCAGAAAGCTGCCGACTCGCTCGGCGCTTGGTTCCGTAAGTGGAGAATAGAAGTTAATCCCGAAAAAAGCCAGGCAGTCTTGTACTATAAGGCACGCCTTAAGCGTTCGCCAGGTCCCCCCATCACTATGTTCGGTAAGCCTATCCCTTGGGAGAGGCAAGCCAAGTATCTCGGAGTTATTCTGGACGACCATCTGTCGTTCAAGGCCCACATCAAAGCAGCTCGTGACCGGGCTGCCTTTGCTATGGGCCGGCTCCACTTCATGATCACTAGGAAGAGCAAATTGTCACTCAAGTGCAAATTGTGTCTTTTCACCGCAGTCATCCGTCCCATCATGACCTATGCTTGCATAGTATTCGCGCATGCCCACCCGCGTCATATCCACACGATGCAGACCTTGCAGAACCGATTCCTCCGTAAGATCACCGGTGCCCCCCCTTACGTCCGTAACGATAGTCTTCACGTAGACCTTAGAATCCCCACCGTTAAGCAGTTCATGAAACGCCTTTCCAAGCGTTACTTCGACTCTGCTATTAAGCATAGGAATCCCCTAATCGCATCGGCCGCCCGGTACGACCCATCGCGTATTAGCTCCGTCCAACGTCCGCGTCACACCCTAGTCGCCCCCGACGATCCGATCACTATCTTGCAAGAGAGTAGGAAAGATACCAGTACAGTTCGTAGAGCTTACAAATACAGACCGAAAACCTACCGACCTCGCCGCAGAGGTCCGGCGCGAAATCCCCGTTCAATCCCTCCCCGACCCTTGCTCGAGCCAGCCCGCGATGCTGAGCCTGTAGTAATAAATCAGTCCCTAAATAATGACAGTCAGATCCAGCCTGTCCCTTTGCTGCCCCCAGCGACGCCCTAAGCCGAGGTTCGTACCCCACAGGGGGTGCCCTTAGAGCGCTGTCGCTTAGTTTATAGTTATTTTCGCCCTGGCTCGAGGCCTTAAATTCAAGGCATCCACAGGATTAGCCCGGTTAAGCAGAAGCCAGTCTTCTCAGACTGAACTGCGAGATGCCCTATCCAAAAAAAAAAAAAAAAAAATTGTAAATACATACTTATTCATACTTATTATACATATAAACATCCATCACACGGAAACAAATGTCCATACTCATCACACAAACATTTGCTCTTACCGGGATTCAAACCCAGGACCCTAAAAACGTAAGGCCTTGTATTGACAGAAACGATAAAAAATCGCCTCCGACATCAAAAAGTTATTGCTAAGGCGATGGAAAACCTCAACACTGATAAGGCTTTAGGGACTTAATTATCATTTTCCTATTTTGCTTAGTAACAGATTCTGTCAGAAAGTTTTTGTTGACATCGAAGCCAAATAGCAACTGTGATTGATAAGATTTATTCTTAGCAAAGTGATTTAGCTATCTGGAATTATTTATAACTTGGAATCGAGTGCGACGGTTAGCGTTAATGAACTTTAGTGTAATTTGTTGATAACTTCTCTACGATGTTACGAAATTAACATCTCTGTCATGATTTGTGAGGGCAGAAGCGTACAGATGGTCAACTAGAGCTTTTGATTTTACTATAAATGTGTAGCTATACAATTCAAAGGTACGGGTAGTACCAAAAACCCTGGAAATTCGGTACTTTCCTTAAAATGGGTGATGCTTGAGCTACTTTTCCACAATTCGACTCGGATAACTTAGGGTTCAAATAGGGTGGGTAAAACAGTCCAACTCTGTACCATAAGACGTTATCACATATCAAGTTTTTTTAGGCAACCGTGTAACAATATCTTACCACATAACTCTGGTTGATCATACTTGGTTGGACCAGGTGTAAGAATTTCATTTGCTATAGGACGGGTTCGTACTGTTGGCTGAGCAGGCAGCTGTTTCAAAAGCCTTGTTCTGCATTCATATCCAAAAGGCATCCTTTTCAACGACTATTAATACCAAACCTGGCTAAAAATCGTTGTTGTGAGTTGTGACTGTTTTAAAAAAAACAAGTTTTCTTTTCTACTTTCTAAAATAATACGAACACAACAAAAATCATTCTAAATATTGGCAAAGGATGTCAACACAGGATGTCAATGTTGAAAATTGTCATAATATAATGTCAAAAACATTCACATTTCTCATCAGCCAGCGACATACCAACGGGTATATAAAAGGAGATCCCAAATCATACCAACGGATGAACGGAATAAAGCGAGCGATAACATTTGAGGATAAAAACGGCACGAACGCAGGAATCAGGAGGGCAAATAAAAACTCAGTGGAATTTCCACGGTCCAGGAAATTGAGCTGCACCGGATATCGTCGCACCGGGGCGACGTGCGACGGAGGAATGGCTTCCGGTCGAGGTGGGCCTCCTTCATTATTCCTCCATTCTCTCACATTTCAATTCTGCAAATAGCATTGCGAATTCAAGGTCTCGTGCTATCAACTAGAGTTATAAACTTAACTTTTTTCGATCGATCTAATGAATAAGCTTTGCGGACACCAACCCGTTGTAAAATACAGGGTGTAGTATTTCACCTCATCACAAAGCCGTTAACCAAGCATTATGAATATCAAACTAAGTAACTTTACGCAAAAAATATTGCTGGGAAACAACTTTTTTTTTTGAGGTTATAAATCATGTTTTGTGGTATAACTCAATGTAACACACTCAAAACATTGTGCGGATGGATGGATTGAATAGTACGGGGGTTGTAGAGATATTTAAAGTAACAATCATGCGATAAAAAGTGGTATTTAAAAAAAGGCTTGTCAAAATCTTGCAACTTTGACCCCCAATATCTCCGTAACTAGAAGGTTCCCAGGTATAGTGTAGAACAAAAAAATGATCAGAATGACGAGTAGAACAAGTGCCTTTCGTATTCGTTAAGAGGTGTTTTACATCCTACCGACATCCTACAGAGTGTACTAGTTGAGTCTGTAGTAGTAGCGTGTTTATTAAATTCTTACCAAATTCATTAACATAGGGTGTAAAAAGACTCTTAACGTAGCAGAAAGGCACTCCTTATCATTGCGATCATTTTTACCTGAAACCCCTCTAATTATGGAGATTTTGGGGCTCCAACAGTTTCACTTTTTACGAGTTTTTTTAAATCCATGTTTTTAATGTAAGAACTTTCCTTTAAACAGCTCCACGACCTCCACACTATTCAATCCATCAACCAGCAAAATGTTTTGAGTATTTACATTGAGTTTTATTGTAAAACATGATTTCTTTTTCACCCCCAAAAATGATTGCCTAAGGTTACTAAGGTCCATGTTCACCAAAAAGGTGACGGTCCTGTTTAAAACACATTTTTGTATGAGAACATGTCAGAGTGACAGCTGTTTTTAGATAATCAGACCGTCATCTTTTCGGTGAACATGGACCTTAGGATGATATACGGAATGATTGGTTAAGGGCTTGGTGTTGGCAGATTCTGTTCACACCCTGTAGTTTGATTTAAAATTAAGCCTACGCGATCCCATTGCTGGTGAAAAGTCTTCCTCGTTGCCTTTTAGTTTTTTAGATAACAGTCTAGCAAGTTGTGAAGAAAGAGTATAAAAGCAAGTAGGTACACAATAATATCTTCGAAATAAGTAAACGAGGAATGTTCGGAGATGGCGTCTGTTTATTTGATTGCGTAGTGTGCGTACGGTCCAAATCCCGGGATCTTCGCCGCAGGAAACAATCCGTTCTGCTGAATAATTAAGTATATCCCGAATTACTTTTCTCTTTCTCTTAATGTATCATATTTCAAAAAGTTGCTGAGGTTTTGATATTCTTGTAAGAATGTCTAATCTATCTTAGGGCACAGTTTCGGGTCTCAGATTTATACAATTATCAACCAAACCTAAATATTTGCAATTTTACTGGTGACTGTGATAGTCTAGCTAATTTCAAACTACAATGCTATTTCAAAGATTTTTGTCACGATAATTAAGTAAAGTAAGTAGTAAGTTTATATTTTTTTATTATACCAATAAAATGTATGTAGCTTTATATTGTTTTTTCTTATTTAAAAACATAAAATAAAAGTAAATAAATAATTTACCAGAATATGACTACCCTACTGCAGGGCTCCTTAGCCCGTTATGAGACCTTTCTCATAACCTAGATTTTATGCTACTAAAATTGAATGTAAAAGCTAGTTCACTCATAAAACCAGGGCACTGAGTAGGTTCGCGCTGTTCGGCTAAATTCTTTGTCGGGCATGTGCAGCTAATTTACCTAATTAGTTAGTATCTCGCCGCACTAGATCATAAGCCTTTCACGGCGACAGTCTGTAGTACTGGGAGCGAATCTCACTTCAGTGTGTGAAAGAGATGACGCTCTACAGGACGTCTAGCTCTATCTCTTTCGCACACTGAAGTAAGATTAAAATAATACTGCTATTAGAAGTAGGTAGGTAAGAAGCTGGTCGCCTTGTCTAGGTTTTCTTTTTAATTTAATAGAAGTCATGACCTGCACCTTTGTCTGAATTTTATAAAATAAATGTTCTTATTATCCGTTATTTTCTTCCACGTGTTTCCCCGTTTTATAGGGCACATATTATAGGGCATATTAACCGGGCACAACTAAAAAAAATCTGATGTAAAAACCCAATAAAATTGGGTTTTGGGTTCAGACCGCATGTTACATGGCACGAAGAGAGCAGCGGTGACCCAGAGCTGGCGGCCCCGACTTACGAATAATAAGTCGTGGGTTCGAACCCAGGCAGGCGCATTACTTTGTGTAACTTATTGCATCGCCACTGCTCTCAAAAACGGTGAAGGAAACCGGCATGTCCTAGAACCGAAAATCCGAAGACATGCCATCCACACTGGGCCCGCGTGCCGGCTTATAGCTCATACGCAAAATACGCGCTTTGTCGTGGAGTTGCGGACACCAGCCTGTTATACAATACAATATAATACAGTACAATACATGGCACCAAACCGCACGCTCAGTGATCGCACTTGCGACTACAAGACAAACGATGCAGTCAAAGACAAAGTACTAATCTAATAATAATCATGCAGTTGACGGTCCTTCAATCAAAGTCCTCAGATTATAACAGCCCTGTGAAGCAGACAGGCGCATTAATGAAGCTCATACGAATATCAAGGAGGTCAACGGTCAAACATGATGCGTGGTGCATAATGTACTAGATTAGTGTCAGGTGTCCGGATTGGCTAATTAGGGACAGTGAGAGGTACAAGTCGTGACGTAGGCGACTAATTTACGGTGTCGTTAGCGTCTAGGGTAGTATGAATTACGCAAACAGGTGTCGTGTCATGCAACCAAAGACATTCAATTAATATTTACGTGATCTCTTTGGGTGCAGCCTAGGTTGAATTTGAAACATAACTTCAGAGAGTACTTCATAGACAATATTAATTCTCTAGTCAGCTGTCATTCTACTGTCATCTCTAACGTCGTCAATAATAACAACAGGGTTCAATTTTCACGGCATGATTATTGAATACGGTCCAAAATTATGTTCTCTTATAAACTTGTGTGCGGCTTTAGAGCACCACTAGTCACGACAATTATCACCAGAAACAAAGGCAAGACAGCTACCGATCCTGTTCAGCAACTATTTCTCGATAAAATAAAAGAGTATAGGGCTAAGAGCCCTAATGACGACCTCGTGGAACCAACCCCCGGTATACTGAAGGAACTGCAGAAAGAACTGGCGAAACTCAGTAAGAATTATGGGGGTGGAGCAGGGGTTGACATGACATCGTTTCCAACATTCCAGTTTAAAGAACCTAAGCTTGACTCTATTGATGAAGCCGTTCCTGAAAAAGAAGGAAAGAAGAAGAAAAAGAAAAAGAAGCCCGATCCCAAGAAAAAGTGATTACTTCTTCCTTTCTGCGACATTCATGTTAAAATACTTATCAACTTTTAATATATGAGGTATTGCCGATTGCTGTTTGTTATAAAATTGATTGCAATTATTATTTTCATGTAAACCATTTCTTGGTCATTGTTTCTGATTGAGACTACGTTAACCCAGAATGAGGTGGATGTACGTAGCCGTACATGCACCTCATTCTGGGTAAACGTAGTAGTAAATACGGTGGCATTTTTTTATTGATTCCATATAATATGTAATTTTGCCTTTTGTTCTAAATTAAATTGTGTAGCGGCACTTCTAAAAGCACTATAGCAACATAATATAAAAAAGCAGTACACCGCCATCTATGCTACAAATTAAGAACTAGCATTAATGCTATTTTTTTCGTATGGGAAATCATCAAATGACTCCTTCATTTGATGATTTCCTATCTTCTGGGTGGAGCGGAAAGGAGTGTCAGACTTTTACTGACTAAAATCCATCCATGTTCCGGGGCCACATCTCTTTCGAATAATACCGCAGCCCCGGCAGGCTTCGGCCCTTGTAGGCCTACAAGGGCAGAAGCCTGCCGGGGCTGCATTGTGCTGACATCTCTTTTTGGGACGCGTGGAACACGAACGGTCGACGGCGCGTTCAATTTTTCGCAACAACTTTATTTACTACACATAAGGTCCCATTAAACAGATGGACAAATTTTAACACAGCGTTCAGTACGTCTAATCAAAGATATCCAAGCAAAAAAACATTGAGATAACAATTGTTATCACAATGTTTTTCAACCAACATTTTTACTGTGTATTTTCGTTAGCTGATTCATTTTTTTTGTAAGTATTGAATGCGTTTTTCTTATTGTTTTCAACCGACTTCCCAAAAGAGGAGGTTCTCAATTCGACTGTATTTTTTTTGTGTTTGTTACCTCAGAACGTTCGACTGGGTGCACCGATTTGGATGATTCTTTTTTAATTTGATCGCTAATACTTTCCGTGTGGTCTCACTTCAATTTGGTTAAGATCTGATGCTGATCTTCGGAGATATAAATGGAACTCTTCAAAACTGGACAGCAAATCTGCAGTGATTGCTGCAATCGCTTGGGTGTTTATTGTGTATACAACATCATGACGTAACATCACGCATGTATGCTCTGGGTATGCAGATGTGTACAATACACCCAAATTTTGACAGTTAGATGTACTTATTGGGCCTAATACCATCACATGTATTGTTTTTATTGAAAGTACAAAAAAACTAAATTAATCAAACAAAGAAGTCGATGTTTTTAAAGTTTTTTTTACGTTTTTGGTGTTTTTTGGAGCCGGTTTAATTTTTTTTGCAAAAAAGTTTTTATTTTAGAATTGTTCTGATTTTGGTGGTCTTAATGATTCCAAAAAATGGACTATTTTAAACGGGAACTTATACATTTTATTGCGATGCGTCTCGCCGCGGCGCATGCGAACCCGACTTTAAAGTGTTAGTAGCCCATCAGACGCAACAAGAGAGGATTCTCCGACTGCATAGGGGTCGGATCCTCCCTTTCCTATAGAGTATTGAGGAACTTAACACCTAAATTAGATTAGCTTCTATAAATTTCCTGAAACTTTTAATTAACCTCAAGTGCTAAGGGCGGGTTGGGCGATGGTAAATGGGTTTTTCGATCAGAAATGTCCGGTTGATGGAATTAGGGTCACCCCTTTTTACATGGTACTTAACATAACTGGTGAAATGTGGGGGTCGACTATTAAGTACACCTCTGCCTTACCCTTCAGAAATAACAAGCGTGGTGTTGTTTAAAACTATGCTAGAACACTCACTACAAAATTATGCTTCCATATCGATGTTATGAACAATAACGTACCCTAATTTAGTAGAGAGTATCAAAACTTGGGACGGCAACCGACCAAAGAATTCCTTACAAGAGGCTCCAACACTCTTGTAATATAAGTTTATCCAGTGACACTGAGGTATCTTTATTACCTGCCTTCGTAAGTACTCGCGTAACTTGGAAGAAGACATAAAAGTTACAGTCGCACAAAATATTTGGAGTTTTTAATCCCGTTGAGTAATTCTGTGGTCGAATTTACGTTTTGTGTTGTAATTATGGAATTGTTTAATTTGTTCAGTGTTCGTATTGCAAAATAAGGACGGAAAAGTGCTATAATTGTGCAGCATTAGTTTAGCCTCCAACTGTTTGTGAAGACTGCATCGCCTCGCCTGCAAAACTTAAAAAAATAAACAAACTTAGAATTTTAAGCGGTGAGATTGTATTAGGCTACCTACAGGTATTCAACTCCATTCAAATGAACTACCAAGGTTAATACAATTGTTATCCGATTCTCCCCTGATCGTGGCATCACCTTCACTTTGGGCCCTATCAGAATGACGATGTGACTTTTTTCTAATGTTAATGCACCATGCCGAGATAGGAGCCTTTTGGATTCGTATAGGACGAGTTTCGTTTCTTTTAATTTTTTATTATTTTTTATCTATTTAATTTTTATTAGTAAGTCTTAAATTTTGATGTGTTTTGTCCTGTCTGGGCTAATAAATGCTTTT
This sequence comes from Xestia c-nigrum, assembly GCA_916618015.1. Classification (NCBI taxonomy): domain Eukaryota; kingdom Metazoa; phylum Arthropoda; class Insecta; order Lepidoptera; family Noctuidae; genus Xestia; species Xestia c-nigrum. The sequence goes on from OU745245.1 coordinate 10,686,669, forward strand.
TCTTTCTTTCTTTCTTTCAAGGACTATATCGTATTTCTTTACATTAGCTTAAAATTATAAGAAAAAGTTAAAAAAATAACCATCGCTCTCCTCGTCGTCTACAACAGTCGTCTGCTGGACTTAGGCTTCTTCAAGAATCTTTCAAAGAACGACGCTCTACCGAGCCCGAAGCCGTCCCCTAGTGCATATTACACGTAGAACGCTGGCTACCGGCGCCGATAAGTGCCAAACGTCGCCGACAAGTGCTTACGCCCTCAGAAATTATAGCACTTATCGGTGCTTATCGGCGCTTGGTCGGCACAAAGAATAAAGACTGCCTACGCCGACTGCTTGCGCGGGCCGGTGCCGAGAAGTGCTGGCAGGTCGGTGCCAGCAGCCAGCGTTCTATGTGTATGCGCCTTAACGCTTGCCTATTCATCGCCCCCCAAACCGCTTTGGGTCCTTTACTGGAACCACAACCCCACAATATTCTACTTTAAGAACGACTGGTCTCAAGGAATAACTTAACATTATCAGAAAACCACAAACCATGTCGAATACGCATTCATTTATAAAGTACCTCCTGTTCCTTATAATTTGAACAAATGTTTATTAAGCAACATCCAGGTAAGCAATTACGGTAAGCGAAAGGAAAACACCATGTACAGTAGGTAATTAGTACAGAATTGCTATTTCTTCTACTTTGTGTAAATTGAATACCCACCGTTGCCTATCGCCGGCCTCGGCTCTGTGATCCGAATACACAACGAAGTATCAACTAGGGATGTATTGCCGTATGTTTATTTATTGTTATTTATCGTGGTGGCTGGTAGGTAGAATAAATGCCTTGTCTTAGCTTCAGGGTTTAGCCAAGGAGAGATCTCATCTACCGAACACGATTTAAGTTGAAAAAACACATATTGTCACCCTGACTGTGCAAAAATTTCAGCTCAAACACTGTTTTAAGCTTTCACGGTTTAAAACTAAACTTATATAGTCACTAGCTGACCCACGCAACTTCGTCTGCGTCACATAAGACAGAAAAACGAAAGGAAAAAATATCCTCGTTTTTGCAACATTTTTCATACCTGCTCCGCTCCTAATAATCATAGCGTGATGTTATATAAGAAAGCCTAATGCTTTCCTCGATAAATGGACTATCCAACACAAAACTAATTTTTCAATTTGAACCAGTAGTTCCTGAGATTAGCGCGTGCAACCAAATAAAGAAACAAACTCTTCTGCTTTATAATATTATATTAGTATAGTATAGATAGTATAGATTTCGCCGTAGCAAGTGCCATGATCGCGGGTTCATGGCGCTTGCAACAGCGTCGTAATATCGGGATTTCAAAATAACAAATGATCACAGAAGATACCCCTTATGTGACAATATAAGTTTAATTACAGCTCAATCGGATGAGAGGAGGTTTGAAATTCAGTTGCGAGATTTGACCAGTACATACTAAAAACGAGCGAGAGCAGCGGTGGCCCAGTGGTGGCGGCCCCGACTTACGAACAGTAAGTCGTGGGTTCGAACCCAGACAGGCGCATTACTTTGTGTAATTTATTTCATCACCGCTGCTCTCAAAAACGGTGAAGGAAAACATCGTGAGGAAACCGGCATGTCCTAGAACCAAAAATTCGAAGACATGTGACATCTACCAATCCCTCTCATCCCTCTCATTGAGAGGAGGCCGTGTCCCAGCAGTGGGAACATTATAGGCTGATGATGATGATGATACTAAAAACTAATACGGCATATCCAAGAGTCCTATTACACTTTTTACGGAAATTCATGATTTTTCACGCTGTAATTTTCAGCAGCAGTAAGATATTGTAATTATTCGCTTTTGAATAACGATATTGTTATTCTCTTTATTTTTTTGTATGTTGGAATTACACATTTTCATATTTATTTTCGTGTAATTTACTGTAAATATTTTACGAACTCAATTTGCAAGAAAAACCGTCGGCGATGAAAGTTTGACGCTCATATTCATATAGTTACTTCAATTACGTTATTAATTATTAATTAATTGACGACTCGAATGGCGTAGTGGTAGTGACGCTGCCTTACGTTCTTAGGGTCCTGGGTTCGAATCCCGGTAGGAGCAAATGTTTGTGTGATAAGCATGGACATTAGTTTCCGAGTCATGGATGTTTATATGTATAATAAGTATGTATTTACAAACAAAAAGTATATATGTAGTATATCAACTATCTAGTGTCCACGGGCATTCGACGTTCGGACGCCGTAGCGTGCACACGTACGCTCCGCTCCCCACCGCCGACTCTCCGCGCACCCCGCGCCCCCCGTCTGTTCGCCGCAGCTTCGCCGCTACGCCGAGCATCGAAGGCCCAGTGCCTGCCGTCCAGTAGTGCGTCGTTAGTTTGTGTCTAATACTTGTATTAGTACACATACTCAACGGTGTCACTCAGTGGCAAAAAAACAGCCTCTTTCGAGGCTATTATTTCCTTATCGTCCGCGTTTTTGTTGCCCCTTCAGGGAAAATCCACGGTTTTGTGGTTCTTGACGGGAAACCTAACGGTGTTAACGAAGTCAAGAGGGTGGTGACCCAATCCTACCCGCCGGACCCCTTCAGGGCGAGGCATTCCATTGGCATCGGGAGCTAGGACCTTGGCCTTGGGGGCTTCCCTCGTCAAACCTAGTCTTCGACTTCGTTCACAGCTACACACCTAGTGTCGGTTGGGAGTGTCTACCCCTTCGCACTAGAGCCCCTTGCGGGACTAGGGCCCTGTCGCACAATAAGACTGGCGACAGGTTTACAAGCTTAGGGCACACCTTAGGTACTCACCTCCCTGTTCGCACAAGTTCAGGAGAGGCCACACATCCCCGGGCGCACCTACCCGGGGAGCTAGGTGTTAGGTGATAGGCTTTTAGCTATTTTTCAGGCCCCTCTGGCCAATCAGACAGTAGTGTAGCTGGCGAGTTTGTTTGTGTTTTTCTTCTCGCACAGCATAGCACTAGGAAAAACACTGGGTGGGTTCGTTTTTCGGGGAACTGTCTTCCCGAGGGGTTCACGTTTTGACGTACCTCCTCGGGACTAGGTTTTCTTAGGCATGAGCTTAACTCGAGTCTAGTCCCCGCCAACAATGGCGCAGTCCAATAAGTGGGCTGTCTTGTTCGACGCGCTCATTGAAGTCCTCCTCAAGGACAACAATGAAAAATACTCCAAGATTCTCGCTCCCTTCCGCGAGGAGAGCGACCGCCTCAAAGAAGCGGAAACCGTCGTCGATGAGATACCATCGACCATCATGGATTTCAGCGACGCGCTGAATTCCCCCGCCGAGCCCGCGTCCGCGTCCCAGGCCTTAATTGAGGCCCCTCCCAGCGAGGAAACTCCCTACCCGATAGAAGAGATGGAAGTAAACATCTCGGATAACGAGGCGACCTCAGCCTCAAACGATTCGGATTGCTCCGAAGCATCATCGCCCACCTCATCCTCCGAGGACGACTACCAAATCGTCGGTAAGGGGAAGAGGAAGAAGGGCAAAGCCCCCGCCAGCAGCTCCGCCAAGAAGCCGGCAACCCAGGGCTCACGCTCCCCCAAATTGGCTGTAGGCTCTACACAGAGCCGTCCGCACAGCCCCTTGGCCTCAGCCACCCCGGCTGCCTCCTCGTCGCAATCCGCCACCCCGGCGAATAACGCCCCTAAATCGGTCCGTCCCCCTCCCATCTACATCCATGAGAAGGGAAAATGGACAGAATTGTCCAAATCACTAAACGAGCGTAAAATCAATTACACAAACGCTCGTGCGGTAGAGGTCGGCATTAAGGTACAATGCCCAACCTCAGGTGATTACCGCTCCCTCACAAAGCTCCTCCGGGATAGGAGCATTTTATACCACACCCACGCACTGCAAGAGGACATCCCTGTCCGCGTAGTTGTTAAGAATGTCCCCTTAGAAATCTCCACTCAGGAGATTAAAGACGATTTAGTCGCGCAAAGCATCCCAGTTAGGGAAGTGCACCGCATGCACCGTAAGGTTGGCGGTCGCACTAGCTCGGCACCATATAATATGGTGCTCGTGATTTGCGACCGCGTGGATGGGCATCACCCAATCCACAAGCTTTCGAAAGTTTGTAGCCTCTCAGGTATCCGGATTGAGAAGCCCGCTAAACTCGGCGAGCTTTCTCAGTGCCATCGCTGCCAACTATATGGCCACGCTCAGAGGAATTGCTTCGGCAAACCTCGCTGCGTCAAGTGCCTGGGCGACCACGGCACCGCTGACTGCCCTCGCCCTAAAGACCGCACACAGTGCACCGAACCCCCCAGCTGCGTTTTATGCGGCGAGTCCGGCCATCCCGCTAATTACCGCGGATGCCCTAAGGCCCCCAAATCGTCGGCCCCCAAACTGGCGAAACGGGCCAACAACAAACAGCAGCGAGAGAGCCCATCTCTCTCTACTGACCCCCCTGCCTCACTCCGACCCCAGCGCCCCAGCCCCTGGAATGCTCTCAATCACCAAGCGCATTTCCCGGCTCTGAGGCCTACCCAAACTCCTGCTTCACAGGAAATCCCGCCACTGATGGCATTGCCTGCCATGCCCTCACCCCCTATAACCGCATCTCAGAACGCCGCACCGCCAGCGCCCCGCAGAGCGCTCTCAGGCCGCCCTCACCCCCGCGATCCCAGGTGCCCGCCCATGCCAGCCAGGGCGCACCCTATCCCCCCCACGTGTTTTAATTTTACGGCCACCCCTCCACCTTCAGTGGCAAGACCCCCGTTGCCCCCGAACTTTGACCCCACCGACCCCGTATTTGTGTTAGGTAGCACCTTTGCCGTTTTCTATAGCCCGCGTGCTCTACAAATGCGGGATGAAACGATGGCCTGTAGAGGTAACTGGCAACAGCTTCAACAAGTCTGGGCCAAATACCAAGACATCCAGGAAGACATTAAGAACCTCCCCTACTTGAAATATCTATAATGGATAGGTCACCCCACAGTAGGTTCAAACCGACTTCCCTTAGGATAGGGACCTTCAACGCCGAGAGCCTAAATGGCCAACGTGATGAGATCGCCACATTCCTCCGCGACCATCGCCTAGATATCCTTTTAGTTCAAGAGACGTTCTTGAAACCTTACAACCGGGACCCGAAAATTGCCAACTATCGGTTAGTTCGCAATGACAGAACTCGCTGTCACAGAGGAGGTACTCTGATCTACTACAAAGCTAGCTTGTACTGCATCCCCTTGGACCCCCCCTCTCTTTCCAAGTTAGAAGTCTCTGTCTGCAGGCTGGGCATGACAGGACACCAACCCCTCACGATCGTATCGGCTTACATCCCGCCCTCAGGAGCCGGCTCCTCGGTCGCGAATAACGATATGAGCGATGACCTCAAAGTTCTTTTCGATCTAAGTGACTCCGTCCTTCTGGCGGGAGATCTTAATGCTAAACACCCCGCGTGGAATAGTAATGTCTCAAACAGCAGAGGTAATGCCCTATATAATCTCTGCTGTTCTCTCAACTTCGATGTCATCGCTCCGATGAGTCCCACCCACTATCCTAATAACCCGGATCACAGACCCGACGTGCTAGATGTCGCGCTTCTGAAGAATGTAAACTTGCGATTACATTCTATAGAGACGATCGACGAGCTTAATTCGGATCACAGACCCGTCGTAATAGAGTTTACCCCGAGAAACGGTCACTCTGACCCTTCTCAGCCCCCTCCCACCAAAGTGATCACGGATTGGAAGAAAGTAAGCGAATTGCTGAAATCCACCGAATCCCCTCACTTGGACAAAATCCCCGACAACATCGCGACTGTAGCTGACACGGAGGCCGCGATCAACTCGTTCACAGAGCACGTGCAGTCAGTCCTGAACGTTTGTTCAAGGGAGGTTCCAGCGGATGACCACCGCTGGAAACTCCCGGACGATGTACGTGACCTGCTGACCGAGAAGAACGCGGCTATCCGTGCTTATACCTCTTTTCCCTGTGCGAGTAACAAAGTTTTTATGCGCCGTTTACAACGCAAAGTAAGCAGAAGCATCAAAAAACTTCGTGACGAGCAATGGGACAAGATGCTCAGCGAACTCGAACCGACCCACCAGGCATTCTGGGAACTTCAAAGGAAAATGCAATCTTCCTCTAAAGTTGCCTCCATGCCTCCCCTCACGCGCCCTGATAATACTGTCGCATTCGACGACGTCGACAAAGCTGAATGCCTAGCCGACAGTCTTGAAGAGCAATGCTCTCCCAGTACCCAGCCAGTAGACCCAGCCCACCTCGCCGAGGTGGATGCTGAAGTCGAACGCAGGACCTCTCTACCCCCCGTAGAAGACCCCGATAATCCCCTACCCTCAGTCACCCCTGAAGAGGTAGAGGATATAATCAAGGGCCTTAGACATAGGAAAGCCCCCGGCTCAGACGGAATCACCAATAGGGTATTCAAACTCTTCTCCCCAGCCCTTATAGTGCTAATGACCGCTATCTTCAATAGCGCCATGGCCAATAACGTGTTCCCGCAAGCATGGAAACAGGCCACAGTAATAGGCATTCCCAAACCGGGTAAGCCCAAATCCTCGCCGAGTAGTTACCGGCCTATTAGTTTGCTCAACGTGTTAGGAAAAATCTATGAGAGACTTATTTATAAGCGACTCAAAGATTTCGCCGAAGCTAAGAGCTTAATTCCGACAGAGCAGTTTGGTTTTAGACCTCAACACTCTTGCGTTCAACAAGTGCACCGCATAGTCGAGCACATCGGTGCCCGCTTCCAGCGGGGACTGATGACCGGTGCCTTGTTCTTCGATATCGCGAAAGCTTTCGACAAGGTCTGGCACAACGGGCTGATATACAAGCTATATCAGCTCGGTGTACCGGATCGTCTCGTACTAATACTACGAGACTTCTTGTCGAACCGCACATTCCAATACCGTATTGATGGTGCACTCTCATCCCCTCATCCGATACGTGCAGGCGTCCCACAGGGATCGGTGATATCCCCACTAGCCTTCACGCTTTACACCAGCGATATCCCTAACAGTAGATCAGCCCAGCTAGCCTTGTTCGCCGACGACACGGCCATCTACTACTCAGGTAGGAGTCCATCTAACATCTGCCGTATTCTCCAAAATTCCGCCAAAGCATTAGGCGATTGGTTCCGGAAATGGAGAATCGAGGTCAACCCCGATAAGAGTCAGGCGGTTCTGTTCTCTAGCCCCCGCGTAAGATTCCCCCCCTCCCCTAGTCCGATAACCATGTTCGGCAAGCCGATCCCCTGGGAGAAGCATGCCCGATACTTAGGAGTCATTCTCGATAGGCGGTTAAGATTCGGTGAGCACATCAAGACGGTACGTTCGCGTGCCGCCTTCGCTCTCGGTAGGCTCCACTGCTTGCTGAATGCGCGTAGCAAATTGTCACTTAAGTGCAAATTGCGCATTTACATCGCGTGCATTCGGCCCATCATGACGTACGCGTGCCCCGTGTTCGCGCACGCCAAACCCCATCTCCTTCATAGGATGCAGACCCTCCAAAACCGATTTCTACGTAAGGCCACGGGAGCCCCATGGTACGTTAGGAATGAGCAACTTCACGTTGACCTCAAGATCCCCACCATCCAGCAGTGTATGAAGCGACTCACTAAGGGTTTTTTCGATAGGGCCGAAAAACACCCAAACCCGTTAGTCGTTTCAGCAGCTAGTTATGTCCCCTCCGCGATATCTAGGATCCGACGCCCGAGGTCCACCCTCCTCCAGCCCGATGACCCCATCACTCTCTTGCAGGAAAGTCGTAGGGAAACCAGCACTCTCAGAAAGCACACAAGACGACACACATACAAACCCCGAATCCGGTCTCGCCGCCGAGGCACGCCGCGACCTCCCAGTAATATCATTACTCCCCGACCCTTGCTCGACGAGCCAGCCCGCGACTCTGAGCATGTAACGATGATAAACTCCCCAATTAATAATCCGACCCAGCCTGTCCCTTGCTGCCCTCCCGATAATGACGCACTAAGTCGAGGCCCGAACCCCACAGGGGGTGCCCTTAGTGATCGTCATTTAAATGTAAATATTTTTAGTTGTAAGCCCTGGCTGGGGGCCTTAAAGTAATTTTTGGCCACCCACAGGATAGTTCGGTTAAGTAGTTAAGCAACCTTATCGAGTTGCAACTACGAGTGGTCATTCCTAAAAAAAAAAAAAAAAAAAAAATGTCCAGCGATATTTATTTATTTATTTATTTAATTATTATAAAAGCTAAAATTACTAAGAGATAAGTTGAATGTTTTACTTGAATGTTGGAGTACTAGAATTTGGTTAAATTCCTTGAGTTTTCAAGGAAAAATCGTAAGGAAAGCCTAATTTAAGCCATAAATGTCTTAATTCAGAGGCCATTATATTCCAAATAAGCTTAATTTTATCAAATAAATGAATATGATATAAAACTTCGATCAACAATGAACACGTTTCATTAGTTTTGGTTTGTCAGTAAATAGTATAATATAATAACACAATTTCTTCAAAGAAATTACAATAAATAAAATAAAAGTACTCTAAATTCTGCGTCATTTCGGCTCGCTCCTCAGTTTAAGTCATTCTGGCGCGAGCGCTGGACGAGGAAGGACCTGGACACAAAATTTTCGTCATTAACAATCCACTCGTGTACGCCGATCGAAATAATTTGATCCAGCCTGAAAAATAAAAAAAACTTGCAAAACAAATGGAAAAAACATGGAAAAAATGAGAAAAAAAAAATGGTCTCATGTAAGCTAATAAAAATCACCTTTGTCACCCTCTAGTCCCACAGTGCTCATAAAGTACACAAGCGTGCATCATCGAGAATAAAAATACAACTTTCTGGTGTTCCAAGTTTTTTAATCGCCTGATCATTTAACTTCTTGAAGAACTCTTTAAGTTACCCATCAACTTCTGCTCACGTTTTCCAACACGATTGAACAATCACGCCAAGTTTTTCATCCAGTTTATCGAGGCAGGTTGTTTATTAAGACTCGGGTATGCTCCTCCACGTAGCTCCCTGAAGATCGAAGGTATTATCAGTAGAGCGGCACATCATCTAATTAATTACGTGCACTGACTGGAAGCTGCTGTAGCACGTACTAACACAACTTATTCTCTGAATTAAGATAGTTTTGCGGCGAAGATTACGAGTAATCGAGCTGGGCTGAAGACAGCTGGGAACTTATTGCCCTAAGTGGAGTTTCTGCCAATGTAAAGGTGTTTTTGGGATAGATAAGTAAGTGCCTATAGATAAGTGAATCATTCATTATTAAATTAAACCATTGGAGAAAGTCACTGGCCCTTGAAGTACAACCCGAACTTAGTTCTGGAATCAGTACTTTAAATATTTTTTAACAATAACATGTTACATTTACTCCTGAAAAGCTGTGGCCAATATTTCAATGGTCGGAACTTGTTCATATAATAAAATAAATCATCGTTGTTTTATTTTTGTTTTGTATCTTAGATGAAAATGGTTAAATAAAATCCCTTTAAGGATTATAACATGAAAAAAATGTTTCATTTTTATAATATTGTTTCAAGAGACGGAAAAGGGTATGCCCATTTTCCATATTTTGACAAAAACGAGTTACGCCGTAATTATGATGAAGTTACCAGTAAACTTCAGAAGAATACTGTTTCAGTCAGTTTTAAGGAAAATCCTTTTATTCTGCATGGCAGGATTAACCTACTTTACAATTTGAAATAATATTGAAGAAAAAATCCTCGACTGGTTTTTACGAAGTCAGTGATTTATTTCCTTTGAAAAGTGTTGAACAGTGGTACAAACTTCTAGTTCCAAGTTCCCGAGGATAGAAACCTACCCGAGGCCATAACTGTACCCACGTGAAAAGTTTTCAATTAACCTGTGAACTCTTTGCAAGTGACCTATGCTCGTTTTCTGAGTGCCAACCTACATAAGTTGCATCGTGAAGTTGCTTTTGCTTCTTTCGTCAAACCGAAAAACTCTTTTCATCACATAATTTCCCAATTAGTCTAATAAACAGGGCCTCGATTCTGCTATTACAATAGTGTCACAATGGTCTATCATTGATTTCATAATTATTGATGAATGACAATGGGATCTCCAATGTCAATTTGCTAAAAGTTCGTGATCTGCTAAATTCATCATAGTGGTTCGATCAAAGCCTACATTTATTGCAATACAAGATGATGCCGCTCTAATTCTCAAAGGAACTGTCAAAATATTGGCAGATTACCGCGTAAGTCAGTCATTCATTTGTCATTATACTCATTATGTACGAGACTACTATTTTAAGCCATTTCTTTCAATTGAGTGTCAGTGGTTGAACATTGGAATTGGAAAGTCATAATGAGGCCTTATATTAGTAGATCACCAAACTTGTCAAAATGAACAATTATGAGATCAATGATAGACTATTGTGACACTATTGCAATAGCAGAATCGGGGCCCAGATATTGGGCCAACGATGGAAATATTTATATTGGCAATTAAGTGACTCTCGATTATTTTTTCATAGAATACTAAACCTGTGCTCTGGAATTCGAAGTTTGTACCTAATAGCTTTTCTTAGTCCGAGAAGGTTTAGCTTTGCAGCTTTTACGAGGCACTATGAGCTTACAAACTTGTACCTGCTAATCAAGCAAGCCAGAAAAAAATAGACAAGTAAAACTGGACGGAGTTCAACACACAATCTCTAATAAATTCAGGTAAAACTAGTCCAACATTTTAAACGTGGTATATTATATAAACCAAATTATGTCTATGTAAGATAGATTTTTAATACTTTAAAGTATTTTGAATGTTTGTTGTAATTTGGCTGAGAATAGATTAAAAATTACACAAAATTACGAGGACGTTACAGTGGTTATTTCTTCGAAAAATAGAAAAATCTTTGGTGTGGTTTGGTACCTTGTCTGTAATTATCAATATGTCTTACAAAAGTTTTAGTTACTTAGGACATACTGACATATAAATAAGGTAAACAAACCAGTGTTAAACATAGCACTTAGTTGTACTAATCAAGAGCGTGTAACAGCGCCTGGCGATCATCAGGCATACGGCTTTGAATATTCAACAGAGCAATTACTAGTTAAATCTCTAGTGTCTTGCTGAATTCTACCACTACTACTGGTTACGTGATATTTATGGCATTCGGATCTTGATAAAAAAAATAGTTATTTATCCAACAAGTGAGGAAAGTTCGTTTTTCCTATGAGTTTTGATTTTGAGTCTTGAGCGAACGAAGGATTGAAAAATAGAATCACGAGCGCAGCGAGTGATTATAAATTTCAATCCTGAGTAAGCGAAGACTCAACAAAACGAATAGCAAATGAACTTGCTCACATGTTGCATACAAAACTTTTCACCACTCCCAGCAAGAAAGTATTCAGTCATCATAAGTAAATAAATTAATGTTTCTGAACTTATATACTTACAATAATTTGATATTTTTTATAAAAAAACACTAATCTTAACGTATAAATATTTCTATTCCAAGCAAAAAAGTGTTTATTTTTTTAAATATCTTTAAAACTTAACATAAAAAAATCAGGCAAAGTTTCAGAACGGGATCATTACTTTCCTCACTTTTCAAACAGTGAGGAAAAGCCAACTTTCCTCACTGTTCAAACAGTGAGGAAAAACCAACTTTCCTCACTGTTTTAGTAGTGGAAAGACACTTCTTTCGTGCGGGAGTGGTGAAAAAACTATTAATATCATGTGGTGAAGCGCTATTTTCGTGTAGAAATTCCGTAAAGGAAAGATTTAAATATAATGTGTTCAAAACAGATAAGCTAAAAGAAAAAGGAAGGTCGTGTCTCGCCAGTTATTTTTAATCAATTCATCCATTTATATCAGTCGTTTCTTCCTAGTCGTTTCTTCCTAGAATTCAGGTAAATTTAATTTACACGTGTCCGGACAAAGTAAACCCTTAATTTATTTAGAGTAGCACGTGTAACGGAGACCTGTCGGCACCATAAACTCAAGTAACAGCCCGACACATCTCCACAACACACATACACACTTAATTATCCATAACTTTATTAATAAGTGGTGAAACAGGCTTACCATCGAAGATGTAGTGAGCTCTCCTCTCTTGTAATCACCATGGTAACGGATATAATACCGTCTAATTCGCGTATCCCAGTGTAAACACGTAGTTGAGATATTAGTGTGAGCGCCGAGCCAACTTCCGACGAGATAATCCTTCTGTTAATATTCACTGTCGGTAGCTGCTTCCAGGATTCGATGTGTGTCGGAATTAGAGGCTGCAGACTGATGTAGTATCAGTAGCGGTGTTAATGTAACGTGTAAACGTACGATTTTTACATTGAAAATACTCGTTTAACTTATAATGTGTACTTAATTTTAAGATTTGTATCGTAAGTAAAGGTTACTTTTATGCTTGTCCCAAAAGAAAAAACTTTTTACAAAAAAGTTTTTATTTTTCACTTTTTTGTGGTTCACGTGCGCTTACCCTTTCACAGCGTACTGGCGTGATGTTATGTTATGAACTGGTATAAACAATAGACAGACATGAGATGTCAGCAATCTCAGTCCATTTGCTATCATTTATTGAGGAGTTCCGTTGCCTATCTTTAAAATTCTGCATCAGATCTTCACCAAGTTGAAGTAGGACCACTCTGAGAAAGTACTCTTTTAAGAATTGTCCAAATCGCTTCATGTGTGCCTAAACAATTTGAAGAGTTCCCTCGATTTCGCCAAGAACTCATCAGATTCCGACTTGGTGACTATGGGACCATTTGGAAAGTATCACTTTCCAATAAAACAAGAATTTTTCAAATAGCAAGCGGCGAAGTTATGCGCGAATAAACATTTAAAAAAATAGAAATATCCGAATTGAGAACCTCCTCAAATGGTTGAAGATCACGATACATGACGATTTATACTATAACAGGCTTATTTTTGGTTTTCAAAGATAATAGAACTGTAATAAATGTAGGTGGGTCAATGCTATTGTCATCTTATATAACTGGCATTAAATATGCTGCTCTTCTACATTTGTTTCACTATAGCTAAGTTATACTAAATTATTTTGGAGATTAAGTGATTCGCGTCACTAGAGATATTGTAGCACTAGCTCGGGCTTTCGTTTTTGAAATATCGATGAATAAACGGTCTTGAAAGACCTTTGTGGAAATCCAATAACAAGTATTGCGTTTCAGCGGGCACTGATCGTCATGTATTTGATTGACTTTTTGTAGTATTCGTTTCTACATCACAACCACCTGGTTTTTTAAAAAACGCCAGTAAACAGTTACGAAATCGATCGGTAGTTTTACTTAATAACTATTAGCCTGAAGGTCAGATAGGCAGTCGCTCCATGTAAAATACTGGTATTCAGCTGTATCCGGTTAGACTGGAAGCCGACCCCAACATAGTTGAGAAAAGGCTAGGCAGATGGTGATGATGATGAACTATAAGCAATTAGAGCTTCCGTTCGCACTTTCGCAGAATAATTCATAAAGACGAGGAAACACATACTATGGGACAATAGTGGATGGGACATCAGTGAAAGGTTTTTAAAATTGGATGAGTAGTTTTATAGGTTATCCTATCAGAACATTTTTAAATGTTGTATGCACTATGCTGCTTTGTGGCCTCGTAGGTGGTCCTGTACAATTTAGTTTAATGTATGCCTTATTTTATAAATAGTTTTTTTGGTGGTTTTCTTTTATTAAAGTTTTGTCCTGTGCGAGTCCAATAACCAACCACTCTTTACAATAGTTTATCTCTTCAGTATAAAAACTTTTTTACAAAAAATAAAACCGACTTCAGAGAAAACAAAAAAGTGAAAAATAACTTTAGCTTCAGAAGTCGGTGACCTTTGTTTGATTGATTTAGTTTTTTTGTCACCGACTTCTGAAGCTAAAGTTATTTTTCACTTTTTTGTTTTCTCTGAAGTCGGTTTTATTTTTTGTAAAAAAGTTTTTAATTTTCATTTTTTAGTGGTTCACAATACATGTACTTACTCCTTCACAGCGTACCGGCGTGATTTTCTTTTATAAACTGGTGTAAACAATAGACAGATATGAGATTTCAGCGATCCCAGTACATTTGCTATCATTTATTGAGGAGTTCCCGTCGCCTATCTTCCGAAGTTCTTCATCAGATTTTTACCAAATTGAAATGGGATCACTCCAAGAATGTACTCTTCCTAAAACTACCCAAATCGCTTCTGGTGTGCCTATAAAATTGAAGGAATTCCCTCTATTTCTCCAGGATCCCATTAAATGGAACTTAACATATCTAACTGTCGAAATCTGGGTGTATTGTACACTTCTGCGTACTCCCTCAGAGCATACAGGCGTGATGTTACGTCACTATGTTACATAAACAATAAACAACCAAGTCATTGCAGCAATTACTGCAGCTTTGCCGTGTATTTTTGAAGAGTTCCATTTATATCTCCGAAGATCAGCGTCAGATCTTAACTAAATTGAAATGGAACCACACGGAAAGCACCAGCTTTCAAATAAAAAAAGAATCATCAAAATCGGTTTACCCAGTGGAAAGTTCAGAGGCAACAAACATTGTCGAAATCTGGGAGCATTGTACACATCTAGGTACCCCCTCAGAGCATACAGGCGTGATGTTACGTCATGATGTAGTATGAACAATGAACCTACAAGCGATTGCAGCAATTACTGCAAATTTGCCGTCTATTTTTGAAGAGTTCCTTTGTATATCTCGGAAGATCAGCATCAGATCTTCAACAAATTAAAATGGGACCAATCGACAAGCACCAGCTTTCAAACAAAAAGAATCATCTAAATCGGTTCACCCAGTCGAAAGTTCTGAGGTAACAAACACAAAAAAAAAATACAGACGAATTGATAACCTCCTCTTTTTGGAAGTCGGTTGAAAAGTAGTGTAGATTGTGTAGAAAGATGCATCTTTAAAAGTAACAAAAGTAAAATGGACAATCCTGTTGTCAATTCAAAGTACGGCTGGCACAATATCAGCCACAGTTTTTAATTAATAACTTTAAGTATTTCCAATGTTCCTGTTGCTAAGTGGTACGAACACAATAAAAGAAACGTTTTAACTTCAGATGAATTAATTAAACTCGCAATTGGAGAGCTCAGTAAACTGAAATATCTCACTTCACTTTGGTATATTTTATTATTCCTTTCAATTTTATTTAAGCTGGCTCTGTATTACAGGAATTATAAAGATTTTAGTTTTACATGACGTTAGCAATTATCCTTGAAGGGTAGTTTTAGTATTAACATTACATGTTAGAAAAGTATGAAAAAGATAATTTGGTATGACGCACTATGAGTTCAATCGACCTCGTCATATGATTTCTATTTAATTTTTTCCTACTAAGTTAGATTTCTATTTTGTTTTTTCTCCAGTTTACCTCAATAGATTTACACGATGGCCAATGCTATTTTATTTATTATCACATTCCATAAAGTTCTTTTTGTATATTTTTTGTATTCTATAAGTGGTGAAGGTATAAATAACTGTATTTCTAATTTCCTAGCAGATATTATTTATAAATGGAAAAGTAAGTTTTAATGTTACCATTTCACGCCTTTAAAACCATTGAACTGATTAATTTTGAATATACGTTACCAGATGTACAGAAACGGACATAGAGTACCTTTCGTACAGAACTTACCCGAGGAATAATACAATAACGTTCTAGAGATAATATTAGTTGGCCCCACGAACCTTTCCAATCATGATTAAAATATACAGGGTGTAAACAAGCTGATCACGAAGCTGTCAACCAAGCATTCTGTACATCAAACCAAGTAACTTTAAGCAAAAATGATTGCTGGGAAACGAGTTTTGTTTTTGGGGTGAAAAATTAATTTTTGTGGTAGAACTCAATGTAACGCACTTAAAACATTGTGCTGATGGATGGATTGAATAGTACGGGGGTCGTATAGGTGTTTAAAGTAAAAATCTTACAACAAAAACTGGTATTTCCAGGTATGGTGTAGAACACAAAAATGATTGCAATGACGAGAAAGTGCCTTTCGGCTTCGTGAAAAAGTGTTTCACACCCTTTGTTATTAAGTATCTACAAGCAGAGTATAACCCGAATGAATTGTCAAATTGTACATCAACGCGAGTGAAGCCGTGTGCAAAAGCTAGTTCGGTAATATGTTCAGTAACACACAATATGAGTAACTAATTGATCTAACAGGAAAAGAGGAGCGGCAAGCGTTTAAGTAGCGGATATTTCACTTGAATCACTGGAAATTACGAAATCATATGTTACGTTATTGTAAGTTGCAGTATGTAGGTATGGACCGACACGGACAGGCCCGCGTGATTGTTTACCGCTTACAACCCATTCCGTGTTCTTAGCGTTGGTCTTACTGTTCTTAGCTATGTTTGATAAAAATCAGTCCAAGATGGCCGCAGTCACAAAATGGCGGATTACATATTTATTCAACAACTTCCTCAATATGGGTATCATATCAAAAGGGCTTTACTAGTAGAATACTATATACGCTACAGTAAATTTCAAATCCAAGATGGCCGCCACCACAAAATGGTGTTTTTTAACACCATTTACCATTTCCCTTATACTTATCCACATCTGCATATTGCCAGTTATAGTTTAATCCCATGCAATAGTGGGCGTGCCTATTGTTGGGGCCAAACCAAGACTTTGAACTGTGTTTGCTAAATTAGTAGTTGGAGAATCCCAAAAACGCCTTATCCGACCCGGTAGTCAAACTGTGGACCTCATGACTCAATAGTACCCCTTGGGAGTATTGAATATGTCACCGTAAAATGGTCGAACACGTTATATTACAATATAACGTGTTTCTCTCTAGCGATATTGTAAACTCTCGAAATATTGTCAACTGAACATACGGAAGTATCTCTGCCCCCATAATCGGGACTTGGGGCACCCCCCCGTTAGGTTAGTTAGGTTAGGGCCCTCGCGAAGCGGGGCACCGTCGACTACGCTTTTTAGGGGAATATAAAGTGTTTTAAGGTTAGGTTATGTTAATCGGTATTTCTCAGGAATGGTACATTATCTTTTCATGAGAGTGGTACCACTGGGCAACGGGGACCCCTCCTTCCCTCCACACCGCGTGAGTTGACTACCATCGCATGCATTTCATGAAAAATAATGCGTTTTGTTGTAAGCAGTATGTTCGTTTGACAATATGTCGAGATTTTACAATATCGCTAGAGATATTACATTATAACGTATTTGACAATTTTACGCTGAATAATATAAACAACGTATGTGAATAACCACGCACGGCGCGTCGGCGGCGGGGTAATTTTATTACACGCTCACATTCCCAATGCTGTTCATGACAATTTAACACCAAAAACAGACAGACAAATTATTTTCATAGTAATTAACTTACGTTCTTGCCATTCGTTAATTAAATTGAAGCTAAGTATTGACAGGCAAAGTAATCGTTGTTGCATTACCGATACAAAGAGTGCATACGTAATTAAACATGCGAATGCGTGAATACATACAAATTAGTACTTACCTACCACGGATATAGAACTATCTGGATTATGCCACCAAGCGTACCATGTTTTGACCGATTAGTATGACGCCTTTTTTTTTTTAAGGATGGGAAATCATCAAATGACCCCCCCACTCTGGGCGGAGCGGGAGGGAGTGTCAGACTCTTACTGACTAAAAACCATCCATGTTCCTTCCTCGCCTTTTACGTTCCGGGGCCGCGGTATCTCTTTCGAACAGGCCCGCAACCCCGGCAGGCTTCGGCCCTTGTGGGCCCCTCTCCTTTTGCTGACATCTCTTTGAGGCGCGCGTGGAGCACGAACGCGCCGTCGACACGGCCTGTCGTCGTCGTTAGACGGCCGGACGGCTAGCTAGCCCATAGCCAGCCGTCCACAGGCCCGCATCTACGGTGGCCGGTAGCCACCACGTGGCCCCCGACGCCCGTTGCGTCTCCCGCGGCGGCCGGGAAGAGAGGATATTAGTATGACGCCTTATGCAGTATTTAGTTTTTTTTTTTTAAATACAAATAACTAAACAAATTATGCTACGTTTTTGATTGATTAGATGTCTAAAATTAAGTTCATGGGTTGTGACCTTGTTGTTTTAATCAAATTAGCCGGTTTTGACAGTAACCTCGCACGAAAAGTTAGTGTTCTTGCATTATCTAGATATTTCTATATCTGTGTTACTGACTTTAATTTGCTACAAGTTATTAAGTTGACTAACCTGAATTTTCAGTAAAAAAACATTAAAACGTAAGGGTTAGCCAATATAATAGCTAGCGGCAAACAAACTGTGAAATAACTTGTACTTTTTTTGTTGCATGAATCCTTTTCATCGGTGTTCTGACAATTTAATTATAGTTCCGATATATGTCTGTTATTAGTTCCAATCAGTTTACTTGAGTCAAGCTATTTTATTAGTAAAGTAAGTTTAGGCGTGCCCGTTTGTCTGATTCTGAGTTTTTATTTGATTTTTTTCAAATAATCAAGTGCTTTCCGCCATCAGAGTCTGACAATTGAATTTGGTTTTTGAGAATAACAATAAAAAAGTCTTCAAATTATTTTATTAATTCAATGATGGTGATTTAATTTTAGCTAACATGAATAAACCAGAGACAATGGATCGGGTGAAGTTTACAATAAATGGGAGAAAGTACAACGGTAAGTCCGTTGTTTTTTTACCAACAAAAAAACCGTTATTATCTTTTTTGTGACTTACTGCAACATAAGTCTAATAAAATACGTATACGTATTCTGAACAGTTTAAAATCCGTTGCTGTTTCTAAATTCTGATCATTCCGAATATTTGGTTTCAGTTTTTTATTATAAACATTTATTATTTGTTGATATTTTCAGCGGGGGGCGAGTTCACTTCGGATCTGACATTAAATGAGTACATCCGTCGGTATGCAGAGCTCCGCGGCACTAAGTACATGTGTCGTGAGGGCGGTTGTGGAGCCTGTGTGGTCGATGTTCGTACGCACACCCCAGGCACAAAGGAGATCACCACCTTCTCTGTTAATTCTGTAAGCGGACATATTTATTTTAATCAAAAAGCTTTATCTTCTTGTTGCCTCAATTGACGTGATCTTTGTGCAATTGAGCAAGTTATTTCTTTAATGATGGAGCGAATAATATGTTTACCGTCGTCGGCATCCCAAAATACACATCAATGCCACAATATTTTTATAACTTATAATATTCCATTCAAGTGCCTTGTTGCCATCATGTCCTGCAACGGCTGGGACATCACAACTATTGAAGGCATCGGCAACAGAAAGATCGGATACAACATCATACAAAAACGGCTCAATCATTTTTTTGGATCACAATGTGGTTACTGCAGCCCTGGGTTCGTGATGAGCATGTACAGGTAATTAAACTAGCTGAAAATCTTCTGTCAGTTGGCTGATGGTGCAGGCACCTAATGCACTTAATCGGACGCGGTTTCCCGATTCGATGCTTTTTGGGACAGATGTTTTTGGAAGCGATAAAACAATATCGAGTGTAGCCAACTAAGACTGCTTGTTCGGTTTATTTAGTAAAAATCTTTTCAATTTTTTGCTGGTTAAATAAAACCTGCACAAATTGCACCTTTAAGCAATGATATCCTAATGACAGTAAACTATATTCCAATATTTCCAGTCTCGTACAGAGCAGTGACCGTCATCTAACAGAAGCAGAGATAGAAAACTCTTTGGGCAGCAACCTGTGTAGGTGTACCGGCTACCGTCCCATTCTAGAAGCATTCAAATCTTTAGCCGCCGACCCAGACGCGAATACATTAAACAAGATAAAAGATATTGAAGATATATCCAAACAAATTTGTCCGAAATCTGGTAAAACGTGTGGCGGCGTTTGTGGGATCAATGAGGATTGGTGTTTAGTAAACATGGATCATATAAGTGCTCCAGATTTGCCTAAGAAAATATCTCTCGCCGATGGAAAGTTGTGGGTAACCGTTGGAGATGTAAGATCAATATTTGCTGTTTTAGACGACGTTGGGTATGATTCTTACATGTTGGTCGCTGGTAATACTGCGAAAGGTAATTTAAGATCACATAGCTATGGGATTAATTATATGCACGCTTTTGGCATGTCACAAAATATTGATGGACACATATTTTGTAATCATTCAATCAAAAGTTATAAATATTATTATGTGAAATTATTAATTATTTATTTTATAAAAAAAACAAGTTCATTTATCTTCCACAATATATTACAATCGATGTCTTGTCTAGGTACAGCTGCTCCATCGAGAATAAGTATTTTTTAAATAATGATAAAAGTCTGTGTAATTTAAGACAGTTATTATGGACGTGCTAATAAAGCCTGTATGACATTCCAGGAGTTCGTCCAATACTGTTTTACCCGAAGTTGTTGATCGACATCAGCGATGTGAAGGAGCTGGCCACACATTACTTGGACATCAACTTGGTCCTCGGAGCCAACATGACGCTGACTGATACCATGCACTTATTCAAAGAGTTATGTGGATCTAATGAGGACTTCTGGTATTTAGGTATACTTTACGACCATATGGAACGAGTGGCTCATATACCTGTGAGAAATGTAAGTTGTTGTAAAATGTCAAGTTATTTTTTAATAGTTTGCCAAGTTTAGAATAAACCTAAAGTTTACGAAATAGTTACATACCTTCAATTACCAGATTTATTACATTTCATTTCATAATATTTCTTTTAGTTTTAATTCCATAACTTTTTAAAATGTTGTTTTTTATTATTCAGATTGGAACTCTAGCTGGTAATTTGGCTCTGAAAAATTCAGATCCAAGTTTTCCATCAGATATATTTCTTTTATTGGACTGTGTTGGGGCAACAATTACTCTAGGTATGTCTATATGGATTTCTGATCGTTAAAAGAAATTTAAAATGATGTGCACTGTACTTTTCTTTGTGACATCGATGCGGAAAACTTATTCGACGTCTTTGGTTATTTTTCCAGTTTGATTCATGGACTCATTTTATTTCATTAAAAGTAATAAACAAATCGTTATATATTTACAAAACAAAATATTTTTTTTTCTAGTTGATCGTGAGATGAGACAGACGGAAATGAAGTTACCTGAATTTTTAGTAACCAATCTAAAAGGAAAAGTAATGACACAGATTAAGCTACGCCCACTCTCACGACACTATGAATTAGTTACGTATAAGGTGAGTGACGTGTGTGGAATATAAAACTTTTGTAAAATACTAATAACACCATGTAAGACTATTTTTGTTTTCAACCGAGTTTTTAATACATGAATATTTGCTTCTAGATTACACCGAGGGAACAAAATTCTCAGGCATATGTAAATTCAGGCTTTCTTCTGAAATTCAACCCTCATACACATCTTATAGAGGAAGCGTCCATTGTGTACGGTAATATTAACCCATCGTTTACCCACGCTTATGACACGGAGAAGTTTCTGATTGGTCGTGACATATTTAACAACCGTACCTTGCAATCGGCTCTGCACGTCTTGGAGAAGGAAATTATCCCTGATGTTCGACCACCATATCCAACGCCGTTTGCTCGGAAAAAAATTGCATTGGGTCTGTTCTACAAGGTTAGTTCATCTACTAGCTACTACGCAACTTTTAATATACAATCAACGTCTACGTTTGTTAATAAATTCAGTAACATGGTTTTACGTCTTGATTTTCTCTTCTGAACATCAAAGAGGTAGTGTGATAGACTAAAGAATAAATATTTTTTTAATAGTAACTCTCTTCGCAGTGTATTATCAAACTTTGTCCAAAAGACATACTGAATCCCATCTTTAAGTCTGGGGCTACCACACCGAGTGACGACAGACCATCGGTCAGTCGCAGTTACCAAGAATATGAAACAGACCAGAAGGACTTCCCTATAACACAGCCGCTGTTGAAGAAAGAAGGAATGATTCAATGTGCGGGTGAAGCTGTCTACAGTGATGACACGCCGGCCATTAAAGATGAAGTGTTTGCTGCACTAGTGCTCTCCACTGTAGCAAAAGCAGAAATAGAGAGTATTGATAGTTCCGAGGTTTTGGTAAGTACACAAATAGGCTTATAAATAAAACTGAGACATTGAACAAAACTTTCCTTAATGTTTTGTTTCAGAAAGTTGACGGTGTTTTAGCGGTGTTGACTTCTAGGGACATACCAGGCGTCAACAGCATAGTCCGAGCAGATTTCCTTTTAATGTTTGAGAATGAAGAACTATTGGCTAGCAATAAAATACTTTATTACAATCAGCCAGTGGCTATTGTCGTTGCTATTACTCAAGTATTAGCCGATAAGATGGCGTGCTTAGTTAAAGTGAATTATAAGAATGTTCCGAATAAACCAATTGTTTTTACCATTGAAGATGCAATACACGCACCAAAAGAGGAAAACAGGCTTTTCCCTTATCCAGGTATCGTACCAACAGATCGAGGAGCTAATATTAGAAAAGTTATTCATGGAACGTTTATTAGTCCTCGTCAGTATCACAATATGATGGAATTGCATACAACTCTTACGAAGCCTGTTGATGAAGGTTTAGAAGTTATATCATCAACTCAGTTTATGGACGTAACGCAAGCAACAATCGCACAGCTTCTGAAAATGCCTGAGAGTTTGTAAGAAAATTAAATTATGGAAATTAACTATTAATCAATTACTTGAAAACAAGTACATATGTACTATTCATTTCAGAATTATAGTGAAAACAAGGAGATGTGGAGGTGGTTTTGGCTGTAAAATCAGCCGACACAATTTTGTCGCGTGCGCAACAGCATTAGTGGCATATAAACTCAATAAGCCATGTAGAATGGCTATGCCAATGCACAGTATTACACGAGCAACTGGAAAAAGACCAAACACCAGACTTGATTACGAGGTTCGAAGTGTTATAGTTTTGACTATTTTTATTTAGTTTTTTGAAGTTTTCTGAATTGATATTAATATTATACTTATTTTACATAAGGTTGGGGTAGACGACAGCGGTGAAATTCAATATATGGACGCCGTATTTTATGTTAATGATGGTATTTCCCGTAATGAAAATGAAAATACCTATGCTACAGATTCCTTGAAAAACTGTTATGATTCCAGCAGATGGAAATGTGATTCATTCGGAGTTATTACAGATGCTCCATCGAACGCATTTATGAGGGCCCCTGGTAAGTTGGGAACTACGTAATTAAAAGAGTTTTACTGAGCAAAAGGTGGGAACGAAATAAGGTATTAATTACGTGTTGTTTACTTTTGTTAGGCGGCTTTGAGGGAATTTCAGGAATCGAGCACATAATGGATCATATAGCTGAAGAACTAAACAGAGATCCGATTGACGTCCGCATGGCCAACTATCGTCGAGAGGACAATGATTTACCAACCTTAGTGCCGATGTTTCTGGAGAAAATAAACTTTAAGGAGCGACAAGAGCGCATAAAAGAGTTTAATCATCATAATAGATGGAAGAAGCGCGGAATAAAGCTGAACAATATGGCCTTTCCAACGCAATACCTTGGTAATTATGGAGCTCTTGTGTCTGTGTACCATGGTGATGGAAGTGTGGTCATAAATATTGGTGGTATTGAGATCGGACAAGGAATATTCACTAAAATAGCCCAAGTAGCGGCTCACGAGCTAAATGTACCAGTTGAGACGGTGTCGGTCATACCTAGTCTTAACTTTGCAACTCCAAATTCTTTCGCGACTGGTTCCAGTATAACTAGTGAATGTTGTGCCTACTGTGTGATCAGATGTTGTGACCAGATCAAAGCAAGACTGGCGCCCTTTAGAGCAGCTATGCCTACTGCTTCGTGGCGAGATATCGTATTTGAAGCTGACAGTCAGGGAGTATCGTTACAAGCAAATTATTTGACGAGTCCAAATGATCCAAGATTGGTGAATTACTCAATATTTGGTATTGCTGTAACCGAGGTTGAGGTAGACATTTTATCTGGCAGTAAATGGATTGTTCGAACAGATATATTTGAAGACGCTGGTCGTACTATGAATCCAGCTTTAGATGTGGGCCAGGTGCGATATATTTCGATGTTGGTTTCTTGAATGTGAATAAAAGTATCTTGATGTGAAAAGCTATGTTGTATTTAATTTTTTGAAGGTGGAAGGAGCATTCATAATGGCTGCATCAGTGTGGATGATGGAAAATACAGTTTACAACGAACATACTGGAGAGTTGTATAGTGATCGAACGTGGACCTACAAAATAATTGGGGCAAAAGATATACCGCATGATTTTCGTGTTTATTTGAGAAGAAAACGACCGAACCCTGTTGGTATTTTGGGATCTAAAGGTACAAAATAATTGTAAGGTTGAGATTTTTTCAAACTTTTATAATTTCTTTATGTTCCGATTTCTATTTTACAGCTACTGGTGAACCTCCATGTTGCCTTGGTTATGTTGTAGTCGAGTCGTTGAGAGATGCTATAGAAGCCTCTCGAAAAGACAGTGGATATGACACAAATTATGTTCGTTTGAGTAAGTATCTTTATCCTTTCTTCCAATTAGCTATCTGTCCCTTTTGTGCTTGTAAATTGGTTGTTTGGCTTTTTAGTTTGGTTGCATTTTATTATTGCTATTCCCAATCTAAAAAAATTAAAGTCCTTATAATAACTAATATTGTTGCAGAGGTTCCAGTTAATCTTGAAAGTATTGTTGAAGCAGCTGATGTAAGAATAGAAGAATTTGTCCTTTATTAAGAAGAGGAGTGGTTCGATCGACTGATATTATGCTCGGTAGTTATAACTGTACCTAGTTGTTGTCAATTAACAATGTATGAAATGGAGAAGGGTCAATGACTGCCTGCGGGGGCTGCGGGGCCTGCCGAGGCTGCGGGAATGCTCAAAAGAGAGACCGTGAATCCGGAACATAAAGGGCGAGAAAGATGGATGGGTTTTAGTCAGTTAAACTATGACACTCCCTCCCGCTCCGCACAGTGGGAGAAGAAGTAATTTGATGATTTCTCATAGGAATAAAAAAGCTGGGTCAATTACCATACGAGTATTGCCATCAAAACCGGCTGCAACTGTACACTGTTTTTCATGTTTTTGTTTTCAAGGCTAGTTTTTAAGACTCATTAAATTAATTGTTAATTCAGACCGAGTTAACAATCTGTTGAAAATTAATGTTTACGTTACATTAGTCTTTTGACGGCCTCTTTATTTTAGTGCTTGCAACGCGGCTGTTGAGGTTCTTGGTACGATTCCCAGGTCAGGCAAAGTGTTATTGGATTTTTCCGTCGGGAATGTCTCAGTAGCAGTCACGAAGTCTGGATTTGGGCTCGGTTGATGGCAATAGGCTCGCCACCTATTATATATGACAGACTTCAACATAACGGACAAAATGTGGTTGTAGTATTAAGTTCACCTCTGCCTTAGTCTTCATGGATTCATCACCATCTTCCAGTCTCTTCTGTCAACCGTCATGCTATGATTTACTCCTTTTTAGGGTTCCGTTGCCAAATGGCAATAAATGGAACCCTTATAGATTCCTCATGTCTGTCTGTCTGTCTGTCTGTCCGTATGTCACAGCCACTTTTTTCCGAAACTATAAGAACTATGCTGTTGAAACTTGGTAAGTAGATGTATTCTGTAAACGGCATTAAGATATTCATACAAAGATAGAAAAAAAACAATAAATTTTTGGGGTTCCTCATACTTTGAACTGAAACTCAATTTTTTTTTTCATCATACCCATACGTGTGGGAGCTCTATGGAAAGGTCTTCAAAAACGATATTTAGGTTTCTAATTTTTTTTTTCTAAACTGTACATTTTGCGTTCCCCTGTAACTTTAGAAGTTACAGGGTATGTCAATAAGAGAATGATAAAACTAAAAAAAATATACGATTAACATCGATGTTAAGTTTCACCGACCATTAGTTTGAAGGAGATCTAGTGAGTAGTTTTTTTAATACGTCATATATCGTAAAATTGTAACTTTGATATTAGTTTACTTGCTGCTACGGAACCCTTCATGGGCGAGTCTAACTCGCACTTGTTCTTTCATATTTCCTTCAAGGATTACATGCGTAATTTTATATTATGTACGATCTTCATAATAAGTAATACTATCAGCTAATTCTACCTAAACGTTTATACCTAATAAGATTATGAGTGAAATGATTCTCTTTGTCGGTCGTAAATCCATTCCTTGTACTACTAGTTATTTGATTATGTGGCCGGGCTCGGCGCCGGGGCGGACATAACCGGGTTTATTGTTTACTTAAATAACAACCGTACTAAGTAACCCCTTGCCTGTACGTTATTCATTTCTCAATCTTAAAGGTATAATGTGAAGGTTTATGTTTGTTTGTTTATTTTATTTTTAAGGAGTTTTATTTTATAGTTTTTGTGTAGCATTCTTGTTATCTTAACCGTCGGTGATCTTTAGAAATATGAATTAGAATTTATACCAGATTTTTAAACTAAAGTCATTTTCAAAACAGAATATCAATGACTCACCAGAATTAACTTAATGCATTAATTTGTAATATTATTTAAAATTTTGCGTAAATTCTTTACCCTCGACGGAAGCTGTCAAATATTCCCACCGTCTCACGATTAGCAGTTTTAAACTTTTCTATCAAGAGTTTAAAGTGTATATTCCAATCTCATGGGAGCGTACGCATTCCGTTTATTAAAGAAAATCTCGCTACTTTGTCTGGGAAGGGTCAACGGCCGCCACCGGCAGGTGTCACCCACACCGGAACATTATGTCATGAAGCGTGCAATTCCTTTCAAAATTAATAAAAATATATTTTTCTGGTTTTTCATTTATTTCTTTGGTACTGTCGAAAGTGTCGCTTATTGAATGAAAATTTCTGCTGGTGACTTACCTAATCGTTAAATATAATTTGGTAAAATGTCATCACCATAATGAACACCAATTACATTCCCACGAATGGAATACGAGGTAATTTATGTAACAAAATATTACAAAGCATTAGTATGATGCTTTGTAATACCAATATAGTACTTCACATCAATAGGCTTGTTAACTGAAAAAATCTAATTAGTCCGTCACTTAGATTATCAAAAAATATTTGACCCGTATTTATTCTTTTGTAACATAAACCAAAATAGACGAAGACACGACGCTTTTAAAATTCCCAATACGTCACTGTTTGGTATCATTCTTAGTGAGTTCTGACGTCACGAGCCCCCACTCTCGAGTTTTGATGCGTTTTATCTTTGTTAATATTCGTTGATTTACAAAACCAAAAAATACGTGTCCATTATTTTCCAATACTCTAACTGACGGACTAAATAGATTTGCAAGGTGGAAACATGCCTATTATGTAACGCACAAACTATGTAGACTAGAGCTGCCAACTGCGTAAATTCCCGAGAACGCGCGAGAATTCCCCGAAAGACTAGTTAGTGTTCGGGCTCGTTTATGGTAAGTAAAGTAATATAAATTAGGCCTAAACCCACACAACTTACATAAATGCTAACACAAACTCGAAGCAAAACCTGTCAATATTAATACAACCCTGTAACCGAAGTACCTTTGCTAGTTTATAGAGACGGATCAAGTCTTCCCTGACGGGTGTATAGTGGCTTAGATAGCGTAGTGGGTGATTGAAGATGACGTCCAAGACAATGGTGTTAGGTATCATTTTGCATCAAAGCCCAGAGGGTGAGAGTTCGACCTGGGAGCCAGCGTAGCGGAAAATAGCCTGCGCGGTATAGCGAGAAACCAATGCCGACGGCTACGGAGTTAGTCTCGATTACGTGCTATATTTATGAGAGGCTGCGAGACGGGAATATTTATTTCGTGGTGAGTTTATGTTGTGGGGTTAAGTGTTAAATGAATACCTACGCGCCGTTTCAATTACATGTTTGCTTTCTTCAATAACTCCTTTACTAGCAGACCCGCGCAACTACTTCAAAAGCCAAAACATTTGGTTTGAATAGGTGAGTTATAAAATTCTAACTAACTAATTCTATTCCATAAGGCCCGTTCTTGAGTTTTAAAATTACAACAAAAAGTGGCATAGATTTTACATATATCGATGATCTACACTAATACATATTATAAAGCTGAAAAGTTGTTTTGGTTGGACGCGCTAATCTCAAGAACTACTGGTTCGAATATAGGACAAGAAGAGCAAAGCATCAATGAAAAATGTTGCAAAAAAAATTACACTTGAGCAAAGGTCGGTAGTGAGAGTCAAAATGGCTGGTGTACCATAGCGAATCAATTACCACACAACTTTTCAGTCACCGGCGCACTTTCAGACTAAAATGTATGTAGTTACAGAATAATCATCAGTACAACCCTCTAAGTTCATATATGTCGATGAACGATTTTTGCTAGGTCAAAGTCGTTCCTATACTTATGTGAGCTTGGAGGGTTGTATTGATGATTTCGATGATCATAATTCTGTACCTACATAAGTCTTACACTCGCGAACGATATTTTCAACGTCATACAACCTGCCACTGGCCTGCAAATAGCAAAAAACGTAAGAAAATTTGAATTTTGCGAAATTCAAATTTTCTTCGACCCCATAAGTTGGGATAAGGGCAGGAGAATGATGACTAATCTTGTTTACTTATACACAAGACACGGTTATTTTATTTCTCAGGAACTATCCAACTGATCAAGTGTGTGTGTTTTTTTAATTGAGGTACTTTTTAGGTACAATTTTTTGGTGTAATTAAATTTTATGAATAATGGTTAAATAACATCATATTTAAGTACACCAGCCATATTGACGTCAATATGGCGGGTGTACCTTAATTTCGAAATAATTTTGTTCTGAAGGAGGTACAGATTTTTTAGACCTAGATACAGAATAGTACATTTTAGGTACATTTGTTTGGTAATTGGTATAATTTGATTCGCTATGGTACACCAGCCATTTTGACTCTCACGGTCGGTAGCAGCTAGTAAGCTTATGTTTAGTGCCCGACCGAAATTAGTTTTAATAACCGAAAGTCAGTTTAGTCAGGGGCCCAAATATTCTAACATACATTCTTATCTTACCAAGGGGTATCGTATTTTCCGGTACTAACTGGGTTTCCTGATAAGCAGTTGCTCCATGTAAAATACTAGTATTCAGCTGCATCCCGTAAGACTGCAAGGGAACACCAACATAGTGGGGAAAAGGCTAGGCAGATGAAGATGATGATGATGATGATGATGGATCAGTGTTGTAAGAATTCGAAACTAAACTGAAACTCCAATGTGGCACCGAAATTCAAGCTGGGTAGTTTGACAAAATGATAACATGTTATGTTTTAAACTTAATCATATTGTTTATTTATTATTTTATTTATTTATTTAAAACAGCTTAAACTATCTTTACAGGGTTCACCCTAATGCGACAGCTAAGAACTTATACTATTAACCTAAACTATACAATATGTCTGGGTTCGGACTGTACAAACTTTAGGGGGTGATAGTTTGCTCTATTTTATCACTAAAATCAATCTACAGGTGGGGTCTAAACCCAACGGCCTCTGAATGGCAGCCATTTTTGTATTTTGGTTGACAAAAAACACCCCAGGGAACTACCTCTTTTTATGCACGTGTCTTACAGATGGTAATTTTACCTAAATAATGATACCAAAAACTCTATTCTCCTGCCACTGACGGGTTTCATTGCTCCCACCTGGACTTGCTCGAATTGTAAAACTACATCGTTGAGGGGCAAGGTGGACGATACACCAGCGGAAGCGTATGGGACTGAGGAGTCGATGGACACCAGCGGTTTAAGCTGCAGCACACTGGCTGATGCTCAAGAGGTTGGCCCTGGCTTGTCAATAATCCTGCGCACGTTCAAGGAAGAGTTGCAGACTGAGTTGCGCCGAATGTTCAGGGAGGAGCTGCAGGCCATGCAGAATCAGTTCCTAAGCGAGGTTCAGGGTCTTCGCACGGACCTAGCTGAGCTGCAGGCGGACAGAGACCACATGAGGGGGGCGTTAACGGAAGTGGAAAACAAAATGGTCACTCTTGAGCAGAAACTGGCTGCGGTGAATGGTTCGGCAGCGGTTGAGGAAATAGCTCAACTGAAGCGGGAACTGAATGACCGGGACCAACAGCTATTCTCAGGTGATCTGGAGATTGCAAACTTACCGGAGTTAGCTTCAGAAAATTTATCACATACAGTGAAGCTAATAGCAACAAAGCTAGGCGTAAATATTGAGGATCGCGACATATTGAGCGTGGACCGTATGGGCGGCAGACAGGTTAACGCTACGAGCGCTGCGGGCCCAGTGGAGTCCCGCCCGCGTACCGTGGTCGTACGCCTTGTACGCCGCGACCTGCGCGATCAGCTGCTGCGCGCCGCGAGAGTACGGCGAGGGGCTAACACCGCGGATCTCGAGATGACCTGTCCACCAAGTAGGTACTACCTAAATGAACGCCTAACAAGGGTTAACCGGCAGTTATTTCGGCGGGCACGGGAGGCAGGCCAACGCCTGGGCTGGCAATTTGTATGGACGAAGCATGGTCGTATATTTGCCCGCCGTAAGCCCGGTGATAAGGCGAAACTCGTGCGCACTGAGACGGACCTGCGGGAAGTCTTTGGATCGGACGCAGATAATATTCCTCAGAACTAAAGACATAAATATTTTGTTTGGTCTCATTATTGTTATGTTAGTGAATTGGTCGAGTCTGTATTTCTTTTTTTTCTTTTGTTGTGCAATGTTTGGCACTGCGTGCCTTGACTGTGGGGAAAGCAGGTGTGCAACAGCTTTTATCTATGTAACGTACGGTTATTGTCAGCATTATCTCATAAGTATTTTATTTCTTTATTGTACAACTTTGATGTTCTCTTTGTTTATTGATAATGTTATTTTTTTAGTGTTAAGTAGGTACTTTCATTGCTCAAATGTTTTGTGTCCACCCGAATTGTCTTGCTCAACCGTTTTTCTAAATGTGTTTTACTATACTTCTAACATGAAAAATGTTGCGAAATAGACACATTAAATTTGGACTTCTGAACGCAGGTTCATTGTCGACTAACCATGATGAGTTTATTATTGCTATGAACCAACACTCAGTCGACGTGATGGCAATTAATGAGACGTGGTTGCGCGAGGGGGAGGAAGGCCGGGCGCCAGTGGTTCCTGGGTATCAATTGCGTCATAGACCTCGCCCGGAGTCAATCCGTGCGGGGCGCGGGGGAGGGGTCGCGTTTTATGTCAAAGCCGGAACCACCGCCCGAATCAGAGCTCACCCGCATCACCCACAGGTGGAACAAATGTGGCTGAATATAACCGCCAACAAGAAAAAGTTACTGATAGGGACTGCATACCGCCCGCCTTGGTTAGATTTAAATATATTTCTAGACGCAATTACCGACAGTATCTGTGCACTGGCTCCATACGACAACATTATTTTACTGGGCGATCTCAATGTAAATATGCTTGACATCAATCATTCTAAAACAAAAAAGCTCACCGAGTTTCTAAATTATTGTAACTTGGAACAAATAGTACTTGCGCCTACGCACTTTGTAGGAGAAAGCGCTACCCTCATCGATGTGATATGTACGGACGCGCGGTATCGGGACGTTGCTGTGAACCATATAGCGGAGCTAGGTCATCACTCGTTTGTTTCATGCGAAATAATATTTAAAAAAGAGAAACCTTTACGTAAAAAGGTGACATACCGTGCGCTTAGAGACATATCGGCTGATGATTTCAGGAGAGATCTCGAGGCCATCCCATGGGACTCAATATGCGAGCTACAGGATGTTAATGACATGGTACATTCCTTTAACTCACACCTAATTCAACTTTTTGATGCCCATGCACCTATAAAAACCAAGGTGTTCAAAACACAACCAACACCGTGGATAACTGACATTATAAAGTTAATGTTTAAATTGAGAAATGAAGCCCGCGATCGATACCGTCAAACCAAACTCGAAGCACATAAACGTTACTACCTAGACCTCAAACACCAAGCAATAGTCGGTTTACTAAATGAGAAAAAAGCATTTTTTACAGAATATATAAATGAAAACATAGGCGACTCAAAATCTTTATGGCATAATTTAAAAAAACATGTGCTTCCAGTGAGTAAGAACGATGATGTGCTCTTAGAACCATTTGACGACCCGAACGGTATTAATTCGGCTTTTCTAGATGTCCCGGGTGACCCTAATGTTAACACCACTCAAGAAAACTTTTTTAAATCTAACCGTTTTGGGTCCGCAAATTTCTCAATAGTGCCAACTGACCCGAAAACAGTTCTAAATATAATAAAAAGTATATCCACTAACGCACAAGGTATTGACGGTATATCAAGAGACATGCTATCTCTCACACTTCCGCAATCACTTACAACAATTACAGAGATTATAAACAGATCCATAACCTCAAGTGAGTTTCCTGTTTTGTGGCGAAATGCAATTGTTCGGCCTCTTCCGAAAAATAATAACCCTCAAAGCTACAAAGACCTTCGCCCCATAAGTATATTGCCATGTTTGTCCAAGGTGTTGGAGAGGGTGGTGTATTTGCAGGTCACCGATTTTCTCGAGGCTCATGGTATGCTGCCTGAACTTCAATCGGGGTTTAGGAAAGGGCGCGGAACCGCAACTGCCCTGGCAGATGTGCTGGGTAACATTCTTGAAGCTCGGGACCGTGGTGAGGGATCTATACTGGTATTGCTCGATTATTCGCGTGCGTTCGATTCAATTAATATTCCCTTATTACTGTCCAAATTATCGTATTATGGTTTTGATAGGCGGGCAACGGGTTGGTTTGAAAGCTACCTGACCGGCAGGTCACAACGGGTGGAATTGCACAAGAAAGACGGTTCCACGATATCTTCCTCACCACAAACAATAACTAGGGGAGTTCCCCAGGGATCCCTGCTCGGTCCGCTTCTCTATATACTATATAGCGCTGATATAACGACATGCATAAAGAACTGCAAGTATCATGTATACGCGGATGACACCCAGCTATATGTTTCATTTAACGCCAGTAACACAGCCGCCGCCGTACGTACCCTCAATGAGGAGCTTGATAAAATTGCTATGTGGTCTAAGGACAACTCACTAGTACTGAACCCTCAAAAATCTAAGTTCATGGTAATGGGAAGCAGAAATCAAATTAAATTAATCCTTTCTGCTAAACCAGATGTCAAAATTATGGGCGAAAGTATTCAAAAGGTAGAAATCGCTTGTAATCTTGGGTTAATAACAGATCCGGAACTACGATTTGAGGAACACATAAATTGTGTAGTAAAAAACTGTTTTTATAGACTTCATGCCCGTTTTCACCAGTAGCCCTTAAAATTTTACAGAGTGAGGGATTTCCTTAGTGTCGCGATAAGAAAGAGACTGGTGGATAGCCTAGTACTGTCCAAACTGAATTATTGCGACACTGTTTACGGGCCATGTCTTCTTGCACGTACTGAACGATTAATACAACGAGTACAAAATGCATGTGCTCGTTACTGCTTAAACATACCCCGCAGGCATCATATCACACCGTATTTAAATGAAAACAACATTCTTAAAATGGCTGCACGACGGAAACTGCACTTGGCAGTTTTAATGTTTGGTATCATAAAAACACACAAACCAGAATATCTGTCCAAAAAAATTAGCTGGAGGCACGATCACTACAGTTATTCTGCTCGTTCCACGTCCAATCCACTCTCGATGCCTCGACATAAGACCATTGCCTTCAGGGGTTGTTTCAAGTATGCCGCCACTCGCTGCTGGAATGATCTGCCACCTCCCATAAGATCCCTAAAAACAAAACAAAATTTTAAGTTACACTTAAAAAGAATCCTTTTAGAAAAACAAAAATATGAACAGCGAATACAATATAAATAATTACTTACATAAGTTTTATCATCTATTGGCGAAGCATATCTATCCAGGCGGCTCGAGACGGCATCACGTTTTCCAAGAAAACACATTACGTGTTATTATTAAGCCTCGCCTAAGCTGTTTGCACATAGCAAGGTAGCTGTAGGTAGCACTACGAGTATTATTACAACTAGTCGCGTGACACGCATCACGTGAACATGCAAGACTCGTGCGAAACCGCGCCGCCGGCGCCGCTGAGGGCTCGGCGCGCTGCGCTGACTTATGACGCAACGTACGTCAACGCGCCATCAGGCATAGATGAGAAATGCAGCGCGAGCGCAGGGCTCCAGGCGGAGGTGCGGTGGCGCGCGGCGATGCGCAGGTGGGGTAAGAGCGAGACAAAAAAACCCGTCATGTTTTGTTTGTTTTGTTTAGCCTTCAGTCGGTTTTCTATTGTACCTTTATATTTTTTTTTATTTGAAATGTTTTTGTTTTTATTTTTAATGCTGATAATGTTTTTATCTAAGTCCTAACTTGTTTAATCAAATATAGCTGTATTGGCCTCCGTACGTTTTGACAGGTGACCACTGAAAACCAGCGCTGTTCTGTGGGTTCCCCATAGCACAGCATCATGCTGAGTGGTAACCTATTTGTCGCACACACGACGTGCATTTTTTTTATTTATTGTCTTTGTCTTGCAATTATTATAATGTTAAAGTTGTTATTGTGTTAATCTTCGGTTTAAGTCTAAATGTTTGTGTTTGTATAATTGCGTTCTGTTTGTTAATATTGTATGCACGTCATGACTTTGCGACGAATAAATGTTTTTTCTTTCTTTCTTTCTTTCTGGTAGGTCAGGTCCTGTAGCCTGGCCACCGCGTTCGCCAGATTTAACGCCACTGGACTTTTATCTCTGGGGTTGGATGAAACAGAAAGTTTATTTTGAGCCAGTCAACACCAGCGAAGAGTTGCTGGAGCGTATTCGCGTTGCTGCTGCTGAAATTAAGGCTGATCCGAGCCAGTTGAGACGGTCAACACAGCAAGTAGCAATCCGGGCTACTGCGTGCCTTCAAAGTTGTGGGGGACATTTTTAACAACTATTGTAAATCTACTTTTGTTATTAAATAATTAATACTTGTTATTTTGTTTATCTTTGCTAATCACCGTAAATATCTAAAGAAAAACCAATTCGTTATAAATTCACTATCTGCACAAGCCTGTGTTCCAACAACAATATCTCTTAAACCAATGGGCATAGAATAAAGTTTTTGGTATCATTATTTAGGTAAACTTACCATCTGTGAGACACGTGCATAAAAAGAGGTAGTTCTCAGGGGTGTTTTTTGTAATAACCTGGAAAAACTTAAAAAACAATGTTAATTTTGACGTAAAGTTGATTTTAGCATTTATTTTAATATGATACAGCAATTATTAAAATTATTTGAGTTATTTATCACATTGTTAATACTTTTCCGCTATGGGAAGTTTTTGTTTTACGATAATCGGACATTAAATTCCAAAGTTACATAACTTTTAGTACGGACGCTACGAAAAAGTCAACCAAAATACAAAAATGGCTGCCATTCAGAGGCAGTTGGGTTTAGACCCCACCTGTAGAATGATTTTAGTGATAAAATAGAGCAAACTATCACCCCCTAAAGTTTGTACAGTCCGAACCCAGACATATTAACCAAATTACAAAAAAGAAACATATTATTATATATTAAAAAAACTAACAACATTATTAAAATTAAAAACACAAAAACATTATACAATTACTAACAAAAACTTAGTACAAAAATTAAGATAAATTATTATTATTGTACTTGTAGCATAATATAAATACCCTTGCGAATTCACTAAAACAACATGTAAACACTTCATGCAATCTGAGTTTGAAGGTCGTTGATGGTACGGATAGTTCTGGTAAGGGCTGCCTTGGCAAGTAGGTTAGTTCTGGCTGTAGCTACCAGTAGCAATGGCGGGCTGTGTCTCCACACGTAGCGGTCATACAAACTTAAGCGCTGCAATACTCCTGGTGACTCTCCACTCCACGAAGCACCTTCACCAAGTAGGTGACCAGCGTAAACTCCCGTCGGACATGCTGTTGATTATAGCCAACCATGCCCAGAACAAACAGAGTGGGATACATCAGTGGGTAAAACGGATATACTCTACTCAAACTGTACTCAAATTGTATTTTAATATAAGTATTTAAGATCAACCTACTAGTACTAAAACGAATAAAACCGCTTTACTCCAGAAACTCCAGCAAGAAAATCAATTTCGTTCACTTACACCGCGTCACTAACGCCTCGAAGAAAATTAGTACAAATGGACTCAATAAAGTGGAACAAATAAATACGTTTCCCAGCCGTTGGTCATTTGTTCAGGACGTGCGTACGAGCATATCTATCTAGATATACTGGATTGCCAATTTGTTTCGTGTCACCTTTATTATATTAGAATTTTAGCGCAGTAGATTGTGCAGAACGAAGTGAATACCTGCTGAGGGCAAGAGCTATTGATTTCCTGCAATTGCAGTTTATGTGGTGGTAGCTGTTCTCGTCGCTTCGCTCGCCTCAAGGTCTAAAATTATCCTACGGTAACAGATGGCCGATGGGCCGATGGGCCAAAAAGTTTTAGAGTGGCGACCGCGAACCGGTAGACGATGCGTTGGAAGACCTCCCACTCGGTGGACCGATGACCTGGTGAAGGTTGCGGGAATCCGTTGAATGCGAGTCGCACGGACTGGTCAATGTGGCGACACTTGGGGAGGCCTATGTCCAGCAGTGGACATCTTTCGGCTGAAATAATGATGAACGTCGTTATTATAAACACTCGGGTATAGTGTAGCTTCACATATTGTAGTATTCCGCTACATGAATCCTCCTTTGTTTAAAAAATAGTTATTATACCTTACTTATTTTTCTTTATTTTTTCTTGACGTTATTTTCTTCCGAATTGTGATTGGAAAAGATTCTGACATACCTTGCATATTTACTGTGAAACACGAAGTTTTTATGAATATACTTAATTTTAGCATTTGTTCATTTTAATCAATTTTTTTTAACTGCTGCGCCGAGACAATGAAGCTCGACGAAGTCCCAGAGAAATAATTTAACTGTTTTAGATCCCGAAATTAATCAGAAAAGAATCGTCCTTACATGCACTAACAAACTGGTAGACTTTACACACGCTTTTTTATGATATTAATAATAATCATTTAACTAGTTTAGATGATTCTAAAAACTATTATTAAGTATAAATTAGATTAAATTAAATAAAAAAAAATTATTAAATTAGATTATGAAGTCTAAAACTTCCACCAAACCTATACTGATGATTGGAGGCTGAATAAGGATGTGTATATTTTCGGAAGCGGAAAAAGGGAACAATGATATTCATTTAAGGTCAAATTAGTAAAGCCTGTTCTTTTCCCAACCCTAGTAGATCCAGCAAGACATATAATAACAACGTAGAAGTATAATTTGTCTGTGGGTGTAGCTCGCGTTTTCGTCAAATTTGTCGACGGGAATAGGTGCGAGGCGCAGTAACGAGCAGGCATCTGCGGCGTCGTACCGCGACTAACAATAATTCATTCAAACAACCTGTCAACAATTTCACACCCAGCTGTTTATTACTCTTGCTTTGCCCTGCAGCTTTGCTCGTATTATGGTCGGAAATTATCTCACGGGAACGTTTCAAATGTAACTATGACGCTCGGAGATAATGTAGCTTGCAATTAATGAATAAACTTATGAATAGGATCAGCAGTTCCGAAGCTTACCCCCTTCATACAAACTTACTAACTATACTTTTCTACCCGACTACGGCAAAGCCAAAAGGAAGGGTTATGGTTTTAGCAGTCTGTATATGTATGTTTGTTTGTTTTTATGTGTGTTCTTCCGTAGCGCCTAAACAATTGATACGATTTAGATGAATAGGGGATCAATCGATTCGTTAGTATGGTCCGGGAAACATAGACTACTCTTTAACCAACGTTAACATTAGGAAGAGTGGATTTTCCCCAATGAACCCCGAATTTAATTAGAGCTTGATATTTCAGTAGTCGGGTTTATTAGACGCGGTAGGTATACAGGGTGTAAATCACCTCGTCACAAAGCCGTTAATCAAGCATTCTGTACATCAAACTAAGTAACTTTACGCAAAAATTATTGCTGGGAAACAACTTTTTTTTTTGAGGTAGATTTCCAGT
Organism: Xestia c-nigrum; assembly: GCA_916618015.1. Classification (NCBI taxonomy): domain Eukaryota; kingdom Metazoa; phylum Arthropoda; class Insecta; order Lepidoptera; family Noctuidae; genus Xestia; species Xestia c-nigrum. The sequence continues at coordinate 10,724,607 of OU745245.1, forward strand.
TTGTTTGTTCTCCCCATCATTGCGATCATTTATTTGTTCTACACCATATCTGTTGTCTAGTTATGGAGATATGGGAGGTCAAAGTGACAACTTTTTGACAACTTTTTTTTAAATACAAGTTTTTTTGTAAGATTTGAACTTTTCTTTTACCACGTCCACGACCCCCGTACTATTCAATCCATCCATCAGCACAATGTTTTAAGTGCGTTACATTGAGTTCTGATGACATGATTTATAACCTCAAAAAAAAACTTGTTTCCCAGCAATATATTTTGCGTAAAGTTACTTAGTTTGATGTACAGAATGCTTGGTTAACGGCTTTGTGATGAGGTGTTTTACACCCTGTATATTGTAATATAGAATTTGTATAAATGTAGAAAGTAAAAGGTCGTATGTCTTTTGACGTAATTGAAAGGACATCTCCTTCCAATTCTGCTGTTCTTCGAGACGTATTTGTAGCCTGTCGAAAACACTAGGCTGTCTGTTATTTAATATTGAATATTTTACTGACAAGCGTCTGCTAAGGGAAAATGTCTTATTGTATGACATGACAAGATGACTAGGTACTTGTGCTTTTTCAGTTTATCGAGAGTGTGAGACATTGTTGCCATGTTTACTGTAAAATTGGTGGTGATTACAACGACGACTTAAGGCGATTACATGAGCTAAACGCGAGTTTTATAATTACTAAAAGTATATGATTCACTGCTATAAACAAGACCAGAAAAATATATGATATTCTTCAGGGCATGATACTGTTTTGAAAACATAATACAATTAATTTGGCTCGATAAAAAGGAATCACGAACTTATCTCTAAAAATATATTTCAAACAATAAAAAACATACCAATATGCATGCGATCATTCTGATTTTTTGGCAAATCATTCTACAAGCAATATATTAGCATGATACTGTTTCAGTTTTTTAATCGAATCAATAGTTTTTTTGTAAATCGATCGAAACCACTCATTTCGCGTTATTTGGCCCGCAGTGGCTGACGTAACAACCACTTTGTAGTGCAAGCTGATTAGAACTTTATTCTAACAGCATTTCAAACGAAGTTTGAACCACCACAAATAGAGTTGCTAATTTAGCTCGTCTAAGCTCCTTAAATGGCCCTTCATGTAAGTTAGGCTAGGACCTAGATAAAGCTTCCATGCTTTTTCATTTTATTTCTTTTTTCGAAGTTTTGTAGTTGAATATATAAACGGTGACATCTGCAACTTATCAAACGTTTACCAGAAGGTTGTTTATATAAATCTAGCTCAGTTTTGGGTTAAAGACTTAAGCACCACTATCAGGCGTTGGCTTTTTTTATGCAATTGCATAAAATACGGATTGCTGAAAGATTAAATAAAGAAAAACATTTTGTTTATTAACAAGCTTAAGGTAACAAAGACTCCACTCAACAAATACAACTTTTATTTGAAAGGTAAACAGGTGAGGAACATATCTAATGGAATGACGATGCAAGCTAAAAGACCTGAGGAATGCTCGTGCAGTATCCATTAAAAAATATATTTAAACCAAAAATAATTTCTAGTGTTTATTAAAACAGTTTCGTTCATTGCAAATTTGCAAAACATTTCAAGATGTTGTCTCATTATCCTTAAACATCCTTATTGCACTCCCGATAATAAACACTTAAAAACATGAAACACACACACTACACCAAACTCTTCGTTATCCAACTAAATCATTATGATAGATCTGCTTTAACCAACTAAATCATTATCTGCCTCTTACGATACATTTCTACACCATGTATCAAATATGAAAGAGACTATGAAACCTCTTTCTCTATGGGGCCAATATCGGAAACACGAAAAAATAGTTCGTTCTCTAATTATATTTTCACGATTTTGACGACTCGAATGGCGCAGCGGTAGTAAAGCTGCCTTACGTCCCTAGGGTCCCGGGTTCGTCTCCCGGTAGGGGCGAATGTTTGTGTGATGAACATGGACATTTGTTTCCGAGTCATGGATGTTTATATGTATAATAAGTATGTATTTACTAACAAAAAGTACATATGTAGTATATCAACTGTCTGGTGATCACGACACAAGCCCTGCTTAGTGTGTGTAGTCCACTAGACGGCGCTGTGTGTAATGTCCAGCGATATTTATTATTTATTTATAATTACGATGTTAGTCTGGTGGTCAATCTTCAAGATTAAGCAGCACTTGCAAAGGTCGATATGTTGATGGCCTACATTACATAGTCACGGAGTTTCCTCTTTGCCTCGGAAATCACGTTAAGCCACTCAGTCAGTGGCCCAAAAGCCTGACAACCAATCTTACCAAGGGGTACCGTATTAAACAGTTATAACTGGGTTGTGGAGGTTAGATAAGCATTCGCTCCACGGAAATTATCAATATTCAGCTGCATCCCGTAAGTCTTGAAGTCGACCCCAATGAAGTTGAGAAAAGGCTACGCAGATAACGAAATTAGTTGGATGAAGAAAAATTTAATACAAAATAAACTCTTGAATCTTCACATCTGCTGCTTCAACAATGCTTTCCAGGTTAACTGGAACTTCTGTAACAAAAATATATATTAAATCACTCTTAATATTTTATCACATCTCATCATATCTCGCTTCATCACATTTCATCACATCACATCTCATCACATTTCATAACATCACATCTCATCTCATCTCATTATATCTCATCACACCTCATCTCATCTCATGTCATCATATGTCATCACATCTCATCACATCTCATCACATCTCATCACATCTCATCACATCTCATCACATCTCATCACATCTCATCACATCTCATCACATCTCATCACATCTCATCGTTATGCCATATACATAAACTAGCTTCTGGCAGCGGCTTCGCCCGCGTGATGTTTTTATAACTGTCCCATTGGAGTATTCTAGTAGTTTCTTTCTTTCCTATATTTTAATACAGGTTGTAAACTATCTGAGTGCAAAACTTCATCCAAATCCGTATAGTAAGTATTTTTTGGGTGAAAGAGTAACAAACGTCCATTTATACATTCATAGTCACAAACTTACGCATTTATAATATTAATATTATAATTTATACAGTAGTATTATATCTAAGTTCTCTTTTTATAATATTTAGTTAATGAAAGAGTTTGAAGTAAAACCGAACCATTAAATAAAAGTATAATTTAGGTAAGAGTCTGTCTTGTCTTCTTTCTTAATTGAAAAACTACGACTAGGAGTTATTCTTTTATAGCTTTTTTTTTTTTTTTTTTGGTATGGGCATCTCGCAGTTCAGTCTGAGAAGACTGGCTTCTGCTTAACCGGGCAAGTCCTGTGGATGCCTTGAATTTAAGGCCTCCAGCCAGGGCGAAAATAACTAAAAACTAAGCGACAGCGCTCTAAGGGCACCCCCTGTGGGGTACGAACCTCGGCTTAGGGCGTCGCTGGGGGCAGCAAAGGGACAGGCTGGATCTGATTGTCATTATTTAGGGACTGATTTATTACTACAGGCTCAGCATCGCGGGCTGGCTCGAGCAAGGGTCGGGGAGGGATTGAGCGGGGATTTCGCGCCGGACCTCTGCGGCGAGGTCGGTAGGTTTTCGGTTTGTATTTGTAAGCTCTACGAACTGTACTGGTATCTTTCCTACTCTCTTGCAAGATAGTGATCGGATCGTCGGGGGCGACTAGGGTGTGACGCGGACGTTGGACGGAGCTAATACGCGATGGGTCGTACCGGGCGGCCGATGCGATTAGGGGATTCCTATGCTTAATAGCAGTGTCGAAGTAACGCTTGGAAAGGCGTTTCATGAACTGCTTAACGGTGGGGATTCTAAGGTCTACGTGAAGACTATCGTTACGGACGTAAGGGGGGGCACCGGTGATCTTACGGAGAAATCGGTTCTGCAAGGTCTGCATCGTGTGGATATGACGCGGGTGGGCATGCGCGAATACTATGCAAGCATAGGTCATGATGGGACGGATGACTGCGGTGAAAAGACGCAATTTGCACTTGAGTGACAATTTGCTCTTCCTAGTGATCATGAAGTGGAGCCGGCCCATAGCAAAGGCAGCCCAGTCACGAGCTGCTTTGATGTGGGCCTTGAACGACAGATGGTCGTCCAGAGTAACTCCGAGATACTTGGCTTGCCTCTCCCAGGGGATAGGCTTACCGAACATAGTGATGGGGGGACCTGGCGAACGCTTAAGGCGTGCCTTATAGTACAAATTCTTTTATAGCTTTTGAAACTGTTAATTTATATCCGGAGGATGTTAACTTTTTCATAACTAATTTGCCTTTGTGACAGAATAGTAATCACAATAGTTTTGTAATCCTCAAAAGGTTTGGCAGACGTGCCCTAATAGAAAACGCACAGGTCGCCAACTAATACTGCTAATTAAGGGGTTATACAAACGTAATACCAATATTATTTTTTGCGAAAAAGTTTAGTGGTTCACTTGTGCTAACCCCTTCACAGCGTACCGGCGTAATGTTATGTTATGAACTGGTGTAAACAATAGACAGACAAGAGATTTCAGCTATCCCAGTCCATTTGCTATCATCTATTGAGAGGTTCCGAAGTTCTTCATCAGATTTTCGCCAAATTGAAATGGGACCACTTTAAGAAAATATTCTTCCAAAAACTACAAAAATCGCATCAAGTGTGCCTTTAAAATTTGAAGAGTTCTCTCTTTTCTCCAGGATCCCATCATCAGATTCTGACTTGTTGATTATGGGACCACCTTTCAAACAAAACAAAAATAATTCAAATCTGTCCAGCCATCTTCGAGTAATCGGGGAAAATACATAAAAAAAGTACCTCCTCCTTTTTGAAGTTGGTTAATAATTTATAAATCACGCATATTCTTAAGGTAGTGTATATTTGTTTCGATTGGAATACAAATATCTATGTTCCCAAATATATATTTTGAAAGGACAATGAAACAAAGACGAGATATGAGGAATTTCAAAGAAGAACAGGCAAAAAAAACCCAGACCCGACAGAAAAGTAACATACCTCAGTTTTTTTGTTATTATTTATATAATCATATTATATAGTTTTTATATTCGAAATCAATGGCTAACACCAAAATATTGCCTTATGTTTTTGTTCAGGCTTTACACTAAAAAAGTACAAAATGCCTACGTATCTGCACAATTCGTAAATATATGTAACTAAATGACGTAGAAAAGTAAGTAGTTATGGGATGTATTAAAAAAAAAAAATAATGTTCGTATAGGAAGTTATTTGTGTGTATGTATAAAAACGGTCACGTACTGTGTGCATACCTACTACGGCTCAGGTGGTTTTTTTATTTTTTAGTCAGTAAGAGTCTGACACGCCCTCTCGCTCCACCCAAGGGCGAGAGATGTCATTAGATGATTTTAAACCACCTTAAAAAATAAAAATCCTATGTTGAATGTTGTACTAGGAGTTCAAAAATTATATAATACAGCTGTATCTCCAGGTCTCCTGGATACATCCCATAACTATTTATCGTCATTTAGTTACATACATTACGAATTGTGTAAATAAGTAGGCATTTTGTATTTTTTTAGTGTAAACCCTGAACAAAAACATAAGGCAATATTTTGGTGTTAGCCATTGATTTCGAATATAAAAACTATATAATATGATTATATAAATAATAACAAAAAAACTGAGATAGGTCACTTTTCTGTCGGATCTGGGTTTTTTTTTGTATGGTACGTGACCGTTCTTCTTTCTATAGAAAACTTATTTTTCTCATTTATCTTGTTTAGATCAGTGTCCAATCAAACTATTTATTTGGGAACCTAGATTTTCTGTAATCCAATCGAAATAAATACAACCTACCTTAGGAATATGCTTGATTTACAAATTATTTTTGCATGCACGCATGCTCCGCAGGCCTCTTAAAGGGTGTTAAAAGAGTCTTACACACCAAAAAGCCGAAAGGCACTTGTTCTCTCCCACTCATTGCGATCATTGTTTTGCTCTAGACTATACCTGGGAACTTTCTAATTACGGATTTGTTTTTAATCGTCATCATTTCAGTCGAAAGTCGTCCACTGCTGGACATAGGACACACACATCCAACGTCTTCCCGCAACTTTCACCACCTTAGTTTTTAATGTTAGAACATTACTGTAAGCACGTCTACTCCACAATATTCAGTCCATCCATCAGCACAATTTCGAGTGCAGAACATTGCGTTTTACCGTAAAACGTGATGATTTTTCACCCCAAAAAATTCATTTTCGTTTAGTCACATCATTTTTTCGTAGGGTAACTGAGTTTGATATTCAGAATGCTTGGTTAACGGCTTCTTGAAGAGTCTGTTTACACAAATAACAATAAAAATCGCAAACTGGTTTACATTCGGAGTCTCCTAATTTAATTTACTTTAATTATTGAAATCGTAATTGACGTCAATGCATGTTTACTTGTGACGATAATAACATGCAATAATCAGAATGATTTTCATAGTTAAAATGGGTTAATTTCCTAAAATATTTAATAACTTACTCAAACAAAGATAACTTGTATCGCGGCCACGGTCTCTTCGGGAGGCTTCTATGGCACTTCTCAACGATTCCACTACAACATATCCAAGGCAGCAAGGAGGTTCCCCAGTAGCTATAAAGAAATAAAAAACTGATTTGAAAACTGTATGAATTAGGGACTACCCGCACTTATTCAGCTGTATTCAGCTTATGCCCATAGAAAACAACGATTTTGTATGAGACGCGTACGCGCTGAACGCGCTGAACGCGCGCGTAACCGTCGCGAATAAAATCGTTGTTTTCTATGGGCATAAGCTGAATAGAAGTCCGTTAATCATTCATTTTATTTGCCACCATTGCCGTCTATCAGTGACGGATGTATACCATAGTAAACCAACATTTCGCCGATTATGTGTAAGCCCCGTATAATAACGTTATAGGGGACGACCCTATTGCCATCAATAAACCGCAAATCAAAACTCCTACCTACTACTAAGAAGTTCCTAAAGCAAAAACCGATATTGCCCAATCTTCGAATTGAATCCAGTACCTCTTACCCAGCGGTGGCACATGCGAGGAGTATAAACATCCAGGCAAATACATATTTATACTTTTATTTTACCTTTAGCTCCCAAAATACCAACTGGATTGGGTTTGTGTCGTCTCAAATAAACACGAAAATCGTGAGGGATGTCTTTGGCACCAAAGATCTTATACGTCCATGTTCGATCACTATACAATTCTCCGGTATTCTCGTTGTATACTGTGTTTTCCATCGTCCACAAAGACGTAGCCATTGTAAATGCTCCTTCCACCTATGTAGATTATCAAAAGAACAAATGTGTTGCATTAATCTATTATTATCTGGATTACACAGACAAGGAAACAAATATCGTAAAACATGTCTCACCTGGCCAACTTCAATGGCTGGATTCAAAGTGCGACCAGCGTCCTCGAATATATCCGCTCGAACAATCCATTTACTGCCAGTTAAAATATCTACCTCAACCTCAGTTACAGCAATACCGAATATCGAGTAATTCATCAATCTAGGATCATTTGGACTCGTCATATAATTGGCTTGTAACAATACACCCTGACTGTCAGCTTCAAATACGATTTCTCGCCATGAAGCAGTAGGCTTAGCTGCTCTAAAGGGCGCGAGTCTTGCATTGATCTGTTCACAACATCTGATCACGCAGTAGGCACAATTTTCACTGACTAAACTGGAATTTGTTGCAAAAGAATTTGGCGTTGCGAAGTTAACAGATGGTATGACTGACACACTCTCAACTGGGACGTTGAGCTCGTGAGCTGCCACTTGGGTCATTTTAGTGAATATTCCTTGTCCGATCTCAACACCACCAATATTTATGACCACACTTCCGTCACCATGATACACAGACACAAGAGCTCCATAGTTACCAAGGTAAAGAGATGGAAAGGCCATATTGTTCAGCTTTATCCCACGTTTTTTCCATCGATTAAGATTATTGAACTGTTTAACACGTTCTTGTCGCTCTTTAAAATTTATTCTCTCCAGAAACATGGGAACTAAGGTTGGCAAATCATTGTCTTCTCGGCGATAGTTAGCAAAGCGAACTTGCACAGGGTCTATGTTCAGTTCCACGGATATATTGTCCATAATATGCTCTATGCCTGAAATTCCTTCAAGACCACCTAAAAGAAACAATCTGGGTTCATTATATTACGTATCTTCACAATTTTTCTGTAAAGCTGTCATTTTAAAGATTTAATGCCCAAACTTACCAGGGGCTCTGCAAAAAGCGTTTGATGGTGCATCTGTTATGACGCCAAAAGAATCACATTTCCATCTTCGGTGATCATAACAGTTTTTTAAAGAATTTGTAGTGTATGGATTCTCATTTTCATTACGGGAATGGCCATCATTCACATAAAATACTGCATCCATATATTGGATTTCACCCGTGTCGTCCACCCCAACCTTATTTAAAATAACGACAATTCATTAAAATATCTGTTTAGAAAGACCTAAAAAGTAGTCTTTTGATTGATAAATTGGTTTTTGTCTTTCATACCTCGTAATCTAATCTGCTATTTGCTCGTTTTCCAATAGCACGTGTAATATTATCCATTGACATAGACATTCTGCATGGTTTGTTTAGTATTTTTGCAACTAAAGCCGTTGCACATGCTGTAAAACTGTGTCTGCTGACTCTAGAACCAAAAGCACCGCCACATCTTCTAGTTTTAATTATTATTCTGAAATTAACAACCATTTTCTTAAAATATCAACAGGTATATATAATAGTTAGTTGTAAATATTCGTTTTCTTACAAACTCTCGGGCATTTTCAGTAGCTGTGCAATAGCTGCTTGTGTAACGTCTATAAACTGAGTTGACGTTATAACTTCTAAACCTTCATCAACGGGTTTTACTACAGTTGTATGCAGTTCCATTGTATTGTGATATTGACGCGGACTAGCAAACGTTCCTTTGATAACTTTCTTAGTATTAGATCCTCTATCCGTTGGTTCAATACCTGGATAAGGGAAAATTCTATTTTCTTCTTTCGGTGCTCGTATTGCATCTTCAATGGTAAAAACTATAGGTTTTTTTGGAATATTCTTATAATTCACTTTAACTAAGCACGCCATCTTATCGGCTAGTACTTGAGTAACAGCAACAACAATAGCCACTGGCTGATTATAGTATAGTATTTTATTGCTAGCCAATAGTTCTTCATTCTCAAACATTAAAAGGAAATCTGCTCGGACTATGCTGTTGACGCCTGGTATGTCCATAGAAGACAACACCGCTAAAACACCGTCAACTTTCTGAAATAAAACATTAAGGAAAGTTTTGTTCAATGTCTCAGTTTTACTTATAAGCCTATTTGTGTACTTACCAATACCTCGGAACTATCAATACTCTCTATTTCTGCTTTTGCTACAGTGGATAGCACTAGTGCAGCAAACACTTCATCTTTAATAGCCGGCATGTCATCACTGTAGACAGCTTCACCCGCACATTGAATCATTCCTTCTTTCTTCAGCAGCGGCTGTGTTATAGTGAAGTCCTTCTGGTCTGTGTCATATTCTTGGTAGCTACGACTGACCGGCGGTCTGTCGTCACTCGGTGTGGTAGCCCCAGACTTGTAGATGGGATTCAGTATGTCATTTGGACAAAGTTTGATAATGCACTGCAAAGAAACTTACTATCGATCAATTTAACCGCATGCATATCCCCAATACTTTTGTCTATTAAAATGCATTTAGAAAAAAAAAATATCAAGGTGCAAAACTACATTAATAATTTACTAATTATAAAGGTAAAAAGTGATCATGATATAAGATCCAATATTTTGAACCGTGATGCAAATTACACAGTTAAGTAGTAAGTGTATTTACCTTGTAGAAAAGACCCAGAGCAACTTTTTTTCGAGCACAAGGTTCTGGATACGGTGGTCGAACATCAGGATTGATTTCTTTCTCCAAGACTTGCAGAGACCATTGTAATGCATGATTGTTAAATATGTCACGGCCAATCAGAAATTTCTCCGTGTCATAAGCGTGGGTAAACGATGGGTTAATATTACCGAACACAATGGACGCTTCTTCTACAAGATGTGTGCAAGGATTGATTTTTAAAAGAAATCCTGAATTTACATCTGCTTGAGCGTTTTGTTCCCTTGGTGTAATCTAGAAGCAAATGTTTATATTCAGTAATTTTGTCTCATAAACGGTTTTGAAATAGAAATAAGCTTTAAATGGGTAACAAAAAGCCTGTTTTGTCTTTTCTACACACTGTGTCTACATTTCTAATTCAAATTTCCTCTCGCAGGTCTGCTGGAAGAGATTTCTTATGAAGTAAGCAGTACTTTTGTGCTCTCCTATCTGAATGTAATGTCCAGTAAGTATCTTGTGTGTAAATAAGTAAATAAAAATCTTGTCTTTCTTCTTCTTTTCTTCTGTAATTTTTTTTGGTTCTTATTCTTTTTTTGTATTTTGTGTGTAGGTACATAAATAACTGGACTGGTTATCATACTAAAGTGTTGCTTACACTTGAGCACAACTGTGTTTTTTGGTACATTTCTTAGGCAGACACCACCCTGTTGGATGCTACGCCCATTGAAGCCTGATCATATGTTATTTATACAGGGATTAAACCACCTCATCACCTTGTTTTGTTTACCTAATTATGAAATAAATATGTTTGTTAATTGTATGTTATTGTTATGTGAGTTTTAAATAATATTTTTTTTTATGTGTAATTTAATTTTAATTTTGGCTGTGTAACTATTACGACTGACATTTTATCTTCACACTTTAAGTATTTTGACATTTTATTTCATTATTTTTATCTTATTTTTCTTTTTGTTTATCTAAGTATTCGTTTACATGTATATTAAAATTTTTTGCATGTAAGAATTAGATTTTGCTGTGCCCTGACAGGGTCTAAAACGGTTCTTAGCTCTAAGCCTTTTGTTAACACCATGTTTTTACCTTGTGGAATGCAAATAAATGAATACGAATACGAATACGAAACCGTCAACCAAGCATTCTCTACATCAAACTAAGGAACTTTATACAAAAAATATTGCTGGGAAACGATTTTTTTTGGGGTGACAAGTCATTGTTTGTGATAGAACTCAATGTAACGCACCTATTATTGTCCTGATGGATGGATTGAATAGTATGGGGGTCGTAGAGGTGTTTTAAGTAAAAATCTTGTAAATAAAAACTTGAATTGAAAAAACAAAACTTGTCGAATAGTTGGAACCTTGACCTCCAATATCTCCGTAACTAGAAGGATCTTAGGTATGTTGTAGACCAAAATGGTCGTAATAACGGGTAGTTTAAGTGAATTTTGGGCTTCGTTAAGAGGTGTTTTACACCTTTTATAAATATAGTTTCATTTTAGTAATCCTTATTATGAGTCAGCACAATTTTACGTAGTTTAACTAGAGATGAAAAATTCAATAAAGCTCAGCAAATAGTATAAAGTTGGCCCATTACCTTATATGTAACTAATTCATATTCCCGTGACAGAGGCCGTAGTTTTATTTGAGTGATAACTTTTCCTTTCAGATTCGTTTTCAAAAACTTAGGCAATGTCATCTCTGTTTGTTTCATCTCTCGGTCAACTGAAACAGAAGTATTTTCTGTTATTGTACTGCCCAGGAGGATTTTAGAACAAGGAATCAATGTAAAACATACCTAGAGTAACAGTCGCTCCGACACAGTCCAACAAGAGGAATATATCTGATGGAAAACTTGGATCTGAGTTTTTCAATACTAAGTTACCAGCTAGCGTTCCAATCTAAATTGTAGAGAAAAGTAAGATAAAACGTTTAAGCAGTGATCAGTTAAACAAAAATGTATTGAAATAGGAGAAAATACACTTGACATTACAATTGTTATGATCGATCATTTTGAATGTTTTACGTAGTTTTTATGATAAAGCTGATAGTGTGTTTTTTTATCGCTTGCACTTGTTTTTAAAATTTAGACTAGAAAGATGTACCTATATATACAATGATAGCAATATAAATCTCCTCCATATTGCTGTCATCCGGGAACCTGACTAGAAGACTGTAAGCCATGTTTAGTATTTTTGAAACTGATTCATTAGAATAATTCCATTATTTTCTTTACCTACTTACATTTCTCACAGGTATATGAGCCACTCGTTCCATATGGTCGTAAAGTATACCTAGATACCAGAAGTCTTCATTAGATCCACATAACTCTTTGAATAAGTGCATGGTATCAGTCAGCGTCATGTTGGCTCCGAGGACCAAGTTGACATCCAAGTAATGTGTGGCCAGCTCCTTCACATCGCTAATGTTTAGTAACACCTTCGGGTAAAATAGTATCGGGCAGACCCCTGAAATGTAATGTAATGATGAACTGAACAACAGTACAAATGTTTTAAAAAAATAGATTCATATGTTATGCTCAACGTAATTTTAGCCCACTAACCTTAAATTAAAAAAAAAAGTAGATTAGTAGTCTAAGCCCAGCTTTAGCCTTAACATTTCTAGTGCTTCGTAATTCTACTTAATAAAATGATTTTTAATTACCTTTCGCAGTATTACCAGCGACCAACATGTAAGAATCATACCCAACGTCGTCTAAAACAGCAAATATTGATCTTACATCTCCAACGGTTACCCACAACCTTCCATCGGCGAGAGATATTTTCTTAGGCAAATCTGGAGCACTTATATGATCCATGTTTACTAAACACCAGTCCTCATTGATCCCACAAGCGCCGCCACACGTTTTACCGGATTTCGGACATATTTGTTTGGATATATCTTCAATATCCTTTATCTTGTTTAATGTATTCGCGTCTGGGTTGGCGGCTAAAGATTTGAATGCTTCTAGAATGGGACGGTATCCGGTACACCTACACAGGTTGCTGCCCAAAGAGTTTTCTATCTCTGCTTCTGTTAGATGACGGTCACTGCTCTGTGCGAGGCTGGAAATATTGGAATATAGTTGACGACCCGAATGGCGCAGCGGTAGTGAGGCTCCCTTACGTTCTTAAGGTCCCGGGTTCGAATCCCGGTAGGAGCAAGTGTTTGTGTGATGAACATGGACATTTGTTTCCGAGTCAGTATGTACAAACAAAAAAGTATAAATGTAGTATATCAACTGTCTGGTGACCACGACACAAGCCTTGCTTAGTGTGGCATTAGATGGCGCTGTGTGTAATGTCCAGCGATATTTATTTATATTTTATTTTATAGTTTACTGTTAAGAGGAATGTGTTATGTTATGTCCTTTTATCAAGTTAGTACAAATTATGCGTTTCAGTGTCTGCTCCATAAAAACAAGTAGGAGTGAATGTACGACATGCGAGCGAGTGTTATGCAGAGGGACACTGATAACGGCTTCAGGTTTTCTTAACACTCGATTTCGCTCCCCATATAATTTGCATACCGCGGCTTGTAAATGAAAATCGATAAATAACGAGTAATCTCCAAAAAATGTGTGCAGGTTGTGTGGACTTCGTTTTACCGGCAAACGATATTTTACAAAATAAACCAAACGAGCACTTTCGATAAGCGCCGCGGAAATTTTAATTGCAATGTCGAATATAGTTCCTATAAAAAAATCACGTGTGTTAAAACAGAAACAAAATTCGATGTGGTAAATCGCCGTGATCACACCGTTTTTGATTTGGTACATGGTGCCTGACCAAAATGTCAACCGAGAGATAATTTTCAGCTAGTTCAATTACCTGTACATGCTCATCACGAACCCAGGGCTGCAGTAACCACATTGTGATCCAAAAAAATGATTGAGCCGTTTTTGTATGATGTTGTAACCGATCTTTCTGTTGCCGATGCCTTCAATAGTTGTAATGTCCCAGCCGTCGCAAGACATGATAGCAACAAGGCACTTGAATAGAAACGAAAAGTCATAATCATATTATGTGCTCCATCATAGAAGAAATAGCTTGCTAAATTGCACACAGCATTTAGTTTTAATCAACCAGTTTCAGGCACTTCTGAACACAAACAACAAAACATGAAGCTAGAGCCACAAGACGTAATAACCGCGAAAGGATAGTACTCTCTAGCCCTCATTAATTAAGGCATAGAATAGATTGAACCATAAGCCTGAATAATTTCTTTAAAGCAAGTCCTCCTTACAGAATTGACTGAGAACGAGGTGATCTCCTTCGTGGTAGGCGTATGCGTACGGACATTGACCACACAGGCTCCACAACCGCCCTCCCGACACATGTACTTAGTGCCGCGGAGCTCTGCATGCCGACGGATGTACTCATTTAATGTCAGATCCGAAGTGAACTCGCCCCCCGCTGAAAATGTCAACAAAAATAAATGTGCATCTACCGAGTCGTGAATTTACAATCTAACATTTGAAAAGAAAACGAGTGATCGTTACAGACTACGTCATCGTTTTATTTAGCAAACTTATTAATTTTTTGTACAGCACAAAATACAAAACTAACAATATTTCAAAAAAAAACGCTCACCGCTATATTTTCTCCCATTTATCGTAAATTTTACTCTATCCATTGTCTGAGGGTTATCTACAAGTAACTAAATCGCCATCACTAAGCAACAAAATAATTGTGAAGACTAATAAAGTGTTTTTTCCCAGTATAAGTTTAAGGCTATACTACGAATGACAACCAAAATTTAACTAAATATCCTAAAAAAGAAATTGTCGTATCTACTGTATTTGTGTCAATCGATGCAGACATTCATGGATAAGAACTCATTTGCATGCATTGTATTGTTGCCGAAAAGATTAACCACATACAAGGCATCGGTTTGCAACCTGATCAAATTCAAAGAGATATCTATGCTAATGATTCTCGAACCGAATCGATAGTAAAATAGGTGGTTGTTTTTTCTTTCTTTAAGGAAATCGGTTAGTTGTAAACCACCCGTTTATAAACCCCACTCATCTGTAACTAGCCTTATAACCGCGCCTTCACTAATCTGTGCCTTCACACACAGCGAAATGTCGTGCTATTGGTGATTCTGTTTATTAATTTCGTGTTATTCTGAAATACTGACAATTTGAAACTATCTGCTAGTAAGTGGTAATAAGTTCTTGGTCTTTTGTGACAAGCTCCTTTTGATGCAAGACTATACATAGTATATTTTTAAAAATATAGATATTAACCGCGACTGGCGATGTATTTATCGGCAGGTTGTATACACATATGTTTTAGGTACATAAGGATCCAGTTGGGTTGGTAATACGGACCGAGCTAGCTTGTAGCCCCAGAGACAGAAAGCTCATCACAATTGTTGCCATATCGAGGTGTATGGTGTATAACCTGTTCTTCTTCATGCGAATGTTACCTCGTAACGTTCTTAGGGTTCCGTAGCCAAAGGGCAAAAACGAAACCCTTATAGATTCGTCATGTCTGTCTGTCTGTCTGTCCGTTCGAATGTCACAGCCACTGTTTTCCGAAACTATAAGAACTATGCTGTTGAAACTTGGCAAGTAGATGTATTCTGTGAACCGCATTTTTACACAAAAATAGAAAAAAAAACAATACATTTTGGGGGTTCCCCATACTTAAAACTAAAACTGAAAAAAAAAATCATGAAATCTGTACGTGTGGGGTATCTATTAATAGGTCTTCAAGGGCTGCGGGACTCCGGGGCTGCGGGACTCCGGGGCTGCGCGACAGCGGGGCTGCGGGACTGTTCGAAAGAGATTACCGTGGCCCCGGAACATTATAAAGGGCGAGGAAGGAACATGGATGGTTTAGTCAGTAAAAGTCTGACACTCACTCCCGCTCCGCCCAGAGTGGGAGGAGTCATTAAAATTTGATGATTTCCCAAACCGAAAAAAAAGGGTTTCGAGGCTCTTAAACATTCAGGTTACCACGACTAACATTCTTCATTCTGGTTTAGTAGTTGAAAATAAAATGATGGCTCAGCTTTATCGAGCGTTTAGCATAAGATGGAGGCATTTATTATATATAACACCTCGTTAGAATAAATCTAGCTCAGTTTTAGGTCTTCAGGCATAAAACCTACATCAGACGCAGGCTTTCTTTTTATCGTGAGGTTATACCAGACTAAAATGTTAGTGTGAAAAAACAGTATGAAAAACTCATCATGTTTTGTACAGCGAGACGAATCAATGTGCTTGTCCACAGAAATGTACAGCAATCAGTATAAGTTTTTTTTTGACCGAAATAATGAGCCAATTTTTAAGACAAGAATATAGGTATAGGTTACAGGTTCATTACCTCGATAGATTTCCAATATATCTATTGAGTCGTAAGGAATGCTAAAAAAGAACTCGAATTTTTGTTGGGGTCTGTTTCACCTGCTGAGACCTCTTTTCAACGCCTACTTTAAACAACAAGAGCGAGTTTTAAAAACTTGTAAATACGCATATTATAACTAATATTAAAAATAATTACTTCAAATTCAAATTATTATTCATTTTGTGAACATAGGGTAAATAATACAGATGTTATATAAATAAATGTTGGTCCATTTTACGTCCCGCAGAAGGCATACAAAATAGTACAGTTAATCAAATGTCAATGACCAAACTAAAATAACAAAATAAAGTTTAAAACCAAGTAGTAGATGTCAAAATTTCATGCCAAAAACTAAACGCTAGTAGTAAAATGACAATAAATTAAGACGGCACAAGTATTCATTATTTAGTCACAATGACAATTAGTCAAAAATATTATTAGATGCAAGATACAATACATTATGTCAATAGAAACTATAGTCAATATTCTAAGGGAACAACATTTTACAGACAGAATTAAATGTATTATATTATTTTAGTTTGTCATTAAGATATTCATTATCAGAATAATACAATTAATTAATAATGGAATTATTTTAAGAACATGGAAATGTACGAATACGGAATGCATTAATTATTTCCATTTTATAACTTTCGTTGCAGAAAGTGCATGTCACAGAAGCATGTAAGTATAAAGTGGTATATGACAAGCCCTCATATATTTCACGGAAGTTGAACAATGTCACGGCGGTACTCGGCGCGGTGTCGGGAAATTCCACCCTAACTTTTGATGTCGGTATGGGATATACTTGAACTTTTACCTTGGTACAGGGAAGCCACAAATTAAGTGCCATTTAAAGCGTATTCCTCAAAGCGTAGGTATATCTTAGAAAAGTAGTTATAGTGGGGATAGTAGTTGGAAAAGTCCACGTGGTCGTTTTTAGAATAGAATAGAATATTTTTTATTGCATACACCATGCAAGTAAAATTCACAAAAGAAAAAAAACGTTGTATTCCAAAATAAACTTTATCTTAATTATGTAAGGTTGATTTTGAATAACCGTTATATGAAAGCGTGACGATGACGCGAGTTCTATGATTTTTGTTAACCCAAAAATTGCTTAACGCGCATATAGAAGTTTTCACTTAAAACTCACAAAGGGTGACACAGTGCATGGCCTTATTGCTAAAAGCGATCTTTCAAGACAACCTTTGGTTGGATTACAGGAAGAGACAATAATGCAGGTAGTCTGTGGTGTACCATTTTCATATCTTCTTCTTGGTCAAAACAGATCAAGACGCTTACGGGACTCACTGAAAAGAATGACTCACGCTAGACCGTGCCGGTCCGAACCGAGTGTAGACCGTGCAATTTTTTGTATGGACACACTCATGCTTCCTCGCTACCAAGCAACGGACAATAGATTGTGATACAAAACTGAACGGACAACACTCGGCTTGGACCCGGCTCGGTCTAGCGTGCGTCATCATTTACCATTGCCCTGAGATGAGCCAAAGACAAAGACTCATCATCTACCCAGCCTTTTCCAACTACGTTGGGGTCGGCTTCCAGTCTAACCGGACGCAGCTGAATGCTAGTATTTTACATGGAGTGACTGCCTATCTGACCTCCACAACCCAGTTAATACTGGGTAATACGATATCACTTAGTATGACTGGTTGTCAGACTTTTTGGGCTTCTGACTACCTGTAACGACTGCCAAAGATGGACAATTGACAGACGGGACCAACTGCTTAACGTGCTTTGCGAGGCACGGAGAAAACTGTATACGGTATGTAAGGGCGGTCACCCATCCACTGACCAACCTAGACAAGCACGGCTTAACCTAAAGAACCACCCGAGCGCCTGTTATTATTTTGCCACGTCGAGCTCCTCCAAATACAAAGACTGTTGCCTGGAAAGAGCTCGTCAGAGACTCCGTGGTAGTCTTTCAAGAAGGATTTCAGTAATGAAGAAACGTATAAGAAGAGGGAGTTGCGTTCAAGCTAATGTATTGCCAAACAAGAGAGGTGAACGGAAGGTCCTTAGTCTGATAAATGAGCGGACGCCATATATTTCGTAACTATATGAATACCTGCGACCAAAGCCATAAACTTGGCGCTTCGCCAATTGTTAAATTTGTATTTTAAAAACTCAGCTGTACAAGAAAGAAACTACTTTTAGTTCGAGTTTACGTAGGTAGGTATAGAAAAGTTTTAAAACAAAAGTGTCTGAGCTTAGATAAAATACACAGCGGATTGCTTCAGCGTCGGTCGCAAGGGTCCATAAAAATGCTGCGCTGGCTAATAATATCTGAGAGTCGTCGGTGTCAGGTGACAATTACTGTTCTCGCTTCGCTGGTTGACACCTAATTGCTTTGCATCGTATAAAGCTACTATGTATACTAATATTATAAGCAGGGAAGATTTGATTTTTTGTTTGTTTGTTTCTTACGATTTAACTCAAGAACTCCTAAACAGATTTTAAAATTATATCACCATTGGAAAGCTACATTTTTACCAATTTACAAAGCTATCATAATTTTCGTGTGGGAAGTGCTAGTAATACCGGAAACACACTTACGTGGCGTGGCTTGTCGCGTCATAACCCCACCACCGCTCTGGCCAATCGGTGATGAGCATTCAGCGCCACGCCAGAACGCGCTACGACACGACACGACTTTCAAAAACGTCTCTAACCATATTAAATGTATGAAACCGGTATTATGCTTCTGGCGCGCCACGCCACGTAAGTGTGTTTCCGGCATGAGTCAGATTCTCAGCTCAGCTAGACTCAAGTCAGTAGTCTTGACAACGGTTGGAAATGCACATCAAATCGTAGGATTAATTAGCCGCAATTGGTGGATCTGTAGACAGCTGATTCCTTATTAAAACTTTCCATCATGGGCGTTTATGTCATAAGTGTCAATGCGTCTAATGGGGTAAATTGGGGGCGTTTTGAGCTTGACTAAGGTCCATGTTCACCGAAAAGATAACCGTCTGATTATCTAAAAATAGCTGTCACTGTGACATGTTCCCATACAAAAATGTCTGTTAAACAGCTGTTTTTAGATAACCAGAGCGTCATCTTTTTGGTGAACAAGGACCTAAGAATGTCAGTAATAGTGTCCTTTTTTAAATATCGGGAACTCGAAACACATTAACATGGCACATATCCCGTAAATGCTAAGAATCATGATGTGCTAGAAGTTTATAGGTAAATATTAGCGGTCGCCACGCGGTTTCTTGTTCTTCTGTTATTTATTTAGGTTTTCATCAACTCGTCCCAAATGGGCCATCGACATGTGGGACGGCTGGGTCCAATTCCCGGTAAGAGCAAATGTTTGTGTGATGAGTATGTACATTTGTTTCCGAGTCATGGATGTTTATATGTATAATAAGTATGTATTTACAAACAAAAAGTATTATCAACTATCTGGTGACCACGACACAAGCCCTGCTTAGTGTGGCACTAGATGGCGCTGTTTGGCTGTGTGTCCAGCGATATATATTTTTATATAACTGGCGAAATGTACACCTGCCAAACCTTTCAAGGATAATAGGCGTGATGTTATGTTATGAGAAGTGTCCGAAGCAACTCCAAAGACACATAAAGAAATTGTGCTTCCTAATATCAGCAGGACCCTTAAGAAAGGTGACAATTGTGTGCTCCCCTCTTGCTCGTAAGCACATCTTATCCTCACAGTATGAACTCTGCGCTGTTTTAATTGCTTCACCCCGCAATTCACCGCGCAATAATAAATAGTGCCTCACTTCTCTTTTTACTCTTTTATTGTCAAGTCGCTGCGTTATAAATGACTTTTCTCAGCACCTGCTCGCAAAGTGTCAAATTATAGGTAGGTTTATCATTCCAAACTAAAGTTACAACTTTACTAAGTAAATTGTTTTATTACCTGGATTTGAACTCAGAACCAAAAATTTGTATGAAAACTTTTACCAAAGAGTTAGAACAGTTTTTACTGAATGCATAAGGAAGTACAGACGGTACTTATAACAAACCATATGTATTTTAAATATTCATCTGTTTGTCTGTTTGTTTATTTATTTATTATTTATTTAACACTTCAAGCACATAGTACAGAGGCGGACTTAATGCCATAGGCATTCTCTACCAGTCAACCTTTGGGTGATGCAGAGACAAGCAGTGGTAGGTGTAGGTACATCTGAAAATAATTCGATTAGGTAATTAATACTCTAGTTAACTACAAAGATATATAAAATACTATAAATATCTATATATATATTGTTACATCGGACCTACTAGAACATTCGAGAAAGCCAGTGATTACAGTGTGTGTACGTTAGAAGTTCGAGAACATTCCATTATTATTAGTTTTAAAGTTAGGTAGGTACAAACTCGCGACCTATTTATACAAAGACATTAGAATTTCGACCGTACGCCTAGGGCATACGGTTCATATTTGTTTGTTTTGTACAAGTAGCTTATTCCTACAACTTTTATAGGTAATACCTACCTTGTAGGTAGGTACTTACTATTTCTTTTGTTAGTGTTTTTTATGACCCTCTCGAATGTTCGTGGTTATTCTGGTGTGTCTGTTGGCGAGTATAAATAGAGCGCTCAGGGCCGCGACCGGCAGTCTTGTTTTGGCTACACAACGAAGCGAATCGAAGAGAACTTGAAGTGCGATATCTAAGCGAATAGTGATCAGTGGTGTATTTGTGATTAAGTTTAAGTTGTTTTGTGATTAATAAAGTTATTGTGTTGTTTAATCGGTAGTAATTAATTTATCTCATACCCAGCTCGTAACAATATCTATATATTTATCTATGTTTGTTTTGGCTAGTCTCCGAAACAGCTGCGGCTAGATGATTGCGATTTTACGAGACATTTACTAGCAGGTAGATAACATTTTTATAATCAGTAACTTGAGGGATATATATTATGTAAAAGAATTAGGGGCAAAAAAGTAATCATCTGCCTAGTCTTTTTCTTAACTATGTTGCGGTCAGCTTCCAGTCTAACTGGATGCAGCTGAATACCAGTATTACACGGAGCGACTGCCTATCTGACCTCAACAAACCCAGTTAATACTGGGAGATATGATACCACTTGGTAAGACTATACTGTCAGACTTTTTGGGCCACCTGTAACGACTGTGATAGATGGACAAATGACAGCTGGGACCAACAGCTTAACGTGTTTTCCGAGGCACGGAAGAAACTCGGTATGTGTCAGAGTGGTCACCCATACACAGACCAAGTTCACCTAGCCCCGAGCTTCTGTCAACTGTTTACATTTGTGGAAGCAAAAAAAAAGTAAACCCTTTTAAATTGTTAAAAAATTCGAATAAAAAAAAAATAGTTTAGTCATAATTCACGTGGATTCGTCTACATGAATTATTACTAAAATATATTTTTTTTGCGGCTAGTCTGTACTATCTATACTAATATTATAAAGCAGAAGAGTTTGTTTGTTTGTTTGTTTGGTTGAACGCGCTAATCCCAGGAACTACTGGTTCGAATTGAAAAAATCTTTTTGTGTTGGATAGTCCATTTATTGAGGAAGGCTCTAGGCTATAAAACATCACGCCACGACCATTAGGAGCGGAGCAGGAATGAAAAATGTTGCAAAAACGGAGACGTTTTTTTCCTTTCGGTTTTCTCTCTTATGTGACGCAGACGAAGTTGCGTGGGTCAGCTAGTAAAAGATAAATTGACGACAGCTAGCTGGCCAGTCTCTGTCTGAATAATTGTTTATACCAAATATCATTACAAACAATGTTTCAAACATTTTCAGAAAACATTAAATAAATACTCCACAATATAAGTGCTGTTTCGTGATAGTTGCAGATTTTCTGTAAAATTATGTTTTTGCTATGCAAAATAAAGAATAAAAAATATATGAATTTTGCTGAGGACGATTTCTCATAGCTTCAGCTGGGTTTAATGCTGAAAAATTAAAGTCGTAGCGGTTGCGATATTAATGTATTCTTGTGTTTAACGGAAATTATAACCCTATAGGGGTTTTAGGAGTTTAATTGTATGTTTTAATGTCTCCTTAACTTCAAATAGAATCCCATTGTTTTAGTTATCTGGTTCATTCATGTAAATATTACTGCAGATGTTATGAACTCAAACTCAAAGCATTTATTTCAATTAGACCGTTACTACAGGCACCTTTGAATGTAAAAACCGACTTCAGAGAAAACAAAAAAGTGAAAAATAACTTCAGAAAAAACGCTTCAGAAGTCGGTGATCTTTGTTTGATTGATTTAGTTTTTTTGTCACCGACTTCTGATTTTGAGGTTTTACTGTTTTTTCTGAAGTTATTTTTCACTTTTTTGTTTTCTCTGAAGTCGGTTTTATTTTTTGTAAAAAAGTTTTTATTTTTCGCTTTTTAGTGGTTCACATGTGCTTACCCCTTCAAAGCGTACCGGCGTGATTTTAAGTTATGAACTGATGTAAACAATAGACAGATATGAGATTTCGGCAATCCCAGTACATTTGCTATCATTTATTGAGGAGTTCCGTTGCATATCTCCGAAGTTCTTCATCAGATCTTCATAAAATTGAAATGGGATCACTTCGAGAAAGTACACTTCCTAAAACTACCCAAATCCCTAGTATAATAGTGTGCCTATAAAATGTATATTCTCTCTATTTCTCCAGAATCCCATCATCAGATACTGATTTGATGATTATGAGACCACACAGAAAGTACCAGCTTTCAAATAAAAAAAGAACCATCAAAATCGGTTCACCCAGTCGAAAGTTCTGAGGTAACAAACATTTTAGAAATCTGGGTGTATTTTGCACATGTGCGTACCCCCTCAGAGCATACAGGCGTGATGTTACGTCATGATGTAGTATGAACAATGAACCTACAAGCGATTGCAGCCATTACTGCAGATTTGCCGTCTATTTTTGAAGAGTTCCATTGTGTATCTCGGAAGATCAGCATCAGATCTTCAGCAAATTAAAATGGGACCAAACGACAAGCACCAGCTTTCAAATAAAAAAAGAATCATCAAAATCGGTTCACCCAGTCGAAAGTTCTGAGGTAACAAACACAAAAAAAAAAAAAAAAAAAAAAAAAATACAGACGAATTGATAACCTCCTCTTTTTGGAAGTCGGTTGAAAACAGAAGGATGAAGTTGCAGGTACAGTTTCAGTCACGAAACATAATAGCTTGAGAAAGTACCTACGGTAGTTACCCATTTTAAAGCGTAGATTTCTATGGAGAAGAATAGGCAAGAAACTCCATGGACACTCTTTCAGATCAAAATAATTTCACAAGATCTTGCCAGCCAGAGCTCAATTCTTTTATTTGTTTCATTTAGTACCTTCTTCTTAGTCTTCATTTTAGTCGTTCCTTCTTGACATAGTGGTCGTGGTCAGGAGGGGTCGCCCACAACTGCGGTCTCTGTCTCCGCGATTCTTTTCCACCGGTCTCTATTGGCCGCATGGCGAGCACATTCAGCCAAAGGGATCTTGGTGACAGATTTCATGGACTCTGTCCATCGGGTTGGTGATCGACCACGTGGTCTCATGCCTTCGATTCTACCCTGGATTACCAAACGCTCCATGGAACCATTGTTGTAGTAAATTTGTAAACAGTAAACCATTAAAAAAAATCCCTCCGGCAAGCCGCAGGAAGAGGTAGATTTCGGAGAAGGTGCTGGAGGGTCCGACTATTGAAAATTTGTGTAAAGAGTAAAGTTGTACTTATGTGTACAATCTACAAAAAAAAATATGATTTCAAAATCACTGACCTGTAATGGAAAGTTTACCCTTTTTAACCGACTTCTAAAAAAGGAGGAGGTTCTCAATTCGGATGTTTCTATTTTTTTTTGTTTTTTTTTTATGTTTGTTCGGGCATAACTCCGTCGCTTGCCAACCGATTTGGAAAATTATTTTTTTGTTGGAAAGGGTATTCTTTCCAAATGGTCCCATAGCCACCAAGTGTTGCGATTTTGGTATTTTTTACAACAAGTGAAGCATTTGCGTTTGATAAGAACCATTCTACCATCAGATCTGATGATGAAGCCAAGAGTCACGGAACCATAATGAGACAATGTACCATAGTCGTGTTTGGGCTTGTTGCAATTGTAACGGTATGCACTTTCCATGTATCAAGCACATGTGAACCACTAAAAAGTGAAAAATAAAAACTTTTTTTTGCAAAAAATAAAACCGACTTCAAAAAAAAAACAAAAAAGTGAAAAATAACTTTAGCTTCTGAAGTCGGTGACAAAAAAACTAAAGCAATCAAACAAAGGTCACCGACTTCAGAAGCTAAAGTTATTTTTCACTTTTTTGTTTTTTTTTGAAGTCGGTTTTATTTTTTGCAAAAAAGTTTTTTAAATCCTCTCATAAGAGTTTAGCATGGAAGCGCCGTGAAATTTTTAGTTATAATTTTTTATTTTGAAAACTATAACTTCAAAGGTAACAATTGTAGAGTAAACAATTTGCTTTCAAAAAAAAGTGCGACGTTCAATATGTTAACTGTTTCGGAGATATGACTTTTTTGGCAATTTTTTTTGAAATTTCTGCGCCCTCCCCAATTTAGGGGTTGCATCAAAAAAGTTTTTATTTAAAGTTGTCCGTATTCTTACTCAGAATGATACGAATGAAAAACGATTCAAAAATATTCCATAGGAAAAAAGTTATGGCCAAAAACTGATTTTAGACAAACCGCCCCCCGCCGCCCCCCATGGACGAATTCTGCCCATTCACGAACTTAGCCTAAGTTTTCACCTTTTCGATTTTTAAGCCAAATTTGAAAGCAATCGGTTCATAATTGCGACCTGTAGCGTATGGCTAAATTTAGCTTACAATTTACATAAGTAACGTTATTTCACCAAATTATTATCTCATCAATAAACTAAATAAACAAACTTTTTGCTTAGAAACAAAGTACATGAAAGAATGTTATTTGTAAGCCCTCTTAACTTGGTAGTACTCGTTTCCAGAGAGCAAAAATATTTACCTAAATTTATTTTAGCATAGAAACAAGCATATCATAGCTTATAAGTGTTGTGTTTACGTAATGCTTCATTTTCTTTTCTAGGAAAACGGCTCAAGTGAAGTTATACAGAACACATGGCTAGAAAAGGAGATGGCCGATGGAGCAAAGTTATGACCAAAGAAACCAGTACAGAAAGCGCCATGGATTGAAGACATCGTCAAAGTCATAGGAAAACCTGAAAGAGAGGTACAGAACCAGTAAATGGTAGGCATATACTCAGGAATGGGTGATTTTGGGTTAAAATAATGAAGAAAACGGGAAGAAATGTCACGATTTATAAATTCACCTCCCGCACCGCAGCTCAAGTAAATTCTTGTATTATTTTCCAAGGTGGCGTCCAAAACCTCTTCTCTGTCTGATTTGAATTTAAAATATTCTCAGGGAACAATAAGACTCTCATCATTTTTCTCCCGCGGCCTCGGAATTTGCATCTATCCATCATAAAGCTATCGAAGTGCTTTCGTTCGCTTTATTTATGTTCCATATAAATATGCACATTGCACGGATATGTAAATTTGTATTGTCAAAAATAATTACGTCATTAAAATATTTCCGTTTCTCATTACCTGCTTACTGTAAATCGGCGAAATGAACTGAATTTGAAACAATTAATCTCATATTAAACATTTAAATTGCAGAATGAACTGGTGAAGTTTTTACCAACGAAATATTCGTGTAGTGATAATCGGCAATAAATCTCTGAAAGGGTTGCTGAAAAGAACTATCTTGCCGTTAACGTTTTTATTTATGCCCTTGGCCTTTAGATTAAATACACATAACTTCTCCAGATAAACCGTTCCAGTTTTATACTTTAAAAGTATCCGGAGGTCTGTTCCGACGTTGGTATAAAAAATAAGGTTCATCTGACCCATTTTATAGAAATCAATATTTTTACATAGACGAATAAAACCCAAAGACCGGGAGACCGTACTGTTAAACGACCCTTGTGAAATTGAAATGATTATGACTGAGATTAAAGTATGTGCACTGCTCTAAAATTGGCGCCCTAAATCAGCAATTTCACATCAATTAACCACGGCAGGGCTACAAAATGATTATGGTAATACACCAGGCAGGCAATTGCTTCCACGTTGGTTCCGCCGCTGTAATTAAAGTTCATCAAGCATTCGCGTCGCGTCTTCAACTCGCTTGTATATTGCTTTAGCTGCAAACCTTCTACTTAAAATAGACCCTCATTATTTCCTTTGTGCGACCCCTCGGTGGCCATGTTGGTAGAAATGTGCGGGGGGAGGAGAGTCCGTTGCTACAATGGCTCCTACCTGTTTGCGGTAACAGAGGCGCTGCGTTGGCCTAACTACCGTCATAAATTGTGCAAGTGGCGAAGCGGTTGGGAGTTTTTCGTAGCAAGTCTTTAGAGAGCACTCAAGGGAACGGTTCGAGCGAAGATTTCTTGCGTGAATTAAGCCAGCGCTACACGTTTGGGAATTTGCTTGCTGTACTAATGCTAATGCAGGTACTAGCCACTAGCAGGAGCTCAATACTTAAGTGCCGCATCTATGCTCTCTGTACATTCTATATGCACTTACGTTACAAATGTTGATTGCCCATTTTCAATAGAATTTAATTGCAAGGCGGTGCTTTAGCAAGATAATGAGAGTAGAACACCCACACAAGTATGCTGCCTACATTACTAATAAAACCAAGGGTGGAATCCTTAGTAGAAAGTACGTGAACAATATGAGTAAATTCTTCTCGGCTCATTGGTGCAGTATTATGCATTTGATGTGGCGCCAGGCGTCGGATCCGGACCGGAACAGTCTCAAGACAACGAGCTTCATAATGAGACGGCCGGTTGCTGGCTCAGTACCCGCGCGGCTCCGGGGAAATTAAGACAGTTTATTTAGACATTTCTTCATATATCAAGGGACAGAAAATGCGTGTTCTGTTCTGTAAAAATATTGGATTATGCAAAGCATTTTTGTTATTCAAATTTTTGGATTATAGGAGTAAACGGAAAATAAAGAGCTTACAGCTTTTCGTACTTAAATTATAAAACCATTTTAGTACTCAACTTTATGTTGGTTTTCATAGCAGGATTTTTATCTATTATGTATTCTTTATAAACACTGCTATAGACTTTTTTTATTTTTTTTTATTTGAGGATGGGAAATCATCAAATGACCCCCCCCCCACTCTGGGCGGAGCGGGAGGGAGTGTCAGACTCTTACTGACTAAAAACCATCCATGTTCCTTCCTCGCCTTTTACGTTCCGGGGCCGCGGTATCTCTTTCGAACAGGCCCGCAACCCACACTGCTATAGACTCAGGTAGCTTTCATTTGTTTGGACGGTTGAATTATATTATTGTTCTAGAAAAAAGTATCTTTACTTAAGTGATTGCTACTTATAACAAACAAACGTGTGTTTGATCAAGAATCTATAAGTACATTTAGCTGTTTACATTCCTTACATCTTTACTGTCTTTATACAAATCGATTGAACACACATCAAATAGTCTTCGATGCTAACGAAAACTGTATTTTGCCCTAGCAAACGATATGAAATGAACGTGCAAACTCCTACGTATTCACTTCAAAAAACCGGTCAAAAAATAAAAAAGACAAAACAGGCCGGTGTTTTCAACGTCGACATAACATCAATCAAGGCGGTTACGTGGCAAATCGCTGACAATATCGATTACGAAGGAGAACAATACTATTTATGGCACTTTCCTAGTCAAGTTTTTGCATTATTCCCTTGTTTGTTTCAGTTTTTCAACTAACGACAAGGAAACACATTTACGTTGAGATATGTGAAGCAAAAGTTACTCGAATTGTGACCTTGGGACATAATGTGTGGATAACATAGCTATTTCGTTAACAGGCTCAGGAAATTCTGTTTCAGATATTTATTACGAGGAAAAATTAACTGAACAATTCTACTGTACATCAAATATGAATAAAATTTCGCCGTTGGACTACAATTTTCTCATTTTTATAACGAACTCATTAAGCAAGGTTATAAACTTGATGTGGAGAAGATCATTCTAGGCGCAATTACGTTAGCCACTTATAAATATAAAAGTAGCAATTCTGTGACAACTGCCTAAGTTTTCCCATTTCGTTTGTTAACACTACCCACACACAGCTATGTACTCAAACCACTTACGTTCCTGAAGGCCTTCATTATATGACACAAGCAAGTTTGATCCTTATTGCCTAATAAAACACCTATAAATTGGCCTCCAGCGGGCAGTAATGCGGCAACTTCCACGACCTACAGACGTATCGATTGCTGAAGTACAAACTCTTCTACTATACCTATGTGCCCATTGGCGTCGCTCGGAATAATTTTCCTATTCACAGAATCCCAAGCAACAGTTTTTACGACTTGATGAGGAGGGAAAAAGTCATCTGTATAAAGTAAAAGCCAGGCTACAGATCTCTCCCTCCCTCATCGCACTAATTGCAAGTTTTGCTGAAGAAATTTTTTGCTGAAAGTTTAAAAAAAAATCCATAAACTGTCCGACTGAGAAAAACTAAAGCCTGTCTGGCTGCTCGCTTGTCAACTGGAGGAGAATAACTCACGGCGGCGGGAAATATGACTCTTGAATAGATGCAAATAGATGTTTACCAGGTGTTTATAAGTTTTAAAGGATTTAGTGCCGTAATATCACCGGCGTGGGTGTATTGTATGACCAGGGGTCCGATTCTGCTATTTTTATAAATTCGTCACTCCAACACGATTCCATTCCCATCCCACTGTCATTTTGCATAAGATCGCAATCTGCTAAATTGACAATGGTCGATCAATGATCTCATATGATTGTCATTATTATAAAACCCTTACTACAAACGGTTTTCAAAATCTGCTACTAAATGCGAACATTTATTCATGCCAGATTTCATCTATAATATAAAAATGAATCGCAAAAGTGTTGGTAAGCGCATAACATAACAGTGCCTGGACCGATTTCACTAATTCTTTTTTTGTTGTGTTTGTTATAAATTGGCAGCAGAAGGTTCTTATGAAAAACACAATTTAGTAGTAGGTAGGTAGTAGTAGGTAAGTAGTAGTAGGTAGGTAGTAGTAGGTAAGTAGTAGTAGGTAGGTAGGTAGTAGTAGGTAGCTTTTCCCTCTTATGTGACGCAGACGAAGTTGGTACGAGATTACCATTCTATGACATTTCTTTCAATGGACTGTCAGTGCTTGACCATTGAAAAGCCATAGTGACGCCATTATATTAGTAGATTACCAAACTTGTTAAAACTTGACAGAACATGATTATGAAATCAATGATCGACTATTCTGACACTATTGTAATAGTAGAATTGAGGCCCAGGTGTAAACATGGACGTGGTAAAAAGATCGTTGTATGGCGTTCTGTTCGTTCCTGCCCTACCTCAAAGGGAAAAGGCGTGAGTCTATGTAAATGTATGAAGTATATACGATAATACTTGAAAATAAAAATAAACATATTTAAGGACAAGGTATTAATTGTATCGTTATTGATGACCCCATTTCGACTAAAAGTGATGTGAAGTGAAAACACTTCTCATGCTCTAAAAGTACGCCATTATAGCCCTACGAAGCGGGATTAAAGTGACCGTTTATTCCCTAGGGAGTAAAAAGTAATTTAAAAATGGAACGATCTTTTACTCTGAAACTTGGTCACAAAAGAGTAACTTGTCAAAGGTTTTATTTAAATTTCGAATTGGCTTGCAAATAGAAAGCGGTATATTGAAAAAAAAAAAACAAATGAACAACGCGGGAAAATTTATGGTTGTTTGTGTGCATCGTTGATTTTGAAAAAATATGTGGAATGCCTCTGTTGCTAGCCGCTGCAGTAATGTAGGTACTATAATTATCTGTGGAGGGTGGATCATCTTCATTGCGAGAATGTTGAGAGTTTGTGTTGTGTTTTAAATTATTAATCTGTGACTGACCTGATAGAAGAAAATCTGAATGCTCAGTTCAGAATTTTAGTCGAGTGTAAATTTGTTCGGTTTTAAATGACTATTTTTCTCGCACTCGAAGTGAAAAGTACACTTTCATTGCCTCCCTCGCAAGCTCGGGAGTCAAACCACCTCGGGTATATAATGGCTTCGTTTAGTCCCTCGTTATAAAATATACTATTATCTCCAGTATATTGTAAATAGTGGCTATCTTCTACTCTTCTGCTTCTTTGTGTGTCGATAGATTTAAATAACACCCGACCAGTATGTTGCCTTGCTTATCTATACTATGTATAATATTATATCTATACTAAAATTATAAAGCGGAAGAGTTTGTTTGTTTGTTTGTTTGTTTGGTTGAACGCGCTAATGTCAGGAACTACCGGCTCGAATTGAAAAAAAATTTTTGTGTTGGATAGTCCATTTATCGAGGAAGGGTATATAACATCACGCTATGACCAATAGGAGCGGAGCAGCAATAAGAAATGTTGCAAAAACGGGGAAAATTTTACTCCCTTTGTGAGCTCTTTCTCTCTTAAGTGACGCAGACGAAGTTGCGTGAGACAGCTAGTGGAACTATAAATATTCATTCCCATAAAACGTACTGAAGTTCGGGAACACGAGTGTTATCAAAACTTAAAAGGGGTTCAACTGAGTGATGAATTGAACTCACGCATGCATTTAGTAATAATTTACACTAAATAAACTTTTATGAATGTTTACTCGTACTTGACTAAGCTTCAAACGAATTTAAAACTTCATTTATCAAACAATATTAAACTTAGTTTTTTGAGAAAACTTTAAATATTTATTTTCTTTGTTTAAAGATGTTTTAATATTATGACCTCTAAAATCTAATATTCAATGCTTTGAACTTTTCAAGTTCAATATCACTCAACGCGTGCCCAATGTGGCATGCGTCCAAATACCTACCTATACGTAACTTGCTGTTCCTTCTGTGGTTAGTGGCTATTTAACACCCATGGGCTTCTGAATTGCCATAAAAGGCATCGCTTTGCATCCTGGTGTAATTCAATGAGGTGTCTATGCTAATCACTTTCGGCCCAAAGCGATAATAAAATGGGTAAGTTTTTTTTCTAATTTACGGAAATTGATAAGTGTAAACCACCCGTATTAAAAAGCAGCCCGTCTGTAATTAGCCCTATAACCGCGCATTCACACACCCAAATATACGCACACATAGGCAAATGTCGTGCTATGGGTGAAATCAATTCAAAACAGCCGGTTTAATAATTATTTGACCGGGTATCGTCATTTAAATTGATTATTTACATTTGTGACTAGCTCCTGAATTTTGACTAGGATGCAAAACACATCTTGAATAACTTGCTTATTATAACCACTACAGACTTTCAATAATCTGTAGACGCTACCATTCCTTCGGTGAAGGGGTGTATAATAGATAACCTTTTTTTTTTCTACCATCTAATAAGTACTGTCACCTACGGAGCATAACTTTCTGAAATATAAAGCGACTGCGACTTGTATAACGTTGTCTACCTTTTCTTATACTCAGCTTGGTCAGTTAAAAACTGCGGTAAGCCGGATTGCTGCCAAGAGGCGAGGGACCCACCGACTGGCAGACAGCGAGATAACTGTATTGTGAACCAATAAATTTCACCCCTTCTGACATTCGAGGGTTAACTCATTCGAAGGAATTAACGCTTTATTATTTGAAGAGTTTGTATTTATGGCGGAATTTTTACGGCATTCGCACGATGATGTTATAAATATAAAAACAGGAATGAGTCTTTTTATTACGTTTTCACGGCTAGAATACCAAGTCGTTTCTGATGCTCTTGGAAAGGACATTTGTTTCGAATGTCATTGATATATTTGTAAAGAAAAAAGTTTAACAATTACTATATACGCGGGACATTTAAACTATTTATTTGTGTTCGCGGCCAGTGACCACAGTTATTTTTTTTACTATATACAGCAGCAAATTAAAGCTTGGTGGCTGTGTCAAGCATATTTTCCCTGAGGGTATAGGCTGCATACAAAATTTGCTGAACCCAATTCCAAACTACAAAAACTGTTGCCCGTAATTAAGATTGTTCCGAACCGAAAAATACAATTACACTTTGTTCCACCTAGGAATCGAGTCACAACCTCTACTTCGGGTTCACTCGCGTTTGTTATTTTCATTTCAAAACTCAATTCGAAGTTGATATCTGAACGACGATTTATATTATACGAAAGCACTTCAAACTTGAACGCAATAAAACACTCGTCGCTTACTTTAAACGTTTTATTGAACTGTTTGTTTTTCGACGTTAATTTATAAAGCGAGACAAAATAGTCATGACAGTGTCGCGCGATTCGCACTCAATACGGCTGCAGACGACGTTGAACGATTTACGAAGTCCCTGGTGATTAATATCCAGATCTCATCGATCGCTTGGAATAATGCCCGTCGCTCCCCGTGGATAAACGCCTATTAACTCTATTATTTATCAATATTTTTCTCTTGAACCAGTTTATTTGCGCGCTGTATTTGAATATGAATTGAACAATTGGTATTGTGTGAACGTGTGGGTCGTTTTTCTGTTGTTGGCGAGTGTTGTGAGCTCGTTTGGCACTGTTAGGTCGTTTGAGTAAGATAGAGTACCTGTAGCGGTGCTTACATGTACCCACATCCAATGTATTTTGTAAGTTGTTAGACATAAATCGCGACCTGGGTTTTCTAACTTACGTGTCTGGTACTTTTTTTATCTCATTTATTTTACGATTTTACTGACATTGGCGTAGTATGTAGGTACACAAAAACATTGATATTCAGAGTATCATAAGCATTAGTGCAGCGAAGAACCATTGCAGCTAGTTGCAATGGCACGCACGAGACCTTGAGCACCATTATTCGCTTTACATTGCTAGCTATGTTAATTTCAAATAATTTATAAACTAAGCTTACTGGCACTTCGAACGATAAGTCTATATGGTGTACTAGCTTTTGCTTGCGGCTTCGCTTGCGTTATAGTCGGATATTGTGTATTTTTATTTTTAAACAAGCGTTTGCCCGCGACTTCTTTCGCGTGGAAATTTTGATGAGTATGTGTGAGACTTTAAAAGTCAGTCAAGCCGTTTCGGAAGAGTTCGATAACAAACACAGTGATTCGAGATTTATATGTATATGTATTTTTTAAATAGGCTTTGACAGTCAGGGATAAAATCGTTCTTACTGCGATTGATTTTAGTTTAATCAAAATTAGGTAAAATAAACAGTAGGTGAGTCGTTCAAAATGCGTTATGAACATATGTGAATCAACCGTAATTAAAATGAAAATAGTTGAGATGAACTTAGATAGGTACCTATTAGGATACGTAACCGTAGCTTCCCCAAGTGAAATAATTATTGGGGTCAGATTAGTAGCTCCAAGAAACATCCCTACACATAAACCGCCAAACTTTCGCTCTTTATAATATTGTAGTACAGATAAGCACGTCTTTATCACTTTTTTCGTGTTAGGAATAACAATGTAGCGTATTCCGAGTGTCTAGACCCAGAATTTAGGTTTTTACCATTAACTTCATCCAATCTACATACTTATCTACTGAATTCCTTTGAAACTCTTGTAACTTATTGTATTTTTCTAGAGTTTTAATCTTTATTTTTGTCTGCAAATGATAGGGGCTTTGAAAATACAGGTTTTATACGATATTGCGTTATTTTGATAAAAATATCAATTAATTATTATTGTCGGTCAGTAAGGCTGGTCAGGCTACAATTTACTTAAAAAGACATATAACGAAAAAGTATTCTGTTATTATGTAAGTGAAAAAAAAACATCGTGAAGAAACCAGCATGCTTTAGAGATATATTTCAACGGCAGGTACTCACTCATGATACCCGTAACAAACAACTTTTATTAAGGGACCAAACTTGAAATCGCGAAAATAAACAGCACATTTATGTTCGCCCAATGGGGTGACTGGTAATTAGTGACCGATACCTAAACACGTGATTGTGCTCATGATAACAAACAACTTTTACTATGGGACCAAAGCGGAAATCGCGAAAAAAATATCAGCTGTTCAGTATATAAGGCGAATTACTACTTCATTATTGTAATTAAAGTAATTTTTTTGTAACTAGGAGATTTGAATCGGTACAGTAGGAGAAACAAAATATAAAAAAAAATCTTAAGTGTTTACATATTATTGGTCGTAACTGTACACCTCTGCCTTACCCTTTCAGGATTACAGGCGTGATGAGTATGTTACGGACACCGTATAGTAATGTATAAAAAGGTCATAATTGCATGAATCTGTCCCCGCCTTAAGTAGCACGACAACCTAACTTATTATTGCTGGAGAAAACAAACAAATTGTCCTTGTTTACTACGATTTTCATTTGAGTCTTTATTAATTAATTTCTACTACTTCATTAGCCGTCTATTTTCCGCTTACTTTTGTGTGTTTTATAGAGTTCATTGTGAGAATTGTTTTAATTAAAACATTCGTTAATGAAGTCTCGGTTTCTCAATTTATGTTTTGGCTGCTGTACTGAAACAATGATTAGTTCACGAATTTGTTTATTGAACACTTGATTTAGCAATTAAGGAGAAAACGATGAGAAAAGCCAAATATTCAGAAAGATTTCATGTTAATGAAAAAAACGAAAAAATTGCCACCGTAAACTGGGTTTAAAGAACTTAACGTTCATTTCCTGTTACAAGAAGCGTTGTTCTAAATCGTGAAACTACATCTAGTTTATTTATTTTTTCTTCATGCTGTGTGAATTTCATACGGTGTCGGAATTCAGCAAGTTTGGTGACGTTAGCAATGTCTAAGTTCGCATTGCATAGGCGGCACTGTACAGGCCGCTGCAACGCTCACCGTCTGCAAATTGAATTTCTAAGTTATTCCCCAAGTTGTGAAAGCACGAATGAAGTGAGCTCGTTCCCAGTTGTTGTTTCCTCGACTTGGGACTCGATGATTGGAGCTGAGGGCACGAACGAGTTCGGTTTAGACCAACTTCTCGCTTTCTAACACTGTTCAAATCGCCGTCGAGTAGCATAGCAAGTAGACATCGATTATTTTATTACTCCAAAGGTTGCGCCATACGTGACACGTTTAATGTCTAACTTAAAATTCTCGAAAGACGAAAATAGCGTCTTTCGAGAATTTTAAGTTAGACATTTATTCTGTTCTGTTGGCATGAATTCCAAAATATATTAAATGTTTATCTCTCGCTTTTATTTTTTTTCTCGTTGAAATGTGCCTGTATTACTTTAATTTCTACCTGCCCCCATTAAACCACGAAAACGACACCCATGATGAAAATATAATAAAATAATGCATTAAATTTTATGCAATGTTCGGTTAACAATCATATTCGAGAGTTTACAATCTCGCTATATAAATTACAATCTGACGATATTTACAATTTTACGGTGACATATACCTAATATTCTGGGAGTGTATATAAGTGCAAGTCCTACGCGTGTTCAATCACAAATGCCTTACAATTGTGTTTGCGGTGACAGCAGCTCGTAGTCCGGGAGGTAGCGGTGCAAATAAAAAAGCCCTAATAAACCGACTGATATTGTTGTAATCGAAGGTTGATCTTATGTTACAATAAGTGAATCAATCGTTACAGTACACCGGCTGAAACGTTTATATAAATAGTTTACATATACTGAACTTAAAAAAATCTCAGAACTGTAATGGAAAGGGTGTTCGCGGGGTAGGTGAATTAAACCACGAATCCACGTTAACAAAATATAATTACTAGAGATGATACCTAAAATACAATGCTACCTCCCGGACTATTACTACCAGCGTACGGACTGCGAGCTTGCGCCTTGCGGACGGCGAGTGGACCGCGCGCGGTCCGCGGGCCGCAAGCGAACGGACCGCGTACTTACACCTCGGCGTGCCGTAGCCTATATTCGAGGAGACACCGGTCAGGAGCTGTGCTGGTGCGGTGCTTGTCAAGTGTGCCACGACCTTAAATGTGTTTGTAAATGTATCTGTTTTAAAGTAATAATTTTGAATGGGACTTATTTAGTTGTTCTCTAAACACTTATATGGTAACTTTTCCCTCTACAAATATGATGTACGTCCAATGATGAACACTGTTTTTTTCTTGAATGTGCTTTTAATCTTCTAAGCATTGCATTTCACTTTCCGGTAAAAAAATGTACTCAAATGTGACGTCACACGAGTTTTTGACGTACTGGACCGTCTTCATTTTTTGTTAAGGCGACTGCAGGAGCTAAACGCAAGTTTTATAATGCCTGAAAGTATATAATTCATTGCAATGAACAAAACCAGAAAAATATATGATATTCTTCAGGATATAAACTAGTATGATAGTGTTTTGAAAACATAATACAACTTTTTACTCCATAAAAATCTCGATATTATGTCTAAAATTTTCTTCTAACGAGTAAAAACCATACTAAAATACATGCAATCATTCAGATTTTTTGGCAAATAATTCTACAAGCAACATATTAGCATCATAGTGTTTTATTTTTTTAGTACACTCAATAGATTTTTTGTAAGTCGATCGAAACCACTCATTGCGCACTATTCGGCCCACAGTGACTGACGTAACAACAACTTTGTAGTGCAAGCTATTGTAGCTAGCAGTATTTGAAACGAAGCTTGAACCACCACAAATAGAGTTGCTAATTTAGCTCCTGGACTAGGGACTTCAAGAGATTAAAAAAATTGTTCAATATTTTTTTGGAAAATATATCTGACGGACTAAATAGATTATTTTGTCATCCACCCAATTATCATAAATTCCTAATAACCACAATTCAACCGTAAGTAACACATTAGCTCGTATTAAACTAAACGGGATCGGATGTAATGCGAATTCATTAGCATGTAAACTGTCTCCTTGTGATACTCTCTGTGTATCAATGTTTGACAGGCGTTCCGCTACGCCGCGGTCTGAACAAAGCGATGTAAGTGATTCCGTGTTGGAACCCTGACGCGATGCCCTTGAGAGATAACTCGTTCATTTCGAGAGCAGATTGAACCGATTCCCCTGTTCAAGACATGAATTTAAAATACTCGATTTACAATTCAGTTTCGTTCATGGAACCCCAACTTTTTTGTTTAAATCTGTACCCCTGTAACAAACGTGATTACATTTTTAATTAGATTCCTTTTTTTGGATTCAAGCGGCCAAGCACCCGTGGCCTGCGTGCACACTGTGCATTAACATGCTAGCTCTTATACTACGATAATTGCTATTATTAACTGCAAATACGACAGTCAACTATATACCTTATTGTAACTGAAAAAAGTTGCAATTTGACATTGCAAACTATTTTTACTTATTATTGTTTACGTCACTTGTATTACTACGTCATAACGTTGCTCGTGTTTACATATTTTCCATTACCACATTAGTAGTACTTTAGCTTAATTAGGTTGAGCTGAAATAATTGAATTTCTGAAATTGATTAAATGCACTATAATAGGCAGATTGAATTAATTATTACAGCAAAATAACTGTAGACATAGTTCAAAGTTCAGCTTAGTATTTCTTTAGGTATACAATAAAAAATGTGTTATTTGAAGTCTGTTTTATTCTTCACTTTTTAGTGGTTCACATGTGCTTACCCCTTCACAGCGTACCGGCGTGATGTTTAGTTACGGTGTAAACAATAGACAGAAATGAGATTTCAGCAATACTAGTTAATTTGCTATAATTTATTGAGGAGTTCCGTGGCCTATCTTCGAAGTTCTTCATCAGATCTTCACCAAATTGAAATGGGACAACTCCAAGATTCCAAAAACTACCGAAATCGTTTCATGTGTGCCTATAAAAATTGAAGAGTTCTCTCTATTTCTCCTGGATTCCATCATCAGATCCTGACCTAATTATCATGGGACCATCTAAAAAGAAACAAATAAAAATAAAACGAAACAGCATTATTATTCCTAGATAAAAATGTAGCAAAAATAAAACTTTCAAATATAATCACGTTAGGTATCTACACGACCATATAATTTCGCAGAAGGTTATTCGTCCGTAAGAGATTACATCCAGATATTAGAAACTTTCGGTAGCAGCCATCACATTACTCTCGCATAATTTACGTCCTTAATAGTTTTCATATTCATCGATGCATTAAAGAGAGATCAATATGAAGAACAAAAAAAAGGCCAAGTGTGAGTCGGAATCGCGCAATAAGGGTTCCACTTTCATGATAGTTTACACCTTCTTTTTAAGCCACTAGCTCTTACCCGCGGCTCTGCTTGCGTTAATTTAAAGTTTAATACTAAAGTTTGTATAGTAATATAATCCAATCATGATTCGAAAGACACGTGCGCCATCTATTCTCATAATCTAGAACGTTATTGTTTTTTCCTCAAAAACAGTATTTTTTTCGAGATGAAATATAACCTATGTCAATTTCTGAATACCTGACAAGTAACATGCAACAACTAGGCATGAAAAGGAAACAAACAAACAAACTTGTTAATAAAATTAGTTTGGATGATAGAGGCCATTGGTGCTAACACGCTTTCTGTGGCAACTGGCTGGCTGTAAAATGTACTAAATAACCAAAGAACTAAATACTGCTCTGTTTAACAAACAGGTAGACGTAGACTTCTCTGCAGGCTGAGGAATTTTCCACAAGAAAAAGTTGGATTGAATATACTTTATTCTACATCACATTATAACTCAGCTCTACATTCGATGATATATCAAAATTGTGACACAGTTATCACGGAATAAATCCCGTAAGTTTAGTTTTAATCCAGAAAGATCTAAGCAGACCTCTTCTTTTCTCTTCATGTTAACTCAGATTCAAGGACTATTATTCTGTGCATTGAAATACGCCACGGTCAATTTTCCAACAGCAAATATGTATTCGTAACCATGACATTATATTACACATAATGTGACATACAAACAGACAACGATGTGATCGTATAAGAGTTTCGATTTTCCTTTTAAAGTACAGAACCCTAAAAAACGTGTACTGTGAGGGATATGTTATTTATCATTCTTACATTATCATAAGAAAGGAGTCTCATTCATCATTATTTTACTGACTTTTCTAAAAGGCTGAGAAGCGTAGAGGGTAAAAGGGATTCTCCAGCCAACAAAGCCTGACTACGTAGTACGTATAATTTGTTAACAAAAGGCCGGAAAGTCTTCATATTTATTACTTTCCCCGCAC
Source organism: Xestia c-nigrum (assembly GCA_916618015.1). Taxonomy (NCBI): domain Eukaryota; kingdom Metazoa; phylum Arthropoda; class Insecta; order Lepidoptera; family Noctuidae; genus Xestia; species Xestia c-nigrum. The sequence continues at coordinate 10,763,920 of OU745245.1, forward strand.
CTCGAGCGGCGGACCTCTAAAGTATAACAATATTAACGCTGATTTGAAACCGGAACATAGTTTAGGCTTCGAATGTTGTGGCGGGAACCATTGTGTAAACTTTTACATTGTAATCTAAATAGTGCGCCCTCACAAATATTATATTTAAACTTAGTTTTGTTTGCTCAACAAAAGCTTTTATGTAACTCCTGTGAGGTTAGGTGGGGTCGAAGACATTTCAGTATTGTTCATATTTTCATGATATTAGACGACCCGAATGGCGTAGTGGTAGTGAAGCTGCCTTACGTTCTTAGGGTCCTGAGTTCGAATCCCGGTAGGAGCAAATATTTGTGTGACGAAAATGGACATTTGTTTCAGAGTCATGGGTGTTTGGTTGATCCGAGTTGAAAACGAGTGTATAATAAGTATGTATGTACATTTACAAACAAAAAAGTAAATATTTAGTATATCAACTATCTAGTGTCCACGACACAAGCTTTGCTTAGTGTAGCATTAGGTGGTTTTGTGTGTTAATGTCCAGCGATATTTATTTATTTTAAATAAAATAAATAAATAACTTAATTCTGGATAAATATCCAGAATTAAGTTAGAAGAAACCGCCATTAGTGTGTTTAACTTCGGCTTTAATTTAATTTGCATTTAAATTTTAGAGAAACATGCTACTATTTATAATAGTTACTCTCGTGTAGGTTAAGTGAAAGAAGACGTAGAAGCAACATAAGACATAAACAGCGTTTACCCGTCCGTTGCTCTTCCAGCGAATGGAAGTTTTAAGCATAATAATTTTGCTTTCAGCGCACAGTCTGGAATACCTTCTTCCTTTATGGAAGTAAAATAAAAACTTTCAGCTTGTTCCACATGCAGGAAGGAAATGTCGGTAAGTGCATAAAATGTGAGTTACGTGACAACGGATTTACAACGTCCAGCAACAGTTCGTCATCACTCATACTGACGTGTTTATCACTGCTTGGGACGCCAGACGTTCGTAAGTTACGTAATACATGCAGCGTAGCTCGTAGGTGGACCCAGTTATCCTGGCAGGAGGGCATAAATCGAGCGTGCGTCCGCTAAATGTACACTGAGCAACAGTGACAGCACAATGTTCGCTTATCTTAATTGCCTTCCCAGATACGATCGTGGAATTTATCTGCGGCGCTGCCAGAATAAGTACGGCACTTTTTAGCGGTCTGCACGGAAAAAAGTTTAATGATAGTGCCGCAGCTATCTGAGACAAATAAATGCTACTTGGAGTGCTTTGTATCAAATAAAGCAGCGCGCTGAAGATTTTTATTGTTCGGAGGAAAAGATTTCAAGCCTTAATAGATAGTTTTCATTTACCTCAAAGCTTGTTGAGGAAAATGAAGGCATTTTCCCCTTTGTTTACCTTTTGTGGTACGTACAACAGTCCTTGAACTTGTTACGTTATTGGTTTGAAACGATTACAACGCGTCTACCCACGCCAAACTCCATAAAACGGAATATAAAGCTTCCTATAAGTAAAGGTACACAATTTAGATGGCATTAAGAAAACACTCTATTTAATGAAAGTACGAAATTCTAAAGTCAAAAGGTCTGAATGCCAAAGATATTTATTAAAATTCAGCTGACTGGGAAAGCATTTCCAATCACGCCAGTTTATTGTTTCTCTATTGTCTCGCAAGCGGCTGATTTAACGGACTAACTAAATGAATAATGCATAGCACAATGAACTGCCAAAATCCAATCTAAATCCATTTTCAGAATCTTTGAATTCGATAAATATGAATGTTTTCGCCTGAATGAGGAATACCTGGATCAACCTGCTACTAAATTAATCAAATATTCATTTCATATTCGTGTGAAGGTGTTGGTCACAGTATATTTAAGTTTTCGTCTTTATTTCTGTATCGTTACGATACGTCGGCGTCGCATGGCAATAGTTATTTACCTAGAGATAGCCTAGTGGGAACGCCCGTGAATTTAGAGCTATAAGGTCATCGGTCTTAACAATAAGAGGTACATAACAGTAAAATAATACATCGTAAAAGAACCAGAATGTTTTAAAAATCCCAGAACCGAACAGTCGATGACATTTGACATCCACCAACCTGTGAGGTGGATAACGGCCCACTCATGGATTAATGATGAATATGTGTAAAAATGTCATAGAAACCAATAGAAAAATAAAGCCTAAAATCAAAAGTAAAATTGAAAACACTTTTCTAATTTCGATCAAACTTTTTCATCGCTGTTATTATATCAAAAGTTATATCAAAAGTTATATCAAAAGTTATAAATAAAGTCGACCAAGTAAATAAAACACGTAATAATCGAAACTCAACTCACGCGAGATAGCACAATCTGTGTTAGAACAACATCGTTACGGAAATTTAGTTTTCAAAAGCTTCAGGTTATAATCTTAAGGAAATCGCTATTATATACATTCATATATAACCACTTCTTGTATTAGCTAACTTGTTCTATTATATACTAAATTATCTGTTCTTTGAACAATCTACTAACTAAACTTTGTTTTAGATAACTGCTAACTGACCAAATTCTGGGAAGTGTGGTATGGTGGAGCTCAGTATTTATTCAGTAATCGGCAAGTCGGTGGAATAGTAATTGCATTAATTCAGCTATTATTTAGTTAGTCGAATACTAACTCTCTTCTCTTAGGTACATGGAATATTGATTACCGCTTCTGTTCCTTGATTATTTCCCTCAACGTAAGACAATCATAGCAGCTGGTAAGTTCTAAAATGTCACATGAGAAAGTATATTCCGGGGTACCTATGTACCCGAAATATTTTGCTAAAATCATTCTAGAGCTTTCTCCATAAATTATTATTGCCATCGTGATCAACTTGATAAAAATACACATAGTAAGTCAAAGGTATGATGAATCATTACAAATTATTAAACTACTAATTTCTTAATTAAAATCGTCTGTTCATTTTGCGAAAGCAAATCACTATTATTTATTAGAATGTAGCACCACCCACCAGACAGATGTGGACTCCTTGTTGGCAAGAAAAGTAAAACGAAACTTCTTTAATCAGAGTAATCGGTTTAGACCGTTGAAGATAAAGTAAAATAAAGGAATTAAATACCGATGAACATGGAGAAATAAGGCGAGTCTACACAGAAGACGGCATGCAGCAATTTTATGAGGATATATGTAGTGTTAACGCATACAAAACACTGGTTTAATACTATTTTACATTTCGGATGAATATATTTAATGGATGAAAGGCAAATAGTCGTTAACTGGCCAGTTGGCACAGTCCAATGCAGGCTCCGTTAATTCCAGGGGCGGTCACGGAGCCGGTAAATGTGTCATGTTAATAGCACCCCGTTAAAATATCGCACGTTTTCATTTTATGATCTTCCAATTTTATAGCTAGTGCTGCTGATGGGAGGTGTAAAATTTTGGCGCCGAGCTCCTGGAGTATGTTTCTATATAGGTAGATAGGTACAGCGAGATGTTGACCGTGCGATGCGAGACAGTATGAGATATCGTCACCATGTATGGTAGCAAGCTTGGCATGTAAGCCGGGAAATATGACGACAATGCTAGTATGGGATTTAACTTGCTAGCTTCTGTTTTGTCCAAGTTAATTTCATTATCTTCGCTCCGATAGTCCGATAGTCTCTGTTTTAGTTTTGTTTGTAGAATTTATACAAGAAAACGTTTTAATGTATTCTATGTGTGACTGCTTCGTTGAACTGGTTGCAAGGGCTACTGCTGAGCTCATTCTTTAGCAATTCTGGGTTTTACCATTGAGTAGTTCTCAGAAGCACCACGTAGTAATAAAAAAGGATTAATGCCCAGTTGATAGGATGTGAGTGTTGTGGAGCTACAGTAGGTATAAATTCATCGTGTATTGCGTGATGTTATGTAGCACATCTATGCTTTCTATGTATTTTGTTTGCACAAATCCTCTGCTGATGTAAATAGACGTAAATCCCGTAATCAGGTGCACTCGAAACATTTACTCTAATACTGTCATACGATAAGATATTTTACGGTCCACTAAATGCAGTGAACACGACCGACACGACCGTATGACCTAAAATAGATATTTAACCATGAAAATCGACGTACAAAATCCGCACCCCAGGCGCTGGTGTTAATGGTTATGAATAAAAATTTATAGGCTTCGAAATAGCCTTCTATTCTGTAAAGCTCCATCTCAATTAAAATCCTATTATCTACTCAAAATGGTGGTGCCATGTGCTGGGAACTGCTGCCATAAGTATTATTAACAGATAATTATCAGGCCGCCCGTCGATAACTTTCTTTAGCCAGAATTGTAACTATTTGAAACAATTTTGCAAAGTTTTGCCTTGGAAAGTTTTTCCAGTGTTTGAAGATTGGACGGGAAACAAAGTGGATTAGCTCTTTGAAGTCTAAAAGTGCTAGTAGACGAGAGATTGATCCAACGATAGACTGACGGTTTTTAGTTTAGACTTTTCTTCTTCAATCCATCGTGTCACATTAGTTTACAAGTATCTAATTCACATCAGGCAACATCGGCATCATCTTAGTTCTCAAATTCGAACCTAAGACACGAACCTCCAATTATTCGGATTCATGTGAGTATTTTTTTAAATAACACTTGCTTCGGTTAAGAAAAACATCGATTGAGGAAACCAAACCAGTATGCAGGCGAAAGACCCATCATCTTCATACATCGAAACCAACATGCCTGAGAGATATTTGGCATGTTAAGCCAAGTCAGAGGCCCATGGGCAGCAGTAAAAACTCTTACACCAGGTTAGGCAACAACACGATAAGGAAGGAAAGATCGCTTGCTTCGGTGAAGAAAGACTTCGTGAGAAAACCACAGCATGCGTGAGAGTTATTTTTCGACGGCATGTAAAGCCAAGACAGAGGACCTTGGGCGGCATAAAAACTCTGACAACAGGTTAGGCACTAACCACACGATGAAGAAGAAGATCGTTTTGGGGCTTATTTCTTAAACCTTTTTGACAACTTTAGACCTGTCTGAAGTTTGACTGTGATCAGTTACAGCAGCTATATCGTGTGTCGGCTCATTTTATGCACCTTGATATAAACTTTAGACCTAGCTAGAGTATGAGTATTATCAGAGGTCTGACGATGGAGACGAAAGGCAGTCACAAGAGGTCCGCAACACTTCAAATCTGCTCTATCGTGTTTAAGGCTCATTTCGTGCATCTTGATAAGAACTTTAAACCTAGCTGGAGCATGACTGTCATCGGTGGTCTAACAATGGAGACCGAAGGTTTTAGCAAGAGATCCTCAACAGTTAACAGCAGCTATATCGTCATTGGGCTCACTTAATGCACCTTGATGAGAACTTTAGAAATAGCTAGAATATGACTGTCATCGAAGGTCTCATGATGGAGGCTTGGAGACGAAAAGTAATTGCAATAGGTTTTCAAGAGTTTACAGCATTTACATCGTATTGTGTTGACCTGCCTGGAGTATGACTACCATTGAAGGTCTGATTTTGGAGAAGGAAGGCAGATGCGAGAGGTCCGCAACAGTTTGAAGCAGCGTTAACGTGTATCGGCTCATGTCGTGCCACTTGATGAGAACTTTCGACCTAGCTGGAGTATGATATTGTCTGCAGTATGAGTGTCCAAGGATAGAAACGTGAGGCTGTCGAGGGAAGAGTCCTTATTTGGAAAAACATAAGTTGAATATTTTGGCGTTTAATGTAAACCTATTCGAGAAAAAATAAATTATTAATGACTTCAATCTGTACGAATCTGTACTAATATTACAAAGCTGCAGAGTTTGTTTGTTAGGTTGGTTGAACGCGCTAATTTGAGGAACTATTGGTTCGTCTTACGCAGACGAAGTTGCGCGGGTCAGCTAGTGACTAAATAAATTGTAGGTCTATACAACATCCTGGCGGGGCTGCGGTACTTTACGAAACAGATACCGTAGCTCCGGAACATAAAGGGCGAAGAAAGAACATGGATGGGTTTTAGCCAGTAAAAGTCTGACACTCTCCCGCTCGGCCCAGAGCGGGTGGAGTCATTTGATGATTTCCCATCCGAAAAAAACATTCCCTGTACATATTTATAAGTATTTACTATCTGAGGATTACTTTTACACTTGTATTCCATTTTATTCTCATTATTTAGAAAATAAAATATATTTATTGTATTAAAATTCATTAAAACACTGATATAATATTTTTTTTCCTTATTTGGAACACAGGGTGGGCTATCCGAAAAACAAGGGTTGAAATGAAAGAGTAGATATTAATTTTAGAGTATGTGTGATTTCATCTGAACAGATGCATGTTAGAAATATGTTCTTCAAAAGTTGTTACAACTTTTGTTCGACAAATTGATATTTATAGTTTTACTTGCGGTGCTTAAGATGGACTGATTAAGAAAAATATTTTTTGAGAAACAACCCTTCAGCGTCAATGACAAAATAATCGCGGTAAACAGCTATGTACTTTACCGATACGCGTATGTTTCGAATATTTGTCGTGTCGTGTTTGTCATGTCAACTGTGCCCCAACTTCACCAAGGCTAACCTCCAAAGTTCTTGTAGCCAGAAAGCTAACAACTTGGCAGAGGTTTCAACGTTTCGTAGTGAAACACAAAGCGTTTCTGTTCCATAAGACGCAGCAGCAAACCTCTGGTTTTGGAGGTCAAGGTCAAAAGCCAGTGGTCGTGCCAAATAATGTATGCGAACCGCCTTTAGTTGCCAAGTATTTGTAAAAACTGCACTTGTTCCAAAATTTGTGTCATGTTTTTGAGAGTTTGGAAGCACTTATGTAACAACTTTTATCTGTATTTCGGTGTATTTGCAAGCTAAATTACTTAACGACGATGATTAAAAGTGCGAGCATGAATGACAATAATTATCTTTTGAATGTAGCTGTACAAGCTTCGACCAGTGACTTCGTCCGAGTCTTAAGCAACATATCCTGAGGCACTCGGTTATAGTATAGCTTTACAACTGCAAAAGTATTTTTGAAATCCGATGTATAGTTTTGGTGATGACCCCATTTTCAACCGACTTCCAAAAAGAGGAGGTTCTCAATTCGACTGTATTTTTTTTTCATTTTTTTGTTTGTTACCTCAGAACTATTGACTGGGTGAGCCGTTTTTGATGGTTCTTTTTTATTTGAAAGCTGGTGCTTCCCGTGAGGTCAGACGCTGATCTTCGGAGATATAAATCGAACTCTTGAAAAACAGCCGACAAATCTGCAGTGATTGCTGCAATCGCTTGTTTGTTTATTGTTTATACAACATCATGACGTAACATAACGTGTATATGCTCTGAGGGGGTGGTACTCAGAAGTGTACAATACACCCAGATTTCGACAGTTAGGTGTGTTAAGTTCCATTTATTGGGGATAAGTCTATTACAGTGTTATTGTGTTTTCTATTTTATTGGAAAAGACGTACTTCAAGGGTAATTTGATGAGAATTTGGTTGGGTTCTGATTACTTCTGATAATGGAATCCATGACGAAGGAAAAGAACTCTTAAATTCTTAGGAGCAAGTTAACGATACTCAGCCGAATCTTTTATTTAAGATTTTCCGGATATTTAAGTGACCTACCATAACGTCGTTATTAACCGACTTAAAAAAGAAGGAGGATCTCAATTCAATGTTCCCCGATTTCTCGATGATGGGTAGACCATTTTTTTTTTATTGTTTGAAAGGGTATACTGCCCGAGTTGTCCCGTAGTCATCAAGTCAGGATCTGATAATGGGATCATGGAGAAGTAGAGAGAACTCATCAAATTTTATAGGCACACCAGAAGCGATTTGGGTAGTTTTAAGAAGCATACTTTCTCGAAGTGATCCTATTTCAATTTGGCGAAGATCTGATGAAGAACTTCGGAGATAGGCAATGGAACTCCTCAATAAATGATAGCAAATGTACTGCGATTGCTGAGATCTCATGTCAGTCTATAGTTTACACCAGTTTATAACAGAAAATCACACTGTGAAAGGGTGAGCACATATGAACCACTAAAAAGTTAAAAATAAAATCTTTTATTACATAAAATAAAACCGACTTCAGAAAACACAAAAAGTAACTTTAGTCGTTCACAAAATAACTAAATCAATCAAAACAAACAAAGACCACCGACTTCTGAAGCTAAAGTTATTTTTCACTTTTTTTTTGTGTTTTCTGAAGTCGGTGTGGTTTTTTGTAATAAAAGTTTTTATTTTACGCTCTCTGGGGGGAGCGAGAGGGAGTTTCAGACTTCTACTGATTAAAACCCATCCATGTTCCTTCTTCGCCCTTTATGTTCCAGAGCCACGGCCACGGTATCTCTTTCGAACAGTTTCGCAGCCTGGTGATGACCGATTTTTTTTTTTTTTTTTTTTTTTGGAATGGGCGTCTCGGAGTTCAGTCTGAGAAGACTGGCTTCTGCTTAACCGGGCAAGTCCTGTGGATGCCTTAAATTTAAGGCCTCCAGCCAGGGCGAAAATAACTAAAAACTAAGCGACAGCGCTCTAAGGGCACCCCCTGTGGGGTACGAACCTCGGCTTAGGGCGTCGCGTCGCTGGGGGTAGCAAAGGGACAGGCTGGATCTGATTGTCATTATTTAGGGACTGATTTATTACTACAGGCTCAGCATCGCGGGCTGGCTCGAGCAAGGGTCGGGGAGGGATTGAACGGGGATTTCGCGCCGGACCTCTGCGGCGAGGTCGGTAGGTTTTCGGTTTGTATTTGTATGCTCTACGAACTGTACTGGTATCTTTCCTACTCTCTTGCAAGATAGTGATCGGAGTGTTGACCGATACATCTAAAATACATAATATACGAAATATGCACAGTTTTCCATATACTTGCGACCCACGAAATGCCCCTCAGGTTAAAGGGGAAAATATACAAGTCCATGATTAGACCTGTTGTAAGCCATGCTTGCCTAGGTTGGTCTATGGATGAGTGACCACCCTTACATACTGAGTTTCCTACTTGCCTCGGAAAACACGTCAAGCCGTTGGTCCCGGTTGTCATTTGTCCATCTTTGACAGTCGTTACAGGTAGACAGTGGCCCCAAAAGTCTGACACCAGTCTTTTAAAGTGGTATAGTTTTTCCCAGTATTAACTGGGTTGTGGAGGTCAGATAGGCAGTCGCTCCATGTAAAATACTGGTATTCAGCTGCATCCGGTTAGGCTGGAAGCCGACCCCAACATAGCTGAGAAAAGGCTAGGCAGATGATGATGATGATGATGATGACGACGATGATGATGATGATGATTAGACCTGTTGTACTGTATGGATCGGAATGCTGGGTTGTTAAGAAGATGGATAAAAAAAGATTGCATGGAGCGGAGATGAGAATGTTGAGGTGGATGCGTGGTGTGACAAGAATGGATAAGGTAAGGAACGAGTATATTAGAGGAAGCTTAAAAGTTTCACCAATTACAGAGAAGTTGAAAGGGAATCGTCTGTCGCGGTATGGACATCAAATGAGGAAGAATGAATAGCATATGACTAAAATAGTGATGAGTATAAAAGTAGCCGCGAACCGGAAGACCTCCCACTAGGTGGACCGATGACCTGGTGAAGGTTGCGGGAATCCGTTGGATGCGAGTCGCAAGGGACCGGTCAATGTGGCGACACTTGGGGGAGGCCTATGTCCAGCAGTGGACGTCTTTCGGCTGAAATGACAAATGATGATGATGATGATGATAAAAGTAGATGGATGGAGGGGAGAGGAAGACCAAAGAATCGACGGATGGATTGTGTCAGGCATGATATGAAAGAAAAAGGACTCAATGATAGTATAACGGTTGACTGAGGAGAATTGGAGAAAAAACGTGTTGCGCCGACCCCAAGCTACATGGGACAAGGGCAGGAAGGTGATGCAGAGTTTTCCATATAAATAAGTACTACGAGTATATACTAATAAAAAATAAAGTAACCTTTTTTCTCATGTAGGCGCAAGTTTCAATAAACGACGAAACTGACTCAAGCATAAGACGGTAATAAATAACAGTTTACTGCATGAAATAGAGTTGTAAGTAACATTTACGTCAACGTCGTCGGCTGTCCATCCGTCACTCCGTTCCGTGCGCCACCATATCATATAACATTATTACTGTCTACTGCTGTCAGTTAACCTCAAACGCTCCAACTATGGGTTTGAGGTATCCACAGTTACTTTCCCTCTGATCACTTTTGCAACACTGTTATATTAAACTGATCTTTATTTCAGTTGAGGAAAGGTTGCTGTTGGATTTTAGTAGTTGTAGTTAGTAGGTATGGACGTTGTGGTATACCTCCTAGGGCCTAGGGTAGACCGCATCGTCCACTCTGACCCTAGGACCCAGGGTCAGATTAAGAGGCCTAAGTCGAAGCGGAGATGCGATTTCATACGGAAGTTCAGTGATTAACGTGAAAAATGTCTGTCTGTTTGAAATTTTGATAACAGACGGTAAGAAACAAAACGTCACAGAAAATCTTTCTTTGATTTTTTTATGACAGGTAGGTGACGCGGATAGGATACTTCAAGCAAACTTTTTCATAGAAACACCGATAGCTGCGAGACGTGGCATATTAACTCACAGTCATACGTAAGTAAGAAAATGGACCTAAGACGGTATAGGCGGTCACACATTAGTCTCTGAGCAAAAAATGACAATGGAGACTAAAAGCTCGACGTTCTTTCCGACACACCCTCGTATAAAAAAGTCTGGAAGCCATTCCTGCATACCAGCACTACAAAACGAACTAATAGAAGTTTCAAAATCGATAAAAGCGTTAGTTAACCAACACATTCCTGTGGATTAACCGTCGGCAGTTTAATTTAAGCGTTCACAAGTTTTATTATCAGTTAGCCGGTGTTGCAATGAATAATAAGGAGTTTGCTGCTGGGAAGTTTGTTGGCAACGCCCTCTATCTGAGGGAACTTAAACAAGGCCTGTCGGCGATTTGTGATTGAGTTTATTAGATTATGGCTGTGTTTTAATTATGATTGATTCAGGTTGTAGGTACATTCATTAACTATAGGGACCCCAATCGTTTTTTTTGTTTATTTCAAAATTCGAATGAGTAGTTTAGGTTTTGTTCTTAAAATAATTATGAGTTGTTGGATTCAATAATATCAGACACCAAAGAGTCCAACAAATTTTATTTCTGTTTGCATTAAATCTTATTACGAAATTATTTTCTATTTAATTCAAAGGTCGGGCAAGGTTTTATTGGATTTTTCCATCAGGTTATTATCAGTAGCAGCCACGGAGTCTAGGTTTGTGCCCCGTTGCTGACAGTAGGCTTTCAACCAATTCCATGGAACTTAAACATAGCAGGTGACATATGTATCTACTATCTGCATAGCCCAATAGCAGGGCCTCGATTCTGCTATTACGATAGTGTCAGAATAGGCGATCATTGAAGTCACAATGATCAAGTTCTGTCAAGTTTTGACAAGTTTGGTAATCTACTAATATAATGGCGTCATTATGACTTCTCAATGAACAACCAGTGAGACTCCATTGAAAGAAATGTCATAGAATATTAATCTCGTACATGAAATCTGACATGAATAAATGTTTGCATTTAGTAGTAGATTTCGAAAACCATTTGTACTAATGGTTTTATAATAATGGCAATACGAAAATGCCATTACAACACAATTTTATTACGAGACCATCGACCGACCATTGTGAATTTAGCAGATTACGAACTTTAAGCAAAATGACAATGGGATGAGAATGGAATCGTGTTGGAGTAACGAAATAATTAAAATAGCAGAATTAGGCCCCAGGCGTGTTGTTATATTTTCAAAACCAAACAAGAAGAAAATATTTCTAATCGAAACCGTAGTATAACAAAAGTACCTATTAGGTATTTATATAACAGCTAAAACCGTACTTCTCAGTACACTTCCACACATTACGTAGGTTCCCGCATCCTTTGATCCTTTGTAGGCAAAAATAGAATCAATCACCCATGGAAAACAACGTACTAATGGTCGTCCCAGCACCGAATCCTTACATAAATATATTATAATTCTGTGTATCCTGAGTCTGAGTGTTACCGCTATTTTTGTAACCCCCACAACGCTTTTGTAATTCAGAGGGATGGAAAAGACAAATAGAAATATCTATCTACTCTGTTATAAGCTGTAGCCGTATATGCGAATAAAAAGAAATGCTGTCTTTGTTGTGGCAAAAACGAACGAAAAATATTATCTAGTGTCGTTTTGTTTTATGAATTAAAATGTGAGACTGATAAGAAATGGGACTTGGTTTTGTCTACAATATTTTGCAGGTTTTAAGAAAAAGGTTGGTAAAGATTTTTTGTTTTGGTAAGACTTTGTGACAAGTGACAACGTGTTTCTAGGGAGTTTGTTTTCATTCTCTACACTAGGGAGGAATAAAACTTTGGCTGTTGATAGTTAAAATAACCTATTCCCTTTCCCAGTAACGGCGAACTTAATTTTAAATACTTTTAAATGTAATTTAAAGAATAATTAAAAAAATAAATTATATGTAATAAGAACAAAACAATTTTAGAGTCATCGTCATTCATCATTTCTGCCGTAAGACGTCCACTGCTGGACATAGGCCTCCCCCAAGTGTCGCCACATTGACCGGTCGCTTGCAACTCGGATCCATCGGATTCCCGCAACCTTCACCAGGTCATCGGTCCACCTGGTAGGAGGTCTTCCAACGCATCGTCTTCCGGTTCGCGGTCGCCACTCCAGAACTTTTCGGCCCCATCGGCCATCCGTTCTGCGAGCAATGTGACCTGCCTACTGCCACTTAAGTTTAGCAATTCTTCGGGCTACGTCGGTGACCTTGGTTCTCTTGCTGTCTGATTCGATCACGCAAGGAAACCCCGAGCACAGCCCTCTCCATTGCCCTTTGGGTGACTTTAAGCCTTTTGATAAAGCCCATTGTGAGCGACCACGTCTCGGTCCCGTATGTAATCACTGGCAACACACACTGGTCATAGACTTTCGTCTTGAGACACTGCGGTGAGATGGACAAGAAGATACCGCACAGCTTCCCAAACGCGGCCCAGCCGAGTCGGATTCGACGATTGACCTCTTTCTCAAAGTTAGACCTACCTAACTGGACCGTTTGTCCTAGGTATACATAATCGTCTACAATTTCGAGTGTAGAGTCTTCGATCTTATTAGGAATCGGTGTGATATGGGCATTCAACATGACCTTCGTGTTGTCCATGTTCATTTTTAGACCCACTCTTTCGGAAGCTCTACTCAGGTCATCGAGCATTGCACTGAGGTCATGGCATGGTCTCAGCCATCACCACTATATCGTCGGCAAACCGAAGGTGAGTGATGTAATCGCCATTGACGTTGATACCTAGCCCTCTCCAGTCCAGAACCTTGAACACATCCTCCAGTGCAGCGGTGAACAGTTTCGGAGATATGACATCTCCCTGTCTTACACCTCGTTGCAGAAGGATAGGTTCCGAGGCTTGGTCCTGAAGTCGGACTGACATGGTGGCGTTTTTGTACAAACACTTCAACACCTCGATGTACCGGTAGTCAATTTGGCACCGTAGGAGAGACTGCAGTACAGCCCAGGTCTCGATCGAATCAAAGGCTTTCTCGTAGTCCACAAACGCTAAATAGAGAGACATGTTGTACTTTTCGGTCCTCTGTATATCCTGCCGAAGCGTATGTATGTGGTCCAATGTGCTAAAGCCTTTTCGGAAACCGGCTTGTTCGGGTGGCTGGAAATCGTCAAACCTGCGCGCGAGACGATTCGTGATGACTCTTGAAAACAACTTGTAGACATGGCTTAGAAGTGAGATGGGCCTATAATTCTTCAACCGGGCATTGTCACCCTTCTGGAAGAAGAGCACCACCACACCCCTGCACCATGCCTGTGGCGTTTTCCCATTGAGTAATATGACGGAATTAAACAGCTTCTGAAGGTCCTTAAGTACCGGTTTTCCACCCGCCTTCAGGAGTTCGGTCGTAATTCCGTCATCCCCCGGTGCCTTGTTGTTTTTGAGCTGTTTCAGAGCCATCCTAATCTCGTACAGGCTGACGTCCGGGATGTCTTCGGTATAGTGTCGGGTTAGTCTAGCTCTTGGGTCGTTTGCTTGGTCGATAATGGGTTTGCCGGTTGACGTGTACAACTATCCATAGAAGCTCTCGATCTCCCTAAGTAGAATTTTGGAGTAAATAAATACATTTAAAGAGAATGAAATTAAAATAACAATAAATTAGAGGGGTATTTGTATTTACATAATTGTCTAAGGGCTACCGCGGTTCTTCCATCGCCAGTTAACTTTTACCCAACGAATAAGTTTGACATTTTGACAGTTTCTGTGTGGAAACTTGCCAAAACGTCATATTGATTCTTCAAATAAAAGTTATCTAATGATTGTAAAATTGCCCTAAGTATTGTCTAATTGCATTATTTATCAATTTTCCTTAAAAAGTTAAGCCAATAACCCACAGAGTTGCCAAAAATGTTGCCAATAAATATATTAGCACAGCGTCAACCATTAATACTAATCGCTGAAAATGGCTCTTGGCAAAATGGCGCCTGATTAACGTGCCCTGACCTTCCACCCATTTTTTTCGAAAAAACACGTGTGACAATGGTTGTTTTTTATAAAATCAGAACAGATACCTCATCATGATTCTCCTCCCATCACTGCAATTTATCAGCATGTCTTCTTAAATACTTCAGCCAGCACCTTTCTAGTCATCCTTCTCACAGCTCACACCTATAACAATATTTTTTACTGCTATTCATTATCAAACATACGAAATAATTTAACAATTTTTTTTACCGACTATACAAAAGTTTTAAATCATATTATTTTTCATTTATTTGAATTTTCCTACTGGTACTTTATGATTTCCGAATGATTTTGACTGTCTCATCAGGCTCCTGAGCATGAGGTTCTGCGTTCAATTCCCGGGTCAGGCAAAGGGTTATTGGGATTTTCCTTCAGTAATATTTTAGTAGCAGCAACGGAGTTTGGATTTGTGCCCGGTTGATGACAATAGGCTAGCTTCATTAGATAGGACTTAACATAGCTGGTAAAATGTGGGTGTACTGCTTAACCCTTCGGAGGTTACAATGCGTTATAATATATGTCATGTTATATTATGAATGATTATGAGCAAATGTCACCTGAATAATTCCTCCTATGGAGACCTATAATCATTGCAAATATATTTAGTCCGTCAGTTAGAGTATTGGAAGATAATGGACACGTATTTTTTTTTTGACAAAGATAAAACGCATCAAAATTCGGGAGTGGGGGCTCGTGACGTCAGAACGCACTAAAAGTTATACCAAAGCGTGACGTATTGAGAATTTTAAAAGCGTCGTATCTTCGTCAATTTTAATTCACGTAACAAAAGATAAATTAGGGGTCGAATATTTTTTGATGAACTAAGATTTTTCAACAACCCTATTTGAGCTTAGTTGGAATATTCATGAAGTTTTTCCATGCTTACTGACGTGGTTAACTGGCTACGATCGTGACCGCTTTGACGAGGCTGCCGTAAATATGTATTCGATATCGCCGTCACTTAAATTTAAATTTGTGATGTAGCGTGTGTTTCATCGAGCTAATTCGAACATTGTATCGGTCAAAGGTACTGACTGGAATTTAACAAAGGTAGTAATTGAAACCCTCGTTCAAGGATGGCTGATCTACTAATTTATAGCGACGTGTTTGACCTAAGCGATGATTGAAACGGGTTATATACCAAGAATTCAATGTGCCGAATCATATATATGACATTATAGGACCGACATTTATAATTATAATTCGCATCGCCAAATTGACACACGTAAAATCAACTGGCGCGCTGTCGTATTTGCGGCTGATAACCGCAGCGGAACCTATAACCCCAGCCGGTAATATCCGTGCGACATCGCAGAAAGACATACGTCAATTGTCACCGCAAAAACCGCCGAGGCAGCGCTTGACCGACCTAATTAATGGCGACTGCCCCCTGGGACAGATTAAGCCGCACATAAAACCTTTTCCGTGCCCATACGGTCCACGAGACCCCATCGATCCTTTTCTTGTTAGGCGCTGCCAATCAAATGCAATCAGGATCCTGCGACAATCCGCCACCGAGCCGTCGGTGTGTCGCTGCTCGTAAAGTTGGGTTGTAAAAGCATTAGCTCACGCAAAAAAGGGGATAACGGCTGTCGTGGTTTATTTCATGGACCTATCCATCAGGAATTCAGAATGGTTAAGTATGGTGTAAGCGACGTCAATCTGATAATGCACTCCGTAAAATATGAAAATACTTTTCGATATAACGTAATCTTGAATATTACTAACTAAGTACACTTTAGTATGGATGCAGAACATAAAAAGTTGCTAACCGTCTATAAAAATGATGAGGTCGTGTAAAAACCGCACATTTTCAGCAGAGCTGGGAATTCATAATTAGAACGTGGCTCATTCTAGAATATGAGCTTACTTTTGACCTAATTTCAGCTCATGCATGCCGACGTCGGACTCGAACTGTTTAGTAGGTTTGGAGGAGAATAACTTGTACGGGGAAGATTGTACTGCATATAGTAGGACATCAAAGTTTCGCCTTTTGTATGAGGTATTCGCTATATTTCCATGACAACGCGGGATTCATTGAAATGCAGCGAGTTCTGGGAAAGTAACATCGCGGGGAAGCCCGAGGACCATAACTATGCGCTGGCGTCTTCCTCCGCTCCCCAATAAATTCTAACAATGTCGACGAGTGCGCCGAATATTTTACACTGAATTTAAAATTCGTGTATCGACTGAAATGTTGTTTGCTTTAAGTTTTGTATGAATTTTATGTACAAGTTTTGTGCGGGTCTTATACATTGTGTGTTTGGGTTGATGTACGAGTATGCTCTAGGACCATGTGGGAGTTTGTGTGTAGAATCTCATATGTTGAAAAGACTAGTACAAAAAAAAATGAAGTTACTTTGAGTATCATTCTCAAGAATATTTCGAAGAACTTACTAATACCATCGTCTTAACTTATTTCTGAAAGGAAAAAAAAACCATTAAAACGTCCTCTTAAACTGAACAAGGAAAACGATTACCTAGGTACTATCTCATAATAAAAACGTATTTATCCAACATTATTCTGTGGAATGAAAAGCAAATAAGATAAAAACAGTACGGTGTATAATGGACTCAAGTTTACCGTATTATTCGCTGTAGATACGGCCAGGGCGTCGGGCACTAAATAATGCGCGTTGTGTCTATTGATTGCGGCTATTTTCAGCATCGGTGCCGCCGCCGCATCGTTGGCGGGCCCTAAAATTATATCAACAACTTTGTTGAATCGGGGACACCTACATTTAACACAGAATTGAGAGTTTGGTATCATTCTGTGAATTAATAGGGTGTTAACGATAAAACTTCAGTATAGAATCGGGAATGGGATTGATATTAAATTACTGATACCTGTATTACTCAGCATTCGTAACCTTTTAAATAAATTCGAGTAGCTGGAGACTTACGCCCATTAGATAGAATTTGACCGTAGCGAGATGTAGCAATGGCTACGGCGTAGCAAGAGCTACGACTTGCTACGGCTACGGCGTAGCAAGCAAAAAGCAAAAATCATATTCTAGCCATTTTTACGTCTTACTGAAGGTTCATTGAAATTCCAGAATTCAGTTTTAATGCCAAATTTTAAAATTACTGAAGTAAAGGATCCTTGCACATGGAAAAACCTTGTCGAGGTCACTAAATAAGTCTTCAAGGGATGCTTCGCCCAGATTTCAATAGCACCGAGTTTTATAGTAAAATATTAAGGACACGGACGAATAGCCTTTTTAAGAATCTCAGGCAAAAAACGTAAACGGACGTAATCTTTATATCTTCTTGTACTACAATTTTTTACGATGCTATATTTAGAGGTGAATTTACTTATAAAAAATTTATTACTAAAAGGCTAACTGGTTCGTGAACAAAGTGGGAAATGTGGTACAATATTAGTGTAGGTATTTCTTCTTGCTACAGTTTTCAATGTTAATATATTTTTTTTAAAGACTTGGTATTAATCGCACACAAATAATTTCTAAAAAGGTTTCAAAATGAAAGTTCTAATTAAAAAAATGTACAATGGAAAAATAATCACTTAGATGATGCCAGATAACGTGACGTTCGCTTTAAAAAGAAGAACTTCCCTAAAGATAAAAAAGGAATTTCTTTCTATCAGTAGTGTGCTGCGCATCGCGGGTTCGATTCCCGAACCGAGCAAATATTTTTATGGCCTACAGTTTAAATGTTTGTAAACGCACCCACGATACAGGAGAAAATCCCAGGGTGGAGCAACATTTTATAAAAAATACTATTTTATCAGGCAGGCTTATAACTTTGTGAAATTTATCATCCTCGTTGCTCTCAAAACGGCGAAGGAAACCATCGTGAGGAAACCGGCATATCCTAGTACCAAAAATTCGGAGACATGTGGCATCCACTAATCCGCACTGGGCCCGCGTGGGATTAATGCCTATTCCCTCTCATAGAGAGGAGGAGGAGTATGCTTATATAAATAGAACAAGCCTGCTTCAAAGTCTTCTCGTGATTAAACCGCCACAATTCTTAGCCCTTTCTATCGAAACTAGTGATAAAATACCACACAAAAGAATTATTTATTGGATGTTTACACGTATATTTGGGTCGACATGGTTCCGTATAAAAACGGGCCGGCACCCACTTAATTCGGATCACGTGTGCGCTCGCAATGAGCTTGTAAACACATACATATGTACCGTCAACTACGCGATGACAATATTGTTTATACGCTCATCATTCAACCGATGTTTGGGATGAGTTGGCCCTCAATGTAGTTGCTAAATTAGTCTTGTATTGTATTGTATTCTATTAAGGTCTGGTGTCCGCAATTTCACGTGAAAGTGTGTATTTTGCGTATAGGTTCTATAATCAACCACGCGGGCCCAGTGTGGTAGATGTCACATGTCTCTGATTTTTTTGTTTCTACGACATGATGTTTTCCTTCATCGTTTTGAGAGCAGTGGTTAAAATATGCTATAGCCATTTAAATAAAAAGCATTTTATAAGTATTAAAGTGGATCCTAAGAGCTGTTCTGTTTATAATGCGGAGCCGCTCCATTTTCTAGCATATTGTGTTACCGGGTTTCAGCCGGTGCAGAACCGGGACGTGCACTTCCTATTAGGGAAGTTCCTTTAGACTTATCAAATTATCCAGCATTCTGCTGCTTCAATAAAAATAACATGCGGGGACTACCGATAAAAGTGAAAACTAAGCAATCCATGTCTGCTACAGCTTGTGCCCCGCGTACGCCTAGTGTTGCTAGGCCGTAGCGGATCGGCTACGAGTGTTACAAAGCGTTAGGTGACGGTCACGCGAGTTTTGTTCACACAAAAAGTCCTCAATGCGCCTAAAGAAGTTCTCACTTCAAAAAAAAAATGTATTACCTGTCGACTGGGTATTCATATTTAATTCAGCCGCCCAAAATTTCAGAAGGCGACCTAATAAAGTATAGGAGTGTTAGTTAATGTCCAACTGAAGAACCGATGACCGCTCTAAAAATACGATAAGGAAGCTATCACCCGGCTGGTTATCGGCGCGGCAGACATTGGACCAACCGTTCATGAATAGTTAAAATGTGAACCTCTAAGGAAATGTCCACATGAACCGGAAAAATACATAGCAAACCTCAACTACGAGTCTCGCGGAAAACTCAATATTCCAAATTCAGCAAAGCTAACTGCTACATAAAACATTGCGGATTCAGTCGCCGATAGAGTTGTTGTTTAAATAAAAATCAGTTTCACGGGATGTGCAAGCTCTTTAGGTGTTCGTGTGAGCTCGGGCTTATGGCGATGGAGGCATGCGCGGTGCGCGGCTGGCAGGAAAGCCTGGCTCAGTGGCTCTCGGCGCGACGGCTAGACCGCGCGCGACCCCAGCGCGCTCGCCGCACCGCGTGCGTACTTACGTAAGTCACGCGAAAATAAAAATAATAAACTTGACACACAGCGCTCCGTGTGCTCGCATGTGATTTTAAATAAAGACCAAAGCGTTTTTGCTCTTGAAAATACAAGTTCTAGTGAGTAAAGTGAGTGAACATATTGTGTTTGTTTGACATTTTGTGTGCCAATACGGACGGTACACATGTTTGTATGTAAGGACGTGATGTTTGGTGAGTAGACACACATGTGCTTTTAAAGGAATGTTGTATGTAGTGGTTGGCGGGTTTATTTGGTTAATTCTTTTCCCACACATTCGATGGATGGTGTGTTCGTATTAATACTGAGAGCAGATCTATTTTAACAAATAAAAGTAATATTAAAAGATAACGCACGTTCAGAAAACAAGATAATGTAAAATAATTATGCTTCTTTGATATTCTACTTATTTTTTTTTAAAAGATAGCCAAATCTCTTTTCGACGTCGTCGTGGGTTATCGGTTTTTTTGGTTCGACACCATTTTCTATAAAAATGCTTTCATTATCTACGTAAGTCTAATTAAATTTAACAGCATATTTTTCTGTTCGATTAAAAACGTGTCTCTACATAAAAATATTGAATTATGCTAGCATTTCTACAATCCAATCTAAGTACAGCGGTGTTTAGGTACCAAGGCCGGCTAAAATGTCAAGCCATGCCTGGGAAATATTTAAGGCTGATTTGATGATCATAGTATTTTCTCACCCATTTAAAAATAAATCATTGCCAATCCTCAGCAGAGTACAAAAGCCCAGTCGTATCTATAATATCGTCGGTTTTCAATTGGTGGTTTGGAAAAAGACCGTCGCAGGCACGTGACCTGTGCCAGCTCTGAAATCGGTGAAGGATAACTTTGTGAGGAAACCAGCATTCCCAATAACCGAAAATTCGAAGACACGTGAGATCTAACGTCGTGCACCCGGCCCGCGTGGAGGGGGTCTGTGTCCCAGTAGTGAAAACATTATAGGTTGATTATTCTTAAAACAGTTGACAGGACCTCGTGGCTAAATAATAACAGCCGCTCGGGTCGATCTTTAAGTTTAACCGTGCTTACCTACGTTGGTCTGTGGATGGGTGACCACCCATTAAATACCAAGTTTCCTCCGTGCCTCGGACAGTACGTTAATCATGTCATTTGTAGATCTTTGACAGTCGTTACAGATAGTCAGTGGCCCAAAAAGTCTGACAACCAGTCTTACCAAGGGGTATCGACGTCAAATTTGCAGTCGATCCATGTAAAATACTGTTATTCAGCTGCATCTGGTGAGACTGGAAGCCGACCCAACATAGTCGGCGGTCTGTGTCCCCGTTTGGGGTGGCACCGGTAAAACTGCGATGTTGGGCCTCGAAAGAGCGCAAAGGGCTTTATTAAAAGTTATGACCCACAAACCTCGTCGATACCCAACACTAACTCTATATAAAGACTGCAATTGTCTCTCTGTTAGGAAACTCTTCATCCTACGCATAATACTCAGGAAACATGCCTCTATTCCACACGCTAAAAATAAAGCAGTGCGTAGCGGGAAACCTATTTGTAAATATGCTCAAATTAAAACAAGCTTCGCGACACGACAATGCTCTTTTTTAGCATCTAAATTATACAACAGCTTAAACAAATCTTTAAATATACACACGTTAAACTTATTTAACCTAAAAAGAAAAGTTACTAATTACTTGCTATATTTGACATACGACGAAACTGAAAAATTACTCACGCGTATTTCATAACACGTTACCTTCGATTACAGCTCCACATAACACCCCCACACAAACCACACAAACTCACACTATATACACCCCCACACAAACGCACAAACACACTCACCCATACACGAACACTTACGCACACCCATGGCAATCACCTTTTTTCCACCTTTTTTCATACACTTCTTAATATAAAACATCTCGGTACCTAGTAGATAACCCTTTTACATTTACTATTATTACATCTTTGCTGGATATTTTTTTTTATCTAAATTTAAAAAAAAAAAAAGAAAAAAAAAATGTTATTCCATTTTTGTTTACTGTTCAACTTAAATTGTAACGGCTGAAAAGACCACAAGAAGGAACCACTGGCTCTGAAGATACAGGCTATGCTTAGTTTCGGAGTCAGGGATACTTATACTTGATTTGCATAATATAAGCCCTAGCAATGATACCTAACGAAATTATAAACCAATGTCTAATCTCCTACTTTAAGTCACTATTGATGTACTCTTAGAATAAGATCAATTGTAAAAAGGGTTTGAATAAACATTTATTATTATATATTATTATTATTAAAAGGCTAGGCAGATGATGGTGCTTAAAACAGTTGTTCTTCTTTTGAGAGCTTTAAACTGAAATAAAACACAGGAAAAAGGGTTTTAATACCGTTAAGGGTTTTAGGGCTTTCTTTCACTGATAGTTTTATGCCATTTATGTTTGAATATTATATGATCTCGGGTATGATGGGTGACTCGTACACGGTCTATTGTATTTGTATTGTATAACGAGCTGGTGTCCGCAACTCCACGTCAAAGCGCGTATTTTGCGTATAGGCTCTCTAATCTACCACGCGGGCCCAGTGTGGTAGATGTCACATGTCTGCGAATTTTTGGTTTAAGAACATTCACACCCTCACGGTGTTTTCCTTAACCGTTTTTGAGAGCAGTGGTGATGAAATAAATTACACAAAGTAAGCGTAAGTCTGGGATCGAACCCACGACTTACAGTGTGTAAGTCGGGGCCACCACCACTGGGCCTCCGCTGCTCTCACACGTCGTAATATGGAAGTCTAATTTTCACATATCGGACTCTAAAAAAATACGCCTAAACCTATCTTCGGCAGTGAAAAATTTAATCTTCTAATATAAAAATTCGCCAGATTGTTGTCCTACGACAATTTCTCAGCCATAAATTCCAATATCAAATAAGAAACAATTTAGACAATAACCGGGGCTTTAAGCGCGCCTTTACTCGACGAAGGGAGTCAAGTGGTTCTCAATCTATCGCGTTCGGCATTCTTGTTATATTATAATAATGTATTATTAGTAGGATCTATATCAAATACGTGATATTGAAACGTAGCCCTTGACTTCTTTATTTTAGGGTACCGATCTTTAAAGGAAAACTAAACGGAACCGCAGTGCAAGTACGTATGATTAGATGATTTAAAAGAGTGCCCATGGAGTTTCTTGCCCGTTCTTCTCCATAGAGATCTACGCTAGGGAATGGGCAACTACAGTACTTTCACAGTTTTTATGTCTTGTGTCTGGGACTGTAGCTACATTTAATTTTTATCTTTGTTTCGACAATTCAAATTTGGTTTATTGTCTGTTAGTTCTGGCTAATCTCCGAAATGGCTGGATCGGTTTTGACGAGACTTTAACTGGCAGATAGCTGATGTTATAAGGAGTACCTTTTCATTACACCTGTTTCCCAAAACTGCTGTGCAAACACGTGAAACACGGTCAAAATGTATTGAAAGCCTGACTTTATTTTAAAATTGCCATTGAAAAGTTTTTATGTCGGGGTTCAGAATGATGTACTGAATACGTGGTACCTAAATGTTTTAGAGTCGATGATTTGTACCTCGTTTATGAATAGTTATTTCATGACATCCATATAGCCATTTCTTCGTACGGGTTTGAATTGCAGTTAGGGGCGCCGCTGGCCCAGGGCTCTGATAGTGCTAAAACCGGCACTCTTTACTGGGTTATTTCATCGAGAATCTAGCAGTGACAGCCCAGAGTTTGGAATTGTGCCAGATTGATGCCAATGGTCTCGTCCCATATGACGTGGAACTAAAACATAACTCGCGAGATCATCATCTGCCTAGCTTTTTCCCAATTATATTGGGGTCAGCTTCCAGTCTAACCGGATGCAGCTGAACCCTTGGTAAGACTGGTTGTCAGACTTTTTGGGACACTGACTATCTGTAACGACTGTCCAAGATCTACAAATGACATGATTAACGTACTGTCCGAGGCATGGAGGAAACCTGGTATGTAATGGGTGGTCACCCATCCACAGACCAACCTAGGCAAGCACGGTTAAACTTAAAGATCGACTCGAGTGGCTGTTATTATTTAGCCACGAGCTCCTGTCAACTGTTTTAAGCATAATCAACCTATAATGTTTCCACTGCTGGGACACAGACCCCCTCCACGCGGGCCGGGTGCACGACGTTAGATCTCACGTGTCTTCGAATTTTCGGTTATTGGGAATGCTGGTTTCCTCACAAAGTTTTCCTTCACTGATTTCAGAGCAGGCACTGGACACGTGCCTGCGACGGTCTATTTAAAAAAATACAAAATACTGATGTATTTTACATGGAGCGACTGTCTATCTCACCTCCACAATCCTGTGATTACTGGTAATACGATAATCTCTCGGTAAGACTGACTTAACTTTTGATGCACCATTAGGTACACCTCTACTTATACTTTCGTGAATTACAGTTTTGAAGTTATTATATTACGTTATGACATCTTTATAAGATCGTAGATCTTGTCCGTCTGTCACAAAAGTTTTCTTGAAATCTATAAAGGTTTGTAAAATGAATTTTGATCACCGGTAAATCTTTTGCCTATAAATCAGAATTCTATTTTAAACTTCTACGAAAGACAATGTAAATCATTATGAACACAAAGATATTATTTTCCTTAGAGCGTAGTTCCTAGAATGTATGCGGGAAAACTCGCTAACAAAATTAAGTTTCTATTTTGCCTTTGTATAAGTATGAATGTTATATCAACTACAACACGGAAAAGACGAACGGACACTTTCCTGATTCATCACTCATCAGCCTATTCTTATCGGGTTCCAGTCTAACCGGATGCAGCTCAATACTAGTATTTTACATGGAGCGACTGCCTATCTGACCTCCACAACCCAGTTAATACTGGCAAATATGATACCACTTGGTAAGACTGGTTGTCAGACTTTTTTGGGCCAGTGACTACCAGTAACGACTGCCAAAGAGGGACGAATGACAGCCACGACCAACAGTTTAACGTGTTTTCCAAAGCACGGAGGAACCTCGGTATGTAAGGGTGCTTACCCGTCCACAGACCAACCTAGGCAAGCACGGCTTAACCTAAAGATCGGCCCGAGCGGCTGTTGTTATTTATCCATATTTCCTGACAGCTTACAAGATTCCTGGCTACACGAACGGGTGAAATTTGGATGAAAATATGTGTACAAGTTCCGCCACTGTGCTATTGGGTCCGATAATTAAAAAGATGCAACTAGTTTTACAACCGCATAAATAATATGTTTATCATAGTTTGTTCAACAAACGGTCTCAGTATAAATGCAGCTGAATTCCAGCATTTTACATGGAGCGACTGCCTATCTGACTAACCGTTAGTACTACGTAATAAGGAAATTGCTTGGTAAGACTGGTTGTCAAACTTTTTGGGCCACTGACTAACTGTAACGACTGCCAAACGTCTACAAATGACAGCCGGGACCAACAGCTTAACGTGCTTTCCGAGGCACGTAGGAAACTTGGTATGTAAGGGTGGCCACCCATCCACAGACCAATCTTGGCAAGCACGGCTTAACGTATAGATCGACCCGAGCAGCTGTTTCTTTTTTAAAGCAGTTCTGCTGAAATAAATGACAAACGAATGCGCTTGCTTGGGTTTAAACCAAAATGGCCTCGATCTCATCAATTGTGGCGGCCGTTACCATTGGACCACCACTGCTACTGCTGCTGATCCTGAGAACTTCTTTAGTCGAAAACCAAGTGACACATATTAAGCTGACCGCGGCCTAGATAAGGAACGTCCTGTATAATATTAAGTGGTAGGTATCTAGTATCAGATAAAACATTAATCTGCACAGGAATGGAAACTATTTCGAGTTTTTGCAATGGTTTACATGCATGCAGACTAACAAAAACGAACAAGATTTTTAATTACTGCTGCTGAGAGAAACACATGTTTAGTTTTTTTCCTTAATGGACAAACCTCTTGTTTGAATGAAATATATATCTACAAAGTACAAATATATGTCGCAGAATCAACACAGAGGCACAAATATTGGAATCGTTGATTATGGTTAATTTGGAATAACGCCATCTATGATCGTTTGTTGTATGGCAGGTCTTGTTCGACAGCTATCAGTTGTCATCGTTCTGCTAACCTGGGGCTCGATTCTGCTATTACAATAGTGTCAGAGAAAGAAAGAAAGAAAGAAAGAAAAAGCATTTATTAGCCCGACAGGACAAAACATAAAATAAAAAAAAAAATAAAAAAATGGTAAAATTGTGATTACAACACTAGTTAAAAGTAGTCGATCATTGATTTCATAATGGTCAAGTTCTGTCAAATTTTGACAAGTTTGTTAATTCTATTAATATAATGGCGCCATTATGACTATTCAATCGTCAACCACTGACACTCCATTGAAAGTAATGTCATAGAATGATAATCTGGCATGAGTAAATGTTCGCATTTAGTAGTACATTTCTAAAACCATTTGTACTAAGGGTTTTATAATAATGGCAATACGACAATGCCATTAAAAAACAATTTTAGTACGAGACAATTGACCGACCATTGTGAATTTAGCAGATTACGAACTTTAAGCAAAATGACAATGGGATGAGAATGGAATCGTGTTGGAGTGACGAATTTATTAAAATAGCAGAATTAGGCCCCTGTACTGAACTTACGCGTTTCCATTTCCATCGGCCTGGTTACTTGAGATTTTGTAATTTTGTTTTCGGTGTGAATAAATAGACGATTGTAATAAGTGCTGAGACTATTGTTTCTACGGCATGTCGAACTTGGACTCTGATAACGAGGTACCTGAAATAGGCCAACTACCCTCGTTATTAGTCACATATAAATAAAGTCACGCATTTTTGCATGTGCAGGAATGCAGAAACATATGTCATCGGCTACGATCCTTAAGTCCATGTTCACCGAGAAGATAACAGTCTGATTATCTAAAAACAGCTGTCTATTTGACAAGTTCCCTATACAAAAATGTGTTTTAAACAGCTGTTTTTAGATAATCGTCCGTCATGTTTTTGGTGAACATGGACCTAAGGTACTCCATTTTTCATCCACGTTCGTACCTACATCTGGTCAAACAAGAAGGCCGCCCGGTTACGAGTACTACGAATAAGCTATTTTACATTTTACAATATACTTTTGTGGGTTAAACTGTACACAAAATAGCTGGTTTGACCGTACATCTATATGGAAGGTGCAAACTAACCCTTGTTAAGTATTTATTTATTGTACCTACTTTAAATAAAAATTAAGTAACTAGCAAAAAAAAAAAAACGCCTTTTATGGTAGGATCAATGGAACGCCGTCAAAACATCTTGCTGATTGAAGCATATCGAATGGTACGGGGGTCGAGGAGGTATTTAAAGTTTATACACCCATTATTGTAATAAAACTCATTAATGTAGACTAGTGATTATAATAAAGCTCACTAAATGTAGACTATTATTTTTGTACTAGCTGACCCGCGCGACTTCGTCTGCGTCACATAAGAGAAAGAGAGGGTTACAGAGAGTGGGTCGTAAGCACCTATAATACAATTTTCAAAGAGCACATCACACACATCCTTCCGCATAATGAAAATGTGCGCCTGGTACATGATCATTATTTTGCTGCGGAGTTATTTAAAACGGTGTATCTCCTTAGACATGCATTCAATTTACGTTCCCAAGGGCAATTTTGTTCAAAATCAAATACTTGTGATTAACAACGTATTTATTTGAATAAGAATAAATTACCATGTTTACAAAAACAGCTTTAAAGGCTTCTATCGACAGCTTTACATCTTCATTCTTAGACACTCGATGACAGTCATACTCCAGCTAGGTCTGCAGTTCTCATCAAGGTACATTAAATGAGCCGCAACACGATATAGCTGCTGTAAACCGTTGCGGACCTCTTACAACTGCTTACCATTTAAAATTTCAAACTCTACGTCCCTACGCTATGACGCCGTGTCTTAAAGTGCACAACCTCTTCAAAGCTTAGAAACTTTCAATTAATATTTTACGGTGACTTTCGAGACATTCCAATTTTAAAGAGTATTTGCAATTTTGCACCAAATTTTAATGTGAGTTCAACCTTTTTGGAATAAAATCGGATTGGGTTTTGAAACATGTATCAAAATAACTTGTAGTTTAAAACAAAATCTCGAAGGAGTATTGATATCAAATTTGAAACAAATCACCGCCAAAATAACTTTCTACCCCTTTTTAACCCCGTTAGGGGATGAATTTCAATGCAATATGAAATGCATCCATCAATTCTGTTAATATTGTTGATTGCAAAGTTTGAAGTAGATTGGACCAAGGAATTTCAGGACAAAGCATTTTTTATTTATAGATAGTAGTGTTTGTACTCGTTTGTAATATATTTGTAACTTTTCCGGATTTATGTCTTACGATGTAAAATAAAAAATAATGATTGGCATCAAAAAAATGTTTTGTGTAAAATAACAATTTTCTGGCTAACTATTTCCCCTACACTGCCCCGCTGAAAGTATTTTTTTTGCGATTTCTGACTTTTTGAGTACTCTAACCTGGGTTGGTTTGGAAGAACTTCTTGATTAGTGTCGGAAAGAAGATCGATTGGCATCAAAAAAATTGTTTTATGTAAAATGGCAATTTTCTTGTTAACTGTACTTTATTTTTTAAGTAAATCTGTGAATGGGGATAAACATTTTGTGAAAAAATTACGGATTGTTACCTAAGACCATTTTTATGTAGCTGCAGCTCCCCTTACTGCCCCGTTTACAGTTTCCACCCTGTATTACCAACTACTTATACCGAGGAAAGCCGATTTTCTTGAGTACCGCTATTTTGGGCGTATTCACTTCAAAAATCATATTTCAAGAAAATTGAGAAATTAAATGTACCTGTATTAGATTTGAAGTATTTACAGCTAATTTTAAAGGTTTCCACTTCAATGGATTTTATTGTATAGGTGTATGAAGTTAATTAATTTTAAACACAAAACCCTCTTTTTTACGTCTCTGAATGATTTTTTTTTTTAAATGCTGAAACAGGTATTTCTTTATTTTTAATAATAAGTATTTACTCTGAGTTTTATGAATCTAGAACAAACTAAAATTTTTTTTTCATACAAACTTTACCCCCCCTTTTCACCCCCTTTTTCCAACATTTTCAATAATTTCTATAGCCTAAGTGTTATTCTGGGTTTATTTAAATATATAAATGAAGTTTACATCAAAATCCGTCCAGTAGTTTTTACGTGATGCGCGGTCAAACAAACAAACAAACAAACACGAATTTTAAAAATGGTTTTAATATGTTCAGTTACTTATTTTAAGTCACCCTGATCGGTTTTTTTTTTAAATCTTCAATGTACAGATTTTTTGGTCTCAACGATTTTATTATATGTATAGATTCACTTCTTCAGAGATACAGTTACCACAATTTATTCTACCAAAACTGAGCTCTCTCGGCCAAGTCCATCTTTTATAACTACCTCTTCCGCTGCCCAACCGTCAATGTTGCAACACTGAAGGTTGGGCAGTGTTGCTATTTCTTAAAAAAAAAAAGAATTATTAAAATCTTAGAAACCCTACGGATCTACCGGAGGACACGGTGGAGCACACGGTGGAAGTCTGCCCTGCGTGGGCGGAGCACCGCCGTGTCCTCGTAGCGGCGATCGGTGGCGGCGGCCTCTCGCGTCCGGCCCTGGTTCAGTCCATGGTCCGAAGCGAGACGGAATGGGAAGCCGCCACCTCCTTCTGCAAAGCAGTCATGCTAGCGAAGGAGGTGGCGGAACGAGAGAGGGAGAGAGCCTCTCTTCCCGGCCACCGCGGAAGACGCACCGGGCGTCGGGGGCGACCTGGTGGCTACCGGCCACCGTAGATGCGGGCCTGTGGATGGCTATGGGCTAGCTAGCCGTCCGTCCGTCTAACGACGACAGGCTGTTTCGACGGCTTGTTCGTGTTCCACGCGCGCCTCAAAGAGATATCAGCATAAGGGGAGGGGCCCGCAAGGGCCGAAGCCTGCCGGGGTTGCGGGCCTGTTCGAAAGAGATACCGCGGCCCCGGAACATAAAGGGCGAGGAAGGAACATGGATGGGTTTTAGTCAGTAAAAGTCTGACACTCCCTCCCGCTCCGCCCAGAGCGGGAGAAGTCATTTGATGATTTCCCATCCTAAAAAAAATATGTCTATGTAAGTAGATACTCATCATGACGTTAGTTTGCTTGGGGTGTACCCTTATCTCGAAAACTTCTTAACATATTCTGAAAATTCCAATAACCTTATAAAGATACACAAATACAAGCGAGTGAAGCGTAAGCGGTTGGTTGGAATAATGTAAACAAGAATATTCTAACGTTATGTAGTACATGAAAATATTAACATCGATTGTTTAATATTTATTATTAGTTCATGTAAATGAGGTTGTTCACCAAGGTAAGTTGTTTTTCAGTCTCGAGCATTTGAATATTAAAATAAATGCATGTAATAAACCATCATAATACAGGTTGAAAGAGACCCGGGGATGCGGGACTAATCGAAAGAAATACCGCGGCCCTGGAACACAAAGGGCTAAGAAGGAACACGGATGAATTTCAGTCAGTACTAGTCTGATACTCCCTTCCGCTCCGCTCAGAGCGGGAAGAGACATTTGATGACGTCCCATCAAAAAAAAAATAATGGACCGTTATGTGACCGTTCATGTAACCGTTTGACGGTTACCATATATTCAGTAGGTACATCATTCTGCACCTGAAAATGTCTATGTCCACATAGAAATTATTGATGTATTTATATAATACAGCATAAATCATTAACACTAAATTAAATAATCCTTTTACTCGGTCTTCTTACAGAACCACAAAGATTCTAACATTATCGTCTTACATTCAGCAAACAAGTCCAATCCAGGGTTGGATTCCACCCTGCCAGGGTTGCGGGTCTGTTCGAAAGAGATACCGCGGCCCCGGAACATAAAGGGCGAGCAAGGAACATGGATGGGTTTTAGTCAGTAAAAGACTGACACTCCCGCTCCGCCCAGAGTGGGACAAGTCATTTGATGATTTCCCATCCGAAAAAAAAAGGCTTGGATTCCACGAGCGCGTTGAGCATCGTAAGCATACGAAATACATTGGCAATAAAAAAAAATCTGTGACCGTGTAGGTAAAGCACTTTTGTACGAAACAGATGTTTTTGGACCGACGAATTTATGGAAGCTTGAATAGTTCAATCTGTTGTCGAACACAACATGATTTTGATAGCAACCTATAAAATTGATCTAGATGTTAAAAAGGCTTTCAGAGTGGGTTTTCATGTGTATAAAACACAAAATAATGGACGTAACGTATGTGACTGCCTTATTGGTGTAGTGGTCGTAATCACGTGAGATCTGACTGAAGGATGCTGAGCATGAGGTTCCTGGGTTTGATTTCCGGGTCGAACCAAGCGTTGTAACGGGCTGATGTCCGCAATTCCACGTCAAGGCGCGTGTTTTGCGTACGGGTGGGAACTTCACTCGATCCATCCCAACTCCCCAAAGAAGGCCAGCAGCGCCCCGATGTTGTCAACAATCTCGCGGAGAGTACCTGGTCGACCGAAGTACGTACTTTGCCCTATATGTTGCAACCACTGGACAGTGTAGAAGCACGTAGGCTGCTGTCTCGTCTGCCTCCATGCATGCGCGGCACAGGGGGCTGTCCGTGACTCCTATGACAAAGATGTGTTTGTCAAAAGAGCCGTGTCCGGTGATGGCGGCTGTAATTGTGCGCAGCTGTGGCTTGATAAGCATAAGCGCGGGTTTGGTGAAGCGGCCGTCATTGCAGGAATCCTTGGCTTGCCCTCACTCGCCGTGGTCAAGCCACAGCTTGTGGTGTATATCACTAGTTCGTTTCCTTACCAGTGTGCGTAGGTATCCGAAAGGGAGTGGTGCGATGGGTTCTGGTCCCACCGCTGCCATGCTTGATCCCCTTCTAGCGAGTTCATCCGCCGCGTCGTTGCCGCGGGAATCGCTGTGTCCCTTGATCCATTGGATGGTTGTGTTATTGAGATTACCAACCTGGAACCAAGCGTTATTGAATTTTTCAATCAGAAACTCAGAAGCAGCCATGGAGTCTAGATTTGTACACGGTTGCAATAGGCTCCCCTATATTACATGGCACTTAAACATCAGTGGCGAAATAATGCACCGTGATTTTTAGTCGTCTAACAAAGGCAGTCCAGTTCATGTATCCAATGACTAGTAAACGTTCATAATAAAACATTGGTATTTATGAGATTTGAAAATCTAAAAATGTTTTATTTTTCATTATTATGACGCAAGGCGTAGTTTTGTCTCGTTGAAAATGGTGATTGAATAATCTGCTCGACTCGTGCGCTAGGTAGGTATCATAGAAATACTATGGAAGGTATACTCTACAGTTTGATACGTAAACATTTTTAACAGGGTTTTTAATATTTCTAATGTATTATTTATTTTTATTCGAACCTGTTATCTTAATTACTTAATGATAAAAAAATAATAATCGCGCCTAGAGGTGGCCACAAGTTTCCATGTATCGGAAACTTGTGGCTATGTTCATGGACGTAGCTGTACTCTAAAAGGTGTAAAAAGTATCTTAATGAAGCCGAAAGGGACTTGTTTCCCCGTCATTGTGATCATTTCTTTTGGTCTACAAAATTCTGCGAACCTTCTGGTTACGGAGATAGTGGGGGGTTCAAGAAGTTTTTTAATGCAAATTGTCAATGTTTGATTTTGACTTTAGTCACCTCCGTACTACGAGTATCCATCGAGATATATCTGTCACCGTAAAATTGTCAAACACGTTGTATTACAATATAACGTGTTTTTTCTCGGGAATATAAAGTGTTTTAAGGTTATGTTATATTAATCGGTATTTATCAGGAATGGTGCATTATCTTTTCATGAGAGTTGTGCCACTGGGCAAGAGGAACCCCTCCTTCCCTCTACACCGCGTAAGTTGACTACCACCGCATGCATTTCACGAAAAATAATGCATTTTGTTGTAAGCAGTATGTTCATTTGACAATAATTCGAGACTTTACAATATCGCCAGAGATATTACAATATAACGTATTTGTCAATTTTACGGTGACATATCCATCAATCAGCACCATGTTTTGAATGCGTTCCACTGACTTCTACCACAAAACATGATTTTTCACCCCAAAAAAGGACATTTCCTAGCAATCATTTTTGCGTTAAGTTACTTTGTTTCATGTGCGGTTGCTTAGTTGACGTGATGAGGTTGTTTTCATACTATTAGTTTTATTTGTTTTAATGTCAGAAGGGGGAGAAGGGAGAAGGTAGCCTTGCTAACAACCACCTACTTAGGTCCATGTTCACCGAAAAGATAACAGTCTGTTTATCTAAAAAAAGCTGTCACTGTGACATGTTCCCATACAAAAATGCGTTTTAAATAGCTGTTTTAGATTATCAGACGGTTATCTTCTTGGTCAACATGGACCTAAGTATACTACCTACCAATAACTGTTCTGTGTCGCAAAACATCATCATTAATATTTTGTATACGACTAATACTTCAGTTCACAACTAGACTGAGACTTATCATAAACAAAAATGTGAGACATTTTTAATTCTTTATTCTTTGAATCTAGTCTAGACAGACTCTTCATATTTTACTTAGGCTCTATAAAACATAACACAACTGTAACTTTTTTGGGCTCGTATAAACCAAAATAACTTTGATGTATTCTTTTATCCTTTGTTTCAGTCAATGTAGTGTAGGTAACTACGACATCTTCGACATATATTTTTGATACAAAGTGGGTTTAGGTATATACCTACCTACTTAAGCACGACCCGTCTCTGCTTCATTAAATTTGTATTTATTTTATCTACTTAGGTTTAATTTGAATGTGATACGCATGGAAACCTTTCGAAATAAATACTCCAAATGATGGTAAAAGCAGTTTCTAAATTATTAGAATAATAATGTAGTCACACTGACAGACGGAAAGCGTCCTTAAACTCTAATAAATTTATAAGCTTATAAATCGATTATAGTAAATTCATCCACATATCAAGTATGATATTTCAACAATTAATCAATAATTTATTCGCACAGGGAATTGGCCCAATTTCTTTTTTATTAAATCAGTATTTTAATTATAACTAGCCTATGCCCGCGGCTTCGCCAGCGTAAAATTATAAAGGGTGTAAAACACCTCTTAGCGAAGCCGAAAGGCACTTGTTCTCCCCGTCATTGGGATCACTTTTTTGCCGTACACCATACCTGGGAACCTTCTAGTTACGGAGATATTGGGGGTCAAAGTTACAACTTTTTGACAAGTTTTTAATATGAGATTTTTACTTTAAATACCTCCACGAACTCCGTACTATTCAATTGATCCATCAGCACAATGTTTTGAGTGCGTTACATTGAGTTATACCCCAAAACGTGATTTTTGACCCCAAAAAAAAAATGGTACCCAGCAATAATTTTTGCGTAAAGTTACTTAGTTTGACGTACAGAATGCTTGATTGACGGCTTCTTGATGAGGTGGTTTACACCCAGTATACTAAAACCTTCCTATTCAATCACTCTTTCTATTAAAAAAAGACCCGCATCAAAATCCGTTGCGTAGTTTTAAAGATCTAAGCATACATATGGACAGCCAGACGCGGCGGGATACTTGTTTTATAATATGTAGTGGTAATTGTACCATGATATGGCTTAGTTATGAAATCACTAATTAGAAAATTATCAAAACGGTCCTTATGCTTTCAAGTCAGGATGATTTCCTAACTGACCTAAATTAACATAAAACCCGATAAAACATAAAAACCCCACCGTTATTTCGCGGATCTAAAATTAAACAAAATCGTTTTGCTCATCAATGGTTATCCACTGAGTCAATCAAATAAACTCCGATACAACGTATCGTCACATCAGGCAAATTAGTCCACAATTTATGAGCGGATACTGCTAAATAGGTCGGACGACAAAGTGACACCTTTTCACTAATTATAAATTTACTCACACAGGAAACATGCGCTCATGAATAAATTTGAGTAAATTCATGACTTTAATTATAACTCCAAATAGGCCAGTTACAAGCACTTCTCAATTGTTAAAATCTAAAAGATGGAGTTACAGTTTAGCCACAAGAAATAATAAGTGTGATTTACATTTCGAAGGGTACCTACATCTCTACGGAGAAGAATGGACAAGAAACCCCGTGGACACTATTCGAATTCCAAATATTGTTACAAAACCTTTGGTTCATCATTCAAGTTTTATTTACCAATAGGTACTGACCCAATAAAACAAACCCGATGCAATGTAACGTCACATCAGGCAAATTAGTCCACAATTTATGAGCGGTGATACTGTTAAATATAGGTCGGACGACACGGCTGGTAATGCCCCATTTCTCCTTCGACTAGCACTTTCATTTTTTGTATGCAAGTGACAATGCCAAAAGTTTTGCGCACTGCGTCTCCTTCCTCCTCAGCTGAATATGTATGGGACAGACTTGCCAATTCAAATTCGGTAACTTTATTCACCACATTGCAGTCTTATTGGAATTTTTAGCCGCGATAATCCCCTTTTTGTTATTTAAAACATCTGCGCTCCAATTTTATGTTTTAGTGCGCTTTTATGAAAGAGGAAATGATGTTTTGCGGTATGAATAGTATTAAGATTTTGTACCTCGAGTAATAAGAAGGTAGAGAAGTTAACGGTAGATGAAAATATTTCAGAACCATCATCTGCTTAGCCTTTTCCCAACCACTTTGGGGTTGGTTTCCAGTCTATTCGAATGCAGCGACTGCCTATCAGACCTCCACAACTCTAGAGCTCCACCAGCACTTCAGAATGTCAGTATAAAAAGTCAAAGCTAAACAAAAGTTCTACTACATCGTCAATTTGGCGTATTTCTAAGGTAGATGAGTAAATAATCTTTTCTTCACAGATGTTCTATTACGTACATACCCACTTAGGTATGTAAAGAGTAAATAAAACACAAAACCACGAATAAATTAAAAAAGAACTTTCCTCTTTCGGTTTGTTTTTGTTTTCAATATTGGCATCGTGGCCCTCATAATTTAATTATGAGCAAAACTAAAGCTTTCCTGGCAGACCTTCGCTGTAATTAATACGTAAATAAATTATCATGGCCCGACTCAGAACCCAGTACATTTACAACAAAGTATTAAAGCGTTAATGAGTAGTCCGTAGTTGTTGATCAATGTATGATCATGGACTTGGTAAAATATTCTTTAAACTATTTTGTGAAGATTGTTTTTACACTCTTGTACTGAATGTAAATCTTTTGCATTTCTGCTCTATGAAGTTCAAACTCCAAGGAGAAGAAGGAGCTCGTGGCTAACTAATATCCAGCCGCTGGGGTCGATCTTCAGGTTAAGCCATGCTTGCCTAGGTTGGTCTGTGGATGGGTGACCACCCTTACATACCAAGTTTGCTCCGTGCCTCGGAAAGCACGTTAAGCAGTTGGTCCTGGCTGTCATTAGTCCATCTTTGACAGTCGTTACAGGTAGTCAGTGGCCCAAAAAGTCTGACACCAGTCTTACCAAGTGGTATCGTATTTCTCAGTATTAACTGGGTTGTGGAGGTCAGATAGGCAGTCGCTCCATGTAAAATACTGGTATTCAGCTGCATCCAGTTAGACTGGAAGCCGACCCTAACATAGATGCGAAAAAGCTAGGCAGATGATGATGAAGTTCAAATTCCAGGAAAGAGATGAATATAACACAGCATGACACATTACATTTGCATTTTTTTTTTATGATTACTAATGATTTCTTTGCTACTACTATTTTATCGGGTTCAATTGTATTTGACTTGCATACTTATGGGTATTTTTGACTGCAATAAAACAGATTTTTTTTTATTATGCCTGCAGTCCCCGAAGATTTAGGCAAAGGTGTGTAAAC
Organism: Xestia c-nigrum; assembly: GCA_916618015.1. NCBI lineage: Eukaryota > Metazoa > Arthropoda > Insecta > Lepidoptera > Noctuidae > Xestia > Xestia c-nigrum. Next base: position 10,800,754 of record OU745245.1, read on the forward strand.
ATTTCACCAGTTATTTTTAAGTCCCATGTAATAAGGAGAGAGCCTATTGCCATCAAACGGGCACAAATACAGACTTCGTGATTGCTACTGAAAACATCCTTATGTAAAGAAGTCGGTTAAAATCCCATTAACACTGCCCGACTTGGGAACTGAACTCAGCACCTCATACTCAGCAGTCGCGACCACTAGACCAAAGAGGCAGTCAGTTTTAGTTTTATACTAGCTTCTGCCCGCGACTTCGTTCGTGTGTAGTTTTGATATCGCAACGCATCGCCGCACAACTAAAGCTTTTTTCCCGCTTACAACATTTCTTATTGCTGCTCCGCTCCTATTGGTCATAGCGTGATGTTATATAGCCTTCCTCGATAAATGGACTATCCAACGCAAAAAGATTTTTTCAATTCGAGCAGGTTAGCGCGTTCAACCAACCAAACAAACAAATTCTTCTGCTTTATAATATTACAGACTTGCTGAAAAACAGAGTTTTCTCAATTTTCTGAATCTGAAGAAAGCTATTCAGATTTTTTTCATCGAAGCCTATAATCTATAGCTTACTAGAAAACATCAACTTTATAATAAATCATATCTACGTTATTTCTGCAACTTTTTCTTCTTGAGTACCTATTCTTAGGAACGTATTTACGGAGGCTCATTATTTTTGAAAACAACAACTTTAATGGGCATCATTAATTTTGTCCTTAGCTGTTGTGTTCGTAATTTTTCTTATCATCAAATTTCTACTAGGAAATACGATCTTATCGCATCAAGTGAATTTCAAGACCGTACTTGGAATCCAAAAAGGTTATACTAGATAACCTTTCGGGTATTATAGGTGTGATGTTGGGTTAAAAACAAAAAGTTAAACAAAAACCGCCGTGACGGGGACGTCTTTTATTTAATCTTATTATTTACTTAAATAAAAAAAAAAAAAAAAAATTGCTGCACATTAACACACAGTAGCCATCTAGTGCCACACTAAGCAAGGCTTGTGTCGTGGACACCTATAGTTGATATACTACATTTATATAACTTTTTTGTTTGTAAATATATACTTATTATATTATACATATAAACAGCCATGACTGGGAACCAAAATGTCCATGCTTATCACACAAACATTTGATATTTCAGTGGTCACTCTGTGAACCTGTTGGTATCCTTTTGGCATGGAACCCTGAAAAGTATAATAGTAGTTTAATCCGTATTTTAAGTGAAAACTTGTTTAGGCGCGTTGAACAGTTTTTGGGTGAACAAAAATCATAGAACTCGCGTGACCGTTACCTAACGCTTCGTAGCACTCGTAGCAGATCTGCTGCGGCAAAGCACCACATAGGCGTCCGCGGGGCATATAGATATATAGATTACACTAGTAGTAGTTTTCACTCCTATCGGCAACCACCAAAGACTGCCCCGTACTTATATATTTCTTTTTTCATATGTTTTTTCCATCTTTTCAATTGATTTGCAATAAATCCTATCGGTAAGTCTTGACCCATATGCTCTGATTTTTTTTATGTTTCCTACCCAGTGTTAAATTTTAGGGTGCTATACGTGACATGTCCATCACATCTTCCAAGTTCATCCTGCTGTTCTAACGCTGCTGCTGCAGCTGCACAGAACCTTACGCGGCGTAAAACATTTAGTACCTTCGCGGAAACTATATTTTCGAACCGTTACGGGTTGAAACTCTGGGGCCGTGGTGGTATTCGAGTGCACACAAACTTTTTGAAACGCCCAGCTGACGATCACCATGACCCAAGAACTGGCTTTTACCTTGGCCAGAGGCTAAGTGTTGCCATACAACGTGGCGACGACGCCAGAATTTTGGGCACATAACCAGCTGGTAGCTGCTGCAGCAGCTGGCTGGCAGCGATGAGGAGTTTTTTGATGCCCTTTTATAGTTTGTTCTTAGTTTATTGAATAGTTTTTAATTGTTATAATTTTAATTCGTTCGTTTACTCTACTTTTTAATAAAATAAGTTTTATTTGGAACGCAGTATGACATTAAACATGGTGGACTTTCCGGGGTATACAGTAAACTGGGCAAATTAATTACCTGGTCCATGACACAGTACAAAATGTACAGGTATTTTAGCCATGTACCGAACCATATGTCAACTCCATCATGTGACATTATTTAGTAACACCAAAACTAATATCCAAGTTAATGACATAGCGAACACTGAATACTTCGTAATTATGAAATACCAGCGCTACCAACCTATTAAATATATGTTTATTCATACATAATATCTACGCTAGATACATATGACATGAAGGTAGTGTATTGAATTGATTTCCTTTGAACATTAAATCTTTTGTGTAGGTAAATTGAAAACGGTAAATTAAGTTTAATTGAAATGTTGGCAAAGCTCTGTTGCTGTGGTTCTAAATTATAATGTAAATTATTGATTTATGTACCTGTTTTTTTTCTAAAAAACTGAACAATTTTTGCAACACAAAAAACATTTATATAAAAGAAAAAACAAAACGCAAGGTAGTGGGACTGAAAGAACGGTAATAGTAGTAAACGGAACCTATTGATCTTGTCGGTCGCAAAACAATGTTTGAATTTTCTAGTATTTGTCGAACAAACTATGAAAAACAACATATTATTTCTGCGGTTGTAAAGCTTGTAGTATCTTTTTAATTATCGGACCCAGTAGCACCGTGGCGGAACTGGTACAACACACTTTCATCAAATTTTCACCGCAAAATTGCTAATTGTCCTCAATACATCTACTGTGTACCACCGAATACACAAACGGATATGACGATATGGGTCAAATTTGACCATTTGGCTACGGAAACCTAAAAGACAGTATAACAAAGCGTCAAGTTTAGAAAAAACTGTTAGCTTAACGATAAAAAGGTAGCAAACTACCAAACTTATACATCCAATACTTTTAAGTTTATACAGCCAAGCGGCCATTAGTATGCTAAGCAACGGCACTAGATCCAGCTCTAACCTATAATATCCTAACTTACCTTAACTTGGCTACTTTACTATCCAAATCGATCGTGACCCATTTTAAAGTAGTTTAAAATAAGCCAGATTTATAATGCATCAAAAGTTAAGTAGCTATTTAAATACTTTAATTCGAGCGGAGCCTCATATAGGGTTAGTAACATAGTTTTAAAAAACTAAGTGTTAGAAAACAACACGATACGATGACACATGTAACTGACAGCAATGAACCACATAAGGACAGTCCAATCTGCCAGCAATCATTTTCAGAAGCCTGTTAGGGCTTGCCATGACGCGAGCCACCATTGATGCTGCGCGCTTCCGTATTATTGCGTAAAAAACAATCTACACGCGCCGCCGCAAACATATTTGGACGCACTGCAACGCCACGGCAACCCCATCAGTTTCCGGAACGAGTTATTGAATTGAACACGAAGGGCTCCATACGACGCTAGCGAATAATTCTCCCACAAGCTGCAAGTGGTACAGAATGCTCTAAAGAGCGTCACATTTACGTCCGCAGTACAACGAGCAAACCTGCGGGCTATCATATTCGCGCGTACGGACAGAACCCTCTGTTCCCTCTCAATGTCAGCATTGTCTCTAAGGTCAGTGGTGACCAAGTTCCACTCGCTCAAGAGGAACACCGGTTCGCCGTATGGGAGGCATATCAAGATGGTACTTGGTCCCCGCCTCAAAAACAGTGTACTAACTAACTCTTCTGAACATTGTACGATAAGCCATGCTCCACCGCGTAGCGCTCACAAATGGCCAACAGCGTCCTTATACCGCCGACTGAAGCGCTCAGCAGCACTATGTCGTCCGAGAAACTCAAATTATTGATACAGACACCGTCACTATGACAACCGACATGATGACCACCAAGCGCCTCAACAGGGCACAAATTGAAGAGGGTAGGGGAGGTCAACCCCCCCCCCCCGTCTCACTCCGCACTCCAATTGATACGGCTCAGACAGCAAACCTAAACATTATTGACCCGGTTTCCATACCAGTGCTTGAAAATATTAATAAGCTCGATAGGCAAGCTTATGGCTTCAAGTTTCTTCCATAAGAAACTAAAAAAATCGTAGGAAACCAGATCAAAAGGCTTACGCTTGATTCAAGGCTACAATGGGGTTCTCATTTAACATGTCTTGCGGGGCGCTTAAGTTCAGCAGCATATGCCATTAGAAAAATCCGTCAATTCACTGATGTGGATACCGCTAGACTGGTCTATTTTAGTTACTTCCATAGTATAATGTCTTACGGTATTTTGCTATGGGGACGGGCTGCTTTTTTTTTTTTTTTTTTTTTTTTTTTGGATATGGCATCTCGCAGTTCAGTCTGAGAAGACTGGCTTCTGCTTAACCGGGCAATGTCCTGTGGATGCCTTGATTCTAAGGCCTCCAGCCAGGGCGAAAATAACTAAAAACTAAGCGACAGCGCTCTAAGGGCACCCCCTGTGGGGTACGAACCTCGGCTTAGGGCGTCGCTGGGGGCAGCAAAGGGACAGGCTGGATCTGATTGTCCTTATTTGGGGACTGATTTAATACTACAGGCTCAGCGTCGCGGGCTGGCTCGAGCAAGGGTCGGGGAGGGATTGATCGGGGATTTCGCGCCGGACCTCTGCGGCGAGGTCGGTAGGTTTTCGGTCTGTATTTGTATGCTCTGCGTACCGTACTGGTATCTTTCCTACTCTCTTGCAAGATAGTGATCGGATCGTCGGGGGCGACTAGGGTGTGACGCGGACGTTGGACGGAGCTAATACGCGATGGGTCGTACCGGGCGGCCGATGCGATTAGGGGATTCCTATGCTTAATAGCAGAGTCGAAGTAACGCTTGGAAAGGCGTTTCATGAACTGCTTAACGGTGGGGATTCTAAGGTCTACGTGAAGACTATCGTTACGGACGTAAGGGGGGGCACCGGTGATCTTACGGAGATATCGGTTCTGCAAGGTCTGCATCGTGTGGATATGACGCGGGTGGGCATGCGCGAATACTATGCAAGCATAGGTCATGATGGGACGGATGACTGCGGTGAAAAGACGCAATTTGCACTTGAGTGACAATTTGCTCTTCCTAGTGATCATGAAGTGGAGCCGGCCCATAGCAAAGGCAGCCCGGTCGCGAGCTGCTTTGATGTGGGCCTTGAACGACAGATGGTCGTCCAGAATAACTCCGAGATACCTGGCTTGCCTTTCCCAAGGGATAGGCTTACCGAACATAGTGATGGGGGGACCTGGCGAACGCTTAAGGCGTGCCTTATAGTATAAAACTGCCTGGCTTTTTTCGGGATTAACTTCTATTCTCCACTTACGGAACCAAGCGCCGAGCGAGTCGGCAGCTTTCTGGAGAATGCGGCGGATGTTATCCGGAGAACGGCCGGTGTAATAAATCGCGGTGTCGTCAGCGAAAAGTGCTGTTTGAACCTTCTGGTTCCTCGGAATGTCGCTGGTGTACAGCGTGAACGCGAGGGGAGAGATAACGGAGCCCTGAGGGACTCCGGCGCGAATCGGATGAGGAGAAGATAACGTCTTACCCACACGGTAGCGGAAGGTACGGTTTGACAAAAAGTCTCGTAAGATGAGCACGAGACGGTCGGGCACACCGAGCTGATAAAGCTTGTATATCAGCCCGTTGTGCCAGACCTTGTCAAAGGCTTTCGCGATATCGAAGTACATCACCCCCGTCATCGCTCCGCGCTGGAAACCAGCGCTCACGTGTTCGACGATGCGGTGGACTTGATGTATGCAAGAATGTTCGGTCCTGAAGCCGAACTGTTCTTTCGGGATGAGGCCCTTTGTCTCGGCAAAATCTCTGAGACGCTTGTATATAAGCCTTTCATAGATCTTGCCGAGAGCACTCAGGAGACTGATCGGCCTGTAGCTGGAGGGCTGGGCTTTCGGTTTCCCAGGTTTGGGAATACCTATAACAGTGGCCTCTTTCCACGTTTGGGGGAAAATATTATTGCTCAGGGCGCCATTGAAGATGGCAGCCAAAAGGACTATGAGCCTAGCGGGGAGGGCTTTAAAAACTCTATTCGTGAAACCGTCGGCGCCTGGGGCTTTCCGAGGCTTCAGCTTATCTATAATATCCTTGACCTCTTCCGGGGTGATGGCGGGGAGGGGGTCATCGGGATCTTCAAAAGGGGGAAGCGATGCTCTACGTTCAACTTCTGCATCCACCTCATCAAGGTGCTGCTTGTCTACTGGTAGAGTGCTTGGCGAACATTGAGATTCCAAGCTGTCGGCTAGGCATTCTGCTTTTTCAGAGTCGTCAAAAGCGACGCTCTTGTCGGGACGTATGAGGGGTGGAGAAGAGACCTCTTCCGAGGTGCGCAACTTCCTTTGAAGCTGCCAGAAGGCTTGATGAGTGGGCTCGAGTTCGCTAAGCGTCTTGTCCCATTGACTCGAGCGAAACTCACTAGTGCGTTTCTTTACAGCACGCTGTAAGGAACGCATGTGAGCCTTGTTCGCATCGCAGGGCCAAGAGCTGTAGGCACGTATGGCCGCGTTCTTCTCGGTTATCAGTTCACGTATATCGTCGGGAAGTATCCAGCGGCGATCACTCACCGCCGGTACTTCACGAGAACAATCCTTCAGTACGGATTGTACGTGTTCTGTAAACGAGTCGATTGCAGCCTCGGTGTCTGCGACTGAGACGATATGGTCGGGAATACCATCTAGAAGTGGTGACGTTTCGGATTTCAGCATATCGCTTACTTTCCTCCAGTCGGTAGTGAGAATAGTGGGAAGGGGCTGGCTGGGGTCAATGATACCCGAGCGAGGAATTAAGTGCATGAGCACTGGACGGTGATCGGAGTGGAGCTCGTGTAACGTCTCAATCATGTGTAACCGAAGGTTCACATTCTTGAGCAGCGCTATATCGAGAACGTCGGGAAGATGACTGACAGTGTCAGGATAGTGCGTGTGCTCCATAGGAGCGACCGCGTCGAAACTAAGAGATTGGCCTAGATCGTAGAGGACTTTCCCTCTCGGGTTCGTCGTTCTACTGTTCCAGGCCGGGTGTTTGGCGTTGAGATCGCCCGCGATGATCACGGAGTCACTCAAGCCGAAAAGAAGGGTGAGATCGCTAACCAGGAGGTTGTGATCTTCCCAAGTATTAGTGGGGGCCAAATAAGCAGAAACTAAATGTACCGGTTGATGACCGGTCATAGCAAGCCGACAGATTGAAACCTCAAGTAAGGACTTTAAAGGAGGGGGATCGATGGGAATACAATGCAATTCTTTGCGAAAGTAAATAAGGGTGCCGCCCTTGTGACAACGTAGCCTATCATTGCGAACTATGCGGTAGTTGGCAATCTTGGGGTCGCGGTGGCTGGGTTTGAGGAACGTCTCCTGGATGAGGAGAACGTCAACGTTATGGTCACGGAGGAAGGCGGCGATCTCGTCGCGCTGTCCTCTCATGCCATTGGCGTTAAAATAACCTAATCTAAGGGACCGGGGTTGGGTGCAAGAGGGATTTGGTGTGATATCCATTACGGCGCGAAGTTGAGGTTACGAAGAGTGGCCTTGATGACTGGATAGGCATCAATGATGTCGACGACCTGCTGGAGGTCCGTTGCCGCTTTGAGCTCAGCGACCATGCGGTCGGCCTCAGCGGTGCAGAGAGGTTGGAACCTCATCAAGTAATTCAGATTGGAATTCTGAGAAGCAGGAGCGCGGGTAGGAGCAGCGGGAGCTTGGGTTTGCGGAGGGGCCTGAGGGGCCTGAGGTGCGGCCACAGGAGTGGGCGCTGGGACAGGGTTGTCCAAAAGACCGGGCATGGGGGGGTTGGGTTTACCCTTTGCGAGGGCAGGGAACGCTTGCTGATGGTTCAGCATGTTCCAAGGAGAAGGCCTCTGAGGGCTGAGACGCTCTGGGAGGACTGTTGACGGGACTTTGAAGGAAGAGGGAGCTTCCCTCTGCTGACGTTGGTTGGCGCGATTCGCCAACTTGCCAGCGGACTGTTTCGGGGCTTTGGGGCAGCCCCTGTAGTTTGCCGGGTGGCCAGACTGTCCGCATAGCACGCAGCTAGGCGGCTCTGTGCAGAGACTCCTGTCCTTGGGACGGGTGCAGTCTGCCGTGGCGTGGTCGCCGAGGCACTTTACACACCTATGCGGTGCGTAACAGTACTTTTGGCTGTGGCCATATAGTTGGCAGCGATGACACTGCCCTACTATCTTGAGTTTCTTAGGCCTATCGATGATAATGCCCGATAACGAGCACACCGATCGGACCTTGAAGATAGGGTGGTGCCCTTCAACCGGGTCACATATTACGAGTACCATATCGTACTCGTCACCCCCTTGGGACCTATTCTTGTGGAGGCGGTGGACCGCCGAAACAGGGATGCCCTGGGATGTCAGATCATCCAGGATGTCGGAGGAGGGAATCTCCTTGGGGATCCGCTTGATGACCACACGGGTCGGCTTCTCCTCAGGGAGGCTGTAAGTGTGGAAGGCGACGTTCCTTCCACGAAGAGCGTGTACCAAATTACGGAAATCCGTAGAAGTGGGGGTCTTTACTTTGATACCCTGAAGGGTAGAAGTGGCATTGGTGTATTGGATCTTGCGATCCACACACATTTTTGAGATCTCTGTCCATCTGGATTTCTCCTGGATGTATAGAGCGGGTGGCTTCAGCTGCTTCTTTGAAGAAGGAGCAGCTGAGGAGGGGGCTGGCTGTGAAGCAGCCGTGGGACTTGCAGGGCGGCTGACAGGAGCCGCACCTTGCGGTTGCGAAATAGCCATAGGGCTTGCCGGGCGACTGCCCTGGGAGGCAGCTTGAGGAGCGATGGGGGCTATCGGGGACGGGGAGGCTTGAGGAGCAAGGGGAGGCGCATTGAGGGCTGTAACAGCCTTCTTGGCCTTATTGGCCTTAGCTTTCCTTCCCTTCTTCCTCTTGCCCTTTTGCACCAGCTGAAAGTCCTCCGATTCAGAAAACGAGGAGGTGGTGTTGGGGGAGTCGGGGGAGCTCTCAGCGGCAGAGGGCGCGGACTCAACTATCTCCATATCGGAGGAGGAAGGCTGAGTGATCGGAGCGGGGGAGGGCGAACGCGACTGACTTTCCCTCTCGGGGGTACGAATGGCCTTGCGGAGGGCCCTATACCTATCTTTCTTAAAGGGAGTAAGGAGATCCGTATACTTCTCCTTAATGTACTCATTTTCGTCACTTAATAGCTGCGCTAATAGTTGGTCGAGTTGACTCTCTAGTACACCATTACGTGCTTTTGCCATCTTGGCATGGGGATCCTAACCCTATTTAACCTAATTATGGTAGCCTAACTAGAGCTAACTACCTAGTCCCGAGGAGACACGTAAAACGTGAGCTCCCCGGGCAGACAGTTCCCCGTTAAAAACGAACCCACCCTTGTGTTTTTCGTAGTGCTAGCTGGCAAGAAGAAAAACACAAACAAACTTGTCAGCGACACGACTGTCTGAGAATTGCCTGAAGGGCCTAATCTGAATTCCTATCTATCGATACCAGTACCTAGGTCCCCGGGTAGGTGCGCCCGGGGATGTGTGGCCTCTCCTGAACTTGTGCGAACAGTGAGGTGAGTACCTATGGTGTGCCCTAAGCTTGTAAACCTGTCGCCAGTCTTATTGTGCGACAGGGCCCTAGTCCCGCAAGGGGCTCTAGTGCGAAGGGGTAGACACTCCCAACCGACACTAGGTGTGTAGCTGTGAACGAAGTCGAAGACTAGGTTTGACGAGGGAAGCCCCCAAGGCCAAGGTCCTAGCTCCCGATGCCAATGGAGGGACGGGCTGCTGATATTGAGTCTATATTTATTCTGCAGAAAAGAGCCATCAGAGCCATATACAATCTTCGTAGGCGCGATTTTCTAAGGGAACTATTTAAGGATATTGGCATCATGACGGTTCATTGCCAATACATCTACGAAAACATAATGTACGTCAGAAAAAATCTGCATCTTTTCGGTAAAAGAGGCGACAGACACAATTACAGTACACTAGAAATAGAGATCAACTAGTTCAGCCAGGCTTTAGACTCGCTAAAGTAGACTCATCTTTCATGGGGTACTGTTTGAGATGCTATAATAAAATTCCACAAAGTATTCTTGAACTGAATGAGACGAAATTTAAAACATGTATTAAACGCACACTATGTAAGCAAGCATATTACAAGTTGAGCGATTATATCGCTGATAAAAATGCTTGGCTCAATGCTGGTCCACAAGGACAGGGGCGCAAAACTTGATAGCATTAAACGATATTGTTGGAGCTGCCGAAGATTGTACAACTATCTTTGCATTGTATAGATTCATTGTTAGTATTATATAATCGCATAGCCCATATTGTGTGAGTACTATGTACTAGAAAGCTATCATTCACTGGAAACCCACTTTAGTTTTTGACTTAAATGTGCCCTGGCGGTTGAGAGTATGTCATGCTCACTCAAATGTCTCGCTGATGGTGGCGCGTGTGTCGGACCATTTAGCTCCCTTCAAAGTGGTTGAGCTGAATGGTGCTGATCCATGCGTCATGTTCGTGAACGGGTGCTGTCAGTTGTGACTGGTCATCTGTTAGTTGCCATGGCTTATTTGAAAGAATTATTTTTGTTTTTACTATGGACACTTTTAACGTGCACATCTTGCTACATTGTTCTCACATAATCTACCATCTCAAAATGAATGATGTAACCAAGATTTTGTAACAATAATTTGATTTAAAAGAGTGTCCATGGAGTTTCTTGCCCGTTCTTCTCCATAGAGATCTACGTTAGGGAATGGGCAACTACAGTACTTTCACAGTTTTTATGTCTTGTGACTGGGACTGTAGCTACATTTAATTTTCATCTTTGTTTCGACAATTCAAAAGTGCCTGTTATTGGCCTACTTGAAATAAATGCTTTGATTTTGATTTTTGTTCCTTCCTCGCCCTTTATGTTCCGGGGCCGCGGTATCTCTTTCGAACGGGCCCGCAACCCCGGCAGGCTTCGGCCCTTGCGGGCCCCTCCCCTTATGCTGACAACTCTTTGAGGCGCACGTGGAACACGACCGCGCCGTCGACACGGCCTGTCGTCGTCGTTAGACGGACGGACGGCTAGCTAGCCCATAGCCAACCGTCCACAGGCCCGCATCTACGGTGGCCGGTAGCCACCACGTGGCCCCCGACGCCCGGTGCGTCTCCCGCGGCGGCCGTGAAGAGAGGCTCTCTCCCTCTCTCGTTCCGCCACCTCCTTCGCTAGCATGACTGCTTCGCAGAAGGAGGTGACGGCTTCCCATTCCGTCTCGCTCCGGACCATGGATTGAAGCAGGGCCGGACGCGAGAGGTCGCCGCCGCCGATCGCCGCTACGAGGACACGGCGGTGCTCCGCCCACGCAAGGCAGACTTCTACCGTGTGCTCCACCGTGTCCTCCGGTCGATCCTCGCAGTGGAGACACCCGGACGTTTCTTCCCGCCCAATTCGGTGCAGGTACCTCCCGAAACATCCGTGTCCGATGAGGACCTGCGTCAGGCGGAAGGTGAGGAAGCCTTGGCGCCTCTCCAGCCACTCCTCAAAGAGGGGACTTACCGCCACTGTCGTGGCGTGCCCTATGGGTGTCACCCTTACATACCGAGGAGTACTGTTGGTTCCGGTTGTCATTTGTAGATTTGAGACAGTCCTTACAGGTAGTCAGAGGCCCATAAAATCTAACATCCAGTATTACCATGTGGTATCGTATTACCCAGAACTAACTGGGTTGTGGAGGTCAGGTAGGCAACTGCCTATCTGACCTCCACAACCCAGTTAGTTCTGCTTCATGCGAAATACTAGTATTCAGCAGCATCCAGTTAGATTAGAAACCAACCCAAACAGAGTTGGGAGAAGGCTAGGCAGATGATGATAATGAAGGTTTTGAGTAAAGTCAATACTTACCAAGGTATCTTACCTTACATAAGCCTGAATACAACAGAATCGGTGTTTTGTTATGGATTGTTTGCAATAGAACGATTTTAGAACAATAGGTACAAAAAACAATAGGTTGGTTTCGAGGAATTCCGGAATCCATGTTATTGAAAAGCTGCGCTCACGTGAAATTGAATCGCTCTGTCAGAAGTGTACAAAGGTATAGTTTGATAGCTTTAGAAGTACATCTATTTATAACAATATTACAACATCGTCAGACAAGCTAGAACAAAGATCAAAGGTTTATCTTCCATTATTAAATCTGTTATCGAGAGCGGAAAGACATAAAATTAATACAAGGCAATTAGGCTGTTTATGAGATAATAAATTAATCTGTATAGCTTTTCAATCAGCAATAGCATATAAGTCCATGTGGTAAATGTTAATCCAAGCCGCGGCTTATATCAAACGTGGAGCACACAAAATAAATTATATCAACAAACTGGCTCGTATTTGCAAATGAAGGTAATTGCTTCATTTGCGTTCGCAATCTCGTTAATACATTGTATTTTAATTAATATCTAAATAGGTGTACACTTCGGGGAGTGAGCCGGCGCGCCGTGGGGCTCATTTGAAATCCAATCATATCCGGAATCAAATAACTGTTTTACTGCACCTACGTGCTCGTTATGCAATTGGTATGTACAAATCGGACATGTTTGGATGTTAAATTTGGTTTTATAGGAAAACGTTTATCGTGTTTAATTCCCGTGGCTCGAAAATTCCTGTGAAATCTGTGCTCGAATGAAAAACTCTAGAGAATTTAATTCATAACCTATACCTTTGGCCTGTGGCGTGCCGATTCCCAGAGGCATTTTTGTAAATAAAAGCGACCCTGTCCTTTTTAAAATTTGTAATTTATCTTTCTGCCGACTGCATTATGGTAATAGCTAAATGTAGATAAGTAGCGGTTAACAGTAATGCAAACGAACTCTGCGCTCGAATAAGTTTGTAGTTCCTATGTTATTATTACACGTACTACACAAAACACGCACGTACGTCACAGATGCAATCCCGCGCACAATTATTTCTCTAATAAAATCTGTACACCCATTGAAACTGAAAACACGCAACCAATTTGAAGTTACAGTCGCGGATTTAATTGAATTGGTTAGTTTTTTGCCACAGAATAACGTTGCACTGTGACAATTATTTTTAATTGCCTCAGTTTGATAGTTGGAGAGCTTTGTTTAATCAACAGTGGTATTTAATTGTATGTTATTAGTAGACACATTTGCTTGCTTATTCCATAAGGCGTTGGTAACGGCTGTCAATAATAAATAGTTGGGTACTGTTGGGTACAAACAAAAACTTTAACCAATGGGGGTTGTATCACTCGCGTCCGGCCCTGGTTCAATCCATAGTCCGGAGCGAGACGGAATGGGAAGCCGTCACCTCCTTCTGCGAAGCAGTCATGCTAGCAAAGGAGGTGGCGGAACGAGAGAGGGAGAAAGCCTCTCTTCCCGGCCGCCGCGGGAGACGCACCGGGCGTCGGGGGCCACGTGGTGGCTACCGGCCACCGTAGATGCGGGCCTAAGGACGGTTGGCTATGGGCTAGCTAGCCGTCCGTCCGTCTAACGACAACGACGCCGTGTCGACGGCGCGTTCGTGTTCCACGCACGCCGCAAGGGCCGAAGCCTGCCGGGGTTGCGGGCCTGTTCGAAAGAGATACCGCGACCCCGGAACATAAAAGGCGAGGAAGGAACATGGATGGGTTTTAGTCAGTAAGAGTCTGACACTCCCTCCCGCTCCACCCAGAGTGGGAGAAGTCATTTGATGATTTCCCATCCGAAAAAAAAAAAAAAAGGGGGATCCCTTCTTCCCTCCCCCTCCTGCACACCGCGCGAGTTGACTTCCATCGCATACATTTCACAATATTACGGTTTCACTTCAATAAATTACCATCTACCGAAAAATAATGCGTTATACTCGTAAGCAGTATGTTCGTTTGACAATCTTTCGAGAGTTTACAATCTCGCTAGTTATATTACAATCTAACGTGTTTGATAATTTTACGGTGACAGATATACCTAACAGCGTCCGGTGTCTGGCTATAAGAGCAAAAGGAGACCAAAGAAACGATGGATGGACTGTGTGAAAGTTGAAATGGTTAGAAAGGAGTGGTGTCGGATGAAATGACGAGCTGTAAAGAAGTATAGAAGACGATGACGTCATGCTGCGCCGATTTCAAATAAATTGGCAGGAGAATGATGACACCGTTTGATGTCTGAGCTCGCAAATTGTCGCAATTTTACTTCTATGGAAAATCGTCGCTGTCATTATTATTGCCACAGAAGTGTGGTGAAAGGTTCGTTCAAAAAGTTTGCAAACCGAACTCTGAAAGAAGCGCCGCAGTCTTCATATTCTGGTGACTTACACGTCAGTTTGGGGCTAACTTTGAGTACAATCTCGTGTAAAAGATTTTGGGATCAAAGGATAGTAAATATTTATCTCAATAATATTAACGGGCTTGCTTATTGTTCCTTCAAGGCCTTATGACCACACACTTTCTTCCGTGAAAATCTGCGGTTTAACTCTTGGTGTTGGAGGGCACGGTCGTCGTAAGTAATTAAATGGAAGAATCTTACGCGTAACGCGCCGTCAAACTTGGTATTTATTTCCAGCTAAAAAAGAGTTAGGTAGATACATATTTTTGGTTTTTCGACAATGATAGGGTGACTGTCGAAAAAAAATCGTTCAAGTGTATAAATAATTAGTCAAGTTTTAAAGGGAACATTTTGCTACAATTTGTGGGAAGTCAGTATAGAAAATCATAGAGAAAAGTGGGTGAACAAAGTCGCCGGAGAAGTGCTAGTAAAAGTATTAGACGTTACGTAGTAAGCTAAGTCCTGTGAACTTATTAAAGTTGGCATCATACAGGTTTCACTATAACTTGCTTTGTAAGGTGAAGTGGTAGCTGATGAAGGCAAGCCTTAAATAGTTAGTACACTTGGTACTTGTTCACAGGTCTTTTGTGTTCAAGCCCAGCCTAGATTTTACTTTAAAAATAAGTAGTGTTGCACGATTCTTAATACTTCTATACTAGGTTTTTGAATACTAAGCCACCAAGTCTTACCAAAGGGGTACTACGCAGTAGCTGGGTTGTGGAGTGGAGGTCAGATAGGCAGTTACTCCATGTTAATAAGTAGTTGGGAAAAGACTTCGCAAATTAAATTTACATTATTATTATTTTATGTCGATGAATTGTCGCACCCCCACACCACAGCGTTAGGCGCGGGTCAAACACAAGAGGCGTATGGCGGTGTTGCAGCACGGGCGAGGTGATTGCAGGGCGACGCCGCGACGGCGCAGCGCAGAACAGGCGCGCTAACGGTGTCGGAATGGAGAGGCGCGATCGCACTCTAGTCTTTAAGTCTAAATTGGCATGCATTTTCGCCATCTTGTTCCCGCCCTGTGCATTCCACTGCTAACTGCGGGTGCGCTGAGGGCGAGGAAGTGGCGCCCGCGCGGCGCTCTCACCACACCCGTGCCACGCCGTCTCAGTATGTGTCGCGCCACACCTCTTCTATATATTTTGTATGAAATATGGCAGAAGTGCCGCCCCACCATCACCTCGCCGGCGCCGCGCCACTGCCATACGTCTCTTATTTGTCCCGCGTCTAAGGAAGGATTAATTACCAAACAACAATTAACAATCTCCATTCACGTGTTCCTCCTTACGTCATTTTAAGTAAGAAATCATGTCTAAAGTCTGGTCCAGACGTGTGTAGCGCGTAATGTAAGATTACGTGTAATTAAGCGTCAACGGTGTGGACGTACTGCGAGCACCTTTTGTGTGCGCGCTAAAAATCGACAGCCGATAGATCACAGCACCGGCGAGCGTTACATGCAATGCTCGTAATGCCATTCGCACACAGAATTCGCGGACACATTACATTACGCGTTACACACGTCTTTAGGAAACAGGCTTACAAGTTAACCAACTTATCTGTGTCGGCGGGAATACATAGGACTAAACTAAATGTACTAAAGAAATATCGAAGCAAGTTTTTTTGACAAACAACACCACCTTGAGCTGCAAAAATGAAATTATATATTTGTAGATACCGGGTACCTTTTTAATGGATTAAGGGCCAGTTTCACCGGTTCCGGATAAAGTATCGGTTAGTTATCTGATAGTTAATACTATCTACCACTTAAAGGCTGGTTATAACTAATACTTTATCTACCAGATATCGCTATCCGACACCTGTGAAACCAAAAGTGTATGTTGATTTCTGAAAATATCTAGAGCTATAATAAGCTGGTGGCTGGAATACAATTACAGTTTTTGTCTGTAGTCAAAAATATTACACGGATTTCGGAAATTACCAACTCGCCTGGCAGGCAGAGTGGCAACCTACAGAATAATTATGTAGGACATAGGTCGATGCCTTGCCATAGGCATCCCTTGATTGATTAATCCCCCAGCCGCCTCCCACAATAGCTATTCAAAGTAATAGAGCGTTCTATTTGTAGTTGAACCACTTTGCTATGTACGTCCCTACATTCACACGTCCCTATAATGGAGTTAGCATAACACCCGTTGCCTTAACGACTATAAAATTATATAACAATTTTATGTACGCGGCAATGCAGTCCCAGTGGTAACAATTACGAGGGCGTAGCTTTCATTAAACTTCATGAACTTCGCGTAGATTTATGTTCGCAAGTTTCAAAGAGTTTGGGGCCTCGCTCACATCGTTTGGGTGTCTCGTCGAAATGTTTTGTGAGCTATAGTTAGTCGACCGCCTCAACTACTTTTTCATTTCGTTGCTCTTTTGTATGAAATTTGAAAACTGAGGTCGATGTGAATTGGTTTTAGTTTAGCGGTTAGCGCGTGATTGCTTCGATTTTAGTAATGGCGTTGATAATCAGAGTTGGTTAACTTGCTGTGGCTGAATTCCTTTGGCTTTGACTTTTTTATTGAAAGAATAATTTCACGATGCAAAATTACGTTCTGTGAACTTATTCTGAAATGAAGGTAGAGCCGGTAGAGGCACTCAAACAAAAATCTCCTGTTCCACAGCTTTGTCACTTATAAGTGGTAACTTAGGAAACAACTTTTTGTGCAACTAATAAAACATCTTTTAGAACAAAACCAAATTGCAATTAGCGAGGCGCAAACAATAAAAAAAACAATCACCATGAAACAAAAACCCTTTTTCTGTGGAAAGCATAAATCTTCCTTGTTTGGACTCTACTGGCACTCGAGGGTTAGCTGGCACATAAATAAAAACATTGTTTTCGTTAATTCTATGCAGACATTTCAAGCTCTTTTTCTATGAAGAATATACCAACCAATTTTAATCCTTAAGCTAAAGTAGGTAGGTATTTCTTTATTATTCTCCGTAAGTGTTCGTCACAATCACCAGAGTTAGAATGGGTCAAAGTCAACGGAGCAGTGGCCTATGTAGACAAACAGCCTCGGTGATGGCCATTTACCTCAGTCGCCGTTATATGTTGCGTGAATAATAGCCAGAGAGGCCACACTCCCTCGATAGTATACTCCTCGAATAACGTCTTGCATAGAAACGGTTCAATCGACCGTCAGGTGACTGACGGGCCTGATAACCTGTGGTGTTCTGACCTGTATAAAACCTTAAAGGTGGTAATTAATCTTTTAATATTAAGGTTGACCCCCCAGAACGCTAGACCTGAGACATTTTAGAAAAGCTGAAACTTTTTCTGTGGAAGTAAGTAGATGAGAACAACTGGAAGTTATAAAAAGTCGGTCGTGATGACTTTGGCAGAAATCAGGTAACAAAATTGTACTGCAAGTTATTTCATACTAAAAAGTGTAACTTTTTTATTAAACACTGGGGCCTAGTATGGTGATTCAATTCTTTTGCTACCAGACTCTTTGTGTGGTAGAAAACCCCCGCCAAAATAATCATATATTAAATATGATTTTTTATATGTATTACTTCAGCAACTATTTGAAGCTGTTTCCCAAGCCACCATCACCAGGCAGTTTTGATGACGCATATGTACATTTGCCTTACTTTTCACTTGCACCTATAGCCGTATTCACAAACGCTTGGAATGAATTTCGATTCTACAGGTCGTATGTCTATCCTTTTTTTGGATCCTACCGCGTTCCCTGCAGTAGGAATTGGATAAGCTGATAATGCAAGAGCAGTGCAGAATAAAGATATTCACAATATTCTATAACAATTTAGAACATGGAAGTCGTCCAATTAGTGTTTGAGTTTACAAACAACTGTTTATGTTGGTGCAGAGCGATCGCGTTGTTAACAATTAACAACGCGTTTGCTCATCAAACGCCTTGTAACTTTTTATTGTTACATGGTGTGTGTAAAACAGCAAACAGCCCATATCAGACTGAGGACACACTGGGTATAATTCTTCGTTCTTATACAGGCTGTAAACTACCTCATCACAAAGCCGTTAACCAAGCATTCTGTACATCAAACTAAGTAACTTTATGCAAAAATTATTGCTGAAAAACAACTTTTTTTTTTGAGGTTATAAATCATGTTTTGTGGTAGAACTCAATGTAACGCACTTAAAACATTGTGCTGATGGATGGATTGAATAGTAAGGGGGTCGTGGAGGTGTTAAAAGTCAAAATCTTAACAAAAAAACTTGTATTTAAAAAATAACTGGTCAAAAAGTTGTAACTTTGACCCCCCATATCTCCGTAACTAGAAGGTTCCCAGATATGGTGTAGAACAAAAAAATGATCGCAATGATGGGGAAAACAAGTGCCTTTCGGCTTCGTGAAGAGGTGTTTTACACCCTTTTTAGCTGAAGGAGAGATTATTGTTAACAGAAACATCATTCAGTACCTCTTAAATAATTAACATTTTCATTAAATTTTATATCATTTTCCGGCTTCACAGAACACACATCTTACAACTTCCTCTCTTACACATTCTCTCTTTCACTCACTCAGAACGGTCATACTCACATAATTATTTATACACTAGCTTCTGCCAGCGGCTTCGCCCGCGTGATGTTTGGTTATTGTCCCATGGGATCTTACTATAGGGGATAAAAAGTATCCTATGTTTTAATCCAGGTTATAAACTATCTGTGTGCAAAATTTCATCCAAATCCGTTCAGTAGTTTTTTCGTGAAAGAGTAACAAACATACATCCATCCTCACAAACTTTCGCATTTATAATATTAGTAGGATTAGTAGGATAGTAGGATAGCTAAGCTATCGGGAGTTACACGTGTTATTGTGAGTCAACTATAAAAGATAGACATATGCTGTCTTGGGATATTTTTTATATAATTTTATGTGGAATATTTCCGTTATACATGATTTCTATGTAGCTTTAACCATTAAGGCTGCACACGCGACGGAAGCTAAAAAAACCAAGTAACTTCTCCCGTTTTCCCAACATTTCCTTTCACTGCTCTGCTCCTATAAATGGTAGCGTGATGAAAAGTATACTATTACCTGCTCAGGAGTATGTAGAATAATTGTACCAAGTTTCGTTAAAATCCGTCGAGTAGTTTTTTTTTCTATAAATAACATACAGACAGACAGACAGACAGACAGACAGACAGACAAAAATTTTACTGATTGCATTTTTGGCATCAGTATCGATCACTAATCACCCTCCGATAGTTATTTTGTAAATATATTTCATGTACAGAATTGACCTCTCTACAGATTTATTATAAGTATAGATAATATTAAAAAAAATTGTTTAGTGCAATAAAAAAACCATCCAGGTATTTTTTTTATTGGGACAAGCCTGCTGCCACATTATTCCCAAACCACTGTAACTCCTGAAAGCCAGAATCAACAGTGGCGACCACCAGAAAAGTGCCGAGACAAAGAAGCTCGACGAAGTCCCAGAGAATGAATTTAACTATCTTGGATCCCATAGCGAAATTAATCAGAAAGTATAGTAGGAAAAATACCGAAATGCCCACTTCCCTCCATATGAGTAGGAGACAGAACGAAACAAGACCAATAAGCACAATAATGGGACGTTTACAACTGGAACAGGCCCAGTTGCCTAGCACCACGGATAAATATTAACATTAATGGTTCTAAGTTGTGAGTTGTTTTATTTGATTCCAATAATAGAAATGGCAAAAACGCTTGAACGCACGGTAATTCCATCTACCATCCTAGACATATTAGACAGACTCAATAGTTTCATTCCTATTCACAGAATCTACGAGACAGTCAACACTAACGTCAGTCTTCATTATTTTGTTATTCTAAATCAAAATCAAAGCATTTATTTCAAGTATGCCAATTACAGGCTCTTTTGAATTGTCGTAACAGATGAAAATTATACGTAGCTGCAGTCCCAGTCACAAGACATAAAACTGTGAAAGTATTGTAGTTGCCCATTCCCCAGCGTAGATCTCTATGGAGAAGAACGAGCAAGAAACTCCATGGACACTCTTTTCAATCAAATTATCGTTACAAATTCTTGGTTACATTATTCATGTTGAGATGTTAGGTATATTATGTGAGAACAATGTAGCAAGATGTGCAGGTTAAAAGTGTCCATAGTAAAAACAAAATAATTCATTCAAATAAGCCATGGCGACTAAGATATGACCAGTCACAACTGACAGCGCCCGTTCACGAACATGACGCATGGATTAGCTCCATTCAGCTCAACTATTTTGAAGGGAACTAAATGGTCCAATACACGCGCCACCATCAGCGAGACATTTGAGTGAGCATGACTTACTCTCAACTGCCAGGGCACGTTCGAGTAAAAAAGACGTAGATTTCCAGTGAATGATAGCTTTTCAGTACATCGAACTCATACAATATGGGCTATGCGATTATACAATACTTACTAAAGGTATTGAATCCATACAATGCAAAGATAGTTGAAGAAGAAAGACAATCTTCAGCAACTCCAATAATACCATAATTTTTGCCCTGTCCTTGTGGAGCAGGACCAGCATTAAGCCAAGGAGTACTGTAATATGCTTGCTTACATAATGTGCGTTTAATGCATGTTTTAAATTTCGTATCATTCATTCTAAAAATTGAACTTAGATGTTGTTGAAGCTTCTTTATCTTTTCTTGGTATTAATTTCCGCCGAAAAGACCAGTATTTTCTTAGTTATTACAAAATTGGTACAAAAGTAGAAAATTTAACACAAAATGCTTAGTTCTGTATCGCAAGACATTTAAATTAATATAAAACAATACTACGATATTTAAATTAATAAAATGTAATTAAGAGGGTCCGGATAAAAGTCACTCGATTAAATGTCGTATAACAATGACAAAAGGCCCTTAATGTAACCGAGGGCGCTCTCTGTCAGCCCACCCTATTGATGCACAGATAGGGAGGACCCTATCAAAATTTAAATGCGGTCCATTTTAGCTGTTTCGGTCTGCGGAATCGTAATGAAAATATCCTTTACATTTACCTATATTAGATTTTTTATTCGACCCTATACCCGTTTTAAGCCAAACCAATTATTCCGTGATGGCGATCCCGACTTTTATACAAATTCAACTTGTTGTAGCGAGTCAAATATTTTCCTTTTCAATATGGCGGTAGTAGTAGGTAGTACTTAGAGACCAGAGTGCGCAACATCAACTCACTGGAGAAATATAGTGCTTTCATAAAACCCGAGGTGTCATTTCCTTTTGAATAGTTCGTTATATCTGCGCGGTGAACGAAGCCGTGTATAAAAGTCTCGAGTTATTACGGCCGCGATCCTTCCGCGTCATTGTGGGCGAGCGTGTTATAAAACGGACACTAAATCTCGCTTCTATTGACAAATGACGTCACTCGTTACAATACTGTATCGTTTTCCAGGCCCATACCATTTTATATTTCCTTCCACGCTGTGATGTCGAATGATCGTAAACTAGTATAGTTTCCTTCCTATTGAACGTAAGGATTGAATATTCCCCTTTGATGTGTACACAGTATTTGCGTCAATAAATAAGGACGTTACATCGACGTTCGTTTACTAGGCTTCCTTTATGGCGATGTTTTTGGTGCTATTTAGGTACTTTTCCTGAACTTATCCATGGTCGGAAAAAATGTTCATGTGTAATAGTTTTTGTAGGCGAGATACGGGATTGTAGTCGGGATGCGGGAAGTAGATATTATCGCTGATGAGAAGATGTAAGTAAATAGAATAGGCAAAAGGAGCGGTATAAATTTGTATAGAGCAGCATGGTTGTTTTAGCTCTTAAAAGATATTGTCAGAAATAATGAAAAAATAAGTTACGTGCAAGTTAGCCCATACAAACAAATTTGGACCGCAGAAGAAATGTTTAATTTTTTTTTGCAAAAAATTAAATCGACTTCAAGAAACACAAAAAAAGTTGAAAAATAACTTATGATTAATCACTCATCTTCAGACCCTGACTTGATGATCATGGGAGCACTTGGAAATTATAATCAATTATACCCTTTCAAACAAAACCAAATCGGTCTAGAACGAATTGTCCTTTTTGAAGTAGGTAAAAAATAGGACGGTGCGCGAATAAAAAAAAAAATATTTTGGGACGCTGAAAGCATATTATTTGGGACAAAGCTGCCATCACCATCTGCTGGCTTGAGGATATAGCTTATTTTACTTGGTCGGATCATTATTTATCTTGCCTTCGGTATTGCCAACAATGACCAGTTATTCAAGGCTGCTAACGCCCCATAAATAATTCAGAAGTTCGACATGACCGTGGGCTTTCCAATGATCAAAGAGATGTCACCAAAAAGGAAGAGGCTCGCGAGGGCCGATGCCTGCCGGAGCTGCGCGACTATTTGAAAGAGATACCGCGGACCTGGAACACAAAGGGCGTAGAAAGAACATGGATGAGTTTTGTGTCAGACACGTCATTTGTTGATTTCCTATTCAAAAAAAAAGCCTTCCCAATATCCAATCAACCAAAATACACATACGACTTGAGCCATTGTTATGTAATACCCAAATTTTATGGTCGAGTGTCCAAAAAGTGCCACTCCTGCACTTCTGAGGACCTAAATGATGTCAATTAAGACGCGATTGGCGTACCTACCCGTATACTCACGTAAAAATGTAGTATCTTTGCTACCCATTCGAAAAGTAGAACAATAAAATGATGGCACATTATTTGAATCGTACCTACCATCCCACATGTATATACTCTATATTATTCATAACATACTTTATATCGAAACATAAATCCTCACTTTCAATACTTTTATATCCCATACATAAGAAGGAATTTATTACGTTTCGATAAATAAGTATGGTATAAACCCTCTTTGTTGGAAGGGTCATAAATCACCCAAATGAACCCGAGCCTCCATTGACAAAAGTAGCATCATAAATAAATAAATACATTCTTACACGGTTCCCGCCACTCGAGCTGAACTCCTTCAAGTGATGTTCCCTTTGTGCAAATAATGGTAAATAGGCATTTATACAAACATATTTCGCATTTGTCAAAGGTGTCCTTTTATGGTGATTTGTAATATTATTTTGGTTTTGTGGGACTGCTTTCCTTTGTAAGAAAATAATAAATACTAGAGAAACAAGTACCTATATTTTATATTTATGCATAAACTCACGTATTTTTCCCATATAGGGAAAATAATCGCAGAACATCGACAACTTTTCGCCATCAGCTGTTACGGTCCTTACGTACTCCTTTTGCCTCGTCCACGTTCATTCATCTGGTCATACCTACCACGACCACCACCTACCACCCACGCCGGTTGCGAGTACCACGTAGCTGACATTTCTGAAAAACTTCACCAATAAGGTTATGATGACCTTCTAGGGTGTCCCTTCCAGGAGTTGCCACACAAATCTCCCTTGTAAATGTCTTTCGTCAGTCGCCTTACACTAATTCATTCCACATGACCAAACAATTTAAGCAAGCATACTATACAGGGTATAAACCACCTCATCACGAAGCTGTCAACCAAGCATTCTGTACATCAAATTAAGTAACGTTACGCAAAAAATTATTGCTGGGAAACGGCATTTTTTTTGGGGGTTAAGAATCATATTTTGTGGTAGAACTCAATGTTACGTAGAGGCAGTCGTAGAGGTGTATAAAGTAAAAATTTGTTTAAAAAAAAAGTCTTGTCAAAAACTTGGAACTTTGACCCCCAAAATCTCTGTAACAAGAAGGTTCCCAGTTATGGTGTAGAAAAAAAAATATCGCAATGATGGGGAGAACAAGTTGTGCCTTTCGGCTTCTTTAAGAGGGAGAAGGTTTTTAACCCTTTATAGTCTTGGAATATTTGTTGTTGTCGCATTCATTTTGTTTTGGTTTCAAGGAAAGCGTTAGTGCAGAGAGCAATCCCTTTTACAGTGCTCACCAGAGAGGGCTATCTAAAGGTTATAAAGTGGAAATATCATACAATAGGTACGTACCAGAGGATTGCTATCGAATTCACTTCAAAGAACAGAGCGAAAGAAACAAATCGATTGGAAATAATCTTCATTTTCAGGAAGGAATCGTGACTAGAGACGTGTCATGTTATCTACGACGCCAGCGTTGGAGTGGTTGTTATTGATTTGATCTCCTGTTAAAGATTAGATCAATCAAAGTCTTTGAATACTGTTGATAAATTCCATCAACCTCGAAGTCTTGCAAGAACAATGACCTTGCTAGATTATTTCCAATCTCCTTTTAGATTTTTATTTTACGTATTTGGAATGAAAAGTTAGGCTACAGGAAATAAGGTGTAGATTTCCTGACATCGAAAGTCAGTCAAACACATTCTTAGTGCCTAAGCACTAAGAAGCTGTTTGACTGACTGGGTGTGTGTTTGTTTGACTGACCCTATTGTCAGAGTTATATGCCGCCCATGGCTTTTCATGCCACCCAAAAGCCCATCAATGCACGAAAAAGTTGACCACAATAATGCTTGAAAATAAAATCTTGAGTAACAATAAGGATAACTTTAAAATTGGTTTGAAAGTAAACACATTCTATTGGATGCCTTGAGTGTTGGGGAATGGTTGGGAAAGTGTATTCTGAACGAGTTGGGAGTTTACCGACGTTTCGTGAACTGCCGAGTAAAATGTTTGCCAGTCAGACTTCAGCAATACAAACAAAACGCATCGGGAGTGCATTTTCATAGACGCAACGAGTAAACATTTTACATTGAAGCAATTTAGAAAGCTCACGAATATTCGTGTACTTTCACGTTTTATTTACCCAAACGGTCGGGATGAATAACTACTTCACAAAATTAAGCGCGATACAGTTTATTTCTATAAGTGCGTCTTTACAACGATTTTGCGATTAACAATAAAACCAGAGATGAACCTAACGATAGAAAAAACAGAGAGGAATGAAAGAAATAATCTAAAAAGTAATCTACCAACCCGATAAATCAATTTCACCTCATTGAATCAAACGCCACGTTTTATGGTTTCGTAGTTAATAAATATTTCCTTGTCCTCGGTGCTTATATAAAGTTTTCATTGGGCTTTTCCAATATTTACGGATGTAGACTTGGCCATCACGAATCTCTTCGGAAATGATGTGCGGAATCGGCAAGTAAAGGGCATTAAATCTGTCTGGAGCGTTCGATTTGCATTGGGAAAATTGCATTTTCGAATCGTCGGCGACAAGGAGGCGACGCCTGAATGTTTGCAAATGTGTTGCAAAAGCTTTGCTTAGAGTTCTGCCCCTAGCGTTGCCACTGGCAATACGACGCCGTGCCAAGCAAATGACGTAAACCGGAGACACTTGTAGACTTTGTGGCAAATCACATTGTAGTTTTGTACTGATTATTTTATTGAATCGTTGTCGTTTGTGCCAATACAAATATACACACCGCAGTCGAATAAAGTTCGAAACTGAATTATCAGAACAGAAACTTTAAAATAGGTACTCTAGCTAGCTATCAGATTGTAAAATGGACTGGATTTCAAATCGTTCACCTGTCTAGCCTTTTCTCAACGTATGTTGGGTTCGGCTTCTAGTCGAACCGCATGCAGCGGAATATCAGTGCTTTAAATGAAGTGACTGCCTATCTGACCTCCACAACCCAGGTAGTACTGGGTAGTTCGAAACCGGTAAGACTAGTGGTCGGACTGTAGGGCCAGTGGACTTCCAAACATTTACAAATGACAGCCAAAACCAACGGAACATCGGGTGGCAAGATTCCGTTACGTCTGCGAACACGCACACTAGGGCGACGAAGAATGGGTTAGAGCATAAAAGGGTGTAAAAATACTCTTAACCAAGCCGAGAGGCATTTGTTCTCCCCATCATCGCAATGTTTGTTTTGTTACAGGTATGGACCTGGAACCCTTCTAGTTACAGAGATATTGGGGTTAAAGTTCCAACATTTCCTCAAGTGTTTTTAGTTTTTAATATAAGAACTTTACTTTAAACACCTCCGCGAACCCCACACTGCACCCCTTTTTTTATTTTTTTTAGGATGGGAAATCATCAAATGACTTCTCCCACTCTGGGCGGAGCTGGAGGGAGTGTCAGACTCTTACTGACTAAAACCCATCCATGTTCCTTCCTCGCCCTTTATGTTCCGGGGCCGCGGTATCTCTTTCGAACAGGCCCGCAACCTCGGCAGGTACACTGCACCCCTCACTGTCCCCACACCCCCATCAGTATAATGTTTTGAGTGCGTTGCATTATGTTTTAGCGTATAACGTGAAATTTTTCAGCCCAAAAAATTTCATTTCATACAATAATTTTTGCGTAGGGTTACTTAGTTTGATGTAAAGAATGCTTGGTTAACGGCTTATTGAAGAGTCTGTTTACACCCTGCATTTTCTAATGAATCCCGATTTATGGTGAATGCACCTGATGGACGTTCAGGGTAACGTTTTATTACCGCCTATTTTGAGGAAATCCTACTGTTCGGCGGTGGGTCTGTTATGGTTTGGGCAGAAATCTCTCCAGAGTTTCAAGGAGTTAACTGGGGAACAGAGGAAACTGATACACTAATTAGTGGAAGATGTGTAAGAATGTACCTATAACATTTTTTATAAAAATAACCAGGCAGTAGCAAGGAGGTTTATATACATTACTCATTTCTGAAATAAATGACAATAAAATTCAATATGAAATAAAAAATAAACTTAAAAAGAACTCATTTTAAAATTGACAGTGAAACAATATTAACTTATTTTACAATGTTTTAGGCTTAGACGTAAATTTTAGTAAGATTTTATACAAAAATTAAAATTGTGAGTAAGAAACAAGAAAACCGACTTAAAAAAGGAAAGACAATATTATTACAAACTATATTATAAAAAGATGGAACCTTGCTATCCAGTCGACTGCGAGCATTATGCCGTCGCTCCAATGTTGGTGCCTGCTCACTGTTTGAGAAAATATTGTGAACAAGAACGGCCGTGTTGTCAACCGGTTTGTTCGAAACCTATGTACTGCCGCCGGCCCCTGGAGCCGCGGACTCCTCCAGAATACGACTGTTGCCAAGCACCTCCGCAAAAAATCTGTCGTACCCCACCTCCCGAAAAACGCAACAAATGCCCACCTCCACAACCAGAATATTGTTGTCCAACCCAACCTTGCAAAACAAAATATATAATGCCTTGCTACAGATACGAAGACGGACGAATAGTAAGTCCAATTCATGAATGTTAATCATTTTATCTCGTTGAACTTGTTGGGATAGTTAGTAGATTCAAGTTCGATTTGTTTGTTTGCTTCGTGTAGAATTGTTTATTTTTATATAGAGAAAGTAATAAGTAGGTACAATCTAGTTTTATAGGTACATGAATATTCTTTTATTTAAGTAACAAACATAACAACAAGCAGAGGTACAACTAGGACTGCGTGCATTTGAGTGGTCTTATATTTTGTCAGCTAAAAACTATTCAATAAAGTCCTATTTATCCTTGAATAAAAATTAACATATGACCAATTTGAATTATTCAGTGGATTTGCCACATTGTACAGCCGTTTCGTTGTGATTATTTTGGTTGTCCCATTGTTTTGTTGTTAGTTTCAGGAACGGTATGTTCCGACACGTTATGGTAGACTCCCATCGTCAGCATACAGACGAAACGGAATGCAGGATCAATTGCATGGGTACCGCGGAGCTATCCGATACTTATGCGCTGGTGCAGCACCGAACGGCGCGTGCTGTGTCTACACGTTAGTTGAGCCTATGGCTAGAATATACCCGAAAGTCACACAAGAAATGCTTCCTGTTAAAAGGAAGAAGGAAAAGAAAAACTGTTGACTCATTTAGCGTAGATGAACCTATTTAGTAAGCACAAACTTGTTTAAAGAAAAATAAGAAAAAGAACGCACCTGGCAGGTTAATCCTCTGCCATCATCAGCGTTAAAACGAAACGGAATTCAAGATCACAAATACAATGAGTGCGGCAGTGTGTCGTACATACGCAAATCTTGGGCAGACGCGATGTGGAGCTACCACCCTTTTACCGTCCGTATCAAACCAGCGAAGAAGTTGCCCGTACTTAAAAAGAAACTCTGACCTCTTCCGTGGTGCGTAATTTGATGAGTAGCGTTTGTCAAGGCATATAACAGCAATGAAAAGTCATGCATTAATTTCCATTACTGTTATACATTTTAATTGATACATAAGTAGATAGACACATAGATAGAATATGATTGAGGGATATAAATAAACACATAACATCAAAACAACAATAACATGTACAACTGAATTTGTACCTTTTATTGTTGTTTTCTTTCTCCATATTCTTGTTTAAATAGCGAAAATACCGGGAAATTCGCAATGCCTGATTAGGGCGCAACTAAACTGCGACTGTCTGGTCCGTTGCAGGTAAGAAAGTTCCCCGTGACCGCGTTCAAGCGCAATGGAATGCAAGATGTTGAGCACTCCACACAAGGCACTGCGAATTTCCTTGTACGGCATCCTCGTGACGTGGCTGTTGAATGTGAATTCCGTGTGAACCCAGCCAAAGTGTCTGACCCAGCCAAAGTACCTCCTTATTGCTCGCATCGCGAACTCTGTTGTGGCCGCAAGAAGAAGCCCATAACAGTCAAACTTGAAGAAATATTGGATGACTCTAACTAAATAACTGAAATTTTAAGATCTAGTTTCACCATACCATGTTAGTTTAATCTCCTGTTAAAATGTTAACGGGACATTAAGGTCGGTCCATGTTCACCGAAAAGATAACAGCCTCATTAGCTAAAAACAGCTGTCACTGTGACATATTACCATACAAAAATGTGGTTTAAACAGCTGATTTAGATAATCAGACTGTCATCTTTCTGGTGAACATGGACCTAAGAGTAGCGAGTGTTTCACCAAGCGCTAATCCATGATTAAATGTCTTAATCAGGCATTAAATTTAATTGCTGCCTTGGTGGTCTGTTAACTTACTGACAGGCATTTGGTCAGTTGTCAAAATCATCAAAATGGAAGCAGCGCACGACTATATTATTATCAAAGATCAAAATTATTTGAAAATTTTGGACGACTTGGACGATTTAGTACGACGTCCTAAAATTTATAAAGAACGGCGGCACTATTTTGAAGAGTACGAACTCCTCAGCTAAAATTCTCCATCCCTCATTTTTCGCTGCAGTTATGACAGCATCACTTTTTTTATTTTCAACTACTTCTTAAGCTTTGAAATTAAAGTAATTAAAATGTATTTCTCATTTGATAAGAAATTAGGGCCCCGTTCACGCGTTCTCTTACGGGACATTATTGTTGTTTCAATTTAAAACAAAATAAAATACTTACGAACACCACGAAACGTTAGAACGTTATGTCGTATCCACACATGCCGCTGGCTTATGCCGCCGGGTTTGCCGCCGGCTTTCAGACCGCCTTGCCGCCAGCTTTACCGGCGGCGGCCTGCAGATGCGGTTGCAATTTTCGGAGTAGTGCTGTGACTTGCTCGAAGTTAGTCGTGTACGTAGGATTGGAAGATATTGGACTATAATACAGTTGCGTATATTGCAAATGAAGTGTTGTATGTTATTATTCATAAAACCGCAAAAATGGTCTTAGGTATATATGAATACGACAACACTACCACTCCGTATGTATCGAAGCCCCAAGCAAACTGCCGCCGGCAACCAAAAGCCGCGCGTGTCGCAAGTAAATGATGCTTGTGCATTGGCTTGGCCGCCGGCAGTGCCGCCGGGCATGTGTGGATGCGCCATTAGAATAACAAAATTTGAATGATATACCGAGAAAGTAAAATGTTGCAAGAACACACTCAAGCTATATTACACAACTGACATTATAATTTAGTTGTATTATTTAACGCTAGTCTTTATTATACGGCTAGCTAAAATGATGCATTGTCAGTGAACATTGACATGCGACATTGAGACTTTTTATTTTGGTTGGTTTTGTCTCAGTCACTTAAAAGATAAGTCTGATTATCTAAAAACAGCTGTCACTGTGAAATATTACAATAAAAAATGGGTTTTAAACAGCTGTTTTAGACAATCAGACTGTCATCTTTTTGGTGAACATGGACCTAGTTAGATTTGATGCCTTGTTTAAAGAATTTAACATCCATTAACATGTGGTGGGGCACTCGATAACTTTAACAGCTCGTTAAGTTACCTAATAGTCCATTAAGGTCCATGTTCATCGAAAAGATAACCGTCTGATATTCTAAAAACAGCTGTCACTGTGACATGTTCCCATACAAAAATGCGTTTTAAACACCTGTATTAGATAATCAGTCTGTCATCTCCTTGGTGAACATGGACCTTAATATCCCTAAATACGACCACCTCATGTAAGCGGCTTTTTTTGTATTACCCTTCAGGGGTTCAGATTTGTAATCCTAGAATACATTTGGACATCCTCTTCTTTTCCCTTTTTTTCTGTTCGATTTTGAAATAGTCAAATAAAATTGTGGATTGTTTCAGGCAAATCAACCAACGGTGCTGATGCGCCGCGCGTGTGAGGTGGCTTGCGGGACACGCAAGCGGAAACCTTTCGTGGTTTCGTCATTTGCCGCAGACCCCCATAACGAAATACGACGGTACCATTCCGAAGATGAGCGGGTATATTCCTATTCAAACAACTACTCCCTAGGTACCACTTCAGTATTTGCAAATTAGGTATTAATCTTAGACTAAGTGGCCATGCGATAATTTTTATGCAAATTTCATTCTTGGAAATAATAAAGACTTTCTTGTATTAATTCATCCTCAACAAATAACTTCCTTCGGTTGATTCCAATTGAACTCTGCGATATTTTATGAAAAATTAATATTCAGTAGGAGGATGGAAAACCGCCACCTGAATTGATTCCCACGCAATATCCTTTTAAAAGACTGAACCAAAGCAAAAAGCCGAATAAACGCCGTCGGTGACTCCGAAGAGAAATTCAATTTCATTACAAACCCAGTCAGTGCTAGAAAAATGAATCCGACGTAGATCACAACCGGAAAATGAGATTAGAATTCTTTTATTAAAAATCTGGAAAGTTCGGAACAAATTAATTCGTCGCAAGCGAAATAATTGCATCACAAAAGCAAGAAACATCACTGCATGCAAACCTTGGAAACGCGATATAGTACTAGGACGAGACCGTAATTTTAAATAAAACAAAATAAAAAACATGGTTCTTTAAATATTGAGGTATCTTACAGAAGGGACGAATTGGAATTGTTTGTCCGTCATTACATAAAAAAGCAGTTTAATTCAAAAGTGCAGTAATTATATGATATTTAGACCAACCACGACATTATAACGTTTACAAAGGTAGGTACTATCGAAAACATATCTACAACCAAAGCAACTTTACAAAGTTTCAAAGGACCTCCTAGTTTCAGTCCAACCAAGTTACTGAATCTGTGTAAACTTCAAAATGTGTGTCGAAGAATCGGATTATCCGTAGAGTTAGAATTTTAATTAAATTGCTCCACTATTTACGAGCAATTTACGTGAGATTAGATGTTATTCGGAGTGCGCCTGTTTGGTGTGTTTTTGACATCGATCGTGCCGTCTCGCGGACCACAATGTTTATTCGGTGAACGCGACGTGGGTTCAGATGGGGATTTATTTTCGACTGGGGCTCAAGATACGACTCTTCGTGATTGGACCCTGTAATCCGAAGGCTTGCAGAATTAGGCCGGCTCTGTACACGAAACACCCGCTGATGCTCGTCTCTAGTTAAACATTTTATTGTTTGACATACTTGACAGTTTAATTAGAGTTTAATCTCTTAACGTGATGGTTCACTAATCCGCTGCGGTCCGCAAACTTGAGCGCGATCTCACAATTGAATATTCAACGAATTAGACACCATCACCTAAACCATTTGGCATCTTTTATCGTGAAAGAAAGTTAACAGATCTCTAACTGAATTTAAACTTTTAAACACTCCTCGTCTAAGCCCAGTAATTAACAGAAAGCGTAGTTATTATCCGAAACACAGAAACTTTCTGGACAGGAATTTGGACTTGCGATTCGTGCTTTTTTACCTGCAAAGTTAATTAATTTACAGGATTCCAGTTCAGAAACTTATCTGCTTATGCAAATAACAGGATTGCCTTCCGTCGTAGAGATTTTTAATTTTATTTGTTGATTCTGGATGAATTCTTGATCTTCCCAGCCCTCCATTTAGGAAGTTATTTTTATTGTTATTTTATTAAGTTTTTTTTTTACACAGGGGAATTGTTGCTTCCACTTTGAGAGAAAAAAGCCACCGGAGTGTGAACCGACTTGGGTTCCCGGACCGTGTTGTCAACCTTTTGCTCGTGAGGCTTGCTACGCACCATGTGAATTGCAAACATGTCCCGAGTGTCAGTACGTTGACTGTGTGTACGCGCATCCGTAGGCTGTTGTCGCGCTTATAATTGTTTGATCGTTCTAAGCCCAAACAATTGATGGCTGGCTACATAATAATAAAGTATATTTAAAGAAGTTAATTTAATAACTGTGTCTTAGTTATAAAATGAGTGTGAGTACGTAGACTGTGCGTACGCACATAGACCCAATGAAACGTGTTGTCTCGTAACAAAATA
This sequence comes from Xestia c-nigrum, assembly GCA_916618015.1. Lineage (NCBI taxonomy): Eukaryota > Metazoa > Arthropoda > Insecta > Lepidoptera > Noctuidae > Xestia > Xestia c-nigrum. The sequence goes on from OU745245.1 coordinate 10,833,551, forward strand.
ATTAATTTGTGAAAGTCTGTAATTGATTTGTTTGATCGTTCTTACAAGCCCAAACAATTTGGCGGCTATATTTTTGTTAGTAAAGTGTCATAAAAAAGATAAGTGTTTCATTTTCTTTTATTGTTATTATTTATTTAATTATTTAATGTAATATGTTATTTATATAAAGGGTGTAAAGAACCTCTTTACGAAGCCGAAAGACACTATAGTTCTCCCCGCCATTGCGATATGTTTTTTGTTCTACACCATACCACTACCATACCTGGGAACCGGTAACTTTAACCCTTTTGTTAAATGCAAATTTTTATTGGAATATTTTTACTTTAAACATCTCCACACCCCCAGTAGTATTCAATGCACCCATCAGCTCAATGTTTTGAGTGCGTTACACTTAGGTCTACCACAAACATGATTTAAAAAAGTGAGATTGGCTTTGCCACCATCAGAATTTTAATTTAGATAACACAAATTAATATTACGTCACTTCATTCTTCAGATATAGTTTAATTAACAGGTAGTAGTCTTTTGAACCTACAAGGCAGTCGCACGTTTTAAAGGGTAGGCAATCGATTTATCCATCGATTACCTCCTTTATTTTTTTTTATTTTTTTTTTGTCGGTAGCTCTGTTTCTTGTTGCCTGACTGAGCGCTTCGCTTCATTCTTTTGTCGTGCGAGGCAGCGCGCGGTCGTCTATCGCTCGCTCCATAGAAATATCTACTTTATTTCTCAGACTTTAATCCAAGTTATAAGATATTAATTATGCCCAAAAGAAGTTATACGGAAAAAATGGACCGATATTATTGTAAAATAAGAAGACTGGAAGACAAAGAAAATAAACGTCGCCAACGAATCATCGAATCGTCTGATTCACTGGAAGAAAATTCAGGTTAGTAAAGTGTTTATTTTCATAAGTGTCATGTGTTGTGAAAAATTATAATGCCTTGAAAGTAGTTCATATTAACCTGGAGGTTGACCGTGGGTCAACACGATGGTATCCGATTATTCTACGCTTAGACGGTGGCCGTGGGTTATCGCAAAGCAAACGTAGAAACTAAAATAACTACGAAGATCATTATTAACTAGTGGTTGATCGTGGATCAACACAAGTTAAATTTATGCTTGGATAATAACCGTGGGTTATTACAAAAAGAAACTACCTAATGAAAAAATTCATTAAAATAACCTGGAGGTTGATCACGGATTAACACGATGGTACTTACATACTGAACTATGTCACCGTCAGGTTGGCTAGACCAAACGAGATATGTACATGAGACCATGTGCACTGTTTACTACCTATTTGATACTATTTAATACCTTTAATGAAGTATTTGGTACCTTTGCGTTAAGAGAGTTATCAAAGAAATAAAGTGGTCAGCCATTCTGACGTCAGGTTGGCTGACCACTTTCAAGTTCTCATAGTTTTAGCGTTGTATTAACTGCGTTGTTAATGTTAATATTTAATACTTATTTGGTACCTTAACATATATTTGTTACACAGCTTTAGAAAGCTCCTATAAACAGTTATTAGAAAAAGCCATTAAAACGCCTGTACATAAATTATTGACGTCTTTTCTTCTCAGAATTATTGCTAACAATGTTTTTGCAGGCGCTTAGTGGCTTATGAACAACTTGTTTCTGGATATGCATAGTTAAGTTTTATCCATTTGTAATATTTTCCAGCGACTACTGAAAAGAGGAGGTTCTCAATTCGACTGTATTTTTTTTTTTGTTGTTTGTTACGTAACTTTCGACTGGGTGAACGGATTTTGATGATTTTATTTTATTTGATAGCTGGTGCTTCCAGTGTGGTCCCATTTTAATTTGCTGAATGTTGATGCTGATCTTCGGAGATATACAATGGAACTCTTCAAAAATAGACAGCAACTCTGCAATCGCTTGTAGGTTCATTGTTTATACTACATCATGACGTAACATTACGCTTGTATGCTCTGATGGGGTACGCAGATGTGTACAATACACCCAGATTTAGACAGTTAGATGTGTTAAGTTCCATTTATTGGGCATAAGCCCTATTACCTTGACTTCATCATTTCAGGCCTCCTCCAAGTGTCACCACATTGACCGGTCCCTTGCGACTCGCATCCAACGGATTTCCGCAACCTTCAACAAGTCATAGGTCCACCTTGTGGGAGGTCTTCCATCACATCGTCTTTCAGTTTGCAGTCGCCGCCGGCCATCCGTTCTGCGAGCAATGTGACCTGCCCACTGCCACTTAAGTTTGGCAATTCTTCAGGCTACGTTGGTGACCTGGGTTCTGTTGCGAATGTCTTCATTTCGGATTCGATCACGCAAGGAAACTCCTAGCATAGCCCTCTCCATTGCTCTTTGGGTGACTTTAAGCCTTTTGATAAGGCCCATTGTGAACGACCACGTCTCGGTCACGTATGTAATTACTGGCAACACACACTGGTCATAGACTTTCGTCTTGAGACACTGCGGTAAGTTGGACGAGAAGATACCGCGCAGCTTCCCGAACGCTGCCCAGCCGAGTCGGATTCGACGATTGACCTACCTGGACATATATTGTTTTTTTTTTTTTTTTATTGGAAAGGATGTACTTTAAGAGTACATTAATGAGGGTTGCGGGCCTATTCGAAAGAGATACCGCGGCCTCGGAACATAAAGGGCGAGGAAAGAACATGGATGGGTTTTAGTCAGTAAAAGTCTGACACTCCCTCCCGCTCCGCCCAGAGTGAGAGAAGACATTTGATGATTTCAGATCCGAAGAAAAAAAAGGGTACATTGATGAGAATTTGGTTAGGTTCTAATTACTCCTGATTATGAGATCCAAAGGAACGGAACTCTTAAATTCTTAATTAACGATACTCGACCGAATCTTTTATAGGCTATCCGGATATTTGAGTCACTTACCATAACGTCGATGTTAACCGACTTCAAAAATAAGGAGGTTCTCAATTCAATGTTCCCCGATTATTCGAAGATGGATGGACCGATTTTGTTTTTTTTTATTGTTTGAAAGGGAATACTTCACAGGTTGTCCTATAATCATCTAATCAGGATATGATGACGGAATCCTGGAGAAATGGAGAGAACTCTTCACATTTTATAGGCACACTAGAAGCGATTTGGGTAGTTTGAGAAAGTGTACTATCTCGAAGTGATTCCATTTCAATTTGGTGAAGATGTAATGAAGAACTTCCAAGATAGGCAACGAAACTCCTCAATAAATGAAAGCTATTGGGATTGCTGAAATCTCCTATCTGTCTATTGTTTACACCACAGTTCATAACAGAAAATCACGCCGGTACGCTGTGAAGGGGTAATCACATGTGGACCACTAAAAAGTGAAAATAAAAACATTTTTACAAAAAATAAAACCGACTTCAGAGAACCTTGAAATCGCGAAAAAAAAACAGCTGTTCCCTACATTTTGACGAGTTATGCGAACATAAATGTAGGGAACAGCTGATTTTTTTTCGCGATTTCAAGGTTCGTCCCATAGAAAAAGTTGTTCAAAATGATGAGTACAATGACCCCTTTTCGGGTTTAGTATAAACAAAAAATAATGTTGTATACTTTTTTGTTTGTAAATACATACTTATTATACATATAAACATCCATGACTCGGAAACAAATGTCCATGCTCATCACACAAACATTTGTTTCTACTGGGATTCGAACCCAGGACCCTAAGAACGTAAGGCAGCCTCGTTACCACTACGCCATTCGGCCATTCATTCAATTTGTATCATAATTTGATCATGTTAAATTTAATAAAACCCTTATTACTTTATCGCGTGGTTAGTGGCTAACTGGTTCATAGCACCATAGGTACCCATAGGCCTCTGTCTTGGCTTGCCATGCCGTCGAGAAATACAAAATCAAGCAATCAATAAAAAAAATACCGTATTCAATCATTCCCAAGTACATACTTATATTCCTTAGAAAAAATGCGATATGTAAATAATTAAATAATAATACAAATGGATAAAACTTACAATAATTCTGAGAAGAAAAGACGTCAATAATTTCTGTACAGGCGTTTTAATGGCTTTTACTTATAACTATTTATAGGAGCTTCCTAAAGCTGTGTAACAAATATATGTTAAGGTACCAAATAGGTATTATATATTAACATTAACAACGCAGTTAATACAACGCTAAAAGTATGAGAACTTGATATTGGTCAGCCAACCTGACGTCAGAATGGCTGACCACTTTATTTCTTTGATATCTCTCTTAACGCAAAGGTACCAAATATTTCATTAAAGGTACTAAATAGTATCAAATAGGTAGTAAACAGTGCACATGGTCTCATGTACATATCTCGTTTGGTCTAGCCAACCTGACGGTGACTGAACTATGCCTACGCTTAAAGAATAACCGAGGGTTATTCTAAAGCAGTATCAAGTAAAATACCTAACTTTGGTGATATCGTATGCAAACAATCCTGTCCATACCTATGTAGTCCGCGATATTTTTCAAGGCGATATTTTACAATTTTTACAACTACCCTCAATATAATTTTTTCGAATTTATTAAATGATCGTTTTGTATTTAATTGTTTAGTAAGAAAAGCGTTCTCTTTATGTTATAGAAAACGAGTCGCTAGCGGTTTTTGAGGAAATAACGCCCATGGAATGTTCCCAAGAAAATATCCATGATGGAACAATACCAGAAAAGCCTTCAGAAGACAAAGAAGCAACACCGCTTCCTGATCTGGACCCAGATATATTGTCAGCTCTTGGAGAAGTTTCCGAGGATGTACCTAAGTTCGGTGAAAAAATTCACGACAACTTAGCTCGGCTTTGGCTCCCCATACTTCGTAAGGGGATCGAAAAAGAGGCTAAAGAGAAACTGATGAAGCAGTATCAGATTCCAGAAAACTGCACCCTTTTGCAAGCCCCCAAACTTAACCCCGAAATAGCCGCCACGATTTCCGACACCACCAGAACCAAAGATAAATGTGTCGAAAGCGCTCAACAGCAGCTAGGCCTAGGCATTACTGCCCTTAATAAAGGGCTGTCGTTGCTCCTCGAAAATGGGGCAGAGAGGGTTAAGGCGATTAAGTTTTTGAGCGACAGTAGCCGGCTCCTATGCAATCTTCACCATGTTGGGACCGATGTTCGCAAAAAGTTCATGACACCAGGTCTGGACAAGGCGTTTTTAAACTTGATCCAAGACGTAGACAGGGACGAAACCCTATTCGGCCAAACTCTTTCTGACAAGATTAAAGCATCCAAAGCTATAGAAAAGCAGGGTTTGCAAATAAAGAAACCTGCTCCAGTGAAGACAACAACATCTTCTGCCCAACCGACATCAAGCCGACCTCGCTCCCAGGTAAACTGGTCGGGCCCCTCCCGCTATGCGTCGAACAGGGGGGGGCGGGGCGGATACAAGAAGACCGGACAAGTGGTTCGCAAAGGCTTTCAAGCGTCCGCGATGAAGCAATCCTCGCAGCCTCAGCAGAACCAGACCAAATCCCGTGCTCCGCCTCAGCAGCGTTAGAGGTACATGCTGGTCGAATTCAGTTATATTACAACCGTTGGCTTAAAATAACAGATAATACGGTAGTTCTTAACTGGATTCTAGAAGGATACTCCATCCCATTTTGTAGTAAGGTTGTACAAAAATTTATTCCTTCTAATACTTTGACGTATCAAGAAGAAACTGATATGACAGTAGCAATATCAAAGCTTATTAATTTGGCAGCAGTATCGGTTTGCGAACGCTCTGAAGGAGACTTTATATCTAGCATATTTCTCACCTCTAAACCTAACGGTGGCAAGCGTTTTATCTTGAATTACAAACCACTTAACAAATTTGTTCAAAAGTCTCACTTCAAAATGGAGGATCATAGGGTTGCGACAAAGTTGGTACCTAAAAATGGCTATCTAGCCACTATAGACCTTAAAGAGGCATATTTTTCGGTACCCATTTGCAAGGCACATAGAAAGTACTTAAGATTTGTGTTCAATAGCACGGTCTACGAATTTAATGCCGTTCCCTACGGTTTATGTGTCGCCCCAAGAATTTTTACAAAAATCATGAAGGAAGTCATTCGTTACCTAAGGCAGAGAGGTTATAGATCAGTTGTATATCTCGATGACATATTATGCATAGGTGATACCTTCAGCGAATGTCATTCAAATGTAACTAATACCTTAGAGCTGTTGCAGCGTCTGGGATTTGTAGTTAATTTCGAAAAGAGTGTATTAACCCCACGCAGAACTTGTAAATTCTTAGGATTTATACTTAATTCTGCTGATCTGTCCCTGTCTCTGCCTTCTGACAAGATAAACAATATATCTAAATTGGTTAAGAAGTTTGCCTCATTACCCAATTGTACAATAAGAGAACTCTCACAACTCATTGGAATACTAGTCTCAGCATGTCCAGCAATTAAGTATGGCTGGCTTTACACTAAGACACTCGAACGTCAAAAATTTTTGGCCCTTCAGACACATAACAATTTTGAAGCTAAAATTAAATTACCTGCCGTCGTATTACCTGATTTGCTTTGGTGGAATCATAATATCCGTTCTTCATCAAACCACATGAGGCCTGATGCGAAATTTTCCCTTGAAGTATTTACAGATGCTTCTAGAACTGGTTGGGGTGCATACTGTAACGGTAACCGCATAAACGGCGGCTGGAAAGATGTAGAACTTTCGTTCCACATAAATTATTTAGAGCTACTCGCCGTTTTTATGGGATTAAAATGTTTCGTCCATGAGACCTCTAACTGTGCCATCTTACTGCGTGTTGATAATACAACAGCAATAAGCTATATTAACCGGATGGGTGGGATCCAGTTCCCACATCTCCACGATCTAGCCAAAACCATCTGGCAGTGGTGCGAGAAACGGAACATATGGCTTTTTGCATCATACATAAATACAAAGGATAATGTTGAAGCAGATGAGGAATCCCGTAAGATAAACGTTGATATAGAATGGGAACTATCAGACTGGGCTTTCCAAATGATAGTTAACAAGCTAGGTCAACCAGATATTGATCTCTTCGCTTCTCGCACCAACACAAAATGCAACTCCTACGTTTCTTGGAAACAAGATCCTGATGCCTTAACGGTAGACGCGTTTACAATAAACTGGCGTTCTAGTCGATTTTACGCCTTTCCTCCATTTTCGCTTGTGCTTAAATGCCTTAGAAAAATTATAAATGACAAAGCTACTGGCATATTGGTTTTTCCATACTGGACCGGCCAACCTTGGTTCCCTCTACTAAAGAAAATGTTAATTTCCGAAATTATATATTTTAAGCCTAACAGAGACCTTTTGCGTTCTAATTACAGATCGCAACACCCACTGTACAAGAACCTTACCCTGGGAGCCGCGAAGCTCTCCGGGTCGCTTTCACTCGACGAAACATTCCACCAGTAGCATTAGACATAATGTTATCCTCCGTTACAAATAGCACTCTCAAGCAGTACAATACATCGTACAAACTCTGGTGGCAGTTTTGCAATACAAACAGCATTAACGTCTTTGACCCCCTCCTAGCTAACATTTTAACTTTCCTGGCCGAACAATTTAACAGAGGAGGATCTTATGGAACAATTAACTCGCACCGATCAGCACTATCCTTACTTTTAGGTGGCAATATAGGATCTGATGATAGTATCAAACGCCTTCTCAAAGGCATGTATAAGCAAAAGCCTTCAATACCCAAGTACATTGGTACTTGGGACCCCCAAAAAGTACTGAACTATGTCGGTAATTGGTTTCCCAATAATAGTTTATCTTTAGATAAAATTACCAAAAAAGTTTGCGTATTACTGGCAATTTGTACTGCTCACAGAGTGCAAACTTTGTCTTTTATAAAAGTTTGCAATATAAATAGAGGTGCAGACTCGTTACAGATTCCTATTTCTGACATCATCAAAACTTCTGCGGTAGGTAGGGAACAACCAGTTTTAGTAGATTGCCATATTTTATACAAAACCTCTCAATATGCCCAGCCACAGCCGTAGATGATTATCTGATAATGACATCTAATCTCAGACCAGATAATATTGAAAACCTCTTTATCACCTACAAAAAGCCTTACAAGAAAGCTTCATCTCAGTCCATTAGTAGGTGGATAAAGCAAACTTTAGCGGAGAGCGGCGTAGATGTGAGAGTTTTTAGTGCTCACAGCACTAGACATGCCTCCACATCTGCGGCGGCCTCCGCTGGAGTTTCTATTGATACAATCAGGAAAACAGCTGGCTGGTCCAACTCATCTCAAACTTTTGCTAGATTTTATAATCGGCCCATACTAGATGAAGGTATCTTTGCAAGATCTGTTTGCTCGCAACACACTAATTAGTAATTAATTGTGGTAAAGTCGTCCTACAGTTAATTACCTGATATTATGTATTATAAATCAGATTTATTTAGTTAATAAACGTGATTATATAGTACAAAACTAATTATATAAATACTTAATGTATAAGATTTTTTATGTTATTTAGGAATATGGAAATTAAACATTTATTTTGGTTATATTACAAAACAGCTTTTATGTTATAAAAATTATGCTCTGAACATCTACCTGTTAATTAAACTATATCTGAAGAATGAAGTGACGTAATATTAATAGATGATCAAACGAACTTCTTATGTGAAGTTCGATCACTATTATATGAGTCACTTCATTCGAAGATATAAAATCACCCTCCCAAGAACGTTCCCATCCCTATAAATTATTTAATTTCCTCTTTAAAGAAATGAAGCGAAGCGCTCAGTCAGGCAACAAGAAACAGAGCTACCGACAAAAAAAAAAAAAAAGGAGGTAATCGATGGATAAATCGATTGCCTACCCTTTAAAACGTGCGACTGCCTTGTAGGTTCAAAAGACTACTACCTGTTAATTAAACTATATCTTCGAATGAAGTGACTCATATAATAGTGATCGAACTTCACATAAGAAGTTCGTTTGATCATCTATTTGTCGCTAATTTTCTGCGTCAGGATGGCTGGACCAAGAGAGATTTTGGAAGTTTGAGCAATACCAAGTTTTTGTACCTATTTTATACTATTCGGTACCAGATATTTTGGCGTTTAATGCTAATTCATTAATTTAAAGGCTATTCGAGAAAAAAATTATCAGCAAGTATGGCTATAAATTATATTTCATGCAAATTAGTCAAGCAATCAAATTCGAAGTCGATGGCGAAGTGCTTTCATTACCTACTAATAATATTATAATGCTGAAGAGTTTGTTTGTTTGGTTAATAGAACGCGCTAATCTCAGGAACTACTGGTTGCAATTGAAACTATATTTTTGTGTTGGTTAGACCATTTATCGAGAAAGTTTATAGGTCATATAAAATCACGCTACGACCAATGGGAGCGGAGCATAAATGAAAAATGTTGCAAAAACGGGAAAAATGTATTCCTTTTGTAAACTTTTTCTCTCTTATGTGACGCAGACGAAATTGCGTGGGTCAACTAGTTAATTACTATATTGGGTCGGTGTTTGTCAATGAAAAGGGACGTTATTGTAATAGTTTAAAATATTATTTTATTCAATAACCTAAATCCAGTCCCTGTAAAAGTTTCAAACGATCATAACTTTTTACTTGTTAAAGCTACAAGGTGGACATTGAAATACGTGAGGGTAGCAATCAGGTAGCAATTACTCAAGTTAAAATAATAACATGAATTTGAATAGTTTACTCACACGGAGAGTTGACCAGCCATCCTGACATCAGAATGGCTGGTCATTTTAAAGTCTCTATAATTATTTTCCAAGTTAGGTAGCAATTAATTAACTATAGGTAGCAATGGGTAGCAAATAGGTAGCAATTATTGGTCACCACCATAACGCGGACTGATGCAGACAACCAGCCATCCTGACGGTGACGAACGGTAGGTTCGTCTTACGCAGACGAAGTTGCGCGGGTCAGCTAGTACTTATATAAATCTATAGCTGGTACCGACACAAATAGGTTTTGTAAGAGACAAAATATTCTAAAGTGTCACATTTCCGAGACATGAGCTATTAAAGTTAAATCCATTCACTGATGGAATCTACAGCACAACTATGATTTGATCAGACACGCATAAAACATGTATAAATCAAAACAAGTTTTGCATGAAATAAAACGTTCTAAAGTGTCATGTTTCCGAGATATGAAACGACACTTTATAACGTACTAGCTTGTAGGCAGCAGAGGAAATTCATCAAAATTTCTCTTGTTACGAGCTGGGTATGGAATACATTAATTACTACCGATTAAACAACAAATTAACTTTATAAATCACGAAACAAATAAAACTCAATCACAAATACAATACTGTTCGTTCACTATTCGCTTAGATATCGCACTTCTAGTTCACTTTGATTCGCTTCGTTGTGTAGCCAAGATCATACTGCCTGTCACGTGTTTGCGCTGTGCTTCTATACTGACAACAGACACACAACAAATATTCACGAATATTCTATCAGCGTGTAAAACTGCTTCTTAAAAAAACATTAACAAAAGAATACAAAAGGAATTGTAAACAAAAAAAGATAATAAACAACTTCTACAAAATAAAGAAATAGGTACTTTATTCAGGTCGAAATTATAATGACAATTCCTGGTGTTTTTAACCCATGTTTGTGTCTGTCTGTGTGTGTGTGTGTGTCTGTCTGTGGCATCGTAGTTCCCGAATGGATGAACCGATTTTGATTTTGTTTTTTTTGTTTGAAAGCTGAATTAGGTGGGAGTGTTATTGGTGAATAATGTACTATGTGTCGGGGGTTTTTTAAATTTTTAATTTAATGTGACTTGTTTATAAGTAGGTTGCTAATTTGTACCTACTTAACTTTAAAACTAATAATAATGGAATGCACTCGAAGTTTCAACGCAAACACACTGTTTTCGTAGGTATGATGTAACAATTCAATGACACTTTAATAATAATAATGATAAACCCCCTAAAATCCTACCTCACGTCCGAGCTGAACACCTAGCACACGTGGGTACGCGTACTGTACAAAATACTTATGCTAACAAGGAGCTAACCCTTTATGGAGATGAGTAGTAAAATAATATATTATTCACGTCGCTTCCCGGGGAGCGCCGGGCCGTATCGGAGCTGATGCTGAATGCCACAGCATGCAAACCATCGGCGGTGAGGAGCTGAGCAAGCGGGCACTCATCGAAATAATTGTTACAGCTGGTCGTAGTAAGCTGAACAGGCGGGCTCACTACGTCGATGCTACAGCCGATTCCACGGGCTATTATACTATTTCGTTATTCTCGTCCATCCCTTTAACTCGCCCATCGTACATGACAAGAAGAACAACTACCATGTCCACCACTTACCTCATTAGATACAGATAGAAAAACTTACCTTAAGCCGCTCCACCTGAAATTCATAAAGAAAATCCTTCCATACAAGTCAGCAGACAAAGAGTAGGAGATCAACGCCGCGCTATTCTTAATAACAAACTACTAACACAAACACCAATTGATGAAATAGAAGCTGGAGTCAAAGAAGAAATGAATCAATTACAACTTAGTTCTCAAACTCAATTCCCCACTGATCATATTCAATCAACAGCACACACTTCACAAACACAATCTACACTGGACACACAGAGGGCTCAAAATATAACGCAAACTCCAATGAGATGGACAAATGAACAAAACGAAGCAATCATGCGGTCATATTATCGAGTTACAACTTTGAAGACTAATTAAACGGTATAACGAAAACTCATGCATGAAGATTTTATTTTAAAAAATCCTCCACCATCACCATCATCGGCCTATTAATGTTCCCACTGCTGGGACTGGCCTCCTCTCTACGAGAGGGAATGGGCTATAAATCCACCATGCGGGCCCAGTGCGGATTGGTAAATGTCGCATGTCTTCGAATTTATTGTTCACAGGCCATGCCGGTTTCCTCTCACGATGTTTTCCTTCACCGTTTTGAGAGCAGCGGTGATGTAATAAATTATACAAGTAATGGTTCGAACCCACGACTTACTGAACGTAAGTCGGGGCCGCCACCAGTGGGCCACCGCTGCTCTCCAAAAAAAATCCGTCGTTCAAAGAATCGTTGATCAAAGAAGAGTTATAGTTAGTAACAAATACATTAGCAATGAAAGGTTAATTCATTAAAATTTCCAACGAATTACAACTGGAAAAAAGCTACCATAATAATACAGGGTGAATTTTAATTAATGCGACAAAATGAAATTGGAGCTTCAGTTACAGTAACATAGTAATTATAAACTGTTTTTTCTACAATCTAAATCGTTAAAAAAAATTACGCGATTATCGTTTTCAAAAGGTCCATTGATGTTATTATCCTTATTTAAGTACGAATTATCGGTATTCCAGTAATATGCAAAATAAGTAAGAAAAATTAAGGCAAAATTAGGTAAATGACCGCTATATTGAGCACTGCGATGAGTCGGCAAGATTTTTGATACTTTTATTATTTTAACGGTTTTCGTAACACTGATCAATTATTTTTTAATTTTATATTTTATACATTTTCTTGACAACACGTATTATTGTATATTTAAATTTGTCGCATCTATTCAATTTCACCCTGTATAGCAATCACAGCTTATGTCAAAACTATTGTTAAATACTCACTCAAACGCAAACAACATAAAAGTTTATCCTACATAATCCAATCCAATAGTACGAACACTAAATAACGTAGAACTAGATATAGCAACAGATCTACTAAATAACCCTGAAACAAGTCTAGATAGGGACTTATTAAAAGATGAAACGTTCCAACAGACACACCAATTTTACTTAGCAACTAGTCCTACAAACAGAATGTACATCCCCAAGCAAAAACCGTCAAAAAATTGGCCAAAACAGTCTTAAATAAAATCACACTACCTAAAAACGTAAATAAGGACACTTATTTTCACACATTACAGACCGTCATTTACAGTGCGGCATGGACCGCAGCTAAAGTCAACGGAGCGAAGTTAACTCTCCAACCTAGGAAAATAAACACAGATACAAAAAAGATACACACGCTGCGTTGGGCAAGACGAATAGAGCGCTTAAACAGAAACTCGCAGTTGTAACAGGCCGGCCACAAAGGTATAAAGCGTGCACCCAAAGGAAACAACAAAACAACCAATTTATCAATAAAGAAAAACTTTTGTTTATCGAAATCTAAGGCAGACGACCACTAATGTTAAAAATAACAACCCCACTAATAGAGAATATGGGAACAACCAATTGATCATAACACCCAAGCGGATTGGATACAAACAGAACTTACTAATAGTAGCACGAACATTCAGCCAATGTCATTTGAACAAATTTCGCCACAAATATTTAATGGGGTGCCAGCTCGTTTACATAATTGGAAAGCACCCGGTTCTGATCATATTCTTAGTTACTGCTACAAAAAGTTCACAGCTGTTCATTGTTTTCTTTATTATTACATAAATAATTTCATTCAAGACCCCAAATCAATTCCATCTTATTTTAACATCGGGCACAACTTGTATGATATCAAAAGACTCGAACGACCTCTCTCATCCAGCAAAATACAGGCCCATTACATGTCTTTATGGCCTTATACAAAATTAACACATCCTGTTTGTCGGAACTTATATCGCCCAGCAGAAATGATGTCGAAAGTTAAGTCAAGGATATTAAGAACAATTGATCATAGATTCCATAATTCTCAAAAAGGCTCAAAAATCTAAAACTAATCTTTACAGTATGTTTATTGATTACAAAAAAGCTTACGACTCGGTTCCCCACTCATGGTTATTACACATTTTAGAAATTTACAGAATACACCTAACAGTTATCACATTCATGAAAACAATCATGGAGACCTGGTCTACCGTCCTAAGAATCAATACCTCGAAAGAAACTGCGGATACCCGTCTACCAAAATACATCGAGGTATCTTTCAGGGTGATACACTGAGCCCAGTTCTTCTGCCTCGCCTTAAACCCCTCTATCAAATATTTTAAATGCAACATGCACAGCCGTTGAATATATAGTCAGCGATAGACAGCGCGAAGTACAAAATAACACCATAAATCATCTACTGTGCATGGATGATATTAAATTGTATGCAAAAAGTGAGAGCCAATTATATGAACTAGCAAACCCTGTAAGGTTTACTGGTTCATTTAATTGGCTCTCACTTTGAACAACTGACTAACGATATCAAAATGGAATTTTGTATTGATAAATGCAAAATAAATTCAGTGAGAGCAGGACAATACTACCAACACCAATACACATTAGAAACAGGAGAACATATAGAGCCATTAGACGAACATGATACATATAAATATTTAGGATACAACCAATCACGCCAGATAAACCATAAAGCACTAAATAAACATTAAAACAGCCGATTAAATACTATTCTAATAACACAATTTTATTCAAGAAACACAATAAAAGCAGTCAACACTTATGCAATACCTGTACTTATTGTATATTATATTCTTTCGGGATTATCAACTGGTCCAAAACAGACCGAAACACCCACAACGCAAATTAAATATCACCATGACCAAATTCCGAAAGCATCACCCAAGATCTTGTGTGCAAAGGCTTACACAGCGAAGAAAAGAAGGAGGCTTATTGACAATCAAAACTTACACAATAAACAAACAACAACCCTTAGACAATATTTTTTAACGAAGGCAGAGTCTTCTGCACTTCATAAGCAGATAGCAAACAATGACCACCACTTTTGCCTCTAAATTTAAAAGACAAATCCGAACAGAAAAACGAAAAAATATTAACTGATAGCAAAACCAAACTACTCGAATGGAGCCAGAAGTCTTTACACGGAACGCATTACCAAGATTTAAGCCAAATTAATGTCGATAAGGAAGCGTCGAACGCATGGTTTAAATGAGCCGAGCTCTTCCCGGACACTGAAGGCTTAATGCACGCAACACAAGCACATACGCGCTTGTGACTACTAGACCAACAAGGTAGTCAGACAGCATAAAGTAGATAGCTACAAAAGAAATAGTACATTACAGCAGAATCCAGTAAGTAAGCCTTCCTGGCCGAGTATGAGTTAACCGGACCGAACCGCAGGTGAGGTCCGGTTATATACGAGGCCAGGATGGCTTTCTTACTGGTTGAGGTTTGTATAATGCTTTTCTCAAAAATGAAAGAAAGTTTAACAACAAATTCGTTTAATTAATATTGAAGGTTACATTCATATTAGGGCAATTACTGATAGATATTGTGATCGATTTACCGGGGGCATTTATATTTGTTTGTTGTACATCTTGATTAACGGACTCTTGGCTGGCAGTAAATGTCTGTGAGACATTAATTTGGTTGTTTGGGAAGGTGGATGCTTGCGATGATGTTACGGGCAGGGGAATAGTGGTCGGTTCTTGGCGAGAGGTAGATGGCTGCGGAGCCAGGCTTAGCTGCTGTTGACGCGATGTAGACGGCTGCGGGGAGGTGGAAGATGATGTGTTTTGAGTATTCAATTTAATTTTTTTATTTATATTGCTTGTAATTTCACTTTTATTTTCTAATGACTCTTCTATGTATCCTTCTGCAACTACTACTTTTTTTTACTACAAAGTTTGCGTTTAGTTTTAAACATTGTTCTATTTTTACATTACATGAATGTTTTAGTAAAAAATGTAAATTATTGTTTTTGAAACTCCATGTTAATTTTAGAATGGAAAGTTTTAATCCAACATGATTTATAAACTGAAATGACTAAATACAAACATAAAATCCCACACTATACTTCTACAACATTACTAAGTACAAAACGCAACGTGCATACTTTTTCTGCGTCGCGTTATGTGTCACAGACCCATAAAAAAAAAAAAAAAAAAAAGTGTCACAGACAATAAAATGGATGTTTAAGGCTCCAAAATATATTATGTATCTCATAAAATGTCATACCAAAAAGAGATAGATATATATTTGGAGCCTCCCTCTAACCATGTTATAATGGCTAAACTCTAATCTGTGTCTGGTACTATGTTTTTTTTTTCTAAGCAGATCTAAAGAGGATGACCTAAACCGTGCGAAGCCATAAAAAAAAAAAGGGATGAAGGATGACCAAGTGTCCAGTAAGTAAATTACATACTTACTTACTGGACAGTAGGAGATTCCAAATTTAAAATCTCGCTTCTTACCGGACAGTTGTGAATAGTCTCCGGTAGAGTTCACTTTCTGGATACTTTTTAGAGATGTTATGTCAACATTACATACCATTTTTGAGAAATTATAATTTATTACCAACATAAAACGAAACCTTTGAGTTAGAACTTACAACCGACAAAACATTCCACTTACATCATTACACTTTAGTCTTATTACTTCCAATAACTTTTTAGTTGTATTCGGTGTACCTATTTACTGTAATAAATTAACGGAATCCGTACCAGATATAAAGACGAACGATCAATTTAGCGTTATTACTTTGATTCTCGCCTATCAGAGCGTAATAAGGCGTTACAGAGATAATATTTTTGTTGCAGACAACACGTCGGCGAAGATCCGTCACGCAATCAAACGGAAAGAGGAAGATCTCGAAGATTTCTAATAAAACCGCAATAAACAATAGTGTAACATAAAAGTAAAAAAAAACGTTTGTGCAAAAATGCGATTAATGTGCTGTGTGAACAGTGTGCTTGTGTTTGTATGTGGTTGTGAGGGTGTTTGAGGGGGTGCAAATGCGAAGGCGGCGTGGGAGGGGGGCGGGGCGAGGGGTGCGGTGACTCGTGCACCATGCGACCGCCGCTGCCGCTGCTGCTGCTCGCCGCGTGCGCCGCTTGCACCGCGCAGATTGCGTGGACGCCGATTTTCCTCGACGGCAGCAGTGAGTATTACCTATTATTGATCTTTTTTTGTTTTAAACGGAAAGCTAAGCGTCGCCATCAAAATTATTACTTTAAACTTTGCACTTATGCCACAGTAATTGATTGGGTTTGAGTCCTGTATAAATAGTAACAGCCATTTGTTTTCTTTCATCGTTTATTTGAACTTCACTCTCAAAGGAATAGTAATAAATTGTTGTGGCCAATGGCCTGATGGTTAAGAGCCTCGAGAGCGAAACTTTTCCTAGGTGATTGTATTAAGGGCCAGATTCAGAAGGCTACGTCGTTGATAACGCCCTCATTGTGGTTAAATCTCTCTGGAAACCTACACTGAACTGAATAATACTTACATATTTGGTAAGAGGAAAAATTCAAGCCGAGTTGAATTCCTATTTACTTTACGGCTTTCTAAATCCACGTTTTTTGTTGCTAGGTCAAGTGGACCTGTGGACGCAGTCTTCGTCGGGCTGCGCGTGCCCAGGCGGTGACGGAGATGACTGCGCGTGCTGCGTACGCGACGGCGCCTGTCCCTGCGGGGACTTCGCGCCTGCGCGCTGCGCGCAATGCGGAATGGAACAGTACTGTGCCAATAGTAAGTGGTGCAGAATATTTTTAGTGGCCAGTGTAATATCGTTGGTCTAGTGGTCGCAACCGCGACTACTGAACATGGGGTTTAGAGTTCAGTTCGCAGGTGAGGTAAAGTGATATTGGGTTCTTGCATCACGAATTTCTCAATAGCAGCCTATCTGGATTTACACGTTTTCGGAACGGTTGATGGCAATAAGCCGGCCTCTATTTCTTGGGGCTTAAAGCATAACTGGCGACATGTGGGTGTACCTACGACTTATTAGTACACCTCTGCCTAAACTTTCTGCAGGAATCACAGACATGATGCTGTTAATTGTCTGGAATAGTTGAAGGAGTAATCGGTAGATAGGTGGTAAACGTCCGGCCGTTTTCTATTACTAACTTACGAATAACTGTTCGTTAATGTGCCTACTTCCGTAGCTATCGGTGTTTACATACATAAACAAAGAATATCCTATCCGTGTAACCTACTTGTCAGGAAAGAAAGCTTCTCTATGATGTTTTGTTTCATAACCGTCCAGTAATAAAAATGTAAAACAAACAGAGATAGCAACCTACTGTTACCTGCAAGTAAGTTATTGAAAAAGGCCGTTACCCGTAAACAGTTCTCATTTTAAAAACTCTATAAGATTTTTACAATCATACAATAATAATAAGGTGAAAATGAATGTCCCTCTTTGAAGGTCTTCCACCCACATCCACTTAGCACTATTATATCTGTTTATATCTTCAAGACTACAGACATAAAAGTTAGTCATTTATTTCAATAGAAAACTAACTTCTTTTAACAGTTCTCCTCTACAACCGCAACAGATGTAAAAGTTCAGCTAATTGGGCGTTGTATATGAGGGCCTTAATGGGTTCCATGTTGTATCATCCACGCTAAGCTTTTATTTTTCTTACAGTTTCATTCCGCACAAAATTACTGCTCTCCACGGACAAGATGTATCTTTGTTACAAGAAATTCAATTATTATCTATGCGGCTGGCAGAGCGCCAAGCTATCATTGATATGTTTCCTTTTCCGGTGGAAAATTAATATTTTTAATTTTATGGTACAATAAACAAGGCACAATAACAAAGCTTGGACAATAAATAGGAAAGATGAAGATTTTTGTGACAGCATAAACTTATTTCAGTTGTAACTTATGAATATTAAATATTATAACCACAATTAAAGTCCTATCTATAGTCAAGTTAAAGTTATAAATTGAGCTTACGTAATTACTTAAGCAATTATTTTTAGGCAATGGACAAGAATTTAAACGAAGTAAGAACCGTGAAACAAAGTAAACTATGAATTTTAACTTTGACACAAAATTCAAGCAATAACAGTAAGTACGAGTGTAATAAACTATAGAATTAAAAAACGTATCTTGAAAAATTACTTTTATTGATATACTAAATTCAATGTACGAGAAAAAAGTAAAGACTTCTCTAAATCTACTCAAATATACAATCTTCTCATCATTAATTTGTTTAACGTGATAACAAAATTAGTTACTATATATGTCACCGTAAAATTGTCAAATACGTTATATTGTAATTTCTCTAGCGATATTGTAAAGTCTCGAATTATTGTCAAATGAACATACTGCTTACAACAAAACGCATTATTTTTCGTGAAATGCATGCGATGGTAGTCAACTTACGCGGTGTAGAGGGAAGGAGGGGTCCCCCTTGCCCAGTGGCACAACTCTCATGAAAAGATAATGCACCATTCCTGAGAAATACCGATTAATATAACATAACCTTAAAACACTTTATATTCCACCTAAAAAGCGTAGTCGACGGAGCCCCGCTTCGCGGGGCCCCTATTTCCGAGTGCAGGGTTTAAAGGAACCTAACTAACCTAACGGGGGGGTGCCCCAAGTCCCGATTATGGGGGCAGAGATACTTCCGTATGTTCAGTTGACAATAATTCGAGACATTACAATATCGCGAGAAAAAACACGTTATATTGTAATATAACGTGTTTGACAATTTTACGGTGACATATACACAATTAACTACAAAATCCGACAACAAAATACATTTCACCACGAAACGCTATTACATTTAGTTCTACGAGCATAACCCATTAAAATTATAACAACCCATGAACCGGATCGAAACAGGCTGCAATTATAATCCATTAGTTTAACAAAGTGCTCTATTGTTGAATCTATTAATATATCAGTCATTGTTATTACATATCGTAGTTTTAGTATCCCTTTATCTAACCTGTAGACTCATTTCAACGTATTGTCGATAAACACGATTTTAACGGTACGTCACTAATGGCTCTAATGAAATCATGTGGCTACTAGTCGACATAAAATTGTGTTATGAAACCCTTATCAATCATTGTATGATGAAGACATCGTCATCACGGTTATAAAACCGATCGGAAAGGGACTTTGACCGTGAAAATGTGCCGTACGGTCCTATTGGTCTCATTGGTTAGTTTATTGTATTGCAGATTATTTTCACAGCTAATCTTTAAACGTCATGGCACAGATGACAGATACTACACTCCATGTACTTACACGCGCTAATCACCTACCGAGCGCCGGGCAACCGGTAGCCCATAGCGCAGTGGGTTGTCAACAGCCGCGCGGCGTGCACGTACGCACGTTCCCCAAAGAAACCTTGAACTTATTAAAACTATTTGACCGATTTCGAATATTCTCTATGTTAAAGTTTAACAATTAGGAATTTAAGGAAGGGGAAAAAAATATTAATCATTACATCAAAATTACGCTGATTTTTTAACAATTCTTTTTTATACATATTTCGTTGTTATACTTATTTTTAAAACAATTGTAAATTCTGATACATTATAGAACATGTTTTATTTTATATTGTACGTCTATACTAAAAATCCCGTCATCTTCGTCGACAGAGGCAGCCCTAGCAATTCACAATATCCAGACGGCTGCGCGATCTACAAAGCAAAACCCACTTTACGTTTGTAAGGTTAGGTACATTTTCGTTCGCAGCGTCAATCGACTTGAAAGTGTAGGCTATTATAGCGGTAGGTATTGAAAATTTTGTATGGAGTGAGTTATCTGGTAATCTGTGGTCATGGGCCTGCGCAGACGACGGACTTATTGTGCGTGACGGACAAAAAGTCTGCGACAAATTTTGCGTGATTAATGTATTTGACTACTTATTTGACCTTTTTTGTCGACTAAAAGGCGATCAGTAGGAGCCTTTCCATCAGTAGATCCTTATAGTGGACAAAACGTAGTGAAACACAATTAAACACGCAAAATTTGTCGCAGACTTTTTGTCAGTCACGCACAATAAGTCCGTCGTCTGCGCAGGCCCTATTAATTACTTATTAGGTTACCCTTAACGATGGAAGCACTGTATGAAGAATGTTATGGTAAGGAAGGAAGTATCTGAAGAGATAACGAGTACCTAATAGAGAAGACGTAGAAGTATGGAAGACGAAGACATGGTGCGCTGACCCCGAATGAATTTGACCATATACATCAGAATTTGCACTTCCAGTAGAAGCTAGATTCATATCGCCGATATCCTTGGGTGTACTTAAATAAACATAATATAAGATCACACCTGTAACCTCAGAAGGGTTTAAGGATTTGTATCTTTTAGTACAGTCAGCAAAACGGTTAGGTTTACAGGCTAGCAATCTTCTTAGTAGTATAAATGGAAAAGCAAGCAGATTGATTATAACCCAATCAATCTGTTTGCAATCCTATCCAGATCCTTTCAGTAGTTTTTGTGTGAAAGTATAACAAACATCTTAAAAGATCTTTACAGACTTTTACATTTATAATAGTCGTAAGAAGATTGCTATCCTGTAAAACAGTCAGTACATCGACATGTTGCCAGTTATTTATTTATTTTATTTTATTTTATTGTGTGTGTGTTGTGTGTTTTTGTGTTGTGTTATCTTAAGTCCTTTGTAATAGGAGGCGTGTTTATTGCCATGAACCCCACAAATCCAAACTCCTTGCTGCTATTGAGCAACTCTTATTCAATAAACCGAAAAACTCTTTGCTCAACCGTGGAAAATAACCCAAGACCTTATGCTCAGCACTTTCTACCACAAGACCAACGCGACACTAAAATGATTAGCGGATAAAGGTTTATAAAACCTCGTTCCACCTGAATATTGTTCTAAAATCACATTTTCTTTCAGTGTGCAACATCACAATCGATTCTCGGATCCTCAAGAGCAAGTCCGGTAAGACCTTTGGTCAGATCAAGTCACCGTCCTTCGAGGGTCCTGGTGCGTGTTCCTACTTCTTGCAGCCGGACGCTGGTCAGCGGGTTGAGATACAGCTCTATCGACTTGTCTCCGTCGGGAAGTTCAATGGCACCAGGTAATAATGATAAAAATGAAGAACGTCATCAGACGTCTTGATATTTGGTTCCTAATTTTGTTTATAAATAATTTATTTAAATAGTTTTTAAATAGTCTGGAACCCTTTTAATATATTCAATAACTAAATTATTACCGCACAAAATAAAATGCAGCCCATAAATAAGCAAAAACACAGAAGAAAAACCTGATCAATAATGACGTATGTCAAACCAAAAAACGATATAGGAAATCCAGAATTTAAATCAAGACAATGTTGACGAGAGCCGCTGCTCGACGCGCACGCCTACCGCCTCCGGACCCGTCGCTCAGCTCCGCCTCGCCGCCGCCGGAACCCAGCCCCATCGTGAGTGCTGTGACACCGGCCGTGGCAGTTGCGTCGAGCTCAAGCGACGAGTATTTCTCTCCGCCCACGACGCCACCACCTGCTCGTCGACGGGGAGGACGCCGGCCGCCGGATGGCTTAGGACCTCGAGGCCCACCGGCTTCTGATAGGGTCCCAGCTTCCGGCGGAAGTGTGCAGCGCATGCGATGGACGCAATCAAACAATGAAAACGTCATGCGCGCATACTATGGGGCTACAGAAGGGGGAAACAACCTGACCGCGTACCGTGTTAGGATGCTCTCTTTGTTTCAGGTGCTTGAGCCAGCTGTCAACGTGTCGGCACAACGACTGTCGGATCAGGTGCGAGTCATCCAACGTAATCGTATGTTGGATGACACCGTACTTGATCGCTTGCGAACTGAAATGCATAGTAGCCATGTCATTGCCACGCCGCCCTTGCAGGCTGTGGTTCCACCACAGTCAACCACAATAACATATCGCGATGACGACGTGAGTAGTGACATGATTACTAATGTAGGTACCCAGTACAGTGAGGATATGAGGAGTGCTTTGGAGGGTGCGATTCGAGAATATCGGTTCATGACACCAGAGCTTAGACCGCGTTTACCTCGCTTGCCCATGCATAACAAAAATAGGATGCTGGTGGCTGTTCTGGATTCGCAGTTGTCAAATTATTTTGATAACTGCGAAGACCTCACCGATGTTCACTCAATCCTGTATTGTGCGGCCGTAGCGGCATGTCGTGTAGCTCGTGTCAAATTTTCTGATGACAGAGCTACACGGCCAAAACCAGCCGTACCGGCATGGCAGTACAGGATTGAACAACGTATTGGTGGGGCCAGAGCACTCATCGGCAAATTGATCTGCTTCAGGGAGGGCAATACTCGCCCTAGAGTGATGCGTTTTGTGAGGCGGGCGTTCTCGGGGACTGATATCAATCCTCGAGACTACATGTCCCGTGTCACAGAGCGCATCGACTTCCTGAAGCAGAAAGTGTATGCATGGGCAAGCCGTATACGTAGGTATAAGCGGCGGGTGGATCGATACACTCAGAATCGCACATTCCAAAGAGATGAAAGGTGGGTTTATAGGGCTTGGGAGCGACCGGACCAAGGTGTGGCTGACACGCGCCTACCGGATGATGATGCAATGTGTTCGTTCTGGCGCAGCATCTGGTCGGTGCCTGTCAGCCATGCTGAGGGTGAATGGACTCGGGTTATTGAGCGAGCGTGTGATCCAGTACCAGAAATGGGGGCAATTACTATCAGCCACCAAGACGTAGCTTGTGCAGTCCGTCCGTTGCCTAATTGGAAATCTCCAGGGCCGGATGGGCTGCACAATTTCTGGATTAAATGGTTCACAAGGTCGCATGCTCGCTTGGCGACCCTATTCCAGTCAGCCTTAGAGTCGGGGTCGCTGCCAGAGTTCCTGACAACAGGTATAACCCACCTGCTTCATAAATCGGGTAGTACTGCGGAACCCAAAAATTATAGACCAATCACCTGTCTCCCGACTGTCTATAAAGTTCTTACATCCATTTTGAGAACAAAAATTTGTAAACATGTAGATGACAATTCTGTCATGTCTGCTTCCCAAAATGGATGTAGGAATGGGTCCCGTGGTACTAAGGAGCTACTCCTCATTGATATGGCTATTAGTCAACAGGTTCGCCGTTCCCGAAAGGATCTATCGACATGTTGGATAGACTATAAGAAGGCCTATGACTCAGTGCCACATACATGGCTCATGAGGGTGCTAGAGTTGTATAAAGTTGATGCAACTCTGCGCACCTTCCTGATGTCGTGTATGGGGCAATGGAGGACAGTCCTTCGCTATCCAGGATGTCGGCAAATTCAGAGGAATAGCGAGCCGATAAGGATAGAGCGAGGAATATTTCAGGGCGATAGTTTGAGTCCACTTTGGTTCTGCTTAGCCTTGAATCCTCTTAGCACACTGCTGGAGGATTCAGGTCTAGGCTATCAGTTGCGGAAAGATGGTCGGGTTATATCTCACCTCCTTTACATGGATGACTTGAAACTCTTTGCCCCCAACGATTTGCAACTGATGGAGCTACTGAAGGTAACTGAAACCTTCAGTAGCGCCATCAGGATGGAATTTGGTGTGGACAAATGTGCGGTCATGCATGTAAAGCGAGGGGAGATTGTGGAGTCTGTGGGAACCCAGCTCTCAGATTCCATAAATCTTAGATCCCTTTCAGCAACTGAAACCTATAAGTATTTGGGTATGTCGGAAGCGCTGGGCATCAATGTGGCTGACATGAAGCAATCGTTGAAGGAGCGCTTCTTTGGCCGCCTGAAAAAAGTATTTAATAGTCTTTTATCGGGCGGAAATAAGGTGCGTGCCTTCAACGGTTGGGTCATGCCAGTTTTGATGTACTCTTTCGGCATACTCAAATGGACTCAAACCGAACTAGACGCCCTGGATACGAAGGTCCGTAAATTGCTGACGGCATTTCGAATGCATCACCCGCGTTCTTCAGTTATGAGACTGTATATCCCGCGAAAGTGTGGGGGTCGTGGCTTTTTAAACGCTAAGACTCTCCACAATCGCGAGATATGCAGTCTCAGGGATTATTTCCTAGAAGCCGACGTGGGGATGCATCGAGATGTGGTCACGATGGACAAGGGCCTCACCCCGCTCTCCTTGGCTAAAGAGAACTGGCGCAAACCTATAATACTTACTACTGATGACCGCAGGAAAGAATGGCAGGGCAAGGAGCTTCACGGGCGCTTTTATCGGGCTCTTCATGGGCCCGATGTAGATTTTCTAGCGTCCGTGTCCTGGTTACGTTCCGGGGACCTCTTCGGAGAAACCGAAGGTTTTGTCTGTGCAATTATGGATGAAGTAATGATGACGAATAACTACCGGAGATTTATTGTGAAGGACGGTACGGTTGACATATGTCGGGCATGCCACCGTCCAGGCGAATCAATCCGTCACATTATCTCCGGATGTTCTCGTCTAGCTAACGGAGAGTACTTGCATAGACACAACCTTGTAGCCAGGATTATCCATCAGCAACTTGCTCTAAAATACAATCTTGTGGAATCGGAAGTGCCCTACTATAGGTATGTGCCCGACCCAGTTCTCGTTAATGGCAGTATCACACTGTACTGGGATCAATCCATCATCACTGACAGGACTGTTATAGCTAATAGACCTGATATAGTGGTGATGGATCGATCAGAGCGGCGCGCAATGATTGTTGACATAACGGTCCCACATGATGAGAACCTCGTGAAAGCCGAGAAAGATAAACAAATCAAGTATCTTGACTTGGCTCGCGAGGTTGTCGACATGTGGGAAGTGGACTCAGCAATCATTGTGCCGATAGTAGTGTCAGCGCATGGCTTAATTGCCAAGAGCCTCGACCAACACCTGAGGAGGCTCTCGTTAGGCAGCTGAATCAAGGGCTTGATTCAGAAAGCGGTACTCCTGGACACGGCCCGTATCGTTAGGAGGTTCCTCTCTCTGGAGCCCTGACCGCCGGTAGCTTGGACCCTGTTCCCGATACCGGTGGGCTACAATTTTTTATATTTTTAAATGTTTTTTTTATATATTTTTTATACCAATATTTAAAAATGTAAAAAATTTGTTGAAAAATTGAATAAAGGGATAAAAATGATCATGCGAGGCAGTCCAAAGACTATCGATTTAATACTTCTATACTTACTTTATATTTACTTCTATCGGTACTGGTATCGGATAGAAGTAATTAATCGCTTGACATTACACACAACGCTATCTAGTGACTCACTAAGCAAGGCTTGTGTCGTGGACACTATTTAGTTGGTATACTACACATATACATTTTTGTTTGTAAATACATGCTCATTATACACATAAACATCCATGACTTGGAAAGAAATGTCCATGTTCATCACACAAACATTTGCTCATATCGGGATTCGAACCCGGGACCCTAAGAACGTGTGGCAGCCTCACTACCGCTTCCATTCGGGTCATCAAAGTGAAAACTAATTCAATAATATCTTAATTGTTTGAGGTTAATGTTGACTTAGTGTTTTATGAAACCGTTCGGTGACGATGACGCCAGTTCCATGATTTTGTTCATCCAAAAAGTGCTCAACGCCCTTTAAGAAGATTTCACTTCAAAAATTAAATTAACCGATTTTAAAAACACAAAAATGCGAAAAAGTACTTTAGCTTTTCAAGTCGATGACTTTTGTTTATTTGATCCAGTTTTTTTTGCCATCGGCTTTTTTATATTTTTTTAAATTTTGTGTACTTGTATATACTCATCAAAAATAAATATTTTTTTAAAACCCCTGAGGTCGGTGTTTCCGTAACTAACTTAAATCAATAATTTCATCATCTACCTGTTTACTGCTTTTTAAATTTTTGTTTTAGTAGAGCTTAACTATTATTTCTGTTATGACTTTGTAACTATTATTATCTTCTTTCACACAATCCATCCATCTACATAAGTTATGGTTTTCCTATACTATTAAAACCATTTACATCATCCGTCCTTCCATTATTCTTCTTCTATTAACTCGGTCCCTGCCGCTAGCCGTCCGTCCGTCTAGTGACGACAAGCCGTGTTGACGATACGTTCATGTTCCACGCGCGCCTCAAAGAGATGTTAGCATAAAGGGAGGCCTGCGAAGCCTGCCGGGGCTGCGGGACTGTTCGAAAGAGATACCGCGGCCCCGGAACATAAAGGGCGAGGAAGGAACATGGATGGGTTTTAATCAGTAAAAGCCTGACACTCCCTCCCGCTCCGCCCAGACTGGGAGAAGTCATTTGATGATTTTCCATCCGAAAAAAAAGGAAAAAAAGGGGAGTCTCTTATTTTTCTAAACAAAGAATTTTATGGAAAATCTTTATTCGAAACACGACTTCAGTAAACACATTTTGATACCAAGTCAATTTCTACTTTCAGTCGCAACAAATATTATTATCGTTCGTGAATACAAATAGCACCATTATCTGAAA
This sequence comes from Xestia c-nigrum, assembly GCA_916618015.1. Lineage (NCBI taxonomy): Eukaryota > Metazoa > Arthropoda > Insecta > Lepidoptera > Noctuidae > Xestia > Xestia c-nigrum. The sequence continues at coordinate 10,860,601 of OU745245.1, forward strand.
TCCAATATTAATATTCCCTCCTAACTCCATTTAAAATATTAGCCCATAATTCCTCTTGCGGTTGAATGACATATTTAGCTTAATTGAAAAGCAATGAATTCCACCCGATATTACCTATGCAATCGGAAACTAAGTCCCGATTTAACTATTCTGATTTACTGATCTATTTGATATCAACATGAGTTATATGTTTTGGACGTAAATAGTTTTACGAATGAAATGAAATTCGGTTACTACCCATTAATTATTTAATTACAAGGCTGTTTATACCTGTAAAACGATTCGTTGCAGCTGCTTTCACTATGGTCACGCAATTGCTATTAGGTAAATTTTCATCATTACATTTTCTTTATGGGTGCTTAAAAGACCATTTAATTTATATGCCATTAATATCCCCACGCATAAAGTTAGAAATGGTGGGCATCGTATATTTGTTAAAACGCATAATTGAGATGGGAGCTAAAAAATTGTAATAAAATTATTTTTAGTAGAATTTTCTATTGGTTAGACACGGTAGAGATAACTTCAGTGACAGACCGATAGATGGACCAGTCAAAATCCTCGTCACATGCAGAATACTAAAAAGCAATCCATAAAATCAGGTCCGTCGATCGGAATCATAGTTTCGCTGAACATGGATGAGAGTTATATGGACCGGGACGTGATTGGTGGAAAAGAATTGGGTGTGACGGGTCCGAGGTTTTCCCACACTGCTATGATCAATGTCCCGTCAAATTGAATTTTTCCAGAAGATCGTCTTTGGATAGACACCGTCCATGTTAACATAATCGTTCAATATGTGTGTTACCAAGTTATAATATGCTTCGAAAAAATGTTAATCTCGTTTTTCTAGAAGTACGGTGTTCATTATTATAAGAACATTATACAGGGTGTAAACCACCTCATCACAAAGCCGTTAAGCAAGCATTTTTTTTGAGGTGTGTTATGTTTTGTGGTAGAAATCGATGCACCGCACTTAAAACATTTTGCTGATGGATGGATTAAATAGTACGGGGGTCGTGGAGGTGTTAAAAGTTAAAATCTGACAAAAAAAACTTGTATTTAAAAAAAAAGTTGTCAAAAAGTTGTAACTTTGACCCCCCATATCCCCATATCCCCCCCCATATTTGGAACTAGAAGGTTCCCAGGTATGGTGTAGAACAAAAAAAATATCGCAATGATGGGGAGAACAAGTGCCTTTCGGCTTCGTGAAGAGGTGTTTTACACCCTTTATAGTATCGCAGCTTACAGTCATTACGAGTACCTCTCCCCCTAAGCCACTGTTCATAGTTCTTTTTTCTCGTTTCATGGCTTGATTATTATGTACTTATTATTAAATATTTATATAGATTAGTATATGCTTGGAAATATATGCTGAAATGGGACTGGGTGGGTCACGTCTCTAGGATGGGGCCGGACAGATGGGTGAAGATAGTCACACAGCGGGTGCCTGAAAACGAACGTCGTAACCGAGGCAGGCCCAAAATACGCTGGCGTGACGATCTAGACTCGTTCTTGACGGATAGGTTGGAAAGGGCATATTGCAAACAGGATTGGAAAGCCATGGAGGAGGCCTTTGCCAAGTAGTGGGACCATAGTGGGACAGAACAGGCTGACATAATAAAAGTATATGCTTTATGTACATAAGTATGTGAACAAACTACCTGCACAATTGTGTCTCCCTTTACCTCTAATCCACCCAAAGGTTGTCTTGAAAGGATTGCTTTTAGCGATAAGATCGCGCATTGTGTCACTCGAAGTGAAATGTTTTCTTTTATGCAAATTAAAAATTTAATGGTGTAAATAATAAAGAGTATTCTATCTATGAATCTTACGACCGACACCAGTTTGTACCTAGTTCTCTGACGTCACCATATACCTATTAGTGTGTTTGTCATGCCCTACGCTGTCCGATGATTGGATGCCGACCATACATGAGCACATAACTGAGATTGTAATCACTTGCCTCAGACTAGACAAAGCTTTAGACCTAATACTAAAGCTTCATTATCATCGTCGTATCCCTATTATATTATATCCGTGTTGTAGCGATAACCGGAACCTCAGAAATGTATGCGGTATTTGATTAATGTGTTAGCAACGTTAGTGAATAAGGGAGTATTTGCTGAATCCCGATAATGCAGTAAAGTTTAAAGAAGAATATTGTTAAGTCTCTTGTATTTGTGAGCACATAAAGTGATCTGGCGTACATTTTTATGCGAGTTAAGCGTGTCGTTATAGCGTTGTTGGCATTGGTAGCTCGCCCACAGCGCGAATGCTGCAGTCGTGGCCGGATCCAAGACAAATATGTCTGGATTATGTTGTGCACAATATTTTGTGTGTATTCGTTGGCAAGAACACGAAATTTTTGTTTATTTCGTTCCAACAATAAATTACAATTTGCGATCATCTCTACAAAATTGTTACTTGTGGTTCATTATTGCCTTCGCTCTCGGGCATCATCATTGAGAGGCCCAAAAAACTCAAAGTCATAGGGCAGTGTCATCGCTGCCAACTTTACGGCCACAGCCAAAAGTACTGTTACGCACCGCATAGGTGTGTAAAGTGCCTCGGCGACCACGCCACGGCAGACTGCACCCGTCCCAAGGACAGGAGTCTCTGCACAGAGCCGCCTAGTTGCGTGCTATGCGGACAGTCTGGCCACCCGGCTAACTACAGGGGCTGCCCCAAAGCCCCGAAACAGTCCGCTGGCAAGTTGGCCAATCGCGCCAACCAATGTCAGCAGAGGGAAGCTCCCTCTTCTTTCAAAGTCCCGTCAGAGGTCCTCCCAGAGCGTCTCAGCCCGCAGAGGCCGTCCCCATGGAACATGCTGAACCATCAGCAAGCGTTCCCTGCCCTCGCGAAGGGAAAACCCAACCCCCCCATGCCCGGTCTTTTGGACAACCCTGTCCCAGCGCCCACTCCTGTGGCCGCCCCTCAGGCCCCTCCGCAAACCCGAGCTCCCGTTGCTCCAACCCGCGCTCCTGCTTCACAGGAATCCAACATGAAATACTTAATGAGGTTCCAACCTCTTTGCACCGCTGAGGCCGACCGCATGGTCGCTGAGCTCAGAGCTGCAACGGACCTTCAGCAAGTCGTCGACATTATTGATGCCTACCCAGACATCAAGTCAGCCTTACGCAACCTTAACTTCGCGCCGTAATGGATATTACACCAAATCCCTCTTGCACCCAACCCCGGTCCCTTAGATTAGGTTATTTTAACGCCAATGGCATGAGAGGACAACGCGACGAGATCGCCGCTTTCCTCCGTGACCATAACGTTGACGTTCTCCTCATCCAGGAGACGTTTCTAAAACCCAGCCACCGCGACCCCAAGATTGCCAACTACCGCATAGTTCGCAATGATAGGTTACGTTGTCACAAGGGTGGCACCCTCATTTACTTTCGCAAGGAATTGCACTGTATCCCCATCGATCCCCCTCCTTTAAAGTCCCTACTTGAGGTTTCCGGTACATTTAGTCTCTGCTTACTTGGCCCCCACTAATACATGGGAAGATCATAACCTCCTGGTTAGCGATCTCACCCTTCTTTTTGGCTTGAGTGACTAATGCCAAACACCCGGCCTGGAACAGTAGAATGACGAACCCGAGAGGGAGAGTCCTCTACGATCTAGGTCAATCTCTCAGTTTCGACGCGGTCGCTCCTATGGAGCACACGCACTATCCAGATACTCCCAGTCATCTTCCCGACGTTCTCGATATAGCGCTGCTCAAGAATGTGAACCTTCGGTTACACATGATTGAGACGTTACACGAGCTCCACTCCGATCACCGTCCAGTGCTCATGCACTTAATTCCTCGCTCGGGTATCATTGACCCCAGCCAGCCCCTTCCCACTATTCTCACTACCGACTGGAGGAAAGTAAGCGATATGCTGAAATCCGAAACGTCACCACTTCTAGATGGTATTCCCGACCATATCGTCTCAGTCGCAGACACCGAGGCTGCAATCGACTCGTTTACAGAACACGTACAATCCGTACTGAAGGATTGTTCTCGTGAAGTACCAGCGATGAGTGATCACCGCTGGATACTTCCCGACGATATCCGTGAACTGATAACCGAGAAGAACGCGGCCATACGTGCCTACAGCTCTTGGCCCTTTTTTTTTTTTTAAGGATGGGAAATCATCAAATGACCCCCCCCACTCTGGGCGGAGCGGGAGGGAGTGTCAGACTCATACTGACTAAAAACCATCCATGTTCCTTCCTCGCCTTTTACGTTCCGGGGCCGCGGTATCTCTTTCGAACAGGCCCGCAACCCCGGCAGGCTTCGGCCCTTGCGGGCCCCTCTCTTTTTGCTGACATCTCTTTGAGGCGCGCGTGGAACACGAACGCGCCGTCGACACGGCCTGTCGTCGTCGTTAGACGGCCGGACGGCCAGCTATTGCCCATAGCCAGCCGTCCACAGGCCCGCATCTACGGTGGCCGGTAGCCACCACGTGGCCCCCGACGCCCGTTGCGTCTCCCGCGGCGGCCGGGAAGAGAGGATCTCTCCCTCTCTCGTTCCGCCACCTCCTTCGCGAGCATGACTGCTTCGCAGAAGGAGGCGACGGCTTCCCATTCCGTCTCGCTCCGGACCATGGATTGAACCAGGGCCGGACGCGAGAGGTCGCCGCCGCCGATCGCCGCCACGAGGACACGGCGGAGCTCCGCCCACGCAGGGCAGACTTCCACCGTGTGCTCCACCGTGTCCTCCGGTCGATCCTCGCAGTGGAGACACCCGGGCGATTCCTCCCGCCCGATTCGGTGCAGGTACCTCCCGAAACATCCGTGTCCGGTGAGGACCTGCGTCAGGCGGTAGGTGAGGACGCCGTGGCGCCTCTCCAGCCACTCCTCAAAGAGGGGACTTACCGCCACTATCGTGGCGTGCCCTGCACGGGGTTGCGACAGTCGCTCTCTCCATGTCGCCATGAGATCGCGCCGGAGGTCAGTCCGCTGAGCGGCAATTTGCCGCGGCAGCGGGGTTTCCCCCCGGCGTAGTACCTCCGCGCGCCACTCATGCAGGCGCGCGAGGACTATCGCCTCCAGATCCCACGGCGGCAATCCGGCAAGCAGGCCCGCCGCCTCGCGAGAGATCGTGCGGTACCCACGGACCATCTTTACGGCCACCACTTTTTGGGGCGCGTTCAAATGGTGAGCGGCTCGCCGCTTCAACGAACGCGCCCACACTGGGGCCCCGTAGAGGGCCATGGACCGCACGACTCCCGCGTAGAGCCTGCGGCAGGAGGCGTTCGGCCCCCCAAGGTTGGGCAGGAGCCGCCTGAAGGCAGCCCCTGTCCGTTCCAGCCTGGGGGCCAAACGTCGGAAATGCTCCACGAAGTTCCACCGGCTGTCGAGGACGAGTCCTAGGTACTTCAACGTCGACTCGACGCCGATGGATACCCCTCCTACCGTCAGTGTGGATCCCGACGGTGGCGCATTCCGAGGCCCATGAAAGCACATGGCCTCGGACTTGTGCAATGCCACCTCGAGACCCAGTTGCCGGATCCTCTCAACGACTATCGCAACCCCGCGTGTCATAATTTCGGCCGCCGCCTCGTGCGACCTCCCCTGTGCCAGCACCAGGGTGTCATCTGCGTAGCAGACGACGCTGACACCACTAGGGAGGTCCGCGCGCAGCACCCAGTCGTAACCGATGTTCCACAGGGGCGGTCCCAGAACCGATCCCTGTGGGACACCGCACGACATCTCTCGCCGGTTCCAATCTCCGCAGCGACTGGGGTAGATGACGGCCCTGTCCGTCAAATAGTCCCCGACCACACGACGGAGGTAGGTCGGCACCCGGTGATACCGGAGTGCCTCCCTGATGCAGCTCCAGGGCAGGGAGTTGAAGGCGTTGGCGATGTCGAGAGACACCGCCAAAACAACCCCGCCCCGGGATATCGCTTCCCCCGTCGTGAGGGCTCTCACGCGCATGATGGCGTCCACTGTAGAGCGCCCCTTGCGGAAACCAAACTGGTTCTCCGCAAGATTCGGCCCCATCCCCTCTAGGTGCTCGGCGAGGCGGTTTGCAATTACTCTCTCAAAGAGCTTGCCCACCTCGTCGAGCAGCACGATGGGCCGAAATGCGGACGGAGAGTCCGCAGGGCGCCCCGGCTTCTGGATGAGGACCAGTTTCCCCGTCTTCCAACGAAGCGGGAACTGGCCTCTCTCCAAACATGCGCTTAAGAACCCCTTCAGTCGGGGCCCGAGAGCCTCCGCATCCGAGGCCAGGACCCAGGCTTTGCCAGGCAAGCCATCGGGTCCCGGGGCGGTATTTTTGGCCTTGAGCCTACCTACCGCCACTCTCAGGTCTACCCCAGTCACTTCCGGAGTGTCGTCGTCGTCGCTTAGGTCCGACACCGCAGGTGGCGGAGCCATAGGCGGGGGCGGATGTTCCCCCCGCGAGGGGAACAGAGCGCTCACCACGTCCTCCACGAGGTCGGGCCGGAGACTCTGCGTCAGCGGGGGGGCCCAGGTGCGGAGTTTATTCCGCACCATCTTGTAAGGGCGCCCCCACGGATCTCTGTCGAGAGTCTCCAGCATCTCCGAGCGGGCCAGTTCCCTGGCCCGCAGGACAGCCTCCCGGAGGGCGGTCTTCGCCGCTCTGTATCCCTCGTACAGCTCCGCCTCAATGGCTTCCGCATCCGGCGGGCGGATGCGGAGCCTGCGATGCCTGGCGTACAGGCGCCGCGCTTCGACACACGCCTCCCTCAGAGACGTAATTTCGCGCGATCACCAGTACACCTGGCGTCGGGCGCTTCCTGGCCGGACTCGGGGCATTGCCACGTCACATATGTCGGACATGGCCCCCTGGAACCACTCTGCCTCAGTGTTAACGTCGGCAGGCCTGTCCGGTGATGTCACCCAGGCCTGCACGATCGAGGCTTCCAGGAGGAGCTCCCGGTCCAGCTGCTTCAGCGCCCAACGCGGACCACTCGGGGCCTGTTGGACCGGCGCGCTCGAGGACTGGGTGGAGACTTCAAACCGGATGTACCGGTGGTCGGAATGTGTCTCCACCCCCTCCATGACACGCCAGTCGACGACACGCGGCGACAGAGCGGGGCTAGCGAACGAAATGTCCACCACCGACTCGCCCCGCATCCGCACACACGTGGGAACAGAACCCCGATTAAGGACGTCCAGGCCCCTCTCCAGGGCCCAGTCCTCCACCATCCTTCCCCGCACATCTGTGCAACGAGAACCCCAAGCCAAGTTCTTGGCATTGAAGTCCCCGAGGACAAGCACGGGGAGGGAATGGCTTCCGACGACGACACTCAACTCTGCGAGAGAGTTGTGGAACTCGGCGAGAGTTCGGCTCGGGGAGAAGTAGACTCCCACCACGACGATCTCCCCGAACCGTGCTGCTACGCACCCCCGACCCCTCCTGACATTTTCAAGGGTCGGGGTACAGCTCTTGGCCCTGCGATGCGAACAAGGCTCACATGCGTTCCTTACAGCGTGCTGTAAAACGCACTAGTGAGTTTCGCTCAAATCAATGGGACAAAACGCTTAGCGAACTCGAGCCCACTCATCAAGCCTTCTGGCAGCTTCAAAGGAAGTTGCGCACCTCGGAAGAGGTCTCTTCTCCACCCCTCATCCGTCCCGATAAGAGCGTCGCTTTTGACGACTCTGAAAAAGCAGAATGCCTAGCCGACAGCTTGGAATCTCAATGTTCACCAAGCACTCTACCAGTAGACAAGCAGCACCTCGATGAGGTGGATGCAGAAGTTGAACGTAGAGCATCGCTTCCCCCTTTTGAAGATCCCGATGACCCCCTCCCCGCCATCACCCCGGAAGAGGTCAAGGATATTATAGATAAGCTAAAGCCTCGGAAAGCCCCAGGCGCCGACGGTTTCACAAATAGAGTTTTTAAAGTCCTCCCCGCTAGGCTCATAGTCCTTTTGGCTGCCATCTTCAATGGCGCCCTGAGCAATAATATTTTTCCCCAAACGTGGAAAGAGGCCACTGTTATAGGTATTCCCAAACCTGGGAAACCGAAAGCCCAGCCTTCCAGCTACAGGCCGATCAGTCTCCTGAGTGCTCTCGGCAAAATCTATGAAAGGCTTATTTATAAGCGTCTCAGAGATTATGCCGAGACAAAGGGCCTCATCCCGAAAGAACAGTTCGGCTTCAGGACCGAACATTCTTGTATACATCAAGTCCACCGCATCGTCGAACACATTAGCGCTGGTTTCCAGCGTGGAGCGATGACGGGGGTGATGTATTTCGATATCGCGAAAGCCTTTGACAAGGTCTGGCACAACGGGCTGATATACAAGCTATACCAGCTCGGTGTGCCTGACCGTCTCGTACTCATCTTACGAGACTTTTTGTCAAACCGTACCTTCCGCTACCGTGTGGGTAAGACGTTATCCTCTCCCCATCCGATCCGCGCCGGAGTCCCTCAAGGCTCCGTTATCTCTCCCCTCGCGTTCACGCTGTACACCAGCGACATTCCGATGAACAAGAAGGTTCAAACAGCCCTTTGCTGACGACACCGCGATTTACTGCACTGGTCGTTCTCCGGATAACATCCGCCGCATTCTCCAGAAAGCTGCCGACTCGCTCGGCGCTTGGTTCCGTAAGTGGAGAATAGAAGTTAATCCTGAAAGAGCCAGGCAGTTTTGTACTATAAGGCATGCCTTAAGCGTTCGCCAGGTCCCCCCATCACTATGTTCGGTAAGCCTATCCCCTGGGAGAAGCAAGCCAAGTATCTTGGAGTTATTCTGGACGACCATCTGTCGTTCAAGGCCCACATCAAAGCAGCTCGTGACCGGGCTGCCTTTGCTATGGGCCGGCTCCACTTCATGATCACTAGGAAGAGCAAATTGTCACTCAAGTGCAAATTGCGTCTTTTCACCGCAGTCATCCGTCCCATCATGACCTATGCTTGCATAGTATTCGCTCATGCCCACCCGCGTCATATCCACAGGATGCAGACCTTGCAGAACCGATTTCTCCGTAAGATCACCGGTGCCCCCCCTTACGTCCGTAACGATAGTCTTCACGTAGACCTTAGAATCCCCACCGTTAAGCAGTTCATGAAACGCCTTTCCAAGCGTTACTTCGACACTGCTATTAAGCATAGGAATCCCCTAATCGCATCGGCCGCCCGGTACGACCCATCGCGTATTAGCTCCGTCCAACGTCCGCGTCACACCCTAGTCGCCCCCGACGATCCGATCACTATCTTGCAAGAGAGTAGGAAAGATACCAGTACAGTTCGTAGAGTGTACAAATACAAACCGAAAACCTACCGACCTCGCCGCAGAGGTCCGGCGCGAAATCCCCGTTCAATCCCTCCCCGACCCTTGCTCGAGCCAGCCCGCGATGCTGAGCCTGTAGTAATAAATCAGTCCCTAAATAACGACAATCAGATCCAGCCTGTCCCTTTGCTGCCCCCAGCGACGCCCTAAGCCGAGGTTCGTACCCCACAGGGGGTGCCCTTAGAGCGCTATCGCTTAGTTTTTAGTCATTTTCGCCCTGGCTGGAGGACTTAAATTCAAGGCATCCACAGGACTTGCCCGGTTAAGCAGAAGCCAGTCTTCTCAGACTGAACTGCGAGATGCCCATTCCAAAAAAAAAAAAAAAAACATTATTGCCTTGCTTTTTTCCCAACTATGTTGGGGTCGGCTTCCAGTCTCACCAGATGCAGTTGAATACTAGTATTTTACTTGGAGTCAATGTGCATCCAATTTCCACAACCCAGTTTCTGGAATAGCCTTTGGTGAGCTCGGTTGTCGTCATGTCTCTCGGGCTTCGGAGTACCTGAAACATCAGTCAAAAATCTACTAATTGTTACTTGGAACTTATTCTTGGTTTCAAGTAAATTAAGCCCGTTTGATGACAATAAATAGGCCCGCCACTACATGGTATTTTTAAACACAACTGGCGAAATGTGGGTATATTTTTAGGTACCTATACTTCTCCCTAATGTTGCGATGTTATGTTCGAAAAGTTGTAATTACATTAATTGTATGGCATTTTACTAATCTGGTCCTATTTGGCGCAGTACAGTGTTTTTGTATACTATTGTGTCCATTAATTCACGTGCCAAATAAACCTATATCCTTTCTTTATTTCCTCTCCGTTCACTCGATTTAAACCATGTTTGTTCCCCAGTTGCGTGGGAGGTTGGCTGCAGTTGGGCAGTGCGAGCGCAGTGCCAGCGAACGGCGCGGCCGAGACGCGGCTGTGCGGGGCCAACGAGCGGTACACCCCGCCAGTGGTGCTGTTCGCGGATCATGGAGCGTCTACTTTAGAGTTTAGGTGAGTTTTGGATATAAGTTGTGCAGACCCTAAACAAAGATGAGTCACTTAAGAGTTAGGACTGCACATATTAACATGGAAAAAGTGTACGACGACGCGTAGATCACACGTTATCTTCCTTCAGGTAAATTTAAAAATTCTGCGGTAATGAGCATGATAGCTCACATTAATTTGATTGCTTTACTGTGAGTCGGGCCGCAGTGTAGTTTGTTGCACTCAATCCGTCTATCATTTTTTGGTTTTCCCTTATTCTTAAAAACTCTTCTCCTACTTGTCTACGTTTATATTTACCCGAAACATACCTCATGACGTTTTCTGTGTTTTTCATAAACCTATTGATATTTCAAAAATAAATGTTGCACTTATCGTGAAAAGTCATTTGATGTGTGTTTGGCAAAAGGATATGACCAAAGAATAGGTACTTTAATGCTTTGAAGCTTAGATGCAAAAGTCAATTGCTACGGCTTTACCTACAAACACAACTCTCCTACGGCAATTTAACGCTCTCATCATCATCATCAGCCTATAATGTTCCCACTGCTGGGCCACGGTCACGGGCGTGATTTAACGCTCTAACTACTTGGAATGTTCCATGAAAAAGGTTAGAAAAAAACAATATAAACCTACAACATTTTAACTATCCTCAATGGCAAATTAAATGGTAATGACCATTCCAAAATTGTTGCTGTGGATTCAGCGAGGTGAGCAAAGTTTGAACAGGCTGCTCTTCAAATTCTATTTTTAAACAGATTCATTCTTAATTAGTATACTTAGGTCTTCGATAAGCCTAAAAGCTGCGCAAGCACTTATTATAATCACGACCAACCCTTAAACATTCCAGCTAATCTTGTATCTACGAAGGTTTATTTAGTGGACCGCTGTACATAACGGTATCAGAATAAACTCATTATTTGCGGCAAACCGCCGCGCTATCGATATCAGACTGCGGACGACATTATCGTCCCACTCCTATCTACATATTCATAGTTGATATCCAAACCGTACGCGTGTAGATTCATCGATCATTAAACGTAACTCGTTAAGCAATCCGGTGTACTCGCGCGGTGGTAATGAATCCAACCAAAATGAACAATAATTAATTACATTTTCATCCGCTAATGGGACCGGCAGGCACTCAAATGAACATTATTTCCGCATAGTGAAGCGATGCGGCCGCGTGGAGCATTTCAGAATTTATCTCCATTTGCAGTTCGGTTCGGAAACGCGAATTCCGGTAGTGAGCGGGAGTCGGATTCGGAACAAAAGGTCTTCACAGCGGAACCGGTAATGCCCGATTCGGAATTGTGGCCGGTTGTCAGGGAGTGCTGCAAATGCTCTTGTCAGCTGACGACGTTGAATTGCTTGATTTTATGAACTTACGTACTTGTGGGCGTTGCACGCTGAGCACTGAGCGTGTGGTGGATGATTTTGTGTTAGTTCATATATTTCTCATAAGACCAGTTGTTACAAACTGACTGGTGATATACAGTGTGTATCAGAAAGACGTGGAAATATTTGAAATCATTGCTGTTCCATACATTTCCGCGTCGAGCTGACAACGAAGTTTTGTATGGAACATCTGCTTTTATTTTAGTAATTACAATGTCGGTCCCATCCATGGGGAAACATGTTCAATATGATTCCTGAATTATAAACAAGTGTTTCTGATAAGTTTGATACGAGTTATAACAACGTGTTTGCGTCAGCCAATTACTCGAAATAGTACCTAAATCCAATTGCCTCCACCAAAGTAAACGTAGATTAAATTGTACAGTTTATTTATAGTCTGAATTTGTTCACCTTTTTATTTTTTCGAACCCTACTCAAATATCAACAATTCATAAGCGCCTTTAACACACCCTTTGTTACCAGGATAACAGAAAAGACTGTGAGGTCACAGTTCCTCGCGTTCTTCAGTTTCACGTCGCTAAGTAATACTCAAGGCGTTGGGTTTCACCCGAGGGGCGGCTCGCGGATACCCCACACAGGTAAATATAACATAAAAACATTAAATATACAAGTATTCAGTTTTTTATAAACACCAACAAAGGTAATCATTTTTTTTTCTATAAATTCTTATTATTAAGATGATGATTCCTATTTCAATTTAGTACTTATTTCAGAAACTTCATACCTAACATTTACGTTAAAATTCGACTCTCAAAGGATGCTTTATCTTTTAAAAGCTGCCGTCTCTGGTTTTTATTTTACAATTTGCTTTTAGAAAACACGGTTTTACATGAAACGTTATGAGTGTACCGAAAATTGCTCTTTAAGAAAAAATATGGCGGCTATTTATATGAATAATTCACCTTCAGAATGTGGTCGTCAGTTTTTGCGCCAGTATTTGGTCTCTTTTGTCTTACAGTTGAGTTATTGCTAATTAGGCAGGTTGAATAAAGGCGGAAACGTGATTGGCTATTCTTTATCGGGCCTTATACTCCCTTAAAGGAGGGATCATCGGTTGGGGAGCTCACTAACAAGATGACCATTTCCTTCGTCCACATTGTAGGGATATAATAATACCTTCCGGTTTTACGTCCTTGGACCGTTGTATCTACACTCTACGGGGTTGCCACTGTACACGTTACGATTATTTTGTAGGAGGATACTACTACCAACTATGTATAAAATATTATATATTTTGTTTGTACGAAACATCTTCTAAGATCCTCAATATTCTCATGCTTATCTTGTGTGTTAACAAGGATTGTACCGGAATAAAATACGTTCTTAGTGGAGAACTGAACAATGAATATCATTATTTCTATAGTAATATTATTAAGAGGTAAAATTTGTTTGTAAGTAGTGGGTAATCTTTAGAACCACTGATCCAATTCCGAAATTTCTTTCACTACCAGAAAGCTTCATTATTTCCGAGTGTTATAGGCTACATTTAAAACGTTTCCGTGGGTTAATTTTCGTAAATAACGGGAGTAAAGCCGCAAATTAAAGCTAGTGTGGTATAAATTAGCAGTGATATCTTCAGTATAATGCAGCTCTGTGCAAACGTGTCTTTACTATTGAATGAGCTTGTGATGATAAATTGCTAGAATATCGCCTTTTACACTGCAGTGTACCCATTCATTAGAGGTATTCCAGTTAACTCGTATACATTTCCTTTTCTACTCTATTGAACACATTTTCAACGGTAATGAACGTTCTATTCATAGATTCGAATCTCTTTTTCTGAAGATATATCCAATAACATGGACATCTTTATAAGACAATGCGAGTATTTATGTCTTTCTTCGGCTAAATACAGTAAATAAGGTCTGAAGGATGTCCCTACGTTCGGTTCATGTCATAAACATGGCGTCTACTTTAGGAAAGCTGTCTTGTCAAGATATTTTCGGAAGTAGCGCATGTGTAGCCAGTGTTGGAGACCCTCGTCATAAGTTCCCTTATAATTATTGCCTCCATACAACCCATACCTCTATGGTATATATCATTTACTTATACGTTGAAATACGCACTTTATTATGTAGCTTTCTTGGATTTGTTTGGGATCCACCATTTCCTCTAAGTGTAAAATAAATGCGAAAAAGTAGAGTATAATATCTTCAATAATATATATTTCATGGCGTTTATATTCAACTTTAATTATTTCAGTTTTGTGACTAGATTTTGTAATAATAAAGTAATACATGACATCACGCCTGTTGTCCCCGATGGGTTTGGCAGAGGTGTACCTATAAATAGTACTTACACATTTTTTTTTCGGGTGGCAATTCATCAAATGACTCCACCCGCTCTTGGCGTAGTGGGAGGGTGTGCCAGACTTTTACTGACTAAAACCCATCCATGTTCCTTCCTCACCCTTTATACTCCAGGGCCACGGTATCTCTTTTGAACAGTCTTGCAGCCCCGGATAAATAGTACACCCACCCACATTACATTTGGTTTAGTTATGTTTAAGTTTCAGGCAATAGGTGGCGAGGGGCCTATTGCTAAACTTAATATATAACAAAATTGTAACTGGCTACTTAAAATTACACAAGACGAGTTAAATTGCATATATATAACAAAATTGTAACTGGCTACTTAAAATTACACAAGACGAGTTAAATTGCATATGTCGTTAAAGAGGAAGTCTTAGTTACAGTTGTCTATGGTTTTATGGCTGACCTCTGTTGATAAATCAGTAAATACAAATAGTAAATCGTCAGTGCATTATCATCTGTATTGCCATTTTTTATATCTATGTCGGGGTCGACTTCTTTAATGGGATGTACCTGAATACCAGTATTTTACATGAAGTGACTGCGTATCTAGCCTCCACAAACCAGTTTCTGGGTAATACGATATCCCTTGGTAAATCCCTGGTTGTCAGACTTGTTCCAATAAAAACTGCCAAAGATCTACCAAAGCTGCGAGGACCAAAGGTTTTTTTTTTTGTGACAAACCCGCCACACACGCCCAAACCACTGTAACACCCCTGAAAGCCAGAATCAACAGTAAAATTGTAACTGGCAACTTGAAATTACACGACCAAAGGTTTATCGAGCTTTCTAGAAACGGAAGGAACTAGGTAAGTAATGAATGGTCCCCCATCCACGGGCCGACTTCTACGAGAGGTGCTTAACCTGGTAGATTGACCCGTAAGATATTATTATTTTGCCGGGGTTGCGGGCCTGTTCAAAAGAGATACCGCGGCCCCGGAACATAAAGGGCGAGGAAGGAACATGGATGGGTTTTAGTCAGTAAGAGTCTGACACTCCGTCCCACTCCGCACAGAGTGGCAGAAGTTATTTGATGATTTCCTATCCCAAAAAAACAGTTGGTATGGCAAAATATCGAAACAATTATGGACCCTGTCGGGCACAGCAAAGTTAATTTTTAATAGTTCAGTGTATGGCAGTATATTGGCGTGCTGTAGCGGATTTCGTAGAGAGATTTTATCTATGAGATTGAACCTATCGATTGATGTAAAAAAGTACAGAATGCAGTTACTTTTTCGAACTTTAGTCACGTTTCAAAACGCTTGCCATACGCGGGAATCGAACATTCCCGAGTGCTGCAAGCGTTTTTTCGAAAAACAGTCAATGTAGATTTTTTCTTTTTTAAATATTTATTTTCTGTAAAAATGCCCTTCAGGTGGCATTGAAAATTCCACTCTGTATATCTGTTGCAGTTTGGGTTACCTTTTAATTCTACAGCGCTTATTTAAATTCTAATGTTTTCTTCTAGCATTTACAAGTGGATAATTTGGTGACAAGAGACTTATCATCGTGTTCCTCCCACAGACTGCGATTGGTTATACCAAGACGTATCGTGCCGGGGCCCTGGGGCTTGTGTGCTGGCCAGTCCTGGTTACCCAGGCCTCTACCCGCCTCATCGCCGCTGCCGGTACCTTTTCGCCACCAACTCCGTGCACACCAGAGTCAAGATCATATTCACCTCTATTTTGCTTCCTAGAAAGTGAGTGCTATATACTTAATAAAATTTTACTATTGTAATTGGTTAAGAGTATGAAGTTGGCTACTACGTTGTTTATTGTTTTCAGTTAAAAGAATACTATTTTTTCGGAGTACAAATATTATCGTAAAAACAATAAACCTCCTCTACACGAATCAACAATCCACATTATGTAAACATGAAAACGAATACGAAAGTAGAATCCCATAGGAAGTTGGCTCCAACTCAAATCTTTATGTAACTGAGTTTTGTTGACCTAAACCGACGAAATAGTGTTAGTTCCATCGCTTAATAAAAGCCATCACGTCGTGTCTCCTTGGTCAACATACTTAGTTAAAGTGGCGGTTACATAAGTGCCCAAGCCGCAAGTGAACTTCGAGGTCAATTCAACAATGTTCAGGAAACTTTAGCAAGAACTCCTTACCTTGTAACCGAAATACCAATCATGCAACGTTTCCGTTTCACGCAACGAATGAACTCAAACTTTTTCCAGAGGTACTTATTTAAATTTATGAGGTATAACAAATGTGGATGGTTCACAAAGAAAGCGCCATATTGAGGTTCCCCTGAAAAGGGTTTGGGACGGATACCGCCTTGCCTAAATTGAAAAGAGCTGTTGATAAGTCAGGGATACCCATGTGGGTAGATGGATTACATATTCTATCAAATTATATATTAGGTACATTATATGTTTCATAATGATATATACGTTAACATGATTGGGACGTTTGAGAAGAATTTACCCACTCGACATTGTACCGAGTTGAAAACCTCTTGTTGCCGTGCAAATTGTATCCAATAATAAGTTCATCTTTATTATAAAAGTTTGATGAATTCGATTTGTATTGATGTTTTGACACGAACAATGTACAGATATGCTGGCGCGCATCAAACAACTACTTTAATAGGTTTTTAACTTTATTGGTAATGCAGAAGGCTCAAGGTTGATAGGGAAGATACGACAATTTCGGGTAGTTTGAATTGAACTACTTAGTCTGTGTGTTCTTCTCATCATTTTCCAGAGATAAAACGTAACAAGATGAAACTCTGTAGTAAGTTTAAAAATAAAATGTTCGCAACAAAAATTATCAAAATTAATGTATTTTAAATGGGCATTAACTTTAATGTGCAAGTCAGTCAGAAGTCTCATTTGCGTAATCTTATTCCGTAAGTGACGGACGAACGGAAACGACGTTTTTCTTATAACTTGTTTACAAGCTATATAAGAGAAATCAAGTGACATTTTATTTTACTAGAAGATTTTGCGGTAAACTCATGCTTTGCAGTGATAAATTAGAAAGTATAGTTTTCAGAATAAGAGCAAACGAATAAATGTACTCTTACATATCTAAGTACTTACGCGACTAATGTGCCCTAAAGCTTACGTAGGTCCCAAAACTTTAACGTAAGTACCATACCTATTGTACCATTCCTAACTTTAGTTATAAAGAAGACAATAGCACTTTTATTATGAAGGGTGTAAAAACCGCTTAAAACCTTCTAGTTACGGAGTTACTGGAGGTTAAAGTTCCCAGTTTTTGACAAGTTTTTTTAAATAGAAGTTTTTATTGTAAATTTTTTAAACACCTCCACGACCCCCATACACCTATCAGCACAATGTTTCAAGTGCGTTACATTAAGTTCTAGCTTAGTGCCATTGTCTTCTTTATAACTAAAATTAGGTTTGGTACTTACGCTAAAGTTTTGGGACCTATGTAGGTAAGCTTTTGGGCACATTAGTCGCGTAAGTACCTAGATGTAAGAGTACATTTATTCGTTTGCTCTTATTCTGAAAACTATACTTTCTAATTTATCACTGCAAAGCAAGAGTTTACCGCAAAATATTCTGGTTAAATAAAATGTCACATGATTTTTCACCCCAAAACAAAAGTCGTGTTCTAGCAATATTTTTTGTAAAAAGTTACTTAATTTGATGTACAGAATGCTTGGTTGACGGCTTCGTGATCAGGTTGCTTACACCCTGTATACGATACTAACAAATGACTCACTAATAAATTCCTAATGCAAGGATCAATCTCAGCTTCAGGGTGATAAATTTGGGCACGCCACGATAGTGGCGGTAAGTCCCCTCTTTGAGGAGTGGCTGGAGAGGCGCCACGGCGTCCTCACCTTCCGCCTGACGCAGGTCCTCACCGGACACGGATGTTTCGGGAGGTACCTGCACCGAATCGGGCGGGAGGAATCGCCCGGGTGTCTCCACTGCGAGGATCGACCGGAGGACACGGTGGAGCACACGGTGGAAGTCTGCCCTGCGTGGGCGGAGCTCGCCGGGTCCTCGTGGCGGCGATCGGCGGCGGCGACCTCTCGCGTCCGGCCCTGGTTCAATCCATGGTCCGGAGCGAGACGGAATGGGAAGCCGTCGCCTCCTTCTGCGAAGCAGTTATGCTAGCGAAGGAGGTGGCGGAACGAGAGAGGGAGAGATCCTCTCTTCCCGGCCGCCGCGGGAGACGCAACGGGCGTCGGGGGCCACGTGGTGGCTACCGGCCACCGTAGATGCGGGCCTGTGGACGGCTGGCTATGGGCAATAGCTGGCCGTCCGGCCGTCTAACGACGACGACAGGCCGTGTCGACGGCGCGTTCGTGTTCCACGCGCGCCTCAAAGAGTGTCAGCAAAAGAGAGGGGCCCGCAAGGGCCGAAGCCTGCCGGGGTTGCGGGCCTGTTCGAAAGAGATACCGCGGCCCCGGAACGTAAAAGGCGAGGAAGGAACATGGATGGTTTTTAGTCAGTAAGAGTCTGACACTCCCTCCCGCTCCGCCCAGAGTGGGGGGGGTCATTTGATGATTTCCCATCCTTAAAAAAAAAAAAAAAAAAAGGGTGATAAATTTAGCATAAAAAACGCGTGATCCGATTTACTAGAAACTTGGCAAGAATACTAATCTAAGATAATAACATTACTGCTATTATAGTTTTCACAAAATAACACTTCAAAGGGGTGTTTACATAAATTCAGGATTTATTTTGATAAAAGGTCAACATTAATCGGCAAATAAAAATTGCCTCATTTTACTTGAAGTTAAGAAATCGCCATGACAAGAATAAATTAGTTATGATTGATTAGTACAATTGCTGGATCTTAAGATTGACCACGTTTCAGATATCCTCAGTAATATTATTTACCCAAAACGGTTAAGTGCTCAACCAACTAACAGTACCTTAACTTAATATGTCACGAAGGCAGCTGTTATTGTAGATAATTGTTGACGTAACATGGGTCGCGCTCAGATGAGCGACGACAAAGACTTGACCTCGTTGTACACACATTCTGTCTTAATAGAGAATCTGTACCGTCTTGAAGTGTCTAATATGTCGGATAAGGTGAATTAAACTCTAATGAATCCTTGTTACTAAGTATAAATTAAATTAACTTCAGTATGACTAATCTTCATCTGCCTCGCTTTTTATCCGACTACAGCGAAGCCAAAATTAAGGTTTATGATTTTACAAGTATGTATATGTTTGAACGGTCGAACAAGCTATTTGGTTTACACTTTACAACGTAATTTGTGGGTTAAACTGTAAACCAATTAGCTTGCTCGACCGTACGTATATATGTTTGTAATTACGTAAATTCTACCGTAGCGTCTAAACTTTTCAGCCGATTTTGATGAGTAAGGTATTAATCGATTTGTTATTATGACCCGGGTAACATGGGCTACATTTAATTCAGTAGTCGGGTTTTAAGTGGTATTATACCACACAAATTCTTGTTCTAAACTGTGTTGTGTCGGTTTCCAGTCAAACACCTCAGTGGACGGAGCTGAATACCTATATTTGAACGTGAGCGACTGCCTTTGTGTACGATCCGATCACTATCTTGCAACAGAGTAGGAAAGATACCAGTACAGTTCGTAGAGTGTACAAATACAAACCGAAGACATTCCGACCTCGCCGCAGAGGTCCGGTTGCGTAATCCCCAGTCAATCCCTCCCCGACCCTTGCTCGAGCCAGCCCGCGATGCTGAGCCTGTAGTAATAAAACAGTCCCTAAATAAAGACAACCAGATCCAGCCAGTCCCTTTGCTGCCCCCAGTGACGCCCTAAGCCGAGGTCCGTACCCCACAGGGGGTGCCCTTAGAGCGCTGTCGCTTAGTTTATAGTCATTTTTGCCCTGACTGGAGGCCTTAAATTCAAGGCATCCACAGGACTTGCCCGGTTAAGCAGAAGCCAGTCTTTTCAGACTGAACTGCGAGATGCCCTACCAAAAAAAAAAAAAAAAAAACATAAAAACTGCCTTTGTGACCTCTACGACCTCTTAGTTGCGGGGTAATATGATACCCCTTGGTTAGACTAATAAATTGTCATTCACGCTTCTGAAAACTCGTAACAAAAACTACAGTATGACTAGTACTATAAAAACATCATAATTATGTTTAAAGTGGTCGATTGTTACACCATTTACCGAGGGTCACGGCGATAACACGAACATAAAAGGCGAAATCTATTATGTTAATGTTTATAGCTATACATTTTGTTTTAATTACCAGCCATTCGGCAGTTTTGTTCTGTTTCCAATAGGTTCGGGTAGATATGAATATCGGTAAAGAGTGTGTTGTAGTTTAAATTAAGTAAAGTCTGGCAGTGAAACTGTTTGCGTGTGTTGTGGACTAACGACTGTTTATTTGTCTTTAAAACTCATATCAACAAAATAAAATATGTTTTCTGAAAGAGAATCTATACTAAATCCATCACATCAAATTATGTTTGCAATTGGCAACTTTAATAGGTGCGCAAATAATTCAGTGCTTTCCAAATAGGCCATCGACAGTGTTTGCTTCTTAAAAAAAACAAAAACATTATGGTTTCAGAAAAGTAAAAATAGTTATTTCTCCACATTTTGAACACCGGCCATGTTTTCTCTCCACCACCTTTGGTTGACTGTTAAGACCATACCATTGGTGTAAAGTCCATCTATCTTAATGTAATGTCTTGTTAAGTATTTCGTGTGTTAATAAATAAATAAATACATACATGAGGGATTGTAAGGTGAGTTAATTGGTAACTCTGGTTGAAAGAGGAACTTTGAGATGATGGAGTGACAACACTGTGTGTCAAGATGGATGCACAGAGCATCAGATATTAGATAATGCGACAGATGACAAAAGATAGGAGACGTGTAATTTTTCAGACGGTTAAATTAAAAAGTTAAGTTTGCTTGTCATTTTATTTCGAATCTCACAACACACACTAATACATACACCAAGTTTCAGTAATCGTGGTTTCGGTTAACAGGCTAACTGAAACAAATGATATTGTAGAAAGGCATGTTCAATAAGACTTGCTTATTCTGACAGAACTGTAACCTAAAAGCTAGACAATAACAACTGTGACCTCGTTCGACTGTTGGTGCTCAGTTGCTATTGTAACGCAGTCTGCTGTAGCCGTCTATATTGAAGCTTCGCATAATTAGGCCAGGGGTTCACCAACATTACTCGGTAATTTAAAACCTTGGAATTTTAGTATTTTACTAGTTGGTATTTGAAAAAAGTTTGTAACAACAGCTATATTGAGGTCGGCTTCCAATAATTTTACATGAAGCTATCGCTAATCTGAACTCCACAACACACTTGTACACCGTGTTTCCGAACGATCTGCTGTTTCCTACAATGGATGTAATTTTTAATATGCATGTAATTTTTTCTTCACTTAAATCAATAAAATACACTATGATCAACCCAAGAAAAGTATTAAAAGTTAATTTTAACTATTGCTTGTCGCTCGAAAACTATATTATACTCCAGCAATTTTTCTATGACAGTTCAAACGTCCGTGATTGTCGCGATCTTAATGTGACGTCATTTATCACGATCTACTTTAATAAAATTAAAAAAAAGCAAAAGAGGCGATGTCGATATTATAATAAAATAGTAGCAAACCTTACCTAAATCTACATCTACACTAATATTATAAAGAGGAAAACTTTGTTTGTTTGTTTGTTTGGTTGTAATGAATAGGCTTAAAAACTACTGGACCGTTTTTAAAAATTCTTCCACCATTCGAAAGCTACATTATCCACGAGTAACATAGGATATATTTTATCCCCGTACTCCCACGGGAACGGGAATTACGCGTGTGAAACCGCGTGACGTCCGCTAGTTTCAAATAAAAATGACATCAAAGTCACTACCGTCGTTATCGAAGACATGTTTTGAGAGTGCGTTCAGTTTCACCAAAAACATGCTACATAAAAGAATAAACTGTACATTAAGGGAGGTTTTAGAAGCTCAAATAAGTGTACCACAATGTTTTTAAGCCCCAATACAAGGCATTTTTAATAAATAAAAAGAGTTTTGTATTTCTTGCATATTCCCTATTACGTTCGCATTAACTCGACAAAATGTATGGAGCAGCTGATTTATTTTTCGCGATTTCCGAGGCACATAAGGTAGCTCAGTGTCTTATAGGTATTTTTTATGGGACAAGCCCGCCACACACGCCCAAACCACTGTAACTCCTGAAAGCCAGAATCAACAGTGGCGACCACCAGAAAAGCGCCGAGACAATGAAGCTCGACGAAGTCCCAGAGAATGAATTTAACTGTCTTGGATCCCGCAACGAAATTAATTAGAAAGTATAGCGGAGGAGTAGGAAAGAACTGTAATTTCCACTTCCCTCCATATCAGCAGGAGACAGAACGAAACAAGGCCAATAGGCACACAGGGACGTTTACAACTGGGATAGGCCCAGTTGCCAAGCACCACGGATAAATATTAACGTTAATGGGTCCAAGTTGAGAGCTGTTATATTTGATTCCAATAATAGGTATGGCAAAAACGCTTGAACGCACGGAAATTTGCTCTAGTTTCCACAAGGTCCGTATAGTAAATAACTCCGGATGTAACCTGTACACTATCCAACATAATATTGCGTTCATTTTGCCAAAGACTACACTCCCACAAAATGTGATGAGCAGATTGTTCATATTCGTAGTCAGATGTTGAACATTGACAAAAAGGCGAGTCAACAAGCTTGAAGGAAAATAATTTACTCTTAAAGTTGCCATGGCCCGTGAGAAATTGGGCAACACAGTGATCAACCTCCAGCCATGTCCTGTCCAGCCGCTCACGAACGGATGGAAAGAACTGGTGGAGGTGCCTGCCCTTGATGGAATTGTCCCACCTACATTGCCATTCAGATAAAAGTTCCTCCCAGACGTCGGTCTGTGGTTTGAATAATCTAGAAATCCTAGCACGATCACGTACGGTTAAAAAGTCTGCGTCCGTGGTCTCACGCGCGTTATAGTACATTGCAGCCCGCCGCTGCACCTCCAGATCGACTGGAAGTACACCCGCAAGCACCGGAAGAGCTTCGGTACTAACCGTCCTATACGCTTTGCATAAGAATATCAACGCCAAACGCTGGCTTTGAAGCAATTTACGTCTTATAGGTAGATACAGTTGGATACTTATCCAAAAATCGTCCCGACAAGCACTGCTTAACCTCGAAGATGACCCACGTGGCTACTAATATAATGCCCCGAGCAAATGAAAAAAAACATAGTTCAGTTTTTAAAAACAAAGGAGACTTACGTAGAAACGAGTTACGAAGTACGACAGTTAAATTGTAGGTAATAGCAGAAGTCATTCAGAGCCACTTATCAGTTAGCCACTTACTCGATCAATAGTTATTTCTGCTAACTAAACCTACGACATTACACGTAGCAGGCGTAGTAGGTCAACAATTCAAAGGTAACTTTAACTTGCCTATTTGAAATAAATGCTTTGATTTTGATTGATTTGGATTTCTAAGCAACCAAGTTAATAAAAGTAATTTTAGTATTTACTCTGATAATACGAGCGAGTTCCTATCATAATTCTCAGTTTTATTGATCCTGTCTGCCATTACTTTTTATCTCGAGTACACAAGACTGATGAAGCGTTTGTGTGCGGTTACGTCAAAGACTGCACATATCCAGTGTTCTTCCGGAAGTATTTTTATCAGCCCGTATGAAATCCACTCGTTTTGAAAGCTCGGAACAATCGTTTTCAGTAAATATAAAAGGATCGCCAACCGTATCTCCCTTCCAGCCGTGTGGGTTTGTGCGACGATTTGCACTAAAAGTGTTTGTGTGTGTGTATGTGGTGTTTATGTGCGAAGCGGATGTGGAGAATTATTGGTCGGTTTAAATGAGTTATGTAATTAAGAGTATATGCATCAGTTGTTATTACCGGTTTTTCAGTTTTTTTTCCGAGTCATGGATGTTTATATGTATAACAAGAATGTATTTACAAACAAAAAAGTATATTATGAAATGCAGGCGATGGTAGTCAACTCACGCGGTGTGGAGGGAAGGAGGGGTCCCCCTTGCCCAATAGTACCACACTGTCATGAAAAGATAATGTATGATTCCTGAGAAATACCGATTAAAACACTTTATATTCCCATAAGAAGCGTAGTCGACGGAGCCCCGCTTCGCGGGGCGCCTATATCCAAGTGCAGGGTTTAAAGGAACCTAACTAACCTAAAGGGGGGGGTGCCCCAAGTCCCGATTATGGGGGCAGAGATACTTCCGTATGTTCAGTTGACAATATTTCGAGAGTACAATATCGCTGGAGAGATTCCAATCTAACGTGTTTGACAATTTTATGGTGACATATATGTAATATATCAACTATTAGGTGTCCACGACACAAGCCTTGCTTAGTGTGGCACTAGATGGCGCTGTGCGTTAATTTTCAACGATATTTATTTTATTTATGTAGCAGTAATAGCCCAGTGGTATGTCCGTTGGACAGTCAAATTATATGTCTCGAGTTCGAACCCAAGACACGTACCTATGACTTTACAAATTCATATGCGTATTGCAGGGTTACCACTTGCTTCGGTGAAGGAAAACATCGTGAGGAAACCAGTAAGCCTGAGAGATATTTCTGATAGCTGGTTAAGCCAAGTAAGAGGCCCTTGGGTGGCATAAAACTCTCGACACCAGGTTGAGCATTAACCACATGATAAAGAAGAAGGAAAGACCAGTTTTTATTTAATTAAGTGCTGAAGTTTTAGGTCTGCTGGAAGAAATTTCTTTTGAAATAAGCAGTACCTTTGAGCTCTTTTATGTTAATATATTGTCATTTTAAGTATATTATTGTGTGTAAATAAATAATTAAAAAAGTGGCTAAATAATAACAACTCCATGGGTTGATCTTTGTTTTTAAACGAAGCTTGTCGAGATCAGGCCATTCATCATCACATCTCGGTCGCCATTTATGGATCTTTGACAGACGTTACGAGAAATCGGAAGCCCAAAAATCTGACAACCAGTCTTACCAATGGTTACCCAAGGGAACCCATGGGGTATTACCCGTTAAGTTGGTTGTGCATTTCAGACCCATGCATAAAACTGGAAAATATCCAGCTGCATCCTATGAGAAACCGAACCGATAGGCTAGGCAAATTTTTTTTTTACTTGGCTTAGCTTTTATCGCCAAAATGCAAATCTTCAAAAAAAAAAAACACTGAAAATAGTTTTTGAGTAGGAATAGGTTGTATTTACGTTTATATATTACCAAAACCATCTTGTCTAACAGTATCCATTAAACAAGTTAATTCTGTTGTGAAATCTTAAGTAAAATGTAATTTATTTTGCTGTAACATGAAAGTAATTTATAATATCTTTTAAAGGCTGTTAGAACGCCAATTACTGAGATAAAAGCCCTGTTTGATTCAGTAACAATATCATTACTATCTAAATTGGCTGTAGTTTACTGAAGCATAATTCAATTAGCGAAAATATTCTCGTTACAATACTAAGATTTAAATGACAAAATTTATTTCAATTAACGAGTGGTTAAGTAAATTTATTAATGTTAATAGCGTTATAAATTTCTCCAGCTGGTCTCTTAACGGCGACACATACATAATTATGCAAATATTATAGCTTTATTCAAGGGACAGCTACTTGTATTAAAACGGCATTAAATTACGAGTTTCAGACAAAACATAAACTTGATTAGCATGCGTAGCGTATTCGGCTTAGGGCTAATTGCTGTATCCTGGCTCCATGTAATGCCATCTCAACCGTATTTAATCTCGCCCACTTGACTCCCTCCGCAATAACACTTCGCACACTTACACAACGATATGTTTGTCATTACTTACTTTCACACACAATTATTTGCAAAGCCTTTACCCTTATTAAAATGCTCCCTCCCAGTTATTCCCTCTGTTATTGAAATATATTTGCGTCTCAAATAAATCGGGATTCTGCTAGGGGAAGTTCTAAATATTTTTACATTGCCGATATTTCTCGCTGTAGATGCCTATATTTCGAAATTCTTGATGGAAGTATTTTTAAAGACTTCAATTTATTGTATACAACTGGTGTCTGCGATATCGGGGGTTATTGATTGAGTTCAATATGATTTAAAACGACATGTTCAGATTACATTGAATTAAAGAATTATATTTTTAGAATATCTTATTTATTTATTTATTTATTTAGGGAAAACAAACAATTGTACAATATATCTTACAGTAACTATTACAACGTATTAGATTAATGTACAATCCACGACGTTTCCACATATTAGTTCGATAGGAGATACAGTGTAGAGTGACACAGTTTTTTAAATAAAAATAACGTAAACACAAATACAAGAAAGACAAAACAGAAAAAAGTGTACATAAGTTACTCGTAGTAAAATAACGGCAGGAATATATATTAAAAGCGAATGTTACATTATCTATCAATGTAATCGGAAACTATTATTAGACAAAACAACTTGATTTTAAACAAAGAAAATTGTAACATTTGGTTGAAGGCAACCGTTGCTTACATCTGCAACATTTGCTTGCAATGATAATGTGCAGTTGCGCACAACATTGATACATTTTCGTTCCACTAACACTACTTGTACAATAAATCCCACGGGAGTGCCAGAGAGAAATAAAAGTGCTATCTTTGTGCAATACGTTTTCCGACACACTAATAGGTAGTATGTTCACAGTTCACACGAAGCGAGGCACTTTAGCTACCAGATTTAACGCAAACACACTTGCCATAAAGTTTGCAAAGAAACGCTGCGCTTTATGATCCTTTTCAAAACGAATTTGTTATGATACTGGAATGGCAAGTTGCACAGATATTTACACATGGAATATGTAAAGTGGTTTGAAGGTATTTTCATGCTTTATTTACTATTGTCACTCATCTTTTTAATATTTATTTTAAAAAAGCATTTGAAAATAGTGGACCGCCTGTATCCGGAGCAGGTTCCAAGCTATGAGAGGATGGGGCTCCAGAGAAATCAAATCAAATGATTTATTCGCATAACATGAGTAATGAGATGGTAGATAATATTAAAATACAAATCTAACAATGAGGATCCTCTTATGAACCATTTCTGATACACGAAATATAAAATAAAAGCTTATACGAAAATAAAAGCTTAAATAACAAATAAACAAAATGAGTGTAGTGAAAAACATAGTAACTTATCTAGCAATTGTTTTCGGTAATAAACTATTGGGGAACCTCCTCACAAAGCAGGCCATAGCAAGGCATACTTGGCTGTCTGCTGTTTTTTTTTTTTGGGATGGGAAATCATCAAATGACTTCTCCCACTCTGGGCGGAGCGGGAAGGAGTGTCAGACTTACTGACTAAAACCCATCCATGTTCCTTCCTCGCCCTTTATGTTCCGGGGCCGCGATATCTCTTTCGAACAGGCCCGCAACCCTGGCAGGCGTGACATCTCTTTGTGGCGCGCGTGGAACATGAACGCGCCGTCGTCGACACGGCCTGTCGTCGTTAGACGGACGGACGGCTAGGTAGCCCACATCCACCGCCTAGCGAAACCTTCGAGGGATGTCTTCGAGGCTCTTTGCCATTAGACTATTGGACGTTACGATTTTTGGCACTATTATAGCCGAGCTCACATTACACATGCCCACAACCACGTGCGCCAAGTCGATATCTTTAAATCCTTTATGTTCATTTAGTTAGCAGAGCAGCGGTGGCCCAGTGGTGGCCGGCCCCAACTTACGAACAGTAAGTCGTGGGTTCGAACCCAGACAGGCGCATTACTTTGTGTAATTTATTTCATCACCACTGCTCTGAAAACGGTGAAGGAAATCATCGTGAGAAAACTGGCATGTTCTGGAACCAAAAATTAAAAGACATGTGACATCTACCAAATCGTGCTGGGCCCGCGTGTTGGATTATGGCCCATTGGCAAAATACGCGCTTTGACGTAGAGTTGCGGACACTAGCCTGTAGTACAATATAATACATTACAATAGTTGGGATTCAAGCAAAGAACGTCATTAATTCCCAAGTTGCTCTAAAGATACAAAAAATAACTACTTTGCACAGAACGTAGCAGGAAATGTGAAATGTACATATAAGAAGATTTTTCCTCTACAGAATACTCTCCCCTATCGATACAAATCTTACTTGTATTTCATGAAAGTGATTTTATGGCGAATAAATGGGCAAGAAAGCCATGGCCATCTAAGTAAAATGGAATGAATATAATTTAACATTTCTTGATCTTCATCGTAATGTAAACGTTTATTTGATAATACTGAGGAGGTTTTTTGGATAATTTTATCTCAATTTCCAGATGTATTCGAGATATTATAAGAAATGGCACGAAAACATTAAAGGTAGAGTAAACAGTCCCGGAAATATGATTTCTAGTTATTTTTCAAAATGTCACATAGGAAAAACCTTTTCCTTTTTGTGTTTTTCCTGCCGTATCTCAAGGATATCGTGTTGCTTAAGAGAGCAGAGCATTACTTATGACCTATGGAGTAATTGGTAGGTACGCATCATCCCAAATTCGAGACTGTCTGCTGACAAGATAATATCTAGATATATATCGACCTTGGTCCTTTCAAAATATATATATTTGAAAACATAGATATATATATTCCAATCGAAATAAATACACACTACCTTACGAATATGTTTCATTTACAAATTATTTTGGTATTAAGTTTGTAGGCATGCTGTTGAGGAGTTCTTTCCTAAGGAAAATGTGTTGTCACCAGTAGCCAAGCTATATGGGGAACTTATTCGAAGGTCAGATGCAACTAACCAACTACCTAAGGCGCAAGACAAGAAGAAAAGACGTAAGACGCAGACGGGGCGCAGACATATGTCTCTTCCGCGTCTTTATCATACAAATTGTATAGAAGCGTCGCGTCGCAAAGCACACAGAATAGGCAGGGCGCGGACGGGTGCGGAAACGTGTTATACCCGCGCCCCATCCGTGCCTCGTCTTTTCTATGTGCGTTAAAAAGGCCCGACGGCGGGGCGCGGACAAGACGCAGATGGGGCGCCCCATCTGCACCTTGTCCGCGCCCCGTCCTCATCTAACGTCTTTTCTGTACCCCATCTGCGCCTTGTCCGCGCCCCGTCCTCGTCTAACGTCTTTTCTGTATGCCCTGCGCCTTACAAGGCAATAAACCAAAGCTTATAATTACAGCACGCCCTGTATTTTCTTCTTCCATGAGCCAAATAAAACGACACAAAACTAATGTAATGATACATTTGGCAATCATGAGTTGAGTGAAAAGATGTTATCGTTTCATTTCAAAACATTTGTAGAACCAAGTCTTTGCGCAAGCTACGCTCGTTCATTACTTACTTGAGAACGTTGCGCTATTTTCCTTGTAAAACTGCATTTACTTGAACAAATGTATTTTTTTATTTACACATCTGTCAATTTTATGACCCGTTACATCTTATGTTCAATTTATTCAAACTAAGTAACTCTACGCAAAAAATATTGCGGAACGACATTTTTTTGGGGGTAAAAAATCATGTTTTGTGGAAGAAAGAAATCAATGTAACGCACGACATTGTGCTAATGGATTAATTGAATATTACGGGGGCTGTGGAGTTGTTTAAAGTAAAAAACTAACACAAAAAATTTACATTAAAAAACATGTCAAAAAGTTGGAACATTGTCCCCCAATACCTCCGTAACGAGAAGGCTCCCAGGTATGGTGTAGAACAAAAAAATGATCGTAATGACGCTTCGTTAAGAGGTTATTTACACCCATTATTGACGTAAAAAAACCTGAATATTACTAAAGTAATTCTGCGTCAGCAGTAGACAATCAAATGTCTAAGGTTACCAAATCTAAACAAATACCACAAAAAGCTCAATTTTCATAGCAAAGATTGTTTCAGTTTACGTTAGCAACAAACTGAAGCTCCGGAGGCCGTTTACTTATGCGTCTATGAGACGTATTCACAAAAGCTAAGGGACTTTACAACCCGTCTGTATGTTTCTTGGAATTCTTGTTGTCTTTGAAGATCTTATTTATGTTAGGTTGTATCTCACGTGCGTTAGCGACGTTAGTAAGATACAATCAAAGATTCAGCTTTGAGGTCGAGTCATTGTCGCTGAGTTGCATTTACAAAGGGACGTTTTGAAGTTGTATTGTATTGTGTAACGCGCTGTCATGGTGTTCGCAACTCCACGTCAATAGCACGTATTTTGCGTATGGGATATATTGCACCACGAGGGCCCTGTGCGAGTTGGTAGATGTCACAAGTCTTAGAATTTTTGGTCCTAGGACATGCCGGTTTCTTCACGATGTTTTCCTTCACCGTTTTTTAGAGCAGTGGTGATGAAAAAAATTACATAAAGTAATGCGCCTGCCTGGGTTTGAACCCACGACTTACTGTGCGTAAATCAGGGCCGCCACCACTGGGCCCATCGCTGCTTTCAAGAAGTTATACTAATATAACTTCTTGAAAGCAGCGATGGGCCCAGTGGACTGAAGATTACGTTATATGATCTTACTGAACACCATTAGTTGTGTTCAGTAAGATCATATAACGTAATCTTTAGTTCTTCAGATATAACGTGTCTTAGGCGATTTCTACAATAAAATCAAACATATACTCGTACGTTATAGTAAAATGCTACATAAGACGTAGAAACGAATAAAATAACCTTCGTTTTATTTAAAATAGAAATGGACTATTTACACAGCCAACTATTTGTATACCTATATCAACAAATCCGGTATTACCAAAACCTCGTTCCGTACGCAGAAATAAGTCGAAAATCCGTAAACACAATCTTCGAAACAGAGCTCGTATAATCCATTCATAAGCTATACAGTAAAACAATATCGTTTCCGCAGTCACTGTACCACGGATTATCTGACGTTGCGGGCGGGTAGCTCACCCTCTGCCTCGCTGCTCGGCACCCTATGCTCTGAGCGCACGGCGACGCTCGAACATCCTGGACCGAATCTCCTCTTAGAATTCAAGTAAGTACCGAAGCTTTGAATTCCACTTTCAATATAATTAAATGTAGGTAGTTTTAAGTTGGAATGCACTTGTTTTTAATCGTTAGTAAAAGGAGAACTTTGTTCGATATGAAAGTCTTCCTTACTCAGTTGCTTTTACGAATGTTGGCTATGACACGCGAAATGACGTAGTCGACTATAAGTT
Source organism: Xestia c-nigrum (assembly GCA_916618015.1). Classification (NCBI taxonomy): domain Eukaryota; kingdom Metazoa; phylum Arthropoda; class Insecta; order Lepidoptera; family Noctuidae; genus Xestia; species Xestia c-nigrum. The sequence continues at coordinate 10,891,725 of OU745245.1, forward strand.
CTTACTGTGTATTATACAGTGTGTATCAGAAAGGTATGGACATATTAAGTGATTGTATTGTATTGTGTGATTACGATACAATGCCATGATGGTAGGTACTTGTCCCATCGAGAAAGTTGTAGAGTTTGATGGTCCATAACATAACATAACAGCACGCCTGTAATCCGAGAAGTGTAAGGCAGAGGCGTACCTTATAGTTTTGTTTAATCCTCATTTAATAGCGGGCGAGCCTATTGCCATCAACCGGACTCAACGGCCGCTACTGTGAAATTTGTAATGGAAAAAGCTATTAACAATTTGCTCGACCCCGGAATCCAACCTAGGGTATCAAGCTCGCCCGCAAGGGCCGAAGCCTTCCGGGGTTGCGGGACTGTTCGAAAGAGATACCATGGCCTCGCGACATAAATGGCGAGGAAGGAACATTGCTCCATCCCGCTCCGCCCAGAGTGGGAGAAGTCATTTGATGATTTCCCATACGAAAAGAAAGGGTTTTAAGCTCAACAGTCGCGCTTGCGACCACTAGACCGACGTGGGTCATGGTGATGGTCTATACCAATTCCATAAATATGACCACAATTTTTTTTTTCTTCGGGTGGGAAATCATCAAATGACTCCTTCCGCCCTAGGCGGAGCGAAAAAGAGTGTCAGACTTTTACTGACTCAAACCCATATTCCTTCTTAGCTCTCTGTGTTCCAGGGCCGCGGTATGTCTTTCGAATTGTCCCGCAGCCCCAATATGACCATGAAGATGCTCGCTTGCTTTGCGATTGGAAATATTATTTCGACAACCACGATTTCGATCACTAAATACATTTTAACTAAACCCACAAAATATAATGGTAATGGTGATCTATATTTGTTTTTCAAAAGACCTTTTAGTGTAGTCATTCTTTGGGCTCAAAAAGAATTTATCAAAAGGTGTTTATTTATAACTCAACACGAGATCTAAGCCCTAATTCGTTTCTCTATACATAATAATTTGTTAGGGGCGCGACAGGCAAAATTAAATTAAACACATACATAAGACCCTCCACACACGACATTGAGTTATTGAAAGGCGCTGGGACACATAAATCTAAGAACCATTTGCTAAGCTTGTTTTACACTGAATTGATTACAATGGTCATGAGCACGTGTACAAATGTAAACTCAACATTAAAGTGGAGTAATCGTTAACTTATGTAACAAAAGGCGAAGATGTCATTGTGACTTGTTATACAGGGTTAGTTTTCAAAGACCAGAGCTATTTTCAGGGATGATTCAGAATCGATAATAACAGATTTATTAATTTAAATTGTAGAAATCATAACAACACAATTCAGTTCAATAAATACTGAAAATACAGTTTAATTTATGAAACTTCCGAAATTAAAAATAACAAATGAATTTCAATTGAATGTTTTCATTACTTTTTATTTGTGTTTGATTTGAATATTTTACACTCAATAACGGTTAAATGTAGAAATCTTAAATTGGTCTGGTCATTGAAAACTAACTGTATTAGAAAAGATGACACACTTTTATGGTTGTAGAACAACTTTCTGTTTAGCACCAAAGTCATATTAGCGCAAAAATTCTTCACACAACATGTGTATATCTACTCGACCTAAATGTATGGAACAGCTGATATTTTCTTGCGATTACTAGGTTTATTTATAAAGTGCAAAAAAAGGCCAGTATTCTTCCTCCTCTCTCCTACTAAATCTATGCTGTGCCCGACCCATAATTATGACTATATTTTTTCTTCCATCTTTATACATTATTGTACGCAATAAAGAATTGAGAATTGAATTGAGGTTTATTCCATGGAATACTGTATATTTATTTGGTCTGACCACAGCTACAGCCTTAAATATGATCACTTCCACCTTTCTCATACATGCTGTTTATAGCCATTTAAGGCCAAAGAGTACCTATCTACTTCCGTTCAAAACAGCACAATTATTTCTTTGCACACAAACAAACAGTTTCTAACATGACGCTACCTGTGTTCAGTTCCGGGCCATTAGTACCGCCGTACGACTACAACGGATTTATAGCCAAGCTCGAATTTATTGAGGGGATCGACAGCAGTGGTTCGCCGCCTACTGTGGTACCTGCCTCACCGCCCCTGGCTGCACTCACTCATCATATACAACATGGTAAATACAACCTTATATTTATAGTAGTAGTATTAGTTATGTAGTGGCAAGAACTAAAATTTAGTCCATTTAGAAGATTTGCTCATGTTGAGAGGTTGAGTGAAAGTCAACTAACATAAGATACAAGGAGGGTGCCCTTGAAGGACCTGACGTTATTGGTGATAAAGGCATGCACCCGTTTCCACAAAATTCTTGAAAGAATCGGGTATTACCTGTTCTTCGCAGTTCTTTCAAGGTATATAGGAAGCTGGTGGACGTTCTGTTAGGGATGTTTTTTGGAAAGGACCTAGGTGTATAGTAGTCGCAATCGGTGTGATCGGCAGCATTGCAGCAGGATGCGTAAAACTTAAAACCACATAGAATTAGCGTAATTTTCTCTTTAAACTTCGTATTTACCTACCTTTTTCTCATGTGGTAATATTGAACTTAAAATCCGTCTTCACACATTTCCATTTAAATAGAAGAAGTAGTATAATAGTATAAACTCAATATTCAAATACCTCTGCATTAAGTCCATAAATTCTGACTGAAAGGGTTATTATTAAACCAAACCTAAAACACTGAATTTTAAAATGTATTTATGGTCCTTTATAAAAGCCACAATAAGCTTTTTCCATTCGTGAACCAAACTACAATAATTGTGCTGGCTACTTAAATTCTCTTCCCATTTTTCTATTTTATTCCTGTTCTCGCATTATTACTTTGTTTTTCCACTAACTGTTTTGTGTAATAAATTATACTGTTGTAGAAGTGTAATACTCTCCAATATCTTTCAAAACGAGGCAAAAAAACTAGCTAACTTCTTTACAAATGTAAATAATATTAATGTCTAGTTTTTCTGCCTTTTTTCGTAAATGCGAAACATCAAAAATATGTTTTTTTTTTATTAGTGGATAGGATACCCGTAGATAGTAGCGGGATGACAAATGAAGTGTCCGGGGGGAGCGGGGCGCGGGTGGGTTGCGGCGCCACTGTCCGGGGTTACGGGCCGGGTGGCGCCCGCTCCGGTCACTTCGACTCCCGGACCGGCCCGTGGCGCTCCCAGTGTGTCATACACCTACTCGGAGCGCCAACCGACGTCGTCCAAGTATCACTATTTAATTATAATTTAAGGTAAGTGCTCCACAAATTAAGGAGTTCGCTCCTCCTTTATGTCCCTTATAACAGTTAGGGCGAGTTCTAATGCTCATGGTTCATCAGTTTAATAGAGCGAAGGGAATTTGGTTGAATTTATATTACTACCCATATATTTTGCAAATATATTAAGACATTCCCTGCTTGTGACAGCATGGTACTCATTAAGCGAGCTTCAAAATAACGGAATTTGAAATAAACGCACAGCGAAACCTTTCTGAACTAGAGACAGAGAGTTAATGTCCAACACTGACGGATTTAGTTTAGCATTAGTATTTTCCACGGTTTAACCAGATAGATTTTATTCCAATAGCACCTTAGGTCCCAGCAACAATTTACTTTCACTATATAAAATGCACAAAGTAATCACTTATAAGTTATAAGCATACCGTGAATCATGTTGGTAGATAAATATTCGAAGTCATCTGAATGTCGAGGCTATATTTTGAATCCCGATTCTGTTGCTACAGTCTATTTGGGCCGCCTATTCCCCGGGGTGCAATTGATTGATAGACCCACCCTACGAAATCATAAAATTATGCTTCGGGATTTTAATTTTGGATGTTCAACAAATGTTTTCGTGGAGGGTTTTCCTTATCCATATTTCTTACGTAAACGCATCCAATTTGGCTTTCTTTGTCCCTTGTTTGTTTGACGAGCTTCACTAATTCACCTGTTTCCTCGTATTTTTCTTATGGCTTTTTGATCACGAAAATTAAAACATGCTCCCCATAAACCAGGTTACAAAGCTGTCGATCTCATATTGAGATCTTAGAAGGTCTCCACGAATTTGGTGGAAGAGGGGAAAGAGACAGGTCGGAACGTGGAGACAGAGCTCTCCTCAGGGTATGTGGACCAGCTGTGAGGGAGGCAAGGGATCCCGCCGGCCGGTTCCTAATACGTCAGGCAGTGACGTCCAAAGGTGCTAACTTGACGATTCTATTCCGAAGAGCGACCCAACAAACTCCAGACGAAGAAGAATTTGTTGACGGAGCCTTCGCGTTTCACGACGGTGAGTAAACAACTAGATATGACTAGAAATATTAGAAGAAAAACATGAAAGGGAAAATATTTTCGCTTCCACAACAAGACATAAACAATGATATTTGATGACTTATGGAAAGTGAAAAAGAAAAGGGCCAGACGAAATAATATTCAGAGGCTAAATCCTACTGGTGCTTACTAAGGGTAATGTGAATGTTTATGTGAAGTGTCTTCTATATGTACGAGTATGTGCGACATACACGATGACTGGTGAGAGGAAAAATACATGACGTATGGAAAATATATTGCCACGTTATTTTCGCGTGCTGGAATAAAAATAACGTAATTGTAAGCGATTTAATGCGTGGTATCAAAACATCATTTGCTTCTTCTGAAATGCGCCTCTTGATTGTACATTGTCGTTAAAATGGTTCATTTTCTATTTTGTCAATAAGAACCAGAGTTCCAATTGGGTACAGCATTTTTTTAAACTTCAAAATCAAAATCAAAAATCAAAATCAAAGCATTTATTTCAAGTAGGCCAGTTACAGGCGCTTTTGATTTGTCGAAACAAAGATGAAAATAAAATGTAGCTACAGTCCCAGTCACAAGACATAAAAACTGTGAAAGTACTGTAGTTGCCCTTAAGGTGGATGCTCCAGGAGGGCCCGCGAATTTTTTTTATTTTTTTTTTCGAAATAGCGGGCTAGTGCTAGGTTGTATGTTGATGACATATGATTCGCGACGGTAAGACGTATGTAGTTACAGAATAATATAATCATCTAAATCATCAATACAAAGTTTATGCAACTCGATTGAATGACTATTTCATGAAAAAGTCACTGGGATACCCTGGAGCTTCCTCCTCAAAGGAAGTTAATAACATGTGGATATTATCTCTCTCTAAAATTTCGGAGTAGTTCTGTAAAAAAAAGGTTAAATTTGAGATCAGAGAGACAATCCACATATTTCTTACTTCCTTGAAGTTTAAGTAATAATCATTGACCTATTGCGATCTCTGATAATGAACCTGTTGCATACAGAACAACACGAAGGCACGGCATCTCCGGATGCCACGTGTGCAGCCACGCATTACGGGCTCTCGTCGCCAGCGCATGGAGGAGTGGCAGCTCCCTCACATCACCACATCTTCTGGAACATCGAGGAACGACTGCTGTGCACGCATCGATTCATACCCGCATCGAACCAGAGTGTCACTATCGAAGTAAGTGGGCTGTTTTTTTGTAAGTGAAAACTTCTTTAGGGGTGTCGACCACTTTTTAGGTGAACATAAATCATGTTACTCGCGTGACCCTCACCTAACGCTTCGTAGCACTAGTAGCTGTTCCGCTACGACGAAACAACACTTAGGCGTGCGCGGAGCACAACCCGTAGCAGATATTGATTATTTAGTTTACGCTCCTATCGGTAGTCCCCAAAGACTGACCCGCATGTTTAGGTAGATTTCCTCAAAAAAAAATACCTATTGCATACGTATGTATTAAAATCAGTTTTTTGGCCATAACTTCTTTTCTATGGAAAAACTTCAGCCACACACATCACTTAACTTACGTCTGACGGGTTACCGCACATCCAAGCTAGATTAGAGGGACATTTAACCAAGAATTTAAATAGAAAGCGTAAAGTGTTCCCTGACTTATTCTTCTTTGCGTTTCGATTGACCCTATGTGAACTGCACAGCTTTAGTTTTAGCATCGTTTGAATCCTCATAGGTGTAGAGGAAAACATTGAAAATGCTGACTTGGTAGCTTTTGGCATTCCCTTTGTGCTAAAATATTTATCCCAATATAATTTGTGTTTTTTTATAATATATTCAACTTCACAAAATCCGTCCACAAGTGCCAGACGGAAAGGACAACATGCACGATAAATTGTAGAAATATTTTGGTATAAAATATTGGTTAAAAGTTTATTCCACAACATTCTACTGTGATATTTTTTTTCTTTTTAATTGCTGCAGATTTTAACTGTGGTGGGCAGTTGATTTTTGAGCATTTTTGTGTGGCTCAAATATCCTTTTTGATTTTTTCTGATAAAAATCTGTCAACTGTCTCTTGTTTTTTAACACTTAAGGCGCTTATACGAGCTAAATTAGCAACTCTATATGTGGTGGTTCAAACTTCGTTTGAAATGCTGTTAGAATAATGTTCTAATCAGCTTGCACTACAAAGTGGTTGTTACGTCAGTCACTGCGGGCCAAATAGCGCGAAATGAGTGGTTTCGATCGATTTACAAAATAACTATTGATTGGATTAAAAAACTGAAACAATATCATGTTAATATGTTGCTTGTAGAATTATTTGCCAAAAAATCAGAATGATCGCATGCATATTAGTATGTTTTTATTGTTTGAAAGATATTTTTAGAGATACGTTCGTGATTTCTTTTTATCGAGCCAAATTAATTGTATTATGTTTTCAAAACAGTATCATGGTAGCATATATCCTGAAGAATATCATATATTTTTCTGGTCCTGTTTATAGCAGTGAATCACATACTTTTAGTGATTATAAAACTCGCGTTTAGCTCATGTAATCGCCTTAACATGGTTTTCTGATGTATCATATACCCAACTATGTAACGTATGTTAGTTTTGATAATAACTAAATGAGCTTTTTAAATCGTATTATAAAGAGTCTTCTTACATTTCATCATCATCATCATCATCAGCCTATAATGTTCCCACTGCTGGGACACGGCCTCCTCTCAATGAGAGGGGAGTCCTGTCTTCTTACATTTGTATATAATTAATTAATGCCATGCTTATTATACACTCACTTTACTCCTTTAACCAGTCGTTTATTAAGTGAAAACCATTGCACAGCTAGCGAACAGTTTCCAGATGATTAATAGACATAAATATGGCCATTAAATAGAAAAGAGTGGGTCAAGGGTGTTTAGTGAGATTTTTTTGCTGGATAACAAATTAACGCAATTTTAATATAAACAAGCAGATTACATATGAAAAAAACCACTGATATCTGTTAAATTTTCATGATATTTGAGAACTATTAGGACAAAAACACTTAATTTATTTACAAATAGATATTAATGCTCATTAACCTGAAAAAAAATGTAAAAATCCATGAATAATTTTTGCAAATATTTTAGTAAAATCATATTATTTTGAAGACGCGTGTAGTATTTGATAATATCACCTATATTTATTAACAGTAAAGTAATACCCGCAATACAATTTACCAATAGAGGTACAAAATCAACGTGAATAAAACACTTAACTTAAATGAGACATTTATCATATGTCATGCACAGAAAAAGTTTAGACACTTTGACGTACGTAACATTGCATGAACTTGTCAAAGTTTTTTGTAGCTACATTTCTTTGTAGATTTAACAATAGCCATTAGTAAGCCATAAACCTCCTAAGCCATAAATCTCCTGGCTGTCTAAGAGAATTAATGGAGCTGGACAGTGGCTAGTCCAGCCATTGTACAGCCACTGTCCAGCTCATGCAGTGCTCTAAAGAGCTGCTAACAAGCTACTGTATTGCTCAGGGCTGGTTAATTTGGGGCCAAATTCAGAATTACAAGGGCTGCGTAGCAGGCTATCCAGCCCTTTACAGCAAAAATTACAGCCTCGAGTGTTCAAAAATTCTGGTGTCCTGTCTTAAACCAGCTATTTGTGCTAGTTGGGCTGCGGGACTGTTCGAAAGAGATACCGCGGCCCCGGAACGTAAAGGGTGAGGAAGGAGCATGGTTGGTTTTAAGTCAGTAAAATTCTGACACTCCCTCACGCTTCGCCCAGAGTGGGAGGGGTCTTTTGAGGTCCCATCCGAAAAAAAAGGTACTAATTTAACCTAACGTACCATCTCACCAGCATTTGCTCGAAGGCTTAACTTATAGCACATTTCGCCAGTTATGTGGAACTCCCGCATGTTATAAGGTCACGTGGTGCCTATTGCCATCAACCGTATCCAAGCTCCGGAGCTACTATTGAGAAATTCCTAATGGAAAACCTAATAACACTCCTCCCGACCTGAAAGTGGAACCCAACATCTCGTTTTTTTTATTTGTTGTCCTGTCGGCCTAATAAATGCTTTTTCTTTCTTTCTTTCTTTCTCAGGTGGTAATTGAATACCACCTTTTCACATTCAAATAGCCACTAAGTTACCTAATGCTTGTATAAAAGACTGTTTATAATAATGTATAAACACGGTGTAAACAGACTCATTACGAAGCCGTCAACCAAGTATTCTGTACAGTTTGTGCAAAAACAGACATTTTTGAGAAACTACGTTTTTTTTGGGTGAAAAATCACATTTTAAGGTATAACTCCATGTAACACGTTCCACAATGCATTGAGTAGTGAACGGGTCTTGGAGGTATTTACCGTAAAGTTACCGATAACATTAAAAACTTAAAAAAAAAAACTGGTGGAAAAGTTGGAACTTTGACCCCCAATATCTCCCTAATTAGATGGTTCCCGGTATATCCGGGAACCTTTTAGTTACGGTTAGTTCTAGTAGACCGTATGGTCTAGAACAAAAAGAAATGCGGAGCAGTCTTTGCGGACTGCCGATAAAAGTGAAAGCTAAGAAATCTACATCTGCTACGCGTTGTGCCCCACGCACGCCTAAGTGGTGCTACGTCGTAGCGGATCGGCTACAACTGCTACGAAGCGTTAGGTGACGGTCACGTGAGTTCCATGATTTTTGTTCACCCGAAAAGTGCATAACGAGCCTAAAGAAGTTTTCTCTTTAAAAATGATCGCTCTGACGAGGAGAACAAGTGCCTTTCGGCTTCGTTGAGACTCCTATTTACGCTCTTAATGTCCCTTCTTCCCTCTAGATCCAGCGTCTGGAACGCATGTGGAGCGCGGAGCCGACGGGCACAGTAGGCGTGGGGGGCGCGGGAGGGTGTCGCACCGCTTGCGGGGACGCCGGCTGCGAGTGCCGCTCCAACACGCCGCTCTACTACCACGACCATGTCGCCCTAGTAGCTGGCGACGGCACGCACCTGTCATGTCTCTGTGGCGACTTTCAGGTGAGATTGGTTCAGACTGAAATATCTGTTTTGATTTCCCACAGGAATTTTATTTTTAAATAGCGACACGTCGCGGTTTTGCACGTGTGCTATTTATAAATTAAGGGAATGACAAGTACCGTTAGGAAAATAACATTTGCTTTCATACAAACCTTGTCCTGATATTAACGCTATAAGAAAAAAACAGTCAAATAGGTCCTGATAATAACGCTATAAGAAAAAACCAGTCAAATAGGTCGAGCAGTCCTCAAGTGATGCTCCGTCATACGTACGTGTGTGTGGCAAATGATTTATGTTTACGTGGATGAAAGACAAAGGACTAATAAAACTTAATAATTAATTTGCTCTGGGCCTCTGGCTAACCCTCTTCTTCCCACTTGTAAGAAGAGCAAAGTTGATTGAAGCAGTCGCAGTTCGCCCATAAGTACTTCAATTTTCCAGGTGAAGAACACTAAAAATACCTGAAATACTAAACTCAATACCTCCACTTGGCATACAAAATGACTTGCTTTAAAACAAGAACCTATAACTTTATGACGTAACGCCACTTATTTGCAATTCAAAAAATAACAGTACTCGACGTGACAGTCATTGGAATTGACGTTCATTACAGCTATCTGAGCGAATGAAATATTCGCAAACCATCGACAAGAAAATTGACGTTAATTGCTTGAAATATTAAGGGAAACATTGAGGGTAATCGACAGGAAAAATCAGGGGACCAACACATAATACAGTGTAATACCGTTACTGAAGTACTGAACAAATGGCTACATTCGTTTGGCGAATTATACTTTGAGCATTTCAATTTCAAGTTGAATAAACACTGGTTCTTTGGCAAACCGGAACCGAAATGCATGATCTAATTATTGCGAGCTCTGAATATACGACGACAAATAAATTAATCGTGTTACTGGGGCCTTATGCTAACACGGGGAAGGACGAGTAACCCTCTCGCCGCGACTCTGTGCCCGCGCCCGGCTGCGGTGCCCGCCGCATAATTAAGTAAGAGGGTTACTATTAAGTATGTAACAGCAATAAAGCGTAGAACGACCACCCGAGCGTATAGGGACTCCTACATAAGAGCAAATATGCCGCTTAATAATTTAGTTGCCATGTTTAGTGCTCTTTCAGGGTCAGATTAACTTACTTTCCTTTGAGATTACGACTGAGCTTTAGTTGAAACTTCTATAGCATTACTCTCCCGAGTTTATTTACAAACCTAAACTAATAAGAGACGTCATTATTTTCATTGAATTAAAATTGAAATAACATAACAAAATCGAAGCAGTCCAATACTGTATCTCGTAAAATATTTATTCATAACAAATTGTTTCAATAATACTCGAATGAAAATAATTTAGATGGTATCGTACATTGTTATTCAACAGAGAAAGGTGGTTTGCTTCCGGTATATTTATGTTCGATTTAAATTGATGTGTTTACATTTGATGGGAGCGCGTAACAGAACGAAGAGATATGATCCGCCGCTTTGTTATCTTATATCGCAAAATACGTGCTTAATTTAATTATTAACAGAGCTTTACCCCTGTCGTGGCTTGACGCCATCCGCGCCAAATTGTTACGAGCTTACATTGTTCCAAAATGGAGTCTGGGTCGTATCTAAATCGGGTGGCAGCGTGGCGGACCATGTCCCGGTACTCATAAAACATTGGCTAACTGGCGGCATGTCATCCGTCCGCCCCTGTTATTAGTGGGCAGCCGACGACGTGGCTCGGGGCGACAGCTCAGAGACTCGTCCCTGAAAATTCAATTACTTAGTAGCGGCCTACGTACGGCTATTGCGTAGCGTTAGCGTAGACCGCTGCACGCTGAATTTGTCAATACGCTGTACACGTACGGACGGTTATGATGACGGTGCGTACCCGATCGGAACCCTGTTTTTATGTTCTTGCCGCGAGTGTAAAGAAAATATTTACTTTTTTTACTGGCTACGAGTGAATATCATAACTTTACCAAAATGAAAGACTAGAGATAAGATTTATCTCTATTGTAATAAATTGTATTTTTCTTTTCCTCATTTCAGCTGTGGCGGTTACTGTAAATTTTAATTTACGTTATTGTTGTTTGTCACAGGCGGCGTGGTTGCCGGTCGTGGTGCGGAGTTGGACGAGTGTTCGGTTGGAATATTCGGTGGCGCATTACACATATGCGAGCCGCGGTTTTGATTACGCGGCCGCATACAGTTTCAACGATGACGCCATGTGCGGTCAGCGCACCTACACCACTCACTCCGGTAAGCGTAGCCACGTGGCGTCATGACGTCACTCGCTCTCTCTTGTAAACACGCCGGCTGTTATGAACATTATGCGAAAATGATCCCGGGGTAATTCGATAAAGATATCTCAATGAAAGGGGCAAATAATCGGCAATTTATCTCAGATTTACTCCATAGACCCCAATCACATAAAGCGAAAAACAAACAGTTCTATTTGACATTCGAGGCGCGTCTCCGACGTTTGGAAAAACGCGTCGGATATTGTTCTCGGTGGCGCGGCGGGGCGCGTCCGAGAAAATTACGTGCCACGACCCAGTTTCACGCCGCCAGCGGTAACACTGAATCGAAAAAAACCTTGAACAAGATCGTAAAGTTCCAATTACAACGTCGCTATTGCGGCGACTCGTGCTGCCTTAACGTCGCATTATTGCCCACGGAGGTAGATGTCTCGCTGTCGCCTTTTAAATTTATTATTTTCTTTTCAAGGACTTCATTTTGTTTTTCCCTCTGTAGGTGAAATATCGTCACGGAACGTGTCGGTTACGGGCAGTCTGAACGAGTTTTTCTATCAACAATGCACTTGGGTATTAGACTCCAACGTTGAGCGGCAGTTATTCATTGACATCACGTCTGAGCAGGTAAGCCACGATAAAAAGCTGCTAAGTTTTATTTTTATTTTACTCATCTTCTCGACTTCAATTTATTCTTGTGGATTTTCTAGTGGTGGAAACTCAATTAATTTTATAAAGGTATTTTATTTACAGAACAAAAAAGGTAAAATATTTTACTAAGGATATACTAAACTTATCTGAACTTGTATCTCCGCTAAAGTTATAACTGTGACCACAAAGTACCACATGATAGCAGTGATGTTATTGTAGCAAAATCAACATAAAACAATGACAAACATTTGTTCCGAAAATCAGAACCCTCTGTAATTTCGGGCGACTGTTTGCTGTTGTGGCTGCGGCTATGCGAGGTATTCCATAAAAAATGTTGTGGTAGGACAAGTCGTGCGGGTCGTGGAACATTACGCTGCACGAGTGGTCGGGCCCCGGCGGGGGTAGCGGCGCGGCGGGCGGCGCGGACGCGGGGCTTGCGGCGGCGGCCGGCGACCTGCTGTACACGTTCTGTGCGCGGCATAAGAACCACACCTACACGCTGCCCTGGCGGCTCAACACCGTCGTCATTAGGTATGCATTAATTCTACACGTATGACGTGACACATGCCCCAACGTTGACGAGATCAATTGTCCGACTAATGAAAACAGCGCACCTAAATTATGTATTCACATCGTAAAATCTCTATAATGCATGCTGGTGAGGAACAAACTGTAATTGCCGCCAAACCGAGACTTGCACAATTGTAACAAATCGATACACATTACTGAAGATTACTCGATTCATATTCGAGTTACGTGTACGCACCGCGTTGCTACGCTAGTTCGCTTAGAAGTCAAAAGAAATCTTCCGCTGAGCTTTTAGCGAGATCTAAACAATTTCGAAAAGAAAGAAAAACGCCACGATAAATTATTTATGAATGGCCCTCGGCTTTAATACACCAACCGACGTGCCAAATACGTAAGAGCGCATGCTTTTATTTAGCTACTTTCTCGGTACAAAGATCTTTTTTCTTTGTGCATATTAGAGAAAGCCGTAAGAGGGTACGTGGCGTGTTTCCGAAATGACATTTTCACTCGTAAATCCTGAATAACGATGTGTGAAAACACACCTTTGTCGATGAATCGAGAGGTCGACGCAAAACGTTCTTTTTGGTGGACGCAGGTGGATTGTAAATAAAGTTTTTAAGCGCCCTCTGAAGCCTTTCGTGCTACCCGGTTTGGTTTTCGACCACACGTTTTTCCAGAACAACACGTGCACTTCGGGTTTTTGATAATAGCCAATGGGAAAAGCTTGCCACTGCAATCCAAAACTTTTCGTACATCCTATACGTTACGCTGCTGGCAAAAAAACGCGCTTTGCTCTAAACTTTTACACACAATGTGTATCGAATATGGAATATTGTAAGCTAATTTTATAATGTAGTTTTGCAAAGTTTTGTGAGACAATAATTTTGTCGAAATAACATACGTATATTAGTAAACAGAGTTAATTAAGACATGTAATCGAAGATTTGCCTAACAACGATGTGAAAGACCAATGATGACACTGTTCCTTTACGTCATAGGTTAGTGGCACTATCCCGGCAGCAGCCGCTGTACAGCATCCGCTGGAGGTCGCAGGTGGTGCGGGCTAACACCAGGCTGGGCCCACCCACCCCCGCACCCGCCGCCTCTGCCGCCGCTGCCACCATCAGCATCACCAGGGCCCTCTTGTGCTGCGTGATGTGCTTACCAGTGCTAACACTTTGAAAGTAGACAAAATTGGCAAAATTTACGTGTGTTCAGAAGTGTGTAAACTTGAATTAATGCCAGAACCATTTTGGAACCTAACAGATTCGAGTTGAATATCACTTTCGATAAAATTACGTGAAAAGTACTAAGTGCTTATTTGTCATCGTCACTCAAGTGGAAACTATTGTCGAGAACTGAAATCGATACTTCGAAATTAAACTCTTTAGTGAAAACTAGTGTAAAGATACGGAGTGCTTAATATCGTTTCGAAGATTGAAGTGATTCGGAGAGCGAAATGTACGTTGTGAATGGTACTTTATAGATAGTACATGGTGTCTTTAAGTTTTGTTTACGAAAATAAAGTAGCGACCCCAAGTCCTATTTGAATATATTAAATGAGTAACTGAATTTAAAAAAAAGTCCTTGTAATGGTATAAGTATAGATGAAAATTTTTGGAAAAGTGTGACAAAAATGCGAAATCAAGATGAGAAAATTATCCATTGGTTTTGTATTGTAGGTGCTAGTTTTGAGTCAACTCTGAATGAAATACTACAAAAAACGTAAGATTGGCCCTTCTAAAGGTGCACTAAAATCTAAATTAAATTGAATATTTCACTGACAATCTTATTTAAATGCCAAAGGCGGGATTGGAACAATACTTCTTATTAATTTTCTCGTTTCTCAAGTGCGTAATACTGAAATTACTTAAAAATCTAAGATAGAAAGCTGTTCTAACATCTATATTAATTAACAAGGATTAAAACTCAGTCCCTAAACGAGTATAGTTTCAATTTGGCTGATTTATCTGCGCGTATAAATCTCACTGCAGGGAGTAGCGCTCCGCCACATGAAAACAAGCATATGAATCAAACGCTATGTCGAAAATATTCTAACGGCTAACCAAACCGTAGTGGAGATCAGTTATTTATTAATTTAGCACTTTTAAACCCACATGAATACATCGCTTTTAACATTGAACACGCAAAATGAACCCGAGGTTTCGATTCAAACTGAAATTTTAATAAAATTGATCTTTTGTAAAAGGCACAGTCAACAGGAAAAGTCGAGGTTATTTTTGGAAAAGTTATGGTAATTAATTTATTAAGAGAATGACATTGTTTTTTTTTTAATTAAGTAAGTATTTTTTAAGAATAATTAATTGAGTTGACTTATTTTTGTCTGGGAAGGTTTTAATGGAATATTTTACAACATTTAACAGTCATCTTTACTTTGATATTGGCTGCTGTTATTTGGCCTAAAAGTAGTTCTGATATCGATACGCATATTCTCGATTAAATTTATCTATAGATTTATAGATCCGAATGAATACTGCTCCTGATCTGATATCAAAAGATTTTGAATTATAAAAGTGTGCATGGTCGTAAGGGGTCGTCCTTTAATCACGTAAGGTTTGAAAAGGGGCGGTAAAAAAAAACACCTATACAAAGGAATAATGTGTCAATTGTGTGTATTTTTTCGTGGACACAAAAAATTAATAATTTTATGATTGTTGTGTAATTTTTTTTTTCTAATTTGTTTCAAGTTCTCAAAGAGATTGTAAAAACAGATCTTTTCGATACTAAAAAATACACGTGATATAGAGAAGAAGAAAGAGCGAAGAGGGGTAGACTAATAACTCACGACGAATCACCAAAAGAGAGTGGGGAATAAAACTGGCCTGAAAAACCTCATATTGTTAAAGGACGGCCCCTAACGAGTAAGTATCGGGAGCGAAGCTATGACGATACTGCAGTGCAAGTACGTAGGACTCGATTAGATACGATTAGATAAATTTGATAGTTGTGGAGTCAACAACTCATTTTATCGAGAATAACTGTCAAATTTATCTAATCGAGTCCTACGTACTAGCACTCCAGAAACCTATACGAGTAAATAGCGATGTAAACTATGTATGTACGTACAACTACGTACGAACTGTGTAAATATTGGATATACAAGCTAAAACAAATCCCCTAGAATACCATAGAATAACACCTCCAAAGACTTTTTGTATAAGTAGAAAAAATAATGTCGCTTCAATAAATTGTGCTCATACTGTTTTCGAATGCTGTTCTATATTTTTTTTATTTTTCTTACTGTTATAATGTAGCATTAATGTGAGTATAAATGGCTATTAAGTAACTGTCTTACTGTCAATTATAATATCTAGAAGGTAATCTGAAATTGTTTTTTCTAAATTCTTCGCTTTTTAATGCTGGTCGGCAACATTAATACGGTACGCTTCTATTGTAAATTTAATTTTTAAGTCACAGTGCAATATTGTATCTGAATATTCCGGCAATTTATGTCCAAACGGGGATTCCATTACCAACTTTAAAAAAGTAAATCACCTAGTATAATAAAAATAACTCTGCAAAGCAATTGAATCGTTAAAAATCAATTATTATAAAATTATAAATGCACAAAAAATAATTAAATTTCTATCACACGCAATTCAGGCAACGAAAAATAAAATTTAATCGTTCGGCTATGGATTTCGAGCACTTCGCAGGAATTGAATTTGAAAAACAAAAACGGTTGGAACGCACGACGACCAATCAAGCTATACCAAACTAGTATTTAAGCGGATCTCTTATTGTAAGGGAAATCTATACAAAGTGAGGCCATGTTACACTCGAATTGTATAGCTCGATATATCCTCGTGTGTACAATACCCATACACAAATCTCACGGATGGATTTTAGGAGTTTGTTGAAATAGAAAATAACAATTGAAGCTGAATAGAAAATGTTTTTGCACGATGTGTTATTTATTTTAGATGGTAATAGCGTTGTGACGCAGTAGATATGGAATACGGAAAACTATTTCAGTCCTGAATATTGAGGCGACAAACTCTGACATTCACCTGAATATTTGTTACTACGAATGTCACAATTTATTTTGCTTTGTGATTTTCTGAAGTGGGAATCGCCTTTGTTCTTTTTTTACTGGCCTTGTATGTTCTACCTGCTAGGCAAAGGCTTCTTTATATGCTTCCAGGGACTCTTCTCCTGCTTCACCCAGAACCAGCCTTTGTTATGCGTGTTTAATAACGTCAGACACCCATCGTGTTGAGACTTTGCCACAGTAAATAAATAACCAGTTTTGTGACTCAGACGTGCCCTTGAATTCAATGCCAATGCCTTTCAGAGCGTTAGGGTTGCTACTGTAACGTATACTGTATGTTTAGAAGAAGACGCGGTGCGCGTGACCATCAGGCTGTTCGCACCTTAAAGTATCCTAACGGGCGGGCGAAGGGACGCTCGGCTAATTACGTCAGTGTTTCGGTAGTATCTTTGAAGTCAACCTACTGCTTATAATTTTACTGTGTCTTTGCCCAGCGGTCGATAAGCATGCGGCTCTCGTGAATCCCAATCCTTTTATTCTCAAAACAACTATTTTTAAGATTGCAGAAATCACGTTCCGCACGCTGTAAACGCAGTCACGCTTCTTCAATATCCATCATACTCCGATATTCATTGAAATATACTGTATTCCATATCGAATGCTGAGACTCTTTTCTTCGCTAGCTACGCTTTACCATATATTTAAATAAGTTCACGTTGATCCATAGCGATTTTGTGTAATACATGTATTTAAATTATCAATTATGTAACTAGATAATAATTTAGCCTAGATGTAAATAGTTTGGACAAAGTCGGCATTATCCCTAATGACTTCGTAAAACTTTGGTGATAACCCGAACTTTGTCCATTTTAGATTAACCGAAAAAAAGCTAACTTTAATAGGTAGGTAGATGATTCTACGTATAAAATTATGAATAATGTTTGTTACACTGAAATAGATAAAATGAAAGCAATTTTTGTGTATTATTTTTCTCTTTGAAAGCTTACCCACATCATTATAGAAATGGAAGTCTCAGATTCTAAAGAGGAAAAAAAAGTAAGTGAAGCTATTTGAAAGTCTTCAAAATGTAGACACAGAGATTCGTCAATTTTATACGAAACCTTATTTAGGTCAATTATCCAAACTCAAAAATCATACAAAACAAAAACCTTCAAAATAATAATTTCAATCTACATGGAATGAGGTTTCCTAACTAGTAAATGGCAAACCACTTTTCCTGGAAATTGTTGCGATTGATGTTTTAATTAAAAATCGAAGGAACAGCGATGCTTTACATTTTGTTATCGTTATACGTAACAGTCGACGGAGAGCTGTGCCAAGAACTGATTACAAGCCGCCTTTTACCTTTGATCCGACCCACTAGACTTAACAAATTTATAGGAGCAAACATTGAAGGCTTTATCAGTTCGATCGAGCTTCAGTTTAAACTTTCCATTTGAAATGTTCGCCTCTGCCTTTCTTTAAACTTCCTCTCTTGCCTTTGAGGTTTCTAAGACGGAAACTTCTTTTTAGATAGGTTCCGAACCAGTACTTTTATTTTTCTCTTTACTCGCTATTACGGTGCTAGTGTTTGGTGCGCGCGAGGATTTTATAGTGCAAGAGTTTACGTGAGCACAATGTTTTGTTAGTTACTGGCTGGAAATATTATACGTATTTTTATTTGACTTGAAAAATAAATGTTGTATTTGATAAAATGTACACGTTATACGGGAAGCAGAATATTTTTGATTAAAGATAACATTTTATTCCTTTTAGGTTCGTATGTGATATTTAATAGAATAGTGATATCCGGTATTTACTAGCCTGATTCCGCACGAACGGCTTGCTTCGGACGAACCAAGAAATAACAAAAATTCACTGTTTTAGACTTTCACGGTGTTTCACTACACTTAAAGTACCGTACGTACTTACTTACTTAAAGACTTTCCCGTAAGTACTTTAAGTGTTAACAACAATTGTTCCACCGTGGAAGCTCAGTCAACAGAATTAATTCACCAAACCATGTATTAGCAAACAAGATTTATTTTAATAATAGAAGTAGAAAAGGTCTGCTGCATGAAGATTATCGCAAGTTCCGAAGATTTGCTCTTAAACTAAAGTAAGTTTAATATGAAGTGAGTTATGAAGTTGAAGAAAAGATGGATTCGCAGTCGGTTGCTAACTTAGAAGCTTTTGATTCGCTAGCACTGCGCCAATCGTAAAGTTGTGTACCCTGAAAAAGGCCGTTGGCGAAGTCTTCCGTTGGATGAAGTTCTTCGCATCCAACGTCTTTGTGCTTCACTCAAAGGAAACGCAATTTAAACTACATGCGGGCACACCCGATATTCATCCTTTAACCCCAACTCTTTCGGAGCACAATTTGCAAGGTTTATTTAAGACTGCCGCACGATGGATATCATGGACGCTCCAGACTTTCAACAATAACAATTAAACAAATTGGAATTAAGTTGAAGTTGCTGTGAACTGTGTGCAGTTCGTTAAAACTATATAATTGGGACTGGGTGAGCTTAAATACGAGAAGCACTAATGGCGCGCTCTGTAAAGGATTACCAGACGTGTTGTATTTTCCACATCACTGGTTATCCTCCTAGAGTCTAGTGTGAAACCTGAGTTATTTCGAAAATGTTGGTTGCGTTTATTTCTTACCAAACAGCGAATATGCCAAGCTTCAAACCATGACTAAAATCAAATAGAAAAATATGATAGTCTCATTAAAATCAAGATAGAATTAATTCGACTGTACAGGAGAAACTAATTAACATGTTTTATTTAAGAACTTGAATCGAAATTTTCTACTGAAAGTCACTGTTATTAATCTTATATACTGTAAGACTGTTGTTGGGAAAAATACGTTACGAAACAAGATATACGAGTACTTCATCATCTGCCTAGCCTTTTCCCAACTATATTGGAGTCGGCTTCCACCAGTCCAACCGGATGCAGCTGAATACCAGTATTATACATGAAGCGACTGCCTATCTGACCTCCACAACCCAGTTAGTACTGGGTAACACGATATCACTTGGTAAGACTGGTTGTCAGACTTTTTGGGCCACTGACTACCTGTAACGACTGTCAAAGATGGACAAATGACAACCGGTACCAAGAGCTGAACAAACAAGACAAGATAAATATAAATGACTAGCTTTTGCCAGCGGCTTCGCCCGCGTGAAGTTTGATAATTGTCCCATGAGATTTTACTACCGGGATAAAAAGTATCCTATGTGTTAATCTAGGTTATAAACTGCCTGTGTGCAAAATTTCATCCAAATCCGTTCAGTAGTTTTTGCGTGAAAGAGTAACAAACATACATCCTCACAAACTTTCGCATTTATAATATTAGTAGGATAGAAAACGAAAAATCTTATTTTTCATTCAATATGGAGTTCTTTCTAAACGGCGGGTTAAAAATAAACCCAGTTTAAATTAAACATCAATCTAAAGTAAGTCAAATACTGAAACGATCAGAATCCATAAAACTTTTAACAAACATTTGCGCTAATTAGTTTATTTTGGTTATCAAATTACATTTTGTCATCTAAACAACAGTTAGGGTTGCAGTAAAAGTTGCTGGCGGCTCCTTTGTAAACAATAACAATGACTTCTATTGTCTCCGCCCCCTCGGCATGTCCACGGGCGTTCATTGCTGCCATAATTAAGTTTTTAACAAAGATAAATTAACAGGGAGATACGTTTTAGCTTAGAAATTTTGCAAGAATATTAACGCTGTTGGCATGGTATTCATCCGAAGATTTTATATTGTATTTATTGCTATAAATGATTAAAGATCTATGGAAACCTAATGCGGTTTGGAAGGCTAAAATACAAAAATGCCTAATTTTTTTTCCTTAATATGTTTTGAATAGTAGGCACAAAAAAAGTTAAATTAATTACCCACATACATTCTGCCTCAATATAATATACTTTACATAGCAGAGGTTAATAAAGATATAACAAAAAATATGATTTAAGAAATCCTGCACAGAATAGTAATAATAATTGTCTACTAGTAATTTTGTATAGAATACCGCATAAATTATTCTTCGAAATGTCAAGTTTAACTTATACTGACAACAATTTTGCCGGCCAATTATCATAATTATTATTAGACAAGCTTCAGTGGTCAGGTAAATGTCATAGAATACTTATTTTACAATAATAAGAGACTCGTTCAGGCCTATCTTCAAAGGCTTATCTCCGTAATAGAAGCTAGGCCCCGGTAGATTAGTCTGTCATACAACGGATACTCATTTTGAGGACTCAAAGCTTTCAAGCGACCTCGACGCGTTTGCTCGTCATAAGCAAGATTGAAATGGTATTTATGGTTTCATTTCAATGTTATTAAAGACTTCTTTTCATAACCTGGTGAAATTAAATTGATTCTTTTATCATTAGATATCAGTCACGTCTGTTAAGTTTAGCTAGTTAGTTTACTTTAACCTTCTAGATTGCGAATTATTTTGCGATGCAATAGATCAAGAAGAAACATACAACTACTTCCGGGTCAGTTCCAAATATGACCAGCTGAATTTCAGCGATATTCATTAAAAAGTTAAGGAGTTAAGGTAAGTTGTTGTTGTGTGTTGTTGTATATGTGTTGTTGTGTGTTGTTGTATACGTGTTGTTGTTCTTTTTGCGTTGTTGTTGTGGTTGTGTTGTGTGTTGTTCTATTGAGTTGTATTATTTTTCAATTAGTATTAGTTCTTCTTTGCCCTCGCCTCTTCCCATTACTGCAAGTACTATTACCATTACACAGTTACCATTCACTTTGCTGGTAAGCGTAAATACTTACTAGTGCAAACACTAGTAGGTACACAAGCTATCCGAAACGCACGAATTTTCCCAATCAACCTTGAACCCAATGCTTTAACGATAAAGTTTAAAATCTATTGAAGAAATATGACAGATTGTAGTGACTTAATATGCTGGCGTCTGTACAAAAATACAATAAAATATTGAATTATGTTTACAATTTAGAATTATATTAAATTAAATGAAAATAAAATTAATTTATTTCAAGCCAGATAAAATAAAAATAAAAAACAAGTTTCAGAGTAACAAATTACAATACAATGAATGAAAATGAAATAAAATTCAAGTGAAAATAAGTCAGAATTCAAATAAATAGAATTTAAATAAAATTACATTATCATTATACCAATTAAAGTTGCATTTAAGAAAAAAAAATTGCTAGCAGGAATATTGACAACCAACCATATACCTACAAAGAAATAATTAGCTTCATAATATTAACCGGCCTTTAAATCGAAACAGACGACAACATCGCAATGAACCGAAACGATGACATTAGTACCTCAGTAAGTAATCCGTATAATTTGTGTCTACTTAAATATTCCTTAATGTGACTTGTGAGACTCAAAGTTAAATTAGACTAATTGCTGTACTTTTCATGCCTTGATATTTCTTAATTGACCTTCCGTGACGACGCAGAAGTTCCACATTTGTTAATTGGAGTTAGAATTAGAGTCCGTCTTCTTCTTGAACTGCTAATGAAGCAAAGAACCTCTCAAGTGTGTCGTTAAGTTAATTTCACTGATTAATTATTTCTTTGTATACATCTGTCAGTGAACAAGATTAAGTACTGAGTTTTACGTGATCCTTTTATTTATTAACAGTCTTTTCTCCAAAGTCTTTAAGTCAATACAGGGAATTAGAAGTCTGAATAATCTCTCTCTGTTTTGTCAATTTGTTTTGATTTTCTGCACACGAAGTAAAATAAATACGGGGCTGGGCTGACAAAGTAAATAAAGTTAAATGGTTCAAGGCACACTGTGTACAGAAACCACGGTTAGTTGCGGGGCAAAGATAAATTCTACCATACGACACAAAATCACGCCTGTAGACCCCCAAAGGTTAGGCAGAAGTATACCTAATAGTGCACTAGCACAGCACATTAATTGGCTAACCGATATTAAGAGTTTTTATCCACCGATCACGTTACCAGATTGAGTTAGTCATGGATCAATGCGAGTTTTATCCACTGATACCGTGATCCGATTTTCTCAAAGCGATAATTATTGTTCATCTAGTCTTTTATGTCATCGGGAAATTACAAAAATGTTTTAAAGAGCACTTCTAACTACGACAAAGATAAATCGCTCGTCTTTTATACACATGCAAAATTCAAATGAGCGCGTGTTTGTAACTTTTCTCACCTAGATGCTTAGCTATATTTGAACCCGGCAAGAGGATTGTTTAAACTTAAACAATGCCACAAATAAATCTATAATAAGAGCCTTCCTGTCCGCTAGTCATTAAATAAAATAAAATTAACGTCGAATTATCCATCGCTGTCCGCTAGTCATTAAATAAAATAAAATTAACGTCGAATTATCCATCGCACAGTTGTTATGACCAATTCTATTTAAAGTTTTATGTGTAAGCAGTGTACTGCATTCTAAAAGGTTTGGACATTTCACATACCAAAACACAGATGGTAGATAGGTTTAGTTCAAAAAACCGTCAAAACAAAAATTGAAACTCGTCCATCCACGTCAGTTGCACTCCGGATTTTCTATTTACTAAAATCACAACAGGGTTTCCTAAAACTGGGGGACAATTGTAAGTAATGGAATAACAAAGCTCGTTTTAGTCCCCCGGAGTCATCAAGTTGCGTGGGAACCGACAGAGCTGACTTTGTCGTGCTCCCTGAAGTTGGGTAACACTACAGTCAACACACGTATGTACTAATAAACCCCCACCTTCGGAATTGTTTGTTGTTGCGGTCATAAGTGGAAACACACGTTTCAAAGTGTATCGTAAACATAGTTATAAATATTAAGTTAAGCTAATTATTAATTATACCAGATCACACAAAAATTTTGGTTAAGATATTTACAGGACAACCTACAATACTTTCAAAAACTATCATTTTTATAACTGAAAATCAAACTATAATAAAAATGTTCCTGGTCCGTTTGGTGTTGTCTACGTGCTACGAGATCGCCGCTACGCCGTAGCACTGTCGTAGCACGTCTGTATTTTTTCGTAGCAACTTGAAAACGTCTAGTTTTACGCTTCGTTGGTTTTGTTTTTTTGTTCAATGAATATCACTGTAATTCTGCAAGGCTGTGCTCTTACTTATTGCTAAAATCCGATCCATACATACTTAATAAAGAAAGATTAAAGGTAATATCGTCGACATGCATTAATAATTTCGCTCAATTGTTATCAATGTTTACTTCACGTCTTATTGTACGTTCCTAAACACACAGTTAATTTCCGATAGACCCATTCGAACTGCACACATCAATTTCACCGAGTAAACAAAAATGTACGTGCTCTGTTACATACTGTGTTTATTTTTCGTACATTGTATGCGTGTATCAGTCGCCATTGTTTTTTTGAGGTCAGTCAATCCTATTGGACATTGATATTTTTTTGAACCACGTCACACTTTTTTTGTTTGTCGTCACATAACCCGATAATGAATATTTGTATGCCATGCTGTCCTAGTTTGTTTGTTCATTTCAGTAGGTTATAGTTAGACTCAATATAACGTACTTAAGAGGCCAGCGGAGCTTGCATCGTTCATAAAAAAGTAATACCAAAATAATTCGTAAACCAAACATATTCTTAAGAAAGTGTGTATTTATTTCGATTGGATTACATAATATCCAGGTTCGCAAATACGTATTTTGAAAGGACAATGTATGAGGAATATTTGGACGAGATGTGAGGAATTTAAATTACTTTAATAAAATAATAAAAAGTTTTTATTGTTTCTTATACAATTGTTCTACAGCACAAAATTGAGGCAGCCCCATTAAGTTGTAAGGATACTTGTGATGGGGTTACCTCGCAACTTCCCATGGGTTACAATTTCCAATTACAATGTACAACGTTGAGGCAGAATTAAAAGAGAAAAGAAAACATATAGGTTTAAGGAATATAAACTATAGAAAACTTACTTTTCTCATAACTCTTGTTTCAATCAATGTTCATCAAGCAATAAAAACAATACTAATACCACCATGACGTGAGTCGAAGTATGAAGGGAACTGAATGATCCGGCACAAAACACCGTCAGTAAGTCATTTGAGTAAGCATATTATCGTGCTACTAAGCTGGTCCAGTCAAATACAAAAAATAATGAAAGGCTCCATGGTGCTCAACTGGTCACTTTTTCAAAATTACTGGTTTGCGTATAAATTATTCAAAACTATGGCTGTCAATTTATTTAGGAGATGGACTTTATACAAGTCAAATATTTTTTACATTTTACATACTACAACTAGTACCATATGTAATTGCAAAAATAAAAACTAAATGATAGGAAGCCGAAAGGCACTTGTACTCCCCGTCATTCGATCACTTTTTTGTTTTTCACCATATCTGGGAACCTTCTAACTACGGAGATATTGAGGGTCAAAGTTCCAACTTTTTGACAAGTTTTTTTAAATTACAATTTTTACGACCCCTGTACTATTAAGTCCATCCTTCAGCACAATGTTTTAAGTGGTTAACATTAAGTTTTTCCACAAAACATGCTTGGTTGACGGCTTCCTGATGTGGTAGTTTACACCCTTTATACAGGGTGTAAACCACCTGATCACAAAGCCGTCGACCAAGTATTCTGGATCAAACTAAGTAACTTTACGCAAAAATTATTGCTGGGAAACGACTACTTTTTGGGGTGAAAAATCATGTTTTGTGGTAGAACTCAATGTAACGCTCTTTGAATAGAACGGGGGCCGCGGAGCTGTTAAAAGTAAAAATCTTACATTATAATCAAAAGTTTTTTTTTTTAACTTGACTAAAAGTTGGAACTCTGACCCCCAATATCTCCGTAACTAGAAGGTTCCCAGGTGTGGTGTACAACAAAAAATGATCGCAATGGCAGGAGAACCAGTACCTTTCAGCTTCGTTAAGAGCTTTTACACCCTTTAAACAACGATGTCATTAGGACACTTGGGCGTCAAAGTGCTCCTCCGCATCGCTGTCATCCGGAAACGTACCCAGAACACTGGCAACATTGCCACGTTGAATGGCAATGCTAATTCTTTGGCCAAAGAAAGAGCGAGCCCTCTAATCACGCGAAGTGGCAACCAGTCGATGGGAGATTTCCTCAAATAGGAGACGAATAAATTGGTTGAATAAAAATTTTTAATCAAAAAAATGTCTTTGGCCTTGCCATAAAATCATCAGTTGTTTTAAACAAAAAATAAAACCGACTCCAAAAAACACAGAAAAAGTTTCAGTTTTAGTGAAAAATAAAATAAAAATTGTGAAGTTTCAAGTGTGCCCATAAAATTTGAAGAGTTCTCTCAATTCCTCCAGGATCCCATCATCAGATCCCAACTTGATGATTATGGGACCACCTGGAAAGTATATAAATAGAAGAATAATTCAAATCGCTCCAGCCATCTTCGAGTAATCTTCGGGGAACATACATAAAAAAAAGGTTCCAATGAATTGAGAACCTCCTCCTTTTTGAAGTCGGTTAATAACAACATAATCTGGAAATACCTTTAAGTAAAAATCAGTTACAGACTATATCCATGACATTTCCGTTTTTTTGGTAGAACACCGACACCGCTCCTGAAATGTCAGAAAAACATGTATGTTATTTTCACCATCAGTGCAACAAAGGAAAAGCTCTTGTTTATGTCAGCACGTATTTTGTTTCGGTTACTTTACGTTAGCGTTTATTAATAAAAATTTTAAATAAAATACGGTGCGAAACTCGGTTAGTTTACTTTGGTGTCGAAGCAATTTCAGCGTGCAATGGACCGAGATACCCCTTGGGCGTCGCACCTGCCCGCAATCATTACATTTAATATCTATGCTTATATAAAACGTTGACACTACACCCACTCATATACTGATAAAATACCATTTTACATAGCTATCGGAAAATGGCGTGATATTTGTTGAATTTAAATACTGTTATAAAATAAAATGGAGAGCATAACGGGTGTGCGACGATATGAAGATATGATATAACTAGCTGTGCCCGCGACTTCGTCCGCGTGGAATAGTTATTTTGGGCATCATATTTATTTTTGCAAACAACCTCCTCAGCTTTATAAATTATAGCTGTTACCCACGACTTTGTCCGCATCAATTTCTGTTATTATTTTAGACAATTATTTTAAAGTACTTCTGCGTAAATTATATTTTTAGTTTTATTTTCTTGTGGCAGAAGAACATATTGGTTTTCTCCGCAACCCGATCTTGACAACGCGACATATAGTTGGCCGTGTGAAAAGCAGTCTTGACGTAAATCGATTCCTACGTGTTTAAATGTTTGCCCCTGTGATTTATTAATTGTAACGGCGAAAGATAGCTTAACGGGAAATTGAATTCTATCTTGAAGGTTTGCATTATTATAAAAATAAACTCTTTGTCCATTTTCCAAATGAACTGCTAAATGAACTACTGCCGGAAAACGTTCATGAATAGGAAATTGGAAAATTCGCCAGAGCGCTTCCGAGGAACTTATATAGCGACCATTTAGATATTTTTCTACTTCATCGTTATTACTTTGTAACGAAAATGTGGCTTGATCAGAACCTTTATGAATATACTTACAGATGTACTTAATAGCTTTGACTGATTGACAAAACTCTACGTTAATGTGTGCATTGAAAATTCGTGATAGCACTGGATTATAGGGAACAACCCACCGATTATCTACGCTCACTTCTGTACCTTTGACACGAATTATTGCTGTGTTTCCACCATTATCTGGAGACCTGCGCCTGTAGGTTGGGTAACCGTCATCCCCGGTTTGTGTTTCAGAAATAAAATGCCTAGGGTACTTTTTAGAACAAATGTTTTCTTTCATACATGGTGACGCAGGATTATGAAATCCGCAAGGACCATGTATCATATTTTTTATGACAATATTATGAAGAATTGGATCTTGTTGTTTGTCAGGTATTTCAGCCGATATTATTGCATCTATAGAATCTGGTTGTACTTTGTTAGCCAGCCACAATAAAATGTGGGCGTGAGGTAAACCTCTTTTTTGCCATTCTACGCTGTAAACAAAGGCTTTTGATGGTCCAAAAATATTTTTCTTCGTTAGTAGGTCTATCATTTTTTTGAGTTTTAAATGAAATACTCTAGAAACCAAATCATGTCTGTCGTAAGAATGTTGATCGGGTAATAACTCAATTTTTATTTCCGGCCATTCGGAGTTACATGTAAATGTAATGAAGAGATCTGGTCTTCCAAATTTCCTGACATATGTCATGGCATCTTGACTTTTTTCGTTCATGTATCTGGGGGATCCTGTAAATGACGACGGCAATATAACATGCTGGCCAATATTAGAAGCGTTTATATTCGCATCATAACCACGGCATCTCTTAAATGAATGTACTCTTCTGCTCTCAATTTTTTTTGATTTCTTTTGATGAAGTCAAGCCTCTCAGAAATCATTTTTGCCGCCATATCAACACAATATTGGTTGAATAATCCTTTGAAATAATGTATGCTGTTAAAGTCATTTATTCTTACCATGAGTCTAAATGCATAGAACTGCATACATGATACAGTTTTAGATCTAGCAGCAGTATTCTGCTGTGGAATATTTATACAGTATCCGTCATTACCAAAGGGAAACAGTAAAGGATACTGAAGTGGGTCATATGATCTATGAATTTCAGAAACTCGTTGAAGTCCACCATCTCTCGCAGTCAACACAATATCTCGGGGACCTTTGTCTTCATCTATCAAAAGAACAGCTACTTCATCTACTATTGGCGCATTATACCGACCTCGATGCTCGTTAGGAGGTTTCACATCAGCATGAATAATAAGTTTTAAGTCATTCGGTGGTCTATTTTCCAGATTGTATTTAAAACTTTGAATATACGTATTATGATCGTGAAGATATGTTTGGAGAACGTCGATAAGATCGATTTGCAAGCTTGGATTTAAATTTGAGCGCAAGGATACCTGATCTGCATGGGAAACAAAATATATTTGCAAAAACTCGGGTTGTGCCCCTTCAGCTGGAAGTAAGTTACCGATCAAGTGATAAACTTGCCCTTGGACTTTAAAAGTGGGCATAAAGTTTCCCTCACGAATTTCTTTGGCACCAAATGAAGTCATCTGAAATAGTGTATTATATTGTCTTGAGTGATTTAAGAAATGCTTTGATGATGGATGTGAGCCTGACATCAGTTCTTTTAAAACTGTAGTTGGTTCCGGAATTATAGGTATATTTACTTTGCCGCCACTACAACACAGTCCAGGAGCTTCAGTCGCCCATTTTTTTGCTTGGCATAAGTTGCATATTTTATCCATTCTGCCAATATCAATATCATTTAGCTCAGTATAGTCAAGGGTACAATCATAAGCAAACGCAGCATTTAATAAATTAAGTTGCCTGCGAGTTCTATTTCTTGCTGATCGTACATTTTGCTGTGCTAATCGATGGGATCGTTCAGTGCTTGATTCCCGATCGCGGTTAGCCAAAGTTCGGGAATTCTGTGAGGCTAAACGTTGAGAACGTTCTGCGCTTGATTCCTGTAGTCGGTTCACCAAAGTTCGAGAACTCTGTGAAGCTAAACGTTGAGAACGTTCAGCGCTTGATTCCCGCAGTCGGTTCACCAAAGTTCGAGAACTCTGTGAGGCTAAACGTTGAGACCGTTCAGCGCTTGATTCCCGCAGTCGGTTCACCAAAGTTCGAGAACTCTGTGAGGCTAAACGTTGAGAACGTTCAGCGCTTGATTCCCGTTGTCGGTTTGCCGAAGTTCGGAAATTTTGTGAGGTTAGACGCTGCGAACGTTCAACGATCGATTCATTAGCACGGTTTTGTTCACTGATTGCTCGTTGAGTAGCCAACCTATGCATATTTTCATCCTCTGTTTCATTGCTGCGCAAAACTCGCAGCCGCTTTGCAGTAGCAGTCTGCCGAGAAAGCTGAGTTCTTTTTCTAGGCATTATAGTGACGAAGAAAGAACGTAGGAAATGAAAACTTAACCAAACCGTAACTCGTAATCAAGAAAAAAACAAACGTAAGGTTAATAATTAGGAATCTAATTATTTTTACCTGTATTTAATCGGATATAATATATGTCAAAAGAATTATCGTAAAACGAAAATAAGGTAAACTAACTGTATGCTTAAACTAAAACCTAACCTAATAAGAATAATTATGTAGATGACACCTATTTACAGGTATTATCTACAACAAAACAAAAAAAAAGTGTTAATTTTTGTTAAATTATTAGAAACAAAATACTATCCTTAAAACAAACAATACTATAAAGAAAACTATGACACCTACCTATAATTAATTATCTACAACAAAACAAAAAAAAAGTGTTAATTTTTGTTAAATTATTAGAAACAAAATACTATCCTTAAAACAATCAATACTATAAAGAAAACTATGACACCTACTTATAATTAATTATCTACATCAAAACTAAAAAAAAAGTGTTAATAATTGTGAAATGATTAGAACCAAAATATTATTCCTTAAAACAAAATGTAATAGTGTTGAAAAAGTATAACACGACGATATTATATCGCAAAAACAAATAACGCTGCATACAACCGTTCAGAAGGGAGCCGACCGCGCGTCTGAGCGTAGCTCGTAGAGCTACACCCCCCCTCCGCGTCGCCCGCTAGCAACGCCTCTCCTCGCCCGCCGCCGCCGGCCAGGCGCAGCGTCAGGTTTTGCACATCATGCGGCGCGTGTGAATTTTATATCGGAGTTATTTTTAAATTGTAATATCTTCTAAGATGTTCATTGAAATTAAGTAATGTAAAAGACAATTTTGTTTACAATTAAATATTCTTAATCAACAACAAATTTATTTGGATAAAGATTAATATTATTATGTTGATACAACTCTAACAAATAATTGGTAATAATGCATTAATTTCGACCAAATTTGATTACCATAAAAACGGTTCTAGTGAGTTAATCTTAAAAGATAGACATATACTGTCGCGGACATTTTTTTAGATCATTTCAAGAGGAAGAATTCTTTCATACATATTTTTTTGGTATCTTGAACCGTTTTCGCAGCGCACGCAACGGAAGCCCTAAAATATGAATAATTTTCCCCGTTTTTTCCACATTTTTCATTCCTGCTCCGCTCCTAATAGTCGTAGCGTGATGTTATATAGCCTATAGCCTTCCTCGATAAATGGACTATCCAACACAAAAAGATTTTTTCAATTCCAACCAGTAGTTCCTGAGATTAGCGCGTTCAAACAAACAAACAAACAAACAAACAAACTCTTCAGCTTTATAATATTAGTATAGATTTTCCCCGTTTTTTCCACATTTTTCATTCCTGCTCCGCTCCTAATAGTCATAGCGTGATGTTATATAGCCTATAGCCTTCCTCGATAAATGGACTATCCAACACAAAAAGATTTTTTCAATTCCAACCAGTAGTTCCTGAGATTAGCGCGTTCAAAAAAACAAACAAACAAACAAACAAACTCTTCAGCTTTATAATATTAGTATAGATAATATCTCAAGCATCTGTATATTAAATTTTAAAGAGCACTCCAACGCATGTATAACTTGAATTGAGTTTTGAAGTTGAGCGGTTCTAAATAACAATGAGCCCTCATCTCAGTTTTAATCAAGATTCTAGCTCATTACTTAAGTAGGTACTCTCTACTACATATTATTATGATTAATATGTGTATTTTTCTCGTGTAATTTCAGTTATTCTCTCTAAAAACAGCACATTTTTAAGTCTATTTTAATCATATTTTGACCTATATACGTATTAGTAGTTCATTTCCGTGTAATCTCCTCTTATTACCACGGTTATAATGAAAGCAAAAATTGAGGTTTAAAACCACATATATTTAAACAATTGTACACTAACACGTCTGTCCCTTTAAACTTATTAAAGCAATTAAGTTAAATAAGCTTCCGCATTAGTCATTATGTACAATACCTATTAGGCAGCACCTATCTGCCTAAATCAATTTGCTGGGACGCGATTCAATCAGTAGGTATGCGGAACGGTAACTGGCTAGAGTTAATTATGGAAATCCAACATGGCGGGTGTTAAGACTGACCTAATTGAAATCTGTGAAATTAAAGGTTGAATTTTCTTGCTTGATTTTCTCGTTGCCTGTTAACATAACCGTTATGAAAAAAGTAACATAATATCACGCCTGTAATCTTTGAAGGGTTAAGTAGAGTTGTACCAATAGTACACTTTGTTCGACGACCCGAATGGCGTAATGGTAGTGAGGCTGCCTTACGTTCTTAGGGTCCTGGGTTCGAATCACGGTAGGTGCAAATGTTTGTGTGATGAGCATGGACATTTGTTTCCGAGTCATGGATGTTTATATGTATAATAAGTATATATTTACAAACAAAAAAGGTAAATAATGTAGTAAAACAACTATATGGTGTCCACGACACAAGCCTTGCTTAATGTGGCACTAGATGGCGCTGTGTGTTAATGTTCAGCGATATTCATATTTACACCCACATTTCACCCGTTTTGTGTAAGTCATGTAATAAAGGGTGTGCCTATTGCCACCAATCTGCTACTGAGAAATTCCTAATGGAAAAACCCAATTCGCCAGACCTGGAAATCGAAACCAGGATATGTTCAGCAGTCGCGATCTAGAGTAGACTCTGGGTTTTTCCATTGGGAATTTCTCAGTAGCAGATTGGTGGCAATAGGCACGCCCTTTATTACATGACTTACACAAAACGGGTGAAATGTGGGTATAAATATAAATATCGGTGAACATTAACACACAGCGCCATCTAGTGCCACACGTGGTCTAGACCAAGAAGGCAGAGGAAATAAGAAAAGTGTTTATAAAAGAATTAGCTGATGGAAAATATTGTGGTATGTCTAATGGACATTAGCTAAACAAAAGGGTAAGCAGAAATCATTGCCAACGGTTACGGGAAGGTGGTAATCTCTAGTGTGTTTGTGTCACCAACACCACCGGAGGGACACGTCGATGGCTATTTGAGACAATTAGTGTACACGTGTGCAATGTGCATGTTTAAATGGAATCTGTCCAACAGGAACAGAGCAACGCTGCTTGGTGGCTAAAGTGAGTCTGTAAAGTATTGAAATGTGAGCGTTATGTCGTGGTCGTTATGGCAGATTGTTTATCATAGGTATACTTACGTGTATACGTCACGAAAGAAGTATACGAAGTGTACACGTCTTATTGGGTAACCTGCAAACCGTTGTCAAAAAAAAAACTAACTGCACTTGTTATTATACAAGGTGTAAACCAGGGATTCCTGAAGTGGTGAATATCGAATATAAGGTGTTTTAAGGTTCGGTTATATTTTTCAGGAATGGTACAGCATCTTTTCATGAGAGTGGTACCACTGGGCAAGGGGGACCTCTCCTTCCCTCCACACCGCGTGAGTTGATTACTATTGCATGCATTTCACGAAAAATAATGCGTTTTATTGTAAGCAGTATGTTCGTTTGACAATAATTCGAGAGTTTACAATATCGCTAGAAAGATTACAATATAATGTGTTTGACAATTTTACAATGACATATATACAACATTTTTTTTTGTATATGAGAAACCTGAATACAGTATGTTTAAAATAAGCAAATTAATCGATTCCAATATTTTTTACACCATGTAACAATTTTAAAGTTTATAGATTCTTTACATAAAAACACTTGACACGTGTTTTGGGTTTCGCATATACTAAAACAAATCGAAACGAAAACAAAACGTATTGGTAGGAATTTTGTATCAATAGGAAAAAAAAACTAGAGATATGATTTTAAAGTGATTTGGACTATAAGGCCTAAGAAATTAGTCCATTTTGGGATACGGGTCTCTTGCCCAAAATAATTTGGGAATCCCTGGTGTAAGCGGAGCTTTCACGAAGTCGTCAGTCTAGCATTCTGTACAACAAACTAAGTAACTGTCCAAAAAAATATTGCTGAGAAACTACTTTTTTATGGACTCAATGTAAAGCACTCAAAACATTATACTGATGGGTGCATTTAACAGGGTGGGGACTGTGGAGTTTAAATCAAAGTTAAAACATAAAATAAAAAAATAATAAAAAAACTTATGAAAAGCTTCTATTATATTTCAATAACTGTAGATAACTGGAACTGTTTTCGTGGAATCTTTTTAACATGTTGGTGTGTTAAAACCATTCCACGAATATCAACCAATAATTAACTGAATTCTAGTTAAAATTTTACTACAACTAAAATAAAATATGATGAGTAGATTAATTGGAAATCTGATTTCAACTCGCATTGGATGATTAACATGGTTCAGAGGTTTAATTAATATTATCTCATTTGTAGTTGCTTATAATATATATCCTTATTATAGATAATTTTATAAATGCTGGTAGTTATAATTTAATCTAGCAGTTGTAATTAATGAACCTTTGATGAACAATAATGAAGTCAGGTAGCACGAAGCGCCCGGAGAGATGGGCAACGATCGTCACTCACTGGGGCCTAATTCTGCTATTTTAATAAATTCGTTACTCCAACACCAGAGATTCCATTCTCATCCCATTGTCGATTTGCTTAATGTTCGTAATCTGCTAAATTGACAATGGTCGATCATTGGTCGGTCAATGGTCTCGTAATTAAATTGTGTTTTAATGGCATTGTCGTATTGTCATTATTATAAAACAGTCAGCGTCAGGCTGTATATTGAAGCAAATATGATTCGCAACCACTACCCGTATATATAGGTACGTGTAAACAGAATTACAGTCATTAAAATTATCAACACAACCCTCTAATTCCCTTTAATCCCATCGAACTTTTTCTTAAAAAAATCAGTCATTTGATGAAATGAACTGAGTACCGAACTTGTATGGGAATGTCCCTAATGTTAAGTTTTTAGTAGGTTATGCACAACTAATTTTGGGCCTTAAAAGCAAGTAAACAAGCAAGCATTTTAAAAACTGAGTAAAACAGCTACAACAGAAATAAAAGATGAACATGAATTATATTTATATGGCTCCGGCCCATCTCATAACTTTCCCAATTCGTCAACTAAACAAAATAGCATCACAAAAGTCCCATTTCGTAACTATTTCGTGAAAGCCGATTTTGGAGTACACACCGAATGTTCACTTGACGAACGAATGTTCGCCGCAATATAAATGCTTGCACAATGAATGTTTGCAAAACACACCTTTGAAACGAATGTTCATAGTGGGTTCGCTCCTTTAAAGTGAAAATTGCAATATAATTTAATTTTAAAATGTCTAGCAATCGGCCATCCAGTTATATTACACCTACACATTATTCATCTCCCTTTTTCCACATGAATACACATTCAATAACAAAATTATCTCGATAAACGATAACAGACAGGCTCACTCAAAAACTTTGTTGGAGTATAATGTTTATAAATTGACGCAGTATCTATCATACTTACAACATCAAAATATACTTAAACATTTTCAGACTCCGAAAAACAAGTAGAAATGTTTGTATAAACGCAAGTTCGTGAAAGTGATGGGTGGCTCACTAGGGAATAAAGAATTTACTTGTATCCAACCCAGGAGCAATTCCAATCTTGTGTTCCTGGGAGCACAATTAATTCCCTTAACTTAGATACACCGATTTATCATTTGCCTTTTTGTAAAAACTTTTTGAAGCCTTGAGGTGAAAGAAAAATAACTTTTTGTCTTTATTCTTTAATACTTGGGTCGTTTTTAGCGCTAGTTTTATATTGCTTCGTCTCGATTTGATGGCACGTTGAAACTTCAGTTTTATTACTAACTTTTAAGGTAAATGTTATACAGTTTTGCTTCTGGGATGTTTTTGATTACAGGTACAGAAAAAAATAAAAGCAGATAGATTTGTAATATTAACTATTTGTTAAATGTTACTTTGAAAACATCGTGAGGAAACCGGCATGTCCTAGAACCAAAATTTCGAAGATATGTGACATCTACCAATCCGCACTGGGCCCGCGTGGTAGATTATAGCCCATTCCCTCTCATTAAGAGGAGGCCGTGTCCCAGCAGCAACATTATAGGCTGATGATGATGATGATGATGATACTTTGAAATTACAAACAGTAACTTCAGTTCTACGATTTCAAGATTATTATGTTTAACTAGCTGACATTGTTTTGCCATATAAATTATTTAAAGTTTAAAAATAAATGTTAGGGGTGGATAACCCTTATCACGTAGGAGTATGAAAAATAGATAGTAGCCGATTCTCAGACCTACTGAATATGCATATACAATTTCATAAACATCGGTCAAGCCGTTTCAGAGGAGTATGGTAACTAACACTGTGACACGAGAGATTTATATGTTAGATAGAAGATTAGAAGAAGAGGAAGAAGTAGAAGAAGATTAGAAGATATTCAACTAAGTTGCGACACAAAAACCACCAACCCGACTTAATATATCTGTACAATTAATATTAGGCCGATTTCAATCTGAATCAGATTCCAAATAATTGCTTTTACGCTTTGAAGCAAGAACAATAAGTCTACAGTTATTAATATCAGATATAAATTCCAAAACGATTTAAATATAATCAGATGATGAATTTACATTTTGAACAAGAATGTTTGAAAGCACAAAGGTCAACTATTTAGGGACTGTTAATATCGTTCTATTTCATGGAACTCATGAGGAAGTAATTACAGGATAATATTTATATGGACATTCATTCAGATGGGTCTGTGTGCAAAAATGTGAAATTATTGGAATAATAAATTATACCATTTAAAAAAAAAAAAAAAATCCCCGCGGTTTCTCTCAACGTTTTAATTTTTACTTGACGTTGGAGCTTGATGTTAAATAGCATTTATAATGCTTGCCATTAGTGATTATCGCGTTTAAACAAACAAACTCTTCGACGTTATTATATTTTATTGGTACATTTCAGTAGGTACCAACTGTCTATTTCTCTATCAGAAACTAAATTTACCTTCAAAAGTCAAAACTAAGACAAGTTTTACACTACCTGGGATACTT
Source organism: Xestia c-nigrum (assembly GCA_916618015.1). Lineage (NCBI taxonomy): Eukaryota > Metazoa > Arthropoda > Insecta > Lepidoptera > Noctuidae > Xestia > Xestia c-nigrum. The sequence continues at coordinate 10,928,409 of OU745245.1, forward strand.
AGCCTATTCTATGCTATTAAATGAGCATTATTTGTATACTAGCTGTGCCCGCGACTTCGTCCGCGTGGAATAGTTATTTTGGGCATCATATTTATTTTTGCAAACAACCTCCTCAGCTTTATAAATTATAGCTGTTACCCACGACTTTGTCCGCATCAATTTCTGTTATTATTTTAGACAATTATTTTAAAGTACTTCTGCGTAAATTATATTTTTAGTTTTATTTTCTTGTGGCAGAAGAACATATTGGTTTTCTCCGCAACCCGATCTTGACAACGCGACATATAGTTGGCCGTGTGAAAAGCAGTCTTGACGTAAATCGATTCCTACGTGTTTAAATGTTTGCCCCTGTGATTTATTAATTGTAACGGCGAAAGATAGCTTAACGGGAAATTGAATTCTTTTAAAATTAAAAGGTAAATCATTTGGAATCATTGGGATGCGAGGTATAAGCACTGTTTGACCGACTGCTGGACCAGTCAAAACTATTGCAACGATCACGTTATTGCGAAGAAATTTGATTTGAAGTCGGGTCCCGTTACATAAATTTGGTGGTTTAAGATTTCTAAGTAAAATTATTGGAGCACCTATTTTTAACTTGAGGGAATATGGGGGAAGGCCACTTGGGTTCAAAGAATTAAGAAACTCCTGTGGGTAATGGACCGCATCTTCTTGATCCATTACATTATCAATAGATGTGTAGGTAACTATGTCTCCTGGAAGTTTACTTAAAATTAGGTCGTTAATTTCGTCCACGCTACTGTTTCTCGCCGCCAATATTGCCCTTTGACACATCCATTGATGATCTTTATTTTCTATTTCGCTGATTTCAGGGTAAACTTTCGATATCAAGTCCTCAATGTTATTCATTTTTTCTCCTAAATCGCGATCAATTTCAATTTTATTTTCAAAATGAGGTACTTTCCCGTCTCCTATTAAAAGTAACTTTGAAGGAAAAGTTATACTACCTCCCCCCAAATGTGCTCTCATATTTGTAGTTAATTTTAAGATTTTAACAAACTTCCATAATGGGGAACTTTTAAGGCAAGACTTTACAATGTCTGCTCTAGTTCCCCTTACTATTACTGGTAAAGTTTGTCGAAAGTCCCCAGCAAACATAACAGTAATCCCACCCATGATTTTATCACAGCTTCTAACATCTCTAAGAGTCCTATCTAGAGCCTCTACATGAGCTCTATGGATCATGGTACATTCGTCCCAGATAATTAAGCTGACATCTTGTAAAACTTTTCCCAAAGGGCCATTTTTACGTATAGAGCACACGCTATCTTTTTGTAAAGAAACAGTGAGGGGCAGTTTAAAAGTGGAATGAGCTGTGCGTCCACCTGCTAATAAAGTTGCAGCGATACCTGACGACGCTACTGCCAAAGCTAGCTTTCCCTGAGACCTTACTTTTGCTAATATAAGATTAGTAATAAAGGTCTTGCCGGTTCCACCGGGAGCATCCAAAAAAAATACTTTTCCTTCACTAAAATGAACACTTTGCATAACACAATTATAAGCGGTCACCTGGTCATTAACTAATTTTGGTTCATTTTGAGTAATATACTCATTTAATTCATTTAGATCATACGGTTTTCGCAACGCTACTTCTAACGGATCCAAATGATTAAGTAAATTAATCCTTTTTGATACAGGAAGCCCAAAATCGGTTAGTGATTTATCGCAAATCTCATGAATTTTATCTTCAATTATGATTAGTCCATCATTGTATATATCATCATTATATGCTAATGTCATATCCTGATTCTCATTACGCATTCTGTTTAATATATCTTCACATAGAGAATTACGAAATTTATTCCATAACTCTAAGGGGTCAGATGGTTGGCAAAATATAAGGATGATAATAAATAATTCTCTTAATTTTGTGGCTGGTTCGGACATGACAGCATCTGACATTGTATTTTGCCAATGTTCATCTCCCTCCAGTAAACCTAATTTCTTGCAAGCGCCTTGATAAGTTTGGCAAATAACACCATTCACGGTCCTTAGATGTTCAAATGACATTGGACCGCGAACATGTTGCAGTAACATTCTTAAATAAAAGCATTCAATTTGAGTTGGATGAATGTTGTAGACACGGCCTAAAGTTGTGTCTTTTTTGACACCGGGATATCCTTCAACATTTTGCCCACGTCTTCTTCTAGAAAATGAATTTCTTTGCCATACGTAATACTGGGGTACTTCGTGATATAAAAGGGTTTTTGCAAAATCGTCACTTTTGCAAAGATCAAAGAACGCTGTAAGTGTCGTTGATGAAGGATTATTAACGCGATCTTGAAGGTTTGCATTATTATAAAAATAAACTCTTTGTCCATTTTCCAAATGAACTGCTAAATGAACTACTGCCGGAAAACGTTCATGAATAGGAAATTGGAAAATTCGCCAGAGCGCTTCCGAGGAACTTATATAGCGACCATTTAGATATTTTTCTACTTCATCGTTATTACTTTGTAACGAAAATGTGGCTTGATCAGAACCTTTATGAATATACTTACAGATGTACTTAATAGCTTTGACTGATTGACAAAACTCTACGTTAATGTGTGCATTGAAAATTCGTGATAGCACTGGATTATAGGGAACAACCCACCGATTATCTACGCTCACTTCTGTACCTTTGACACGAATTATTGCTGTGTTTCCACCATTATCTGGAGACCTGCGCCTGTAGGTTGGGTAACCGTCATCCCCGGTTTGTGTTTCAGAAATAAAATGCCTAGGGTACTTTTTAGAACAAATGTTTTCTTTCATACATGGTGACGCAGAATTATGAAATCCGCAAGGACCATGTATCATATTTTTTATGACAATATTATGAAGAATTGGATCTTGTTGTTTGTCAGGTATTTCAGCCGATATTATTGCATCTATAGAATCTGGTTGTACTTTGTTAGCCAGCCACAATAAAATGTGGGCGTGAGGTAAACCTCTTTTTTGCCATTCTACGCTGTAAACAAAGGCTTTTGATGGTCCAAAAATATTTTTCTTCGTTAGTAGGTCTATCATTTTTTTGAGTTTTAAATGAAATACTCTAGAAACCAAATCATGTCTGTCGTAAGAATGTTGATCGGGTAATAACTCAATTTTTATTTCCGGCCATTCGGAGTTACATGTAAATGTAATGAAGAGATCTGGTCTTCCAAATTTCCTGACATATGTCATGGCATCTTGACTTTTTTCGTTCATGTATCTGGGGGATCCTGTAAATGACGACGGCAATATAACATGCTGGCCAATATTAGAAGCGTTTATATTCGCATCATAACCACGGCATCTCTTAAATGAATGTACTCTTCTGCTCTCAATTTTTTTTGATTTCTTTTGATGAAGTCAAGCCTCTCAGAAATCATTTTTGCCGCCATATCAACACAATATTGGTTGAATAATCCTTTGAAATAATGTATGCTGTTAAAGTCATTTATTCTTACCATGAGTCTAAATGCATAGAACTGCATACATGATACAGTTTTAGATCTAGCAGCAGTATTCTGCTGTGGAATATTTATACAGTATCCGTCATTACCAAAGGGAAACAGTAAAGGATACTGAAGTGGGTCATATGATCTATGAATTTCAGAAACTCGTTGAAGTCCACCATCTCTCGCAGTCAACACAATATCTCGGGGACCTTTGTCTTCATCTATCAAAAGAACAGCTACTTCATCTACTATTGGCGCATTATACCGACCTCGATGCTCGTTAGGAGGTTTCACATCAGCATGAATAATAAGTTTTAAGTCATTCGGTGGTCTATTTTCCAGATTGTATTTAAAACTTTGAATATACGTATTATGATCGTGAAGATATGTTTGGAGAACGTCGATAAGATCGATTTGCAAGCTTGGATTTAAATTTGAGCGCAAGGATACCTGATCTGCATGGGAAACAAAATATATTTGCAAAAACTCGGGTTGTGCCCCTTCAGCTGGAAGTAAGTTACCGATCAAGTGATAAACTTGCCCTTGGACTTTAAAAGTGGGCATAAAGTTTCCCTCACGAATTTCTTTGGCACCAAATGAAGTCATCTGAAATAGTGTATTATATTGTCTTGAGTGATTTAAGAAATGCTTTGATGATGGATGTGAGCCTGACATCAGTTCTTTTAAAACTGTAGTTGGTTCCGGAATTATAGGTATATTTACTTTGCCGCCACTACAACACAGTCCAGGAGCTTCAGTCGCCCATTTTTTTGCTTGGCATAAGTTGCATATTTTATCCATTCTGCCAATATCAATATCATTTAGCTCAGTATAGTCAAGGGTACAATCATAAGCAAACGCAGCATTTAATAAATTAAGTTGCCTGCGAGTTCTATTTCTTGCTGATCGTACATTTTGCTGTGCTAATCGATGGGATCGTTCAGTGCTTGATTCCCGATCGCGGTTAGCCAAAGTTCGGGAATTCTGTGAGGCTAAACGTTGAGAACGTTCAGCGCTTGATTCCTGTAGTCGGTTCACCAAAGTTCGAGAACTCTGTGAAGCTAAACGTTGAGAACGTTCAGCGCTTGATTCCCGCAGTCGGTTCACCAAAGTTCGAGAACTCTGTGAGGCTAAACGTTGAGACCGTTCAGCGCTTGATTCCCGCAGTCGGTTCACCAAAGTTCGAGAACTCTGTGAGGCTAAACGTTGAGAACGTTCAGCGCTTGATTCCCGTTGTCGGTTTGCCGAAGTTCGGAAATTTTGTGAGGTTAGACGCTGCGAACGTTCAACGATCGATTCATTAGCACGGTTTTGTTCACTGATTGCTCGTTGAGTAGCCAACCTATGCATATTTTCATCCTCTGTTTCATTGCTGCGCAAAACTCGCAGCCGCTTTGCAGTAGCAGTCTGCCGAGAAAGCTGAGTTCTTTTTCTAGGCATTATAGTGACGAAGAAAGAACGTAGGAAATGAAAACTTAACCAAACCGTAACTCGTAATCAAGAAAAAAACAAACGTAAGGTTAATAATTAGGAATCTAATTATTTTTACCTGTATTTAATCGGATATAATATATGTCAAAAGAATTATCGTAAAACGAAAATAAGGTAAACTAACTGTATGCTTAAACTAAAACCTAACCTAATAAGAATAATTATGTAGATGACACCTATTTACAGGTATTATCTACAACAAAACAAAAAAAAAGTGTTAATTTTTGTTAAATTATTAGAAACAAAATACTATCCTTAAAACAAACAATACTATAAAGAAAACTATGACACCTACCTATAATTAATTATCTACAACAAAACAAAAAAAAAGTGTTAATTTTTGTTAAATTATTAGAAACAAAATACTATCCTTAAAACAATCAATACTATAAAGAAAACTATGACACCTACTTATAATTAATTATCTACATCAAAACTAAAAAAAAAGTGTTAATAATTGTGAAATGATTAGAACCAAAATATTATTCCTTAAAACAAAATGTAATAGTGTTGAAAAAGTATAACACGACGATATTATATCGCAAAAACAAATAACGCTGCATACAACCGTTCAGAAGGGAGCCGACCGCGCGTCTGAGCGTAGCTCGTAGAGCTACACCCCCCCTCCGCGTCGCCCGCTAGCAACGCCTCTCCTCGCCCGCCGCCGCCGGCCAGGCTCAGCGTCAGGTTTTGCACATCATGCGGCGCGTGTGAATTTTATATCGGAGTTATTTTTAAATTGTAATATCTTCTAAGATGTTCATTGAAATTAAGTAATGTAAAAGACAATTTTGTTTACAATTAAATATTCTTAATCAACAACAAATTTATTTGGATAAAGATTAATATTATTATGTTGATACAACTCTAACAAATAATTGGTAATAATGCACTAATTTCGACCAAATTTGATTACCATAAAAACGGTTCTAGTGAGTTAATCTTAAAAGATAGACATATACTGTCGCGGACATTTTTTTAGATCATTTCAAGAGGAATAATTCTTTCATACATATTTTTTGGGTATCTTGAACCGTTTTCGCAGCGCACGCAACGGAAGCCCTAAAATATGAATAACTAGCTGTGCCCGCGACTTCGTCCGCGTGGAATAGTTATTTTGGGCATCATATTTATTTTTGCAAACAACCTCCTCAGCTTTATAAATTATAGCTGTTACCCACGACTTTGTCCGCATCAATTTCTGTTATTATTTTAGACAATTATTTTAAAGTACTTCTGCGTAAATTATATTTTTAGTTTTATTTTCTTGTGGCAGAAGAACATATTGGTTTTCTCCGCAACCCGATCTTGACAACGCGACATATAGTTGGCCGTGTGAAAAGCAGTCTTGACGTAAATCGATTCCTACGTGTTTAAATGTTTGCCCCTGTGATTTATTAATTGTAACGGCGAAAGATAGCTTAACGGGAAATTGAATTCTATCTTGAAGGTTTGCATTATTATAAAAATAAACTCTTTGTCCATTTTCCAAATGAACTGCTAAATGAACTACTGCCGGAAAACGTTCATGAATAGGAAATTGGAAAATTCGCCAGAGCGCTTCCGAGGAACTTATATAGCGACCATTTAGATATTTTTCTACTTCATCGTTATTACTTTGTAACGAAAATGTGGCTTGATCAGAACCTTTATGAATATACTTACAGATGTACTTAATAGCTTTGACTGATTGACAAAACTCTACGTTAATGTGTGCATTGAAAATTCGTGATAGCACTGGATTATAGGGAACAACCCACCGATTATCTACGCTCACTTCTGTACCTTTGACACGAATTATTGCTGTGTTTCCACCATTATCTGGAGACCTGCGCCTGTAGGTTGGGTAACCGTCATCCCCGGTTTGTGTTTCAGAAATAAAATGCCTAGGGTACTTTTTAGAACAAATGTTTTCTTTCATACATGGTGACGCAGGATTATGAAATCCGCAAGGACCATGTATCATATTTTTTATGACAATATTATGAAGAATTGGATCTTGTTGTTTGTCAGGTATTTCAGCCGATATTATTGCATCTATAGAATCTGGTTGTACTTTGTTAGCCAGCCACAATAAAATGTGGGCGTGAGGTAAACCTCTTTTTTGCCATTCTACGCTGTAAACAAAGGCTTTTGATGGTCCAACAATATTTTTCTTCGTTAGTAGGTCTATCATTTTTTTGAGTTTTAAATGAAATACTCTAGAAACCAAATCATGTCTGTCGTAAGAATGTTGATCGGGTAATAACTCAATTTTTATTTCCGGCCATTCGGAGTTACATGTAAATGTAATGAAGAGATCTGGTCTTCCAAATTTCCTGACATATGTCATGGCATCTTGACTTTTTTCGTTCATGTATCTGGGGGATCCTGTAAATGACGACGGCAATATAACATGCTGGCCAATATTAGAAGCGTTTATATTCGCATCATAACCACGGCATCTCTTAAATGAATGTACTCTTCTGCTCTCAATTTTTTTTGATTTCTTTTGATGAAGTCAAGCCTCTCAGAAATCATTTTTGCCGCCATATCAACACAATATTGGTTGAATAATCCTTTGAAATAATGTATGCTGTTAAAGTCATTTATTCTTACCATGAGTCTAAATGCATAGAACTGCATACATGATACAGTTTTAGATCTAGCAGCAGTATTCTGCTGTGGAATATTTATACAGTATCCGTCATTACCAAAGGGAAACAGTAAAGGATACTGAAGTGGGTCATATGATCTATGAATTTCAGAAACTCGTTGAAGTCCACCATCTCTCGCAGTCAACACAATATCTCGGGGACCTTTGTCTTCATCTATCAGAAGAACAGCTACTTCATCTACTATTGGCGCATTATACCGACCTCGATGCTCGTTAGGAGGTTTCACATCAGCATGAATAATAAGTTTTAAGTCATTCGGTGGTCTATTTTCCAGATTGTATTTAAAACTTTGAATATACGTATTATGATCGTGAAGATATGTTTGGAGAACGTCGATAAGATCGATTTGCAAGCTTGGATTTAAATTTGAGCGCAAGGATACCTGATCTGCATGGGAAACAAAATATATTTGCAAAAACTCGGGTTGTGCCCCTTCAGCTGGAAGTAAGTTACCGATCAAGTGATAAACTTGCCCTTGGACTTTAAAAGTGGGCATAAAGTTTCCCTCACGAATTTCTTTGGCACCAAATGAAGTCATCTGAAATAGTGTATTATATTGTCTTGAGTGATTTAAGAAATGCTTTGATGATGGATGTGAGCCTGACATCAGTTCTTTTAAAACTGTAGTTGGTTCCGGAATTATAGGTATATTTACTTTGCCGCCACTACAACACAGTCCAGGAGCTTCAGTCGCCCATTTTTTTGCTTGGCATAAGTTGCATATTTTATCCATTCTGCCAATATCAATATCATTTAGCTCAGTATAGTCAAGGGTACAATCATAAGCAAACGCAGCATTTAATAAATTAAGTTGCCTGCGAGTTCTATTTCTTGCTGATCGTACATTTTGCTGTGCTAATCGATGGGATCGTTCAGTGCTTGATTCCCGATCGCGGTTAGCCAAAGTTCGGGAATTCTGTGAGGCTAAACGTTGAGAACGTTCAGCGCTTGATTCCTGTAGTCGGTTCACCAAAGTTCGAGAACTCTGTGAAGCTAAACGTTGAGAACGTTCAGCGCTTGATTCCCGCAGTCGGTTCACCAAAGTTCGAGAACTCTGTGAGGCTAAACGTTGAGACCGTTCAGCGCTTGATTCCCGCAGTCGGTTCACCAAAGTTCGAGAACTCTGTGAGGCTAAACGTTGAGAACGTTCAGCGCTTGATTCCCGTTGTCGGTTTGCCGAAGTTCGGAAATTTTGTGAGGTTAGACGCTGCGAACGTTCAACGATCGATTCATTAGCACGGTTTTGTTCACTGATTGCTCGTTGAGTAGCCAACCTATGCATATTTTCATCCTCTGTTTCATTGCTGCGCAAAACTCGCAGCCGCTTTGCAGTAGCAGTCTGCCGAGAAAGCTGAGTTCTTTTTCTAGGCATTATAGTGACGAAGAAAGAACGTAGGAAATGAAAACTTAACCAAACCGTAACTCGTAATCAAGAAAAAAACAAACGTAAGGTTAATAATTAGGAATCTAATTATTTTTACCTGTATTTAATCGGATATAATATATGTCAAAAGAATTATCGTAAAACGAAAATAAGGTAAACTAACTGTATGCTTAAACTAAAACCTAACCTAATAAGAATAATTATGTAGATGACACCTATTTACAGGTATTATCTACAACAAAACAAAAAAAAAGTGTTAATTTTTGTTAAATTATTAGAAACAAAATACTATCCTTAAAACAAACAATACTATAAAGAAAACTATGACACCTACCTATAATTAATTATCTACAACAAAACAAAAAAAAAGTGTTAATTTTTGTTAAATTATTAGAAACAAAATACTATCCTTAAAACAATCAATACTATAAAGAAAACTATGACACCTACTTATAATTAATTATCTACATCAAAACTAAAAAAAAAGTGTTAATAATTGTGAAATGATTAGAACCAAAATATTATTCCTTAAAACAAAATGTAATAGTGTTGAAAAAGTATAACACGACGATATTATATCGCAAAAACAAATAACGCTGCATACAACCGTTCAGAAGGGAGCCGACCGCGCGTCTGAGCGTAGCTCGTAGAGCTACACCCCCCCTCCGCGTCGCCCGCTAGCAACGCCTCTCCTCGCCCGCCGCCGCCGGCCAGGCGCAGCGTCAGGTTTTGCACATCATGCGGCGCGTGTGAATTTTATATCGGAGTTATTTTTAAATTGTAATATCTTCTAAGATGTTCATTGAAATTAAGTAATGTAAAAGACAATTTTGTTTACAATTAAATATTCTTAATCAACAACAAATTTATTTGGATAAAGATTAATATTATTATGTTGATACAACTCTAACAAATAATTGGTAATAATGCATTAATTTCGACCAAATTTGATTACCATAAAAACGGTTCTAGTGAGTTAATCTTAAAAGATAGACATATACTGTCGCGGACATTTTTTTAGATCATTTCAAGAGGAATAATTCTTTCATACATATTTTTTTGGTATCTTGAACCGTTTTCGCAGCGCACGCAACGGAAGCCCTAAAATATGAATAATTTTCCCCGTTTTTTCCACATTTTTCATTCCTGCTCCGCTCCTAATAGTCGTAGCGTGATGTTATATAGCCTATAGCCTTCCTCGATAAATGGACTATCCAACACAAAAAGATTTTTTCAATTCCAACCAGTAGTTCCTGAGATTAGCGCGTTCAAACAAACAAACAAACAAACAAACAAACTCTTCAGCTTTATAATATTAGTATAGATTTTCCCCGTTTTTTCCACATTTTTCATTCCTGCTCCGCTCCTAATAGTCATAGCGTGATGTTATATAGCCTATAGCCTTCCTCGATAAATGGACTATCCAACACAAAAAGATTTTTTCAATTCCAACCAGTAGTTCCTGAGATTAGCGCGTTCAAAAAAACAAACAAACAAACAAACAAACTCTTCAGCTTTATAATATTAGTATAGATAATATCTCAAGCATCTGTATATTAAATTTTAAAGAGCACTCCAACGCATGTATAACTTGAATTGAGTTTTGAAGTTGAGCGGTTCTAAATAACAATGAGCCCTCATCTCAGTTTTAATCAAGATTCTAGCTCATTACTTAAGTAGGTACTCTCTACTACATATTATTATGATTAATATGTGTATTTTTCTCGTGTAATTTCAGTTATTCTCTCTAAAAACAGCACATTTTTAAGTCTATTTTAATCATATTTTGACCTATATACGTATTAGTAGTTCATTTCCGTGTAATCTCCTCTTATTACCACGGTTATAATGAAAGCAAAAATTGAGGTTTAAAACCACATATATTTAAACAATTGTACACTAACACGTCTGTCCCTTTAAACTTATTAAAGCAATTAAGTTAAATAAGCTTCCGCATTAGTCATTATGTACAATACCTATTAGGCAGCACCTATCTGCCTAAATCAATTTGCTGGGACGCGATTCAATCAGTAGGTATGCGGAACGGTAACTGGCTAGAGTTAATTATGGAAATCCAACATGGCGGGTGTTAAGACTGACCTAATTGAAATCTGTGAAATTAAAGGTTGAATTTTCTTGCTTGATTTTCTCGTTGCCTGTTAACATAACCGTTATGAAAAAAGTAACATAATATCACGCCTGTAATCTTTGAAGGGTTAAGTAGAGTTGTACCAATAGTACACTTTGTTCGACGACCCGAATGGCGTAATGGTAGTGAGGCTGCCTTACGTTCTTAGGGTCCTGGGTTCGAATCACGGTAGGTGCAAATGTTTGTGTGATGAGCATGGACATTTGTTTCCGAGTCATGGATGTTTATATGTATAATAAGTATATATTTACAAACAAAAAAGGTAAATAATGTAGTAAAACAACTATATGGTGTCCACGACACAAGCCTTGCTTAATGTGGCACTAGATGGCGCTGTGTGTTAATGTTCAGCGATATTCATATTTACACCCACATTTCACCCGTTTTGTGTAAGTCATGTAATAAAGGGTGTGCCTATTGCCACCAATCTGCTACTGAGAAATTCCTAATGGAAAAACCCAATTCGCCAGACCTGGAAATCGAAACCAGGATATGTTCAGCAGTCGCGATCTAAAGTAGACTCTGGGTTTTTCCATTGGGAATTTCTCAGTAGCAGATTGGTGGCAATAGGCACGCCCTTTATTACATGACTTACACAAAACGGGTGAAATGTGGGTATAAATATAAATATCGGTGAACATTAACACACAGCGCCATCTAGTGCCACACGTGGTCTAGACCAAGAAGGCAGAGGAAATAAGAAAAGTGTTTATAAAAGAATTAGCTGATGGAAAATATTGTGGTATGTCTAATGGACATTAGCTAAACAAAAGGGTAAGCAGAAATCATTGCCAACGGTTACGGGAAGGTGGTAATCTCTAGTGTGTTTGTGTCACCAACACCACCGGAGGGACACGTCGATGGCTATTTGAGACAATTAGTGTACACGTGTGCAATGTGCATGTTTAAATGGAATCTGTCCAACAGGAACAGAGCAACGCTGCTTGGTGGCTAAAGTGAGTCTGTAAAGTATTGAAATGTGAGCGTTATGTCGTGGTCGTTATGGCAGACTGTTTATCATAGGTATACTTACGTGTATACGTCACGAAAGAAGTATACGAAGTGTACACGTCTTATTGGGTAACCTGCAAACCGTTGTCAAAAAAAAAACTAACTGCACTTGTTATTATACAAGGTGTAAACCAGGGATTCCTGAAGTGGTGAATATCGAATATAAGGTGTTTTAAGGTTCGGTTATATTTTTCAGGAATGGTACAGCATCTTTTCATGAGAGTGGTACCACTGGGCAAGGGGGACCTCTCCTTCCCTCCACACCGCGTGAGTTGATTACTATTGCATGCATTTCACGAAAAATAATGCGTTTTATTGTAAGCAGTATGTTCGTTTGACAATAATTCGAGAGTTTACAATATCGCTAGAAAGATTACAATATAATGTGTTTGACAATTTTACAATGACATATATACAACATTTTTTTTTGTATATGAGAAACCTGAATACAGTATGTTTAAAATAAGCAAATTAATCGATTCCAATATTTTTTACACCATGTAACAATTTTAAAGTTTATAGATTCTTTACATAAAAACACTTGACACGTGTTTTGGGTTTCGCATATACTAAAACAAATCGAAACGAAAACAAAACGTATTGGTAGGAATTTTGTATCAATAGGAAAAAAAAACTAGAGATATGATTTTAAAGTGATTTGGACTATAAGGCCTAAGAAATTAGTCCATTTTGGGATACGGGTCTCTTGCCCAAAATAATTTGGGAATCCCTGGTGTAAGCGGAGCTTTCACGAAGTCGTCAGTCTAGCATTCTATTAGAATAATAAATCAGATCACTGTATTTAGTAGGTTTTTAATCAGTATCTCCGAGAAAAACTCCTTTTACAATAATTTTTTTTGCTACCCCCCACTGTTTATTTTACCATAGACTGCCGAATGGCCGTCCCGGGTTGCCACATCAAAATCTGTTCTTTACCAATTTTTATTTCTCATGTTTAAAATTAATATTCAAATGATCAAAAATAAATGCTCTCTCTATTAATTCTCTAAACGCTAACAGTCGGCCGTCCTTTAAACGGAATGACCCTATTCCGACTCGGCCATTCGGGTGATCTGTATGACTCTATACAAAACAATGGTAAATTATGATCATGAAACACAAGAAAAGGGCAAACCAAAATAAAATTAAACAAAATCACGATAATAATAATAAAGACAAAAACAAGAATCAATATTATTGATTGCCTTCTTAGCAGATATAAGTTCCATGTCCGATTGAGTTGGGATGCCTGTGGGAAAAATGTTGATTATTGCCTAAGGATTGTGAGCACTGAACGAGTACAATTAGGGATTCCAATCCAGCGGCGTTTTCAATCCACCTGGATTTTTGTTGGATTGACCTGAATCCAGCTGGATCCAGATATTGCAATCCCTAATTACAATGTATTGGCTCGTTAATTTAAAGTGATCACCAGAATAACATGGCATGTTTCACTTTGAATATGTTCCGTAAATAGGTTGAAGTGAGCACCACAGGTAAGTAGCATGTTTCACTTTTATTACATCTCTAAATATGTTGAAGTGAGCACCACAGATAAGTAGCATGTTTCACTTTTATTACATCTCAAAATAGGTTGAAGTGAGCACCACAGGTAAGTAGCATGTTTCACTTTTGTTACATCTCAAAACAGGTTTAAGTGAGCACCACAGGTAAGTAGCATGTTTCACTTTTATTACATCTCTAAATATGTTGAAGTGAGCACCACAGATAAGTAGCATGTTTCACTTTTGTTACATCTCAAAACAGGTTTAAGTGAGCACCACAGGTAAGTAGCATGTTTCACTTTTATTACATCTCTAAATATGTTGAAGTGAGCACCACAGATAAGTAGCATGTTTCACTTTTATTACATCTCAAAATAGGTTGAAGTGAGCACCACAGGTAAGTAGCATGTTTCACTTTTGTTACATCTCAAAACAGGTTTAAGTGAGCACCACAGGTAAGTAGCATGTTTCACTTTTATTACATCTCTAAATATGTTGAAGTGAGCACCACAGATAAGTAGCATGTTTCACTTTTATTACATCTCAAAATAGGTTGAAGTGAGCACCACAGGTAAGTAGCATGTTTCACTTTTGTTACATCTCAAAACAGGTTTAAGTGAGCACCACAGGTAAGTAGCATGTTTCACTTTTATTACATCTCTAAATATGTTGAAGTGAGCACCACAGATAAGTAGCATGTTTCACTTTTATTACATCTCAAAATAGGTTGAAGTGAGCACCACAGATAAGTAGCATTTTTCACTTATTACATCTCTAAATATGTTGAAGTGAGCACCACAGGTAAGTAGCATATTTCACTTTTATTACATCTCTAAATATGTTGAAGTGAGCACCACAGGTAAGTAGCATGTTTCACTTATTACATCTCTAAATATGTTGAAGTGAGCACCACAGGTAAGTAGCATGTTTCACTTTTAGATAGAAAAGGAAATAACACTTACACATATTTTTTCCACAATGTATCAGACATGAACTTTTAGCCAATATGGCTTAGTTGCAGACCTGAAACATTTTGTCAGAATAGGGACTTTAACGTGGTAATCGTATATACTAAATAATATAATACAAGATATTATAGGTGGCTATATAAATGTATAAATATTAAGTTTCTGAACACTCATTGGTGTTGCTACTGGAGTCACTATTGTTATTGTCGTCATCACTGTCAGACGCAGTAATAGTAATCCACTTCTTTAGAGCATCGGCGGGTATACACTGATACACTTTTGTATTTTCGTTTCGCATGGCCCTCAATAGAAGAGACCTCGTACCCATCATTATTAAGAACAGCACTTATTTAGTAGGGTCCTCTATATTTGGGTAATAACTTTTTGCTTTTACCACTTCGTACATTCCACATGTATATCTAGATCCGTCTCATTCGATTCTGCAGGTGACGTCAATTGAGGATTTTCAAGGTCATTCTGTATGGCATTTATGACAGAACCCTCACTAGGATTAACTGTTCTATGACCAACAACAATCTCTGAAGGAGATGTTACGGTGCTTTTATTTCGTGTATTATTCTGACTCCATTGTAATTAAATGTTCATCCCAGCATCGATCATCGCAGCCATGATTGGATGCAGCAACTCAAGTATCATTAGGTTATACCTATCTGGCCGTTAGCGCGGGGAGTGGCAACTGCATTCAAAACATGTTTCACGCCGATAGACTTAACATATGCCTCAAAGGTTGATGATGTGAAACTAGTCCCCCTATCGGATATTTTAACTTTCGGGCATCGATTATACTAAAAATCTCAGTATGGACTTTGATGGTAGTTTTACACAAATTCTTAACGGCCTTAAGGCGATTACATGAGCCAAATGCGAGTTTTATAATTACTAGAAGTATATAATTCACTGCTATAAACAAGACCAGAAAAATATATGATATTCTTCAGGATATACGATGCATGATACTGTTTTCGTTTTTTAATCCAATCAATCGTTTTTTTTTGTAAATCGACCGAAACCATTCATTTCGCGCTATTTGGCCCGCAGTGGCTGACGTAACAACCACTTTGTAGTGATTAAACTTTATTCTAACAGCATTTCAAACGAAGTTTGAACCACCACAAATAGAGTTGCTAATTTAGCTCGTCTAAGCGCCTTAATAAAGATAAATTTACTAAAAACCATCAAGTCATCATCATCAGTCTTGCTCCTAACAAATGGACCATGATGGTCCATATGTAACGTAGGAAATGGAATGTTCCCTTTTGGAATAGGATGGAGAAATCCTCTACTTTTGGAGGTGGAAGCCTTATTATATACGCAGTTTAGGCAAGCTGATACGTACTTACGTACAAATCGGTTCATCTTTGGGAACCAATTATCTTGCTAGATTTTATTTAGTGTTTTATCTGCGGCGAAGTGTCCTGCTTCATCGTGATTCAGCTGACATACACGTCACCGAGCACTGCTAGGTACAACCCATTTTTAAACTGTCACCTACCTTCATATATACCTTATTCTCTTTTATTTTGTAGTTATTTATTATGTCCATAATTTGTTTACTTTCAGTTTGTAATATTGATTTTACTAGTTTAAGTTTAGAGTCTGCCATTTGCACTGATTGTAACCAATCAGAAGTTGTAATGTTCATTATCTCGTAAGCCGCATCTCGTCTAAATCAGCAAGATTGGAACATTGAACGGGATTACGGCTTAGTGCGTCAACATGACGCATATTCTCCCCAGGTCTATATTCAATACTAAAATTGTGTAAATTCTTGGAATTTAATCTCTTCTAGTTAGGGTAGTTCTTATAGCGTTACAATCTGTATATACTTAAAACGTCATACCGAAAAAATAAGTGCGGAATTTCTTTAATGACTGAACGACGCGAGTGTTTCTAACTCGTATGAGTGTACCTAAATGTTCTTCCTCTTTAGTCGTCTGTTTACTGTAGTAGGCTACCGGTTGTAATGGCGACTTTTCATCGACCTTTTGTAGCAGTATACCGCCAATTCCTAACTTGCTAGCTAGTGAACCTCTGTTAAATACACTGGGTTATATAGCGCTAAAATAGGTCTCTCGACCAACTTAGATTTTATTGTTTGGAAAGCTGTCTCTTCCTCATTACCCCAAACCCAAGGTACATTAGACTTTGTAAGCCTTGTAAGCGGTTTTGCAATGCTTGAGAAGCCTAGTATGAATCGACGAAAGTAGCTTGCCAACCCTACAAATTGCCTGACTTGATATACAGTCTTAAGTTGGAAATAAAGCTACTGCTTCTGTCTTCTTCGTTACAGGTCACAACCCTTCATCTAACACTTCATTATCTAGGTAGGTAATCTAGTTTTCTTTCAAATAAATTACATTTGGATATGTTTAGTGTCAATCCAGCATTCCGTAATGAAGATATAATTCGTCGAAGGTTCTGAAGAACTTCCTCAATGGAAGCTGCTGGTGTCAACAGGTCTTCCATATAAGGGAGTGCCAGACTAAATCTATCTTTTCCCGAAGCTTTATTAATCATGGTGAAATACGGCGGGGGCATTGACTAAGCCAAAGGGCATACGAGTATACTCGTAATGCCCACCCGGTGTTATAAATGCAGTTCAGCCATCGAAATTTGATAATACCCAGATTTTAGATCCAAACTAGTAAAATAAGATTTCCCGCTCTATAGGAGGAGACCGAGGAGACCTAATCGGTCATCAATAACTGGCATTGGATATGAGTCCTTTACGGTCTTCTTATTCAGGGCCCGATAGTCAATGCACATGGTATTCACCATTTTTCTTTTTAACTAAGACTATCGTACTTGCGTACGATGAATTGGCTTCTTGAATTATTTCGTTATCTAGAAGTTCTTTAGTCAAATATCGCCCAACCAATCTTTTGCTATGCGGAAGCCGGTATGGTTTATAGAAAACTGGTGTATTATCATGTAGTTGAATGAGTATTTCCGATAAATTTGTACTTCCTAATTCATTCAAATATAGTGCAAAACAGTCTCTAAACTCATTAACTAAATCAAGTAGATACTGTTTTTGTTTTTGCGTCAAGTCACTTCCTATATTTGGCATGTCAATAGTGATTATTTTGTCATATTTAAGAATAGGGTCAGAGTCGGAGAGAGTTATTGTTTTTACCTGAAATTCAGTAGAGGGGTTCAAATGTATGGCTTTAGCCAACGTTAGCAGAAGTCGAGCTCGCGCTAATAGTCGGTTCTTTTTCAGGATAACGTTTTTCTTTCCAAAACTCACTACAAGTATGTGGCCTACACCATTTTCAACATAATAGGCTCCCGGCAGCGCACATTGGTTCAAGGGCGGAAAAAAGTCCTTTGTTTCGACCTTGTTTAAAATGTCTACAATTTGGAATCTGACACATATTAGAATCTTAGTAGAAACAAGTCCTTAAATTAAAACGGGTAAATAATTATACAGTATTTAATTATATAATGCCAAAGTAGGGTGATCGAGAACTAACAAATATCGTCAAAAAATATTGCTATTTCAAGTATGAATAGAACCTAAATATACTATAATATCTACTTTTATTTTTAGTTCAGTCATAAGTTTGTAATGTATGTAATGTATTACATTTTTAGTGAAGAAGGTTTTTTTTTTTTGGAACCTTTTGTTTTCAATCATGAGATCATAACTAATCTCCGTTATCGACCGTTGCGTAGTAATATACCTTCGGAGACCATTTAGACCCTATAGATTAAGAATAGTTTTGGCTGCGATAACCTGCGATCTTGGAAATACCTTTTCACGATGATGCCAAAGCTTTATTAGTGGATAGCACCCATCCCTAAAACTATGTCTTCTCTATTTATTATTTAGTAAATTCATATTTATTTATATAGAAATGCTTAAAGACTGTATTTTTTTGCATAAAATTTATAATTGAATTCATGTGAAAAAATATGATGAATATTTTCTTGTTATTAAAAAAAATACTAATCATATCTTTCTGTTTGTTTACTAGTACATTAATTATATCATTTTAATAAAGTATTATGAAGAAACGCAACGTCTTTTCATTTAAAAATAATATTTTCGGCATGCCCGTACTACACGCGCCACTGTGCAGCGTAATAATTTCTTCACCGTTTTTAAATTATGTGCTTCCTGATATATAAAAATGTCTTCAATATAGAAGATGGTGATTGCTTCCTTTTTCTACGCATTCCAGCAGTTAGTTCCGGCGTGTATCCACTGTTTGAGCGATCCGACATCGCAATCACGGTAAGTACCTTTTCTCTTTCTTTTAAATTTATAATAGTATGTGTAGGGTAAGTATTATATCTATATTAATATGATAAAGCAGAAGAGCTTGTTTGTTTGTTTGGTTGAACGCGCTAATCTCAGGAACTACTGGTTCAAATTGAAAAATACTTTGTGTTGGATAGCCCTTTTTTCGAGGAAGGCTTTAAGCTATGTCGTGGCGTATAACATCACGCTACGATTATTAGGAGCGGAGCAAGAATGAAAAATGTTGCATAAAACGGGGTTTTTTTTTTTCTTCCTTTCTCTCTTATGTGACGCAGACGAAGTTACGTGGGTCAGCTACTCTTATTATACATATAAATAGGTATACTAAGTAATTGATATTTATTTTGATAAATATGCATCTATTGGGTTAGGAAAAGGAACAGGACAAAACAAATCAGCATTAGTGGTATATAAAAATGTTTAGATTCGGAATAAGACAATATTGTAGCTTAATTTCACAAAAGAAAATGTAGATATGTAAATTATGTGAATAAATAAGTTATCCATTTCAATTTTATAGTCTAAGTACATATTAAGTTGAAAAAAATAAAGAATACTTGATTTCATTTCATTATAAAATACGATTTATAAAGGTATGTTGTGCGTACGTAACCTCGTCAGCACAAATATTGAATATTATACGGGGTTCGTGGAGGTATTTAAAGTAAAATTCTTACAATAAAAACTTGTATTTGAAAAAAATCTCTTCAAACAGTTGTAACTTTGACCCCCAATACCTCCGCAAGTAGAAGGCTCCCAGGCATGGTGTAGAACAAAAAAATGATCGCAATGACGAGGAAAACAAGTGGTGTTCGGCCTCGTTAAGAGGTGTTTTACACCCTTCATATTCTTTTTTTCTTTATCGTGTGGTTAGTTGCCTAACCTGGTGTCAGAGTTCTTAAGCCGCCCGTGGGCCTCTGACTTAGCTTATCATGCCGTCGAGGAATATCTCTCAGGCATGCTGGTTTCCTCACGATGTTTTCCTTCACCGAAGCAAGTGATGATAATACAATATAAATACATTTCTTTATATTCATTCTGCATGTAAACAAATAAATTTTAAATACCAACATTATCATCTCATAGTTGGTATGTACTACAAGCAAAGATGGGTCATACACGCAAGCAGTGATGAGCTTTTTAATAAAGGCACAGCCGAGTATTTTGAGACATCGTGAAGGTTCCATCATACTACACGCCCATGTTGTACAAAACAATGTCGTGCATTTATTCCTTCGTTTCTGATCGAATCGTTTTGACGTCCGTGTTTAACTATTGTGTCCACTTTGCAAACAGATGAAGGTATAGGATAATAAATGCATTTTTTTTTTGTTAGTATTGTCCGAAATAATCGTGATTAGGTTTCAGTATAACCGTAATTAGTTAAACTAGACACCTGCATCTTAAATATACGCTTATTCAATGCGTTTTATTTTGGGCGTGAAGTAAACAAAAGATACATACCGATATCAGCACTATAAATACCTCTGGATTCGTGTCACTTCTGAATTATTAGAATAATAAATCAGATCACTGTATTTAGTAGGTTTTTAATCAGTATCTCCGAGAAAAACTCCTTTTACAATAATTTTTTTTGCTACCCCCCACTGTTTATTTTACCATAGACTGCCGAATGGCCGTCCCGGGTTGCCACATCAAAATCTGTTCTTTACCAATTTTTATTTCTCATGTTTAAAATTAATATTCAAATGATCAAAAATAAATGCTCTCTCTATTAATTCTCTAAACGCTAACAATTCTGTACAACAAACTAAGTAACTGTCCAAAAAAATATTGCTGAGAAACTACTTTTTTATGGACTCAATGTAAAGCACTCAAAACATTATACTGATGGGTGCATTTAACAGGGTGGGGACTGTGGAGTTTAAATCAAAGTTAAAACATAAAATAAAAAAATAATAAAAAAACTTATGAAAAGCTTCTATTATATTTCAATAACTGTAGATAACTGGAACTGTTTTCGTGGAATCGTTTTAACATGTTGGTGTGTTAAAACCATTCCACGAATATCAACCAATAATTAACTGAATTCTAGTTAAAATTTTACTACAACTAAAATAAAATATGATGAGTAGATTAATTGGAAATCTGATTTCAACTCGCATTGGATGATTAACATGGTTCAGAGGTTTAATTAATATTATCTCATTTGTAGTTGCTTATAATATATATCCTTATTATAGATAATTTTATAAATGCTGGTAGTTATAATTTAATCTAGCAGTTGTAATTAATGAACCTTTGATGAACAATAATGAAGTCAGGTAGCACGAAGCGCCCGGAGAGATGGGCAACGATCGTCACTCACTGGGGCCTAATTCTGCTATTTTAATAAATTCGTTACTCCAACACCAGAGATTCCATTCTCATCCCATTGTCGATTTGCTTAATGTTCGTAATCTGCTAAATTGACAATGGTCGATCATTGGTCGGTCAATGGTCTCGTAATTAAATTGTGTTTTAATGGCATTGTCGTATTGTCATTATTATAAAACAGTCAGCGTCAGGCTGTATATTGAAGCAAATATGATTCGCAACCACTACCCGTATATATAGGTACGTGTAAACAGAATTACAGTCATTAAAATTATCAACACAACCCTCTAATTCCCTTTAATCCCATCGAACTTTTTCTTAAAAAAATCAGTCATTTGATGAAATGAACTGAGTACCGAACTTGTATGGGAATGTCCCTAATGTTAAGTTTTTAGTAGGTTATGCACAACTAATTTTGGGCCTTAAAAGCAAGTAAACAAGCAAGCATTTTAAAAACTGAGTAAAACAGCTACAACAGAAATAAAAGATGAACATGAATTATATTTATATGGCTCCGGCCCATCTCATAACTTTCCCAATTCGTCAACTAAACAAAATAGCATCACAAAAGTCCCATTTCGTAACTATTTCGTGAAAGCCGATTTTGGAGTACACACCGAATGTTCACTTGACGAACGAATGTTCGCCGCAATATAAATGCTTGCACAATGAATGTTTGCAAAACACACCTTTGAAACGAATGTTCATAGTGGGTTCGCTCCTTTAAAGTGAAAATTGCAATATAATTTAATTTTAAAATGTCTAGCAATCGGCCATCCAGTTATATTACACCTACACATTATTCATCTCCCTTTTTCCACATGAATACACATTCAATAACAAAATTATCTCGATAAACGATAACAGACAGGCTCACTCAAAAACTTTGTTGGAGTATAATGTTTATAAATTGACGCAGTATCTATCATACTTACAACATCAAAATATACTTAAACATTTTCAGACTCCGAAAAACAAGTAGAAATGTTTGTATAAACGCAAGTTCGTGAAAGTGATGGGTGGCTCACTAGGGAATAAAGAATTTACTTGTATCCAACCCAGGAGCAATTCCAATCTTGTGTTCCTGGGAGCACAATTAATTCCCTTAACTTAGATACACCGATTTATCATTTGCCTTTTTGTAAAAACTTTTTGAAGCCTTGAGGTGAAAGAAAAATAACTTTTTGTCTTTATTCTTTAATACTTGGGTCGTTTTTAGCGCTAGTTTTATATTGCTTCGTCTCGATTTGATGGCACGTTGAAACTTCAGTTTTATTACTAACTTTTAAGGTAAATGTTATACAGTTTTGCTTCTGGGATGTTTTTGATTACAGGTACAGAAAAAAATAAAAGCAGATAGATTTGTAATATTAACTATTTGTTAAATGTTACTTTGAAAACATCGTGAGGAAACCGGCATGTCCTAGAACCAAAATTTCGAAGATATGTGACATCTACCAATCCGCACTGGGCCCGCGTGGTAGATTATAGCCCATTCCCTCTCATTAAGAGGAGGCCGTGTCCCAGCAGCAACATTATAGGCTGATGATGATGATGATGATGATACTTTGAAATTACAAACAGTAACTTCAGTTCTACGATTTCAAGATTATTATGTTTAACTAGCTGACATTGTTTTGCCATATAAATTATTTAAAGTTTAAAAATAAATGTTAGGGGTGGATAACCCTTATCACGTAGGAGTATGAAAAATAGATAGTAGCCGATTCTCAGACCTACTGAATATGCATATACAATTTCATAAACATCGGTCAAGCCGTTTCAGAGGAGTATGGTAACTAACACTGTGACACGAGAGATTTATATGTTAGATAGAAGATTAGAAGAAGAGGAAGAAGTAGAAGAAGATTAGAAGATATTCAACTAAGTTGCGACACAAAAACCACCAACCCGACTTAATATATCTGTACAATTAATATTAGGCCGATTTCAATCTGAATCAGATTCCAAATAATTGCTTTTACGCTTTGAAGCAAGAACAATAAGTCTACAGTTATTAATATCAGATATAAATTCCAAAACGATTTAAATATAATCAGATGATGAATTTACATTTTGAACAAGAATGTTTGAAAGCACAAAGGTCAACTATTTAGGGACTGTTAATATCGTTCTATTTCATGGAACTCATGAGGAAGTAATTACAGGATAATATTTATATGGACATTCATTCAGATGGGTCTGTGTGCAAAAATGTGAAATTATTGGAATAATAAATTATACCATTTAAAAAAAAAAAAAAAATCCCCGCGGTTTCTCTCAACGTTTTAATTTTTACTTGACGTTGGAGCTTGATGTTAAATAGCATTTATAATGCTTGCCATTAGTGATTATCGCGTTTAAACAAACAAACTCTTCGACGTTATTATATTTTATTGGTACATTTCAGTAGGTACCAACTGTCTATTTCTCTATCAGAAACTAAATTTACCTTCAAAAGTCAAAACTAAGACAAGTTTTACACTACCTGGGATACTTAGCCTATTCTATGCTATTAAATGAGCATTATTTGTATACTAGCTGTGCCCGCGACTTCGTCCGCGTGGAATAGTTATTTTGGGCATCATATTTATTTTTGCAAACAACCTCCTCAGCTTTATAAATTATAGCTGTTACCCACGACTTTGTCCGCATCAATTTCTGTTATTATTTTAGACAATTATTTTAAAGTACTTCTGCGTAAATTATATTTTTAGTTTTATTTTCTTGTGGCAGAAGAACATATTGGTTTTCTCCGCAACCCGATCTTGACAACGCGACATATAGTTGGCCGTGTGAAAAGCAGTCTTGACGTAAATCGATTCCTACGTGTTTAAATGTTTGCCCCTGTGATTTATTAATTGTAACGGCGAAAGATAGCTTAACGGGAAATTGAATTCTTTTAAAATTAAAAGGTAAATCATTTGGAATCATTGGGATGCGAGGTATAAGCACTGTTTGACCGACTGCTGGACCAGTCAAAACTATTGCAACGATCACGTTATTGCGAAGAAATTTGATTTGAAGTCGGGTCCCGTTACATAAATTTGGTGGTTTAAGATTTCTAAGTAAAATTATTGGAGCACCTATTTTTAACTTGAGGGAATATGGGGGAAGGCCACTTGGGTTCAAAGAATTAAGAAACTCCTGTGGATAATGGACCACATCTTCTTGATCCATTACATTATCAATAGATGTGTAGGTAACTATGTCTCCTGGAAGTTTACTTAAAATTAGGTCGTTAATTTCGTCCACGCTACTGTTTCTCGCCGCCAATATTGCCCTTTGACACATCCATTGATGATCTTTATTTTCTATTTCGCTGATTTCAGGGTAAACTTTCGATATCAAGTCCTCAATGTTATTCATTTTTTCTCCTAAATCGCGATCAATTTCAATTTTATTTTCAAAATGAGGTACTTTCCCGTCTCCTATTAAAAGTAACTTTGAAGGAAAAGTTATACTACCTCCCCCCAAATGTGCTCTCATATTTGTAGTTAATTTTAAGATTTTAACAAACTTCCATAATGGGGAACTTTTAAGGCAAGACTTTACAATGTCTGCTCTAGTTCCCCTTACTATTACTGGTAAAGTTTGTCGAAAGTCCCCAGCAAACATAACAGTAATCCCACCCATGATTTTATCACAGCTTCTAACATCTCTAAGAGTCCTATCTAGAGCCTCTACATGAGCTCTATGGATCATGGTACATTCGTCCCAGATAATTAAGCTGACATCTTGTAAAACTTTTCCCAAAGGGCCATTTTTACGTATAGAGCACACGCTATCTTTTTGTAAAGAAACAGTGAGGGGCAGTTTAAAAGTGGAATGAGCTGTGCGTCCACCTGCTAATAAAGTTGCAGCGATACCTGACGACGCTACTGCCAAAGCTAGCTTTCCCTGAGACCTTACTTTTGCTAATATAAGATTAGTAATAAAGGTCTTGCCGGTTCCACCGGGAGCATCCAAAAAAAATACTTTTCCTTCACTAAAATGAACACTTTGCATAACACAATTATAAGCGGTCACCTGGTCATTAACTAATTTTGGTTCATTTTGAGTAATATACTCATTTAATTCATTTAGATCATACGGTTTTCGCAACGCTACTTCTAACGGATCCAAATGATTAAGTAAATTAATCCTTTTTGATACAGGAAGCCCAAAATCGGTTAGTGATTTATCGCAAATCTCATGAATTTTATCTTCAATTATGATTAGTCCATCATTGTATATATCATCATTATATGCTAATGTCATATCCTGATTCTCATTACGCATTCTGTTTAATATATCTTCACATAGAGAATTACGAAATTTATTCCATAACTCTAAAGGGTCAGATGGTTGGCAAAATATAAGGATGATAATAAATAATTCTCTTAATTTTGTGGCTGGTTCGGACATGAAAGCATCTGACATTGTATTTTGCCAATGTTCATCTCCCTCCAGTAAACCTAATTTCTTGCAAGCGCCTTGATAAGTTTGGCAAATAACACCATTCACGGTCCTTAGATGTTCAAATGACATTGGACCGCGAACATGTTGCAGTAACATTCTTAAATAAAAGCATTCAATTTGAGTTGGATGAATGTTGTAGACACGGCCTAAAGTTGTGTCTTTTTTGACACCGGGATATCCTTCAACATTTTGCCCACGTCTTCTTCTAGAAAATGAATTTCTTTGCCATACGTAATACTGGGGTACTTCGTGATATAAAAGGGTTTTTGCAAAATCGTCACTTTTGCAAAGATCAAAGAACGCTGTAAGTGTCGTTGATGAAGGATTATTAACGCGATCTTGAAGGTTTGCATTATTATAAAAATAAACTCTTTGTCCATTTTCCAAATGAACTGCTAAATGAACTACTGCCGGAAAACGTTCATGAATAGGAAATTGGAAAATTCGCCAGAGCGCTTCCGAGGAACTTATATAGCGACCATTTAGATATTTTTCTACTTCATCGTTATTACTTTGTAACGAAAATGTGGCTTGATCAGAACCTTTATGAATATACTTACAGATGTACTTAATAGCTTTGACTGATTGACAAAACTCTACGTTAATGTGTGCATTGAAAATTCGTGATAGCACTGGATTATAGGGAACAACCCACCGATTATCTACGCTCACTTCTGTACCTTTGACACGAATTATTGCTGTGTTTCCACCATTATCTGGAGACCTGCGCCTGTAGGTTGGGTAACCGTCATCCCCGGTTTGTGTTTCAGAAATAAAATGCCTAGGGTACTTTTTAGAACAAATGTTTTCTTTCATACATGGTGACGCAGGATTATGAAATCCGCAAGGACCATGTATCATATTTTTTATGACAATATTATGAAGAATTGGATCTTGTTGTTTGTCAGGTATTTCAGCCGATATTATTGCATCTATAGAATCTGGTTGTACTTTGTTAGCCAGCCACAATAAAATGTGGGCGTGAGGTAAACCTCTTTTTTGCCATTCTACGCTGTAAACAAAGGCTTTTGATGGTCCAAAAATATTTTTCTTCGTTAGTAGGTCTATCATTTTTTTGAGTTTTAAATGAAATACTCTAGAAACCAAATCATGTCTGTCGTAAGAATGTTGATCGGGTAATAACTCAATTTTTATTTCCGGCCATTCGGAGTTACATGTAAATGTAATGAAGAGATCTGGTCTTCCAAATTTCCTGACATATGTCATGGCATCTTGACTTTTTTCGTTCATGTATCTGGGGGATCCTGTAAATGACGACGGCAATATAACATGCTGGCCAATATTAGAAGCGTTTATATTCGCATCATAACCACGGCATCTCTTAAATGAATGTACTCTTCTGCTCTCAATTTTTTTTGATTTCTTTTGATGAAGTCAAGCCTCTCAGAAATCATTTTTGCCGCCATATCAACACAATATTGGTTGAATAATCCTTTGAAATAATGTATGCTGTTAAAGTCATTTATTCTTACCATGAGTCTAAATGCATAGAACTGCATACATGATACAGTTTTAGATCTAGCAGCAGTATTCTGCTGTGGAATATTTATACAGTATCCGTCATTACCAAAGGGAAACAGTAAAGGATACTGAAGTGGGTCATATGATCTATGAATTTCAGAAACTCGTTGAAGTCCACCATCTCTCGCAGTCAACACAATATCTCGGGGACCTTTGTCTTCATCTATCAAAAGAACAGCTACTTCATCTACTATTGGCGCATTATACCGACCTCGATGCTCGTTAGGAGGTTTCACATCAGCATGAATAATAAGTTTTAAGTCATTCGGTGGTCTATTTTCCAGATTGTATTTAAAACTTTGAATATACGTATTATGATCGTGAAGATATGTTTGGAGAACGTCGATAAGATCGATTTGCAAGCTTGGATTTAAATTTGAGCGCAAGGATACCTGATCTGCATGGGAAACAAAATATATTTGCAAAAACTCGGGTTGTGCCCCTTCAGCTGGAAGTAAGTTACCGATCAAGTGATAAACTTGCCCTTGGACTTTAAAAGTGGGCATAAAGTTTCCCTCACGAATTTCTTTGGCACCAAATGAAGTCATCTGAAATAGTGTATTATATTGTCTTGAGTGATTTAAGAAATGCTTTGATGATGGATGTGAGCCTGACATCAGTTCTTTTAAAACTGTAGTTGGTTCCGGAATTATAGGTATATTTACTTTGCCGCCACTACAACACAGTCCAGGAGCTTCAGTCGCCCATTTTTTTGCTTGGCATAAGTTGCATATTTTATCCATTCTGCCAATATCAATATCATTTAGCTCAGTATAGTCAAGGGTACAATCATAAGCAAACGCAGCATTTAATAAATTAAGTTGCCTGCGAGTTCTATTTCTTGCTGATCGTACATTTTGCTGTGCTAATCGATGGGATCGTTCAGTGCTTGATTCCCGATCGCGGTTAGCCAAAGTTCGGGAATTCTGTGAGGCTAAACGTTGAGAACGTTCAGCGCTTGATTCCTGTAGTCGGTTCACCAAAGTTCGAGAACTCTGTGAAGCTAAACGTTGAGAACGTTCAGCGCTTGATTCCCGCAGTCGGTTCACCAAAGTTCGAGAACTCTGTGAGGCTAAACGTTGAGACCGTTCAGCGCTTGATTCCCGCAGTCGGTTCACCAAAGTTCGAGAACTCTGTGAGGCTAAACGTTGAGAACGTTCAGCGCTTGATTCCCGTTGTCGGTTTGCCGAAGTTCGGAAATTTTGTGAGGTTAGACGCTGCGAACGTTCAACGATCGATTCATTAGCACGGTTTTGTTCACTGATTGCTCGTTGAGTAGCCAACCTATGCATATTTTCATCCTCTGTTTCATTGCTGCGCAAAACTCGCAGCCGCTTTGCAGTAGCAGTCTGCCGAGAAAGCTGAGTTCTTTTTCTAGGCATTATAGTGACGAAGAAAGAACGTAGGAAATGAAAACTTAACCAAACCGTAACTCGTAATCAAGAAAAAAACAAACGTAAGGTTAATAATTAGGAATCTAATTATTTTTACCTGTATTTAATCGGATATAATATATGTCAAAAGAATTATCGTAAAACGAAAATAAGGTAAACTAACTGTATGCTTAAACTAAAACCTAACCTAATAAGAATAATTATGTAGATGACACCTATTTACAGGTATTATCTACAACAAAACAAAAAAAAAGTGTTAATTTTTGTTAAATTATTAGAAACAAAATACTATCCTTAAAACAAACAATACTATAAAGAAAACTATGACACCTACCTATAATTAATTATCTACAACAAAACAAAAAAAAAGTGTTAATTTTTGTTAAATTATTAGAAACAAAATACTATCCTTAAAACAATCAATACTATAAAGAAAACTATGACACCTACTTATAATTAATTATCTACATCAAAACTAAAAAAAAAGTGTTAATAATTGTGAAATGATTAGAACCAAAATATTATTCCTTAAAACAAAATGTAATAGTGTTGAAAAAGTATAACACGACGATATTATATCGCAAAAACAAATAACGCTGCATACAACCGTTCAGAAGGGAGCCGACCGCGCGTCTGAGCGTAGCTCGTAGAGCTACACCCCCCCTCCGCGTCGCCCGCTAGCAACGCCTCTCCTCGCCCGCCGCCGCCGGCCAGGCGCAGCGTCAGGTTTTGCACATCATGCGGCGCGTGTGAATTTTATATCGGAGTTATTTTTAAATTGTAATATCTTCTAAGATGTTCATTGAAATTAAGTAATGTAAAAGACAATTTTGTTTACAATTAAATATTCTTAATCAACAACAAATTTATTTGGATAAAGATTAATATTATTATGTTGATACAACTCTAACAAATAATTGGTAATAATGCATTAATTTCGACCAAATTTGATTACCATAAAAACGGTTCTAGTGAGTTAATCTTAAAAGATAGACATATACTGTCGCGGACATTTTTTTAGATCATTTCAAGAGGAATAATTCTTTCATACATATTTTTTTGGTATCTTGAACCGTTTTCGCAGCGCACGCAACGGAAGCCCTAAAATATGAATAATTTTCCCCGTTTTTTCCACATTTTTCATTCCTGCTCCGCTCCTAATAGTCGTAGCGTGATGTTATATAGCCTATAGCCTTCCTCGATAAATGGACTATCCAACACAAAAAGATTTTTTCAATTCCAACCAGTAGTTCCTGAGATTAGCGCGTTCAAACAAACAAACAAACAAACAAACTCTTCAGCTTTATAATATTAGTATAGATTTTCCCCGTTTTTTCCACATTTTTCATTCCTGCTCCGCTCCTAATAGTCATAGCGTGATGTTATATAGCCTATAGCCTTCCTCGATAAATGGACTATCCAACACAAAAAGATTTTTTCAATTCCAACCAGTAGTTCCTGAGATTAGCGCGTTCAAACAAACAAACAAACAAACAAACAAACTCTTCAGCTTTATAATATTAGTATAGACTAGCTGTGCCCGCGACTTCGTCCGCGTGGAATAGTTATTTTGGGCATCATATTTATTTTTGCAAACAACCTCCTCAGCTTTATAAATTATAGCTGTTACCCACGACTTTGTCCGCATCAATTTCTGTTATTATTTTAGACAATTATTTTAAAGTACTTCTGCGTAAATTATATTTTTAGTTTTATTTTCTTGTGGCAGAAGAACATATTGGTTTTCTCCGCAACCCGATCTTGACAACGCGACATATAGTTGGCCGTGTGAAAAGCAGTCTTGACGTAAATCGATTCCTACGTGTTTAAATGTTTGCCCCTGTGATTTATTAATTGTAACGGCGAAAGATAGCTTAACGGGAAATTGAATTCTATCTTGAAGGTTTGCATTATTATAAAAATAAACTCTTTGTCCATTTTCCAAATGAACTGCTAAATGAACTACTGCCGGAAAACGTTCATGAATAGGAAATTGGAAAATTCGCCAGAGCGCTTCCGAGGAACTTATATAGCGACCATTTAGATATTTTTCTACTTCATCGTTATTACTTTGTAACGAAAATGTGGCTTGATCAGAACCTTTATGAATATACTTACAGATGTACTTAATAGCTTTGACTGATTGACAAAACTCTACGTTAATGTGTGCATTGAAAATTCGTGATAGCACTGGATTATAGGGAACAACCCACCGATTATCTACGCTCACTTCTGTACCTTTGACACGAATTATTGCTGTGTTTCCACCATTATCTGGAGACCTGCGCCTGTAGGTTGGGTAACCGTCATCCCCGGTTTGTGTTTCAGAAATAAAATGCCTAGGGTACTTTTTAGAACAAATGTTTTCTTTCATACATGGTGACGCAGGATTATGAAATCCGCAAGGACCATGTATCATATTTTTTATGACAATATTATGAAGAATTGGATCTTGTTGTTTGTCAGGTATTTCAGCCGATATTATTGCATCTATAGAATCTGGTTGTACTTTGTTAGCCAGCCACAATAAAATGTGGGCGTGAGGTAAACCTCTTTTTTGCCATTCTACGCTGTAAACAAAGGCTTTTGATGGTCCAAAAATATTTTTCTTCGTTAGTAGGTCTATCATTTTTTTGAGTTTTAAATGAAATACTCTAGAAACCAAATCATGTCTGTCGTAAGAATGTTGATCGGGTAATAACTCAATTTTTATTTCCGGCCATTCGGAGTTACATGTAAATGTAATGAAGAGATCTGGTCTTCCAAATTTCCTGACATATGTCATGGCATCTTGACTTTTTTCGTTCATGTATCTGGGGGATCCTGTAAATGACGACGGCAATATAACATGCTGGCCAATATTAGAAGCGTTTATATTCGCATCATAACCACGGCATCTCTTAAATGAATGTACTCTTCTGCTCTCAATTTTTTTTGATTTCTTTTGATGAAGTCAAGCCTCTCAGAAATCATTTTTGCCGCCATATCAACACAATATTGGTTGAATAATCCTTTGAAATAATGTATGCTGTTAAAGTCATTTATTCTTACCATGAGTCTAAATGCATAGAACTGCATACATGATACAGTTTTAGATCTAGCAGCAGTATTCTGCTGTGGAATATTTATACAGTATCCGTCATTACCAAAGGGAAACAGTAAAGGATACTGAAGTGGGTCATATGATCTATGAATTTCAGAAACTCGTTGAAGTCCACCATCTCTCGCAGTCAACACAATATCTCGGGGACCTTTGTCTTCATCTATCAAAAGAACAGCTACTTCATCTACTATTGGCGCATTATACCGACCTCGATGCTCGTTAGGAGGTTTCACATCAGCATGAATAATAAGTTTTAAGTCATTCGGTGGTCTATTTTCCAGATTGTATTTAAAACTTTGAATATACGTATTATGATCGTGAAGATATGTTTGGAGAACGTCGATAAGATCGATTTGCAAGCTTGGATTTAAATTTGAGCGCAAGGATACCTGATCTGCATGGGAAACAAAATATATTTGCAAAAACTCGGGTTGTGCCCCTTCAGCTGGAAGTAAGTTACCGATCAAGTGATAAACTTGCCCTTGGACTTTAAAAGTGGGCATAAAGTTTCCCTCACGAATTTCTTTGGCACCAAATGAAGTCATCTGAAATAGTGTATTATATTGTCTTGAGTGATTTAAGAAATGCTTTGATGATGGATGTGAGCCTGACATCAGTTCTTTTAAAACTGTAGTTGGTTCCGGAATTATAGGTATATTTACTTTGCCGCCACTACAACACAGTCCAGGAGCTTCAGTCGCCCATTTTTTTGCTTGGCATAAGTTGCATATTTTATCCATTCTGCCAATATCAATATCATTTAGCTCAGTATAGTCAAGGGTACAATCATAAGCAAACGCAGCATTTAATAAATTAAGTTGCCTGCGAGTTCTATTTCTTGCTGATCGTACATTTTGCTGTGCTAATCGATGGGATCGTTCAGTGCTTGATTCCCGATCGCGGTTAGCCAAAGTTCGGGAATTCTGTGAGGCTAAACGTTGAGAACGTTCAGCGCTTGATTCCTGTAGTCGGTTCACCAAAGTTCGAGAACTCTGTGAAGCTAAACGTTGAGAACGTTCAGCGCTTGATTCCCGCAGTCGGTTCACCAAAGTTCGAGAACTCTGTGAGGCTAAACGTTGAGACCGTTCAGCGCTTGATTCCCGCAGTCGGTTCACCAAAGTTCGAGAACTCTGTGAGGCTAAACGTTGAGAACGTTCAGCGCTTGATTCCCGTTGTCGGTTTGCCGAAGTTCGGAAATTTTGTGAGGTTAGACGCTGCGAACGTTCAACGATCGATTCATTAGCACGGTTTTGTTCACTGATTGCTCGTTGAGTAGCCAACCTATGCATATTTTCATCCTCTGTTTCATTGCTGCGCAAAACTCGCAGCCGCTTTGCAGTAGCAGTCTGCCGAGAAAGCTGAGTTCTTTTTCTAGGCATTATAGTGACGAAGAAAGAACGTAGGAAATGAAAACTTAACCAAACCGTAACTCGTAATCAAGAAAAAAACAAACGTAAGGTTAATAATTAGGAATCTAATTATTTTTACCTGTATTTAATCGGATATAATATATGTCAAAAGAATTATCGTAAAACGAAAATAAGGTAAACTAACTGTATGCTTAAACTAAAACCTAACCTAATAAGAATAATTATGTAGATGACACCTATTTACAGGTATTATCTACAACAAAACAAAAAAAAAGTGTTAATTTTTGTTAAATTATTAGAAACAAAATACTATCCTTAAAACAAACAATACTATAAAGAAAACTATGACACCTACCTATAATTAATTATCTACAACAAAACAAAAAAAAAGTGTTAATTTTTGTTAAATTATTAGAAACAAAATACTATCCTTAAAACAATCAATACTATAAAGAAAACTATGACACCTACTTATAATTAATTATCTACATCAAAACTAAAAAAAAAGTGTTAATAATTGTGAAATGATTAGAACCAAAATATTATTCCTTAAAACAAAATGTAATAGTGTTGAAAAAGTATAACACGACGATATTATATCGCAAAAACAAATAACGCTGCATACAACCGTTCAGAAGGGAGCCGACCGCGCGTCTGAGCGTAGCTCGTAGAGCTACACCCCCCCTCCGCGTCGCCCGCTAGCAACGCCTCTCCTCGCCCGCCGCCGCCGGCCAGGCGCAGCGTCAGGTTTTGCACATCATGCGGCGCGTGTGAATTTTATATCGGAGTTATTTTTAAATTGTAATATCTTCTAAGATGTTCATTGAAATTAAGTAATGTAAAAGACAATTTTGTTTACAATTAAATATTCTTAATCAACAACAAATTTATTTGGATAAAGATTAATATTATTATGTTGATACAACTCTAACAAATAATTGGTAATAATGCATTAATTTCGACCAAATTTGATTACCATAAAAACGGTTCTAGTGAGTTAATCTTAAAAGATAGACATATACTGTCGCGGACATTTTTTTAGATCATTTCAAGAGGAATAATTCTTTCATACATATTTTTTTGGTATCTTGAACCGTTTTCGCAGCGCACGCAACGGAAGCCCTAAAATATGAATAATTTTCCCCGTTTTTTCCACATTTTTCATTCCTGCTCCGCTCCTAATAGTCGTAGCGTGATGTTATATAGCCTATAGCCTTCCTCGATAAATGGACTATCCAACACAAAAAGATTTTTTCAATTCCAACCAGTAGTTCCTGAGATTAGCGCGTTCAAACAAACAAACAAACAAACAAACTCTTCAGCTTTATAATATTAGTATAGATTTTCCCCGTTTTTTCCACATTTTTCATTCCTGCTCCGCTCCTAATAGTCATAGCGTGATGTTATATAGCCTATAGCCTTCCTCGATAAATGGACTATCCAACACAAAAAGATTTTTTCAATTCCAACCAGTAGTTCCTGAGATTAGCGCGTTCAAACAAACAAACAAACAAACAAACAAACTCTTCAGCTTTATAATATTAGTATAGACTAGCTGTGCCCGCGACTTCGTCCGCGTGGAATAGTTATTTTGGGCATCATATTTATTTTTGCAAACAACCTCCTCAGCTTTATAAATTATAGCTGTTACCCACGACTTTGTCCGCATCAATTTCTGTTATTATTTTAGACAATTATTTTAAAGTACTTCTGCGTAAATTATATTTTTAGTTTTATTTTCTTGTGGCAGAAGAACATATTGGTTTTCTCCGCAACCCGATCTTGACAACGCGACATATAGTTGGCCGTGTGAAAAGCAGTCTTGACGTAAATCGATTCCTACGTGTTTAAATGTTTGCCCCTGTGATTTATTAATTGTAACGGCGAAAGATAGCTTAACGGGAAATTGAATTCTATCTTGAAGGTTTGCATTATTATAAAAATAAACTCTTTGTCCATTTTCCAAATGAACTGCTAAATGAACTACTGCCGGAAAACGTTCATGAATAGGAAATTGGAAAATTCGCCAGAGCGCTTCCGAGGAACTTATATAGCGACCATTTAGATATTTTTCTACTTCATCGTTATTACTTTGTAACGAAAATGTGGCTTGATCAGAACCTTTATGAATATACTTACAGATGTACTTAATAGCTTTGACTGATTGACAAAACTCTACGTTAATGTGTGCATTGAAAATTCGTGATAGCACTGGATTATAGGGAACAACCCACCGATTATCTACGCTCACTTCTGTACCTTTGACACGAATTATTGCTGTGTTTCCACCATTATCTGGAGACCTGCGCCTGTAGGTTGGGTAACCGTCATCCCCGGTTTGTGTTTCAGAAATAAAATGCCTAGGGTACTTTTTAGAACAAATGTTTTCTTTCATACATGGTGACGCAGGATTATGAAATCCGCAAGGACCATGTATCATATTTTTTATGACAATATTATGAAGAATTGGATCTTGTTGTTTGTCAGGTATTTCAGCCGATATTATTGCATCTATAGAATCTGGTTGTACTTTGTTAGCCAGCCACAATAAAATGTGGGCGTGAGGTAAACCTCTTTTTTGCCATTCTACGCTGTAAACAAAGGCTTTTGATGGTCCAAAAATATTTTTCTTCGTTAGTAGGTCTATCATTTTTTTGAGTTTTAAATGAAATACTCTAGAAACCAAATCATGTCTGTCGTAAGAATGTTGATCGGGTAATAACTCAATTTTTATTTCCGGCCATTCGGAGTTACATGTAAATGTAATGAAGAGATCTGGTCTTCCAAATTTCCTGACATATGTCATGGCATCTTGACTTTTTTCGTTCATGTATCTGGGGGATCCTGTAAATGACGACGGCAATATAACATGCTGGCCAATATTAGAAGCGTTTATATTCGCATCATAACCACGGCATCTCTTAAATGAATGTACTCTTCTGCTCTCAATTTTTTTTGATTTCTTTTGATGAAGTCAAGCCTCTCAGAAATCATTTTTGCCGCCATATCAACACAATATTGGTTGAATAATCCTTTGAAATAATGTATGCTGTTAAAGTCATTTATTCTTACCATGAGTCTAAATGCATAGAACTGCATACATGATACAGTTTTAGATCTAGCAGCAGTATTCTGCTGTGGAATATTTATACAGTATCCGTCATTACCAAAGGGAAACAGTAAAGGATACTGAAGTGGGTCATATGATCTATGAATTTCAGAAACTCGTTGAAGTCCACCATCTCTCGCAGTCAACACAATATCTCGGGGACCTTTGTCTTCATCTATCAAAAGAACAGCTACTTCATCTACTATTGGCGCATTATACCGACCTCGATGCTCGTTAGGAGGTTTCACATCAGCATGAATAATAAGTTTTAAGTCATTCGGTGGTCTATTTTCCAGATTGTATTTAAAACTTTGAATATACGTATTATGATCGTGAAGATATGTTTGGAGAACGTCGATAAGATCGATTTGCAAGCTTGGATTTAAATTTGAGCGCAAGGATACCTGATCTGCATGGGAAACAAAATATATTTGCAAAAACTCGGGTTGTGCCCCTTCAGCTGGAAGTAAGTTACCGATCAAGTGATAAACTTGCCCTTGGACTTTAAAAGTGGGCATAAAGTTTCCCTCACGAATTTCTTTGGCACCAAATGAAGTCATCTGAAATAGTGTATTATATTGTCTTGAGTGATTTAAGAAATGCTTTGATGATGGATGTGAGCCTGACATCAGTTCTTTTAAAACTGTAGTTGGTTCCGGAATTATAGGTATATTTACTTTGCCGCCACTACAACACAGTCCAGGCCCCTTATTCACAACCATTCGACTCGCTTCCGTTTCGGAAAGTCGTATGTCTGTCTCGGTCGTTTTCGTAATGCCAGAAGAAGACAGATATACGACTTTCCGAATCGGAAGCGAGTCGAATGGTTGTGAATAAGGGGCCAGGAGCTTCAGTCGCCCATTTTTTTGCTTGGCATAAGTTGCATATTTTATCCATTCTGCCAATATCAATATCATTTAGCTCAGTATAGTCAAGGGTACAATCATAAGCAAACGCAGCATTTAATAAATTAAGTTGCCTGCGAGTTCTATTTCTTGCTGATCGTACATTTTGCTGTGCTAATCGATGGGATCGTTCAGTGCTTGATTCCCGATCGCGGTTAGCCAAAGTTCGGGAATTCTGTGAGGCTAAACGTTGAGAACGTTCAGCGCTTGATTCCTGTAGTCGGTTCACCAAAGTTCGAGAACTCTGTGAAGCTAAACGTTGAGAACGTTCAGCGCTTGATTCCCGCAGTCGGTTCACCAAAGTTCGAGAACTCTGTGAGGCTAAACGTTGAGACCGTTCAGCGCTTGATTCCCGCAGTCGGTTCACCAAAGTTCGAGAACTCTGTGAGGCTAAACGTTGAGAACGTTCAGCACTTGATTCCCGTTGTCGGTTTGCCGAAGTTCGGAAATTTTGTGAGGTTAGACGCTGCGAACGTTCAACGATCGATTCATTAGCACGGTTTTGTTCACTGATTGCTCGTTGAGTAGCCAACCTATGCATATTTTCATCCTCTGTTTCATTGCTGCGCAAAACTCGCAGCCGCTTTGCAGTAGCAGTCTGCCGAGAAAGCTGAGTTCTTTTTCTAGGCATTATAGTGACGAAGAAAGAACGTAGGAAATGAAAACTTAACCAAACCGTAACTCGTAATCAAGAAAAAAACAAACGTAAGGTTAATAATTAGGAATCTAATTATTTTTACCTGTATTTAATCGGATATAATATATGTCAAAAGAATTATCGTAAAACGAAAATAAGGTAAACTAACTGTATGCTTAAACTAAAACCTAACCTAATAAGAATAATTATGTAGATGACACCTATTTACAGGTATTATCTACAACAAAACAAAAAAAAAGTGTTAATTTTTGTTAAATTATTAGAAACAAAATACTATCCTTAAAACAAACAATACTATAAAGAAAACTATGACACCTACCTATAATTAATTATCTACAACAAAACAAAAAAAAAGTGTTAATTTTTGTTAAATTATTAGAAACAAAATACTATCCTTAAAACAATCAATACTATAAAGAAAACTATGACACCTACTTATAATTAATTATCTACATCAAAACTAAAAAAAAAGTGTTAATAATTGTGAAATGATTAGAACCAAAATATTATTCCTTAAAACAAAATGTAATAGTGTTGAAAAAGTATAACACGACGATATTATATCGCAAAAACAAATAACGCTGCATACAACCGTTCAGAAGGGAGCCGACCGCGCGTCTGAGCGTAGCTCGTAGAGCTACACCCCCCCTCCGCGTCGCCCGCTAGCAACGCCTCTCCTCGCCCGCCGCCGGCGCCGCCGGCCAGGCGCAGCGTCAGGTTTTGCACATCATGCGGCGCGTGTGAATTTTATATCGGAGTTATTTTTAAATTGTAATATCTTCTAAGATGTTCATTGAAATTAAGTAATGTAAAAGACAATTTTGTTTACAATTAAATATTCTTAATCAACAACAAATTTATTTGGATAAAGATTAATATTATTATGTTGATACAACTCTAACAAATAATTGGTAATAATGCATTAATTTCGACCAAATTTGATTACCATAAAAACGGTTCTAGTGAGTTAATCTTAAAAGATAGACATATACTGTCGCGGACATTTTTTTAGATCATTTCAAGAGGAATAATTCTTTCATACATATTTTTTTGGTATCTTGAACCGTTTTCGCAGCGCACGCAACGGAAGCCCTAAAATATGAATAATTTTCCCCGTTTTTTCCACATTTTTCATTCCTGCTCCGCTCCTAATAGTCGTAGCGTGATGTTATATAGCCTATAGCCTTCCTCGATAAATGGACTATCCAACACAAAAAGATTTTTTCAATTCCAACCAGTAGTTCCTGAGATTAGCGCGTTCAAACAAACAAACAAACAAACAAACAAACTCTTCAGCTTTATAATATTAGTATAGATTACATTTGTAATCTCAAAAACGTCTAAGTTTTTATAAGGTTTTATGGGGGCGAAAAATCAACCCAGCTGGGCTCACATGACGACCCAAATGGCGTTGCAGTATTCAGGCTGCCTTACGTTCTTAGGGTCCGGGGTTCGAATGCCGTAGGAGCAAATGTTTGTGTGATGGGCATGGACATTTTTTTCCGTTTATACATAATAATAAGTAAATGTATTTACAATCAAAAAGTATATTTGTAGTATATCAACTATCTGGTGTCCACGACACAAGCGTTGCTTAGTGTGGCACTAGATGGCGCTGTGCGTAATGTCCAGCGATATTATTAATATGTTTTCACCTAAGAAGAGCCCCGTCGATACTCTTACAAGACCACAAATATATGCAACCTTTTTGTAGACCAGCGCACGTGTTCATTCCTATGTTTCTCCATCCGATCCATGGAAAAATGCTAGTCAAGTGAGAGATATTCCGTCGATCCATCTCTTGCCATACCTGATAGATTGAGAGGTGTATGGGTGCCATGTTTTACGAACTGGGAAGGTATTAAACAATGCGTTGCCAAAAAGGCTTGTTATTGATGATCCTCAATGAGAGAAGAATAGTTTACTATTTGTTATCGCCGACGTGTCTGTGGCACAAGTGGTTGCTGATGTGCTCGGGTACTTGCGAGAATCCACTATGTTTTTTGTCTTCAATATAAACACATTTTATTTGTAAGTAGGTATCTAGAAGCTGCGGTGTGTGGGATGTTCCCTGATAAATTATAAGAGACGCTGGCATACTATTTTATTTTATGATACTCGGGAAACTTACAGCTAATAGAAACACGGATTTGAAGGACATTTACAAGTTTTCCCAAATGTACACTTTTAACACTCAAAATAATAATCACAACAAAAAGGTAGGTACAGTAGGTACACCATCGCTATACTATCATCTTCTGCTGTTCAAAATAGTGATTTTCATATTAAAAGTTAACTTTTACAGAACTATTCAAAAAAGTACGTGGCGGAGCGAAAAAATACCAAGTTCTCTCATAATTTAAATGTTTGCGGTTTTTAAATTCGATAATCGCAAACAATCGTAAAATAAACAAAACGATTGTAAATATCGTAATATTGCAATATCAAATCAGCGCCAAATGATTTAACTTCAATAACCTACCGGATAACAAACACTCGTCCGTGATAAAATTCTTTCCACGTAATATTTTAAAATCTAAATACGGATTTTTTGGAACCAATTAAACGGTACGTCGATTTCCAATCGAATCTCAATTTAAAACTCTAAAAATAATAGTTGAAATGGTGGAACGCATGGACGAGCCGGCCTGCCAGTCACTTGGGGCCGAGTGCTATGAGAGATTAAAGGCTTACGCGCCTGTAGCTAAACAAATTGTCCATCTAATGGCAGAGTAGTGCGGGCCTAGCCTCGGTTTCAACCCGCCACCGTAATCCCGAACGGTTAAGTGGCATGCCATTTTTGTTAGCTCACTTCGATTAGATTGGCTCTATTTTAAACTCGCCAGGCCACAGCTATTTAGAGCGTTTTGGACTTTATATTTTCAGATTTAAGTAATATATTCATGGGTTTTCATGTATCGGTAATATTATGAAGCAAATGGAGTTTGTTGTAATTATTTTTAAATTGTTGTTTTTTTTTTAATTTATGTTTTAATGTATTCTATTCTATTCTATTCTATTCTATATAATCGCAACAGGCGGCGTTCAGGTGGCGTAGGTACCATGACGTCATACAACAGTATTGTTTCAATAATATTCCGGAGTGGGAAAGAGATGCCTCTAGTCATCTTCTATAGCTCCATCTCTTTCCAACAGGAGTGCCATTAAAACAACGTCATAATAACCCCTCTGTGGTTTTTCGTATTCCCATGAAATAAAGAATAAGTTTGTGCACTCGTATGTCTTCTTTATTTATTTTGCAATAATGTGACTGAATCAGTTTTTCAGCAAGATTTATACACTACACATTTAAAAACTTACCGAACGCGTAATTGCTGTCATTCCTTAAAAGCATCAGCCAACTCAAGGAAAGATTATCTTCCATCTCTAAGTTTTTGGTACCAAAATAAGCTATCATACTAACACATTTGTATGTAAATATCATAGTCCCATAATACTAAAAGTAATGTACTGTATTTATTTCCAATGGGCGCGCAGTGCGTCGGCGGCGGTAAAAGGCCCCTAATGTGATTAGGGTAAACTTATCACGCTTGATCGGATCCAATTGCAATGCCGTATCTGTGATTTTATAACGGGAAATCCATTGCAACATATTTATTTAACGGTTTATTTATATTTGAAATGAAACTCATAGTAATTCATTATGTCACCAACTGTGTTTAGCATTTTTATTAATATTTGTAGTTTTATATTTAGTCAAGTCAATAGGCATAAAGGCATTATCAAAATATTTCAAATGTATTTAGTCCGTCTGTTAGAGTAATCGAAAATAATGAACTCGCATTTTTCCGT
This sequence comes from Xestia c-nigrum, assembly GCA_916618015.1. Classification (NCBI taxonomy): domain Eukaryota; kingdom Metazoa; phylum Arthropoda; class Insecta; order Lepidoptera; family Noctuidae; genus Xestia; species Xestia c-nigrum. The sequence goes on from OU745245.1 coordinate 10,970,000, forward strand.
TTTGTAAATCAATGAATCTAACAAAGATAAACGCAACAAAACTCGGGAGTGGAGGCTCGTGACGTCAGAACCTATAAAAATTATACCAAGGCATGACGTTTTGAGTCAATTTTGGTTTACGTAACAAAAGAAAAAATACGGGTCAAATATTTTTTGATAATCTAACTAACGTTTGGTCGTCTAACCCTATTGTAAGGGTAGCACTTCTTTTTAGCAAACATTAGTTGAAATAGTTTATCTTTCGTAATAACACAGACCGTCTGAAAAAAAAAAGTTGTTACAAGTATAGCTAGCAAGTAAAAAGTATGTGTTTTGTTCTCATGTAATCCAATTACCAGTGCAAAGGGAGCAGACACATGATTGCATCGATACGTAAAGGACAAACGCGCTCCGAGACAGTTGGCAATATCTCCAGTTCAACTCCCCTACCACACGTCTCCCGTCATTTTAGATAACATCGAGGGCCCCGCCATGAATTAAATGTTCGCTGAAATGCCCAGGGATCTGGAAGGTTCAAATGCGAACTGAGCGAATAAATAAACTAGCAGTAAAGCAATTTTCAGTTTTTTCTGTTACTCAATTTCGCTTTCGTAGACATGATTTTTTAAACAGCACTTTAAATATTTTGTATAGTAGGATTCTCCTTTCATAAAAAGATAGTAAATTAAAGCTTAAAGTGAGTAATGAAACAAATTCAGACATCTCAGATTAGGATGAGATAAGAACATAGTTGGGGCGCGCAGTCTCATCAGCTCGCTAAACGACAAAGGACTCTGATCCTTCTTCCCTTTTGTCTGACACCCAGAATGAGCAAAAAATTGTTCACTCAGTTTCCTCCCGTATTACTGTGACGGGATATGGAACGAAGCTTTAAATCTCAAGAGAATACGGGCAATTACGAACATTCTGATTTTATCTGGTTTCTACAATGTACACATGTATTCTCGTTTAATCCTTGGAGGAACAAATTCTTTATTTGATAAACCAGCTTTGCGAAAATGAAAGACCAAATGTTTATGATTTCAAGCTGCGTGTTCGGGAAACGTTTCATTGTGTTCTTTATTTATAGTGGTTCCGTGAGAGAGTAGTGTGGGTGGATGTTGCTTCATCCTGTGCCTTAACGGTTGATTGCCGATCAAATCCATCATACATTATCCCTTGACCCGTGAACTCGTATCCCGGAAAGGTGACAAACTTCGACCCTATGTAATGTACCCATTCGGTTTTTGGGCGTGTGTGGGTAACAAATTCCGAACCTCGATCGCCGCTGCCCTATACAATTAGATTAATTACCACTTTGGCGAAGAGAGCGGTATTCCTTTGGCTAAAGTTTACACTTGTGAGTTCAGGAATTATCAAGAGCGGGGCAGACGGGAAATTTATTAAATATATCTCCACGTAGCGTCAATAAATCTACCAGCCTTAGCAGCTCCTGCTAAAGTGGTCGGGCGACATCTCGCCATTTACCATGACTTATGGACACAGGGCGCAACGTTTTTGTCAAACCATATGCCACAGACTTCATCTCGATCTGCGGTACATTCATCTAGTTTAACAACGGCAAGGTTACTTTTATTTTTAAGTGTATTTACTTATCTCAGTGCCTTTTTTTCTGCAAACTGAAAACTTAATAACATAAAAATCTTCACAAGTAGATACTTGTTTTAGAAACTTCTTGGACGTGGAGAAATTTCAGTGGGTGGTTTTTTGTTACATTCAATATTTTTGAAGATTGCTGAATCACTCTCTGAATAATTTCCAGACGGTACATGGATTTAAATTTGTTACTATGTTGCCCACCCAAAAACTTACCTACCAACTTCACTTTTCCAAGTAAGTTTGTAAATTCAACATTTTTATTCTATCTCAACTTACAATTAATATAAAATTAAGACTTTACGGTCACACAGATTGAATGGTTTTTCGTGAAGCATTCTATCTCCATTCGTTCATTATTAGAACCGCATTTGTTCAATTCAATTTACTTTTGGACATTGCTACAAGAGATTCCATTACGTTTCCATTTCAATTTCGAATGAATAAAGGTTTTGGTCGTGTTTAGTGAGAGTCATTGTGTTAAGCATTATGTATACAATAAACTTATTATTTTTATGACAATTTAGTAGAATTGAGGTATTAAAAAAAAAACATTCTATCATTCGAATATGTGTAACAATATTCTTATTCGTTAACATACAGGGTGTAAACAACCTCATAACGAAGCCGTCAACCAAGCATTTTGTACATCAAACTAAATAACTGTATGCATAAAAAAGTCGTTTCGTACCAATAGGTACGAAACGACTTTTTTTGAGATGAAAAATCATGTTTTGTGATAGAACTCAATGTGGCGCACTTAAAACAGTGTGCTGGTGGATGGATTGAATAGTACGAGGGTCTTGGAGTTGTTAAAAGTCAAAAACTTACAAACGAAAATTGTATTTAAAAAAAAACTTGTCAAAAAGTTGTAACTTTGACCCCCCATATCTCCGTAACTAGAAGGTTCCCAGGTATGGTGTGGAACAAAAAAATAATCGCAATGATGAAGAGAACAAATGCCTTTCAGCTTCGTGAAGAGGTGTTTTACACCCTTTATAATGAAATGACCCCATAAAATAGGAGGGCTGTTCCTAACACCCTATACATATAGTTATCACAAAATAAATATTCCCTCCTTAACAGCACAGCAAAAAATAACCAAGTAAGTAGTCTCTAGTCCCTTACAATCCTGCCCCTTGATATATGAGGAGTCCTTCGCGCTCCGTTAGCACCGTACGAAGTGTGCGAATTGTACGAATTGTCGCAAGACGCCGCAACCACTGACAGATTGTTCAACTTATATTGTTGGTTCCGCACACCCATCATACGGCATGTTACTGTGGATATTGCGGTGCTAAATAACCGGCTTCTGGGAGATCTTAATTGATGGTACGGCTTCGTCACAAGCTTTTCTTTTGCTGCAAGTTACTTGACAAACAAAAGTATCTTTCCGATAATATTTTCCTTTTATTTATTACATAACTCTAGTCTTGTTATCCGCGAAGGGTAAGGCAGAGTTGTAGGTTCCTAATAGAACACTCATCAACCGGGCACAAATTATGATCTATTCACACTGATTCACACTAATCACTGCGAAATGGTAGCAAAATTCTGAGCATCGCAAAGCGGCAGTCTGACAGTTCACCGCTGTAAAATATTTAAGACAAGCTAATGAATTCACAAAATACTGTAAATATCTTTCTACTTGATAAGTAACGATAATAATGTTTTGGTTTCAATATTACAGGTAATAAACTAAAAGGGTTTACCTTCAGTAGCAGTAATTACCGAAGAAATTATTTAAAATTGGTAAAGTTTTATAGGGTCCATGTAAATAATGTAGCAAAATCGGTACAAGCATCTTAAGGTTAAAAACCATTCCTATTATACTAACTCGAAAGAGTCAATAATTAAACGAAGATAAGCTTTAATAAAATTATACACATCATTATTTAATTAGGTAACTGTTTTCATGGTTAAAACCACAGCACCCCCGCTAAAGAGCCAATTATAATACAATTTCCGCCAAAATGAAAATTTCAATTAAGTACCTACAAGGTAAAATGAATATTCATATCAAAAGACGCTTTAAAGGGTTGTTACAAAATGTTATCGATATCCGACCTGTAGTTACATGAACACCAAAGTTAATAGGAAAAGTAGTCCCAACTTTGTAAACAAGAAAATTAAACAGGATTAAGGCGCTTTATATTTACGAGGTAAGACGGTACTCCTTATTAAGCAGGGAATACAATTACGCAGTTCCAGCAATTTAAGGAGACCTAGCACCGTTTAATTGCACTGGCATAAATTGTCTTTTGAACAGATAATTTCTTGGTAGCGTTTTATGGGCAACTCGTAAAATTCGCAAGCTCTTGGCTTCGGGATATATCCATTAAGTGCTAAGTTGGGTGATATTGTAATCCTTTCTGGTAATTAAGACTCTGATTTAGAACTTGCAAATAAAGTAGCTAACGATATCGTTAGCTTATTTATTATGGAAGCTATTTTGTTAGGTATTATTACATCGAGTTTATGATGGCGTAACGTGCAACTGAATCTTGGCTACAAATACGTATAAATAAGCCACGTCGCGATCGTATAAAAGCAATTACATTTGTAATAAAATGCATACATTCCTCCGTCTAAATATGTATATTCCGATTAATGGACCAGTCAACAGCAATTTGGAATAAGAAATTATATTCGCAAAAGGCGAAGCTTTCTGATTAAATCCCAAGACATTACCATCCATGGGTTGTTAAATATTTACAATATATACAGATTCTGTATTAAATTTGCACGGAAACAACTCTGCCTTGCTTCATATATCATTTTAATCTGATTATACAAAACAGATATCCTCATAAATAGGTGTGTGAATTAATTTACATGAAGAATGTTAATAGAAGACGCGTGGAAGAGGTTTCTTAGTCGGGAATTATTTATGCGAGGCGTAAGTTGTTTTGCTTGAGGCTATGCCTCTGAATCTTCTCAAAATAGAAATTAAAACGTATCAACGTAAATTTTGTTACGAAAACACATTTCGTAAAAATATTTACGTCTTTATTGAAAATTTATCGACGCGTCGCATATTCGAAAACAGTAATCAAAACGCCAAAGACTTTTAATAAATGTCAGGAGCGGCTACAAAGTGATATATGACTATTTTGGGTGGTCGAACACCCGCCACGTAAACCGCTGCGTCAAGAGCCCTTCATAAAATCGACCTTTCTTGTCGAATCACGATAGCCATCGTCGCTATATCGCTTATAATGATCCATAAAAGGTAAATATTTCGCCATCGTTCTTTTGTTGTATTATAAAAAAGCAATAACCTCATCAAAAAGAATGCTCGCCCGCCGCAACTCTTTATCCCAAATTGAACAATGACCGGAATGAATAAAAAAAAACCTTTATCTCAAAAAGAACGCCTCTCTGCAGAGATAAATCAAGTAAATCATTTTTAAAGTAAATGTTATCAACGGAATAACTAATTGTCTCATTGTAAATGGAGTACAATCTCTCGCAGTTCTTTTGTTCCAGTGGAAGCATTAAGTATGAAATAATGGCGAAGTTCCGTACAGGGTAGACAGTTACTTGTCTCGACAATGTTATTAAATCATACACAGCGACGCCGCGACTCTAAAGTATGTAGTGCAAAGCATCGTATTCTCGCAAGTTCGCGACTCCGTGTACCTTCATAAATATCTGCTTTGACGTCACATTCTTATAAGACGGAACTAAAATCAGTGTGTTGCGAAAATGTAAATATATTTTCAGTAACATGTTAGTTGAGTTTTTGCATGTTAACTTTTTGAGTGATGTTTGGTTTAAGTTTCAAACTTACCTTTCGTCAATTTTGATAATAGAGAGTGGATTCAGTTCAATAAATCAAAAATAAGTCTGACCCAGATCATAGATAAAGATCTGATTAAAATGTTAATAGACAAAATTGAAAAATAATCCCTAAAACAAAATAAATTTGAAATAGGACCAACTATGAGATTTAGTGTCTTCAATAAAACAATCATACACATCGAACATTTCAGTAAGATAAAAAAAATATATATAAAGGGTGTAAAACACCTCTTAACGAATACGAAAGGCACTTGTTTTCCTCGTCATTCTGATCATTTTTTTGTTCTTCACTATACCTGGGAACCTTCTAGTTACGGACATATTGGGGGTCAAAGTTGCAAGATTTTGACAAGTTTTTTTTTATACCACTTTTTATCGCATGATTATTACTTTAAATATCTCTACGACCCCCGTACTATTTGATCCATCCATCCGCACAATGTTTTGAGTGTGTTACATTGAGTTATACCACAAAACATGATTTATAACCTCAAAAATAAAAGTTTTTTCCCAGCAATATTTTTTGCGTAAAGTTACTTAGTTTTATATACAGAATGCTTGGTTAACGGCTTTGTGATGAGGTGAAATACACCCTGTATACGTATCGAATTCAGATCCGCCTCGTTTTTATCATCGATAAAAAATATCTAAATTAAAACTGTCAGAGCTTTCTATAGAAAATTACTGTGAAACTTTCATTTAAAATCACCAGCTTGAAACTTCTAAAGAATATCGAGGGTAAGGTACGCGTCAATAACAAATTCTAGGCGTGTGCAGTGCCTTGAGCGGTGTGCGATAAATAAGGCCATCTGTCACCTCGCAGATAAACGGATCCTCGCGCATTGACACTCTATTAAGCCTGCTTACTCTGAGGTGTGAGCTGCCATACTAATATGGGAAAGGGTTCTGTTTTACTGAAGATAAAACTAATTTATTTTAATGGTTATTTTCTGGGGTTAAGAATGTTAAGTGGTGGTTTTGTTATAGCAGGTATACTAAAGCAGTTTTAGTAGTAAAATTTCTTAAAAGTATGAATTTGTTTATCCGATAAACAAATTATTCATCGGATAAACAAATTATTTAACGGATTAACAAATCATTTATCCGATAAACAAATTATTATCGGATAAACAAATTATTTATCAGATAATATATATCAAGCTAGCATTTCCCATATATCTAAATATATATAATTCAAAGGTGACTGACTGACTGACTGACATAGTGATCTATCAACGCACAGCCCGAACCACTGGACGGATCGGGCTGAAATTTGGCATGCAGGTAGATGTTATGACGTAGGCATCCGCTAAGAAAGGATTTTGATCAATTCTACCCCCAAGGGGATAAAATAGGGTATGGAAGCTTATATGAAAGTCCGTCAGTTTTAAAGTTAGGATCTTCTAATTTTGTGTTTAGGCTGACGATTGAAAATTAATTTATGCGTGTTTCAGCATTTTTGATAACTCCACCCCGAAGACTTATAAAGGGGATGAAATTGTAGGTGAAAAATCCTTAATTTTCGACGTAAAAAGTACAAAATTTGTTATCTGGGCTTATGATTGGAAGCTGACGCAACGGCTTTATTAGAATTTCAACCCTTGAGGGGTGAAGAAAGAGCAACATTTTGTTTTTAATTAAAGTTTTTATTTTTTGAGTCACCAAAACGTATCAAAGTTAGTAAGTCGTTAGTTTTTTTTATTTCAACCCACAAAGTGGTAAAGGGGGGATGAAGTTTTGCATTGTAGTTGTTCATTCGTTCACAAATAACAGCAGCAGGAGAGACCTTTTGCAGCAGTGCAAGTTAATAGTATAGGCCGTACACAAGTTAATAGCACACGTGACTTCGCGGCTGACAGTACTTACCGTTTTGTAGGGACCTAGGTAAGCCGATTAGAAGATTATGGACTTACGGCAGGAGCAGAAAAAGAAAGTATGGCAGCCGCCGCTCCTGTGGGTGCCGCCCGCTCGCACCAACTTGCTGCAGCACGCGCCGCTGACGCGCGCGCTGCGTGCACTCAATATGGTGTCACAACAGATTGATTGCTTCAATTGTACACTGAGCGAATTCACACGGGCCGCATTTTGCGCAATTACTTTAGTTTGTCAAATTAATTAATTTATTCAAAACATAAATAATTTAACTTTAAATATAACTGCTCTATTGTATTAGGTACCTAAACCTGTAATAATAGTTGTATGTGTAACGAGATAGAATGAGTAATTGTCGATATCGTATTTGATACCAACTAGATTTTTTTATTTTGTAGATTTGTGTTTTTTTTTCTCTTCTTTATTTCTGATCTTACTTTTGGTGAATGAAGATGAAATCAAAAATGGCGGCGACGAAAGTTTTTGGATTTTTAATCATGGGTGTCGTTTCCGTAGTTTTTGGTGTCGCTGATAGTGAAAATGAGGTCAAAATTAACACGGAGAAAAAAGTTAACAGAAAAACAGTTTTCCTTTTTTTTCTACGGCTTCCCCTGACACTATTTTCACCCTGCGCCACTGTTAGGTAGAGGTGTATCTAATCCTACACCCACATTTCGCACATTTAGCTTAATCCCATCAACCGGGCACAAATAATACAAAAACACTTTGCCCGTCCCGCAAATCGAACCCAGGACCTCATGCTCAGTAGCGTTCGCGACAACTCGAACAACGACGCAGGCTCACACATGACCCATCAATATTTTCACGCGAACGAAGTCGCGGGCAACAGCTAGTCAAGTTATATAGAAAATGCTCAGCATATTTTGTCTTAGTACCAAAAGACGTAAAATAGGGGGAGAGCAAATTGCCATCAACTGGATATGAATCTAAACCTCATGGCTGCCATTGTGAAATTCCTGATGAAAAAGCCCAATAACACCTAGTGCGACCAGGAAATCGAACCCAGGACTTCATGCTCAGTCATCGTGCTATCAGTAGATCAGCGAAGCAGTGAATATAATACAATTCGATTTAAAAAAATGTTACAAATATATAAAGTTCTATTTCTTACAAAATAAAAGAAAATTTTGTACCAACCCTTAAAATATTCTTATAAAAAAGAGAGCCTGACCCTAAAATCATATAATTTAACATAATAATAGGTATTGTAGAGCTCGCTTAGTCAGCACTCAGAGACTACGGGCATTTATCATTAGGTACATTTCTTTTTTGTGAGAGGTCGAAAATGCCAGGCATTATCTTTACCTTCCTTTTTGGAGAAATGGAGAAAATTATGTCCAGCTGAAAGTAAAGTTTCCTTAAGTATACAGTGAGGATTTTCTCACAGGAATATCTAGTGAAGATTATACCACATTAACATAAGTGGTGTAATTGAAAATTGCCATGACTAATAACGGTTTCCATCGACAATTTAACCAAAAAGGCATTGATATAATTTTACTTTAAAAAAAACTTGCCCTCCAACATTAACCACACATTTTTTTTTAAAACCCGATCAAGTGTGAGCCGTACTTGCACTTATAGAGTTCCGTACCATCGAAGTAAGGGAACCCCCTTTAATTTTTAATTTAATTACCTATACTTATATCTACACTAATATATCTATACTAATATTATAAAGCAGAAAAGTTTGTTTGTTTGTTTGTTTGGTTGAACGCGCTAATCTTAGGAACTACCGGCTCGAATTGAAAAATTCGAGGAAGGCTTTAGGCTACATAACATCACGCTACAATTAAAAAAAAACGGGGATTTTTTTTCCTTTCGTTTTTCTCTTTTATGTGACGCAGACGAAGTTGCGTGGGTCAGCTAGTGTATTATAAAATTATAAATCTGAAGAGTTTGTTGGTTTGTTTGTACGCGCTTATCTCAGGAACTACTGATTGAAATTGAAAAAATCTTTTTGTGTTGGATAGTCCCTTCATGTGTGGAACCCTATAAATGAAATAAAGTGGCCTGAGTTAGGAGCCCACCTGAAAGTAAGCGTTGTCAGGAAATTAAAGAAAGACTCGTTGAAGATTAAGGTGTTATTTAAGCTTCAGTCTTTGGTTTTTATTTTTCTCATTTCGATGACTCAGCTTTTTCTAAACTGTACGTATCGACCTGGACAAGTCTAACGTGCCTTATTCAGGGCCTGGACGGTGCAAGTTGGGTGTAAGTAATAAGTAAGTAATTTAATTTCTTTCACAAGTTATGTACTACATCTAGTGGTTGAGATGACTTTTTAGACAAAAATTGCCTGTGTTAGGTCACTTCGCTCTTCCAAAGCTTAAAGTTACGTGGTGTACCAACAATTTAAATCTAATCTGTGTTAAGAAAACAATTTAAAGTAATTCTGGTGGTTCTTAATGTCTGCCTATCATTTTCCAGTCAAACCGGATGCAACTGAATACCAGTATTTTACATGGAGCGACTGCCTGTTTTACCTCCACAATCCAGTTAGTACTGGGTAATACGATACCCTTTTGTAAGACTTGTTGGTAATCAATCTTAGGTCCATGTTCACCGAAAAGATATCGGTCTGATTAACTAAAAACAGCTATTTAAAACACATATTTGTAGAGGAACATGACCCTTAAACAGCTGGTTTTAGATAATCAGACAGTTACACATTGACCTGGTGAACCTTAGTAGTGATCTGCTTCGTTGGTCTTGTCGTTGCAAAGCGGGACTGCTGAAAATGGGGCCCGTTCGACCCCCAGGTCTGGCAAAGTTTGCTGAACTGGGCCTTTATGGCGCAGCCGTGAGACACAATATTATCTCTTCTATTTTCTGAACAGTTATAAGTTTCTTTATTTACTTTTTATTGTTTAGTTTTAAATTTTTACTTTATAAAATTCCTATTTTTGTTATGTTGTGTTCACTTCCGCCATAAGCCAAATAAATATCTTTTCTTTCTTTCTTTCAAAGTGATGATGAGTTTTTCCATTAATTTGCTCAGCAACCAGGGAGTCTGGATCTGCACCCAGTACATGACAATAGGCTCGCTGTCTATGACATGGGCTTAAACATAGCTGACAAAATGTCTGTATTAATGGGTACACCTTTTTTTTCGGATGGGAAATCATCAAATTAATGACTACTTTCGCTCTGCGCGGAGCGGAAAGGAGTGTCAGACCTCTACCGACTAAAACCCATGATCCACGTTTGTGTACCAGGGCCGCGGTATCTCTTTCGAACAGTCCCGCAGCCTCGGCAGGCATCGGCTTTTGTGGATCTCCTTTTGCTGACGTCTCTTTGAGGCGCACGTGGAACACTAACGCGCCGTTGTATGACCTGTCATCATAAGACGAACGGACGACGAGCTAGCACATAGCTCACCGTCCACAGGCCCGATGGGTACAACTCTGTCTAGCCCTTTGGGCATTATAGTCGTGATATTATGTTAAACTTATTGTGGATGCTGCAGGGAAGCAGGTGATTAGAAGGACTTTGTCCTGTTGTCCTGTCCAGTACTACCGAACTACTAATAGTCCTCCTAATCAGATGTTTCCCTGCAGCATCCACAATAACATTATTTCTCGACAAAATACAGATATTGGACGTAAAATGACGGGCGACATCATACTTTATGTACGCCCGAAGTCATAAAACTTTACATGTGAAACAAAATAGCGATATATTCTCGCAGATAGGTATTTTCCGTTGAGAGCCCGTCGATAGGTGATTGAACAGAAAATTGACACTTACACTTTTTTATTGAATAAGAAATAATACCAATCCATAAACATAAATTCATTTATATCTGGGTAAGAGCTGGTGACCTTTCTTTAACTTGGTGTCAGAGTTTTTATGCCACCGATGATCTCTGACATGCTTTACATGCGGTCGAGAAAAACCTCTCTGGCATGTTGGTTTCCTCATGATAATTATTTTCTCTTCACTGAAGCAAGTGATTATTCAACAATACGCACATGAAATCGAAAATTCACAGGTGAACGAACTTGACACGTAATGACTTAGCAGTTCGACAGTTACACAACTACCTAATCCCGGTAGGAGCAAATGTTTGTGTGGTGAGCATGGACATTTGCTTCCGAGTCATGGATGGTTTTATGTAAGGTTGAACAAGCTATTTTTTTATTTGGTTCACAGACCCAAAAACACCCACAAATTACATTGTAAAATGTAAACCAAATAGCTTGTTCCACCGTACTTATAATAAGTATGTTTTACAAACAAAAAGTATCTCTGTAGTGTACCAACTATCTAGTATCCATCCGTTAGACACAAGCCTCGTTAGTGTGGCACTAGATGGCACTGTGTGTAATTTTCAGCGATATTTATTATTACTATTATTTTTATTTTAGTGTTAAGACCTGGTTAGGAATGAAAAAAGAGAGAAGGGGAGGAACAAAGGTTTCAATGCTGACGGTGAAGATATTTGGTTAGATAGCGCTACTAGTGGTACTAGCATTTTGTCGAAATTGAGCATTATTGATTAAAGTTTTCACCCGTACACGCAGTACGAGTTTGCTGCTCCTGATCATACTATGTCTTAATTGCAGGAGTGCCCGAAATGTACGCTCATCTGCACACTTGATGTTCTGATCATCGCCCATGGCGGAGCAATAACGTGGTAAACTTGCTGGACGTTTGCCTTAGTAAGTGGCCACGGTTGGCATGGACACGTCATAGCCATAATACACAGGGTGTAAAAAGACTCATCACGAAGCCGTCAACCAAGCATTCTGTACATAAAAGTAGGTAACTTTACGCAAAAAATATTACTGGTAAAAAACTTTTTGTGTTGATAAATCAAGTTTTGTGGTACAACTCAATGTAAAGCAGTCAAAACATTGTGTTGACAGATGTATTGGATAGTACGGGGATCGTGGAGCAGTTTGAAGTAAAAATCTTACATTAAAAAAACCCATCCATGCATCCTAAAAAAATGAACATGAAGATTATCAAAACTACACCGCCAAAAAAGCTATGTATTTCAAACCTTACATTTTCAAACATGAAATACGTGTAGTGTGGGTTACCATCCGTTAGGGTTTATCCAGGCATGTCCTACTTACCAGACCTTCTTTTGTTCTTTTTCCGAACTTCTCATTTGTCCGGAAAAGTCCGGAACTTGAGAGGAATTTATAAGAAACAAAAAAGTTAATCAAGACTACTGAAAAACTATAGATTTAAAGGGAAAAAGTCCCACCTTTTATACAAATGTCCGACCTTTTGTCTGTTCCGATATCGAAATGGTGAACCTACGTGTAGAGCGATCGGAGCACTGACTTGTATCGTTCACAGAGAGGACACTCGGACACACTCGACACGGCAGCCTGTCGCCGGCTGTTCGCAGCCAGTTGAGTACCACTGCCCGAACGCCTGTTTGCCAGCTATTGTCACTCTATGACGAACATTACAACTGAATATGGACAGATTGTCAGTTTTCTTTTTTTCTTGAGCCCGCGTGGTTCTCTGTATGAGAAGAGTAATATTATTATTTAGAACTTAACATTATTATTGGGAATGTACTGATTAGTTAGACTTTTACCATGCGGAGCAGCGATGGCCCAGACGTGGTAAGTGGTTAAGAATAGTAAGTCGAGGGTTTAAACCCAGACAGGCGCATTACTTTGTGTAATTTATTTCATCACCACTGCTCTCAAAATGGTGACGAAAACATCGTGAGGAAAGTGGCATGGTCCAAAACCAATAAAAATCGAAGACATATTGTGACATCTACCAACTACAGGCACTAGAGGCCTACCACAAGCTCTTAACGCGATCCACTTTAGGCCCTAAACTGAACTGTTCGTCTAATTCGTACCATGACGTCAGTTTAACGATTCAATTTTGGGCCATGCCATCTGACAGCGATTGACCACAAACTGAGTCGCAAGTTTTGGTTTCATTCATTCAATTTGTACTTATTTGGTACCATGACGTCCTTATAGCAGCTCAACTGAAACGCTCAACTGACTAAATAAGCAATTCAATAAAAGTTACTATTTATCTAACATAAACTGAAACGTTTGGTGAATTATTGACAAAAATAAAGTTTAAAGTGCTATTTTAGTGGAATTTTACAAAAACCAACCTTAGTCTGTCCATGTGTCTGTCTATCCGTCTATCTGTCTGTCGGTCTGTCTGTCCGTCTTACTGTCGGTCTGTCTGTCTGTCCGTCTGTCTGTCCGTCTGTCTGTCCGTCTGTCTGTCTGTCCGTCTGTCGGTCCGTCTGTCGGTCCGTCTGTCTGTCCATCTGTCTGTCTGTCCGTCTGTTTGTCTGTCCGTCCGTATGTCCGCGTATCTGTTCGTCTGACCATATGTCTGTCCGTCCGTCTGTCTGTCCATATGTCCGTCTGCATGTCCGTCTGTCTGTCTATCTACCTGTCCGTCTGTCTGTCCGTCTGCCTGTCCGTCTGTCTGTCCGTCTGTCTGTCCATCTGTCTGTCCGTCTGTCTATCCGTTTGTCTGTCCGTATGTCCGTGTATCTGTCCGTCTGACCATATGTCTGTCCGTCCGTCTGTCTGTCCGTATGTCCGTCTGCATGTCCGTCTGTCTGTCCATCTGCCTGTCCGTCTGTGATGTCCATCTGTCCGTCCATATGTCCGTCTGTCCATTAATCTGACACTAGAATATGTGCACGAAACAAAGTTATTTGATACTAATAGCGTTGTCTCTTTTTCACAAAAAACATTTCAAACGCAGTTCAGCCTCAAATTACGCTCTTTCATTCACTTTTAACGATCCAAATGTCGCTGAGCGTATTGGACGTCATGGTACGAGTTTGAGCGATGCAGTTTAGGAACCTAAACTGAAATGTCTTGCTTTTGAATCGTTTTTAATTAGATCATGGTAGGCCTCCTGGGCCCGCGTGGTGGATTAGAGCCCATTCGCTCTCATAGAGACGAGACTTGTGTCCCAGCAGTGGGTACAATAATAGGCTGATGATGATGATGATGACTGTTATCATTAGTCTGCGTCATCCCACTGCTGGGCAAACGCCTCTCCTCATGAGTTTCAATGAGCTGCAGCCCACAATACTTACGATTGTAAGTATCAATTCTATCTATGGTAACAATGTAATTTTTTTACGGAATAAATGCTAATAATGTTAAAGAAGACAGAGTTTCGTTGTTTTTGTAGGAAAAACTGTACCTACACGGTTTGATAGACATTTATGAGACAAACAATGGACTCCGCTAACATAATCCTACACGTCACAGGGCACGACATCCCGGCGACGTTTTTGCTCGGTTCGTGGTATTCAAGTGTTTTACCAACTGGTTTTTAAATTATATAAGTACTAGCTGACCCAGCCGCGCAACTTCGTCTGCAAGTGAGGGATGGTTTTTTTTAGATAAAAAATATCCTATGTTACTTCTAATACCTCCTAGAATATGTGTACAAAATTTCATGATGATCGGTTGAGTAGTTTTTGCGTGAAAGCGTAACAAACAAACTTACATTCACATTTATATAATAGTAGGGCTTATTTATATCACACTAGCTCCGCCTCACGGATTCACCTGCGGGGTAAAAGTATAACACACACCTAGGATTATATAAAATACCCAACGACCTTTTCTTAGACCTACGAAATGTACTAAAATCACATTAAAATTGGTCAAGCCGGACTTCGATAACAAACAGTGTGACACCAGATTTGTATACATAAGTAATGTCATTGCGTTACATCAGTGTAAAATGCAGTTATAAGGAAAGGATAGATATTAAAGTGAACAAGTGTTTGCACAAATAGTTTACTCTCTCTTTCTTCACTTCCATAGTCCGTAGTAGTTATGGAACGGCATTCCGGCACGACCAGAGAGAGATCAGTGAGAGAACGTGCTACGAGTATCCGAGACACCGGAGTTCCATTACACCTACTTACAAACTTCGAGCCGATTCTAAGAAATTCTAATATGAGAGAAAACATAATAATTGTGTAATTGTACAGTACGAGTATTTGATGTGAAATGTTTGAAAACTTTTTAATTTACTAAAATCAATAATTTGATTTTAGTAAATTAAAAAGTTTTCAAGCTTCTGAAGCTCTTTAAAAAGAAAAGAAATACAAAAATAAAACCATAATCAGCCCAATGGTGCTGAAATAAATTACGCAAACCAATGCACCTGTCTGGGTTTGATCCTACGATTTACTGCTCGCAAGTCCGTGCCGCCACAACTGCGCCACCGCTGCTCTCGATGATGAAAACGACTGATCACCAAATTGTACTCACGCGAAATATTTGCAAACAGAGTAGTAGTAGAGCTAACTGTAGCGTATTGTACAGAGTACAGTGCTGATCACAGTGGGCATTGAGCTGCGCTTCCACTTAAGGCTAATGCTCCAAGGCAGCCCGCGAAATTCAAATATTGTTAAGTTTTTTGCAATTCGCAGGGCAGTGCTAAGTTGTATGTTGATGAAAATATTGGTCGCGGCTGTAAGACGTATGTAGTTACAGAATTATAATCATCAGCGCTGTGACGTTTTTTTTTAATGTTACAGCACCATGCTGAGATAGGAGCCTTTTCGTCTTGTACAGGACAAATTCTGTTTTGTATTTTGTTTGTTTTTTCTTATGATTTCGTTTTTTTTTTTTTTTATTCTCTCATTATGTTTACTTTAAACTAGTGTTATAATCACAATTTTACCATTTTATTTTTTTATTTTATTTATGTGTTGTCCTGTCGGGCTAATAAATGCTTTTTCTTTTTCTTTCTTCTTTCTTTTCAATACAACCCTCCAAGTTCATAAGAGTCGAGGAATGACTTTGACCGTGAAAAATTCCTAAGATGAGCAAGGATATGTTTGAAACTATAACCAAATAGTGAAGCCCCTTTTTCATATTTTGAGCTTAGCTAGCTATGTGATTGGTTAGTTTAAAGCACATCTCTCGCTGCACATTCTCGTACATCGCTGATGGAAACGCAGTAGACCGGGACGGCATGGCAAGGGATTAAAATTCTGTCAATGGACATTCAAACGTATTGATATACAAATACGACATAATTTGCTTGCCTTTAAAATGATTCCGTGGCATCGAAAGGGATTTGCATTGAAAGACGCGCCACGGTCGTATTTCTATATCAATACGTTTGAAAAAAAAATTAAATCCCTTCCATGTCGTCCCGGTCTGCGTAAGCCTTTAAAGTTACAAAGTAAAGCACAAGTACAGTCATGTTCTCATATCAGTATGTTCTACACTGAGTACAACAAAATGCTGTTTCCCATCCACTTCATACAATATACGACTCCCGAGGGTATAGTCGAACTTGCCTATTCAAAATCTGGAAAAATGGCATCTTTATAAAAGTATCATAATATTATTTCTACATACATTATATTTACATGCTCGAGTCGTGTGTATCGAAGCATAGGATTGGATAACCCTTCTCATTTTAATACTTTATTGTTTATGTTAATATTGCATTGGAAGCAAACTTAACACTAATTTTGACGGAACTTTGAAGGAAGCATCCTTCAGCCAATAAACGCCTTAGTTACTCCTTTTATCATCAGATGTCTGCCACTATTAGTCTTGTCAAAATTGGCGTTACCTTTTCGGAGATTAGTTTGAACAAACAGACAGACAGACCTTCTGTTATTTTGAGTTTATACATCTAACGTACATTAGCTATGACGACAATATAAAAATAAATATAATTGTTTTTGTTAATCAATAAATATTGACAAAGATAAAAACGCATCAAAACTCGGTAGTGGGGGCTCGTGACGTCAGAACTAACTAAAAATTACTTATACCAAGGCGTGACGTATTGAGATTTTTAAAAGCGTCGTAACTATCTTCGCCAATTTTGGTTTATGTTAGAAAAGAAAAAATATTTGTTGATAATCTAACTGACGGACTAAAGATGACGTTCTGATTATCTAAAAACAGCTGTGTAAAACACCTTTTCACTTCTCATGCTCTAAAAGTACCTACGCCATTATAGCCCTACGAAGCGGGATTAAAGTGACCGTTTATTCCCTAGGGAGTAAAAAGTAATTTAAAAATGGAACGATCTTTTACTCTGAAACATGGTCACAAAAGAGTAACTTATCAAAAGTTTTTTTTTATATTTCGAATTGGCTTGCAAATAGCAAGCGGTTTATTGAAAAAAAAAAAAATTAACTCTTCAACGCGAGAAAAAATATTGTTGTTCGTGTGCATCGTTGATTTTGAAAATTATGTGCAATGCCTCTGTTGCTAGCCGCTGCAGTAGGTATTAATTATCTGTGTAGTGTGGATCATCTTCATTGCGAAAATGTTGAGAGTTTGCGTTGTGTTTTAAATTGTTAATCTGTGACTGACCTGATAGAAGAAAAAACTGACCGCACAATTCAGAATTTTTGTCAAGTGTAAAGTTCCGTTTTAAATGACTATTTTTCTCGCACTCGAAGTGAAAAGTACAGTTTGCACCTCGAGACTAAACGCCAACTTAATATACCCTCGCTTTTTATTGACTCCCTCGCAAGCTCGTGAGTCAAACCACCTCGGGTATATAATGGCTTCGTTTAGTCCCTCGTTATAAAATATACTATTTTGTATGGGAACATGTCACAGTGAGAGCTGTTGTTAGATGATCAGACCGTTATCTTTTCGGTGAACATGGACCTAAGTCACAAAACTAACTTATCCGTTAACATCGTCATCATTGTTCGCCTTCCCCTACCTCAATTTCCATCATCATCATCATTTCAGCCGCAAGACGTGCACTGCTGGACAAAAGCCTCCCCCAAGTGTCGCCACATTGATTCTTTTTTCCATACTTCTCGAACTTAAATTGTTACGAGCAGGCAAATCTGTCTACCCTCACCCGCATACCCCAGTCAACCCGCGATCATGGCGCTTGCAACAGCGTCGAAATATCGGGAGCTCAACTCAATAAATAATCACGGAAGATATCCCGTAAGTGACAATATAAGTTCCGTTATTTTTGGAACCGAGTGTAGATAACCAGACTGTTATCCCTTTGATGAACATTGACCTTAGTCTACATTTATACCCAAAACTTTCCTCATTAGATTTTCTTTCCACATGACCACATCACATGTCCATACCATGATAACCACACAACTTTCCTGTCAACGACTTCACTTTTAGAGTTCCTTTGCCGTTTTTTACTTAATAATCTATCTAACGGACGAATTAATTAGTTTTTTTTGTTGTCTACCCTATTGTACAGAACATAAGTACTGTTTCTTATTTATTTAGCCGTTTAGCGATTATTTGGCGTAAAATATAAAGATAAACTTAAGAAGTAAATAATAAGCAATAATTACGTTAATAAAACTCTTACTAAGAGAGCTTCATAATTGGTTCATGCTTCAATGTTCATCACAGACAGGATAATTATATTACGTATGCCTTCGACGAATTTTCCTCAAATAATAACATTAATAAAAACATGATATTATTTTATGAACGATACGTGAAACACACGTCAATATTATATATTCAGTATAAAGGCCTAAAAGCTCGAGGCCCTTCAAAAATAATTATCTATCATGTACATTCCAGCAGTAGAGGCTTAATGTTTTACATTTTATTTTTTAAATACAAATGGTTTATATAGGTCAAATACAAAGTACTCAATACTGACTTTACTTCAATGTTGATACGAGTATCTATTCTAATATTTTAAAGCAGAAGAGTTTGTTTGTTTGTTTGTTTGGTTGAACGCGCTAATCTCAGGAACTACCGGCTCGAATTGAATCATTCTTTTTGTGTTGTATAGTCCATTTATTGAGAAAAGCTTTTGGCTATACAACATCACGCTACGATTATTAGGAGCGGAGCAGGAATGAAGAATGTTGCAAGAATGGGGATTTTTTTACTATCGTTTTTCTCTCTTATGTGACACAGACGAAGTTGCGTGGGTCAGCTAGTTTTATTTTAATGGGGAATATCGTTAAAAGCCAATTGTAGACGGCGCCACCATAGCTGTTCTCAATCTGACCAATGAGGTCAAGGTATTTTAAAATATGAAATGACATTTCTTGATTTTCAACCAACGACGATGCTTGGAACAAGCTATGCTAGCGCCATTAGTTCCACAGTATGCATCCCCATTGCACTGTATGGATCAAGTTATCAGATATTTTTTTTATAAACAAAAATGTTTTGAATTAAAATATGGCCAGTAAGACAAATTAAACATAGCCTAGTGATGTGATCGTCGGATTGCTAAGTCAGGTCCTTCTTTTTTATTTGTATGATGGGAAATCATCAAATAACTTCTCCGACTCTGGGCGGAGCGGGAGGGAGTGTCAGACTTTTACTGACTAAAATCCATCCATGTTCCTTCCTCGCCCTTTACGTTCCGGGGCCGCGGTATCTCTTTCGAACAGGCCCAAGTCAGGTCCTGAGTTCGAAACAAAGACATGCACTGTGATTCTTCGGGTACATTGACGTAATTTTCAATTTGATTCGCTGAAGGAAATCATCGTGAGGAAACCAAACCGGCATGCCTGAAAGATATTTCTCGAAGGCATGTAAAGCCAATTCAAAGGACTCAGTTTTCGGCACTGCACGAAAAAAAAACGAGGATAAAAATAAACTGTATCTCTCGTTTATTGCTACCAAAGAGCTTTATTAAAGATCATTATAGCATAAAAATACTTAGGGCCAGTTTCACCGGTTCCGGATAAAGTGTCGGTTAGTTATCTGATAGTTAATACTATCTACCACTTAAAGGCTGGTTATAACTAATACTTTATCTACCAGATATCGCTATCCGACACCTGTGAAACCAAAAGTGTTAGTTTATCTGGCAGATAAGTTCCTAATAGGCTAACCGACACTTTATCCGCTACCGGTGAAACTGGCCCTTAACAAAGCAAATAAAAGTTGGAAGATAGTAAGTCAACCAGGTCAGTGGTCCACGATATACATTTACAGGCGACGGTTTTCTGCCCGCGGCTCACGGCCCTATGTTCTAGCTCATTTCACTGCCACCCCTAACAGGATAGACGGAACTTAATTTATGTGACGCCATCTTAATTATACGTCTGTGTCGCATTCAAATGCAGATAAATCATGCGTTTTATTTAACTTTATTACGCAGCAAAATGTTTATGAAATCGTTGGTTTATGACCGACAACCGCGGTCAACCAACATAACGAATGATGTACAAACTCCGTGTTCTATACTTAGTACTTAATTCATATTGAGATTTTATAAAACGATGGTGTTGATTTTGTTGTGCACAAACTAAACTTAATTTAGGCGATTGCTATTTTTTTCTCTCTAATAAAACGAGAAAGAGACGGGCGTAATTTAGAGCTGTCAAAGGAGATCACCCAGCCTCCATACATTTTTGGGCTATTTTCAAAAGTGCCGGCCAATCAAAATAAACTTATTATTAAGATAGAACATAACATAATAAACCTTTTTTATTATTGCACCAAAGTCGTACGTCAATTCACCGACAAGTTATTCAACCACAAAATATCTGAGATCACCAATGATATATAAAACCATAGATACGTTGCCCGCGCTCTGTAGTGGCAACATGAATGCAAGGCAATTGCCGCCGGCGACTTTCATTTAGTCGCTACCAACCAGTGCCGCGGCAATACGTGACATTAAAATAACTTTTGTGTATAACTTCCTCAAACAACGAAAAAAAAATGCCGTCCTGTGTTTTTAGGACATGTAAAAACTATACTTTAACTGTAAAAGATAGAAAAGTATCATTTCATGCGTAAGTATCTAGAAAAACGTATTTTATTTTATTTTTTTCGATGACTTCTAATGGCGGCTGGCGCCTTTTGTTCGCGCTCGGTCAATGAGCATGCACCACAGAATGAGAACGGAATTAAAGAAAATAAAATATATTTATCTCTCTCTAACAACAAAAAATCCGTAGATGACGCCAATGATGAGCGCCTTCATCGACCAGTTAGATTTATATTATAGTAATAATTATCATTTATTTAAAACATGGGTATTGAACTTGGGTGGCAAAATAAAAAATGTTTTTATTCATAAGCTCTATGTAATTATTGCGTTTAATTTAGTTGGCCGGAAAAAAAAACTTACCCCAATCTGGGTGATCTCAGATATTTTGTGGTTGAATAACTTCTCGGTGAATTGACTTGCGACTTTGGTGTAATATAAAAAAGGTTTATTATGCTATATCCAAATAATGCAATTATTATGGTTGGCTGGCACTTATGAAAATAGCCCAGTCTGGGTGATCTTCTTTAATTGGAACTAATATTTCCATACAAATGAGGAGTGCACGTAAAAATATGTCGACTATCACACGGTGAAGTGCAAGGCATAAACTAGTTTGACATCTCTAACTTTGTGTATAGCTAAAGCCGTCTTTTACTCGCTCTGCATTTTAGTAAAAGATTGCAATTTATAGCTTTAATTAAATTTAGTTTGTGCACAGAAGAATCGACACAATTAAAATCCTTCTTTTTTGACTGCCTCGTTGATCTGTGATCGCAATCACATCATCTGAACATGAGATCCTGGGTTTAGTTCCTGAATCGGGCAAATTGTCATAGGATTTTGGGAAAAGCATCTCCATGGATACTCTTAAATCAAATAATAGTTAATCGCTCATCGGTGACTAAGCCATACCGCATAGGACGCTATACATGTCCTCATAAAGTAATTAAGGATGACCTCAAACACTGGCTACTCTCATATTCTATGGGTACTGCATATTGCCGTGTTTCCACTTAGGTGTGATGAGGGGTTCGGGTCGAATTTAATTCAAGGAAAAGGCAAGTCATGATGACCGGCTGACGCCTGACAACCTAATGAATACCGGATGATGAAAATTTTATCGAACCCAAATTGTTTACGTTAGATAACCGACAAAAAATCCTGTAGATTTATCTATACTATGTACATAACTTCACGCCTGTTGTCTACGAAGGGTTGGAGGAAGGTGTACCAAATAATAAAGGGTGTAAAACACCTCTTAACGAAGCCGATAGGTAATTCTTTCCCCATCATTGCGATATTTTTTTTGTTCTACAACATACCTGGGAACCTTCTAATTACGGAGATATGGGGGGTCAAAGTTACAACTTTTCGTCAGTTTTTTTTTAATACCAGTATTTCGGTATGATTTTGACTTTTAACACCTCTCCGACCCCCGTAATATTCAATCCATCCATCAGCACAATGTCTTAAGTGCGTTACATTGAGTTCTACCACAAAACATCATTTATAACCTCAAAAAAAAGTCATCATCGTCGTTTTTGCATAAAGTTACTTAGTTTGATTACAGAATGGTTGGGTCAGTGGGTAGCCTTAGGGGCGGATTTTTAGGAGTTGGAGTATATCCTTAGGGGCGCTATGAGAAGCAAAGAAAACGAAAAAAAAATTTTTTTGGTTAAAAAAATTTTTGGGACTTAGAAAATTTTTCGAAAAATTTTTTTTTTTCGATTTGGTACCATACGCTTATAGGCACCATGAGCCGTGCAGAAAACAAAAAAAAAAAATTTGGGACTTACAAAATTTCTCCTTACTTTTCACCTTGAGTAGGGTTAGGGGCAAACACTTAGAAAATTTTTCGAAAAAAATTTTTTTGGAAGTTGATGCCATACGCTTATAGGCACCATGAGCCGTGCAGAAAACAAAAAAAAAAAATTGAGTTAAAAAAATTTTTGGGACTTAGAAAATTTTTCGAAAAAAATTTTTTTTTTGTTTTCTGCACGGCTCATGGTGCCTATAAGCGTATGGTACCAAATCGAAAAAAAAAAATTTTTCGAAAAATTTTTGCGCCCCTAAGGCTACACTCCAACCAATGGTTGGTTTACGGCTTTGTGATGAGGTGGTTTACACCCTGTATACTCACATATCGCCCTGTGGCGTGCCTAGGGCCCAAAAATAGAGCAGCCCATAAGGCAAGCTGACTGTTCAGACACCCTAACGTCATGAAGAGTTATAGGTTATAAGGGTAAGCCAAGCTTTTAGGTTTGTATGAAAGTAATGCCAGTTATGTTTAAGTTACGTGTAATAGGGGCGGGCCTATTGCCATGATCCGGGCACTGATCCTAGACTCCGTAGCTGCTACTTCTACAATGTTTCCACTGCTGGGACAGGCCTATCTGTGACAGTAAATGGGCTGCCCAGTGCAGGCTGGTAGAAGTCGTATGTCTTCGAATTTTTAACCGACTTCAAAAAGGAGGAGGTTCTCAATTCGTCGGATTTTTTTTTTATGTATGTTTCCCGATTACTCGAAGATGGCAGAAACTATTTGAATTAATCTTTTTTTGTTTAAAAGGGTATACTTCCCAGGTGGTCCCATAATCATCAAGTCGGGATCTGATGATGGAATCCTGGAGAAATTGAGAGAATTCTTCAAATTTCATTGGCACACTTGATGTGATTTGGGTGGTTTTAGAAAGAGTACTTTCTTAAAGTGGTCTCATTTCAATTTGGTGAAGATCTGATGACGAACTTCGGAGATAGGCAACGGAACTCCTCAATAAATGATAGCAAATGGACTGGGATTGCTGAAATCTCATCATCTCAGCCGAAAGATGTCCACTGCTGGACATAGGCTGAAATCTCATGTCTGTCTATTGTTAACACCAGTTCACCAGTTAACATAACATCACGCCGCTACGCTGTGAAGGAGTAAGCACAAGAGAACCACTAAAAAGTGAAAAATAAAACCGACTCCATAAACACAAAAAAGTGAAAAATAACTTTCGTCGGTGGCAAAAAACTAAGTAAATCAATCAAACAAAGGTCACCGATTTCTGAAGCTAAAGTTATTTTTCACTTTTTTGTGTTTTTTGGAGTCGGTTTTATGTTTTTGGTTCTTAGATATGCCGGTTACCGCACGGTGTTTTCCTTCACGGTTTTGAGAGCAGTGGTTATGAAATAAATTACACTAAGTAATTCGCCTGGCCTGTGTTCGAACCTGTGACTTTCTGCTCGTAGTCGAAGCCGCCACCACTAGGTCAAAGCTGCTCTCAAGTTTAGATATGGTAATAAGGTAAGTAATCCATGTAACTACTGATCCGATTCCGAAAATTCTTTTACTTATGGGTCGGGCTACGTTATCCCTGAGTGGCATTAACAACGCTCCTATAAGAGATTATACTTACCATAATGCGATCAAAACCGCGCCATAAAACTAGTAATCGGTAATACATTTAATAAATCTGTTTACTTGTACTTACAATTATAGTTATATCTTAAAACGAAAGTTCCGGCTAAGAAAAAGTCTGTACTTCAAAAGGACTTAGTTTCAATGCTTCTTCTCAGAGTTATCAGGTAGAAAACACCAACGTCATCTAGATTTTAATATATTGTATTGTACTGTGTTGTATTGTATTGTGTTGTGTTGTATTGTATTGTATTGTGTTGTATAAACTCACTTCAGAAATAAATATCTTTCCATTTATAGGGCAACAATAATAATACCACCATTGATCGTACGAATATTATTTACCGTAATAAAATCACAAACGCAAAATATAACAATAGGACAAAGCAGTTCACATTCCTTGTTTGTCTCATAGATTTATTTATTCAACAATTTAGGGGAAAACAAACAAATTCAGAGGATATTCAATCATTGTTCGCAATAACCGAACACTGCAAACACTTGTAAAACAACACAAACAGAATAAACGACACCTGTTACTATGCTCACTTTCACTTAGCTTTTTTTACACGCACGTGACGTCATGGAAATATTAGATATTTCGCGGCACAATATTCCGTGGCAATTTGCAGGGAAATTGGGCAGGAAAGCAATTGATATTCCTATCTCGTTTGGGAATTTTCGCTGGGAATACTGTAGAATCCACTTCTGATTCACCATTTACTTTGTAGCTCACATATCTGTGTCTATGGAACAGGCTAAACAAACGAGTTAGTAGCAGCACATGGTGAGTACTAAATCCTAGTACTAGTGTCCTAGCATCTGCCATCGTGTCCCTCGTTTGCTTTTGTTTGCAAAGCTTTGCATTGTCGATTTATTGGAATTTCGTTCTCTTTGTAAACTATTTGTAGTTTATTTTCCCATTTATTTTTATGGTAGGTAGGCAAAAAGTATAGTACACTTTGAAATGAAACACTTTTCTGGAACACTCGATTAATGCCACGTCAAAATTACGGTTTTAACATTTCAAACTTCCACGTACAAGAAATCCTTTTGAATAGTTTAACATCAATGAATATGTGAGTGACCCAGTTCTACGTTCATTCACTCTGGTAGCTATCACTATATTTAATGTTATTGACTTTGCCTAGTCTGTAATTGTACACAACAGTTGTTCCACCCACTCCCTTGTTCCGTTCAATTAATTTTAACAATATGCGTGTAACGCACATAAGGAAACTTGGGTTCAGGAAAAATTACAGGGTGTGTACCTATCTCTGTTATCGCAATACAGATTTGGGACTCTCGGGCTTGCAAACATATTAAATGTCGTGTATTTAATTATACCTAGTTCATTATCATAATACCTGTACATTTAAATAAACCTTTTCGACTTAGAATTAAAAAAATCATTGTGTATTAGAGCAGTAATGTTAAGAATATTTTATTATTTATCAGAAATTCAAGCTTGAGGTTCTCCTAAATTCTTTCATGAATATGTCAAGTAATATAAAACCCAAATCACGTCTTGTCAACAATTCGTATACGACACATAAGTCAAGTACACGACCTTATTAAGCCTAGCTCAGTCCCTAACAGCCATAATACGATCATGAGGAATTTATATAAGCGGAACTATTTCAAGAATACCCTTATTACCCATTACTAGAGCTACCCACTGTGCGCCCCGCTTAATATCGATATCGGCTAAAGATGTTTGTTGACAAATGAAATGCCAATTGCAGAGACGACTATTCCTTATTGAGCGGCGACTTCAATATCCTTTGATTAATGTTTTTTGTGTATATTATTATTAACTGGAAGATCTAAGCTTTTTTGGGAGTTCAATGATGTCAAAAACATTTACTTTCCTTCAATATTTTTGATTGGCTATCAATTTTCATGTTTATATAAATACAAATTACCTATCAATGTGCCTCATTAAATTAATCAATCAAGTCTTTTGAAGTCCACTGCTAGAAAAAGGTTGTGCCAAGTTGAACCATGTCTCGTATTCTGCGATCTTCTCTTCAATAGTTACAGAAGTAATTTTTAAATTCTATAACTTAAAGCTTCTGCCTACTTGAACAAATCTAAAATAAAGGGAGCGTCAAATATTATTTTCAATTATCTCATCTCACATCAAGGTAGGTCCAAAAAAAAAAAAATATTTTAACAGAATTTATAGTATTGTCGATATTCCTTATTATAACTCAATTAGAATTTCTTCCTCGTATGTCATACACATTATGAATTAATGTTCCCTGTCCATTGAAATATTATGTAGAATATGAAGCTTTTATGTAAGCATTTCCTCTGAGGAAGTTGCAGTGCTTCTTTTCAATATCCCAGGTTCGTATAATACCAGTAATATAATTCGACGCTGACACAAACCTGCGACAATTTAATACCCCCAGGGAAGTCTCTTTGCATGACATTTTTCATACATTCATGAGCGATACAAAATTCGGTTGATTTGTTTAACATAAGTCGATTTGTATGTATTTCAAGGTACTTATCTGGTAATTGAGAATGTCTTAGAATTGACATGATATTTATATTTCATTGAAAATTCGTATTTCTGTTTCAAATAGTCTCTTTCAGAGAAGAAATCTCTTGAATAGAATCATATTCATAATTTATTTTTGTCTTTACGAAACGACGGTTAATAACGTAATGTCGACAATATTTACAGAGACGATTTAAAACAATTATTGGAAAATTGAAAAGTGGTTTAACGGATCGCCGTCTGGCGTATTATTTGTTGTAACAGATCGACTCGGCCCCAGGGAATGGTTGGAGAGCTCGCAAGGCGACGGATTTCACGCCAGCGCGAGCCGTTCTTAGTGTCTCCCGCCTCCGAGCTGCTGAGCCCCGACGCTCACTGTCCAACACAAAACTCGATTGGATATCGATTTGATAAATAGTGTGGTTAATCTCGCCTGTTATTATATCAAGCACGAACTACCGCACCATTTAATTAACGTCTAAAGACACATCGCAGTGTTTGTCCACGTAATTACTTCATGGAAAACAATCATGTTCAAACAATTTCCTTTTTCAGTGACACATATACGCCAGTTTAAAATCTTTTATAATGGAAACGTTTCAGTGTTTTTTCACTGCGAACAGTGAAAATGAGTATTTTCGCTTACACTGAAACCGAACAAAAATGCCGCGTCCGCAATCTGACGAACTTAATCAAACGCTGAGCTTTGGCTATACAAAAACGTTTGCCGAACGTAATATTGGAAGAACGAGTTTTAATTTAAAGAGTCAATGAAGAGGAAAAACATAGGTTCAATCAACTATTGTGAGTTTAAGGCCATAAAGTTTGCTGGCAAGAACAGCGACGTAGATACAACGAAAAACCCCTTAATGTACTTGGATAAAATTTGTACACAATTTATATAACAATAGTGTACATATTGGAGAAAAGCACAGAAACACGGAAACCTTTCATGCCGCCGTTCAATATTTCGTGAGCATTGTTCGAAACGGGGTTACTACAGTTAGTGCCACTATTTAATAAAATACAATATCAGAGGACAAAAGGCTAAACCACTGGCAAACCACAATTTTTCTAACATTTTTATGACCACAGAGCATGCAAAGGCATCTTTAAGTGCACTCGCCAAATAAACTCAAACTCAAACTCAAACTCAAAGCATTTATTTCAACTAGACCATTACGGCACTTTTGAATGTCAAATTACAAATAAAATCAAAGCTACAGTCACAGTCACAAGGCATAATAACTTGAGAAAGTACTGTAGTTGCCCATTCCCTAGCGTAGATCTCTATGGAGAAGAACGGGCAAGAAACTCCATGGACACTCTTTTTAAATCAATATATTGTTACAAAATCTTGGTTACATCATTCATGTGTGATTATACATATATGTGAGAACGATGTAGAAAGACGTGCACATTAAGAGCGTCCAGAGAAAAGATTAAATCAACAATGTAAGAAAAAAAAAGAAATTAAAATTAACCATGGCAGCTAAGAGATGACCAGTCCCAACTGACAGCGCCCGTTCACGAACATGACGCATGTATCGGCGCCATTCAACTCGACCATATTGAAGGGAGCTAAATGACTCGACACACCCGCCACCATCAGCAAGACATTTGAGTGAGCATGACAATCTCTCAGCCGCCAAGGCATATTCAAGTCAAAAAAAAAAAAGACAACTAAATGTAAATAGTGGCTTTACAGTACATAGAACTCACACAAATGTGCTATGCAATTATATAATACTAGCGCCCGCCACGCGGTTTCACCCGCGTAATTCCCGTTCCCGTGGGAGTACGGGGATAAAATATATCCTATGTTACTCGTGGATAATGTAGCTTTCGAATGGTGAAAGAATTTTTAAAAACGGTCCAGTAGTTTTTAAGCCTATTCATTACAACCAAACAAACAAAGTTTTCCTCTTTATAATATTAGTGTAGACTACGAAATGGATTCTATACAATGCAAGAATATTTTACAATCTTCTGCAGCTTCCACAATAACGTAACCTGGGAATCAGTTAGTTTGCCTATGGTTGTGGAGCAGGACCAGCATTGAGCCAAGCACTTTTATCATTAATGTAATCCCCCAAATTATAATATGCTTGCCTACATAGTGTGCGTTTTACACAAGATTTAAATTTCGTCTCATTCAGTTGTAGAATGTGAGGAGGTATTTTATTGTAACATTTTAAACAGTACCCCATGAAAGATGAATCTACTTTAGCAAGCCTGAAACCTGGCTGAACGAGTTGGTCCCTATTTCTAGTATTATAGTGGTGTCTGTCACCTCTTTTACTGAATAAATGCAGATTTTTCCTAACGTACATGATGTTTTCATAGATGTATTGGCAAGGTACTGTCAAGATGTTAATTTCCTTAAACAGTTCTCTCAGAGAGTCGCGTCTACGTAATTCGTATATGGCTCTGATTGCTCTTTTCTGCAGAATGAATATAGACTCGATGTCTGCCGCACGTCCCCATAGTAAAATACCGTATGACATAATACTATGAAAATAACTAAAATAGACTAGCCTCGCGGTATCAACATCAGTAAATTGACGGATCTTTCTAACAGCATATGCAGCTGAGCTCAGCCGTCCTGCAAGAGATGTTAAATGAGGACCCCATTGTAGCTTTGAATCGAGCGTGATTCCCAAGAAAACTGTTTTATCGACGAATTCTAGTTTCTCCTGATTCAACATTATGTCACAATCACTACTTTTGACATTTGGTAGGGCAAATCGAATGCACTTAGTTTTTTTCCCATTGAGTACTAAATTGTTAGCGGTAAACCAGTTATGGACCTGCAATAGGGCATTATTTACATCGTCAAAATTAGTGGCACGTCTGTTTATCCTAAATATTAACGAAGTATCGTCAGCAAACAACACCATTTGCGGGTGGTTGTTAAATAAATGGGGTAGGTCATTAATATAAACTAAAAAGAGGAAGGGACCCAGAATCGAACCTTGTGGTACACCCATTTTTACTTTTAAACCCATTGAATTGACACCATTTATTTGTACTTGCTGATGTCTATCATTCAAATACGACTTTACTAAACTAAGCGCAAGTTTACCTAAACCGTAATGCTTAAGTTTCAAAATCAGGGTTTCGTGATTTACGCAATCAAATGCCTTCAAAGGTCACAAAAGATTCCTATGGCATCTTGTACCTCTTCCCACGTAGTAAATATGTGTTTTAATAAAGTAACACCGGCGTCAGTTGTACAACGTCCCTTGGTGAAACCATACTGTTGTTCGTGTAATATTTTATTGGTGTTAAAATGGCAAAGCATTTGATTGAGCATTATCTTTTCAAACACCTTGCTGAAAACAGGCAACACGGATACTGGCCTATAGTTATTGGTGTCTTTACTGTCCCCGGATTTAAAAAGCGGTATTACCTTACTGAATTTCATTAGATCAGGGAAAACTCCTTGATCCACGCACAAATTAAATATTGAGGCTAAATACGGAGCTACAGTTTCAATAATTGAGGTACAAGCTTTAATAGACATACCCCATAGGTCTTCGGTTAATTTGATCTTGATTTGTTTAAAAGCTTTTATGACTGTCGTGGGGTTTATATGCTGAAATTTAAATTCATTTGGACAGGCTGAAACGTTAGCTTTTAATAAATCAATAGAGAGCAACGGTGAGGAATTTAAGGTTTCAGTAGTTTTAAGTGGGATACTGGTAAAGAAGTTTACAAATTCTTGAGCAACTTCATTATTGGAGCTGACAAGGCCACCTGAAGTCTCTAGTGTGAAGTCATTACTATGTTTTATATTTCTGTTTGTTTCACTGTTGATAATTTTCCAAACCGTTTTTATTTTGTTATCGGCTGATTTAATTTTATTGCTAATGAATAAGGATTTGGCTACCTTGCAGGTGTTTTTAAAAATTTTCGAGTAATTAGCAACATATTTATTAAAAGATTCTGTGTTGATGTAAGGCTTAAGGCCGTACAGCTCAAACAATCGTTCCCTACTTTTTCTAATTCCCTGTGTTGCCCAGTCACTAAAAATAAACTTTGAGCCAATAGTTTTGGTTTTCTTTTTTAAAGTGTTATTGAACTCAGTGTGCACTACCGAAAAGAATTCTTCATACAATTCATTTACATTGTTTCTAATATGGCCTGGTATATTTAGCTTGCTAATTAAATTATTATTAAACTTTTCTAACTTGCTGGGTGTTATTTGTCTGGTCTGAATCTGAATTCTTTGTAATTGTTTATTGTACGCGAAAGTAACTGTCTGCCCGCTGTGATCTGAAGGAAGGTAATTTACGATAGATTTATCTAAGTAGTCGCAGCAACAAAAAACATTATCAATACATGTAGCAGTATTTGTAGTAATTCGGGTTGGTTCTGAAAAAACGTTTGACAAATTAAAAGATTTAAAGAGACTTAAAAATCTACAGCTGTTTGCATTATTCTCTAAGACATTAACATTAAAGTCCCCACAGATTATTATTATTTTATTACAAGTTACAAGTTTTGCTAAAGCATCTTCCATTACTGACTCAAAGATAGAGTAGTTTAGGTAATTAGGGGGTCTGTAAACGCACACTATTACATGCTTATCTAGCTCAACACAAGATAATTCAATACTATGTTCAACCGATAGTTCGACAATATCATTACGAGCCTTAGATTTAATGCAATTTTTGACTAAGATTAATGAACCCCCACGCATCTTAAGTTTACGGTTAAAGCAACTGCTCACATTGTAATTCTCATAATTTATTTGCATAACTTCATAATCTTTCATCCAATGAAAATAAAATCACCAGAAGAAGTTTGTATAGCATCAATGTATATTTTTTTTATGCGGAACAATTAAATATATTATTCTATACATTCTGCCTATCCCCTGTAATGTTTGTGTTTTTGTACTTACGTTTTAACTATTGTAATCCAAAATATTATCACATGTCCTTTCCGAATAACTTCATAGCTTTTATGCGGAGGCTTAGCATGCCTTTTCCGCCTTTTAATTAGTATTATTTATAGCATTTCTGTACATTTTGGTGTTTCCAAATCTTTGTTTACTTTTGCGATGTCAGATAATGACAATGACAATGACAAGCCTAGTTTTCTTTTTAATTTATTCCTGTAAATAGGAATTGTAGGTTGTATACGTTTGATGCTAGACCTCTTTTGTACCATTTTATTCTTTTATGTTCTAGAACACTATAAAAGTTCATAACTGCATGATGACAGGAAGCCGAGCCTGAATAGTGAGTCTATCCTTGGTCTTTGAGCGAGTAAGAACCTTGACGGAGCTCTGAACTATTTGATGTGATTGCTAAATTCGCAAAGTCTAGCCCTAACATCCTTGAAAAGCTGCTGCTACTACACTGCTAAACTACTGAGAGCTTGGACGCTGTCGGCCTTGAAAAGGCATTTATTTCTGAGAACCTGGACATTGACAGTGGGTGAGCCTCGACCTTCGAACCCTCGTAAGATTGGCGTCTGCGAGCGAGACTATCACTCCGGCGAGCCGCTTCTGCCTACTGCGAGCTTCGGACCTGGACCCTTATCCCCACATTACCTCGGCTTCCTTAGTCTATTAAATCATCTTGCTATTATTTACTCTTGACATTTTTCTCTTATTTTATACAATGCAACCTTACGTTTTCCTCTCCAGGAAAACGTAACGTTACACCCCATAGAAAACACACACATACACACAAACAGGTTTATTTATGTAAACATGTAAATGCATATTGATAATAGGCAAAAGAGATCGTATGGTGGATGGTAATGGTTTATTATTTTATATTTATTTAAAACTAGCCGACCCGACAGACGTTGTCCTGTCATCTACCTACTACTAGCTACCTACCTACTACTACCTACCTACTACTACCTACCTACTACTACCTACCTACTACTACCTACCTACTACTACCTACCTACTACTACCTACCTACTACTACCTACCAACTACTACCTACCTACTACTACCTACCTACTACTACCTACCTACTACTACGTACCTACTACTCCCTACCTACTACTTTTTTTTTTTTTTTTTTGGGACAAGCCCGCCACACACGCCCAAACCACTGTAACTCCTGAAAGCCAGAATCAACAGTGGCGACCACCAGAAAAGCGCCGAGACAATGAAGCTCGACGAAGTCCCAGAGAATGAATTTAACTGTCTTGGATCCCGCAACGAAATTAATCAGAAAGTATAGCGGAGGAGTAGGAAAGAACTGTAATTTCCACTTCCCTCCATATCAGTGAGAAGTTTGTGCTTAGGTAAAATAAAGATGTGGTTCCATAGCAAAAATGTTTAATTCAAAAACTAACTGACATGAGTACCAGTGTTGTCCTCCGTAAGAACCGGTGTTACCATAATATAAAGTATGGAAAGATAAAGTACCTAAATGTGGGGCACCGAAATACATCACAATTCTCACCCCTAATTATTACATATTCCTAGACTAAAATACCTTTGACTAGTACCCAACAAAACAAACAAAAACAATACATCACTGCAGTACAACTTAATAGACATACAACTCATTATGTAATTCAATAAGAAAGAAATGAATTAGGTAATATAAGTAACAACACAAGTTAATAACCAACGAAGTAGTTTGAGTAGTCAAACTACTTACCTATCAAAAATAATTACAATATCTTGATGGTTTTCGACGCTCCCGCATAGGACGGGTTCGGATCGCCGGAACAAGATTCTCGGAATTAGAAGCACTTGTACATGGATCCGGACTGGGAACATTAGATAGAGAAACGGGACCGGCCGCGGATGTGGACGGTAACACATCGTCAGTTGTGGTTTGTTCTGGACTACACTCCCCCACGCTCTGAGGGGTCCGCGACTGAACTTGAGGTACTTCTGTACTGACTGGGACTGGCGATGGTGTCGCCACCGGTACCTTGGAACCCTCAGCCTCGGGAGGACTCCGTTCTGTCGTACTGGTTGGACAAATCAAAGAACTACGCGATCGCTGTCTTAACTGATCAATATGTCTATGTGTTTCCTTCCCTGATCCATCCATAACCCAGGAAGCCATTTTTCATTACCTCTATACTGCCTCATCCATATTTCCTCCCCTAACTGTAACGAACGTTCTGTACCTCCACTTTGTTGCCGCTCTTGAACTTTTTTCACTTTCTCTTCCCTGTTGGGCCTTAAAGCATCTAGTTTTGTTCGTAATTTCCTTCCTAACATTAGCGTCGCTGGGCTTTCTCCGGTAGAACAGTGTTCCGTATTACGGTAATGTAATAAGAAGGTATTCAAAAATAAATTAATATTTTCCTTTTGTTTAACTGCTTTTTTAATTGCTCTTTTTACCGTACGCACTGCATTTTCAGCGGCCCCGTTTGATGCTGGGTGGTATGGAGCAGAAAAGACATGTTCTACGCCATGTCTTGTTAGAAAGTCTGATAACTCTTTACTCGCAAATGGGGGACCATTATCCGAAACTATTTGCCTTGGTAAACCCCACCTAGAAAACACTTCTGTGAGTTTCTCAATAGTAAAACTAGCTGCGGTACTAGCTACCGGAAATACTTCCAACCACTTTGTCCTTGCGTCAACCATAATTAAAAATATTTTACCAAATATAGGACCTAGGAAATCTAGATGTACCCTCGCCCATGGTCTAGAAGGCCAGGGCCACGGCGAGACTGCATGTCGCTGCGGCGAGTCCGCCTCCCCCGCACACACCGTGCACTCCCGACACGTTGCCTCCACCGCCTCGTCAATGCCCGGCCACCAAACATAGCTCCTAGCTGACGCTTTCGTTTTCACGATGCCCATATGGGGTTCGTGTAACTCTCGTAACACCCTAGCTCGACAGCTTTCCGGAATCACCACCCTATGTCCCCACATGACACAGCCTAACTCCTCGTACAGTTCCTTACGACGGTTAAAATACGGTTGCAATTCTCTTACATCATTATCCGTGGGCCACATGTCCCGGATGTAACTTAAAACTCTGCCTAACATCGGATCTCTCATAGTCTGTTGCTTAATTACGTTATAATCTAATAACAATGCATTTTGTGCGAAATGCAAATATGTTTGCTCAGGTAGGGCGTGTAATAACTCATCGCTACTGCTTTTAACCGGTAATCTCGACAGTCCGTCCGCACCGTTTTGTTTTGTGTTGACGTATTCTATATCATAAGTATAAGCAGATAAAATAATCGCCCAACGCTGTAATCTACTCGCCGCCATAGCCGGTACGCCGTGCTTTGGGCCAAAAATGCTTACTAATGGCTTATGATCCGTTCGCAAAGTAAAGCGTCGACCGTATACGTACTGATGCAATTTTTTTAAACAAAATACTATGGCTAACGCTTCCCGATCTATCTGAGAATAATGTTTCTCTGCGTCATTCAATGCGCGAGACACATAAACCACCGGCCGGTCGCGGCCGTCGGCACTTTGTTGTGTGAGTACCCCGCCTATACCACGTGCACTAGCGTCACACGTCAACACTAACGACTTGTCTGGGTCATAATGAGCTAACACTTCCGCCCCTGTTAATATTTTTTTAACCCTTACCATCGCTTCCTCACACTGTTTACTCCAACACCAAGTGACACTTTTTTTTAAAAGTTCATAAAGTGGTGACAAAATGCTACTCAAATTCTTAACAAACTTAGCATAAAAATTTACTAAACCTAAGAAAGAACGCAAATCTGTAACATTTTTCGGCCTAGGAATTTTTAATATTGCATTTACTTTATCCGTATCTACTTTAATACCATCTTTCGATATTACATACCCTAAGTATTTCACCTCATCAACCATGAAAAGACATTTACTTCCTTTAAGCTTCATTCCATGATCTTGTAACCTTTGGAACACTTTTTCTAAAGTTTCTAAATGCTTATTTTGTGTCCCAGACGTACTTATGATTACATCATCCAGGAAAACTTCCACACCTGGAATATCACCAAGAAGGTTCGACATAATCCGCTGGAAAATGCCCGGGCTCGACGACAACCCAAATACCAGTCTATTATATTTAAATAAACCTCTATGAGTATTTATAACAGTTAAATTTCTTGAGTCATCCAATTCTATCTGATTATAGGCTTGGGATAAATCTATTTTCGAAAAGAATGTAGCCCCGTTTATACTTGCCAACAGATCATCGATCTTCGGAAGCGGATACCTATTGACCAGTAAGACAGGATTTAAGGTGATTTTATAATCTGCACAGATACGAAGTCCACCATCAGCTTTACGTACCGGTACCAAAGGCGTCGCCCAGTCCGAACACTCGACGGGCTCGATGATGCCCGCGCGTAGCATAGCATCCAGCTCCGCATCGACTTGCCCCTTCAGAGCGTAAGGCAGCGGCCGCGCCCGGCAGAATACAGGGGTCGCCCCTTCCCGCAGCTGGAGTGTTGCCTTACCGCCTGTGTACCGTCCCAATCCGCTGCTGAACAACTCTTTATATCTATTTAACAAAACATTTGCAGCATCAGATTTTGTCTTTAAAACATTGCCATAATTAATTGCCTGTTGAAATGGAGGAATTTTTATTTCCATTTCAGATAACCACTGCCGGCCTAATAAAGTAGTGGTACCGCCATCAATCACAAACAGTTCTAAGTATTTTACTTTATTATTATATTGTACTTTCGGTCTTATTACACCTAATGGCCTGATAATCCTACCATCATAAAATTTCAGTACTAAATTAAATGGCTCAATTGATCTAGCCCTGAAGTACCTCTCATACGTTTTTTTACTGATACATGAAACAGCAGAGCCTGTATCTACCTCCATCTTGATTACGGTATCATCTATTAGCAATAGTAAGCTCACCGGGGTATATC
Source organism: Xestia c-nigrum (assembly GCA_916618015.1). Taxonomy (NCBI): domain Eukaryota; kingdom Metazoa; phylum Arthropoda; class Insecta; order Lepidoptera; family Noctuidae; genus Xestia; species Xestia c-nigrum. The sequence continues at coordinate 11,006,743 of OU745245.1, forward strand.
CGCTTAAACACATTTGGTGTAACCCTTCCTCTATCTCATCTGAACTAGAAGAATCTTGTAAGTTCCCCGGCTGCTCGCTCCCGGTAGCTTCCACGTGGTTCACCCCGCGGTGCCTCCTTCCTTTTCCTGTTCTAGACTGGGAACACACGCGCCTCAAATGTCCACTCTGCTTGCATTTACTGCATACAAAATGCTTATAACGGCATTCGTCTACGGTATGTCCGCGCCAGCCGCACGCCGTACAGCTCCCGGCACCTTTGCCTGTGTCCTGTACCGGGCGCTCGCGACCTCCTCGCTGGTCATGCCCACGTGTTGTCCTGAACTCGTGGACCTCCGCGTATGTTCTGTGCTCCACCACGGCTGCATCTCGCTCCGCGGCTTCTAAACCGCATGCCAATTTCACAGCTCCTGCGTACGTCAGATTGTCTTCAGCAAATAACCTTTGTCTGATGACGTCGCTCTTAACTCCGCACACCAACTGATCTCGCAGATTCTCTTCAAGATTGCTGCCAAATTCACAAGTTTTCGACAATTTCTTCATCTCGGTTATGTATTGTGGAATATTTTCGTCATCTTTCTGCCTTCTTTGACGAAACCGAAACCGCTCCGCCATGACAGCAGGCTTCGGTTGGAGATGATTTTTCAATATATTTACGGCTTTTTCATAAGTCAACTCTGCCGGTTTACTTGGGCTGCACAAAGTGCTTAGTAACTCATATGTTTGATCTCCAATTCCGGTGATCAAAATCGCCAGCCACATGTTCTTGTCCACGTTGTTTACTTTAAAATACATCTCCATCCTTTCCACGTACAAAGTCCAATTCCCGGACGTCACATCAAAATCTCTTATTTTACCGATACTCGACATTTTATTCTTGACACGTTAACACGATTCCGAATGAAATTCTTGAAGGTATTATCCCATCCTCGTCGCCACTGAGAAGTTTGTGCTTAGGTAAAATAAAGATGTGGTTCCATAGCAAAAATGTTTAATTCAAAAACTAACTGACATGAGTACCAGTGTTGTCCTCCGTAAGAACCGGTGTTACCATAATATAAAGTATGGAAAGATAAAGTACCTAAATGTGGGGCACCGAAATACATCACAATCAGCAGGAGACAGAACGAAACAAGGCCAATAGGCACAATGGGACGTTTACAACTGGGATAGGCCCAGTTGCCAAGCACCACGGATAAATATTGACGTTAATGGGTCCTAGTTGAGAGCTGTTATATTTGATTCCAATAATAGGTATGGCAAAAACGCTTGAACGCACGGAAATTTGCTCTAGTTTCCACAAGGTCTGTATAGTAAATAACTCCGGATGTAACCTGTACACTATCCAACATAATATTGCGTTCATTTTGCCAAAGACTACACTCCCACAAAATGTGATGAGCAGATTGTTCATATTCGCAGTCAGATGTTGAACATTGACAAAAAGGCGAGTCAACAAGCTTGAAGGAAAATAATTTACTCTTAAAGTTGCCATGGCCCGTGAGAAATTGGGCAACACAGTGATCAACCTCCAGCCATGTCCTGTCCAGCCGCTCACGAACGGACGGAAAGAACTGGTGGAGGTGCCTGCCCTTGATGGAATTGTCCCACCTACATTGCCATTCAGATAAAAGTTCCTCCCAGACGTCGGTCTGTGGTTTGAATAATCTAGAAATCCTAGCACGATCACGTACGGTTAAAAAGTCTGCGTCCGTGGTCTCACGCGCGTTATAGTACATTGCAGCCCGCCGCTGCACCTCCAGATCGACTGGAAGTACACCCGCAAGCACCGGAAGAGCTTCGGTACAAACCGTCCTATACGCTTTGCATAAGAATATCAACGCCAAACGCTGGCTTTGCAGCAATTTACGACGCACCGCTCCTATGGTGGCCCTATCGGCCCAAACAGGTGCCCCGTAGCACATACAACCCAAGTAAGTAGCCACATAGATGGTCTTTAAAGTTAAAAATGACAATCCCCACGTAGATTTGGATATCCTCGTTAAGGAATAAAAGTTCTTTTTAGCTTTTTCACCGACGTTTTTTATGTGATCTACGAATGAAAAATTCCTCTCTAAGACCAGTCCAAGGTAGCACACGGACTGCTTTCTTTTCACGGGAACGTTATTAAATTTAATGCTCGGCCACGATTTAAGATCACCTTTTAAAATTAGTTGAAATGTTTTATGCGGTGCAAAGGTCAGACGGTTTCGATCGCCCCACTGAGATATTAATCGTAGGCAAGTGTCAGCCAAATTCTCGAGTCCAGCCCGGGTACTTGACTGAATGAGCAGCAGGCCGTCGTCCGCGTAACCGGTTAATGAACAGCCCGGCGGAAGTGGTATCGCGAGGAAATCATCAAAACCTATATTCCATACATACGGAGAGATTACCGAGCCCTGTGGACAACCCATGGTAAGTGACTTTGACATAGAATGATGTCCGAGTTTTAGTTGCGCGGTACCATTTAAAAAGAATGAATGAACAAGGTTATATATGTTTTTGTAGCAGCCACGATTTTTCATTTTACCTACTACTGCCAACCTATTACTAACTACCTACTACTACCTACATACTACTACCTACCTACTACTACCTACCTACTACTACCTACCTACTACTACCTAACTACTACTACCTACCTACTACTACCTACCTACTACTACCTACCTACTACTACCTACCTACTACTACCTACCTACTACTACCTACCTACTACTACCTACCTACTACTACCTAGCTACTACTACCTACCTACTACTACCTACCAACTACTACCTACCAACTACTACCTACCAACTAATACCTACCTACTACTACCTACCTGCCACATTTTTTATTTCAGAAGAACGTTCCAATAACAAACATAACAAAAAAAAAATAGTGAAATTCGTCCAACCGTTCACGCGTGATTCCGTGAGCTAGGGAAATAGACATTCATTTTATACATCTAGATTTTCGGGTGTTAATTAATAAAAAGATAAATCTGGATAATTATTTGCTACTGGCTTATGCCCGCGGCTTTGCCTTGCGTGTAGTTGGGTAATTGTTCCACGGGATTCAGGTTACTTATAAACTATCAGTGTGGAAAACAACCAAATCTGGTCGCTAGTTTTTGCGTAAAAGAGCATCAAACATCCATCCATCCTACCTTTTCGTACATATTATGTTACTAATTGTTGCGCGCGACTTCGTACGCGTGGAAATTTGTATGTGTGTAGATAAAAAATAGCCTATTCTCAGACCTAACAAATATTTAAAAAAACATTAAAATCGGTCAAGTCGTTTCGGAGGAGTTCGATAACAAATTATACAAGGCGTCGCTTTGAGTGTGCTACAGACCATTAAATAGAATAAATTTTTCGCCCCCATACAACATTCCTATACTTAGGTCCATGTTCACCGAAAAGATAACAGCCTGATTATCTAAAAACAGCTGTCACTGTGACATGTTCCCATACAAAAATATATTTTAAACAGCTGTTTTTAGATAATCAGAGCGTCATCTTTTGGTGAACATGGACCTTACTAGACCAAATGTATGAAACAGCTGATTATTTTTATACGATTACGATGGTGGTCCTATTGAGAAAGTTGTTCAGTTGGATGGTCTGTAGCACACCCTTGAATTTGATCAGGATGCAAAGTAACAACTTGAATACATCTAGTAGGAAGTACAACAAACTAAGCAAGCTACAGTTTTAATTTTCTATAGCTTATTTGAACCCTAACATAACAGTGGACTCTTTCCGAGACCCATTAGCTCATACAGGATATCCTTACCCTCCGCCCGTACGTTCACGTCATCAAAATAAAATGTATCCTCATCAGAACGCTAGTTTAATGGCCGTAAGCCCGCTCTTAAACCGGGGAGCGCTCCCAGTCCCAATGAAAACTGTTCGTCTTACAAAACAAACTAAATACCAGGGATGTTTGTGCTCCACGTCAAACGTTGTTATACGTTGTTATTCGATGTTTGTTGCTTCTACAATACAGTCAGATTCTCTCCATGATAAATATTTGGTACATCTAAATACGTCGTCGTATGATGTTTATCTTGATGTACTGTATATTTATTAGCTACAGAATTACATATTCATAGTCTCATATTCAATAAGTTTACTTGGAAAAATACTGGGCTATTGATATTTTTCGTAGAAAAGGGCATGTAATATTAAATGGAAACAAGGAAAATGGGTAAGGTGAAATTCCTATTTCACCTTTACCCATTTTCCTTGTTTAAATATTTCAAAACAACGTTTGTGTCCATTAAAATACAGGTCGTCATTGCAAATAACGAATACATTTATTTCAATTAAAATGGCTGGAACTCTAATTATAGGTTGAAAACCGAATAAATTCACAATAATAAAAAAATACTTTCATGAAAATCCTTCCCGCAATACACAAACCAATAACCTGATTGAAAAAAGAACTACAACAACCAACAGAAGCCAAAGCGCCGGTTTTATAAATTTGATACCAGATACGTTCGGGAATCGATACCTCGGGGATACCATGCGTTAGATTCAATCGTGGTAACTAAGGAATAGTTAACAGTTTGCGGCTAGCGTGGCCACTGTGGCCAGACGGCACTGATTTTAGCTTACAACTAGTAACTCGACACAACAGAACACACATAGTTGTGTCGGTCGACGTTCAGCCAATAAGCGATGTTCATTCAGTGATGTGTGTCGATTCGGGTTCATTGTTTGTTACAAATGTACGGATTGACAGTGTATACTCGTCTTATGTTGACTTCTCACTCTACATCTGTGATTCGTCAGTCATATCTGACTGTAGCCTCTATGTTAGTAGTCTAGTTTTACGTGTAGAACTCTTCATGGTTGTCCTTCCCGGGGCAAAGACGTCTTACTCGTTGTAGGGGACGTGACTAGGTGTTACCTATTGGGAACCGCTACGCTACTCAGTTAAACACTCAAATAACTTTAATGGGTTTATTGAGGTAACTAGGCTAAGTTATTGCTAAAATGATGGAAATGAATGCACTCGGTTGCTGTCCGTTATGCACTGAGCTCGCGGGGCACATACTGCGGCCGCATCGTATCGCTAGGTCAGCAAAACGTGGTCGATTGCAATCATTGCATCGAACACTCGTCTTATGTAGACTTCTCAGTTTACATCTGTAATAGTCTGTCAGATATGACTGACGAACAGTCATATCTGACTGTCGCTTAACTGCAGCCTAGTTGGTTGTCTTGTTTTCATGGATATCCTCCCCAAACCAAAGCGTTCTTCGACTACCTTTGACAGGGGTGCTGGAGTATTTGCGCAGTTTGTCACGCTCACCGTTCTGGAATGGTATTAGACAGCATGGTCAAGTGGTCCCTGTCGTACTCTAAAGAGGCCTGTCGGACTCCCCAAATTAGTCACCCTTAGGCACCCGGAGGGCATTTTGTGCCCTCCGGCGCCTGCGTCTAGTGTGTCAATGTTAGCCTGGGGGGATGCTACGGAACGTAAATGTGCCTGTGCAGTCAATAAGCATGCTACTGGTGGATTAATATGTGCCTGACTGAGTGCGGACACAAACATGAATCGACATCCTCAATATTTACCGTTTAATTAAACAAAAGCTGCAAATAATTATCAGATACCGCTTTCAATTGTGTAAAAACTTCGAACTACTATACTTACTCTGTTGTGTAGAATACTACTGTGTGTCTGCAAAAAATACCCTGGGGAAACCGTCATGTCTGAGAACCAAAAATTCGAAAACATGTGACATCTACCAATCCGCGCGTGATGGATTCCCCATTCCTTCTAATTGAGAGGAGACCGTGTCCCAGCATTGGGAACATTATAGGCTGATGGTGTGTGTCTGTATGTTTGTTACACCTATGACTTGGAATAAACCATTAGCTACTGAAATAGAAGTACCTTTTTATTGAATATTCCGAGGATACGCATTTATACCTGGTTTTTATCCACACGGCTCGACTGACTGTTTTAGTAAGTACTAACTATAGAACATTACAAAAGATTCACGACATGTAAATACAGCTTTTATCTTTATTTATTTAGTTGCTATTTATACTATACTCAACAACGACTCCATGAGAAAGGGCATGCTCACACAACACTACGACCGCCGCGTCGTAGACTGGAACCTGTCACTATAAATGCAAATATACTCTAGCAAGGATCGTTAAATCCTACACGCTTCCTCTATATAAGCTTTAAACGTTAGCACATATTGGTTTCCACCGCAAACCGATTTATAGCCAAACCATACCTAAGAAATAGAATAATACAATAATGTACTTTAGATTTGTAATCGTATCGTATCGTTCGTTTGGTATCGTTATAGGTATAGTCAGAGGCCCAAAAAGTCTGAGAACTAGTCTTACCAAATGGGTACTGTATTACCCAGTACTAACTAGGTAAGACTAGTTCTCAGACTTTTTGGGCCTCTGACTATACCTATAACGATACCAAACGAACGATACGATAAGCTTTAAACGTTAGCACATATTGGTTTCCACTGCAAACCCATTTATAGCCAAACCATACCTTAAAGAAATAGAATAATACAATAATGTACTTTAGATTTGTAATCGCATCATATCGGCGTTCGTTTGGTATCGTTATAGGTATAGTCAGAGGCCCAAAAAGTCTGAGAACTAGTCTTATCAAAGGGGTACTGTATTACCCAGTACTAACTAGGTTTTGGAGGTCATATACGCCGTCACTCCATGTAATATACTAGTATTCAGCTGCATCTGGTTAGACTGGAAGCTAAAGGAAAGGAAAGGCTAGGCAGATGAGATTTGTTATGATAGAATTGCTGATATGATAGGATTAGCGATTCCTTTTTAAACTTTGCCCACATTAGGAGTTTCTCCTGTATGTTGGGTATAATTACAAACATATATCACACACACAGTCTATCAGGATACCCGCAAGTCCCGCAACCTAATTCACGGTTACACTGTCCCTACAACATGAAAATAACATATAACATAACATCATACCTGTAATCCTAACGGGGTAGGCAGAGGATTACCTAATAGTATACACTCACATTTCGCCAGTTAAGTTTAATCCCCATGTAAATGAGGGCGAGCCTGCCATTACCCGGACATAAATCTAGACGCCATGACTGCTACTGAGAAATTCCTGATAAAAAAGCCCAATAACATTTTCCGATCCGGGAATCGAACTCAGGACCTCGTGCTCAGCAGTCGTTCTTGCAACCACTAGACCAAAGGGGCAGTTGTCAACATAAAATAGTAAACACGAAATCGAAATCGGTTCATCCGCTTGGAAGCTACGATACCGCACACAGACGAACAGATCCATAAGTACTCATCACCATCTGCCTAGCCTTTTCCCAACTATGTTGGGTTCGGCTTCCAGTCTTACCTAATGGTGCTGAATACTAGTATTTTACATGGAGCGACTGCCTTCACAACCTAGATCCAAATACACGTACACACGTTATACTTAGAACCACTCTTTTTTCAGAAGTCGTTAAACCAAAACCAATTTTAAACACACCCACGCTTAATTTAAGACTATCACATTTTTGTTATATTTGAATGCTTTAGGAGTAATCTAATACAAGAAAAATTTAGATATTAATTTAGAAGATTTCCGAGAGAAATAATCTAACTTTCTCGGGCATATTAAAAAAAAAACTGTGGCCTTAAATAAACCATAATCACACATCTAAATTCTCAGTTTTGATGAGAACGAGACTCATAAAACACTCAAATGCAAGACAATTGTGATAGCCTTCTTAACCATTTACCTACTGAAGGTGGCAGTAAGAACTTAATACTCACAGCAGAACCACTTCCAACGTTCAAGGGGCGAAAATTCTATCACAAAGAATGAATTCCTCACCCAAATAAACTGGCAGGGGTGCTTATTAATTAAACTTTAGCGTTCCGTCTCTGTTATATCTCTATTGGTTTATTTAATTACAGCTACCGAATTGCTGAGTACAATAAATACGAATTACTTTATTGGAAGGCGTCAAAATACTTGTGCAGATCACTCATAATATTTGTTATAAATAAAGAAATTGAAGTACTTTTCTAAATCATTTTGGGTTAAAAAGGCCCCAATGAGTGACGAGTTTTCTTTTCAATCCTTATTTATTCGAGGACGATGCAGCATGTGTCTTTTTCATCATTGATTAGGTAGAGGTCTTTGATAGTACACCCACTTATAGTATTATGTTCAAGTCTCGAGGTCAAGCATAAACTTTTTAAAACAGATTTCATTTGTTTCACGAGTCGACAGTGGGAATTGACATCGAAGGAATGTTTTAATGGTATTATTATTCGTTGTTATTGGTTCATTCCCACTAGTTCTACTACACAGTTCTACAGTAGAAGTAGTGGGAATTTTACTTCTTCATCAATACTTCTGTATTAGTCAGCCCCTTTATAGACATATCATCTGTCACAGGCTTTCCCGTCTAGTTAATAATTTCACAGCTGCCCCATAGACAGGCAGAAATAGCCGTAATTCAATACTATGATTGTTCCTTTTTCCTTAAAGAAAATAGTCCGCTATTGATTCTAAATATATTGTCCTTGATATTGTTGTCGGGACATAAAATTGATAAAAAAAATAACGTTCACGTACTCCTGCATAAATATTACGTATTTCGTAAAACAATATATGCGTTGTCACGTAAAACACAAATAGATGGCATTTATGAACGCCCATAAAGTTAAATGCTGAATATAAAACATTGCAGTTAAATGGTTAAGAGAATATAAAGGGTGTAATATGACGCTTCATGAAGCCGAAAGGCACTTGTTCTCCCTGTCATTGCTGTTTTTTTTTTGATCTAGACTATACCTACTACCTACCTTTTAGTTCGGAGACATTGGGGGTCAAAGTTCCAACTTTTTAATAGGCTTTTTTTTTAATTCTAGGTTTTAAGGCTTGAACTTTTTTTGCCAGCCGGATTTTTTCCCACAATTATAACTTTTTTTTCAAAGTAACGGCCATGTATACGACCTATATTAATCGATAGATAGTATCAATACAAACAAAAATTGTGTATTGTTACACTTTGTATAACATTCTCATTATTTTGTGTAGGTCGTCTTTTGTCTACTTTTCTGTTTAAACAAACAATTAGTACTTTTTTTTTTTTTTTTAATCAGATACAATACAACACTATCTATAATCAAAACTAGGTTTTCATTGTTCTGTCAGCTACATTTTTCTTAATTTTATGTGTTATAGAAAACCATTTTTAACATATCATAATAATAGATGCGAAAGTCTGTGACGATGTATGGATATTTGTTACTCTTTCACGTCAAAAACTACTAACAAATCTGGATGGTGCATAGAAATTGTATGGATCCTTTTAACTCGATAGTACGATCCAATGGGGCAATTACAGAAGTCCGAGTCCGACTCTTTCGGTCAGACTTTGCATAATATAGTACATTTTGACACAAGTGGAGAAAGTTTTTCATTGTATTCGAGGCGGTATTAACACACGAGCCGTAGGTGAGGGTGTTTTTGAACCGAGAACTGCAATAACATATGTCCACGTGTAACAAACAACGTTTTTAAAGAAATAAACTAAAAGAATGAAAAATAATTTTGTCATGAATTATTACGAAACAATGATTTTAATTTTCTTTTTTGCTGCGTTTTGCTTTTGCCAGGTTGAAGGAGAAGCAAAAGTATGAAGCCGATATACAGCCTAATATAAAAAATAAACACGTGAAAAGCCTAACAAAAATGTTAATTTGTCTAAAACTAAATACTTTTTTGGACAAATTAACATGTATATGTGTTCTAAATTCAAAAATAATCGTGTTTATCTATAATATTCTTAATAAATATCGCTGGAAATTAACACACAGTGCCATCTAGTGCCACACTAAGCTACATTTATAAACACGATTTGAATATTAAAAAAAATATTGCGCCGTAAAGACGCATATTGATTTGCAGAAATAAAAAAAAACACCTCTGACTATGGGCATTGCACCAATTTGTACTAAGTATAGTGTGTGGCAATTTTACATTCCCGCACACATGTTGGAAAACTGAAAAAAAAACGCACGCGTGTGAAAATACATTGCATGTTGAACCTAATCGTAGTGCGAAAAGAACCAGTTTTCGAGGAAGTGTATTGAAATAGTACATTTTGATACAAGTGGAGAAAGTTTATTATTGTATAGCCGTAAACTGCAATAACAAATGTCCACGTGTATCAAACGACGTTTTTCAATACACTTTTGAAGAAATACACTATGATTAAAATTTTATTTTTTCCGCGTTTTGCTTTCGCCAGGTTGAAGGAGTTGAAAAGGTATGAAGCCGTTATACAGCCTAATTTAAAAATAGTTTTATATACATTTTAGAATTTAGAACACAAATAAATGTAAATTTGTTTCTAAAAGTAAATATTAGTTATAATTAATTATCATGTTTATCTATGATGTTGAATTTACAATTTCAATACCTATTCAAAAAATGTTTACAAAGAAAAACGTACTTACATCGCTATTCCGAAATTTAAAAAAAAACTTTCACTTCTGAATGTTTTTTTTTAATTATCCAATGAACCAATTTGGACTAAGTACATGTATAGCTATCTATGGCAATTTTTTCTTCCCGCACACGTGTGGAAAAATAGCAAAAATGCACGTGTGTGAAATACACTCCATTTTGAACCTTATCGTAGTGCAAAAATAACCTGTTTTCGAAGAAGTGTATTGAAAAATATCTTGTATTTACCCTAGTTACTTCTGTCATACCTTAACGTAAATAATATGAGGCAAAATAATATTAACTTTCTGATTACACCCGCTCAAGAAGAGCCCGTACAAATAAAGGTACGATTTCACGCAGGTTTCGTACATACCTAAGCGTTCGTCTAAGACATTCCGAGAAAAATAAATGGGCTGCAGATATTTTCTCGGATTTCGGTACTGATTTCAATGGTTTTCCCACACAAAAGATCTAAATTAAGTAATCGCTCTGACGATTTTATCAACGAAAGTTATAATGAAAGTCTTTCAATTGAGCTAAATAAATATAATGTTACCTTCTTATTATGACTTCATTTCACATGAAATTATAACAACCACGTAACGATCAGTGTAAATAAATAAATTATGACGAATTTCAAATTTTTCCATCGGCAACCAATTATAATTGTGTATACAGTTGAAATCGTAACATTTTAATAAGCGCCCCTCCAACTGGAAATCGCTTATTAAAAGGTACGCAAAAACCTATAATAAGAACGAAAAATATTTTTGCATTCATTCGCCAAAGTATAGTAGATGAGAATTTCCCGACGATAATTGACGGTCCCGCTGAGAAATATCGTCTATAAATATAGTGGACGAAGTTTGACGACTGTTGGGAAAATTTTCAAGCTCCTTTTCAAGACATTTACTTGGGAATACTGAGGAGGTTCGAAGGCAGACACAGCAATTTGTTAGTTTACGCTGCGTAGAAAGCGCCGCGCCGCGCTCAGCCAGGCGGCGAACAAGTCATCTTTTATTAAATACGTACAAACATTTGCATTTAGCTACCGTGTACACTGTATTGTAAAATTTTAAAGTATTTTCCGTGTAATGCATTCAAATGATAAATGTAGTCTCGTATTCTGAATAGAATAAACAGCGTTTTAAATGGATAACCGGAATGGAACGGAATTTAAATACGTAGACAAAGACAAAGCTGGGCTTAGAAACTAACAGCTGTAGATACCTACCTAAGTTAGTAGAAGTATTCACATGCTTTTATGGGGTGTTTTAGTTGGGAATGAAACTAGGTTAATTGCCCGATGAGGTTAGTTTAAATAAACTGTTTTTATAGAAAGCTGTTATTTAGTAAACAATATAACAGCTTTCTATAAAAACATTCACACAACAATAGTGTGCAGGTGAGACAGGTTCCCATTAGTCAGATTTTGGTTCAAAACCATTATTTATAGCCAAAAGTGATAGGAGGTATTTAAAAAACGTGCAGGCTAAATAATAACAGCCACTCGGGTTGATCTTAAAGTCGACGCTGTCATTTGTAGATCTTTGACGCTCCTTACAGGTAGTCAGTGGCCCAAAAGTCTTACAAACCAGTCTTACCAAGTGGTATCGTATTATCCAGTATTGACTGGGTTGTGGAGGTCAGGTTATAGGCAGTCACTCCATGTAAAATACTGGTATTCAACTGTATCCGGTTAGACTGGAAGTCGACCCAAACATAGTTGGGAAAAGGCTAGGCAGATGAAGAGTGACAGTAGGTATTTTGTCAAGTATTTTGATATTTATCATTATTATATGCCTAAACGTTTTCCAACAATGTTAGGATCAGCCTCCTGTCTAATTAGATGCAGCTGAATACCAGTATTTTACATGGAGCGACTGCCTATCTAGCCTCCACAACCCAGTTAGATCCTAATGGGTAATATGACAACCCTTGGTAAGACTGGTTGTATTATAAAACTTAAGAGGACGGGTATTTATCGAAAATTTTATAATGTGTTCTGATCGTGAAAGTTTAAAAAAGACAGACTGGTTGTAATTCGAAGACATGTGACATCTACCAATCCGCACTGGACCCGCGTGGTGGATTATAGCCCTTTCATAGAGAGGAGGCATGTGTCTCAGCAGTGGGAACATTAATAGGCTGATGGTAATGATGATGAAGAGTGGTTGTGAGACTTTCTTTACTATACATAAACTGACTGGGTATTTTAATGAATGTGTACCTGTTTCATTCAAAACACAATCAACTTGACGTGAAATTTTAACAGAGCTAGGGAACGAGTACGTCTGTCCAGTCGACCTATACACGTTTTATGTCCCGTTCAAAGCCATCTCCATTTATATGGACCCATATCAATGACCATAAACATGATCATGAATAAGAATGTAGGTTTTATGGCTCCCCATATAAATCCGGAGGAGGTGGTCATTACACCCGCTTCGAGGAGTCGCTCCAAGGGAACACGTTGCTGATAATAATGATATGTGAGGACTTGATTATTCCGTGTTTGGATGTGAATATTGCATCTCTTTGCTGTACCTAGGTGTCGTAAAGGTGGCTGGGGATTTCATCACGAGGATATAAATGGTGAAAATAAAACCACAAAGCCGAAAGGCACTTGTTCTTCTCTTCACTGTGATATATTTTTGCTCTGGACCATACCTGGGAACCTTCTAGTTATAATACTATACTAGGATGTCAAAGGTCCAACTTTTTTTAAAGTTAGTTTTCAAATAACAGTTCTTAAGAGGCCTGCGGAGCATGCGTTTTTCAGACAAACGTAATACCAAAATAATATGAAAATCAAACATATTCTTAAGGTAGTGTGTATATATTTCGATTGTGTTACAGAATATCTACGTTCACAAATAAATATTTTGAAAGGACAATGATATAAAGAAGAGATATGAGAAATTTAAAATGTCTATAGAAAATTTATTTTTCTCATAACTCTTGGTTAAATCAGTGTATGTACATTCAAAATATGTGTTTGGGAACCTATATATTCTGTTATCCAATCAAAATAAATACATACTACCTTAACAATATGTTTGGTTTACAAATTATTTTGGTATTAGGTTTGTATGAAGTTCGCATGCTCTGCAGGCCTCTTATAAGGTCAGAACATTGTTTTAAACTAGCGGACGTTACGCGGTTATACCCGCAAAGTTCCCATTCCCGTGGGAGTACGTTGATAAAATATAGCTTATGTACCTACTCACTGATAATGTAGGGTACACATTGCTGAAAGAATTTATTAAATAGGTTCAGTAGTTTTTAAGTGTATTCGTTACATACAAAAATACAAATTTTTCCTCTTTATAATATTAGAATAGATACCTCCATAACCCGTTTACAATTTAATGCGTCCATCCGTTGTTTTGGGTGCGTTACATCAAGTTTTACCGCTAAACGTGGTTCCCGTTGGTTACACTTCGGTTACGGAACCCAACAAAGTGGTCATCAATTTAGCGTAGACGACAAAAAATAATGTTAAGGCGACTACACGAGCTAAATTAGCAACTCTATTTGTGGTAGTTCAAATTTCGTTTGAAATACTTTTAGAATAAAGTTCTAATCAGCTTGCACTACAAAGTGGTTGATACGTGTCAGTCACTGCGAGCCCTGAGCGAAATAAGTAGTTTCGATCGATTTACAAAAAAAAACATTGAATGGACTAAAATATATATTTTGAATGGACACTGATTTAATCAAGAGTTATGACAAAAATGAGTTTTCTATAGTAATTTTAAATTCCTCATATCTCGTCTTTATATCACTGTCCTTTCAAAATATATATTCGGGAACCTAGATATTCTGTAATCCACTCGAAATAATTACACTCTACCTTAAGAATTTATTTGATTTACAATTTATTTTGGTATTACGTTTGTATGAACGACGCATGCTCCGCAGGCCTCTTAAGTTTCGGAACCCAATGTGCAACGAGTTTTTATTATTTGAGTCAAACAAGCCCACCATACTATTCCCAAACCGGAGACCTAGCGAAGGAGTAGAAAACACCGTAAATTCCACTTCCTCCATATCGGAAGGAGACAGAACGAAACAAGGCCCATAGGCACAAAGGGCTGTTTACAACTGGGATAGGCCCCAGCACCACGGATAAATATTAGCAGTAATGGGTATTACTGTTGTTACAATGCGAATATTTCTATAATAGGTGACCATTATTAGTGTTCGGTTACCGTTCGCCTGTCAGTCCAATTAAGGTCGCAGGTCCAGTCGCCAGAAAATCAAGTAGTCGGAAGAAAATAATACGAAACCCTCATAGGAAATTAGTTTTTTTTATTGTTTATAATTTATTTTCAGGAATCACAGGGTTGAAGGTTAACGGCATTGGAAAATATAGCAAGCATTTCATGTACATAATTATGTTTCCGCACTTAATAGTAGGTACCTCGCAGGTAAATCATATTAAACCTATGATTTGATTTATCTTAACATGCCCATTTCAAAGAATGTTGTTGTCCTGAAAATTTAGGAATTAAAAACAAGAAACGCTTTAATACATTTTTCTATTCTTTAGGAAATGCCAATCAAAGAAAACTTAATTCCTCTTTTTTTACTTTTTACAAAAACCTGTTTTGTTTGAAACTTAATTCCTCATTTTTTCTTTTATTACATAAGAAAATCAAAATTGAAGAAAATACGACGCTTTTAAAATTCTCATTACCTCACGCGTAGGTATATTTTTTAGCTAGTTCTGACCCCACGAGCCTCGATGCATTTAATCTTTGTCAATATTCATTGATTTACAAAACCAAAAAATACATGCATATTATTTTCTAATACTCTAACTGACGGAATAAATAGATTTCCATTTTTTGATAGTGTGGTTAGTGCCAAACCATCACTAGCAACTGATTATAAACGTTTTAATCAAGCAATATACCTATTTTGAAACATAAATAGAGGCCAAAAACCTAAGTAGACTCAGCACCTATTTTAAAATACCAACGTCACATCCCCCTGTCCTTTTATTTCTCGCCAGCACTGTTTTTAAAAAAGATAACTCCCTGAGTAAAAGCAATATTTTTAAATTAAAACTGTTGCTTTTGGTGTGGTTTTAGCCGCGTTTTAAGCTACGTAGCCTCAAAAAGCGTGAGTAGGAAAAATAATGCGATTGTTGGTCGTAAAACAACTACGCAGCTGTCCCGTGTCCTTTTTATTTTATTAGTCTTTTCCGTGTGCCCGTTTATAGTGGCCCAGTGTGGTGCCTACGGGAATTGGCGTACGATAGGATAATGCTAATCGCCAGGAGAGTGGGTTGGTAGATAGCCGAGAAATTATTTGTTGAATTTTATCTGCAGTTTTAGCAATCTGCAAAGGAAGGTTATGTTTTTTATGTTCTTATTAGCTGAAGCGACCTTCTTCGACGTAAAATGATCATTAAATGAAATAAAATAAAATGATCATAAAAATAATATTACTCACATTTGATTTGGGTTTTGTTAATAATTTCAAGCGTGACATGAGATTTCAGCGATCCCAGTACATTTGCCATCATTTATTGAGGAGTTCCCGTCGCCTATCTTCGGAAGTTCTTTATCAGATCTTTACCAAATTGAAATGGGATCAGTCCAAGAACGTACTCTTCCTAAAACTACCCAAATCGCTTCAGATGTGCCCATAAAATTTAAGGAATTCCCTCTATCTCTCCAGGATCCCATTAAATGGAACTTAACACATCTAACTGTTGAAATCTGGGTGTATTGTACAATTCTGCGTACTCCCTCAGAGCATACAGGCGTGATGTTACGTCACTATCTTACATAAACAATAAACAACCAAGCGATTGCAGCAATTACTGCAGCTTTGCCGTGTATTTTTGAAGAGTTCCATTTATATCTCCGAAGATCAGCGTCAGATCTTAATCAAAGTGAAATGGGACCACACGGAAAGCACCAGCTTTCAAATTAAAAATGAATCATCAAAATCGGATTACCCAGTCGAAAGTTCAGAGGTAACAAACATTGTCGAAATCTGGGAGTATTGTACACATCTGCGTACCTCCTCAGAGCATACAGGCGTGATGCTACGTCATGATGTAGTATGAACAATGAACCTACAAGCGATTGCAGCAATTACTGCAGATTTGCCATCTATTTTTGAAGAGTTCCATTGTATATCTCGGAAGATCAGCATCAGATCTTCAGCAAATTAAAATGGAACCAAACGAGAAGCACCAGCTGTCAAATAAAAAAAGAGTTGACAGTAGACAGTAGACGTGTATTTTGTACATGTTTTTACATAAATGTACTTTTTTTTTGCATATTCACATACTTTTGGTGTGAAATAAACGTGCACAATAATTGGTTGCTGATTAATAATTGTGCAAATGAATACATTTTTACAAAAACATAGCAATTTAGTTTTTTGTTTAACCGAACGTGAAGCGACACCAAAAATCGCGCAAAGCCAACTGTCGTGCGTCATGAAGTCGTTGCTGGTTCTTATTCTTAATTTGCTTATATCTCGAAAACCTTTCCATCGCAAAAATAATGAAAAATTGCCCCCCTTAATGACCACTCTGAATAAAAACTTTTTTACAAAAAATAAAACCGACTTCAGAGAAAACAAAAAAAGTAAAAAATAACTTCAGAAAAAACGCTTCAGAAGTCGGTGACCTTTTTTTGATTGATTTAGTTTTTTTGTCACCGACTTCTGAAGCGTTTTTTCTGAAGTTATTTTTTACTTTTTTTGTTTTCTCTGAAGTCGGTTTTATTTTTTGTAAAAAAGTTTTTATTTTCACTTTTTAGTGGTTCACATGTGCTTACCCCTTCACAGCGTACCGGCGTGATTTTAGGTTATGAACTGGTGTAAACAATAGACAGATATGAGATTTCGGCAATCCCAGTACATTTGCTATCATTTATTGAGGAGTTCCGTTGCATATCCGAAGTTCTTCATCAGATCTTCATCAAATTGAATTGGGATCACTTCGAGAAAGTACAATTCCTAAAACTACCCAAACCGCTTCTAGTGTGCTTATAAAATGTGAAGAATTCTCTCTATTTCTCCAGAATCCCATCATCAGCTACTGATTTGATGATTATAAGACCACACAGGAAGCACCAGCTTTCAAATAAAATAAGAACGATCAAAATCGGTTCACCCAGTAGAAAGTACTGAGGTAACAAATATTTTCGAAATCGGGTATATTTTACACATGTGCGTACCTCCTCAGAGCATACAGGCGTGATGTTACGTCATAATATAGTATAAACAATGAACCTACAAGCGATGGCAGCAATCACTGCAGATTTGCTGTGTATTTTTGAAGAGTTCCGTTGTATATCTCCGAAGATCAGCATCAGGTCTTCAGCAAACTAAAATGGGACCAAACGGGAAGCACCAGCTTTCAAACAAAAAAAGAACCATCGAAATCGGTTCACCCAGTCGAGAGTAATGAGGTAACAAACACAAAAAAAAAAAAAAAAAAAAAAAATACAGACGAATTGATAACCTCCTCTTTTTGGAAGTCGGTTGAAAAGAATATAAATTTACAAATGTAAATATGGGTGAAACCTTTTTCGAAATCTACCTCCTCCTGCGGCTTGCCGGAGGGATTTTTTTTTGTTGTTGTTAGATTGGCACAACTGTTTTCCATTTTGTCGCGAAGTTTAAGTTGAATCTGTTACCTATCTATATTAAATATAGTGCTGTTTTTAGTTTTATCATACTGGTGGGTATAGCGAATTTTATTATCGACAAAAACATCGAACAAAGCGTTTGTCTTTTTTGCATCGCCAATGGAATTTCGTGTTCGGACTTTCGGAGTCACTGAAAATGTTACAGAAGGCTTACGGTGAATCGACTTTATCATAAACACGTTTTTAGAGTGGTACAAAGCGTTCAAAAGCGGTCGAGAGGTGATGGAAGATTTTGCCTCGCTCTGGTAGACCGTCAACGTCTGCAACTGAAGTTAACATCTCAAAAGTCAAGCAAAAGTGACTGAAAATCCTCATTCAACTTTAAGAGAGATAACCGCCAAATTTTCCGCATCTCACGAGTTGATCCGTACCATTTTAAATAATCATTTGGGTATGAAACAAGTTACCGCTCGGCTAGTCCCAAAAGACCTGAATTTTCTTCAAAAACTAAATCGCATGAGAGTCGCTGAGGACATGCTAGAACGAGTCAATTGCGACCCAACATTCATGAAACGCATTGTTACTGGTGACGAGACGTGGGTTTACGAGTTTGACATGCAAACTAGTCAACAAGCTTCGGAGTGGCGCCTTCCAACTGAACCGAAACCGAAAAAAAAAGAATTCGCGGCAAGAACTGAACTCAATTCCGGAAACAGCGTTTAAAAATGTTTTGAATATTGCATTATTCGTTGGCGTAAGTGTACCGTTTTTGAAGGAGCATACTTTGAAGGTGATAAAATAAATTTGGATAAATAACAAAAATATTTTGTGTATTATTGATCTTTTCCCGTTATGTTCTTGACAAAGCAGTATTTGCATTCAATAACTGTTATTTTGAAATGAGAAACAAACACTTCTTTTTCATCTATTTTTTTCATTATTTGTTTGTATTCATTGGTGTTTTCAGTACATCTTTCGCTTAGCTGAGAAACCTGTACAGAAAATTTAACATACTATTCCAATAACAATAAGCGTCAGTTCACAGCGAGACGCGACGCGACGAAACGCGACGCCGTGCGACGGTTCTCGAATAATCCAGAAATTTCGCGGTGCGCCGCGCGGCGCCCCGAGCCGCAGTGCTGCATGGTGTAACGTATTCTGAATTTTCACAATGAAACGTGTATCTTTTCGTGCAGTAAATAAAGTAATATTTCGCGAAGCGCCGCGTCGCATCACGTCTCGGTTCGAACTGACCCTAAGTCCAGGCAATAAAAAAACGCCAGTCTGTTCACCAAACCAATCACAAACTTCCAACACTACAATAGTGTTGACCTATATGACAATTACTTCGTGATAAATAAACTAGGACACTTATCCTAAAATAGCGGTAATATCAAGTAGAAAAATCTTCGTTCCAAATCTGTCGGTCGTAGACATGAATCTGTTATTGCACTGAGAGGCCATATCGATTTCATAATACAATTTACCTTGAGCATGGATTTGGCAACAACAATGTTGGCATAAAACTATAGAGATAATAATATCATGGTTGTAACAAAGGGTACTAAAGGTTTCAGGTTCATTTGAGGTTTACAGTTTTCTGCACTACTTCTACTCCTATATAAGTACAGTCGACGAAACGGATAAGTACCTGGAAGCTACTTATACCATTAATACAAAGATCTTTTGAAAATTATTGTCACACAGGCAAGAGGACCAAGGACCTAACGCTACCTAAATCTTGACATAGCTGAGTAGACACTGTGTAATTTTTTTAATATAAGATTTGGACAACATACTACTACTAAACTTATATAATAAAACAAGAAGTAAAATGATTTGCTTGTTTTGTAAGCGATTACAAAAATCTGTCACTAAGAGAAAGCTTACTAGTTTTAAGGTATGACTTCGACACGGACGATATTTGTGGGGAGAAGCTGTTTATAAAACCAATACATAAGTATAAACAGAACGTCTTTGTAGCTTTGTAGTAGCAGGTCACTTATGAATTTTGTTGACTGTACACTAGAATGACACAAGTTTTTATACGTTGGAGATAAAATGTAGTCTCAGGACCTCTGGAAGCTAGGTGTTGAGAAAACAAGTTAGTGTCGAGGTCTACATACAATAGTCTTTGTATGTGCGTACGTAGTACATCGTTCAATGTTTTTACGATTGTGTCAAGGGAAGCTATAATAAAGTAAGACGGTGCATGAAATAAGCACCAATTTAAAAAAAAAGTACATTTTGTCCTGACCTGTTTTCATTCAGTGTTTTCAACATTAATTGGATTTCATTATTTGCCTAGACACATCCCAACTATGTTGGGGTCAGCTTCCAGTCTAACACGATTCAGCTGAATACCGGTATTTTACATGGAGCGACTGCCTGTCTGAACTTCACAATCCAGTAAGTACTGGTCAATACGCTACCCCTTGGTAAGCGTGGCTGTCAGGCTTTTGGCACTGTAACGACTGTCAAATATCTAGAAATGACAATATTAACTGGATATACAGGGATAATATAATAGTTGACATAATAATTATAACGTCACGCCTGTAATCCGCGAAGGGTAAATAGTACACCCACATTTCGCCAGTTATGTTAAAGTCCTATGTAAAAAGGGGCTAGCCGATTGTCATCAATCGGGCGCAAATCCAGACTCCGTAGCTACTACTGAGAAATTACTGATAAAAAAAAACCCAATAATACTTTGCCCGACCTGGGAATCGAACCAGGACCCCATATGCTCAGTAGTCGCGCTTTCGACCACTAGACCAACGAGGCAGTCCAATATACAGGGTGTAAACCACCTCATCACAAAGCCGTTAACCAAGCATTCTGTACATCAAACTAAGTAACTTTACGCAAAAAACATTGCTGGGAAACAACTTTTTTTTGAGGTTATAAATCATGTTTTGTGGTAGAACTCAATGTAACGCACTTCAAACACTTCAAGCATGGATGGATTGCATAGTACGGGCACAGATAATATAATACTAGCGTAGTTCGGGGGTCGTGGTAAATCTTACAAAAAAAACTTGTATTTAAAAAAAAAACTTGTTAAAAAGTTGTAACTTTGACCCCCCATATCTCCGTAAGTAGAAGGTTCCCTGTATGGTGTAGAACAAAAAAAAATGATTGCAATGATGGGGAGAACCAGTGCCTTTCGGTTTCGTGAAGAGGTGTTTTACACCCTATATTCTTATTCTCATACTTTCACAAATAAAGACAATCTATACTCCGTTTAGCTTTGATCCACCTTAAAGAAACTTGATTTATTTTATTGAAATGATTCTTTTCAAATTTTTTTATTCTTTCTTTCTTTTTATTTTTAAATTGTAAACTTTATCCAAATTTGTATTGCATTGTTTTATTTTTTAATTGTAAGCGTTAAAATACGACACAATGTATTTTTTTTTAGAAATAAATGAATTGAAAATGAAAAATTTAGCCTTTGGCATTGCCTTAAAAATACAGGAAAATGTCAAGCTAAGGTTTTACACAAAGAGACAAACACAGTATCTTCGATTAAACTCGATTGATACAAGCTATAGCTTGTTAAAGTTAATGAACGGATTAACAAGCTGTCATTACACGAGTGCATGGAGCGCAAATTGTAAATTCCCTCAAACCGAACGCGAATCAAAATGTTTCATTGCAAGATGAAAGGAATATTACGTGTTAGTAGATAACGTAAGGAGATATAATCAGGTCATGGATTCATTGCGCTCAAAGTACTACTAGACTAATATATAAATGTTAATTAATTGTAACATAACATCACGCTTGAAATCCCTGAAAGGTTCGGCAGAGGTATACCTGATACTTGATACTAAACTCACATAACCCTGTGTATTCCCGCTGATCCGGGAACAATTTTTGATTGGTTTTAATCATTTCCCGCTGACCGCACCAGTGAGGTCAGCGGGAACTGATGAAATAAAACGCTAGAAAGCCACTGTTCTAAGCTTATCCACGGTTCACAATTAAATTTAAAATGTCACTCACGGGATATATCTTGTGATTATCTTGTGATTTTTATTAATATTGAGCTCCCGAAAATCATGGAAGACATCCCGTAACCTAAACTTAAAATGTCACTTGTTTAAAACGCTAGTTATGTTATTATACCATGTAATTAGACCTATTGCCATCCACCGCGTGACTCCGTAGTTGCTACTGGAAAATTCCAAAATATGTAATTAATCAAACTGTAGTAAACATACACACAATCATTTTCATTCAAGTCAGCTCAAACTATTCTCATTTTATTGTATATTATGTGAAAGGTTTCTTCTAAAAAAAATGTGATTAAAATGAAATAAATGTTCAGAGGCGTGCCTACATTGGCATCTAAATATCTTAGCAGTGATTTCCCTACATAATGAGCGTGACCTACTGTGACATATATTTTATTCTCCATACAGTAAATGATACTAGGTACTCGATGTCAATGTATCCTAAAATAATGTTATCGTCCGGAGTTGCCCTCGTGTGATAAGTGACTCCGGGTTTCCACTTTAAAACAACTGAAGTCTTATTATTCAGTTCCTTCCTTAAGGTCATGGCACATTATACCGGCACCGCAACTGCACAGCTGCAGCACCCCGTCGTCTTGAATTTAGGCTACGGCTAGCCACCAGCGCGCTAACTACACGGCGCGCGGCGCGGTGTTCTTGCTGTTACTGCGAACACCCTGCGAACACCGTGGTTATGTGTTATTTATCATAGACGTTGTTTTTTTGGCGACTCGGAGTTTCTGAGTAGTTGTAAGCATGCTTCTGGCGCGCTGTAAGCATGTGTCGAGTTGTAATATAGCGGCAAGTGTGCTGACTGTCCGCCTCGCCATGGACTTTTTTCATATTGACATTATGAAACACACACGATTTAATGCTCTAATTTGAATGGCAACTTAATTGGCGAGTTGGAGAGGTGCCGTTGCGGTGCCGGTATAGTGTGCCATGACTCTAGGTGCCACACCACAGCCACCGCTCGCTGACTGAAATTACACGTCACGTCACTTATAGAGCAGACCACAACGTTGCGACGCTATAAAATGATGCCAATAACGTCCATGGACTTGCAGGTAGAAATGCGAGGAAAATATAGTGGGGAAAATGATTGGGTATGAATGTAGGCTATCAGAGCAAAGGAAGATCAAATAAACGATGGATGGACTGTGTTAAGGATGATATGACGAGTTATTTAGATAAGGGCAGGAAAATGAAGATGACTTCCAGTTAAAAATAAACTTTAATGTTACTGTTTAAAATCGAGTTTATTTAATTTCGAAGAGACTTGATTTAAACAAACAATTTGCAGAGACGTAACCTACATTTAGTGAGGACGGAAATCGCTTCCATTGCAAAATAAATTGATTAGACGTGAGGCAAAAAAATCTTAAAGCTTTCTCTCCTTTTTAACTTTTCGTGTCCGAAAGCTTTGTCCTGAAGAGATTCATTTTAATTACGATTTCCAGGAGAAATAACGAGTCAGGGAAGTACGGCCTTCACCTAGCTACCAATCTTCATTAGCTTCATTATTTCCGTGTAAAATTGTACATTATGTGCCTTTTTATGCCACCTATAAGTATTTACGACGCAAGCTTTTTTTAGACCGTCGACTAAAGGATTTAAAGTTCAATTTTATTTACGAAACACCTTGCACATTTTCACGTTTATTCCTTGCATATTTTGTTTCCGTTAGAATGGTTATAATTTCTATTAAATTAAAAAAAAAACTGAGTTTTTTTTATATTTAATGGTAACTTAATATTGTAAGAAAGTTAGTGAAACAGGAAAGGTCCAATTTTGAAAGTGTTTAGATATTTTTTGCGGTCAGCTACTTTACCGACACGAATAACATAGAGTTATTGATTTTTCCTGATACGGCGCCAAGCACCGTGTATAGAGACGTGAGAATACACGTAGATAGAGGGTAGAATTTGATTTATTCAGGCAGAGAGCGGTCGGTCGCCGCGACCGTACGTTACTAAGTTGAAGTTCCAACGACATAAATCTGCGGCCACTCCACACAAAGTGAACGAATTGGACCGAATGAATAATTCGGAATACATTTATGCAAGCGCAAGTATTTCCATAGCATAATCTCGTAGGATCACTGAACAAATACTTTTAGAAGATTTGTACAGGACAAAGATATTGAAAAACGTAATAAATTTTCCCAAAATAAGCTCTATACATATTTATACGAATAAGTGAAACGTGTCACAGAGAATTTTAGACCTTTTTTTTAACAGCAAATAAATAGTAAAAGTCTTGATAAAATATTTTGATTACAATTTTCTACTTTTCAATATTGAACAGTACACAAGAACTTTGGTTGAAGTTTGCTTCTTCTAAATAGAAAAGTTTTGATTTGTTAAAAGACAAGACGAAACTAAAAGACGATGGTAAGAGCAACAATCTGCTAAAAGTAAAAACTTTTGCTTCAGAACTTTCTATTTCATCTGAAAATAACAGTTTACGTTCAATTGTTTTTTTTGTGAGGTGATGATTTAATGACTGTATTTTCCCAAAAAAATAGAATACTCGTCATTAAACCTTTTTAAATTATTATTAACAGACAATTATTCGTTAGAGAAATATAGAGAAACAAAAACCTTATTTCAGTAATAGGAAGAAAATAACTCTGAAGGAAATGAGAACATACAATTGATTGACGTAAAAACGACAGAAAATCGAGTTTCTCAATCCAATTTTTAACATTTGTATGTAAACCTAATTATTGAGAAAATTTCTACGAATTCATACGCTTCATCTCCGCCAGACGCGAAGTTTAATAAGATATTTCCTGTTCATGATGCTGGAAAGCGTCTGCCACCTACGTGGAAAAGTATTTCATAAATATACCTGGGAACATTTTCATTTATTTTAAAATGAATTCAATTTTTCGTCAAGATTTTTGTTTATTATTGTTCAGTAAGATAAAATATGGTATGTACAACGCGGTTACTGGATAATAAAAGACATACATATGTGTAATGCATGCCCGCACTAATTATGTATGTAAATGTATAATATCTACTTACGCAGCCACTTTCAATAGTGAATTTCTCTATAAATATTAATTAACGTCTTACGTTTTCACTAACATAGTATTTTATGAGCCATAGGTACTGTTACGAAATAGGTACTACTCAAATAATAAATCGTTATTTCATCGCTTTTAAATTGTTTTATGCGGCAGTACATAATATTTTTCATGAAATAACTTAAATATTTTAAAGTATAACTATGTTGAAACATGCGACAGATTTTCAAGTCGGGAGGTTAATGCCATAAAGGAAAAGGAAGCCTTTTTCTTCGAGCCGGTATGAGCTATTATCTACATATTTTCATAGGATTATAGAGTATTATTCTTCTCAGCCGTTTGTTGTGCCAGTCTCAAGACGATGTTCAGTAGACGTTTACACGGTGCAAAGAAAATCTTTGGAGAAAATTGGCTTTGTAAAGTATAGGAGAAAGAGGAAAAAGCAGTCTTACATAAAGGCCAGAAGGCAGTTAATGATAGGGAGGAATTGGCGGTATGAAACTAATTAAAACGTGAATATTATAAACATTGTGTTTAATTTTATTTGAGAAAATCAGAGTAATTTTACATGACACCGTATCATCAATCAGTTAGAAGAATTCTATTTACAAATTCAAAATAGATGTCATAGACAAACATGGACAGCATCACGACCTTCCAACACCTTCTCCTGATGTTCGTTCATGTTGCTGAGACACGTCTCTATATATGCATTAATCTTGCACAGTGTCTTTCGAACTTTACTTTTGACAGTGGTTTTGTCATTACGTCAGCCAACTGTATCTCTGTTGGACAGTAGCTGATATTGATCAGTCCGTTCACGAAGTGTTCATGTATGAAATGGTATCGCACATCTATGTGCTTCGACCTTTTGTTGAAGGATCCCGATTTTACGAGTTGAATCGAACTTTGGTTATCAACGTGCAAATTTATTTTTATATCCACATCGGTTATTTCCTTCAACAGAGATTTCAGATGCAATGCCTCTTTGCAACAGTCTGCTGCGGCTATGTACTCGGCTTCAGTCGATGATAATGCCACTATAGGCTGTCTCTTAGACGCCCATGTTATTGGTCCATCAGCTATCATAAGCACGGAGCCAGAAGTGCTTCTTCGCGTCAATGGATCTCCAGCATAGTCCGAGTCGCTATAAGCATCGATATTCTCTATCGGTTTGTTTCGTTTGAACATAATGCCTTTATCTTTGGTTCCCACCAAATATTTGAATATTTTCTTAAGTTTTGTGACATCTTCTCTAGTGAAATTTTCGACCTTCCTGCTAACTTGGTTGACCGCTTGTGCGATGTCTGGTCTAGTTCTGGTAGACAGATACAGTAAACTTCCCACTGCCTCCCTATAGGGATATTCCTTCTCCTGAGCAGTTTCCTGTATCGACTTGGAATCGCTACTTGCGGGCGTGTCACAAGGTTTGGCATTTTTCATATTATATTTTTCCAGTATGTCATTTATATAAGATCTCTGAGTAAGAATTATTCCTTCTTTGGAATTTCTTATTTCCATACCCAGATAGGTACTTGGATTTTGATTCTTTTTCATTTCAAATTTGGTTTCAAGTTTCTTCAAAATAACTTCAATCTTTTTCTTGTCTTTTCCTATGACAAGACCATCATCGACAAATAATCCGATTATTATTGACTTATCTTCGTTTATGAAAACGCATCGATCGGTTTTTATCGTCTTGAAACCCAAATCAAACATCGCTTGGGTAAAAGTTTTATTCCATGTGAATGGAGCTTGCTTTAAGCCATACAACGACTTTTTCAGCCGGCAAACTACATCAGTAGTATTGCAGTCAGTTTTATAGCCAACAGGTAGTTTCATATAAACTTCATCTGTCAACTCTCCGTACAAGAATGCTGTCTTGACGTCAAATGTCATGAAGTAGTAAGATTTGGATGCGGCAATGGCTAGTAAAGTTTTTAAGGCAGATTGACTTACAACTGGGCTATATACGTCTTCAAAATCCAGGTTTCCTTTCTGCTCGCAGCCACGTACGACTAATCTGGCCTTTTTTGTACCGTCATCTTTAATCCGAAATACCCATTTGTTCGACAAAATTTTGTGTCCTTTGGCTTCTGACCTGTCAACTAATACCCAGGTGTTATTTTTCTGTAGTGAATCCATTTCTGACTGTATCGCCTTCTCCCAATTTTGTCTGTCGGTGCCCGTCACTGCATCTTGATATGTAAGAAATGAACAGTCATAGTCATCATTACTATCTGATGTAAACATAGTCACGCAACGACTTAGCTCGTAATCTTTGGTCCATGCTGGTGGCCTCACTGCTCTTTGTGGTCTTTCACTTGAGGGTGGTGGGTCAACTGGATCTTGACTGGAGCTGGAAGAAGGAAGATTAGTAGGTTCCTGAAAAAATAAGTTATTATTCATTTTGTTTTTAATTTCAGGTATTTCAATCTCAATTAATTCTGTTTCTGGTTCTAGAGTAGAGTCTTCGGTTTTCTCAGCAGGAGTATCGCCATAATGCATCTTTTCGATTACTTTTACGTCTCTGCTGATAACAACGTCATTCTTTTCCGGTATGTAGATTCTAAAACCTTTGGCTTTATTTGCATATCCCAAAAATACTCCTTCTGTCGCTTTGGCAGAGAATTTTCCTTTTCGGTTCTTGTTCATTACAAAGGCTCTGTTTCCAAACACGTGTAGGTGATTTCCCGATGGGATTCTTCCTACCCACTTCTCATATGGGGAGTTTCCTTTGAGAGCTTTTGCTGGGCTCCTATTTATCAGATAGTTTGCAGTGTTCACTGCTTCTGCCCATAGATTTGCAGGAACGTTAGAATCTATCATCAGACATCTTGCTTTATCCATCAGCGACCGATTTTTTCTTTCACTCATGCCATTTTGCTGCGGTGTATAGGGTGCAGATAGTCTTCGGCTTATGCCGTTATCTTTCAGGAATTTGTCAAACGCTTTCGACCTATATTCACCTCCATTGTCAGACTGAAGGTTTTGAATTTTCTTCTTGTGAAACACTTCAACATAGTTTTTGTACTCCTTGAACTTTTCAATAACTTCGCTCTTTTCTTTTAAAAAATAAACACAGCAGTATCTTGTATAGTCGTCAATAAATGTAACGAAATACTTTGATCCAGCCATTGATTTATGCTCAAAAGGTCCACATACGTCACTGTGAATTATCTGCAGCACTTCGGTAGAGATTATTTGTTCATGGCTTTGGAATGGTAGAGTGGTAAATTTACCCTTGATACAAGTCTCACAGGTACCCAAAGTTTTTTCTTTAAAGTCGAGTCCTCGCATCATTTTATTTTTAACCATTTCCTTTAGGTCTCTTTCATTGACATGACCTAATTTCTTGTGCCATTTCATAATTTCGCCTTCAGCACCGGGCGTGAAATTTGCTGTCTCTTCCGGCTCATCAAATTCAATGAAGTATAGTCCATTTTTTCTTCTAGCTTTTAAGTTGACTGTTCCTTCTTTTATGATACTGGCTTGTTCCTTTTCAAATAAAACTTTATAGCCTTTATCTGTAATTTTACTTACTGACATCAAGTTGTTTGACAAATCAGGCACATATAATGTGTCAATTATAGTATGTTTCCAATCTTTTATATAGAGTTCTGCGTTTCCTTTCCCTTTAACTTCGGTCGTATGCATCTCTGAAGCTAGTCTTAGAGTGTCAGATGCAGGGATTAAGTTACAGAGTAAACTTTTGTCCCCCGTCATATGTGACGTACAGCCACTATCTAGACACCATAAATTGCTTTTAGCTTTTGACGTTTTTGTTGTTAAACAGATATTATGCGTCTCTTCTTTTCCTTTAGTTTTATTAGAGTTATTTTGTCTCTTTTTTGACCAACAAGATTCTGTGGAATGGCCTTTCTTCTTACAATTGTTGCAATATGGTACCCTTTTCTTTGTCTTGGCATAGAAAACTTCTGAAGTCTGTGGTTCACTTGCTTCGCTTTGCCTTCTTGCTTCGTATTCTTCTATGATTTTAACTTTTAAAATGTCAGGACTTGGTAGTACATCTCTCGACTCAATTGCCGTTCTGAAGCTATCAAAATTTGTAGGTAAACTGTATAACATCATAATGCTTAATAATTCTGGATGAATTTTGACATCCATATCTTCTAATTTACCCACTACGTCCATAAAATTACTGAGATGGTCTCTTACATCTTCCTGTGAAGTCATTTTCTTCAATACTAATTGCTTTAACAGCGTGGCCTTTCTCGCCGGTCCTGAACTTTGATGTACAGATTTTAGTTTATCCCATACCTCCTTGGATGTGTTACATCCTTTAATTTGTTTAAGTTCAGGTGGAGATATAAGTAGAAGTAGCTCTGACCTTGCCTTTAAGTCTTCCTTTAGGAATGCACTCTTTTCTTCGGCAGTCGCAGTTGCCGCTAACGTTTTTTCACCACTAGCGTACTCCCATAGATCGTATCTTATGAGAATCGCCTGTGCTTGTAAGCACCAGGTATCGTAGTTCGATTTTGTCAGCGGTTCTATGCTTCTTAGACTTGAGCTCATTTTTAAAATTTTATTTTCTCATTTACTCACGGTTTTATTCCATTTGCCACCAACCACGCTCTGCTACCACTGATAGGGAGGAATTGGCGGTATGAAACTAATTAAAACGTGAATATTATAAACATTGTGTTTAATTTTATTTGAGAAAATCAGTCAATCATATGACCCCCATATTTGACAATCCGAATGACGCAGCGGCTGCCTTACGTTCTTAGGGTCCCAGGTCCGAATCCCGGTAGGAGCAAATGTTTGTGTGATGAACATGGACATTTTTGTTTCCGAGTCATGGATGTTTATATGTATATTAAGTATGTATTTACAAAAAAAAGTACATATATATCAACTGTCTGGTGACCACGATACAAGCCTTGCTTAGTGTGCACTAGATGGCGCTGTGTGTAATATCCAGTGATATTTATTAATATCGCCGTAACTAGAAGGTTCCCAGGTATTGTGTAGAACAAAAAAATGACGGCAATGACGAGGAGTATAAATGCCTTTCGGCTTCGTGAAGAGGTTCATTACACCCTTTTATCTTTGCCATCAGTGCTACCAAATTCTTATATGCTAAAGTATAAACTCAAACTCAAACTCAAACTCAAAACATGTATTTCAACTAGACCATTACGGCACTTTTGAATGTCGATAAAACGAAAAAAAAAGGCTACAGTCACAGACACAAGGCATAATAACTTGAGACTGTACTGTAGTTTGACAGGGTCCCAATTTCAAACACGACTTAGTTCGATTACCCCATACTTTTACAATCTTACCTATGTCTTGCCTTGTTCTATCCCACTGCTGGGTAAAAACCTCTACCATAATTTTCAAATCTTCCTCAGGTTTTGCAATAACGCATAATAACCATCGTAAAGGGCAAGCGAGATTCTTACACCTGCCTGTTAGGGTAAATTTTTCCCATTTTCATACTAAGCTAATATAAATCCAGGCAATAAAACTTCATATTTCATAATTAAAACATTATTCATAACATGCAAATCTCATAAAATATTATTTACGTTGGTCATAAGTTAATATGAGCGTGATCAAATTACCCTAATTGCGGATTAAGGAACTCCGGGGGTTCGTCTATGACGTTCTTCGTGATGTTAACTGTCTCCACTTGGCGCTTATCGCAACCCTCACAAATTCAATTATGGACCTTCGTCGCAGCGATGTTGACCTGCCCTGAGCAAATACCAGCGAACCAGATTCTGCCACAAATCTTGGACAGTTTGACCTTCGCTGCCTCGGTGGCTGTATGAATTCGGTTGTGTCAATAGTGTTGAGTTCACATAGTTGAGTGTTTTGTGTCGTTTCTTTTGCTGCCCCATACTTGGGTGTCCCCTGAATTGTTTTTATTTTATCTCACATGTACATAAACTCTTGCTTTGAGGAATAAAAAAACATTAAAATAAAATATCACTGGACATTACACATCTAGTACCACACTATTAGTGTGGTACTCGTTGCTTAGTGTGACACTAAGCAACGAGTCTAGTGTCGTGGACACTATGTAGTCGATATATTACGTAGATACTTTTTTTGTGTAAATACATACTTATTATACATAATAATATTAACATCCATGACTCGGGAATAAATGTCCATGCTCATCAAACAAACATTTGCTCCTATTGGGATTCGAACCCGGGACTCTGAGAACGTTAGGCAGTCTGACTACCGCTACACCATTCGGGTCGTCGGAATGAAATTGAAGAAAAAAATTATAACTTGACGCCTTTGGTTTTTGAACCAAACGTGTTGCGCTAACCTCGAGTTGTATAAGAACAGGAAGAATATGATGGTGCATAAACTCGTTTTTGTTTACCTAATAATCACTTTCGTAATGCTTCACTGTAGTATATTTGTAGTACCTGATCTGCAGGTGGACCAACAAATATTCATAATTGTTTTTTTACCTGTGAACTCGCATAAAGTTAGTAATTCATCATATCTCAGCCATCTGAACAGGGTAATCATCAAACTAGAGATACTGACATTATCCCAATTGTTTGGAGTTGCGCAGAATATCTTCTTCTTCTTTACTTATACACTCTGAAATTTTAGTGGTTGTTTTCCCGAAGCGAAATGAGTTTGTATCGGTAATACAATCGATTAATATATAAAAAAAATGAACTCAATAAATGGCAGATTTACAATGTGATAAACAAAACTCGAAAACGACTTAAACCAACAGTAATATCTAACGCGGAACGCGGGCCGGGCGCGGGGTTGTCCAGAACAGCCGCACGGTCGTTGCACTTCGCGTATAAATCAGCTGATCACTACTCCTGACTTAATAAAACACAAAACCCAATAAGTTATAATAAAAAAACATTTTTTTAAGTTTAACTTTGCGTTTCGATAGTGCTACTGATGGGTAATCGTCCTGCCGCGGGAAAACAACCATTAAAATTTCACGCTGTGTATTAGTTGTAATCTCTTGAGGGGTGATAAGGAAAGACGTATCACAAGTGACAAAAAGAGTGATGAAAATAAATATTAATGGATGAAGAAGGTTTTCGGGAGGTACCTGTACCGAATCGGGCGGGAGAAAACGCCCGGGTGTTTCCACTGCGAGGATCGACCGGAGGACACGGTGGAGCACACGGTGGAAGTCTGCCCTGCGTGGGCGGAGCACCGCCGTGTCCTCGTAGCGGCGATCGGCGGCCGCGACCTCTCGCGTCCGGCCCTGGTTCAATCCATGGTCCGGAGCGAGACGGAATGGGAAGCCGTCACCTCCTTCTGCGAAGCATTCATGCTAGCGAACTAGCGAAGGAGGTGCATGGCGGAACGAGAGAGGGAGAGAGCCTCTCTTCCCGGCCGCCGCGGGAGACGCACCGAGCGTCGGGGACCACGTGGTGGCTACCGGCCACCGTAGATGCGGGCCTGTGGACGGTTGGCTATGGGCTAGCTAGCCGTCCGGCCGTCTAACGACGACGACAGGCCGTGTCGACGGCGCGTTGTGTTCCACGCGCGCCTCAAAGAGATGTCAGCATAAGGGGAGGGGCCTGCAAGGGCCGAAGCCTGCCGGGGTTGCGGGCCTGTTCGAAAGAGATACCGCGGCCCCGGAACATAAAGGGCGAGGAAGGAACATGGATGGGTTTTAGTCAGTAAAAGTCTGACACTCCCTCCCGCTCCGCCCAGAGTGGGACAAGTCATTTGATGATTTCCCATCCTAAAAAAAAGAAAAAAAAATGGATGAAGATGGTGAGGAAGACTAAGGGAACATTGGATGGATTGTGTGAGGAATAAAATTGAATAAAAAGGAGTAAATGATAGCGAGGCGGTGGACAGAGGATACAAGAAGAAAGTAACACGGGAGAAGTGCAGAAAGGATTATCTTTTGATGGATGACTCTCTTTCTAGCCGTATCATCTTTCACACATTCCATTAATTATCGAATCGTTTTTTTGGTCAGCCCCTAGTCATATATCCATCAACACAGAGGTACCTATAGTGCAAAATAAAGGTTGTTCCAAGTTTTGGGCTATCATATAAACATAATTTTACCCTTGACTTATACCTACAGGCGCAGGTTGTCGGAATATGTTACTAATTTACTAACTGGACGGTATAAATAATAAATGTCGCACTATGGAAGGGATTAGTGAATAATAAATATCAGCTAATGTAAGGATAGTAACTAATTTTCGCTACTTTGAGTTTAGCCGATGGAATTTTAAGTATCTACCCTCGTTTTCCATTTAGGATGTAATTTGCTAACACAATTTGTTTTAGTAACTTCCAACTACTGATGTTATTTTTCTTGTTTTTCAGCTAGTACTTGTTTTCTCCATTAATTATTTATTTTTTTAACTATACTTACTTTTCATGTCGCAAATTTCCTTGAAATCCTAAATGAGTCTTTAACTATGTTACAATTTCGTGGAATATAAACTTCACTTGTATTTTCAGGGTAAGTTGAAAGTTAAATGGAAGTAAATTACGTAACACCGAGCACACTACGTCGTCACTTCCCTGAAATTTTGGTGAACTTACCTGCCTTATCGTTCTTTAGAAAAGTTCTGGGTCCCGTTCTCCTGCGGATTTAGATTTCACTGAAAACTGTAATAAAACGTCTCGAAAAAATACCTTCAAGGTATAAAGTAATTTTTTTTTTTTTTTTTTTTTTTTAAAAAAACAAAAAAAAAAAAAAAGGTATAAAGTAATACACTCACAGTGGATTATCAAAGCAAAGCCATACATTATAACTTTGTTTGTTGCGAAATTCGGACTAAACATTCTCTGTGATGTCTTAGTCTATGTATCAGAAATCTGTTGTGTCCCACAACGACAATCGTTTCTTCTGTAGCTTAAAAAAGAAAGACAAATAAACAAAGAAACTCTCACATACAAAGTAACTAACCCACAGAAATATTAAAAACAGGAGAAGTGGCAAGGGGGCGTGTCGGTGACCACGTGGAGCTGGCCGCGTCGCTCAGCTATTGAAAAAATGGCCGTAACCGCGAGTTAGTGTGTCGTCAACCGAGTTCGTAAAAAAAAACGATTATGCCGTCTTGTTCGGTGGTTTCGTGCAAAAATAGAAGCCAAGACAAAAACTTTAGAAGACAGGGCATCAGTTACCACAAGTTAGAACAAGTATTTTACAATATTTGTCTTAAAAATCACGAAAAACCATAATCCCTAAAATATATCTGACTTGTACTACTTGATTTATGTTTTCTTGTATTACTCCGACTGTATTATGTTTGCATTAAATACATTGCTCTTTTACAACCATCTTAGTCTGTCACTGAGTGACTGAACGAGCAATGTACACCTGACATAACGAAAGCCGTCATGTCGCAT
This sequence comes from Xestia c-nigrum, assembly GCA_916618015.1. Classification (NCBI taxonomy): domain Eukaryota; kingdom Metazoa; phylum Arthropoda; class Insecta; order Lepidoptera; family Noctuidae; genus Xestia; species Xestia c-nigrum. Next base: position 11,041,267 of record OU745245.1, read on the forward strand.
GGTGCGTCCGCTGCTCCGGTCCGCCGTATTTGAGCGCGAGCTAGTGATGTGCTCGTGGAGGTTTGACAAAGTCTGTCGACAAGAAAGTGGACTGCGAATTGTTATATTACTATTTCACATTTTTTTTCAATTTGTTAACTCTTGTAATCCGGTTGGAAGGCCGATGTGGTTCTATGCTTAATTTTCTTTTTCTCTTTGACAATTCAAAAGAGCCTGTAACTGGCCTAATTGAATTAAATGCTTTGATTTTGATTTTGAACTACATGTAACTGTGTCATTTGATTTTTAATTAATTTTAAAGTATTTTTATTCATTGAATAATGTTTGTAGGTTTCATATTATTTTTATTTACTTTATTTCCAAATCCTTTATAAAAATAATCGATATATTTATCGATAACTCTTCGATTTAGTCAAGCACTGTGTCGTATCCGCCCCCGTGTCCCGACAATACACAATGATAATTGTTTTAGTGTGAGTAAATTATACGGAAAAAGTACGCTGTGGTTTAAAAAATAAGGTTTGTATTCAAATGACAGTTATCGATGGCGCGTGTGTGCACTTGTTCGTAGTATTGTTTTGACAGAGCTCTGTGTGCAATATTAGCTTTGTGGAGGGGCAACTGTGGCTTCATCGGTTTTCTATACATTTTGAACTCCACGCCATATCTCCTTCTTTAATATATCTATGAACTAACCAGATCTACCACCTACCTACCTACCACCACCTACCTTTTGGGTTCTGTTAGTTAATATTGTATTTAAATCTAAATAAACGAAATGCAGCTTTTAAAAAGGGACAGAAAACAGATTAGACACACACACAAGGATCGGTTGTACCAGATTTCCATTTGGATGTGGGAACCCAATTAATGAGCGCGCTTAGTAGTTCGCAGTTTGTGGGTGGCGCCACTCGAAGCCACTGGAAGCTACTGGAAGCCACACAGAACTGTAATGTGTGGGTTTCAACGATCGCACAGGCTTTTAAGTTCTACTATCATTTCGGAAGCTGACCACTTTCTGAGTATACGTTATTACTAACTTTTTAATTATTGAAAAAAATGTGGTTCCTTCTTTAAGTTTTATGACATGATGTATGTACTTTAGTTAAAATCCATACTAATTTTACAAAACTAAAAATTTTAACAGACATTATTAATGAAGCCAAGGGCTGGATCTAGGTCCATGTTCACCGAGAAGATAACAGCCTGGTTATCTAAAAACAGCTGTCAATGTGACATGTTCCCCTACAAAAATGTGTTTTAAACAGGTGTTTTTAGATAAAAAAAATCTTTTTGGTGAACATGTACCCTAGTCAGTTACATGTTGGGAAACATAGTTACAGGATGCAACAGCCATCGCAATAGATATTATTCAGGTTTGCTATAGATACAAGGAGCACATGCCTGGTCCATGTAGCGAGGATTGTGGGAAAGAGACGAGAAAAAAGAAAAAAAAAGAAATGGTAAATTCGCGATAAATACCCGTATGTTTTATAATGTGTTCTGAAAGTTTAAAAAAGACGAGAGACGATAAATATCGCTGGACATTAACACACAGTGCCACACTAAGCAAGGCTTGTGTTGTGGACACTAGGTAGTTGATAATATTACATATACACTTTTTTGTTTGTAAATACATACTTATTATACATATAAACATCCATGACTCGGAAACAAATGTCCATGCCCATCACACAAACATTTTCTCCTACCGGTTCGAACCCAGGACCCTAGGAAAGTAAGGCAGCGTCACTACCACTACGCCATTCGGTCGTCAAACGTCTACTGCTGGGAAATTGATGCTGTCGAAAGTGTCTGTGTCCTAAGGCAGAATTCTTGTCGCGCTGGCGGTCTGTCGCGCAGGGTCGGCCACGTACAAATATACATTGCGTTCTACATACCAGCTAAAGAAACAGCTGTTCTGTACATTTTGACGAGTTTTGCGAACATAATTTATTGTAGTGAACAGCTATTTTTTTCGCGATTCAGGGTTTGGTTCCATAGTAAAAGTTGTACATAATGATGAGTGCAATGACCGGTCGAATTTTATGAATATCGTCCGGTAGCACGATGTATTAGCATCATACTGCGACGCTGACATCAGCGGCGAGCGACAACTGTATTTTGTTCTCACTGACGTGACGACCGACCGTCAGTGTGACTAGAATTCGGGCCTTAAAGAATGTATATTCAGAGAGAGTTTACATTTTTTGTTTACAGAATTAATAGACATTTTACAAAATTCTAGACGCTGGTCTAGAATTGACAATCAAATAAATGGTTAATTTCCCCGCCATTACCTATTTCATTGTCCAGCAACGAATTTAAAGGGAGAGCAACCTTATTCGCACCTCAGTAATGTGGGACTATTTTATACGTTCAGCCTAAACGCCGATTAGGGCAAATGATGTGTCATTAGATTCGTATTGTTTTTTGTTCTCTGCGATTTGTGGGGTAGATAAATGAAGAGTATATCTCCCTTAGATGAATGTTGCAGACGTTAGCAGCCATTTTCTCCAAAAGATCATTGAACTACCGGAATCAAGCTCAAAATAATCGTAAAGAGGTTTAATGTTCAAAATTAATTAGTGAATGGTTAAGTAAGCATATTATGTTCCTTTTTTTTAATTCTGGAATATGTTCCTACAAACCCGCCGGTCGCCACAGTTTTTGAACAACTGCCTGTCCCGAAAACCAAAACTACGAGTATTTGGATCCTGCGAAGAAATTAAATAGAAAAGAGTTAGTGATGAGAGATTCCATCTACATTTTTCAAAGTGATAACTTCTTTATAGAACTTGCGTGACCGTTACGTACACTCGTAGCCGATCCGCTACGGCGTAGCACCACATAAGCGTGCGCGGAGCACAACCCGTAGCAGTGCTACGACTGGGGCGAGGAGTAAGGGGGAAGGGGAAGGGGAGCGGGAGGGGTGAAATAGAAAATGGACATATGAATTTAAAAAAATGCACGCACAGCTCGACGATACAATTCACAAGCTACTTAGTTTTCACTTCTATCGGCAGTTCCGAAAGACTGCCCCTCAAGTTTTTTTTTGTGTACAAGCCCTAGGCCTCATTATACAGTTCACATCGGGCTAGTTGCAGCCAAACGCAAGCCTAATAAGCATTACAAATTAAATAAAAAACTGAATGGTACCCCACTCCCCCAGTAACTTGACCAATAATATGTCTGGACTGGCGTTCCTTCTCAGAGTAGTCAGGTATGAAACTCTGACCTCAGCACGGTCTTAAAAAAGTATTACTAAAAATATTACATTGAATATTATTGTTTTAGTATTTGTTGTATAGCGGCAACTACGGTATTAGCAGTATCTATCACGGTTCATGATACTTATATAGCCTGGTGACAGACAGACGGAGAGACAGACATACAGACAGATGGACAGACGGACAGTGGAATCTCAGTAATAGGGTCCCATTTTACCTATTAGATACGAAACCCTAAAAATCATAATATAATTAATTTAAAAGCTTGATACTACTTTTTCTCTTTCTACCCACTCACACAACTACAATTTATTACCAAGCTACCCTCGAATCTAGCTATCGAATTCCATTGTTATATATCATTATCAAAAGTTAGGGGTTAAACGGCATCTATTCATCTAGTGTAACCGCAACTCATGTTACAATCAGAGTGATGAATGTTTGAAAGTGGAGCTATCAGCGTCGCTAGTTCGCGGGCGACACGACAGGTGGCGACACCGCACTCGTGCGTACGCATGTTTAGAATATTATGTATATTTAACTGAAGATGTTGAGCGCTTGAGATGTCTTGCTTTGTAACTTCTAGAGTAAAATAGTTGATATTTGACGCTTGTTTAGAAGTTTTAAAAAAGTAGCCGGGCTTTATTTTTGTTTTTGGGATGGGAAATCATCAAATGACTTCGCCCACTCTGGGCGGAGCGGGAGGGAGTGTCAGACTCTTACTGACTAAAACCCATCCATGTTCCTTCCTCGCCCTTTATGTTTCGGGGCCGCGGTATCTCTTTCGTACAGGCCCGCAACCCCGGCAGAAGTAGCCGGGCCTTGTGACTTTAAAGATGACTAAATATACGTCGACTTATGTCAGTTAATATGCCACGTCTCGCAGCTATCGGTGTTTCTATCAACAAAGTTAGCTTGAAATATCCTATCCCGCGACATTTACCTGTCACTAATAATTTGATTCATAGAAAAATCAAAGAAAGATTTCCTGCGACGTTTCATTTCTAACGAAAGACAGGCAACCTACCGAAACCGAACAGTAAGTTATTAAAAATGGCCGTAAAGGGTTAGAAACTGTTAATTGGTGTAGTGTATCTGTCTTGTAATGTTAGAAGAAGTAGGTAAATGTAGGTTTACCCTGGTAAACTTAGTATTAAGTACCCAAGCTTTTCGGGTAATGTCTATCTACTCGTAGTCTATGTTTTTACTGGCAATTTGATGAAATCAACTTTGATGTAGCACTCGTTCTGCCGGGGCTACGGGACTGTTCGAAAGAGATACCGTGGCCCTGGAGCATAAAGGGGGAGGAAGGAACATGGATGGGTTTAGTCAGTAAAAGTCTGACACTCCCTCCCGCTCCGGCCATAGTGGGAGAAGTTATTTGATGATTTCCCATCGTTAAGAAAATAAAAATGTAACGCTCGCCGGCCGCTGTTGCGGTACCGCTCCCTACACTCGCTCGGCTCGCGCGCGTTTGGTCACAGCTCTACCCCAAACTAAGCAGTAGGTAGCCAATTTGATTGAAGTGACCTAGAAATAGGATACTGCTTAAGTTTAACCAACTGCTACCGACCACACCTAAGTATAGCTGGCTAGAACTAGGTGAACCGTACTTACCGTATGTACCTAGGCTTTACCCAAAAATCTTGGGTAAAACTAAGTTCACCCGGGTTAACTGAGGTTTACATCTTCTTCTAGCATTACCCGAAACATATTGATATGATATCGATGACAACTGCAGTAACTGATAAACATGCGCGGTGTGTGGTCAATCATTAAGCTTTAAATACACAATCACAAAAAAAATAAGGGTTATTTGAAATGGGAGCACAAAGAAAACTTTATTGCTGCTACCATTATCATACGTAACTGAAAATTACAGTTCTATAGAATCCAATCATTAGTAATTGCTACTCCGGGCACAATTAAGTTCGTTATTAGAAACACATGAAATTATTTGTTCTACGAAGATTAATTACTAGTATTCTATCTTTGCAGCTGTGGCCCGGTTTGTTTGTTTATGAGTATTTTATAAGGAGTAATGATAGTTTGGAAGATTAAAAACAATAACTTCCCTGAACAATGACAATTTTGCGCCATAAATGAAACCATCGACAGTTTTGATAATGTTTATCGCATATTCAGCCGAGTGCATGCGTTACGAAGAATATAGACTAAAATAAATCGTATGAATTCCTATTTCAATTTAAAAAAAGAATGTAAACATACATATTTGCCTCGTTTAAAGCACAAATGGCATCCACTTTCAGGCTCGCTTGCGTTCAAATATGCAGACAGTATGTTTAGTTCACACTTATTCGTATTTTCCCTAGGGACGTGACACTGGGGACAGATGCACGGGCGTCGTCGCCTCCTCTGAATTGGTCTGGTCACGTTGCACGTCCATGTCGTCGTCCCGGCTACTAAGTTTAGGAGTACGTCTGTAAATTTTAATATCAGGGGTGAGACCACGGAAAATGGAACGTTTGAAGTTTATAGGTATTAACGTAGTTTGTAGGTATAAATACAATTGAACATTTAGTAAAATGTAACATTATCAAACATAACGTGCCCACAGCTGGGACATAAGCCACCTCGTGAAGAGAGAGAGTTGAACCTGGTAGCATATCTGTTACCAGTAGCTACTCTATGTCTTGTTAATAGGTCTTTGTAGGTTTGCAAGTTTAATAAAGGGTGTAAAAAGTAGTGCGGGTTGTTTCGGTAGATGTCACATGTCGTCGAATTTTTGGTTCTAAGATATGTGATATGATGTTTACTTTCACCGTTTTGAGAGCCGTGGTAACGAAATACATACCAAACCCAAAGTAATACGGTTGTCTAGATAGAAACCTACGATTTCTAACTTGTATGTCGGGCCGACACTGCTCCGACCAGAACACCATTATTTTATAATATAATATGAGTTGTCACCAACTGCCGTGGCCCACCTATAAGACTACAAACTGACTTAGAAGCAAAGTGGGCCGCTGCAGGTTCAACTTAGTTTGGTGGGGGTATTCCGATAAAGCTGAGTGCGACTGCGGAGTCTCATCTCAAACCATGGCCCACCTCCTTTTTTTTTAGGATGGGAAATCATCAAATGACTTCTCCCACTCTGGGCGGAGCGGGAGGGAGTGTCAGACTCTTACTGACTAAAACCCATCCATGTTCCTTCCTCGCCCTTTATGTTCCGGGGCCGCGGTATCTCTTTCGAACAGGCCCGTAACCCCCTGACCTGCTCTTTGTGTAACTCCACCTGCACTTTAAGGGACCTGTCCGAAGTCAAGCCACCACCTACGCCGTCGACGTGGCTGGGTTCTGGTCGAAAAATCTAAATAAATAACATTGGGAATCATCGACACGATGAAGAAGAAGGAGATGAGTTGTATTCATCTTAGATTTCCAATCTTTCGATAGATATAACCATAACAGTGTAACGAGTGAACATGACAGCTGTAATTTAAGTTGTATTGCTAATCGAATTGTGTCCCGAACTGTTTAAAACACATTTTTTAATGGGAACATGTCCTGTGTGACCTTAGAAATCAGCAAAAAAGGTAAGTAGCTCCTACTCTTTTACAACTTTTCCAAGTCACGTCTCAGTTGTATGTAACTTGTAGGCGTAGACGTGTACTTCATAAAAATAAAACGTTTTGCAACAAATCCCCCGAATAATGCTGGCTACTGTGACTTGCCACTAAACAAAGAAGTTCTTATTACAGTCTTTGGGTGTTGACTTCGATAGTCGGGACAAGACGAAGATATGCGTAATCCAAGTATGTACTTTTTTTGGTACAGGCCCACTACACTATTCCCGCACCACTGTAACTCCTGAAAACCGGTATCAACAGTGGCGACCATCAGAAAAGCACCGAAACAATGACACAGCCTGTATGATAAGTATGTTTTACCAAAAAAAAAAGTTAATTTGTCCCGTTGCTTAGTGTGGCACTAGATGGCGCTGTGACTTTGATATATATATATATTTTTTTTTTTTCTTCCTTTTTTTTATTCCTTTTACTTCTTTCGGCAGTCCACAAAGACTGCCTAGATTTTTCTTCAATTCTCAGGTCGGGCAAAATGTTATTGGGTTTTTCCATCAAGAATTTCTCAGTAGCAGCCATGTAGTCTGAATCAGTGACGGGTTTATGGTAATAAGCTCGTCCTTATAACATAAGACTTAAACAAAACTGGCGTTATGTTGGTGTACACCTCTACCTTACTCTTCGTATATTACAGGCGTGATGTTATGAAACTAAATCCAATCGAAAACAATAAACATAAATCATGACTGCGCAATACAAGCAAGCGTCATCATCATCATCATCATCATCTCAGCCGAAAGACGTCCACTGCTGGACATAGGCCTCCCCCAAGTGTCGCCACATTGACCGGTCCCTTGCTACTCGCATCCACTGGATTCCCGCAACCTTCACCAGGTCATCGGTCCACCTAGTGGGAGGTCTTCCAACGCATCGTCTTCCGGTTCGCGGTCGCCACTCCAGAACTTTTCGGCCCCATCGGCCATCCGTTCTGCGAGCAAAGTGCCCTGCCCACTGCCACTTAAGTTTAGCAATTCTTCGGGCTACGTCGGTGACCTTGGTTCTCTTGCGGATGTCTTCATTTCTGATTCGATCACGCAAGGAAACTCCGAGCATAGCCCTCTCCATTGCCCTTTGGGTGACTTTAAGCCTTTTGATAAGGCCCATTGTGAGCGACCACGTTTCGGTTCCGTATGTAATCACTGGCAACACACACTGGTCGTAGACTTTCGTCTTGAGACACTGCGGTAAGTTGGACGAGAAGATACCGCGCAGCTTCCCGAACGCTGCCCAGCCGAGTCGGATTCGACGATTGACCTCTTTCTCGAAGTTAGACCTACCTAACTGGACCGTTTGTCCTAGGTATACATAATCGTCTACAATTTCGAGTGTAGAGTCTCCGATCTTGATAGGAATGGGTGTGACATGGGCATTCAACATGACCTTCGTCTTGTCCATGTTCATTTTTAGACCCACTCTTTTGGAGGCTCTACTGAGGTCATCGAGCATTGTACTGAGGTCCTCCATGGTCTCAGCCATGACCACAATATCGTCGGCAAACCGAAGGTGAGTGATGTACTCGCCATTGACGTTGATGCCTAGCCCTCTCCAGTCCAGAACCTTGAAGACATCCTCCAGTGCAGCGGTGAACAGTTTCGGAGATATGACGTCTCCCTGTCTTACACCTCGCTGCAGAAGGATAGGTTCCGAGGCTTGGTCTTGAAGTCGGACTGACATGGTGGCGTTTTTGTACAAACACTTCAACACCTCGATGTACCGATAGTCAATTTGGCACCGTTGGAGAGACTGCAGTACAGCCCAGGTTTCGATCGAATCAAAGGCTTTTTCGTAGTCCACAAACGCTAAGCAGAGAGGCAAGTTATACTCTTCGGTCTTCTGTATAACCTGCCGAAGCGTATGTATGTGGTCCACGGTGCTAAAACCTTTTCGGAAACCGGCTTGTTCGGGTGGCTGGAAATCGTCAAACCTGCGCGCGAGACGATTCGTGATGACTCTTGAAAACAACTTGTAAACATGGCTTAGAAGTGAGATGGGCCTGTAATTCTTCAACCGGGCGTTGTCACCCTTCTTGAAGAAGAGCACCACCACACCCCTGCACCATGCCTGTGGCGTTTTCCCCTCGAGTATGACGGAATTGAACAGCTTCTGAAGGGCCTTAAGTACCGGTTTTCCACCCGCCTTCAGGAGTTCGGCAGTAATTCCGTCATTCCCCGGTGCCTTGTTGTTTTTGAGTTGTTTCAGAGCCATCCTAATCTCGTACAGGCTGACGTCCGGGATGTCTTCGGTATAGTGTCGGGTTAGTCTAGCTCTTGGGTCGTTTGCTAGGTCGACAATAGGTTTGCTGGTTGACGTGTACAACTGTCCATAGAAGCTTTCGATCTCCCTCAGTAGCTCCGGTTTGGCGGATAAGATCCTGCCATCGTCGGTCTTCAGTTTCGTGAGCTGGCTCTGCCCAATAGCCAGATCTCTTGAAAATACTTTGGAGCCTTTGTTCCGCTCGATCGCGTCTTTAATACGCTCGGTATTAAAGCGGCGGAGGTCGCTCTTTAAGGATTTAGAGATCCGTCTATTGAGCTGCCGGTATTTCGACGCTTCATCTGAAGATTGCAGGATCATCTCACGCCGCTCCTTCATGAGCTCGAGAGTTTGATCGGAGAACCTCTTTTTCTGATCTGTACGACGTGTCTTGAAGAACTTAGACCCGGTCGTATGGACAGTTTCCACGAACCCATCGTTATATTCGTCCACTGAGCCGCCTAGGCACTCGAAACGATTCTGGAGTTCGAGCTGAAAGCTCTCGGGGTTTTGGATTTGGATCTGTGCTGGACGGAGCGTAGACTTCATCAGTCGAGACCTTTCTAGCTTGATATTGATGTTCAATGTGCCTCTTAACATGCGGTGATCGCTCCCGGTTTTCACCGAATTGATCACAGAGACATCATTGAACATTTGCCAAGCAAGCGTCAAATTAATAATAATATAGTATAATAATAAATAGTAATCTACCACAATATATTTCTTTGTAAAAGGAAATAACATAATTATTCGCCGGCATTATAATATTATAATAAGCAATAAAACGCACGCTTTGCGTGTAATAAGCGTGCATAGCTTCCGTTTTCATTAAATTTTCAGCCGCAATCAAGGTTTCACTTAATCTCGACTGATTAATGAAATATAATCAAAATTCCTACGCGATGCTCATTATTATAAATTACAGGAGTAATATTAACAACCTTAAATGTTATTATAAAATTCTTTTCTTTTTCAGACTTTTGGTAGGTCGAAAATTCTTTTTTTTACAGACGAAAAGTAATCCTAAACTTTTAAATATTTAAAAGACCCAAAGTCCGAAAACTAGTCTCACCAACGGGTTATCGTATTGCTTATTGTCAAATTCTTATAACAAAATTATTTTATACCATAAAATGTTGATGGCTAAGTTATAAAATATAACTATCGAACTACCCAAAATGCCCTTTCTTTGGTATTGTTCTTCGTGTCCTTGAGCTGCTTGAGTTGAATTCGAGCTACACTATAACTGACAAATGTTTAAACTGACTGGACAGGTCCACTCAATCTGTGTGGTTCTTTCTTCAAAAGACACTAATCTGCATAGTTCTCATGTGAGTGACCTCTGAATTTGTTTCGGCTTTTTCTTCTCAGACCAAGTGAGGGTAGTTGATTAAACGCCTTTGCTTTGCTGTGGGGGTACCTCCAATACTTCAGTCTTACCGCGACCACGGCTGTCTTGTATAACTCTTTAAGTATTAAACATACAGTTGCAAATTTTATGTTGTATTGTAGCTTAGCTCAAAATCTGTCAATCTAGCAAAAAAAAGATAAAGTTGTCTGGGGTGTTTTTGTAGTAATTAACAATTATATGAAGAATGACTCGCATAATCTCTCATATATGCGTGGAACAAACCACGAGTCACAAATCACAAAAGCATGTTTCTATTTCAAGACCCTAGAAGCCATCTAGAAATTAGTACCACAGTTCATCGCAACGCAATTTTATGTGGATTTCGGTTTTGTCAAATATATAAAGTCATTAATTTCAATTAGCCTATTATATAAACTTTTGAATAGTCAAAAAGTCTGTCAGTTAGTGAAAAAATTAGACGACAGACGAAGCGTCTTTGTTTATCAAGTACTGAATTAAATAAAATCGTACACTGATATAAAATAAAAAATAGTAACTACGGACATTTTGAAATCGATAAAAATACATGGTTAATTATCTCTAATGCTCTTGATTTGAAAAGATTCGCCATCGACTTTCTTTACCACTCTTCTCCATGAGATTTAAGGGGCCGGCGAAGCATGCGTTTTTCATACAAACGTGATACAAAAATAATATTATAATCAAACATATTCTTAGGGTAGTATGTATATATTTCGATTGTATTACAGAATATCTAAGTTCCTAAATAAATATTTTGAAAGGATATAAAGACGAGATATGAGGAATTTAAAATTTCTAAAGAAAATTTATTTTTCTCATAACTCTTGTTTAAATTAGTGTACATTCAAAATATGTGTTTGGGAACCTATATATTCTGTAATCCAATCAAAATAAATACACAATACCTTAAGAATATGTTTGATTTACATATTATTTTGGTATTACGTTTGTATGAAATTCGCATGCTCCGCAGGCCTCTTAAGCTTTGTAACTGACAACTAGAGTCCTTCCAGAGTTTTACATCTTCTTGTTTTTTACTATAATTGAAATAAAGATTTATTATTATTACCTACTATGTAATGTTAAAGTGTCAGTAACGGATCTATCCTACTTTCTACTATCTTATAAATGCAAAATTAGTAAGGATGTATGGATGTTGTTACTCTTTTACGTTAAAACTACCGAATTCGAATGAAATTTAGCATACAGATAGTTAAAAACCTGGAATAGCTCTCACAATACTTTTTGTCCTGGGGCCTAATTCTGCTATTTTAACAAATTCGTCACTCCAACACGATTCCATTCTTATCCCATTGTCATTTTGCTTAAAGTTCGTAATCTGCTAAATTCACAATGGTCGGTCAATGGTATCGAAATAAAATTGTGTTTTAATGGCATTTTCGTGTTGCCATTATTATAAAACCATTCGTACAAATGGTTTTCGACATCTACTACTAAATGCGAACATTTATTCATGCCAGATTTCATGTAGGAGATTATTATTCTACGACATTTCTTTCAATGAAGTGTCAATGTTTGACCATTGAAAAGTCATAATGGCGCCATTATGATAGTAGTAACAAAATTGTTAAAATATTACAGAACTTGATCATTATGAAATTAATGATCGACTACTCTGACACTATTGTAATAGCAGAATCGAGGCCCTGGTAGTTTGAATTCGTGGGACAATTACCGATCTCCACGTGGGCAAAGCCGCGGACATAAGCTAGTTTGATATAATAGGCAGACGACAAAAACAATCTAATAGTCCGTTAGGTGCCGTTAGTTAGATTATCAAAAAATATTCGACCCGTTTTTTTTAAATTTGTTACATAAACCAAAAAAGTCAAAGATACGACGCTTATTAAATTTCTTAATACGTCACGCCTTGGTTCAAGTTTTAACGAGTTCTGTCGTTATGAACCACTCCCGAGTTTTGTTGCGTTTTATCTTTGTCAATATTCATCTACACAAATATTATAAAGCAGAAGAGTTTGTTAGTTTGTTTGTTAATTTGTTTGTTTGGCTGAACGCGCTAATCTCATGAACTACCAAGTCGAATTGAAAAATTCTTATTGCGTTGGACCATTTATCGAGGAAGGCTATAGGCTATATAACATCACGCTACGACTATAAGGAGCGGAGCAGGAATGAAAAACGTTGCAAAAACGGGGTTTCTTTTTTTTTCTTTTGTTTTTCTGTCTTATGTGACGCAGACGAAGTTGCGTGGGTCAGCTAGTTGATTTATAAAACAAAAAATACACGTCCATTATTTTCCAACACTCGTAACTGACGACTAAATAGATTTTTAGTTGTTTAATACTGTCGTCATCCCTATAATTATTACCAATCTACATAAGAGCGAAGCCGCAAACATAAGCTAGTTTGAAATAATTGACTTTGAGTTTGAGTTTGAGTGTGACTTCTTCGGATAAGTGGCTCATCATAAGTGGACAGTACTCACTCTGATAGCGGCTGCATAATGTACCTAAAACTTAGCGAGCTTAAACAGCTCACAAGTTGTTACACCAACTTTATTGTTTGCGACTGTTGGAATCGCTGTATCATTGAGACGCATGTATTAACATCAAGTTAAGTTCCTAAGTACACTTCAGCTTGGAGCCTGCCTCTTTACAGAATGATACATTGATATTCATAATGTGCTTTTTATATTTATGTGATATATTTTAACCTTTTTTTGAACCTACTTTGGCAGTTTTTGTGGCAATCTCACTCTTTATTCTCAACAGAATTTTAATCAGTCATTCGCTCAAAGATCGTCCTTTTATTCCCCTTATTACTACTTTATTGAGAAGAAGATAGCTACATCAGCGCAGATAAAAGCGATTGTGTAAGTTCTCCGAGAATTTACAGTGCTTCGCGCTCAATGTGAAAATTCCAACAAATTCGAAAACACTGCATTTCCAAAGGGAATAATAATATGAAAAAAACAATCCTTTTTTTATTCCTTAAAAATGCCTTATATGATGGCCAATAAAAACACTGGGGTACACTTCTTTTTCTTTCTAATACAACTCTTTTTTTACAATTTAATATTTTATGTTGCGTGTTTTTGGTGAAACGGAACGCAAATTCAAAACGGCGCATCGTCGTCGCCGGAGGTGACGTCAAACGCTTTGTGTCAAACAAACACTTTTATTTGAAAACTACTTAAAGTTTCACAAAGATGTAATTATATTATAGTTATTGCAATGTTTGCTTGAATAAAGCAAATGCATTTAGTAAAATTATTATATTAAATTGCGGGCCTGTTCGAAACAGATACCGCGGCCCCGGAACGTAAAAGGCGAGGAAGGAACATGGATGGTTTTTAGTCAGTAAGAGTCTGACACTCCCTCCCGCTCCGCCCAGAGTGGGGGGGGTCATTTGATGATTTCCCATCCTTAAAAAAAAAAAAAAAAAAAAAAAGGGTAAAAAATAAGATGTAAGCAAGGCAGATCAAGGGAAATGACGTTTTGACAGGAACGGCCGCGACTTGGACGTTTGAACTTCTACAATTTTCTACAAATTGTAGAAGTTAATATTTTTTGAGCGACAAGCAGTTTTATACTTAACTTTTAATTATTTTCTTGGTGATAGCACTGTACTTTATTGATTTTAGTGAAGAAAAAAAATACATGCAAAAAAATATTGCAAATTCATATCAAGTATAAATACTCCAGCGTGTATTCTTTCACATAACTCAAACTCAAACTCAAACTCAAAGCATTTATTTCAACTAGACCATTACGGCACTTTTGAATGTCATATTACAAATTAAATCAAAGCTACAGTCACAGTCACAAGGCATAATAACTTGAGAAAGTACTGTAGTTGCCCATTCCCTAGCGTAGATCTCTGTGGAGAAGAACGGGCAAGAAACTCCATGGACACTCTTTTTAAATCAATATATTGTTACAAAATCTTGGTTACATCATTCATGTGTGATTATACATATATGTGAGAACGATGTAGAAAGACGTGCACATTAAGAGCGTCCAGAGAAAAGATTAAATCAACAGTGTAAAAAAAAAAAGAAATTAAAATTAACCATGGCAGCTAAGAGATGACCAGTCCCAACTGACAGCGCCCGTTCACGAACATGACGCATGTATCGGCGCCATTCAACTCGACCATATTGAAGGGAGCTAAATGACCCGACACACCCGCCACCATCAGCGAGACATTTGAGTGAGCATGACAATCTCTCAGCCGCCAAGGCATATTCAAGTCAAAAAAAAGAAAAAGATAACTAAATGTAAATGGTGGCTTTACAGTACATAGAACTCACACAAATGTGCTATGCAGTTATATAATACTACGAGATGGAATCTATACAATGCAAGGATATTTTACAATCTTCTGCAGCTTCCACAATAACGTAACCTGGGAATCAGTTAGTTTGCCTATGGTTGTGGAGCAGGACCAGCATTGAGCCAAGCATTTTTATCATTAATGTAATCCCCCAAATTATAATATAACGCGTGTAAAGCGTGAGACGTGTCCTATAATTGAATAATCCCATTCCGTAATGAAATTGCTGAATCATCCCGCCAATTTTACTTTTGCAATATTCATATTTAATTTATTGATTCATATTTTTTTATATTGGTTCGCAGTGAAAGGCTGAACTTTTAATTTTAGCACCAAACAACGTAGTACGCGTGATCGCGTGCGTGGCGTGTGTAATTACTTTACGCGAATAAAGCTCGACACTTTATTTCAAGTAAAATAAAAAAATACAAATTTTTGGTTATGTTTGGGACTTGCACTTTCCATCACGAACATCTGCAGACTCTTTGATAAATTCATTATCTTTGTCACTTCCCGAAGATCGACGTAAGGAAAGAAAATGATACATTTTTTACTTGTTCTTATATAAATTGTCATTATATACAGGTTAAGCTAATAATAAATAATATTTCTCTTTATATTTTTGTATTTTTTAAGAGTATATCTCTTTTATACCATCTTCCAGTTTTCAAATTCTTAAAAATTTAAGCAAATTCTAAGGTGTCGAAGATATAAAAGAAGTACATTACAAAAAATCTTTCGAGTATCCTTTTACATAAAAAAAAACATTTTATACTCCAATGTCGTTGCCCTTAATAGTGAAGGTTGTAAAACGATATCCGCTTTTTATAACAAGACTTAAAGGTAAGCTCAAGGAAAATATTCAGCGCAGAGTACGCAGGTAATAACTCTGTAGCGGGCCCGGCGGAAATTAGAAGCGTCTGCAATATCCCGCGGGTTGTTCACCTATAAAAATAAAATTGTTAACTTTGCCTGCTTGCAAATACTACTACTTCAGTAATGGGTATGCTCCTTTATGCTACTTTTAATTATTTTTGGAGTTATCTTGTATGTCACCGTAAAATTGTCAAACACGTTAGATTGTAAAATAACTAGAGAGATTGTAAACTCTCGAAATATTGTCAATTGAACATACTGCTAACAATATAACCATTATTTTTCGGTTGATTGTAATCCATCGAAGTGAAACCGTAATATTGTAAAATGTATGCGATGGAAGTCCACTCGCGCGGTGTCGAGGAGTGGGAGGGAAGGAGGGGTCATCCTTGCCTTATGGTACCACTCTCATGAAAAGATAATGTACCCTTCCTGAGAAATATCGATTAATATACCCTAACCTCAACACACTATATATTTCCCTGAAAAGCGTAGTCAACGGAGCCCCGCTACGCGTGGCCTCAGGGTTTAGAGGAACCTAACTAACCTAACGAGGGGGTGCCCCAAGTCCCGATTATGGGGGCAGAGATGTTCCGTCGCATGTATTTCACAATATTACGGTTTCACTTCGATGGATTACAATCAACCGAAAAATAATGGTTATATTGTTAGCAGTATGTTCAATTGACAATATTTCGAAAGTTTACAATCTCGCTAGAGAGATTACAATCTAACATGTTTGTCAATGTTACGGTGACATATACATTACCAATTTAGGTAAGTATTTAATAAAGATCAAAGTGCTTTGAATTTTTTGGCCGGAATAATTCCGCCATCTTGTTTTTTATTTAAGTAGCGGCCACACATAAGACCTGTATTAACCAGAAGCTGATTAGCTGGTATCAATACCTACTAACAAGTTTTGTGTGAGACAAAATGTTCTTAAGTGTCACGTTTCCGAGCTATGCTGAAAACTGCATTAGAAACCTGTTTGTAGTTTAAAAATCTAAAAGCACAGACAGCGGGAGCGACTTTGTTACCTTCCATACTATGTAAGGATTAGACAGATTCACAGAACTCGCTTGAATTCTAGGTACCTACCCGTCGTTCTCTCCTTTGTTGTATACGAGATAGCTATTAGAAACAGTACAATGACAGTGCTATTAGAAAAAGTACAGTTCGTTTCATTTACCAATCTTTGAACGAAAAAAGAAAACAAAAAAATCGAAGCGTATCGACGCAGGTTAAATAGCAATTCTATATCACAGTAAATACCTACGTTAGGATTAAGTGAGGATTCTAAGATTTAGAGGATAAATAATAATTGAACTGAAGCCGAACGAGACTGAACAGCGGATTACCATGACCTGTTGACGTGAAACGTCTTTAAAATCAGTACCATACACGGGGTACCAATTCAGAAAACCCGACCGTAAGGTTACGAATTGATGAGTGTATGCCAAAACGCGTAAGTGATGTGGTAGCTTATATATATTTTTACGATTTTAAAATCGTAGACTTATCGCCAACATCAGCGATGCCTGTCTTGGAGCGTATTGTGTTGTGGTGTTGCGTATTCGATTGATGAATTGATGATTATAATTACTTCTTTTAGCAGCATTACTTTAATCTTAATTTAGTGCGAGCGAGAGATGGAGTTAGACGCCCGGTATTGTATTTTCCACACTAAGCTGACATTTAAGTATGACATAACAAGGGATTGTACAGGCCCTGACAGGATCCAGTTTAGGATGTCACCATGCTTACTAATACAGATAAAATAATTTGGTGGAGAGGCAAAGAAGCAGATGTCATCTGAGGCGACTCATTGACTGACTGTTACAGAGAACAAATAAGGTCCATGTTCACCAAAAAGATGTCGCTCTGATTATCTAAAAACAGCTGTTTAAAACACATTTTTGTATGTCACAGTGACAGCTGTTTTTAGATAATCAGACTGTTATCTTTTCGTTGAACATAGACCTAAAACTAGCTAACATTTTGAAAACGCTAGGTTTCTGGCAGTTGCTGTTATACTGAATAACCGATTGCCTTGTTGTTCTAATGGTCGCATCGGCGACTGCTGAGCATAAGGTCCCAGATTTGATTCCCGAGTAGTGAAAATTGTTATTGGGGTTTTCCATCAGGAATTTCTCAGTAGCGGCCACGAAGCCTGAATTTGAGTCGAATTGATGACAATACGCTCGCCCCCTATTAAATAAATATCGCTGCACATAACATACAGCGCCATTTAGTGCCACACTAAGCAAGGCTTGTGTCGTGGACACCAGATAGTTAATATACTCCATAATATATACTTTTTTGTTTGTAAATACATCCTCATTATACGAGTGCATATAAACTTCCATGACTCGGAAACAAAATGTCCATGCTCATTACACAAATATTAGCTCCTACCGGCATTCGAACCCAGGACCCTAAGAACGTAAGGCAGCCTCACTACAGCAGCCACGAAGCCTGAATTTGAGTCAAATTGATGGCAATAGGCGAGCCTATTTTGTTTGACTTAAACAAAACTGGCGAAATGTGTCTGTAATACTAGTAACACCTCTGCCTAACACTTCGTGGGTTACAGGCGTGATGTTACGTAATACCTACTTCATTTTTATAACATTACCAAGTAACCGTGATATCTCATAAATCGAACTATACTTACCTAAAATAAGTTAGCATAGAAAGTGTGTAGGTGCCAAACACTTCCACGCAACTAACACAGATATTGGACGCTTTCCACTACACTAAACGATAAATCCTGTGAAAGTGAATTACATTGTTTGTGTACAAAAGTTATTTTGAAACTGTCGCCTACAGAGCTCGTTGTTGATACATGCTCTATTGGACCGAGGATGGATCAGTTTTCCATACAATCAAAACAAAGTGATCACTTTACATTGAAAATACAAGACAAACATGAAGTTTCTTGTAGCTTCAAAATAACTTTAAAACTTATCTTGTCTTAACTTGGCCAATTTCTTCGCGAACAATTTGCAACAACCAGTGGACGTCAACCAATAGATGAACAATCAACAGAACAACCAATGAACATGATCGGTCATTTCTATCCGGCGCGGCGGCTGACAAAGTCCCTCTTCTGCGTAGGCCTAGAGATGTCACCGTAAAATTGTACCTAGAGATGTCACCGTAAAATTATAAAACCCGTTAGGTTGTAATCTACCTAGCGAGATTGTAAGATCTCGAAAAATTCACAAACAAACATTTTGCTTACAATAAAACACATTATTTTTCGGTAGATTATAACCTATTGAAGAGAAAAGTACGCGATAGGACTCTTGCTTGATATGACTAAGGCATATGATAAAGTACAATTCGAAATATTATTAAATAAACTGTATAATATAGGACTACGCGGGAAATGTTATGACTGGTTTGCATCTTATTTGAAACACAGGGAACAAATAGTTGAAATTGAACATTACAACGATAGCAGAAAGGAAATAGAACTAATCAGATCCAACAGCAAACAAATCACAGCCTTAATCCCACAAGGAAGCGTAATAGGGTGTTTCTTATTTCTTGTTTAAGTAAATGACCTTCCTAATAATATAAATGAGCATTGTGTCCTGTTTGCGGATGACATTTCCGTGCTTACTTCATGCGAAAATGACACCAATGTAAATGACAAACTAAATTCCATACTCGAAAATACAATAAACTGGATGTCTGAACACAACCTAGAAATTAACTACACTAAAACTAAAATAATTTCATTCCACCCTCGTCAAAAAGTACCAATCAATATAAATTTTAGCTACAAAAATAATAAATTAGAATTAGTTGATAAATTCACCCTACTAGGACTAAACATTGATACGCATGTAAACTGGAAGTCACACATTCAGAGAATACGAGCAAAAATATCAAAATTTTCATACGCCCTCCGCGAGATTAAAAAAACAACAGACCTCAATACTGCACTAGTAACCTACTACGCATACGCCTACGCATGGCTGAAGTACGGTGTCATCTTATGGGGCAACAGCACTGACGCGCCCACGCTGTTTACCCTACAAAAGAAACTAATAAGAATATTAGTAAATATTGAGGTTACCGATAGCTGTAAATCCCACTTCCAGGAACTAAAGATTTTATCCCTACCCTGTCTCTATATATTTGAAGTTTGTAAGTTCGTGCGTAAGTACCCAGGATTCTTTACCAAAAGAGAGGATATACAATCGAAAATTATGTTAAGACATAAAAATAGGCTAAACTTACCAACATCGCGACTAAAAATGCATTCCAATAGTACCTTGGTCATGTGTATAAAAATTTATAATAAGTTACCCGCAGTAATTCAGAATTCAGATAAATTTAACATTTTTATAAATAAACTGAAGCTTTTCCTTTTAGACAAATGCTACTATAGTATAGGCGAATACTTAAATGATAAATTATGATTTACTATCGAATTATTTCTATAAATACATTTTTAATATCTAATAAATAAACATAAGAGTGTCCATAAAATAATTAATACACAAAATAATGAGAAATTAATAAAACAATAATAAATAATTTAAAAAATAAATGGTTTTATATTCGAAAAAATAAATCTATATAATTTATGAAACAATAATAATAATTATAACTGTTAAATTAATTCTGCATTAGTAAAACAGCATCATTTATAAAGTGCAAAAAAAGGCCAGTATTCTTCCTCCTCTCTAAATCTGTGCTGCGCCCGACAGGGTCCATAATTGTGACTATATTTTTTTCTTCCATCTTTATACATTATGGTACGCAATAAAGAATTGAGAATTGAGAATTGAGAATTGAACCGTAACGCAGGTTCTAGGTTCTTTGTTAACTCAAAAGTTGCTCAACGCGCCTAAAGAAGTTTTACAAGTACTGTAAAAATAAATAAAAACGCTGAAAATCGTTGGGCAAAATTTGCAACAGATTGGTTGGGTTTCAAACAATAGTACCCGGCGACGCGGTAGACCCGGAAGGAGATACTGTGACGAGTTGGAGAGCGAGTTGGCTCTTACCGAAAGGCCACAGGTAAAAAAAGATGGAAAGTGGTTAGGGAGGCCTTTGTCCTTCAGTGGAACAAACCGGACTCATAATAATTAAAAGGTTGTGAATTATTTGACCACGAACAGATATTTGTTAAACTGTTCCCTGAGGAATGGCAACCGATGAATTGCCATCCAAAATGCTCTTTCATATCATAAACCACCAAAATAACTTCATCAAAATTATTCACTACAGAATGCCAAATCAGATAGGAATTACAGATTTATATTCCCTGTGCTCTTTATATCTACTCTACGAATAATAACATTCAGTAAATCCCAAAGGTGTCGTAAGCTTGGACGAAGGGGTTGTCTAAGGATAAATGTACAATATACAATATTTGAAATAAGATCTTTTCTCAAATCTGAAACACTGTGAAGAAATTCAATTAATGTTTGTCTAGAACTTTTTTTAATTAGTTTTGTCTAATTGGTTCTGATTTTGATGTCATAATATCAATAACTTGGCCTCGAGGTTTACGTCCACCATGGAGAGCAGAGACACAACTTTTTAAATGTTATTATTCCCTTTAGGGACTACAGGTGGTCAATTACCACATTTTTTAAAATAATATTTCTGTTGGCATTAAAAGTCGTGTCCTCGTCCACCAGTGGTACACAAATAGGTGGTAGGTGGTCGACATTTGGAATCATCGGAGATTTCTGGCAAAAATGTATTGAAACCCTTGTCCCCACTTTATTCCTACCACACGGCAACTGCAACACTAGATACGCAATCGTGCACACACCCGCATTTCTTACCTAAATCAGAACGTAGTACACAATCAATTATAAACCTTGTGCCATCAAACACATCGTATATTTACCAAGCACCGTACAAGTTACCCACACAAAACCATCGGTACACAAGCACATCACTGACTCGTCGTCGTAAGAAGTAGCCGCACTACGCGATGCATGTGCTTATAGAACTATCGTTTGGTGATTTTTACATTGCGTGTCCAGTCATTCAGCGACAAACTTGGGTAGTGGTTGAGGAGCAATGTATTTATTTCAAAATAGTATAGCCTTTTGCTTATGACTGGCACAAGAGGTCAGTGTAGAGAGGGGTCTTGTGCCAGTCGTGCGGACACCGCGACGCCTTCTTGCCACTTCTCCTATTTTTTAACCGACTTCCAAAAGGAGGACGTTCTCAATTCGTCGGAATCTTTTTTTTTATGCATGTTCCCCGATTACTCGAAGATGGCTGGACTGATTTGGATTATTTTTATTTTGTTTGAAAAGGTATGATTCACAGGTGGCCCCATAATCATCAAGTCAGGATCTGATGATTGGATCCTGGACAAATAGAGAGAACTCTTCAAATAAAGTTTGAAGAGTTCTCTCTTAAAAATCTGACTAGTATCAAGTTGGTTTGCAAATTTTTTCTAATAATCTTGGTGCGCGTTGACGCGGGGCCTTTTGCAGGCGACGACGCCGCGACGGGTGGCATTGTATCGCTGACCAATCTGACGCACGGGTAGCCGCTATTGCTAAGTTCCTCCCACTCGCTCAAGGTCGGTCGGTGCGAAGTAGACCCTTTAGAAATATTATTGTTATTTTAATTGTGTTGATAAACACAACGTCACAATGGTTATGTAAACATGTTTCATCTGCTGCGATCTCCGGTCGAGTATGCGGTACTGTCGTAGGTGGTCATTAGTTAAATCTACTTGCAACTGTACACTGGTTCCCAAGTTTTTCGGTAGTTACCTTCTATCCCTCTTTGCCCGGTGTCGCTTTTTTGTCGAGAATGTATTGGTATTTTGTATGGGGCCGTTGATTATTTTTTCGTGATTTCGATGTTGAAGAAAGTTGTTCAGTTTGATGGTCTGTAGCTCACACTTGAGAAAAGTCACCAGAATGCAAAGCGACACGTTGTATAATTTGCCTTAAGTTGACTGGTTTAAGGTTTACAATGAGTTTATGTGCGACTCTAGGACTATTATGGTTATCAGGTATGTCATTTCTTAAGTATTATTTTTCAATTAACCTCTATCTGTATGTGGTAATGCCTCAATGTGTTCACAAATAATTCAAGGAATTGCTTCAGAATTTAAGCAAAAGAATAGAACCAGAAATGTAAAATCCTTATAGGTTCCTGTTTTTTTGTGATGGTCTCCTTAGTTAAGAGGTCTAGGACGTAGTCATCTACTTAACAGATCTATCCTGTGGGTGTCTTGCCTTGACTGTAAGGCCTCCAGGCTGAGGCATAAAAACTTAAAAGCTAAGTGACTACACGTTACGGGTACCCTATGTAGGGTACAAACCTCAGCTTAGGGTGCCACTGGGGTAGGACAGAGGCGACAGGCTGGATTAAGGATCAATACAGCATCATACTTGTATTGCAGTGTTGGCTGTCGCCTGCTACAAGATGAATTCAGCATTGAACGCCGTTCTCTTCTCAGATTTTCTTCCTGGAGGAGAAGGTATGTTTTAAAACTATTGAGAACAAGTAATATGTAGAATAGAAACGGTGTAGGAAGTAAGAATGAGAAGGAAGGCTCTATGTCTCATAAAATCATATCTAAGTGGACGTATTCAATATACAGAAATCACTAAAATATGTGTCAAATCCAAACGTGACGTTAAATATTTATCTGGCCCTAGGAAAATTAAATATGGCGTTCCGCAGGGCAGCGTTCTAGGGCCATTATTATTCTTGCTGTATATAAATGATCTGCCCCGACACATTCCTTCCCTTGTGTGTTATTTGCCGATGATAGTACGATCATAATAGACTGCGCCAACGAAGACCTTTATGAAAATGTAATAAACCATTCTCTAAAATTAATGATAAACTGGCTCAATGATAATAACCTTATAATAAACCTCAATAAAACAAATATAATGCATTACTATCAAAAAATTCTTCCTTTAAACTTAAAAATTAATCATAAAGGACAAACTGTTGATAGCGTTAATGTGGCTAAATTCCTGTGTATATTGATTGATAGTCTATTAACTTGGAAACCGCAGGCTGAAGAAATCTGCAAAAGATTAAGCACGTCTGCGTATGTTCTCTTCAATCTGTCCAAGAAAGTTAACATTGATACATTAATGGTTGCATATCACGGTTTGGTGGTCTCTGTTCTAAGGTTTGATGTAGTATTCTGGGTACTGGTAATTGTTCCGAAAGGGAGTCTATATTTAAAGCCATCCATTTTCAATCTCAAGATTACAGATAGTTGCACTCCTTTTTTCAAGAAACACAAAATATTAACTTTTCCTTGTCTTTACATTCTCGAAGTATCTATATTCGTTAGAACTAACCAGCATATATTTCCTACAATAAAAGATACGAGGATGCGAACTACTGCCATGAGATCAAAATATCAGAGTCTTTTGTGTACTGGTAGATATAACACAGCTCTGCTTAAAAAAAACATTATGGGTATGGCACCTATTATCTTTAACAAATTGCCAAATTGTATTAGGGACCAGCCCTTAATAAAATTCAAGAAAATACTATCGTCTTTGCTGACAGAGAAATGTTATTACTCTGTTAACGATTTTTTAAAGGATGAATTGTAATTTTTACTTCACTTTATCTCATAATATTATGTAATAACCTTTGCGCAAGTGCAAGCAATAAGTTAGCAAAGGTTTATAGGTAAATCGCAATCGGATGAAGTGAGGAAGTGCAAAAAAAAAAAAAAATGAGAAATGTGTTAAAAGTTTTACATTCTGCCAGGAAACCCCTGGTTTGGTATTTGAAGTGACGTGGCCACATCAACGCGGCGTTGCGGTGGTGAGCAGTAAAAAGCAAATCTATTTCATCCGTCAGTTAGAGTATTGGAAAATAACGTACACGCATTTTTTAGTTTTGTAAATCAGACATAGATAAAACGCATCAAAACCAGGGAGAGGAGGCTCGTGACGTCAGGGGGTCTAAATTGACCTCCCTAGTGGTGTCAGCGTAGTCTGCTACGCAGACGACACCCTGGTGCTGGCACAGGGGAGGTCGCACGAGGCGGCGGCCGAAACTATGACACGCGGGGTTGCGATAGTCGTTGAGAGGATCCGGCAACTGGGTCTCGAGGTGGCATTGCACAAGTCCGAGGCCATGTGCTTTCATGGGCCTCGGAATGCGCCACCGTCGGGATCCACACTGACAGTAGGAGGGGTATCCATCGCCGTCGAGTCGACGTTGAAGTACCTAGGACTCGTCCTCGACAGCCGGTGGAACTTCGTGGAGCACTTCCGACGTTTGGCCCCCAGGCTGGAACGGACCGGGGCTGCCTTCAGGCGGCTCCTGCCCAACCTTGGGGGGCCAAACGCCTCCTGCCGCAGGCTCTATGCGGGGGTCGTGCGGTCCACGGCCCTTTACGGGGCCCCAGTGTGGGCGCGTTCATTGAAACGGCGTGCCGCTCACTATCTGAACGTGCCCCAAAAAGTGGTGGCCGTAAAGATGGTCCGTGGGTACCGCACGATCTCTCGCGAGGCGGCGGGCCTGCTTGCCGGATTGCCGCCATGGGATCTGGAGGCGATAGTCCTCGCGCGCCTGCGTGAGTGGCGCGCGGAGGTACTACGCCGGGGGGAAACTCCGCTGCCGCGGCAAATTGCCGCTCAGCGGACGGACCTCCGGCGCGATCTCATGGCGACATGGAGAGAGCGACTGTCGCAACCCCGTGCAGGGCACGCCACGATAGTGGCGGTAAGTCCCCTCTTTGAGGAGTGGCTGGAGAGGCGCCACGGCGTCATCACCTTCCGCCTGACGCAGGTCCTCACCGGACACGGATGTTTCGGGAGGTACCTGCACCGAATCGGGCGGGAGGAAACGCCCGGGTGTCTCCACTGCGAGGATCGACCGGAGGACACGGTGGAGCACACGGTGGAAGTCTGCCCTGCGTGGGAGGAGCACCGCCGTGTCCTCGTAGCGGCGATCGGCGGCGGCGACCTCTCGCGTCCGGCCCTGGTTCAATCCATGGTCCGGAGCGAGACGGAATGGGAAGCCGTCGCCTCCTTCTGCGAAGCAGTCATGCTAGCGAAGGAGGTGGCGGAACGAGAGAGGGAGAGATCCTCTCTTCCCGGCCGCCGCGGGAGACGCACCGGGCGTCGGGGGCCACGTGGTGGCTACCGGCCACCGTAGATGCGGGCCTGTGGACGGTTGGCTATGGGCTAGCTAGCCGTCCATCCGTCTAACGACGACGACAGGCCGTGTCGACGGCGCGTTCGTGTTCCACGCGATGGACTCAAAGAGATGTCAGCATAAAGGGAGGATCCCGCAAGGGCCGAAGCCTGCCGGGGTTGCGGGCCTGTTCGAAAGAGATACCGCGGCCCCGGAACATAAAGGGCGAGGAAGGAACATGGATGGGTTTTAGTCAGTAAGAGTCTGACACTCCCTCCCGCTCCGCCCAGAGTGGGAGAAGTCATTTGATGATTTCCCATCCAGGAAAGTAGTTTAGGAAAGTAGCAGGCGTTTATAGTCCAATCAGTTTTTGCAAAAGTATTAAAAAAAATAGATGTTTCAAAATTTAAATTACGTTACTATAGATTTTGAATATTATACTATAATTATAATATAATATAATTAAGCCATATTAAAATTAGATGAACTGAAATTATATCAATAATTCATTATATAATTTCATCGGTATACAAAACACAAGGTAAAGTTAAATGAAATTATGTCACGTGAACGTTAGACTTTCTGTTATTATATCAAATGGCCCATTTAGAGATACCTGCTTTTGGCTCTTTAGTAAATTGATACCGCTTATTTGGGTCCCGTTTTCTTAACAGCCGATGCGTGATATTTTTATTCAGTACTTATGTAGTTTAAAATTTCATCATGAAAAGAGTTAGCCCGGCACGGCGATTACAAATCATTCAGTTTCTGAATTACAAAAATCAGCGTTACACGATGAATGTATATCGTACCGAACGCACGATTTGCTACACCATCGAAAAATTTAACCTAATTTTTTTTTTCGAAAACTAACTTGCCGCACAGCACGTGAAAGCAAGACTTTATTGCGAGAACAATTTGCTGAACACTTGGTCACCTAGATCCTATGAATTCACACCCCTGTAGTTTTCCTTTGGGGCTATGTAAAGTCGAAAGTGTATACAGTGTCACCGTAAAATTGTCAAACACGTTATATTGTAATATCTCTAGCGATATTGTAAACTCTCGAATTATTGTCAAACGAACTTATTGCTTACAATAAAACGATGTATTCCCGTTGGCCCCGTAGTCCATGTCCCCGTTAAAGGGGACAAAGGGAATTTAATAAAATAAAAAATATTACTTCCTGTTGTCCCCGTACGCTGTCCCCGTTAATTTAATGTAATATATCCTTTTCAAATTATGCCCGATGTCCCCGTTGAGTTATAATACCTATTCCTGCGTTACCTCTACTGTTCAAACCTCACCGCTTAGGTTAAACCCTTTTCCAAATTATTACTTCTTTATGTTTGTTTTTCAAAACGGTGTTTAATTTTTAACATGACAGTAAGTCACATTTGATTAGAAAAAAAAAAATCTTTTATTTAGTTGCTTGAGTTTCGTGATCGTCGACATTCGCATTCGTTCCGTTGGTTTTAGTTATTAACATGTCACAAGATTCTCAGCCTGGCCCATCCGTAGAAATCCGTGAAATTAAATATATAAATAGAAAGGGCGGCACAGTATTATTATATGCAGGATACTAATTAGGCCTTACCAAAACTAAGTACTTCCGTCGTAGGTTGAAAACTCCGCTAGTATTTTTACTTTTTTACAGAGTGGAATTTTCGAATGCCACCTGGAGAAAATTATTAGAGTGCCAAATTACTCGAAATAGGTACTCATCATCATCATCAACAGCCTATAATGTTCCCACTGCTGGGACACGGCCTCCTCTCAAGGAACTAGGAGCGAAATAGGTACTGGAGACAGCAAATTTTTTTTTGATTGTCCCTATCGATTGATGTCAAAAAGTTCTAGAATGTTATTTTTTTTACGCTTAGGCGATCCATCCCACGTTCGATGCCCGAGTGTGGCAAGAGAATTTTCGAAAATCTGTGAATGCAGATTTGTATGTTTTTTAATAGGAATGTTTCCTTAGAACAAAATTTGCTATCTCCAGAATTAAGAGTACTTTCGTTCCAGGTGGCATTGATAAATTTCATCCTGTATATTTATGGTTCCCTATCCATTTGCATACAATTTTAAGACCAAATATAATTTAGCATGCTTTTGTTCCTCCTATTTATATTTTCGCATAGCAATATTTACCTATGCATAACAGCTCTACGCATAATTTTTTAAGCATAATATCTCTAATCGTAATAATGATTAAGCATAAAATTGTTAAGCAGAAATTTATTTATGCATAATGATATTAAAACGTATTTTATAGGCATAACAAAGATGCATAATAATTGGAAATAACAATTTATTTCCACGAATAGAACAAAAACAATATCTCCTGAAGCAGGTAATATATTTGTATTGAATATATTTGATTGCGAACATAATTATGTGGGTTTTAGCACTGTAAAAAGCATGCTAACAAACATTCACCATGTATGCAGCAAGTAGGCTGTAACATGTAAACAAGCCTACACCATGCATGCAGCAACCATGCAGAATGCAGACATGTAAACAAGCATGCATAAAAATGTAATAATGTTTTTTTTTCATTTTGTTAAACTTTAAGTTGAATCCTATTTTTGTTTTTATTATCTAAATTAATTTTATACCATGTTGATTCTGTGACGTTATAACTAAATAGGTAAATCAATGTGGTATGTTTTTGTAAGTACAACATTTAATTCTTTTGGTGTTTCATTCCACTTTTTCATTTAAAACTAAATCAAAATTAATAAGGTACCTATTTAGTTGTTGTCATTTGTTGTTCTGTTGTGTGCCATAAATAATTTGAATTATTTGAACATGCAAACTACATTTTTTTTACATTTTTTTTTATACTCTATGGGTAGTTGTTACGTTGATTGTATGAACTAAATAAAAAAATGACTTAGCTTTAGTTGATTTAGATTTAAAAATCTAGTTGTGTTTTGTGTGTAAATATCTCATATTTGTTTCTAAATTTTGAATTAAAATCTATTATGTACAAAATTACCCACGTTTAAAAACAAATCAAAATTTAAGGTGGCCAACGATACGTGAAATTTTAACTGTCCGTTGTCCCCGTGGATCACGTGTACATAAGGGGGACAACGGTAAGGAATTATTTGACGTCCTGTTATCCCCGTGACGGGGACACAGATTACGGGGACAACGGGAATACATCAATAAAACGTATTATTTTTCGTGAAATGCATGCAATGGTAGTCAACTTACGTTGTGTGGAGGGAAGGAGGAGTCCCCCTTGCCCAGTGGTACCACTCTCATTTATAGATATTGTACCATTCCTGTAGCCAATTATGCGCGTTATTCACTAAATAATCGCCAAAATAGGAACTAAATAGTTTTAAAGAAATAACATTTAAAACACCAAGAATGAATCTTTTAAATTACCATTCGTACGTAACCCGATTTTTTTAGCTTTGAAAAATGTACCTACAAATGAATCACCCACGTTCTTTACTTTTAATCTAAAATAAAAATGTGCTCTTATTTTTCAGAAAATGAACATAGCGAATATTTCTTCGGTAAATGTTTAACAAATACCAAAAAACTACTGGCACACGACACCTATAAATACGAAAATGTAACAAGCCAAATAATAGTTCGGGTAAATATTATATGCAGGTTATTATTTTTTTTTTCAACATTATTCTTGTTTGCGGTACAGACTCAATATTAGAGATATTTAAATCGCGAAATACGGTGAACGGTGTATGATTATGATTATATTAGAAAGAATAATCCTGGTGTTCAATAAATATCAAAACTGCAATACTAATAACAAGAAAATGTATGGAACAGCTGTTTCTTTTTCTAATTGACTCCAATCGATGATTCTAAACCTACCAGTGTTTTGACACTGGTGGGTCTAGAATTATCTTTACACCATGTATTTGCACACTTCTACCAAATTACTTGAAACAAGACAAAATTACTGTGATATAAAACTTTGATTTACAATGAATGCGTTACATTAGTTTTCGTTTGTCAGTATATCAATACAAAACTACTTACAATAATAAAAATAAAGTGCTATACAGGGTGTAAACCACTTCCTCACGAAGCCGTCAAGCAAGCATTCTGTACATCAAACTAAATAACTTTACGCAAAAAATGTTGCTGAGATACGACTTTTTTTTTGGGTGAAAAATCATGTTTTGTGGTAGAACTCAATGGAACACACTAAGAACATTGTGCTGATGGATGGATTGATTTGTCTAGTACAGGAGCCGTAGAGGTGTTCAAAGTAAAAATCTTGTATTCAAAAATAAACTTGTTAAAAGTTGGAACTTTGACCCCCTTTATCTCCGTAACTAGAAGGTTCTCAACAGGTACGATGTGGAGTACAAAAATGATCGCAATTTCGGCATCGTTAAGAGGTGATTTATACCCTTTATATTCTGCTTCAATTCAGCTGGCTCCTCTGCAGTCTCATGCCATTCATATATTATGTTCTGTGTTCTGGCGCGAGCGCTTGACGAGGGAGGACCTGGACTCAAAATTTTCATCAGTAACAATCGACTCGTGTACGCCGATCGAAATAATTTGATCCAGGAAGTCAAAATCATGAATTTCCAAAAAAGTTCTCAGTTGGACATTTCTTTCAAATTACGTGCCACAAGACAAAATTACTGCTCTGGCCATAATAAAATAGTCAGTTTTATCTACATGACAGGAAGACGAAGGCCAAAAACACTGGTACATCACCCCATATCATATGGGACAAAGGCAAAACGATTGTGATGATCCGGATAATGAGGATAAAAATAAAGGGTGTAAAAACCTTAACGAAGTCGAAAACCACTTGTTCTACCCGTCATTGCGATAACTTTTTTGTTCTACACCATACCTGGGAATCTTCTAGTTACGAAGATATTGAGGGTCAAAGTCTCAACTTTTGACAAGGTTTTTGTGTTTAAATACAAGTTTTTATTGCAAGATTTTTACACCACAATGTTTTGAGTGCGTTTCATTGAGGTCTACCACAAAACATGATTTTTCACCCCAAAAAATTAATTGTTTCCCCGCAATGTTTTTGCTTAAAGTTTAGTTATGTGTGGAATGCCCGGTTGACGGCTTCGTGATGAGGTTGTTTACACAGCCTTGTTAAAACATTTTATTTATTTCCAGCATTCCCTTTTCAACATAACAACAGATACAATACCAACCTGCGTGCAAATAAAGGCAACCTCAGACCAAGGCGACATGGTAAGGTACAACGCGTACAAATTCTCTGTTTGCATTTTAAGAATCAGATTCATTTATAACTCGCTTAGTGAAGTGTACATACGTGATTATTATTACTACGAATGGTTTATTCCGGTACAAATGCAAAAATATGTGACGTGGGATTTATATTTTTATTTGGCTTAATTTTGAAAATATTGCTAAGCGAGTGCCTGTTTCATTACGATAAACTTACGTTTTCCCGCGGCTTCGCTGGCTTTTTATTGGCCAATAAAATAAACAGATAATTAAGTAGCGTAGACTAGAACCGAAGTTTTATTCTGCGTCAGTCCAATCTGTACTTATACTATATATAATATCTATAATCTAATATTATAAAGCAGAAGAGTTTGTTTGTTTGTTTGTTTGTTTGTTTGTTTGTTTAACATCACGCTATGACCAATAGAAGCGGAGCAGCAATAAGAAATGTTGCAAAAACGGGGGGATTTTTATTCCCTTTGTGAGCTCTTTCTCTCTTAAGTGATGCAGACGAAGTTGCGTGGGTCAGCTAGTAGTATTATAAAGCAGAAGAGTTTGTTTGTTTGTTTGGTTTAACGCGCTAATCTCAGGAACTACTGGTTCAAATTGAAAAATTACATATTTGTTGTGCATAGTCCATTTATTGAGGAAGGCTTTAGGGTATATAACATCACGCTACGACCATAAGGAGCGGAGCAGGAATGAAAAATGTTGCAAAAACGGTTATTTTTCCTTTCGTTTTTCTCCTTTATGTGACGCAGACGAAGTTGCGTGGGTCAGCTAGTATGAATATAATCATGAACGGATTTATCATTGGGTCGGGCCCGTTTGATAACGCTACTTTTACTTAACACCACCACCATGCACCAGGTACAGTCTGTATGTTAGGTAAGTCTAATAGGCTTGATGACAGTATCAAAAAGTTACAAATCTATGTAGTCCGTTAGTTGGATTATTGGACTAAAAATAATGGACACGTATTTTTTGTTTTTGTTAATCAATAAATATTGACAAAGATAAAACGCGTTACAACTCGGGAGCAACTTGAGGGGAACTTATTGTTTAGAATATTGTAAATTGTTCGAAATAAAAAACGTAATTTAAGATTTTTGTATTGTTTATTTATTTTGTATTATATAAAATATAGGTACTTAATTAATTAAACTAAGCAAAGAAAAATCAACAATTATAAGTACGATAGTGCAATATGCAATGGGTAAACTTTCTTTATTCATTACAAATATGTGTCTAATTGTGACTAGGTAGGTTAGCAAAAATGAAAATAAAAAAAAAGTAAATGAATCAACTTCTTTCATTAGAATTTTTACCTGAGAAACTTACCTACTAAAAAATATTGTAATTTAGACATGTTACAAGACTTAAACGACGTATTCTATGCAGTACTCTGTCATTAATAATAGGTATGTAGTCTTGAAGTGTTGAAAATAAAATTAATATTAGATAAATTCGGCACACCAGATTTTTTACTCTGACAGTACTTTTTTTTTCTGTTGGGAAATCATCAAATGACTTCTCCCACTCTGGGCGAAGCGGGAGGGAGTGTCAGACTTTTACTGACTAAAACCCATCCATGTTCCTTCCTCGCCCTTTACGTTCCGGGGCCACGGTACCTCTTTCGAACAGTCCCGCAGCCCCGGACTCTATCTGTATTTGAAGGTGTCCTCAGTGTACGTAACATCTACAAATATATCCAATTTTATTTTTATGGTTGGGACTTTTTGCATGTGATGTTATGTTTCACAGTACGTTTGTACAGGTTAGCACAAGAACGTAACTATTTACAACAACAAAAAATGTAGCACATGTCAGTCGCATTGTTTGGTTTGATGCTACATCAAAACAAACAATTCAGGACATTCAGGTAAACAGATGAGATTAGATTCGCCGGAGCGCTCAATTCCTCACTGGCAGTACCAACAGCGAGCACAAGTTGACAATGAATTACTTTATTGCTTCAGTTTTATTTAATGTACTAGGTAAGTTCATTTTGCATTTTTTTTAGATATTATTGAGTATTGACACCAGTCGTCGACACACATTTACGCGGCATGCCACAACTGCAAGCGTCGCCATCCGTCGACGGCAGTCGTCGACGCTTCGGCGGCTGCAGTCGATCCGTCGTTGCGTCGACTGCAACCGTCGATGCAACGAGTGGCGACGGCTGCAGTTTATCTTCCGTTGGCAACGTGCCGCTCGTCTGTTAAATAGTTACTTTTTTGGATATAATTCCTCTTCACTCTGACCTGCTGTCTAGTACAGAAAAAATGGCTCACTGCATCTGTTTACCGAGTGAAAATTATGTTTGATATAGGTAGACATGAAATAACATAAACATAACGAATGGGTTGCCTGATAAACCTATTTCAAATTACGACAACCATGAGGTTTTACCGATTTCTTGTACAGATCGCGGCGTAAGTTGAGCCAAAATGGCGGTCGTCCGCAAAGGTTAATTACTGTCAAAAATCAAGTGAGACCTGAAAATATGCAACTGCACATTCAAGGTCATTAGTTCAACTTACGTGATGCGACCTGTAACACATTATAGGGTCTCAAGCGACTTTTTTTCCATAACTGTAGCATCATGGACGACCGCCATTTTGGTTCAACTTACGTCTCGCGATCTATGCCAACGTAGGTATTTGTAATAAAACTACCGATCTGTGTTTTACCCGACTCGGGCGAAGCCAATGCAACAAATTCCGTTAGTTATAACGGTTATATACTAGACACATTAAGTTTTTAAATATAAGATAACATCACGCCTAATCGTAGCTGTACTAACTATTCGGGGTAGTCCCGAATACCAAAACAAAGTCTAAAAATTTCTCAAAATTAAAATTAAATAATTTCTTTAACATGATAACGTCCCACTGAACCTTTATTTAAATCTTTCAAAACATAGACGTTATCTGAAACTTTTTCACTTTAAAACTTTTTTTTTTGAGCACAAACTTCTTTTTATTCAATAGTTTTATTAGAACCCAAGCAGCATCAACTGGAATATATATTTTTTATTTTTTTTATTATTACAATTGGTTAGTCAGACTGTGTAACCTGAAGTACCTTCACCCCAAATTTCGCCAGTTATATTTAATTCAAAGTTATTTCATGTATATCTGGCCACAAATCCATCCGGGTGAGGATTCAGGATCCCGCGAATGCTACTGAGAAATTCCTGATGGAAAAAACCCATTAAGTAACTCTTTCTCAGCCTGGGAATTGAACCCATGACCTCATGAGGCAGTCAAGCTTTTCAATTTTACTCGGTAAATATGTATATTACAGTGGTGGAAGTCCAGTTCAGTTATCAGCAGGTGCTGAAATCGGCCCTACACGGCGTTGTCTTCACGAACGTTCAACCTTTATTTGGTATGGTATTTATTTGATAAAAAAATTGAGTGAGATTTCAAATTACCTATTATAGAAAATTGTTGAAATATATTCTTAACCCCCGACCAATTAAAAAAGGGTGTTATTAGTTTTTATTACGTATCTTGGCACCGTAGCTGCTGAACGGAAGTACCGATTTGGATTAAGGTTTTTTTGTCATAAAGATGTCCTTAAAGAAAGTGTTATCAGCTATGGAAGTAAGAAAATCTATTCAGCCATTTGAAGATCATCCATCACCTCTAGAATTGATGAAGAGATACAAAACGTGCCTCGGAAAGCACGTTAAGCTGTTGGTCCAGCCGTCATTTGTCCATCTTTGGCAGTCGTCACAGGTAGTCAGTGGCCCAAATAGTCTGACAACCAGTCTTACCAAGGGGTATCGTATTACCCAGTATTAACTGGGCTGTGGAGGTCAGATAGACAGTCGCTCCATGTAAAATACTGGTACTCGGAAGAGATACAAAAAGCAGATTTGACCCATAATTCTTACATCCATAGCTAATCATCCTACAAATTGCATTCTAACGATTTTAAACCTTAGTTTTAGCAATGATTTGGAGTACCTTACCTATAAGCACAAGGAGCACTAAAGCGTTTCTTGTTTTTATTTCCTTAATTTTCAGGACAACAACATTCTTTGAATTGGGCATGTTAAGACAAATCAAATCATAGGTTTAATTTGATTTATACCTGCGAGGTAGCTACTAATAAGTGCGGAAACATAATTATGTACATGAAATGCCTTCTATATTTTCTAATGCCGTTAACTTTCAACCCTGTGATTCCTGAGAATAAATTATAAACTATACAAAAAAAACTCGTTTCCTATGAGGGTTTCGTATTTTTTTTCCGACTACTTGATTCGCTGGCGACTGTACAGAACTGCGATCTTAATTGGACTGACAGGCGAACGGTAACCTATAGTGGTGGGCGTTGCGACGACGAACCGTTTTCAAAGATCGTTTTGTGTTCTGCGACGATGAAACCGTTTTACGTCCTGGGTTCAAACAGTCTTCGTTGCACAAACCAGTCTTCGGATTACATGGTGCAGTTTGTATTTTACGCCTATGAAAATACAGTCGAGAGCGCAATGATTCAACTATCTATTTCACTAGAGTCACTCGTCGCCGTCGCGTCGTCGTCCTATACGTTTCGCGTTATATTGTAGTCTTTTCGTTTCGAATTACAAAACAGTCCTTAAAAAAATTTCAACTATTTCACTCGACGATAACGTCCAAGTTAGATAAGTTTCTTCCTCTAAGCCGTTTTCAAACCAGTTGTAATAACGACCGTTTTCTGCAACCGTTTTCGTCGTCGCGAAAACGGTTTCGTTTCGTCCGTCATAAATTCGACAACGACCCACCACTAGTAACCTAACACAAAAATACCACCTATCGTAGTAACAGTAATATCCATTGCTGTTAATATTTATCCGTGGTGCTAGGGCTTATCCCAGTTGTAAACGGCCCTTTGTGCCTATGGGCCTTGTTTCGTTCTGTCTCCTTCCGATATGGAAGTAAGTGGAATTTAAGGTGTTTTTCTAGTCCTCCGGTATACTTTCTGATTAATTTCGTTGCGAAATCCAAGACAGTTAAATTCAGTCTCTGGAACTTCGTCGAGCCTCATTGTCTCGGCGCTTTTCTGGTGGTCGCCACTGTTGATTTTGTCTTTCAGGTGTTCCAGTGGTTTGGGAATAGTATGGCGGGCTTGTTTAACACAAATAACAAATACTCGTTGCACATTGGGTTCCGAAACTTATAAGAGTAAGGCTGTGGTCTCACTTTCTCGTGACGATTAATTTATCGTTGGTTTTTGAGCTTGTGCCCTATAGAACACAATGTATGCTCGAACGCGACCGACCGTTAGTAAATTCAGGCTACATGCCATGTATATGAACGGATTGGAGTACGTGATCTTTAATAACAATCTAACAAACTTCTTTTTTAAACGACTTCAAAAAGGAGGAGGTTCTCAATTCGTCGGACCCTGTGTGTGTTCCCTGATTACTCGAAGATGGCTAGAACGATTTTAATAATTATTTTTTTGTTTGATAGGGTATACTTTCTAGGTAGTCCCATAATCATCAAGTCGGGATCTGATGATGGGAGCCTGGAGAAATTGAGAGAACTCTTCAAACTTTATAGGCACACTTTATGTGATTTGGGTAGTTTTTGGAAGAGTACTTTCTTAAATGGGGACCCCCATTTCAATTTGGTGAAGATCTGAGGAAGAACTTTGGAGATAGGCAACGGAACTCCTCAATAAATGATAGCAAATGGACTGGGATCTCATGTCTATCTATTGTTTACACCAGTTCATAACATAACATCATGCCGCTACACTGTGAAGGGGTAAGCACAAGTGAACTACTAAAAAACCGACTTCAGAGAAAACAAAAAAGTGAAAAATAACTTCAGAAAAACCGCTTCAGAAGTCTGTGACCTTTGTTTGATTGATTTAGTTTTTTTGTCACCGACTTCTGAAGCGTTTTTTCTGAAGTTATTTTTCACTTTTTTGTTTTCTCTGAAGTCGGTTTTATTTTTTGTAAAAAAGTTTTTATTTTTCGCTTTTTAGTGGTTCACTTGTGCTTACCCCTTCAAAGCGTACCGGCGTGATTTTAAATTATGAACTGATGTAAACAATAGACAGATATGAGATTTCGGCAATCCCAGTACATTTGCTATCATTTATTGAGGAGTTCCGTTGCATATCTCCGAAGTTCTTCATCAGATCTTCATCAAATTGAAATGGGATCACTTCGAGAAAGTACACTTCCTAAAACTACCCAAATCCCTTCTAGTGTGCCTATAAAATGTGAAGAGTTCTCTCTATTTCTCCAGAATCCCATCATCAGATACTGATTTGATGATTATGAGACCACACAGGAAGCACCAGCTTTCAAATAAAAAAAGAACCATCATGAAAATCGGTAAAAAATTGACTGAGAATACATACAGTCGAACATAGACTTACTTCTGTCGGTTTTATTTTTTGCAAAAAAGTTTTTTTATTTTTCAATTCTTTTTATTAGTTGTAATATCCTATACAAATATTTGCTATGCATTTATTTTACATTGTTATTATTAACAATATTTTTCATGATAATAGGCTTATCCCCAATAAAATGGAACTTAACATACCTAACTGTCGAAATATGGGTATACTGTACACATCTGCGTACCCCCTCAGAGCATACAGGCGTGATGTTATGTTATGATGTTGTGTAAACAATAAACATCCAAGCGATTGCAGCAATCACGACAGATTTGCTGTCTATTATTGAAGAGTTCCGTTCCATATCTCCGAAGTTCGTGGTCAGATCATGACAATATTTCTATGGGACCAACTTGGAAGTATACCCTTTCAAACAAAAAAAAGAATTTTTCAAATCGGTTCAGGCGTCTTCGAGTAATCGGTGAACATACATAAAAAAAAAAAAATACATACAGTCGAATAGAGAACCGTCGGTTAAAAAGTGAAAATAAAAACTTTTTTGCAAAAACTAAAACCGACTCCAAAAAACACAAAAAAGTGAAAAATAACTTTAGCTTCGATTAATCAGTGACAAAAAACTAAGTAAATCAATCAAACAAAGGTCGGTTTTATTATTTGCAAAAATCTTTTTTAAAATTACCTCTAGAAAAAGAGGTTCGTTAAATTATTTTTAAAATGCTTCGTTAGAATGATAACAAGCAACAGTTTGTCACTATTAACAGAACTGGCAATTGGAAAAAACAATTAAAAATAAAACAGTAATAAAAGAGATCGTTTACGCCTGCTCGAAAGCAGCGACATGACAGTAAACAGATTTCCTAGAAAACACGTCGCCTAATTTTGTCCAAACAGCCGAAAAAGTATGAATTACAGAGCTACATATGTCGGCGCCATTGATTGGGGTTAACACCGTGACGTCAACTTCACATAATGAGGCCAAGGGCGCGTCGCGGTTGACTTCAACAGCAAACATCAAAGGCCAAGCTCTCGACTAGTGCAGAAGGGCCCTTAGTAGCTAACGAACGACTGGATAAAACCCCGCTACTTGTACTAGTTAGCGAATGAACGAAAGCTCATTGGGCTAGTAATTATGTTGACATTTTCAAGCGTGTCTTTGCACATTTACTATGTTGTCTGACTGCGACGGGGATTAAACTGCTATTTGAATAGTCAATAGTCAAATTACTATCACATTGGGTGGAACACTTCCCTCACTGCTGAGGATCACGACGACATATGACGAGTCTTCAAGCCATGAAGCCAGTCTCTAGCAGTGTGAACCGCACGGAACAGGCAGCTTCTAACCACCTTCTTGATCGCGTTTGACCGTCTTGCCTGTACTCTGCCTTGCGTGCTTTTACCATCTAAGCGCCCAGTATCATTGCCTTTTCCAGAAAACGCATAATATCACCAAAAAGGTGAGAGCACGCTCAACGAGCTTCTACCAAACTCACTTAAACTCAAACTTAAAGCATTTTTTTCAATTAGACTACTACGGCACAATTGAATGTCTAAAATACAAAAAAAGAAAGCTACACGGTCACAAAGCATAATATCTTGAGAAAGTACTGCAGTTGCCCATTCCCTAGCGTAGATCTCTATGGAAAAGAACGGGCAAGAAACCATCCATGGACACTCTTTTAAATCAAAATATTTTACAACTTGGTTATATCATATGGCGACCCGATTGGCGTAATGGTAGTGACGCTGCCTTTCGTTCTAAGGGTCCTGGGTTCGAATCGCGGTAGGAGCAAATGTTTGTGTGCTGAGCATGGACATTTACAACAAAAAAGTATAATGTAGTATATCAACTATCTAGTGTCCACGACACAAGCTTTGCTTAGTGTGAAAAGAAGCGGTGATGAGATGATATAAAAAGAAGCGTCAACTACTTCTACTCAATAAACAAAAGACTAAAAATAGACTCTTTTACTAGGAACGAACTAGGACGCATAGGAGAGCAAGCTTACGACAATAGACATTGTTACACGAAAAATAACTATTCCAAATACAAACACTGCAATTTAAAGTTTCCGCGCAACTCATTTCAACATGGCGGAAAGCGGTCCCGAAAACACGAAAACTCGCGTTTGTTGACCTGAATAACTGCACTGCCCTTAAGCACTCAATTAATACTTCAATTCGCAGATATTAGAAACCCCAGTTCACAAATTCATTGCTATAGGGGTATCTATATTAAATGCCACCGAAATTTTAAAACCCGTTAGATTGTAATCTATCTAGTGAGATTGTAAATTCTCGATAGATTGTCAACCAAACATACTGCTTACGATTGAACTCTCTCGTCTTCAGGGTTTAAAGGAACCCTGGGGGCAGATATACTTCCATCGCATACATTTTACAATGTTAAGGTTTCACTTCGACAGATTATAATCTACCGAAAAAAATGCGTCATATTTGTTGTAAGCAATATGTTCAGTTGACAATATTTCGTTAGTTTACAATCTTGCTAGTTATTTTACAATCTAACGGTTTTCACAATGTGACGCTGACATTGTCCATACACAGGATGGAATTATTCAATGCCACCTGGAGGGAAAGTAGGTACTCTAAATACTGGTGATAACCAATTTTACTCGAAGGAAACATTCCTGCATTCACTGATTTTCGAAAATTCGCTTGCCACACTCAGGAATCAAAACGACTAAAGTTCGAAAAAATAACAGCCTCTAGTTTTTTTATACTGATGCTGCTGGGCTGAGTGTTTAGCTGAGTGTTTCTGAATCTTTGTTATTTTCAAACAGCAACGAACATTTTTAATGATCCGTACCCAAATAATAAAAACGCGTCCCTCTTACTAAGACTCCACTGCCCGTCTGTCTGTCACAAGGCTGTATCTCATGAACCGTCATATCTAGACATTTGAAACTTTCACAGATGATGTATTTTGACTGCCGCTATAACACAAAAAAAAACAGAATAAATTAATATTTAAGGACGGTTTCTATACAACAGACGTGATTTTTTAAACGACTTCCAAAAGGAGGAGGTTCTCAATTCGTCGGTACCTTTTTTTTTATTTATGTTCCCTGATTGCTCAAAGCTGGCTGAACCGATTTTAATTATTTTTATTTTGTTTGAGAGGGTATACTTCACAGGTGGTCTCATAATCATTAAGTCAGGATCTGATGATGGGATCCTGGAGATATAAAGAGAACTCTTCACATTTTATATGCACACTAGAAGCGATTTGGGTAGTTTTAGGAAGTGTACTTTCTCGAAGTGATCCTATTTCAATTTGATGAAGATCTGATGAAGAACTTCGGAGATAGGCAACGGAACTCCTCAATAAATGATAGCAAATGTACTGGGATTGCTGAAATCTCATGTCTGTATATTTTTTACAACCAGTTCATAACAAAAAATCACACCGGTAGGTACGCTGTGAAAGGGTAAGTACATGTGAACCACTAAAGAGTGAATAATAAAAACATTTAAAAAAAAAAAACAACTTCTCACAATAAAGTTAAAAATAACTTTAGCCTCAGAAGTCGGTGACCAAAAAACTAAATCAATCAAACAAAGGTCACCGACTTCTGAAGCTAAAGTTATTTTTCATTTTTTTGTGGTTCACATGTGCTTGTCTATTCGATACTATTCCAAAACCCAACAAAGTACAATCACAAACAAAACCACTTATGAAAAATCATTTCTACGAATTCAACTCGTGTACAGCTAGCAACAACAATGTAGATACCAAAATTCATTTGAAACAATAATTTGGAGTGCATCACGGCGGGTAGCGAACTTGTTTATGAGTTTAGTTAGATGACCTCGGTTCTTCGTGATCACGTACCCAGGGATGACATAAAATTCTAAATGTGCCTCGTAAAGTTTACGTTAATAACATTCTCTTCAAGTTCTGAGTGAATCGACACTCAGATAAATACCATATAGGTTGTGTTGTACTTATGAGCAATGATATTGTGACTGTAACGAAATATTTTCTTTTTGGGTTTTATTTTTTTTCTGGACTTACCGATGAAAGAGAGATCCTAAGGTTAAACCGTGCTTCCACACATTATAGAATACACTAGTAGTGTTTTGAATTATCTTCTTTGATGACATTGTACCCAAACAAATATGTCTGCGCACGCGTCTTTTTTCGTCACAGATTCACGAACAGTAGGTATACGTGGGGTGTTGATGTAATTTTTATTTTTGTTTTGACGTGACAACGTCTTATAAATTGGTTTGCCGGGTGACACTTCAAGAAACTGCGTTACGCTCCGCTCACGTTTTTTTTTGACGTGACAACGTCTTATAAATTGGTTTGCCGGGTGACACTTCAAGAAACTGCGTTACGCTCCGCTCACGTTATGCGCTCACAATGAGAGCGAGTGAGAGGCACGCGTCCCTTCCACTCGGGCATGGTTAGCCCGCCTAAGAGCGAGAGAGACAGACATAAAAAGTGAAAGGCACGCGTCCCTTCCACTCGAGCACAGTTAGCCCGCCTAAGAGCGAGAGAGAGAGAGTGAGAGAGATAGGCATACACACCGGTTCATGTCTTGCGCAATATAATTCTTTGTATAAATAAATGTTTTAAATTGTTACTATTATTTCATCCTTCTTCCTACTATACGAATGAATATTCACACTAAAATTGTTTTACCACTCAAAGTCGTTGTCACGTAAAACTTTCGCCCGTATACCGACTTTACAAGCAACCAATTTTTTTTTTTTTTAATACCTATATACTTCACATAGTTATATTTGCTCGTTTACACTTTATTTATTTTTTATTCGTATCCGTATCTGACCCCGGTATCACTTTGGGCACTATAAGGCTGGAAACAGTCCTCGCCTGACGGTCAGCGCTGACCATCGCGCGTCGGTCGGCGTAGCTATATCTATGCAAGTCTAGACGGTACGCAAACCAAATCACGCGCGTACCGTCAGCGTAGCTGTGTGCGCATTCATAGACTTGCATAGATATAGCTACGTCGACCGACGGTCAGCGCTGACCGTCGGTCGAGCACTGTTTCCAGCCTAAGAATATCAGCGCTGTGACGTTTTTTTCTTAAATGTTACAGTACCATGCTATGGTATCATGCCTTTTGGTCTTGTATAGGACAAATTCTGTTTATATTTTTTTATGATTTTATTTTTTTTTTCCACAGTCTACTTTATATTAGTGTTATAATCGAATTTTTTTTTAATGTTTTGTCCTATCGTACTAATGAATGCTTTTTCTTTCTTTCTCGCCTAAGTTGGCCTGTGGACTGTACTCATGTGGGGTTGTACTCATTACATACCGAGTTTCCTCCGTGCCTCGGAAACCAAGTGAAGCAGCTGGCCCGGCTGTTATTTGTAGATCTTTGAGAGTCGTTACAGGTAGTCAGTGGCCCATAAAGTCTGACAACCAGTCTTACCAAGGGATATCGTATTACCCAGTACTAACTGGGTTGTGGAAGTCAGATAGGTAGTCGCTCCATGTAAAATACTGGTATTCAGCTGCATCCAGAAATACTGGAAGCTGACCCCAACATAGTTGGGAAAAGATAGAAAAAAACACGAACGTATCTCTAAAAATTCTTTTAACGGGTAAAAACCATACTAAAACACATGCGATAATTCTGAGTTTTGGCAAATAATTCTACAAGCAACATAGTGTTTTATTTTTTTAGTCCAATCAATAGATTTTTTTGTAAATCGATCGAAACCACTCATTTTGTACTGTTCGGCCCGCAGTGACTAACGTAACAACCACTTTGTTGTGTAAGCTACCTAGAACTTTATTCTAACAGAACCACCAGAAATAGAGTTACTAATTCAGCTCATGTAGAAGTGATTGAAAACAATGTGGCAAATATTGACAATTGATTGCTCTATTGTGGTGATTACATGTAAGAAGAAACATATCTGTTACTGTAAGCAACCTAATTTGAACAATTTCACATTCAACCACTTGGTTTCTTAACACTGACTGTTGAACGTTAATAATAAGTTACTAACATCGACACAGACTACATAAACTGCCTACATAAAGTTCACAGCGAACTCTTGTTAAAATTTCCAATTAAGTGATATTCTGAGGAACTCATTATAGTTTAAATAACAAAGATATAAAGCGATAAAGTTTGAATTCTCTATCTCATTTAATTAAGGCGTATTAATTAATGAGTAGGAAACTGGAAACTTCGCGAGCTGAATAGAAGATCGGTACCTAGCAGTTTGACACAGTGATAATAATATTTATATTATTAAACTAGTAGAATTCAACTTATTCTGTGAAGTCTACAGAATAATAATTAAAGGGATGAATTTCCTAGCACTAGAAATACATCCATAATAATTAAATAATGGTTTGCTCTATAACTGTTTCGAAAACCAATACAGAAACCAGTTACTTTGTGAAATTTGGTATTGTTTGGCAGGATGAGGGGCCGGAATATCAGTATTTTACATGGAGCGACTGCCTATCTGACCTCCACAACCCATTTATAATAGTAATGGGTAATACGATACCACTTAGTAAGAGTGGTTGGCAGAGTTTTTGGGCCACTACCTGTAACGACTGTCAAAGATATACAAATTACAGCTAGGACCAACAGCTTAACGTGCTTTCTGAGGCACGCAGGAAACTCAATATGTAAGGTTGATCACACTGGTCACCCTTTCCCAGGCCCAGCCACCAAAGCAAGAACGGCTTAACCTACAGATCGAGCGGAGCACAGGTTTTTTATTTAGCCACAAGCTCCAGCGAAGGCCATACCTGTTATTTGCTTACTGGGCGTAAGCAAATAACAGGTATGGCC
The DNA here is from genome assembly GCA_916618015.1 of Xestia c-nigrum. NCBI lineage: Eukaryota > Metazoa > Arthropoda > Insecta > Lepidoptera > Noctuidae > Xestia > Xestia c-nigrum. The sequence continues at coordinate 11,085,467 of OU745245.1, forward strand.
TTCGCTGCAGGTATTACTATCAAACGGCCATAGAGAGTTAATTGTTCATCTCGACGTAACTCCTTGACTTAAAGTCGCCGTAAACGCATTGTGTGCACAGATAACGCAAGAAAATGAATATATCTGTGATGATCATTTTTCAGTACCATTAATAGGTTGCGAGCTAAATCTAACATGAACGTTCTGGACAAAAGATTAGATTTGACTAATTTTTCTAATAGTCTTTTTGTGATTTTTTCTGTCTTAATCATAAATAACGATCAAGTTCTACTAAACGACTTCGTCCAATGACTTAATTACATACTGTAGGTACTTTTCGACAGGTTAATGTTAAAGTAAGAAACCTTTTTTTCATATAACCTTTTTCTTATAAGTTTTACTCGATAAAAAAGGACTGAATGCTATAAATCTACTAGAACGAAGACATTAAAATATTATAGAGTAGGTAAATAAACTGCAATAACTGTCAAAATCGTATGTTAAACTCGTAAATGTGAGCAAATCAAACGTCAAGAAACTTTGCATAAGGCATTAATAAGTTTCAAAATAAAGAACTGGGATTTTCACCCTGAAAATAAATCTCCATTAAATTTCTGGATAAATAAGGCTGTTGATTCTCATTAAAAAAGGCGCCTTGCATTAAAATGTTCTCAAAGATTTCCATAAACATTATTTAAATAGAAACATTCTGCCTTCCCAGCTCTTGCGGTTTCTTGCAAATTGCACAAAGCTCCTGAGCGAAATAGGTCGCCATAGTCCTCGTAAACAGTGAGCTTGCAAGACTTGCAACTTGTCACTACTAGTGCTGTTCCCGGACATTGTAGAGTATCAGCACTACTGTAGGAAGGAACCTCAACAAATTGAATCACACATCAACGTTCATTTTAAGTGAAGTTTTAATATGGTTTGCTAGCCTTTTAGCTGATAGTATTTGATGCAACTTTGTCTCAATTTGACTGTGACGAAAAGGCCAGCATTATTGAAATGGGACTATTAAACTAGCCATAATATGCTTACCGACTACCTCTATAAACACGAAACTAATCATATTTTGAAAGTTCCCTAAATCCATAACACTATAACCATACAATTCAATTACATAACACTTACAAGATAGTCGGTTTTCACGGAAGACGGATATTATGCGTCTTTGTAGTTATACTTATCTTCATAGCGATAACAAATTCGTAGCAAGTTTCCTCAAGCGACCCCTTCCTGAGGGTTGAACACTGAACTTTATGGCAGCTCCTCGCGGAATGCTTACAATTTATCAGCCTTTATGACGAATATATTCTATTCGATTATGCCTCTTGAATTGTTCCATTGAATACCCAAGTTGGTATACGCTGCGTGGGTTTGTTGGGCTCAAAATTATTGATGGCCGCTTTTGGTGAATTTAGTTCTCGGAGAAATGTGACTGGAAGGTTCTTACAAGCAAATATATTCTTAAGAAGTTCTTGAAAATAGTTACCAGTTAAAAAAGGTCTACATATCACGTTAGCTCGATAATGGACTATTAATAAATTAATGTTTCTAAATAAAACTCCGGTTTCCTTTAACAATTGATTAACTTCGATCTACAAAAAACTGGAAGCAGCTTATACCATCGCTTACAAAACACAATAAATGATCAAACGTGGAAAGGGCTCACCAAAACAAAGCCAAAGATAAAAAGCTATCTCATTCGCTCGATTTACATAGTGTGCCTTTACCGAAATTAACTTAGCTATATTGAAAAGGTAGTAGGCGAACAAAGCCTCGCTGTACCTTTGACTAAATTGAATTACTGCGAGTTGGTGCTTGTACGGCGACATGCTACCCGGGAGTCGAGCACCCCGGCAGATAGCGACTGCCATCAGGGAACTGTCAAAGCATGTATCAGTGAATGCGGTTCATAATTGATTTAAGAGATCCTCAGCTTCGGAGTGGCTTCGATTCAATTACCCCTTGTTTAAACTCCTGTTAGACGAACAAGTTTTTATAGACCTACCCTTATTTATTGTCTCCCGGCAAAATAATGATTTCCCTGTTCAGGTTAATGGAGCTAATTCAATTAAATTGTACTGGTACTGTAGAAATGAAATTAATTTTGTGAAACCGCTGATGGAATTCGAACCCGAATGGCTTCCGAGTCTGTATGTAGAGGATAAACATTCTGACGTTGGATTTATGTCGTCATCGAAATAAGTGTCAGATTATGATGTCGCCATGTTGTTATAACACCCTCGATATTTTGAAGAGCATCATCCTATATGCTTTTACTGCTCTGCTATCAGTAAAATTACGTTTCTGGTAATTATACTGATAGCAGAGTGCAAATGTCGTCAACATTTTGTATGTAACTTCTGTGAATTTGGTACAGAAGATTCATTTTAGTAATATCTATGATCGAAAGCATGTTTCACAGACAGAGAAAGTTTGCTCGCAGACTCGAAAACTCTTAAGACAAATCTACTCAATAACAGAATGTTCCCGAAGCAAAGGATAAAAACTTAAACGAATTTGTACAAGACAACAGCTGTCCGAGACAGTTTTTATTGACATTGTAACACAAGCAAATCGTCTACAACAACTTAGTTCACACACTTGTATAGATACAACTAGACGTATGATCTCAAAGGAATTTAATCAATTCTATATGACTTTTGCCAATGTTAGATACTAGTTTTGGGTGTGTTCAAAAATGTATTACGATCATAATTTCTGCTGAAACATGTCCACATAAAAAGTCCCGTGAATAACTTTTAAGTATGTACCTACCTGAAAATAATTATAGCAAAAAGATCTACAATAATTAGTAAGAATTTAGTACACGCCAAGTGGTTCATACAGTCGTCTGATAGCAGCTCTCTGCATACTGAAACAAGGTAAGAAAACCGAGTCATCATCAACCTATAATGTTCCCACTGCTGGGACACGGCCCCCTCTCAATGAGAGGGAATGGGCTATAATCCACCACGCGGGTCCAGTGCGGATTGGTAGATATCACATGCCTTCGATTTTTTTTATTCTAGGACATACCGGTTATTGGACTCACAATGAACAAAATAATCTAAATAGCATTCAGTCCATCTGGTTAAACTTAAGGCCGTCTCCACTCGGATTAAGAAAAATGTCAAGCTGATACATAACTAGCTGCTACTAAGTTTACATGTCATCATCATCTACCTAACCTTTTCCCAACTATGTTGGAGTCGTCTTCCAGTCCAACTGGATGCAGTTGCATATCAGTATTTTGCATGGAGCGACTGCCTATCTGACCTCCACGACCCAGTTAATTCTGGGTAATATGATACCTATCTGTCATCTGCAACGACTGTCAAAGATGAACAAATGACAGCCGGGACCAACAGCTTAACGTGCTTTCCTTGTCACGTAGAAAACTCGGTAAGTAAGGGTGGTCACCCATCCACAGACCAACCTAGGCAAGCACGGCTTAACCTAACGAACGACCCGAGCGGCAGTTATTATTTAACTACGAGCTCGTCCACCTCCTCTACTAAATTTTTTCTTCAATATTTTTCATCATCCCTAAAATACATCAAGATGTGAATCAATTTTCTAAACGGCTTCCTCTCCTATTCTATTTGCTAGCTAAAGGCCTAACAAAAGTCTAGACAGGCCGGCAGGATCATAAAAATAAAAATGTCAAATGGGAAATTGTCGATGGAAATATCCCTGTTCGCCAATAATACCCTATGAAATATTAGATACTTAATAAAAATGATTTTATACGTAAAACAAATTTTGTTGCGATCGTTCCGTTTTTATTGTGGCCATAATCGGAGCGGTTAAAATTCTGTGCACGTGTGAACACGGTTATTGCAGAGTTTTTTGTTAGATATGAAATACCTGTACCTTTTTTGGCAATTCCAACATGATTCCAACTTAATATCGAATAGGATGACCTACTAGAAATTGCGACCATTTGTATGAATCGCTGTGTTTTCCTCTATGAGCTCAACTGAACTTGGGTCGTTGACTATAATACGAATACAGTTTGGAAACTAATACCTAATGGGAGGATTTCAGGTGTGTAAGTGCAAAAATTTACACATAGTTCACAATAAATAAATAAAATAAATACTGCTGGACATTAACACACAGCGCCAGCAAGGCTTGTGTCGGAGACGCCAGATAGTTGATATACTACATATATAATTTTTGTTTGTACCCAGGACCCTATGAACGTAAGGCAGCCTCACTACCACTACGCCATTCGGGTTGTCAAAATAAATCCCTGATGATCTGATGATGATGATGATTCTTTACAGGTTTTCCTAGTGCAGACACCAGTCTCTCACAAACTTATCAATCAAAAAATCAAAAATCAAAGCATTTATTTCAAGTAGGCCAATAACAGGCACTTTTGAATTGTCGAAACAAAGATGAAAATTAAATGTAGCTACAGTCCCAGTCACAAGACATAAAAACTGTGAAAGTACTGTAGTTGCCCATTCCCTAACGTAGATCTCTATGGAGAAGAACGGGCAAGAAACTCCATGGACACTCTTTTAAATCAAATTATTGTTACAAAATCTTGGTTACATCATTCATGTTGAGATGGTAGATTATGTGAGAACAATGTAGCAAGATGTGCACGTTAAAAGTGTCCATAGCAAAACAAAATAAAATACAACTCAAAAACTAAATAATTAATTCAAATAACCCATGGCAACTAAGAGATGACCAGTCACAACTGACAGCACCCGTTCACGAACATGACGCATGGATCAGCACCATTCAGCTCAACCACTTTGAAGGGAGCTAAATGGTCCGACACACGCGCCACCATCAGCGAGACATTTGAGTGAGCATGACATACTCTCAACCGCCAGGGCACATTCAAGTCAAAAACTAAAGTAGGTTTCCAGTGAATGATAGCTTTCTAGTACATAGTACTCACACAATATGGGCTATGCGATTATATAATACTAACAATGAATCTATACAATGCAAAGATAGTTGTACAATCTTCGGCAGCTCCAACAATACCGTTTAATGCTATCAAGTTTTGCGCCCCTGTCCTTGTGGAACAGGACCAGCATTGAGCCAAGCATTTTTATCAGCGATATAATCGCTCAAGTTGTAATATGCTTGCTTACATAGTGTGCGTTTAATACATGTTTTAAATTTCGTCTCATTCAGTTCAAGAATACTTTGTGGGATTTTATTATAGCATCTCAAACAGTACCCCATGAAAGATGAGTCTACTTTAGCGAGTCTAAAGCCTGGCTGAACTAGTTGGTCCCTATTTCTAGTACAGTAATTGTGTCTGTCGCCTCTTTTACCGAAAAGATGCAGATTTTTTCTGACGTACATTATGTTTTCGTAGATGTATTGGCAATGAACCGTCATGATGCCAATATCCTTAAATAGTTCCCTTAGAGAATCGCGCCTACGAAGATTGTATATAGCTCTGATGGCTCTTTTCTGCAGAATAAATATAGACTCAATATCAGCAGCCCATCCCCATAGCAAAATACCGTAAGACATTATACTATGGAAGTAACTAAAATAGACCAGTCTAGCGGTATCCACATCAGTGAATTGACGGATTTTTCTAATGGCATATGCTGCTGAACTTAAGCGCCCCGCAAGAGATGTTAAATGAGAACCCCATTGTAGCCTTGAATCAAGCGTAAGCCCCAGGAAAACCGTTTTATCTACGAATTCAAGTTTCTCTTTATTCAATATTATCTCACAATCACTACTTTTAACATTCGGTAATGAAAATCTTATGCGTTTAGTTTTTTTTTTCATATAATACCAAATTGTTTGCTGTGAACCAATTTTGGACCTGAAGTAGGGCATCATTCACGTCATCTAGATTTTTGGCCCGTCTATTTATCTTAAAAATTAGAGAAGTGTCATCAGCAAACAACACCATATTTTGAGATTGGTGTTTCAACAAATAGGGTAGATCATTTATATAGACTAGAAAAAGGAAAGGACCCAATATTGAGCCTTGCGGAACCCCCATTTTTACATTCAAACCCTGTGAATTAACACCGTTTATTTGAACATGTTGTTTTCTATCGCTCAAATAAGATTTTAGCAGGCTAAGTGCAAGTTTACCCAGTCCGTAATGCTCCAGTTTCAAAAGTAATGTGTCGTGATTTACGCAATCAAAAGCTTTGGAGAGGTCACAGAAAATTCCTATTGCGTCTTGGGACTCTTCCCACGCAGCAAATATGTGCTTTAATAGGGTTACACCGGCGTCAGTTGTACAACGTCCCTTGGTGAAACCATACTGTTGATCATGGAAGATTCTGTTGGTGTTAAAATGATAGAGCATTTGATTAAGCATTACTTTTTCAAAAACCTTGCTAAAAACCGGTAACACGGATACAGGTCTATAATTATTGGCATCTTTGCTGTCCCCGGATTTGAAAAGAGGTATGACTTTACTGTATTTCATTAAATCAGGGAAAACTCCTTGGTCTACACATAAATTAAAAATTAAAGCTAAGTACGGGGCTATGGTCTCAAGTATAGATGTGCAAACTTTGATAGACATTCCCCATAAATCTTCAGTCAGTTTGATTTTAATTTGCCGGAAAGCTTTAATAACTGTCATGGGGTTAATGTGTTAAATTTAAATTCAGCCAGGCAGCCAGACACATTCGCCTTTAATAAGCCAATTGAGGCTTCAGGTGAGGAATTAAGAGCCTCCGTAGTTTTTATTGGTATTTCGGTAAAAAAATTAACAAATTCTTGAGCTACTTCCTGATTAGAGCTTTTAAGGCCACATGCTGTATCTAATGTAAAAGTATTATTATGTATTTTCTTTCTGTTGGTCTCGTTATTTATAACTTTCCAAACGGTCTTTATTTTATTTTCTGCTGTTTTGATCTTGTTGCTAATGTGCAGGGCTTTAGCAACCTTGCAAGTATTTCTAAAAATCTTTGAATACGTAGCAACATACTTGCTAAAAGTTTCAGTGTTTATAAAAGGCTTAAGGCTGTAAAGCTCAAATAGCCTTTCCCTACTTTTTTCTGATACCTCTAGTTGCCCAATCACTAAATATAAATTTAGGGCAAATACTCTTTGTCTTCTTTTCAAAAGTTTTGTTGAATTCCGTGTGAACTAATGAAAAGAAACGATCATACAATTGATTTATATTAATATCCTCTTGGCTCATTACACTTAACTTGTTCTGTAGGGAAGTATTATACCTCTTTAATTTGCAAGAAGTTATAGGTCTAAATTTAATCTGAACTGTTTGCATTGGAGTTTTACACCTAAAAGTTACAGTTTGTCCGCTATGGTCAGACGGCAAACAATTTATTATGGCTTTATCTAAGTAATCACAATCGCAGAAAACATTATCTATACAAGTAGCAGAAGAAGTTGTGATTCTAGTGGGTTCAATAAAAACGTTAGTCAAGTCAAATGACTTAAAAAGATTTAATAACCGACTGCTATTTGAATTTTCTTCTAAAATATTGATATTGAAATCACCACAAATTATTTTAGATTTATTACTGGCTGCAAGTTTTGCCAGGACATCTTCCATTATAGATTCAAATATGGAAAAGTTTTGATAGTTTGGGGGTCTGTACACACACACAATTATATGCTTATCTAGCTCAACACAGGACAGTTCGACACAATGTTCAACCGAGAGACCTACTATGTCATCACGTTGCTTATATTTAAAACTATTTTTTATTAATATTAGGGAACCTCCACGAAGCATAGTTTTACGGTTAAAGCAGCTACCCACCATATAGTTCTCATAATTAATAAGCATTTGGTAATCCTTTAGCCAATTTTCAGTAAAACAAATAATGTCAAACTTACTATTTACTAAAAACAAATCAATTTCTAATAATTTGGAAGAAATACCTTGGATATTTTGGTGGAATAATTTTAAGGTGTTCTGCTGAGGCCCTTTTTTACTAACTAATGGAGTGCAAGAAGATACCTTGCTGTTGGTAGGATTAACAAAAATATTGTTAATGGTACCTTCTGTTGTCTCACTTTCTAGTTTAAATTCATATTAAAATTTGGAGTGAGGCCGGAGACACCCGTGCCATCCTCAGACAACAAGACCCAAAATAAAACTAATAAACCCTAATTGAGAATTTTCCATGGTGACAGATGGATCTTCCCCAGTAAAATGTGTGTAAACATTTATAGCACTAGTGCTATATACATTTGTGCCAGTCACCTGTACATTAGTAGAATTACTAATTGTCGCAGTGTTAATAATATAACTAAACTTAGACATACTATTTATGTCTGTGTGAATACTATAAGCTAATAGCCGAGCTATTTTGTGTCTACATCCAATAGGTAGATACACCTTACCCCGTGATGACTTAAGATTACCAACTATAGTGTTGATATCCAGATACATAAGCCTGTCACTATAGTGACCTACTAAAAAATGTACATGTTTATTCAACATAATATGTATATAATCGTTTTTCCTACTACTTAAATTTTCAAAATATGGAAAAGCACACAATATGACTTTATTACAACTTAACTTTAGCAACTCAGAAACACAGTCGGTGATGTCTTCCTTTTTTACATTAAAACTATTACCAACACAAAGAGTAATGGTAGTGTTAAGATAACAATCATTTTTTACTACTGATGCCATTACTTGTTTGTAGCTTGAGCCTGGCATGCAATAATTTTGGGTACAGTAACTCAGGTTATTACTGATCAATTTACCTAGCCCTCTACCCATACTATCTAGTTTTATTTCCTAAGTTTTTCCTATATTGTCCCACTGCTGGGCAAAGGCCTGCCTCATTGCCTTCCACTCTTCTCTTAGTGCTGTTTTTTCCGGCCAATCTCGCACCCCCATTGCCTTCCCCTCTTCTCTTAGTGCTGTTTTTTCCGGCCAATCCCGCACAACCGTATCTAAGTCGTCACGCCAGCGTTTTCTAGGCTTCCTCTACAGGAAACCCCTTTTTTTCGGCTGGAAAATCATCAAATAACTTCTCCCACTCTTGGCGGAGCGGGAGAGAGTGTCAGACTTTTACTGACTAAAACCCATCCATGTTCCTTACTCGCCCTTAACGTTCCGGGGCCACGGTATTTCTTTCGAACAGTCCCGCAAACCTGGCAGGCTCGGCCCTTGCGGGCCTCTCCACCGGAACCCCTCAAAATTACTTTATAAAAACAATCTTTTTAAATCAGCCGTTGGATGCCAACAGGGTGACCGACTTGGGCCAGTCATTTTTAACTAAGCAATTAATCCATTTATTCAACAGCTAAATTCTAAATTCAAGGTATGGTATCTAGATGATGGAACCTGGTAGTGGTGGAGGTGGTGGTGATGTGGACACAGTCATAAAAGATTTAACTTAAAAATGTAGTTCCATTGCATTGGCCCAAACCTTAACCTTTCGAAGTGCAAAATTTCCCTTCCAGAAACCACTGACAGACAGACCACCATTTCTAAATTTAACTAGTCGGGACTTTTTTTTAAATTTAAGTAAATCATGAAAATAAAAAACTTATCCTGTATATTTCATTTATTTTTAGTAGTGGCTTATTACAAAATTAAAGTCTAGTGATCTCTTTATCTTAGAAAAAGACCACATAATCACTGGCGCTCCTATCAATAATTTATGAACACAGTATATAGGTAGTCCCCATAGCCCACAGACCACATAATAGGTAATAGCGGCACGGAAGATTGATGAATAAAACATTTCTGTGGCAGTAGGTACATTATTCACGATATATCAGGAGAACAGCTGAAGAGAGCACATGAAGCCCAATTAAAACTTTTACTGACAACTTCCTACGGTTTTTATTATGAAAAGATAATGTGATGTATAGATAAAATAACATTCTGTACTTTTTTGACATCAATCGATAGGGCCAACCATATGGATCAAATCTATCTAACAAACATGATAAATGAAATGAAAGGAAAACCATGAAAGCAAACTAAAGAACAGTTATAAATTCAATGGGATAAATTCAACAAGATAAAGCACTTTTATTCATGGGTTTCCTTTCATTTAATTTATCATGTTTGTTAGAGGGATTTGATCCATTTAATTTTGATTGACCCTATCAATTGATGTCAAAAAGGTACAGAATGTTATTTTGTCGAACTTTAGTCGATCCATCCCGGGTTCGATGCCCGAGAGCGGCAAAATAATGTTTGAAAAACAGTGAATGCAGATTGTTTCTTTAAAAAAAAGAAAGGAAAATCTTCTTTGAGTAAAGGAGATGGACAAAAGTGGTAGTAAAAAGTCTCATGCATCAAGATTAAAATCTTATAGTAATTATTTCCATATTTTTTACGACATTACGCGTCTGGGAATTGATCTTTAAACAGTTAATTAAATTTAAAGTATGAATATTGTTTTACTCCCTATACTAATCTGTGCTATACATCACGTTTACACAACCGGTCATAGGAGGTAGAATGTAAAAACTATTTTGATAAATCGACTAACCTGTCATTCCCACAGTATTTTTTATTATAAATACATGTAATGTTTGATTTAAACACATTTAACGAATTATTCGTATTACATTTGCTTTGTTTTTGTTGAATAACATTAAGAATTAAGTAAAAATGGTACACGAAATCGATTTGATCTAGCTCATGCAAATACGTTCGTGTCCGTGTTTTAGTGTTTAGATTAATGATAATCATATCGTTTAATCATTATTTTCGTATTAATTTCGGTAATGTTTTACTGGTATTGGTTTGATAGTGTGATCACGGTAGCGTCCAATTATAAATACCCCTACCTACTTTTATAGTACCCTTAGATACTTTATTCGCTCATAGTATTAGCAGTAGGTTGAAATGTCGGAAATCTCACGGAATCCAGTCCCGCACCATGTCGCGACTATACGTCGCTATAACTCGAAATTCTTAGCGGATTACTCTATTTTAAGGACAATAATGTTTGTTCGTATATGACGTGTCAATAAAATATTACTTGTCTGGTTTTGAGGTTATTTTCGATTTTATAAAATAACTCCGAAACCCCAGTTTTGTTTACAAAAAATCTTTTATTGCAGTTAATATGATATAGGTATAGACTATAAAAAACCAAGTTTGGTTTTGATGCAGCTTGGTACGGGATTCCATATACCCATGCTCATTGTCCTTTGCTTTCTCCAGTATTTAGAGTACTTTCCCTCCAGGTGGCATTGTAAAATTTCAGCCTGCATACCCTGTATACAAAATAGAAACGACTAACACCTACGTGTGCAGCCGTATCCAGTGAGCAAGCATGGGGCTGTCCCACCTATCACAAAATACATTCAGAATGTTGTGGGAGCTAGCACTTTTGAAGAAGACACTTAATTTTCAGATTCTGTGGTCGCTATAATAAAACAAAATAAAGTAAAAAGTGAAAAGAAGTCCCATACATGAAACGTGACTTTTTCGGCGTGTTTCAATTGCTCCTTCTTAATACCAGTACAAGAAACGTACGATGATATTATAATACGCTTTAAAACGAAACTATTTTAAGTACAGATAGCCTCGGTTTAGTTGTCGCAGCGCGACTGCTGAGCATATACAGGGTGTGAACCACCTCATCACAAAGCCGTTAACCAAGCATTCTGTACCTACATCAACTAAGTAACTTTACGCAAAAATTATTGGGAAACAACTTTTTTTTTGAGGTTATAAATCATGTTTTGTGGTAGAACTCAAAGTAACGCACTTAAAACATTGTGCTGATGGATTGATTGAATAGTACGGGGGCCGTGGAGGTGTTAAAAGTCAAAACCATACAAAAAAAAAAGTATTTAAAAAAAAACTTGAAAAAAGTTGTAAATTTGACCCCCATACCTCCGTCACTAGAAGGTTCCCAGGTATGGTGTAGAACAAAAAAATGATCGCAATGGGGAGAACAAGTGCCTTTTGGCTTCGTGAAGAGGTGTTTTACACTGTTGGAGACAAAACGCAGCACCGCGAGGCACTGCGACCGGAGGGCGACAACGGGGACCGAGGATCTGCCCATTCGATGGCAATAGACTTAAAACATAACTTGTGAAATGTGGGTGTACTATTTGTAAGGGACACCTCTGTCTAACATACGACTTCATTGACGAAGTCAGCGGGCAGATTGGCGCTAGAGCAGCGTAGTGTTGTGTTACGAGAACTTAATATCTTTATTCACTTTCGAAACTTCTAACCAGCGACGACATTACATTTTAAATTGTAATTCCTTCCTTTTTTTTTTTAAGGATGGGAAATCATCAAATGACCCCCCCCCACTCTGGGCGGAGCGGGAGGGAGTGTCAGACTCTTACTGACTAAAAACCATCCATGTTCCTTCCTCGCCTTTTACGTTCCGGGGCCGCGGTATCTCTTTCGAACAGGCCCGCAACCCCGGCAGGCTTCGGCCCTTGCGGGCCCCTCTCCCTTTGCTGACATCTCTTTGAGGCGCGCGTGGAACACGAACGCGCCGTCGACACGGCCTGTCGTCGTCGTTAGACGGCCGGACGGCCAGCTATTGCCCATAGCCAGCCGTCCACAGGCCCGCATCTACGGTGGCCGGTAGCCACCACGTGGCCCCCGACGCCCGTTGCGTCTCCCGCGGCGGCCGGGAAGAGAGGATCTCTCCCTCTCTCGTTCCGCCACCTCCTTCGCTAGCATGACTGCTTCGCAGAAGGAGGCGACGGCTTCCCATTCCGTCTCGCTCCGGACCATGGATTGAACCAGGGCCGGACGCGAGAGGTCGCCGCCGCCGATCACCGCCACGAGGACACGGCGGAGCTCCGCCCACGCAGGGCAGACTTCCACCGTGTGCTCCACCGTGTCCTCCGGTCGATCCTCGCAGTGGAGACACCCGGGCGATTCCTCCCGCCCGATTCGGTGCAGGTACCTCCCGAAACATCCGTGTCCGGTGAGGACCTGCGTCAGGCGGAAGGTGAGGACGCCGTGGCGCCTCTCCAGCCACTCCTCAAAGAGGGGACTTACCGCCACTATCGTGGCGTGCCCTTGTAATTCCTTCCTAAAGTTCGATTTATTGTGGGCAAAAGAAGATATAAATACCTACAACCGGGCGAGGAAGCAAAAAAGCGAGTGTCATCGGAATTATGAAGAACAGAGACAATATCCCGATAAAATTCTTTGACCATTTAATTAATTAATTATTTATTTATTACTATACCAGAATGAGCACTGAAACATTTGATTATATTATTCTTGAAGCTGTCAAGTGCGATTTAGAATTTAAATCTTCTTTTCTACTCTATTACTGATATAGGAACAATTTCATATTAGACATGTTCTCGCTTCGATAAAATATTCATAAAGGAAAAACAATGACGGGACACACTCTTACGATACCGCTTCGATTTAAATTTAGTTTTCCTCAAATTGTATGGAAGCGCGAACGCAGGCAGCGAGGGTGGCAGTGACTCCATTATAACACAAATTGACACTAAGCGCCGATGAAGATAGATACTGTGGCTGGTAAGCGCGAACTTTAACTTAGCTAAAGATTTTCTTCTTTTTGGGTTTTTATATTCTGGAAAATCTCAAAGACAGTGTTGTCAATCGACTCATCCAATCGTCCAAAGCCAATCTTTTATAATACATCTGCACGCCAGATGCGTGCCAGATACAACCAAGCTCCCAATTTTCACGTCAACAAAAACATCAAAGAAAATTCGCATATAGGTATTCTGCGCACAATTCATGCGAATAAAAGTCAACAGTTCGTAGTTTCAATATCGGCACAGCAACCGTGCAGATTGCGTTCTACGCTGCAGAACGCTGCAGTTTACCTGCTCCGATAAATCCACGAGAGGCAGTGTTGTAGCCAGCCCTTGCTAATAAAAGGGTGACATCAGCTTTTTGATTGTCTATGCCTCATTTGTTCTACCGGTATTTCAACATTTCCGACCTGAAAGCGCCACCGCGAGGCAATATATTGCCGTTGACAAGGCATGAGATGGAACTCATTGCGTCGTATGAAATGCGGATTCATTTACATGTGCTTTCTGAGAATCAGGTGTATGATTGCGTATGGCATTTCGAGTCAGAAATCCTCCGCAAGCGTGTTTCAGGAAGTCGGGATGCAATTGTTAATTTCTGTGGAATAATTAGCTGTACAGTCACGTCTAATAATATCTATACACTTTCTGTAAAATATTGGGGTCTTCAGGTCTTGGAAGTAGGGTATAGACGGAGATAATAAATTAACAAGCTCGAGGAATAGGACGTTCATTATATTTCGTTGTAACAGTACAGCAGATTATGTATGACAGATCCGAGTAGTGTTGCCACTAACTAAAAATAAATGTTACTATATAATATTAAAATAAGTGTTGCTAACTTTAAATTTGAGGTGGTTTCACAACATCCTCCAACCCAAAAACAAGGAAAAACAAATATAAAATAATCACTCGAACATGAATACAATTACTTAACAAATTAGGTAGTTACACGAACGCGAAACAATGGTAAGTAATAACTGAAGTAAATCGCCGCTAGATGGCGTAAAAATAAACATGAAGATAAGTTACATTTCCAGTCAGCTAATTATGCATTTATAAAATACTTTTTATGTACATAATATAAACAGCAATTCACGAAATTTTAAATGCACATAAAGTTTCATTAAACAAAACAAAACCATTGAAAACATTTTGAACATGAAAACGAAATGTGTGTAGCTTAATTATAAAAATGCAGTATTCCTTAATTCTAATCTAACACAATTTTTAAGAATATTAATCTACTTCACATAAGTATACTACAACTAATTATCTAAATACATTGAACGTATTTGTCCAATCAAAAAAACCATTCAACCACTGACAGATATTTTATTTTTATATTTAGTAAATATTGTATTTGCTTGGAATTTTTACCTGTCTACCACTTCGCGAATATCGTGGTGGCATGGAGGGTTTTGTAAAATTATCCTCGTTTCCCTCATCAGATGCTGATTTCTTAGAATTATTGGGTGATAGAGTAATGGGTTTTACTTGATCAGGTGAAACTATCCTAGGAACTGTAATGGGTATTGGAATGTTGTTATTTGCAATTTCTAGATTATACAAGCGTTGAATTGGTCTAATTTTAGAACCTGTTGAAGTTCTTACCTCTGCTGTTCTTTCTATTCCATCCCTTCCAGCAATTAATTTTTGAACAATACCTAATGGCCACCTTATTCTTTTCTCTGGTGTTTCTATCAAAACTATGTCACCTTCTTTTAAATTACTTTGAGTTTCCTTACCTTTTTGAATCAGTAATGTTAGATATTCTGCCTTAAATCTCTTCTTAAACTGGTTACGAACTTCATGTATAAACTTAAGTCTGCTGTTCAAACTTTTACTATCAATTAAATCAAGATCACTTACTTCAGTCACAGGTTGACTAGCTGGCAATATAAAATGTGCTGGCGTCAGTGGCTCCAAACAATTACCTTTGTCGTCGTTAACATATGTTAAGGGCCTACCATTCATCACCGCTTCACACTCACAGAGTATTGTCTCCAGCTCGTCATAATTTAATGAAGCTTTACCTATAATCCGGCGCAGTAGATCCTTTAATATTCTAATTAGTCGTTCCCAGAATCCTCCCCACCAAGCAGCAGTAGGTGCATTCATTTTCCATTGAATGCGACGAACGGTTGAATCACGCTGCACCTGCTCCCAATCTACAGCAGAAAGCAAAGATTTGGTACCATAAAAATTCGTACCTTGATCTGACATCATTATTTCGACACGGCCACGCCGCGCTATAAATCTCCGTAATGTCATGACAAATGCCTCTGTGGACAAAGAACGTGTTAATTCAAGATGCACCGCCCTGTACACGGCACAAGTATACAAAACAATCCAACATTTTTCGCCACTACGTAGTAAGAGAGGACCGGCTAGATCTACTCCAGTATTTTGAAAAGGAGCGGAACTGATCAATCGTTCAGGAGGTAGTGGAGCGGCGGGCGCCTGTTCTGGTTTTGAGTGGTATCTCTTACAAATAACACAGCTAGAGATCACAGATTTGACAAGCCGTCTTACTCCGATGATCCAGAATCTCCCGCGTAGGTCTACGATAAGCTGGTCCGTACCAGCATGCTGCAGCTGTTCGTGGCGCTGTCTCACGATCATTTTGACGACAGGATTCTTCGCTGGTAAAAGGTAAGGTGCCCTAGTATTTTCAGGGAAATCTGATAAAGTAAGTTTAGTCCTTATTCTTATTAAGCCTTCATCATCAACGTATTTGCTCATACTTCCGCCATTTTTATTAAAGTATTCTTGGCTTTCTTCTTGTATTAAATTTATTATTTTCTTTTCAGCCTTTTCATATTCAGAATATGTAATTTCTCCTTTCCTTTTGTAATTTGCATGTTTTAGGTTATATAT
Source organism: Xestia c-nigrum (assembly GCA_916618015.1). Taxonomy (NCBI): domain Eukaryota; kingdom Metazoa; phylum Arthropoda; class Insecta; order Lepidoptera; family Noctuidae; genus Xestia; species Xestia c-nigrum. The sequence continues at coordinate 11,101,796 of OU745245.1, forward strand.
GTATCTTAATATCCATGCGACTGTTCTGACTACTTTTGTGTATTTCGAGAAATAATTTAGAGTTCTGATCAGTAAATTATCATTAGAACAAACTTGTGCACTACATACGGTTTTCCTAGTTTCAGCTTGTACTTCTCTTTCATCGACCACAATTTCAGAGTGTGGCCATTCCTCTGGAGCGAGACGCAGCCATGCTGGGCCTTCCCACCAGCAACATTCGAAAAGCATTTTCGCCGTGCAACCTCTGGACGCCAGATCTGCCCAGTTCTCCGTTCCTGGAATGTGTAACCAATCACTGACTTCAGTGTGCTTCTGAATTTCCTTTACTCTATTGCCTACAAAATTGTTGAGATGTAACTGTCTTTTAATCCAACATAATACGACACTAGAATCTGTCCAGCAGTACGTAGTACAATTTTTAAAATGTGCATTCTCTCTTACTTGAGATAATAAACGAGAACCTATCAATGCAGCTAATAACTCCAACCTTGGTATACTTATATTTTTAGGTGGAGTTACTCGTGATTTAGCTAGTATTAACTGAACTGTTACCTTGCCGTCCTTTTCAGCTCTAAGTAATACACATGCTGCATAACCATCCTTACTAGCATCACAAAATAAGTGAAGACTTAAGTTAGGCTTTTTTTTTAGGGCAACACTGGTTGAGTGACTTGTCAAAATTTTGCTCCGTATTTTAAAATTAGTTTTAAATAATTTTTAAATGTATTAATCTTGTATAATTGTAACTAATTATCAAATAAGTGTATAAATACCCAGGATTACTGTTTTCATGCGAAAATACACTGTGAAACATAGTGTTCTTCAACTAGTAACTTAAACAGCTGATGTTCCTGTGAAACAATCTGGGGAGTATATTTGTTTCTTTTTAATGTATAAGTAGCGATCAATAGTTAATTAAAAGCTCTCATGGGAGCACTAAGTTCATTATTCTGATAAATCTGGCACTCTTGTAGTTCCAGTTAGATTCAGTGTCAGGTGTCACTTGTTGGATAATTATTTGTGTAGTTTAAAATAAGATCATAAAGTAACTATCTATAATATATTTAAACTGCTAAAATACACAATAGTAACGAACGTTGGTTGTTCTTTAATTTAATTTTGGCATTTTTAGTCAGTTAAGTCCATTAATTTTTAAACCAAGAGTCCTACCCACTTTAGAAAAAAGTAAAGGACAAGAAATTAATATAAATAATAGACTTCATTACACTTAATTTAATCATCTTATTGAAGTATCTTGTGTAAGACTTATAAGCCTACCTCAGTTAGGTACCAGTTCTATAATCACATATTCCAGACTATTTTCATTTTCTCCTTTCATTTTCTACCTTTCCTAATTTTATTCATCTATTAGTTCTCAGTTCTCACCATTCTTTGTACTCCTATTTTCAGTTATATCCCCTGAAACCATGCCTGTGATGACCCGTAAGGCTACTACCCAGGAGTTGCAGGCTAAGTTGAGAACGGCCCTTGATGAACTTAAGGATTCAAACAGCAAGTGTCAACAGCTGTTATTGGATAGGGAGGAACACGAGATCGAGATTGAGAAGGTCGTTCTCAAAAACACTAGCTTAAAACGGGAGCTAGTGGATCTGCACCAACAATATACGGATGTTGTCGATGAACGGGACAAACTTCGGGTGGTCACAGATGGTTTCAACGACTGCAGTAATTATTATGAAACGGCTTTATGTAAGGTTAGGGACTTAGAAGATGAACTGCTTCATGCCAATAAACAAATAATTGAGTTTCAGAAACAAAGAGAATGTACTCAGATTAGGGAAACTGATCATCTATATAATCAATTATTAAATTCCAGTTGCAACCCACATTCTTTAACAACTATAGATCTTACTGAAGATTCTATTCTGAAATATAATTGTAACAGTTATAAAGTTAGCCAGAATAAAATAAAAAAATATGCAAAACTTAACAGAATAATAAAGAAATGCAGTAAATTTAAAAAACAACAAAAACATAGTTCCAACAATATTAAACTAAGAAAAGAACGTGTTTTTCTCATTAAAAAGTTACATAACTACCAAATTAAATTAGAGGATAGTAAAAATTTTTATGAAATAGACACTCAAAACTTACAGTCTGAGATTCAAACATTAGAGCATCAACTTCAATCATGTTATTCCATGTATGTGAAATCGCAAAAACAAATAAAGGAACATATCCTTGCTACAAACAAATTAGTCAATAAGGATAATAGTAATGCAGACAGTGAAGACATGATAACCTTCAATAACACCCAATGTACATCACAAAGGGAACCCAGCCCGGACACTCTCCTGCCTGAGGTAACGGAGGACTCGACCCGGTTGAGCAGTGTTCCGGGTTGTATCCCCATTCTAGAATCACCACACATTGTCCAAGGTTCATCATTGGTAGGTCAAACAGAATGTAGTTCTCCCCCTTGTTGTAGTACACATTGTGGTTGCTTTATTATGTTCTCTGATAGTTTAGGGAAAGGCTTGGGAAAACTAATTAGTAATAATCTGAGTCATTCTACTCAAAATTATTGTACACCTCAGGCTTCATATAACCAGATAACGGCATCCATAACTCGGAAGGAATTCAATCCTAATGATACTGTAACTATATTTGTTGGTAATAGTTTGAACGTAAAAATTGATGATATCACTGACAATGTCACTCAACTATTGAAACTTAGTTGTAAGAAAATCATTCTGTGTGCCTTTCCATACTTTGAAAAGTTGTCGAGCAGGCAAAATCATTATATTCATAGTCTCAATAATCACATGTGTTTATTAGTAAGTCACTATTGTGACAAGTTGACGTTTTTCGACACTAACAGTTTCGTCCAGAAATTGAAGTCAACGAGGAATAATGCGTACCTGCCTATTAGTTTTAGACGTCAAATAGCTCGGCTATTAGCTTTTAATTTAAACTCAGACATATGTGGTATGTCGCAGTCTTTTGTAAATAGTTCCACGGAAATTAGTAATTATACTAATTGTAATTTTACACATTTTAGCTTAGATTTAAACTAGTCAGTAAGACAATGGAAGCTACGAGTGATAATTTAGGTAAACTTATCAACTCTAAGGTATCTTCTAGCTCTCTTAGTTGTCAAAAAGGGGTTAAGCAGAATTCCTTTACATTATTTCATCAGAACATTCAGGGTTTTTCTTCCAAACAATTAGAAATCGAACTATTTTTAGAAAAAACCAAGTTTGATATTATCTGTTTAACTGAACATTGGATGAAGGATTACGAAATGCAATTTAATTACGATAATTATAGTGTGGGCAGTTGCTTTAACCGGAAGTCTAAGATGCGTGGGGGTCCATTAATCTTAGTTAAAAATTGTTTTAAATTTAAGCCTCGTAATGATATTGTCGATCTTTCGGTTGAACATAGCATAGAATTGTCTTGTGTTGAGCTAGATAAGCATGTAATAGTGTGCGTTTACAGACCCCCTAATTACCTGAACTACTCTATCTTTGAGTCAGTAATGGAAGATGCTTTAGCAAAACTTGTAACTGGTAGTAAATTAATAATTATCTGTGGTGATTTTAATATCAATATTTTAGAGAATAATGTTAACAGCAGTAGATTTTTAAATCTCTTTAAATCATTTAATTTGTCAAATGTTTTTTCAGAACCAACCCGAATTACTACAAATACTGCTACATGTATAGATAATGTTTTTTGTTGCTGCGACTACTTAGATAAATCCATCGTAAATTACCTTCCTTCAGATCACAGCGGACAGACTGTTGCTTTCGCGTCTAATAAACAATTTCAAAGAATTCAGATTCAAACTAGACAAATAACACCCAGTAATTTAGACAAGTTTAATAATAATTTAATTAGCAAGTTAAATATACCAGGCCATATTGGAAACAATGTAAATGAATTGTATGAAGAATTCTTTTCGGTAGTGCACACCGAGTTCAATAATACTTTAAAACAGAAAATTAAAACTATTGCCCCAAAGTTTATTTTCAGTGATTGGGCAACACAGGGTATTAGGAAAAGTAGGGAACGATTGTTTGAGCTGTACGGCCTTAAGCCTTATATCAACACAGAAACGTTTAGTAAATATGTGGCTACTTACTCAAAAATTTTTAAAAACTCTTGCAAGATAGCCAAGTCTCTTTTCATTAGCAACAAGATAAAATCAGCCGATAACAAAATAAAGACGGTTTGGAAAATTATCAACAGTGAGACCAATAGATCTAAAAAACCAAGTAATGACATAACACTAGAGACCTCACATGGTCTCGTGAGCTCTAATAACGAAGTCGCTGAAGAATTTGTAAATTTCTTTACCAGTATCCCACTTAAAACTACTGAAACCTTAAATTCCTCTCCCTTGCTCTCTATGGATTTATTGAAGGCGAACGTTTCAGCCTGTTCAAATGAATTTAAATTTCATCATGTAAACCCCATAACAATCATAAAAGCTTTTAAGCAAATCAAGATCAAATTAACTGAAGATCTATGGGGTATGTCTATCAAAGCTTGTACCTCAATTGTTGAGACTGTAGCGCCGTATTTAGCCTCAATATTTAATTTGTGCGTAGATCAAGGGGTCTTCCCGGATCTAATGAAATTCAGTAAGGTAATACCGCTTTTTAAATCCGGGGACAGTAAAGACACCAACAATTATAGGCCCGTATCCGTGTTGCCGGTTTTCAGCAAGGTGTTTGAAAAGATAATGCTCAATCAGATGCTTAACCATTTTAACACCAATAAAATCTTACACGAACAGCAGTATGGTTTCACCAAAGGACGTTGTACGACTGACGCCGGTGTCACTTTATTAAAACACATTTTTACTGCGTGGGAAGAGGCACAAGATGCCATAGGAATCTTCTGTGATCTCTCGAAGGCATTTGATTGCGTAAATCACGAAACCCTGATTTTGAAGCTTAAGCATTACGGTTTAGGTAAACTTGCGCTCAGTTTAGTAAAATCTTATCTGAATGATAGACAGCAGCATGTACAAGTAAAGGGTGTAAATTCGATGGGTTTAAAAGTAAAAATGGGTGTACCACAAGGTTCGATATTGGGTCCCTTCCTCTTTTTAGTATACATTAATGACCTACCCCATTTATTTAACAACCATCCGCATATGGTGTTGTTTGCTGATGATACTTCTTTAATATTTAGGATAAACAGACGTGCCACAAATCTTGACGACGTAAATTTCGCCCTACTGCAGGTTCATAATTGGTTTACCGCTAATAATTTAGTATTAAATGGGAATAAAACTAAGTGCATAAGATTTGCTTTACCAAATGTCAAAAGTAGTGATTGTGACATAGTATTGAATCAAGAGAAACTTGAATTTGTCAATAAAACGGTTTTCTTGGGAATTACTCTCGACCACAGGCTACAATGGGGTCCTCATTTAACAACTCTTGCAGGCCGGCTGAGCTCAGCAGCGTATGCTGTTAGAAAAATCCGTCAATTTACTGATGTTGATACGGCGAGGATAGTCTATTTTACAGGTTGGCAAAAATGTCCTGAAACGGAACTAAAAAATTTAATCGTTGGCAACTTCTCCTACTGTCACGTCTAGTCAGTACATGTAATGTCATTTCATGATATCGGTGGCTGTTTTTCGTGTATTTATTGTTATTGTGTTTAAATTGGTGACTCAAAGGGTTCAATATGAACAGAAAAACCATTCGCAGCTCCGTTAGAGAAATAATGTATAAAGTTTATTTGTGATATTTGGCGGAACATGAACTTGGACGAATTTTATCGGATATCAACGATGTTTATAAAATAACTGCGGAAATGTCAGGTAAAATGATCTTTTATCTAAGTAATCAGATGTAATATGTGTGTTTAAACTTGCACTAGATTGTACAAACCATTATACAACTATTATTTACATTGAAAAATACATCGATGAATTTTGTGGTTATGTGCATTTACAAAGAAGCACGCTCCTATAATTTTGATACTTTTTGTGTTACTTCCAGAATAAAAGTAACTACTTAAATATATTATTTTTCTAGGTTAATCCGTAAGTACCATACGACGAATTGCTAGAGAAGGGCATACAAACAAAGGCATTTACTCCACTCCAGAGAAACATAGAGCAGGGCGACCTAAAAAGAATTGGATGATTTTGACTTGTGATCAGACAAAAAGTTCAGAAAGATTTTACATTCTTAGAAAGAAGTATTTTATTAAAGTTTAACTGTCTTTATTTTTTACTGTTGTAGGCCGTGGCTGAACAAGTGTTTGCAAGCATCTCTGTTGGTGATTGGAAAAAAAACATGTGAACATGTTATGTAAATAGAAAGAGAGTAATATCAAAGGGGACAAACTCTGTATAGTGATATAGACAAAATAGTCATAAATCTGCAAGATGACAGCAGCAGAAACAGACACGAATGAAGAACTTTCAGATGTGGAATATTTAGCCGAAGACATTTTAGATTCTGATTGAAACATCTGTAAAATCCTATCTTTCTTATTAATAAAAATGAAAAAAAGCACTTGGACAGATCGTTGGTATTATTTTCCTCATAATGTAAATCAATATACACACGTACTTGCGCATTATCATACAAAAGCGTGAGTATGTAACGAGCAGAGAAATTTATGTTTATTTCAAGTTTAAGTAATGTATAAAACCCGTTAAAGTCATTTTCATCTGCCTAGCCTTTTCCCAACAAATTTTGGGGTCCGCTTCCAGACTAATCTGGATATATACAATGGATGCAGCGTAGATATCAGTATTTTACATGGAGCGACTGCCTATCTAATCTCCACAACCCATTAACAAGGTAATACAATACCACTTGGTACGACTTGGTTGTCAGATTTTCGGGCTCCTGACTCACAGTAAAGATTTACAAATGACACGACAACAGCTATAAGTGCTTTCCGAGGCACGGAAGAAACTCTATGACAGATGGTCACCCATCTACAGACTAACCTAGTTAAGCACGTCTTCAGCTTGAAGATTGTCCTGTCCGGCTGTTATTATTTAGCACTGAGCTCTTCTAAAACCCGTCAACGTACACATTAAATATAAATAAAAATTGAAAAAATAAACCAAAGTATCAAACTGTTATTGTCGTACTATATAGGGTTACAATATGAACGATAGTAGCGCCACCATTATTTTCACGACTTTCTTGCCAAGCTGTAGTTATTTTCATAGTATTATGTCATACGGTATTTTACTATGGGGACGGGCTGCAGACATCGAGTCTATTTTTATACTGCAGAAAAGAGCCATCAGAGCCATATATGAATTACGTAGACGCGATTCTCTAAGGGAACTGTTTAAGGAAATTAATATCATGACAGTACCTTGTCAATACATATATGAAAACATCATGTATGTTAGGAAAAATCTGCATTTATTCAGTAAAAGAGGTGACAGACACCACTACAATACTAGAAATAGGGACCAACTAGTTCAGCCAGGTTTCAGGCTTGCTAAAGTAGATTCATCTTTCATGGGGTACTCTTTAAAATGTTACAATAAAATACCTCCCCACATTCTACAACTGAATGAGACGAAATTTAAATCTTGTGTAAAACGCACACTATGTAGGCAAGCATATTATAAGCTGGGAGATTACATTGAGGATAAAAATGCTTGGCTAAATGCTGGTCCTGCTCCGCAACCATAGGTGCAAACTTAATGGACAATATTATTGTGGTAGCTGCAGAAGATTGTAAAAATATTCTTGCATTGTATAGATTCCATCTCTTAGTATTGTATAATTGCATAGCACATGTGTGAGTACCATGTACAGTAAAGCTACCATTTGCATTTAGTTATCTTTCATTGACTTGAATATGCCTTGGTGGCTGAGAGAATGTCATGCTCGCTTAAATGTCCTGCTGATGGTGGCGGGTGGGTCGGGTCATTTAGTTCCCTTCAATATGGTTGAATTGAATGGCGCTGATCCATGCGTCATGTTCGTGAACGGGCGCTGTCAGTCGGGACTGGTCATCTCTTAGCTGCCATGGATAATTTGAATTGTTTTATTTTATAAATTATTGATTTATTTCTTTTTTTTACTCTGGACGCTCTTATTGTGCACGTCTTTCTACATCGTTCTCACATATATGTATAATCTCAACAAGAAAGATGTAACCAAGATTTTGTAACAACATTTTTGATTGAAAAGAGTGTCCATGGAGTTTCTTGCCCGTTCTTCTCCATAGAGATCTACGCTAGGGAATGGGCAACTACAGTACATTCTCAAGTTATTATGCCTTGTGTCTGTGACTGTAGCCTTTTTTTTTCGTTTTATCGACATTCAAAAGTGCCGTAATGGTCTAGTTGAAATAAATGATTTGAGTTTGAGTTGAGTTTGAGTTTGAGTTAACCTCTTTAATATTTGCTGCTGTTAGTCGTCTTGGAATTTTGCAGTTTTCAAGGTAAGGGAGGTAATTATACCAGTCTAAAAACTTGTTAAGTAAGTCAGTTGGGAGAGGTTCATCCCATAGTAACTCCCGCTGCCAGGTCTCTTGTAAAATTAATTTCGGTACTAACATTACCGGGGCGGTGTATCCAATAGGATCCCATATTTTTTGTGTTAGTGAGAGCAACTCCCTCTTAGTTACTTTTTTAATGTCTTTGACGCCAGGTAAGTTGGCTGTGTTACAAAATAATTTATCAGACAATGTGTCCCAATTAAGGCCTAAAATGGAAATTATATCTTTACCTGCTTCATTTATTTTCAGAGGAGACGTCACCCACATACGTAGATTGAACTTGGCAGACTGCATTATCTGTTTAGATTCTTTAATAAAATTTAAAACTTCCTTCTCAGTATCCAAACTTGTGAGGCAATTATCTACATACCATGATCTCTTAAGTAGCTCTGCATTCAGACCACTTGTGTGTCTAAGATGATGCCTGAGCGTAGCTGCCAATAAAAACGGACTTGAAGTAAGTCCAAATACAACACGACAATGTCTATAAGTTACTACCTTTTGGAGACTTTCATTTTCCCACCATAAAAATTTCAAATAATTTATATCCTCAGATGGCAAACTGATTTGTAAAAATGCTTTCTGAATATCAGCTGTCACTCCTATAGCTCCTGTTCGGAATCCAATTAATAAATTAGGGATAAGATCTATCATGTTATTACCTTTCTCCAAACAAGCATTCAAACATAAACCATTGCGGTCCTTCGCTGAGGCATCAAAGACTGGCCTTAATGAAGAGGTTAAACTTGACTCCTTTATCACAGCCCTATGTGGTAAATAATGACCAATGTTATGTTCAATTTCAGAGTCTGGTACTCTTTCTATAATACCTAATCTATGCCACTCTTTGAGTACTTCATGATATTTTATAAATTGACCACTAGAAATAATTTTTTGAGTAGTTGCATCAAGCCGTCTCTTTGCAGTATTATAATTTGGTAATAAATCTTCATGACCAGTTTTAAATGGAAGTTTTACTTCATACCTGTTGTCTTCATTCCTTTTTATAGACTCTTCAAAAAATGCCATCACCTCATTTGCAGCTGTCTCCTTTGACTTCATTTCCACAGGATCCTGTATTCCCAATGTTTCTAAAGACCAGTAACCAGTTTGCCCTGCAGAGTCCAGCCCAGCTTAGTGTGGACAGCAACCAGCCCATTTTGTTGCAGATGAATAATTTTGCCTGTTAGGAACAACCCTAGGTAGTCTGACCCTATTAAAAGACCTATTTCCTGGATATTTTCACCTACGTCTGTCAGGGTAATATGGTTTTGACATAATAAATTATGCAAGTTAGGGGAGTCAAATTTAGGTACATTTTCACATAAAACATTTTGGCTTAGGGCCGCAATCACTGTTGAGTAGGTATTGTCCAGACTGTTGATCTTGATGTTGTATACACTGTGACACTTTGAGTTCGTCTGCACACCGCCAAACAATGAATGGGTAAGTACTTCTTCTTTTATTGATGGTAACTGTAGCTTTTTCACAACTTCATCTTTGATGTAACTTCGTTGAGAGCCGCTATCGAAAAGCGTTCTTACAGGTATTGTTTTCCCCCTGTGTTCTATGTTCACGATAACTGTTTGTAATAAGGTTACACTTTGAGCACTTTGTGCATGAGCTGTTGTAGTAGTGCATGCCTCTTTTGATTCCTTTTCTCCTGTGTCTGAAGCTGTCTTCTGTGATTGTGATGCACAGAGAATTGTAGAATGTCTCTTCATACATATCAAGCATTTAATTGATGACTTGCAGTTTTTATATAAATGCCCTTTCTTTAGACATATTGTGCACGCTCTTTTCTTGTAAACTGTATCTCTTCTTTCTGTCACTGACAGTTTTTGTACTTTGTAACATTCAATGCTGCTATGATTGTCTTTGTCGCACCAAATACATGTATTCTTGTATGTTTCTTTTTTCTCTGTAGATACTAAGCAGCTTGCAGTCTGTGGAACTTCTTTGTCTGTATTTGTTTGTTTAAATATTGTATTTCCACGAGCCATTTTTATTCTTTGGTTGGTTTCAACTTCTAACTGTAGAAAGTTAAGTAAATTGTTTAATTCAATTTCCATGTCATTATTATGACTGCCTGTCCTTTGCCAAGCTTTAAGTGTTTCTTCTGGTATCGCTGACTCAATCATTGGCACAATAAAAGCTGCATTTTTCTTTGTGACTCCTAAAGTTTCTAGTGCCCGCAACTGAGCACTTATATTATCAAATAGATAGGTTAGGCTTGCATTTTCATCTCTAGTAATTATGAGTGACAATAATTCTCTTACATACAGTTGCGTCAGCAGATCTTCCCTTGCATACCTGGATTTTAAATGCTCAACACATTTATAATAGTTGTCAGCCGTAATAGGATAACTTTCTACCAGCTGTCTTGCTTCAGTGTCAACAGCTATTGATTGTAGCAGGTACACAAATTTATCTTCTGGGTCCAAATTTTTGTCAGCATCTATTTTCCGAAATTTTCCCCAAAAAGGTAGCCACGTTTTCAAATTTCCGTCAAATTTTGGTATTTCTAAAGTTGGTAATTTTAACTTTTGTTTATCTCCAAAGCTTCTTTCAGTACACTTTATTTTAGATTTTTTAAACTCGTATTTCGATTCGATATTGAACCACGTGCTTCTATACTTATCCGCCTCCTCACACTCCTTTTCAAGGGCATTTTCATCGGAGTCCGCGAGCACCAAATCGTTTATTTGACCATTCAACTGCTCAATTTTCACGTATATTTGTTTAAGTCCACGAAACGCGGCTTCTATTGTCGGAAATTCGTTTTCTTGAATGGATTCTTTTTCTTGTGACGACGCCATTAGTGTTTCGAAACCGCTCACCTTTTTGGTAAACTGGCCTCTTAGCACGCCTCGTAACTTGACTGCCTTCTCCATATTTTCTTCCAAAATCTCTCTCACGGTCGCCAGATGTAAAATATTGGGGTCTTCAGGTCTTGGAAGTAGGGTATAGACGGAGATAATAAATTAACAAGCTCGAGGAATAGGACGTTCATTATATTTCGTTGTAACAGTACAGCAGATTATGTATGACAGATCCGAGTAGTGTTGCCACTAACTAAAAATAAATGTTACTATATAATATTAAAATAAGTGTTGCTAACTTTAAATTTGAGGTGGTTTCACAACACTTTCCTTAATATTATATATAGCTATTTAAGCGAAAAATAACGATTTTAACTAGGAAATTGGATCTTTCGCATACAAATATGAGTCCCAGAATACTATGTACGTAATTATATTAATTTTAATCAGTACATTAGGAGAAACAATTTTAAAAAATCTAAAGTGGTTGCATAGTATTAGACGTGATACAATTTCCGAGAAATTATTTATCATTGCTAATTCTCTAAACATAACATAATAACAACAAAACAACATAACACAATATTGCAATACTTTGACATGATGAACGTCATGGAACATTGCATCATCAAGTCGACACATTCGATTTTAGGATAAAAATACAGTAAAACTAAATTAAACATCCAAAATTAAATAAACGGTTGTGTAATACGTATGTATTGTACAACCGTTTATTTATTTAAATACAATTAGGATGTGGCAATAAATCATACAATTATTTTAAACATCATTTTATAAAATTGAACAGAGAATTACGTAGGTATTTACGGGAAATGTAATGCGAATTATTTGAAAAGCTCATTGTGAAAACTGGATCCGATTTTCATACGATTCCCAGTTTGTCTGCCATTGTCCGTAGTGCAATACCAACGATGCGGGCAACACAAGTATTTTATTACCAGCTACAAATCTTCATTTAGCAGCAATGCCGGAGGCCTTTCACAGTTACGGCACACACGAAAACGAAATGGAACCATTCACGTTTGATTTACGATAACCGATAATTATCGTCAACCGATTAGTCCTCCGACCGTTTCACTTTTTACACAAAGCAATCATAGGTAACAAATGAACATTTTTATCTTATCGATGCTTTCACAATTCTCTGAGAGTATTATCGGATTGGGCCAATTCCAAGACTGGGATTTTGACAACGTTAACTTATTATGTCTACATAAAACTGTTGTAGTGAATGTTTTTCTTACTACATATTTTAAAATGTGGGATTAATAGATTCAACCAGCACTCCAGCACAGGTTTTTGTATCAGAATAATTATATCTCCAAGCTGGAGTCGACAATGAATTGTTTTGATTGCATGCATTGGTCATTGAAGCCGCTACTTTGATAAAAATCAAAATGGCGGAAGTTAAATCCGGCCATGCTTCATACAAAAATCTTCAAAGCCCTTTCTCCACATGTATCAAATTGTTCTATAATCGTTGTGTACTTCCATCCAATTAAATTTCATCCCGTATTCGTTAACAATAGGATATAAAATGGTGCCATGGCAACGCCAAGAGTATTTATCCTTAACGAGTCACCGTGCTTTATACAAATTCAAACGAATATTTTAAAAAGAAGCACACACTTACAAAAGATAGGTAATTATTTTTCAATACACTTCCTCGAAAACTGGTTCTTTTCGCAGTACGATTAGGTTCAAAATGCAGTGTATTTCACACACGTGCGGTTTTGATATTTTTTCCACACGTGTGCGGAAAGTAAAATTGCCACAAATAACTATAAATATCGCTGGACATTAACACACAGCGCTACCTAGAGCCACACTAAGCAAAGCTTGTGTCGTGGGCACTAGATAGTTTATATATCTGCTCTTGAATGTCTTCATTTCTAATTCGATCACGCAGGGAAACTCCGAGCATAGCTCTCTCCCTCTCCAGTCCTCTGCCCTTTGGGTGACTTTAGACTCTGGTGGATGTGAATCGCACGGGACCGGTCAATGTGGCGACACTTGGGGGAGGCCTATGTCCAGCAGTGGACGTCTTTCGGCTGAAATGATGATGATGATGACGCCTACGTGGAGAAAACCTCACGGGTGTCTTCTCAGGCAAGACTCTCATAAACAGCGCTCTTCAACTACTTTTGCTCAAGCACTAGTGCAGTTCATCATACTTCCATGGCCAGACTTTTAGGGGCAACGCAGACGACAGACTTTTTCTGTACAAGTCTGTGACATACAAAAACTTGAACGGCGACGAAACGAACTCGGAGCGGCTCTGAATAAATAAACAGCTAGGCAACTTCGTGAAAAAATCTTTTAACCTTGATTGACATTCTTGCAGAGTGTTATCAAGGACAGCCTCATTAAGGCAACTTTTTTATCGTTTTGGGCACAGATTTTGGTTTCTGAGTGAGATACCAAGACGCAAGTTTTAAAACTGCCTGAACACCCATTTGCTTTAAAAGCATATTGTACGGCAAATGAAAAGTGCTATAAGCAATTTCTGTACACAAGAAGACTATTAAAGATACGGTCAAACCAACCGGACCTGACTTCCGACTGGCTACGGAGACCGGACTAGGACAGATTTTTTAATTTATTATCTTTCAAACTGCCTCGGCTGCCTCATTGGTGGAGTGGTCGCAAGCGCTACTTCTGACAATGAGGTGTTGGGTTCGATTTGCGGGTCGGGTAAAGTGTTACCTTCAGACAGCATCACCTGTCTGGCATGAATGCTGAAATGGACATTTTTGGCGCAGCCGTGATGCGCACAGCACATTTCTACTATGTTCTACTCATAAATTTGTATCTTTTTATATTATTGTGTTTGCTTTAGTAACTGAGGTCAAAACTCTATTCAATTACAATTACTTAACACCTACAAAAGAACTTTATGCTAAAACTAAACTATTTAACTTGCAAAAATTATACACTACGCATTAAAAAAATGTAACGAACAAAATACACTCACAAATTACTTTCAAACGTAAAACATACCACTACTACGCTAGGAATTATAGGGATAGTATAGAACTGCCTTCAGTAAGAACTTTATGCGGAAGAAGAACTATTCAGTTTGAGGGCGGCAAATTTATAATAAATTACCAATTCTTCATCTATTAATATATTTAAAAATAGGTTAAAGTTGTATTTGGCCAACCAACAATAATGTACCTACATTTTGTACTCGATAATTTACTATTGTGTCCTTCGGCCTCATTCGGGGTCATATAGACATTATTTGAGTCAAGCATCTTCCGTTTCCGTGTCACATCCATACAGGTATATGCAAATATCGCCTTTTGACAACACGATGATGACGTATTACCGGCTTCGTTCACCAGGTGGCTGCAGCGCGCCAAAAGTTCATTGGCGTCCTGTTTTTCGGACGGTTCACATCTTTAAAAAGTTAACGTTGTTATCGTTCGATATTTCAAAAATATTTAATTTTATAATTATAATATCACAAGTTATTTTAATTTTGGTATATGCATAGTTTTTAAAACAAAATAGTGTTCAATTTAGTTTTTCTTAAAATGGCGGATAGATTACAGACGCGTAGTCGTAAAGATTCTGTTTCGTCATCGAGTTCGTCGAGTTCCTCAAGTTCCTCTGAATCATCAGCTTCAGAGGTTGAACAGGTTGATAAATCCCGTAAGAGGAAGAAGGCGAGTAAGAGGAAGAGAAGTAAGCGTCATCGAGGGCAAAGCAAGGTAATCAAAAAGCTTGCAAAACAGGTCAGTGATTTGAAAAAATTATATTGCTACCCTCCTAATATGACGTATTCTGAGAATGGAAATTATGATTGTGATAACCCGATGTATTGTGGTGATAACCTAAATATGGCCCAGGAGCAACCAGATTCGGATAGGTTGTCTGAACCCGTCGCAGATCCTGCACCGGTTCAATCATTTGATTTTGATTTGGCAACGCAATTAAAGGAGCCAGCTGTCATTGCCACTCCTTCTAATCAGTTAGAAGTGTTAAATTCCATACAGTATTTCCTTAATGAAAACTGGAATAATGTTAGATATGTGGAAACACAAAAAGTATATAATGCTCGTCCAGGGTATGTTGACCTTGAAGTTAACGATGAAATCAAGTCTTTAGAAAAAGTTAGTCATCTACCCTCAATGGATAAATTTCTTGGCTATGTAACTCGGGCTTTGATAATGCAAAGCGAGGCTATGCAACAGGGTTTCCGACAGATAGTGGACTGGGCAAAGGATACTAGTAATAGTAATATGGATGCGGAACAGTTAGCATTCAAATTAAAAGAGGTTTTTTCTGCCGATTATCAAAAAGTTTCACGAGATTGTGTACAACTAGTTTGTGGTCGTAGGGCTGATATAATTGAACAAAGACGCGAAGTGTTTATTAATCAATTAAGGGATAAATCATTTAAGCCATGTTTAAAGAAAATTCCGCCGTCTAGTGAATTTTTGTTTGACAAAGTACCTTTTAGTGAATTTATTAAGAATAATGGCGGTGTAAACAAAATTTTTTATCCAAATAAAAATATGTTTTCCGGGCAAGAAAAGAAAACCACTAGACCCCAGGCGGCGCACCCTGGACCTAGTGGATATCAATCGTCCAGTCGCGCTCCTGCACTGACGATGAACCAGAGATTTCTTCCTCCTCAGAGGGTAGAATCTTTTTATAACTATTAAGCAATGCCCCCCTTTAATAATAGTAGATTTTTTCGTCCTCAATCAAGGGGACAGCACGCTGGACAACGCTTTCACCAGCCCAGTAGTTTTCGGCGAAATGAACCGCAAAACAATGTACCACGAGGCAAAGGCTCTGGTAAATTTAATAAAAAGTTCTGACTCGGATCAGGAATTTCGGGGGGGTTGCCTAAAAAATTATGTAACGGAGTGGAAGAGATTGGGGGCACCAGAACCATTAATAAAAATAGTGAAGGGTTATCGTATGCCATTTCAAAAGAAACCGCCTCTGGTCCTGCCAAGGCAGGTGAAACGTTGCAATCTCACTCTACCATCTCCGGAGATGGACACGGTCATTCAAAATTTATTGAAAGGCAATTTAGAATATGCCCCTCTGACTCCCAGTTTCGTATCAAATTTCTTTCTGGTTCTCAAGGGCGACGGAACCTACCGTCCCATTTTCAATTTAAAAAGTTTAAACAATTATTTGATCGTAACCAAGTTTCGTTTGATTTCGGTAAATCGGGTTCCCGATTTTATTCAGGACAAGGATTGGATGGTCAAAATAGACCTCCGGCAAGCCTACAACCACGTCAATGTTGCTCCAGTACATCGTTGTTTTCTCCGCTTATTTTATCGAAATCGGTTACTGAAAATGACTTGTTTGCCATTTGGCCTGGCGACAGCGCCTAAAGTCTTTGCATCGTTGACAAACTGGACCGCCGAGATTTTCAGGAATCTAGGCATACGAATAGTGGTTTTTCTCGACGATTATCTAATAGTAGCACAGGACAGAACGACACTGATAAGACACGTGGACATTGTTCTTCGAACTCTCAGCCAGTTGGGTTGGCAGGTAAACAAGGAGAAGTCGATTCTTGTTCCTCAGAAAACAATAGAGTATTTAGGGTTGATGTGGGATTCGTGGCAAAATCAAAATTTTTTACCAGAAAACAAAATTCAGAGCATGCAAATAGTTTTGTCGAAGCTGCTCCGACGGCGGAAGGCGGCTCTTCGAGAAATACAGAGTATCATAGGAGTTCTAAATTTTGCTCGTCTAGTAGTTCCGATTGGTCGTTTGAATTTTCGCCATCTTCTGGCTTTTTGCAACCTAGTCCTGAAAATGCCATGTCAGTCGACTTACCTCTTGCCTGCGGAAGTGCTGGAAGAGTTGAATTGGTGGAAAGTTCATTGTCTAGAAAGGTCCAGACTTCATCCACCACCAGTGAAAAACTTTTTGACCACGGATGCAGCCGATTCAGGTTGGGGGGCGGAGTTGAATGGTCTTCATTTATCGGGCATGTGGACAAAAGAAGAAGAGCGGCTTCATTCGAATCACAAAGAGATGCTAACTATTCTAAAATGTTTGTTAGAGTTCGCTCCGTCTCTGAGTCATACATCTCTCTTACTGCAGTGCGACAACAAGGCGGTGGTGGCGTACTTGAGGAAGGAAGGGGGAAACAAGTCGAGAATCCTGATGGAGTTAATATATCGGATATTCCATTTACTTCAGAAGTACGACATTCATGTAATCCCCCATCACATACCAGGCAGGTACAACAACGTCGCAGATGGTCTATCTCGTCATTCGGCGTTACAGGAATGGCATCTGCTCCCCGAGTTCACCAGGATTGTCTTTGCAAAGTGGGGTGTTCCCCAGACAGATCTTTTTGCTTCCAACACAGCTCACGTAGTGCCTTGCTATGTCACTCTAGATCAACGAGACCAGGGAGCATGGAGACACAACGCGTTTGCATTCAAATGGGATTTTCGTCTAGCATGGGTCTTCCCTCCTCCGAGTTTGTTACCCCGGGTCCTAATGCATCTCAATCAGGCTCGAGGTGTATTCCTAATAGTTGCACCGAGGTGGTCTCGAGCGTTCTGGAGAGCAGACCTGAAGACCAGAGCGACCGCGCCTCCGTTCACGATTCATCGATTATCGAAGGTGCTAGTGGACACGAGGACCGGAGAGCCACCACCTCGAGTGAAGGAGCTGGTCTTAGAAGTATGGAGATGTGGGGGTGGTCTGAATCCTTAGGTGACTGGTCTGCAGAACAAAAGTGTCTGCTAAAACAAGGTTGGAGGTCTTCAACTTTGAATACATATAGGCCAGCATGGCAGAGATGGTTAAATTGGTGTTCCAAGTCTGGTGTAAATTTTTCCGATCCTTCAGGTAGTGAACTGACTCGATATTTAGCCGATTTACACCTAAAAGAAAAATTATCGTATCGTACAATTTTACTTCATAAATCGGTTGTGTCTACTTTATGCAATACAAAAATCGAGGCCCGTTTGAGTTCAAACATTTTAGTAAAGCAAATGATCAAAGCTATAGCGTTGCAGCAACCGAAAAAGTGTCCACCCACTGTTTGGGATCCTCGGACTCTTGTAGGTTGGTTGGGCAGTCGACCTCTTCAAGATCAAAGCCTATTCGACATTTCAAGAATTAGTGCAGTGCTTTTGTTGTTGTGTTCAGGGCGTAGGGTACATGACTTAACATTGCTAAGTGTATCTCCAGATAGATGTATAGTAGGTGAAAATAACATAATGTTTTTGCCGCATTTTGGGTCCAAAACTGATTCGGAAACTCACATACAGTCAGGTTGGAGATTATTAGGTAATGTTGAAAATGAGGCTCTTAACCCTGTGGTTTGGCTTAAAAAACTCATAGAAATTGGAAAACCTCGTCGTTTGCTTTGTTCCAGTGATAGATTATTTATTACAGTTTGTGGAAAAGCTAAGCCAGCTACTAAAACTATATTGGCTGGTTGGGTTTAGTCGATTTTGAAGGAGGCAGGAATTCAGGCTACTCCGGGTAGTTTTCGTTCTGCGGTTGCTTCCAGAAGTTGGTTGGATAACGAACCTCTTGACGAGATAATGGCACGAGCTAATTGGAGATCCAGTAATACTTTTAAAAAACATTACAGGAGGGAAGTAGTTCCAGCACAGGGAAGCTCCTTGATTCATCTGTTTCAGCCAATTAATTAATTATCTCTGATTCAATTAAAGAAGTAATTTTATTTATACTAAATGAGGTGATTGATAATGTTACATGATTATGGTAAGTTGGCAAGAAGATGATAAATGGTATGTACAAATGTTCAGTTTATTATGTTAAGTGTTAACTAACTAAGTATAGTCTTTTGCGTGCAATATATTTAGTAAAAAAAAAAAAAAAAAAAAAAAAAAATGTGTTTTATTTTTAGACTCATTGGTCTCATTATAAATTTTATAACACATTGGCGTCCCGTTCACCAGGCGATAACAAACAAAGCCTCAAATAATGTCTATATGACCCCGAATGAGGCCGAAGGACACAATAGTAGCGTTTTACCTGCAAATAAAACGCTTGTTGTGTCCGGAGACTCATTCGGGGTCATAATTTTAAAGTCTGCCTGGTTTAATTGGTTCTCAAGTTTTTAGGTTTTTGAGGCCACAATGAACTTTTGGCGCGCTGCAGCCACCTGGTGAACGAAGCCGGAAATACGTCATCATCGTGTTGTCAAAAGGCGATATTTGCATATACCTGTATGGATGTGACACGGAAACGGAAGATGCTTGACTCAAATAATGTCTATATGACCCCGAATGAGTCTCCGGACACAACAAGCGTTTTATTTGCAGGTAAAACGCTACTACTTAAGTTTTTTTCTTATGCTAAGTTTCTCATATTTTATGTATGTTCTTTTGAGAAACAAATTTCTTTAAACTGAAATAAATATTTTTCTATCAGTTATACAGGGTTATTTTTTGTTTATACTAAACCCGAAAAGGGGTCATTGTACTCATCATTTTGAACAACTTTTTCTATGGGACGAACCTTGAAATCGCGAAAAAAAAATCAGCTGTTCCCTACATTTTGACGAGTTATGTGAACATAAATGTAGGGAACAGCTGATTTTTTTTTCGCGATTTCAAGGTTCGTCCCATAGAAAAAGTTGTTCAAAATGATGAGTACAATGACCCCTTTTCGGGTTTAGTATAAACAAAAATAATGTTGTAGAGTTTTTCCATCAGGACACAGTAGCAGTTACGGAGTTTACAGTAGCACCGCTGTTAGGGTAGGGTGTGGTTGGGTGAACGTTGTTCACCAATGGAAAATTCTAACCGATCACTTGGAATATCACCTATACAAAAAAAATAAATTGAAATGTTTTTTGTATTTTCAAAATAACAGCTTTTTATGTAATGCATATAAGTAGTATATGGGGTACGAGGGATACCGACGCAAAAATGGTTAAGAGCACATATTCAGAACATCATTCTATTCCCCCTCCCCCCCCCCCTACCTCCACATAGAAATGGACCATTGTGCGAAAGCCATGTTGGCCGTTTTTCACCAACCCACCACCCTCCAGACAAACTTGCCGGTGTTCTCAGGGCATCCGCAAGAGATCTAGGTGTTCCACGCCGGTGCACTCTAGGAGCACCTGCCTTACCGTTTCCGGCTCTGCACTCTCTGCACTGAGGACTGTTAGTGATACCTAGAGTGTGAAAATGTTTGTTTAGTAAGCAGTATCCAGTGATGGTCCCCGCCACCAGTCGCAGGCTCTATCTGTCCAGGCGGTTTTTGAAAGCTGTGATGTAGCGTTACACCCGCAAAACTACTAGTACTACGCACAAAATCACTCATCTCATCTGCATCAGGTCCGGTTCTGTGCTTCAGGCATGTTGGGTGCATAGCCAAACCTAACATTCCCACACATCACTCGTGTCCAAGCTACTAAGTGGTTTAACAGTTGGACTGAATTACTTATGGAGTGTAACGCTTAGTTGGCCGTCATACACTTACCTAACTAGTGGTGGGACACAGCTTGACTGGACACAACGAACTTTACAAAGTTTCTATTTCGTCCCCATGTGCTGTAAACATGATGAAACCTGTCTGGGTAGTAAGCTTAAACTAATTTCAACTAATTTACGGGAATATATATATATATGTATATATTTATTTTAATAATCAAGAACAAACCAATCTATGTCTGTTTTTGGCTTTTTCAATAAAATACTATATATTTTGGGGTGTAAGTACTATATTTTTTGTAGCTTATTTAAAAATACTATGTTTCGCTGAAGAAATGTTGGCAACCCTATAGTACACCTACATTTCGTCAGTTATGTTCGATGCAATTGGTGAACGTATTACTATCAAGCGGATAAAAATCCGATATTGAGATGAATGTGATACTGCGAAGTACCCGATTGAAAAACCCAATAACACTTTTCCTGGCCTGGGAATCGAGCCCAGGACCTCCTGCCCAACAAGGCCTGTAAAATACATAATTTAATAGTTTCTTCACCAATAGTATTTCGTGGAATCAGTCTTGGTTAGTAAATTAATGTAAATAAATTCATCATCATTAATTTGGAAACTTATTAAGTAATGTATAATTGCACAAAACTCGACCATCTATAATGTACTACAATTCCAGCAAATTTTCATTACCATTTCACACTTTTCCCCCAAAAATAAAATTACTCCACTTAAAACATACGCCTTTTACCTGTCCCAAACGTGCAAACCCGACACCGAACAAAACGGGAACTCTTATGCAATTTGCGGAATCAGTGCTTATCTTCTGTTCGAGACGTAACAAGAGAGTTTAAGTAAATTTAACAGCAATTTGCAGTATGTTAACTGTAGCGCCGGCGCTTATTGCCACTCCACTCTCGTTACACTCTCAGGCCGGATGATATTGCTAATTGGGTTCCCTAGTTGCCGGAAATCGTATAAAGTTTCGCTAATACGACAGAAGCTGATGGTAGAATGTAAGGAACAAATTATATCAGCGTAAATGGTGTTGTGTGGTGCTTCTAATACAGCTTGCACTCGGGTAAAGTCGCATTCTTTCGGATGTCTTCGGTTGTCGTACTCAATGTGCAACTTTTGCTGCTCCTGTATCTGCATGGTTACCTATATGTGTCGCTTTTAAATAGAATCAACAAATTTCTGGTTTGTGTCTATTAACATAACCATCGTTGACTTTGACGTAATCTCCGGTATGTTATGAAACATCTCGACAGCCTGTTATCGATTTTTTGCTCATTTTTTTTTAATGTCTTTTGGATTTCTGAATGTTGTAATAGCAATTTCCGCAAGACAATGTTTTCGCAGAAAATAAATATTCTTTCGCAGCTGTTATTTATTGCTTGGTTATTTTTAATGTTCATAAAGGCAGTATTTTGTCGAGTATAATTTTTAATTCTTTCTCAAAATATCTGCTGGTAAATATTTTCCTAAAATTGCCTCATAATGATAAATATTTGTGCCCTTTATTAGCAAAATGAACCGCCCAGTCAGGAATAGTACCAAGTCGAATTTAAATTAAAATAAAGGATTATTTTAGCAATTAATTAACTTAATGGCTTTAATAAGCCCGAGTCGAGAAAAACGGAAAAGGAATAATTTAAATTGGGTAAAAATAATGACATTGAATGTGAGCAATAAAAATAAAGATAAACGACTTCGCTTTTTACACAATGAAGTGAAAATAATAGCGAATCCGTACAAAAACTGTTACAGAACTATTCCGAGATATCTTTAGCAGTCCACGACTTCATTTTATTCCGCTACGTGATTGAAATGGCTTTTCTAAGTTTTGCATAAGAGGGTTTTACGGTAATTTTGATATCATTTTCTTAACGTTCAGAAAGTACCTACTACCAAAATAATAAAATTAAAATGTTTTACAGTGAATTTTAATGAGCGATCTACATGATTCATAAATATTATATCAGTATTCCTGATTTCATAACAATTGCAAAAACCTTTAAGTAACAACTTAATAATAAGTGAATAATGGTGGAAATGAACTCGCACAATAATCAATAATGATGTGATAATCCACTATAGATGATCGTAGATCTATATGTCACAGTCAAAACTATTAATCAGTCAAAATTACTTTTGATCGGTGAAAACTAGTGAAAACTACTTTAAATCGGTGAAAACTAGTCAAAACTACTTTGGATCGGTGAAACTAGTCAAAACTACTTTTATTCGGTGAAAACCATTTTAACAATAACTAATATGAGAAAAAAAACATGTAATTCTAGGACTAGGAGGCGTTCTAAAACAACATACTGTTAATGCAGAAAACGCATTTTCACTTTATAAGAGTTTTGACTGACACCAGTCAAAAGTGGTTTTGACCAATACAGTGTTGTTATAACACTATCACGATCACTACCCCACGGGAAAAAGAAAATAACTTTACTTACTCAAATTTATTAACAGTTTATCACATTTTCAGTATAGTCTTTTACTACAAAATTTTTAATGAAGTAGGTAATTAGGTTTACGTACAACACGTTTGTTACAGCATAATTCTAAAGAAAAAAGAACAAATAAAAAGAAAAACAGCGAGGTACTTTAAAGAAAACTCAAAGTGGTTCACAATTTTGTGTGTTCAGGATGAAATAATTAAATTTGTTTCCGCTAAGCTCTATTTTGTTAAGGTTTTGATTCGCATCAACAAAGCGGGCGACTGGCGCCGCAAATTGCAGACTCATTGTTCAATTCAAACAAACATCGCGGGTCCGCTCCTTCGCACAAAGGAACTCCATTTTGTGCGCACAAATCATTTTCATTGTTTTTATATATTTTTTTAATTACTTATGTATATTATTATTCCAGTTTTTATTTACTCTTGGCTTCAACTTTTATAACAGGATATAGGTACAGCTGAATTAAGGTAAAGATCAAAGATTTTGTTCTCCTTTGTGAGGGATTTCGCTTAGTATCTAATTATTTCAGGGCCTAATTGGTTTTCCTCAATTAATACTGAAACTAATTTAGTCTTGGGAAGTAGAAATGTTGGATTATTTGGGACATTTTCCTTTAAATCTTTTAATTAGAAAACTGCAGCTTGCTCAAATAACTATCGTTACTCTAACATTTTCCAAAGTTATTTTGCTCCTCTTTTGACAAAATTGATTAGTTTGTTTTACCTCAATCCAGCAGTTGAGATAAGTTTCCAAATCAAGTTTGTTTTTTTCTAACTTTAGCGTCTTTTACTTGTAAATTAAACTCCATCGCTACATGAAGCTATTTTACTTAGTTCCTTTAATTGTTTTGAAAGAAATGAACGAAAACTTCTAGTTTTTCTTAATGAAGTCCTAAGTTCGATCCCCAGGTCGGGCAAAGTGACAATCCATTTAAATTTAGAATTTTAGAATTTTGGTTATTGCAAGTTCGATGGCAGTTAGCTCGTTCTCTTTCACGGAACTCCAAAATAACTGTCAAAATGTACGGTCAACCAATCAACGGCGTGTAATTTCTGGGTGTAATGTAAACCAAATAGATTGGCCGAACTATGGAACACGTTTGCATAAACCTTTCGGGAAATACAAGCGTGACGTTATAAGTATGTATAAAAATACTAAGTTCTAGAAAATCCAGTGTCATCAACATCTTGATCATTTTTCTGCCCTAATCTCAATTTCTCCGCACTTCGCAGTCTTCTTCTTCCACAGTTCTCTATCTTTCGTCATCACTGCAGTCACCACCTGCGTATTACAAGAAAAACTGTTATCTAAAACAGACATAAGTTAGACGTCACATTTTTATTCATCGCGCAGCTTGGACCACAAGCGACAAATACAACACGCTCTTGCCTTGCAGGAAAGTTCTGGAATTCTTTTTTTAACTGACGTTTTTAGAAAACCTGATTAGGTACCGGCCAGGCGCAAGTAGCTACTTACATTTTAATGGGTTATATATGTCACCGTAAAATTGTCAAATACGTTATATTGTAATATCTCCAGCGATATTGTAAAATTTCGAAATATTGTCAAATGAACATACTGCTTACAACAAAACGCATTATTTTTTCGTGATATGCATGCGATGGTAGTCGAGAGTTTACAATATCGCTAGAGAGAAACACGTTATATTGTAATATAACGTGTTTGACAATTTTACGGTAACATATACATATTTGAGAGATACATATTTTGTTATTCACAAACACAAGAACAGGTTCCGCATTGAAAAAAACGATAAAACAGTTTCACGAAAATTAATAGTTCAACTTACATTTTCTTAAACAATTTAAAGATTTTCAGGGTCTTTCTCTAGAGCTAATTTCTACAGTTTCCCTGCTTTATATTTCTTTCAAACATTGTTTGAATCATGCAAAACCGTTTGTCAAATATTAATCCACTTATTGTATTTCGTACCATTTCTGCAAAGTTCTGGGTAACACGGGCACAAAACAATTTTAGGCCAAGCTTTTAAAAAGGTCACCAAGATTTCCCTAAAATATTTGGTGTTACTTTTAAGATAAAGGATATTTTAGAATGGAAAATGAAAGTAGGTATTTAAAACTTGGTACTTCTAGAAATACGTCCTCAAACATATCTCCGATCTCCGAGCATCTGCAGTATTCGATGGAAAGGCGCTTGATTGTGCTCACTTGACAACTAAATTCGTTCACGTGGGGAAAAATGTCAAAGGCAAGAGAGAAGTAAAATCGAACGCTAGCCGTGCCGCTTTCAAAGATCGGTCTACCTTTGTATAGTTTCGTGTAGCGAGATAAAATACAGTGACACATCAACGGTTCTACACACAACCAAAGTATTTGACCATTTCCAAGCAATGTTATTTATGTATTTACTTCGGTATTCCCAATTGGACGTTACTGGTATTCGAATGCTGTATGTATGTAGGTCACATCTGAGTATATTTCTCGATTTGTTTGCCATCTACATAATTAGTGGTACCGTTCTCATGAATATTGGTACATGAGGATAAATAGACTTTAGGAATCGTGATTTCGGTTATTTATTCAACTTTACTTTGTAGCTGTTTTTTTTTTAACAAATAGTAAAGTTTGATGGCACGTGTTGTGAACTGAAAACGTTCTCCTATATCATTATCGAACTGTGAACCGTTAAACAGCTACACATATGTTACAGCGTTTGTTGGCAGGCAATAAATCGCAACTGTTCATCTGGTATTCGTGCAATCTGCATAGCTGCCAATAGATTGGAACTGCGTCTCTCTATATTACAAATTGCCCGTGCAGACTCCCAAAATGAATTAACAGAACACGGCACCATCCCCGTCCGCTACTCAAGTACAACAATCCATCGCCACTTGCTTTGTTGGCTGTACCATTGTACATGTTCTATGTACTTTGGTACAATCAGCGTTACCGTTTGTCTTTGTAGCCAATCCGCGCGATATGTGAGAATTTCATATACGGACTCGATTCAATTTCGGTTTCGAATTATGTCAAGAAATCGTCAGATTTTATATCTTGAGCAAGTGTCGATTGTTGCCGTTCTATTCAAGTTTCTTGCCGATCGGGGAATAAAAGTATAACACAGTTATCAGCTGCCTATCATTCGAAAAGTTCGAAGAGTCTATTAAGGCGACTAGTAGACCTAACTGACCTTGAACGACGCACGCACACATTAACACAATCGACGTGAACGCCATCTAACGATCACACTCATAACACTATCGTTTTAGCGAGATTACGCCCGAAATTTTAATAGATGGCGTATTTTAACAACAGCGACGTGTAAATAAGATATAGATCTTACAAACAACTAGATGGGACTTATTAATTTATTTGTATTTGTTTTGAGTATGAACTTGAAAATTTAAGGATTTGTGTGATAAATAAAAGTTATTCAATTAAAATTAAAACATTTATCCATAAAGTCCCTAATACAAAAAAAAAATGAAGTGACACCAGTTTTTTCAGATTTACGTTATACCACATTAAGTTTTAAGTCATTTTTTCAGGTTTGAATTATACCTCTTATAATTTAAGCTTTTTTCAGGTTTATGTTGATATGAAACCAAATCAATTTTTATAAATTAAATTTAGTTTCCATCCAACTAACTCGATACAAGATAGTCCGCAATCTAATGGTCCATGATTTGAGATCTCATATAACTTTCCAAAAAATAGTAAAGGTTAATAATTCTCCGTCTAATTTGGATGTTCTTTTCAGGAATATAGTTTTCCATCTGTAAATATAAATAAATATAATAGTAAAATGAAATGGAAACCTAAAATAATTATAAGTTAGCATGTATTAGCAGAAACACTTACTTCTATAATATAATTAAACCCATCCGTATCTTGACTTTGCTTTGCACTTGCTACAGCAGCACTAGCCACCTAAAATTCCATTATTTCATTATTATTTATGAAACTTACTATGCGTTGCAATGCTCTTAAATATACTACCTACCTACTAACTACCTACTAGCTACCTACGAACTACCAATTACCTACCTACTAACTAGGTACCTAGTACCTACTAATTACCTTCTAACTAGGTACCTAGTACCTACTTACTACCTACTAACTAACCTAGTACCTACTAACTACCTACTACCTACCTACGGCCACTTTGTTTTTTTTATAAATTTCATAATTTTCTATACGAACCTCCTCGCAATTAATAATAAAGGCTTCTTGTACACTGGTCAGCAAATAAACCGAGCCACCCGCTACCTAGGAACTCTGATTGGATTTTCTCAAACAGTATAAAACTTACAACTATCAAAGTTATACCTACAAAAAGTGCGTTTCATGGTGATTAAAATGACTACAAATTAATTCGAAAGTACCGTCAACTCACATTGTAATCAAGCAACAAACAATGCTAACGATTTGCTCTGTTTTCACCAGAGTTTGAAATTAGTGTTCTTTTTCTTTACAATGACCAGAGTTTGAAATTAGTGTTCTTTTTCTTTACAATAAGGGTTGTCAGACGCGTGTGTTTTTGCTACTTTTTTCGATTAATAATGGATACAACACCTTCGAATCAGCAGATCTTCGGTGCAACGAGTTTACGGACGATACCTAGAGACTGGAGCATTCGATCGCCGTCCAGGTACGGGCAGACCTGGGGCTACATCAGCAGCAGATGATCGTTATATCCACCTTACTGTTCTGCGAAATCGCCACCTCAACGCAGTTCAAGTCCAACAAAGTCTGCGGGACGGACGCCAAGTGGTAATAAGTTCAGATACCGTCAGAAGAAGACTTGCTGAACGGAACCTGACCCCAAAAAGAGCTGCAACAGGCCCAGCATTAACGGTAGCACACCGTCGAGCACGACTTGAATTTGCTCGAGAGCATAGGGATTGGACATTAGAGCAGTGGAGTAATGTGCTTTTCACTGATGAGACCAGGGTGAGTCTACATTGAAGTGATCGACGTCAGAGAGTATATCGTCGCCCTGGAGAACGTTATTCTCAGTGTTGCATCGAGGAAACTGTTGCTAATGGAGGAGGATATGTAATGGTCTGGGGCGGCATCTCGTTAACAGCACATACAGCGTTAGTTTTCATCGAACCGACGGGCCGTACACGTGGACTGACTTCTCATCGCTACATTACTGAAATCCTCGCAGACCATGTGGTACCTTACGCAGGATATATCGGACAGGATATGCAATTGATGCATGATAATGCACGGCCTCATGTTGCTCATGTGGTGACCCAGTATCTACGCGACGTCAGCATTCGTACGATGGACTGGCCAGCTCGAAGCCCGGACTTGAATCCGATAGAACACTTATGCGATGAGCTGAAACGTCAGGTTCGAGCCCGGATACCTGCTCCAACAAGGCTTCCAGAGCTGCGAATCGCAATTGAAGAGGAGTGGAATACAATTCCTCAGGATTTTATCGTCAGGCTCGTAAGGTCGATGAATACAAGGTTGCTGGCAGTTATCCGAGCAAGGGGATGGAATACGGAATATTGATCAAAAACTTTTTTTTGATTTTATCTTTGTTTTTGGCTTCAATTTTTTTTTTCACTTTATCATTACTAACGATTGTCACGACTGGAAAACGACTCTTCTTTGTAAAATCCTTAATAAACACTGAAATATTGATTAAACCCAATGAGTTTCCTTTCATTTTAATCACCATGAAACGCACTTTCTGTAGGTACAACTTTGATGATTGTAGCACAGATTACAGATACAACACAATATCCACGCGACTGCGCGATCTACAAAGTAAACCCCACTTTACGTTTGTAAGGTGAGGTACATTTTCGTTCGCAGCGTCTATTGACTTAAAAGTGTAGGCTATTATAGCGGTAGGTATTGAACATTTTGTATGGAGTGAGTTATCTGTCATCTGTGATTGTAGGTTTTTTAGTTTTTGAGAAAATCGAATTAGAGTGCCTAGATAGCGGGTGGCTCGGTTTATTTGCTGTCCAGTGTAGTACTTGTTTAGATGCATATGTAGTTTTATCAATAACTTCACAATCGTGATCATTCTGTGATACCACTGTTTCCAATCTATAACATTTTAAATTACGTGGAAATGTCAGTTCTAAATTTTCTAGTTCTATGGTTCACAAGATAGGTAAAATAATTGCATTGCGATGTTTTACTTGTATTTGTAAAAATTGATGCGCTACAAGTAAAATATTAAATAAACCTAACATTTTAGATACCTACCTAATTACAATTCTGATTTATTATAAACAAAATCGATATAACTCAACCTAAGTACTCTGATAAGTACTATGATTTTCTGATGAATCTATACATATATTATTTCGTCGTGTTTTTATACAAACAAAAAATAATGTTAGGTATTTATTATCGCCTAGATGTGTACGAGGTACTTACGCATTGAAAATAACTTCCGTGTTGGTATTTTCGACTTTCTTTTTCCTGTAAAAAAATATTTAAAAACTTTTTTTAAATATTTTTTATATTAAAAAATATCCCATAAATTATATCTAAAAACAATAAAATAATAACAATTCAGTACAAAGTCACAAAAAGAAATACTCGCCTTGGTATACGAACCATGGACTTAGTGCACATCAATCCATACCTGTATAAAACGTGCTACATAAACAGATACAATGAATTGCGAAAATTGACAGCACTTTCTTACTACGAATTGACTTGTATTTATGTTAACGTTTCTAAAATTCGTAGTTTTAATTATGAAAAAGTATTTTATATTTAAAAGAAATAGAATATTTATTGAAAGAAGATTTAGAACAGTGAATTTCCAAGTAAAACTATACAAAAACTAAACAAATCTGGTGAAAATAAATCGGCGAAAAGAGCGACACGTCCGTACAGCAACAGGCCTCGGCCGGCACTGTCGGTGCACAGGCGTTCACGCACACATGCGTACATATTATGTTCGGGAATAAGAACGTGCGATTTACAGAAAATCTATTGATTGGACTAAAAAAATAAAACAGTATTATGCTAATATGTTGCTTGTAGAATTAGTTGCCAAAAAATCAGAATGATCGCATGTATTTTAGTATGGTTTCTAATCGTTATAAGGTTTTTTTTAGAGGTAACTTCGTGATTTTTTTGTATCGAGTAAAATTAGTTGTATCATGTTTTCAAAACAGTATCATACAAGTATATATCCTAAAGAATATCATATATTTTTCTGGTTTTGTTTATTGCAGTGAATCATATACTTTCAGGAGTTATAAGACTCGCGTTTAGCTCCTGTAGTCGCCTTAAATGGGACAGATTTTCGCCCGTAGACGTCTGTGGGCGCGTCAGGAAAATAATCTCCGAACTCGTCACAAACTCTAGACTTAATAAATCTTTCCAGGCCGATCGATGGTAGTTTGTAGATAATAATAATTCCTTTAGTTAGAGTGTTGGTTTCTCGTTACCGAAATGCCGACCCGTAGTTGCTATGGTTTCCGAATATAATAGGACACTACATTTATTACCTACTGGAGCAGATTATTGTCTTCGAATTAGCTGATAGCCAAAAAAGGAGACGAGTATTGAATCCCTGGTACAACTACAAAATTAAAACCATTGTTGTTTAAAAAACATAATTAATTTTTGATAAACTTTTAATTTTTTTATAAATTGATTCTACAAAGTTCTAGTACAGTATGGGTGTTCTGAGTACATACAAATTAAAACATTTACTTGTAACAAAACATCGAGCAGCTCTAGTGTACTAGGTACCCTTTCATGAACCTAACAATGAGCACGAATCTCGTTTGCTACAACTTGTTTTGCAAACGAACGAGTGAATTTGTGTAACATTTTCATCGAACAAAGACACGAGTCCAGATTGTAGATTTCAACGAAGAGTAGGTAGACGCCAAAGAAAAGGGGTTCCAGAAAAACCCAATAAAAACTAAAGAAAAAAAATGATGCTCGTAGAAATGGAAAGGAATGTTACAGAATGAATGTTATGCACACTTGCCGCGAACATTACTGCAAACACCGTGTCGAGCATTCGCAGGAACGTCACATTACAAGTAAATTCTTTTTTGCATGAATTGTTCTACTAAGGGGGACATATTGAAACAAATCTACCTAGTTGTATAACAATAACTTGTTGCATTTACAATTACTGCAGTTACTGAAGGGCTTTTTTGTCTCACTCTGCACGTTAGGTTTCAATAATGCTGGATACGGATTAAACGTGACACGTAATGTATCACAAACATCAGTTCAGACTTATGCAATGCAACATAAAATGTAACACAATAACTAAGCGTGTTACATGTCATGTTACATTTCACTGTGTCCCCGTCACAGTCTATAATCAATTAAAATATTACATGACATACAGGCGTTCGAGAAAATGTTGTAATCTCACCATAAAGCCTAACAACCAAAAGAAACATTCGAAATCAGAACAAACAACTGCACTCACCTGTCACCCGCACAAGCTCGTCCTCATTCCCACAAAAGTATTCTGAGCGTGCGGACGTCGCATCGTATATTTGCGATAGCTGGTAATGCGCTGAACAGCGTTAATTAAACCGGACGGGCATCGACTGGCCGGTAATTGGGTTGAGCAACAGGCTCCTGCGGGTATCACCACGTACATACGCGTGAGCAATACTCCTGAGGCGTGTACCTATGTATAGGGTTGCCATCTGTCCGGATTTATTCGAACTTGACCGTCTTTTTAGCCTACTGTTCCGACTCTGGGACCATTCAAGTATTACGACATTAGGGGCCGGGGGGTCTAGGTTTTGCTTACTTTTTGATGACTTGGGTGGGTGGGGGGATCTAGATGGTGATTACGTCAGCAATAATTATTTAGGTACTTTTTTACACATTATTATTGTCTATGCTTGACTTGACTTTTGATCCAGTTTTGCCAAAGTTGAATTCTTGAAGTCCGCTCTCCTATCCTAGGCTTATTTTCTTATTTCTCGAATAATTGCTGCCGCTCCAG
The DNA here is from genome assembly GCA_916618015.1 of Xestia c-nigrum. NCBI lineage: Eukaryota > Metazoa > Arthropoda > Insecta > Lepidoptera > Noctuidae > Xestia > Xestia c-nigrum. The sequence goes on from OU745245.1 coordinate 11,133,963, forward strand.
AATCAATACAAAAAAAGAAAAATTGCATATAGGTACTTACCAACGTTTACGTAAGCAGTAGAGGACGGGAGTAAATAATTGTAATAAATCTGCTTACGTAATACTTGAACGGTCCCTCTGCCATTGTTCTTTGTCTAGATTTTACTGACTAAGAGCATTTTATGGAAATAAAAAAAAAAGTATCGGGAAACAGTACACTTTGTAAGGAGCTGTCAAATTTCAAAATGGTAACCCTACCTATGTTAGTAGCTTTGTGGCAGGAAACTTACCTACACAAGTTAGGTTATTTAACATGTGTTTCGTATTCCTACAACGGTCTTTGGTTTGTTTGTATGTTCTAACAATAGTGGCAGGAAATAACACAAATCAATTTACTAAGTAAGTAAGTTTTTTTACTTGAATACTTGGTACTCGTCGAGAAGGACATAATTATATAGAAGCTGTAAACGGACCATTCATAAAGCCGTAAACAAAGCATTCAGTAAATCAAAGTAAGCAACGACTTTTTTTTGGGTGGAAATTGTGAAATTCGCTTTTTACGGTAAGACTCAACGCCTTTGTATAAACTGCCTAGAGTAAATAATGAATACGGTAAAAGGGTTTGGACATATGCCCTTCCAAACATACTAAATAAATTGCCTAAGGAAATAGCAAAAAGTTTGGAAAATGAAAAGCCTCGACAGATAAAAAACATCTTGAAATTGTACTTCAAATCAAATCAAGTCAAAATCATTTTCACCTCAGCACCTCAAACAAGCAGGTTTTGCTGTTTACAGACAGTGTGCAAAATTCGATTTTGCTGCGAGCGTGAGACAAAGTAACTTTTTAATTATTTTTTTAAAATATCGAAATCTGTGCAAGTCTACTCACAAAATTTGAAAGTTTTCAACTTCACTTTGTTCTGTCACTTTCACTTCGATAAAAAAAAGCAAGAGATAGAAACAAGTCGATTCGAAATTCGATTTTCAAATTCCATAACTAGTAGGCACAAAAAGAAAAAAAAAACAGTAAAACGTTCGGATACCGATATTGTAAATCGATAATCGTAATATTGTATATTACGTGTTTAGGTTTTAAATAAAAAAATGTTGCATTTCAAATAATCGAATTATTTTTTTTACAATTTAATCAATTAGTCCGTATGGTGCCGGACGTAAAGAATAGCATCATCCCATATCTTCCCGTGGGTGTCGTAAGAGGCGACTAAGGGACTTACCAGAGAATGGGCAGCAGCGTTCTCTGTGCTTTTGTGACAACCATACTGCGATCGCCAACCCGCCTGCCAAGCGTGGCGATTATGGCAAAACCCCCCAATGGACACCGCATTCAATAAATGGCCCCTAGTGCCCGGCAGCCCGTCTACCCTCGACTACGGCAGCGGTCGAGGTTATGGCGTGGCAAGGGGTGCGAAGAATCCCCGGATGGGATCCGGCTGCCAACACCAACGACTGGACCTGGCAACGTATAACACGCGCACACTCCGGACCGACGAGAAGATAGCGGAGCTCGAAGAGGAATTGAGCAGGCTGCGATGGAGTATTGTGGGATTATCTGAAGTCCGAAGAGAGGGGGAGGACACGATAATCCTAAAATCCGGCAACCTGCTTTATTTCCGAGAGGGCGACCGCCAGTCCCAGGGTGGTGTTGGGTTTATCGTCCACAAGTCCCTTGTGAACAACGTGGTGAAGATCGAGAGTGTGTCGACCAGGGTGGCGTACCTTATACTCAGAATATCCTCAAGATATTCGCTGAAGGTCATACAGGTCTACGCCCCGACCTCGGCACACCCCGACGACGAAGTGGAGACCATGTATGAGGATATCTCTAAAGCCATGCATGGTTTCAAAACTCACTTCACCGTTGTCATGGGGGACTTCAACGCGAAACTGGGCAAACGAGACGGGGATGAGCTGCAGGTGGGGCAATTTGGAGTTGGACGTCGGAACCACCGGGGCCACCAACTGGCTAGTTTTATGGAGAAGGAGGGCCTCTATATGATGAACTCCTTCTTCAAAAAGCGTGAGCACAGGAAGTGGACCTGGCAGAGCCCAGATGGTGCAACAAAAAATGAGATCGACTTCATCATGTCAACCAAGAAGCAAATGTTCAATGATGTCTCTGTGATCAATTCGGTGAAAACCGGGAGCGATCACCGCATGGTAAGAGGCACATTGAACATCAATATCAAGCTAGAAAGGTCTCGACTGATGAAGTCTACGCTCCGTCCAGCACAGATCCAAATCCAAAACCCCGAGAGTTTTCAGCTCGAACTCCAGAATCGTTTCGAGTGCCTAGGCGGCTCAGTGGACGAATATAACGATGGGTTCGTGGAAACTGTCCATACGACCGGGTCTAAGTTCTTCAAGACACGTCGTACAGATCAGAAAAAGAGGTTCTCCGATCAAACTCTCGAGCTCATGAAGGAGCGGCGTGAGATGATCCTGCAGTCTTCAGATGAGGCGTCGAAATACCGGCAGCTCAATAGACGGATCTCTAAATCCTTAAAGAGCGACCTCCGCCGCTTTAATACCGAGCGTATTAAAGACGCGATCGAGCGGAACAAAGGCTCTAAAGTATTTTCAAGAGATCTGGCTATTGGGCAGAGCCAGCTCACGAAACTGAAGACCGACGATGGCAGGATCTTATCCGCCAAACCGGAGCTACTGAGGGAGATCGAGAGCTTCTATGGACAGTTGTACACGTCAACCAGCAAACCCATTGTCGACCTAGCAAACGACCCAAGAGCTAGACTAACCCGACACTATACCGAAGACATCCCGGACGTCAGCCTGTACGAGATTAGGATGGCTCTGAAACAACTCAAAAACAACAAGGCACCGGGAGATGACGGAATTACTGCCGAACTCCTGAAGGCGGGTGGAAAACCGGTACTTAAGGCCCTTCAGAAGCTGTTCAATTCCGTCATACTCGAGGGGAAAACGCCACAGGCATGGTGCAGGGGTGTGGTGGTGCTCTTCTTCAAGAAGGGTGACAATGCCCGGTTGAAGAATTACAGGCCCATCTCACTTCTAAGCCACGTTTACAAGTTGTTTTCAAGAGTCATCACGAATCGTCTCGCGCGCAGGTTTGACGATTTCCAGCCACCCGAACAAGCCGGTTTCCGAAAAGGTTTTAGCACTGTGGACCACATACATACGCTTCGGCAGGTTATACAGAAGACCGAAGAGTATAACTTGCCTCTCTGCTTAGCGTTTGTGGACTACGAAAAAGCCTTTGATTCGATCGAAACCTGGGCTGTACTGCAGTCTCTCCAACGGTGCCAAATTGACTATCGGTACATCGAGGTGTTAAAGTGTTTGTACAAAAACGCCACCATGTCAGTCCGACTTCAGGACCAAGCCTCGGAACCTATCCTTCTGCAGCGAGGTGTAAGACAGGGAGACGTCATATCTCCGAAACTGTTCACCGCTGCACTGGAGGATGTCTTCAAGGTTCTGGACTGGAGAGGGCTAGGCATCAACGTCAATGGCGAGTACATCACTCACCTTCGGTTTGCCGACGATATTGTGGTCATGGCTGAGACCATGGAGGACCTCAGTACAATGCTCGATGACCTCAGTAGAGCCTCCAAAAGAGTGGGTCTAAAAATGAACATGGACAAGACGAAGGTCATGTTGAATGCCCATGTCACACCCATTCCTATCAAGATCGGAGACTCTACACTCGAAATTGTAGACGATTATGTATACCTAGGACAAACGGTCCAGTTAGGTAGGTCTAACTTCGAGAAAGAGGTCAATCGTCGAATCCGACTCGGCTGGGCAGCGTTCGGGAAGCTGCGCGGTATCTTCTCGTCCAACTTACCGCAGTGTCTCAAGACGAAAGTCTATGACCAGTGTGTGTTGCCAGTGATTACATACGGGACCGAAACGTGGTCGCTCACAATGGGCCTTATCAAAAGGCTTAAAGTCACCCAAAGGGCAATGGAGAGGGCTATGCTCGGAGTTTCCTTGCGTGATCGAATCAGAAATGAAGACATCCGCAAGAGAACCAAGGTCACCGACGTAGCCCGAAGAATTGCTAAACTTAAGTGGCAGTGGGCAGGGCACATTGCTCGCAGAACGGATGGCCGATGGGGCCGAAAAGTTCTGGAGTGGCGACCGCGAACCGGAAGACGATGCGTTGGAAGACCTCCCACTAGGTGGACCGATGACCTGGTGAAGGTTGCGGGAATCCGGTGGATGCGAGTAGCAAGGGACCGGTCAATGTGGCGACACTTGGGGGAGGCCTATGTCCAGCAGTGGACGTCTTTCGGCTGAGATGATGATGATGATGATGATGATGAATAATGTTGAAGATAACAATACGAAGTTTATCAAGTATCTACTTATTTATTTATAGTTTTACCAATCTTTAATATTGAGACAGAATACCGCGAGTGTAGTTTCAGAACGCATTTAAAAAAATAGCGGGGTCAGAATATTTATTGTTCAAAAATTCTCTGTTACGCTAGGCAATGGTTAGGTCAATGTACGCTAGCTACAAAGTACAATAAAATTTGAATATTAAGATAATACGCAATGTGTGTGTGTGTGTGTTATATGGCGACTCTTGGGGGAGGCCTATGTCCAGCAGTGTGCGTCTTTCGACTGAGATGATAATGATGATGTTTAAGATAATAATACATAGATATGAGTGAGTCCAGTGACGAAGTCTGCTATTTATTTATCACCCGTAGAATTGAAGCATATTGTAAAAATGCTGAATAAAATTTCCTGCCTGTCTGACATCTGTACATTATTTAATATCGATTCATTATTTATATCTCACTATGTTGTTTAGTATGTTGTAGTTGTATGTATGTTGTTGAATGTACTGTTTCGTATTGTTTAGGTGTATGTTCTCGCTGCTGAGGTGAAAAGTTGTGTGTGTTACACGAGACCAAAGTTATTTGCATCTCGTGTCTTTGAATCCCTCGCTACGCTCAGGATTCTAAACTAGAATCACTCGCTACGCTCGTGATTCGATTATAGAATCCTTCGCTTACTCGTGATTCAAAATAAACACTCGCAGCAAAAACTCACTTTGCTCTCTTGTTGCACAAATAACTATTATTGCTTTAACCATAATGTGGTAAATGGTGGTAAATAAAATTATAGTAACAATTATGGACCCTGCCGGGCACAGCAATTTTTAAAGTAAATAAATAGAGAGAGGAAAAGCGCTTTATAACTTATACTATTAAATATTTTTTTCCATTTATCTAAAAATGCTAATAGTCTCTAGTAATAATAAAAGTCAACATGTTATCATTTCTTATTTATATAATTATGTTTAGAATTGCTTATTTATTTAATAGCTTAAAAAATATTAATTTTTAATAATTTATTATAGTTATTTAATATAATTTATTGTGTGTAAAAATATTATAGTTTAATTTAATTTTGGTTATTCTATTTATTAAATGTCTGTTTTCCATAATTATAAATGATTATTGTATTTATCTGTTAAATATTCGTTGACTGTATAATAGCTTTTTTTAATTAAGAATTTCTTTAATTTATTTAAAAATATACTAGTTTTATTTTGGTTTTTTATGTCTTCTGGCAGTTTATTGTATATTTTTATTGACATAGAATGTGGACTGGATGAGTGTGATTTAAGGCGGGAGGGGGGCAAATTTAATCTATTTTTGTGTCGCAACGAATAATTAGTTTGTATGTCTCCGCGTGTGTTGTAATAATCTGGATATTTTCGGACGAGTTTACATAGCTCCAAAATATATATATTAACTAAGGTTAGAATTTTATGTTTCTGGAAGTAAGGCTTACAACTATCTGTTGGTTCTATATTGGTAATAATTCGTACTAGCTTTTTTTGCAGGGTAAATAAAGACGGGGCGTCTGTGCTATTTCCCCATAAGATGATGCCGTAGTTGAACCAAGCGTGGGCATACGCGTAGTATGTGGCTAGTGCGGTTTGTTGGTTTGTAGTCTTTTTTATTTCGCGGAGAGCATATGAAAACTTTGAAATTTTTGATTTTACTGTCTGTATATGTGTTTTCCAGTTTATATGTGTGTCTATTGTTAGGCCCAGGAGAGTGAAATTGTTAACTAATTCTATGTTTTGGTGATTAAAAGTAAAGTCTATATTGATTGTTTTTTTCTGCCAGGGGTGGAATGCTATTAGTTTAGTTTTGGTAAAATTTATTTCTAGATTATGGTACCTCATCCAGTTTATAATTTTGTCAAGAATAGCCGTAAGTTGATCATTTAAGTTATCAGTTGTTTGGCATGAGATCAGGATCGAGATATCATCCGCAAAAAGTACACATGGCCCGTCTATGGTTTTGGGGAGGTCATTGATATATATGAGGAAAAGGAGACAGCCAATAACGCTTCCCTGGGGGATTGAAGCATGTATTGATTTAATACCAGATCTTATTAACTATACTTCCTTTGCTATTTTGTTGTAATATTCTATCTCGACTAATTGTGCTCTGTCTTTTAAAAATGATACAAACCAATCATGGGCTTTCCCGCGTATTCCTATTCCATATAGCTTTTTTAGTAGTATTTTAAATTGCACTTTATCGTACGCCTTAGTCATATCGAGTAATATACCTATTGCATATTTTTTATTATTTATAATATTTAATGCTTCTTGAATGTATTTGTAGACAGCTAGTGTTGTGGATCTGTTTTTACGAAATCCATTTTGGCAGTCATCGAATATCTTATACTTTTCACAAAAGGAATATACACGATCACACATTGCTCTTTCAAAGATTTTTGATGATGTAGGGAGAAGGGAAATTGGTCTGTAATTACTCGGGTCTGTTTTGGAGTTCTTTTTATGGATAGGTTTTATCAAAGATGTTTTTAATTGCTTAGGGAAAGTGCCCTCTTCGAAGGATTGATTAATTAATTTATAGAACGGTAAGGTCAGTTCGTCTGCGCACTGCCTGAACAGAGTTGGTGGGAGTTCGTCTATGCCGTGACTATTTTTATTTTTAAGGTTCTTTAAGATCTGGTTTACTTCATATCCGTCGACTGGGGTAAGGAATATCGTATTTTCAGTGGGGTTAATCACTGATGACTCTCCCTGAACACTGCAGGCAGATGTTTGGGTGGTATTTTCCCCAATGGATGCGAAAAAGTTATTGAAGACGTTTGCTACTTGTTTTGGTTCACTCACTAGGTTTGTTGTTTGTAATGTTATATTTTGTTTTTCTTTTTTAGTTTGCTTATTGGTCCGTTCTTTTACAATGTTCCACATTGTTTTAACTTTATTAGATGATTTATTCATTTTATTTATATAATGTAGTTTTTTTGCCGCTGTTACAGATTTTTTCAGGATTTTTTCATATTTTTTATAGTGTTTCGTAAGTATTGGATTATTGATTTTTGACGAAAGAATTTTTAGTTGTCTTTTATGTTTACAAGATTTTTTAATACCCACTGTTAGCCAGTGATTTTTTCGTTTTATTTTTAGTTTTTTACGTTTAGGGATACATTCGTCTAGAATATCTATCAGCGTTTTATGGAATACTTCACCATTGAAAGATATAAAACAGGGGAGGGGCATACGTGTGGGCCCACTACTAGACAAATACCTGTGAGCGAGTAACTTATATACCTAAACAATAGCGCACATAATCTTACAATAGAAAGATTGAGCGTTATTGCAAATGTATATCATTAAGGATTGCATGTGAAATAAATAGTTCCATTTTTTTTTTAACGTATTAAACGCACTCAAAACATTGTGCTGATAGATGTATGGGTAAGGGGGTCAACGTAAAAATATAACATTCGAACTTTTACTCCAAAAAAAACCTAAAATTTTTGGAACTTTGACCTGTAATACGAGTATTTCCATAACTAGAAGCTTTGCCAGCAGTTTCGTTGCAAAATGTTATGCGTAGTTACTCTACAGTTGACAGTTTAATGTACAGAATGCTGGCTTCGTGAATTCTCCGTTCATACCTTGTATTTATCTTATCTTCAATGAAATTCCAACTCTAAACTAGAAAATAACGTCTATATATCCTCGCAGGATTAAACTGGGGTCACATTTGACTGCTTTTTTTTAATCTCAAGAAATAGGGGCAACCCTATTGCCATCAACCGGGCACAAATCGAAAATCCAGGATACTTCTGAAGCCTGCCGGGGTTGCAGGACTGTTCGAAAGAGATAGCGTGGCCCCGGAACATAAAGGGCGGAGAAGGAACATGGATGGGTTTTAGTCAGTAAAAATCTGACATTCTCTCGCTCTCCGTCCAGAGTGGGACAAGTCATTTGATGATTTCCCATCCGAAAAAAAATATACTAAAAGGGTACAATCCGTGCCACCGGGGCCGCGGGACTGTTAGAAAGGAACACGCGGTCACTTTTCACCGCGACCACTTCTCCCACTCTGAGCGGAGCGTGAGGGAGTGGGAGAAGTCATTTGATGATTTCCCATCAGAAAAAAAATATTATAAAAGGGTACAATCCCTGCCGCCGGGGCTGCGGGACTGTTCGAAAGGGATACCGCGGTCACTTTTCACTGCGGCCACTTCTCCCACTCTGGGCGGAACGTGAGGGAGTGGGAGAAGACATTTGATGATTTCCCATCAGAAAAAAAGGCTACTTCTGAGAAATTCATGTTACCAAAACCATTACACCAACGAGACACTTAAAGCCAAACAGGAAAATACCAATTCAAAATCTAATTTGGATAAAACGAGAAGCAAGTTCCATTACTTGTTGACTTATGTAAATTATGAGTGAAATACTCAATAAGCTGTATTTAATACGCTGTAAGGCTTTATCAAGCGGGTGCAGGCATATACGAGTAGGTGTCTCGGCGGCGACTAAGGACAACGACGTCGCACTTTGATACACTCTAGAATATAATTTAAGGGGCATGATACTAAAATGTTCATGCTTTTAGTTAGGCTTTGTTTTTGTTAATGGCACATTTCGAAAAACATACTCCCATGTGAGATAAGTATAATTAGCGCGCATCAGCACTTTTATATGGTACTAACATTGTAACTCTAGCATTGTGTATCACTGCACTTTTCGTTTCTATCAATATCAATTAAACACTTATCTCAGGAAGTTGTGTCGGTTTTCATATATTACGCGATCTGATGTGATTCTGCCTAGGTATATCGTTGTCAGTAGTCATATATTATTATCATTCAAGTGTAGGGGTGATCAAGAACTCCTACAACACATAATTATGTATACTTAATTGAAAAATGTCGATAGTCTCGTTACTAGTTGCACCAAATTAAACTTTAAGCACAACCACATTCCAACAGTCGACTTCTAAACAGTTGAAAAAACGATAAGTACTCATCAAAGGAAACATTTTTGGTAGACCCCATTAATTATAACGTAATTTATTTCGACAGGCTTCACAAGCATCGGCCCTTTGAAACCCATTTGCAAAATAATTGGATTCCCTCATTTAGAGCAATTTTCTGATTTGATTAAAATTGACTTAGACATTGGCAAGATCATTAACAAACTTATTCTGGCGTCTCTGTGCGTCTGGATAACACTTCTGTAAAGACTTTCATTACAGTCGAATTTAATTAACGATTCCAGCGATTATTAAATATTTATAAAGTCCTCGTAAGATTTCGAATCAATATTGACACAGTTAATAGATTCTAGAACGAGTTGAATTTGGAGCTTGTTATTTTAGCCTGAATGTTGAAACAACAGGAGTCGAGTGATATTCCATGTCTCAAGTTTTGAAGCGAGTGGAATGTAATGCTAGTAGAGTGGTACAGTATAGTAAGAGACTAGCAATTTGTGCCTTGTTGTGCAGTGTCACGATCCAGCAATCAAACGGGTAGGTTACTGCCAAGCCGTTCCAGAAGGTTACGACTGTGTCTCTATCGGGTGTATACGTGGACACATCAAATTCCCGTCATCTCAGTATTACTGTTACATAAATAAATATCTTGGTTTACAAAAGAACTACTCAACATCCTACCTGCCTACCCTTAAAAGTATTTTATTGGGATTACGTGTACCCGAATACACATAAATGTAGATGTCCCCTCATTTAAGAGCTTCCAAACTAATGAACCGATTTAAATAAATGAGGCGTCAATCCATTTACCTGAATAACACCTTTTTATGCTTGTTTTTAAGGGTTCCGTGAGGAAGTTCTTAAGATTTTTGCGTCTGTTAAAGGTACTCAAGGCAATTCACAAAAAAAGTATCTACTTATGACGTCATTACGAACTTTTCTTCCTAAGGTATAGGCCTGAGATCCTGGTTCATTTATCACACAAAATGGCTTTAATAAAGAATACGAAAGTTGAAATGCCCCATCTTAATTGTACCTAGTCGGTTTGACCCTATTACACCTAGGGCGCAAAACTGCTTTAAATAAAATTAGCTGTTCAGTACATTTATGTTCGCCTAATGTACTGAATAGCAGATTTTTTTTTCGCGATTTCATGTTTGGTCCCATAGTAAAAGTAGTTTGCTATTATGAGCCACAATCACGTGGTTAAGTTTCATACAACAATTGCCAGCCACCCTATTTACAAAAAAAAAAAATGCTGGTAAAAAATCATATTTTGTGATAGAATTCAATGTAATGCACTCAAAACATTGTGCTGATGGATGGATTGAATAGCTCGAGGGTCGTGGAGGTGTTTCTAGTAAAAGTGAAAATCTTATAATAAAAGCTTGTATTTCAAAAAACCACTTTGTTTTATACCTAATTATATTATAAAAAGAAGGTTTGTAAGTTTGTATTGTAGAGGATAAATATTCGGAATCCAATTCCGGAAATTCTTTCACTTACGGGAAACTATATTATCCCAGTGCGCAGTATTTAAAATGATCTCACACACAACGAGAGCAAAACCGCGAGCAAAAACTAGTAAGTACTAAATATCTCTACAGCTACAATTAGACTCTCATCATATAATCATGAATAATCTAGCACCAAACATTTACCATTTACCACACAGTATTAACTATTTAAGTCGTATTCAAGCTCGTAACTGCCTCATTAAGCCATACCTCATGCTTTATTATAATTGGATACCTAATCAGTTTCCCGGTTTTGTTTACAATACTGATTGCAGGTGTGCCGCGATAAACGAAAACCTTCTCAAACATACAGGCTGTATGTTCATCACGAAGCCGTCAACCAAGCATTCTCTACATCAAACTAAGTAACTTTACGCAAAACATATTGCTGGGAAACGGCTTTGTTTTTTTGGTAAAAAGTCATATTTTGTGGTATAACTCAATGTAACGAACTTAAAACATTGTGCTGATGGATGGATTGAATAGTGCGGGGGTCGTAGAGATGATAAAGTAAAAAAAATACAATAAAAACTGGTATTTAAAAAAACAGGTAGTCAAACAGTTGGAACTTTGACCTTAATATCTCCATACCAAAAAGGTTTCCAGGTATGGTGTAGAACAAAAAAAATATCACAGTGACGAGGAGAATAAGTGCCTTTCGACTTCGTGAAGAAGGGTTTTACACCCTTTATAACAACCTAATTACCTGAAACCAAATCTATTTTAACAGTAATTATACTTCCAGCATTTATATGTCAGAAGTCTGCACTTGGGGTCTGCCAACGAGCTATGGAGCGAAGCATACTGGGTGTCAAACTTACGGACCGTGAGAAACTCTATACTTCGCTCCAAAACCCAAATAGCTGATGTTGGCATGACGTCTGCTAGGCTAAAGTGGAACTGGGCTGGTCACATCTGCCGCATGTCGGAGGAGCAATGGGCTAAAATTACCACTCAGTGGTTACTAAATAGCAGGAAACGACAACGCGGCAGGCCCAGAAGGAGATGGCGGGATGAGCTAGACTCTTTCGCAAAGGATTGGCCTACAATCGCACAAGATCGCGAAATGTAGAAGGAGGGAAGGGAGGCCTTTGCCCTGCAGTGGGACAATGTAGGCTTACAATAAATAGTAATAATACTTCCAGCATAATTATCATCATCATCATCATCCACTGCCCGATTTTATCCCCTGCTGGATATAGGCTTCTCTCTGTTTGTGCCAATCTCCACGCTCTTGTGCCAACCTCATCCAGGATATTCCCGCAATAGCAACAATATCGTCTGCCCATCGCGCCGCTGGACGACCAACACTTCTCTTTATACATACAAATTATACCTACATAAAAATCAAGCCTGTTTTCCCCGAAAGTTTGGCAGAGGTGTACCTATTTCGCAGACAGGTTTATGTCTATTGCATGGAAAGAGGGCAAACCTATAATTGCCATCAACTGGGTAACAATCTCACATTTCAGATTAGACAAGTGCATCGCTGTCTTAACATCTTCCTTAAGTAAATCCTAATTTGTGAAAACCATACCACGTTATATTTTATGAGTCATACACATCAAGACTGGATAGATTCTTCACCGTCACAACTTTAATTAAGTCTCGAATGTACAAACGAGTTGCCGAAACTAGTTAACGTGTTTAGTAACTATAATTAAACTTATACCAACTTATGATGAGGTACGGCCATGTTATTTCATCAGCTATCGATTGCAGCTCAGTGCCTTTATAACAACGAATCGATTGTCTGATTTTCGAATAGTTTGCTTGAAAGACTTACCTGGTTGTAAAAATCGTTTGGTTCTTCTACAGCACTGGTTCCCAACCTGTGGTCCGCGGACCACTGGTGGTCCGCAGGAGCCTCGACTACGGTCCGCGAAAGATTAAAATGTTGAACCTAATTGAACCTATCAGAGGCAAAATTACTAAATGATTGCTAAATTTTTCGAGCTCAATTCGATCGCTTTTGTCCAATTTTTGTATAGTGTGAGTTACAGATTCACTCCCCTAGTTATAATCCTGTCAGTGTCCATGTTTATCTAGGACCATATATGGTCCCTGTTAACAATGAACATACCAAAGTGGTCCCTGGCCTAAGAAAGGTTGGGAACCACTGTTCTACAGGGAATGGATACAATGGTTATCGATGTATGATTACCATTGGTATGACAGTAAAGGAAGACTGTGTCAAGGATGACACAGCATGAAAGGATGTGGCTGATGCGATGACGAGAAAAGTATGGAAGACGGAGTCGAGCTGCACCGGCCCTAAATCAATTGGGAGAAGTAGAAGAAAGCTTATTCGATTCCGAAAATTATTTTGATAGTATAAGCTATTTAAAAGAATGCTTGTAATTTATAAAAAAAACCTCGTAATCTCCATACTTTCACAGTTATCGTCTCTAAGTACCTACTCACTCACTTCAAAGAATTTTTTCGTGATAGGATTTTTGCATCCCGCCTTTGATATACTAATGCCTTCTTTTCAGCGTTTTTATTCCATTTTCTATACGATCAGAAAGATTTATTTGTGCCGCGTTGTGGCTTTCATAGCCAAGTATTTTATGTAGATACCTCTCTGGCAGTGTACCTACATTTAAATATTGATTACCATACCGTCGAGATAATAAGATGTTAAAACAACACAGAATCTTTTAATTACCATTTTGATGATGTTGTATTTTTTGAGGAAATTCTGACTGTTTTCAGACTCCGAATTCTTGTTTATAATTATTTAATGGAGATCTGAAAACAACAATTTTAACATACTGTCCATAAGTTGGGCAACATAAAATATTATGTAAGTAAATGTGAGCCCTGAGGGCAATGCGGCATACTTCGTAGAAGATGGCGAGACGAGCTGGACAAAATCAACGACCAGCTCGCGTGCATGAACGCCGTCGAAATAACAAGTGTCCAAAAATTCTGGTGTCCAGTCTTTAAACAGCTATTTGTGCTAGTTGGGAGGTGAACAAAAGAAATCTATCATTTTGTCGATTCTTTCTTCGGAGATCCCATTTCTACGGTGGTCATGCTACGCGAGCAGAGCATAACCCCTTTATATTAGCCCTCCGTCGACTATAAATCGTGGGGACAGATGCCTTCACCTAGAACTAAGATGATACAGGCTTTCGGTAACAGTAGGGTCCCTATGGCTGCTCAAGCTGTAACTTTTAAATTATTAAAAGAACGTCACCTTTTTTACGATAGCACGCTGTATACCAACCTATCTCATATGCCAACTTGTATAGGTACTCAATGTTCACGTAAGCAGGACTAATCTTTCAGAAGAAAGTACCTATTCTAGACTATCCAGCTCTCAAACAGTGTCTTAACAAATCACCGACGTTTCAACACGAACCGACAACTTTGCTCAGAGCGCACAAACATTCCTCCATTCTTTCCAACAACACGAGCAATAAATGTTATCAAAGTAACGTCTTCTCATTTCATTTGTGTAACAAAGTAGTGAATAGCGTGCAGCCGTATCTTACAACAATGCACGGGTGCAGCACTACAGTACTACAGTACTACAGGTGCGCTCCGAGTCTTGTCTCGCGACATTACACGAGAATTGTTGTACAATACATAGCCATAATATCGTTAGCTAGGTACCAGACACCAGTCTACCTCACACACATACCACTGTTTTAGAGACCAACTGCACAGCAATGAATAAAGTATACGAGCAGTCCCAGAGTTTCATCTGGTCTTGGTAGAACATCACTAAGGTCTTAATAGTGTTTCGTGCTGCTATTGTGCAAGGAATTTACCAAATAATTACGTTACGTTGTACGCATGTACAACTCTAGGTACTGTAGAGGATCAATGGTGATACATCATCCTGGCCACTAATTAACACTGGCAGCTTGATAAATTTAAATATTGAAATCATAATTAAGAACATAGGGAAGACAATTTGAATAATGTATTGTCAGAGGGCCAGACTTTGACATAGCTTACGAAAAATGATGATTGTATTGAATATTGTATGATATAAAATATACAGGGTGAAATTGAATAGATGCGACAAATTTAAATATACCATAATACGTGTTGTCAAGAAAATGTATAAAATTAAAAAATATTTGATCAGTGTTACGAAAACCGTTAAAATAATAAAAGTATCAAAAATCTGGCCGACTCATCGCAGTGCTCAATATAGCGGTCATTTACCTAATTTTGCCTTAATTTTTCTTATTTATTTTGCATATTACTGGAATACCGATAATTCGTACTTAAATAAAGATAATAACATCAATGGACCTTTTGAAAACGATAATCGCGTAATTTTTTTTAACGAGTTAGATTGTAGAAAAAACAGTTTATAATTACTATGTTACTGTAACTGAAGCTCCAATTTCATTTTGTCGCATTAATTAAAATTCACCCTGTAGATATGTCACCGTAAAATTGTCAAACACGTTATAGTACAATATAACGTGTTTCTCTCTAGCAAAATTGTAAACTCTCGAATTATGGTCAACTGAACATACGGAAGTATCTCTCCCCCCATAATCGGGACTTGGTGCGCCCCCCGTTAGGTTAGCTATGTTCCTTTAAACCCTGCACTCGGAAAATAGTCCGTCCGTCGACTACGCTTTTTAGGGGAATATAAAGTGTTTTAAGGTTAGGTTATATTAATCGATATTTCTCAGGAACGGTACAGTATCTTTTCATGAGAGTGGTACCACTGGGCAAGGGGGACCCCTCCTTCCCTCCACACCGCGTGGGTTGACTACCATCGCAAGCATTTCAGAAAAAATAATGCGTTTTATTGTAAGCAGTGTATGTTCGTTTGACAATAATTCGAGAGTTTACAATATCGCTAGAGAGATTACAATATAACGTGTTTGTCAATTTTACGGTGACAGATATATTATAACATAATACCAAAGTGACTAAAGGTCATCCTAACCACTTTGGCTCGAATAAGTACAGGTTTGGTTTCAGCTAATTTAATGGAATTTAAACTACATTTAAATTCCATTAAATTAGCTGAAACCTCATGCGGTTGATTTTGAAATTATGATTTTAATTTCAGCTTATTTTAACGGCTGTTGCGGTGTGCGGCATAGGGAAATGATATATTATTCATTATTTTAAACATAGATGTAATAATTAATGGTCCGGACATTCCAGTACGAATATCTCTACAGCTAATGCAAGCTTTTTCAAAACATTAGACGTTACTTAAATCCCGCATAGCGGGTAAAACGAGATAAGCAGTGTGCTATATTCTTGCACGTTTTACGATGATTTGTTACGTGTCTCCTTAAAGATAAAAAATATAAATATTTTAAAAAGGCCCTGGCAACATGTCAAGCCGCCATGTCTAAGTGGCCCCTCGCCCCATGCCGCCGCCGTTAGCCCGACAGTTCCGAGTGTATGGGGCGTAAACTCACTGATCGCACGAGCCGAGTGCCTTCAACGATCCTTTTACGCGATGTAATACGCGAGCGAGTATAAATGCCGTTTTGAAATATATCGCACTTTTATTTCACTTCAACGTCCATGAAGGATTGTAGTTCCCGCCCGGTTAACACAACTTATTGCATCAATTCCATTCTATTCCATTTTGTAAACACTCCGCTGAACTTTAAAGACACTTCCAAAGCAATTAAAGTGGACGCACACCAAGAAGGTCGGTTGAACTTCTGCATATCAAATCAAGCGAGCCGCAGGTACAGCCGAGTTGGACTCTTGCGGCGGACTAGTTTGTCCCCAGTGTTTGCCGTTAAACCACATTTCTGCTCCATTGAAAACTTAATTATGAGTGTTCCGCTTGAGAATTCGTCATAGCGGAACTGTAATGTCTGTAATTCGGTGTGTCTTCGTTACAACGTTTTCTTAATAAAAAGACGATATCAAGTGGAGTGACCGTCCGGTCCCAAGCCCTTTCAAACTACACACTGTGGCTTTTAGGAATTCCGCTAGTTTGGCCATCTATCTATTTTGGACCCAAATAAATAACTTCGATTAACTAACCATCGACGTACCTACAAATGGCTTCCGCAAAATATAAGTCTCTTAAGAAAGTTAAAACATTAAACGTTACATAGGAGTATTATAGGTTTTGGATAGTGGCCAATTTTAAAAAGTTAATACTTTTCGTGAGTATCTAACTCTTGAGTCTTTCGCTGCAAAACGCCTTTAGTTTTGAGAAGTTTCTTATAATACTGCGCCACCAGCTGATCCGGAATTTATAATATGAACTGCAGTAAAAAATTGTCTGCATTAACTATTAATTTTCGACCATAACAATGTAACAGTAAGTGCCATTTAATTATGGACCACTCATTAACCTTTTACGAGCCGTTAGTCATAGTGACTTTATAGCCTATTTGAGGCAACTGAATTTCGCGTTCTGCATCTGAATACGAAATTGAATTGGACTCAACCAGTCATACAGAATGGGCTTATTGAACACGATTTACTGGCTCACAATGAATAGGTGCCAGTAACCATGACTAAATCCATTAGACTTCAGCTCAAACATTTGGTACCGCTAGAAATGCTGTGCAAATTGTGTCAAGAAATACCAGATAGACCTCGTACAAATTCTATTAAGCAGTTTCCAATTAAACAAATTAAATGTTGGAACAACTGTAAAATGTATTAGCTAAACTCGAAACATAATTTATCTAGCAAAAACAAGCTAACTTTATCCCACCTTCATTTTATTTGTTCGTAAAACTAGGGCTCAGGTAGAGCTAAGCTCCCACTCGTCTAATTAAACGCTAACTCCTAGTTTTCGTTTAGGTCTAAATTATTTTTAGCAATGTATGTTAGGGGAACTAACGAACAAGCTAGGGTTGGTATCATCACAACAGAGGTATCGCGGTATCAATAAGACTATTATTTAGCAAAGTACGAAGTTGTGGAGTTGCCAAACAACGAGAACTTTGGAACAGGCGTCTGAGTCTCATTCTACGTTCGCCGTATACGTTGTAATACAATATAAGTGTGGGGTAGGTAGACTCGTATCGTGCCCCGCCACAACGAATTAAAACTTTTCTATTTAGAAGAAACATGGTTCTAACGGAGCACTGCCATTTGGGAGTAGAAACACAAGTAATAATGCCGTCTCTCCCCTAGAAAACATACGTGTTTTTGTTCGTTGAATTATTGCTCTGTCGAAGTTGGAACATAATGTATTTTCAGCTTGATGTAAGCTATCTTAGTAAACGTTCCGTTTATGTGGAAGGTCGTACATAAAAGTCTGAAGTTAAATTAGGGATAACAGTCGGAAGCTTTGTAGTAAAATTTTATGGAGGACTTATTGCCTACGTATTAACCTGAGGTAGGTGCTGTGTAGCTTTAATCTAGTACACCCTTATTTCAATTTATTCTGTACTTCAGGCTGCCTTATTTAAGAACCTTTTCATTTTTGTCATAAAAGTAAAAATATTACTTCAGAACTTTAGTTTACAATTTTCGCGAATGAAAATCATCATCATTTAAATCTATTTATTCGGAGTCAGCGCATATCTTTTTGCATACTTCTCTATAACTCGTTATCTCAGCAGCCACTTCCTTTCTAGCCATATTGAAATATTTCCGTAACAATCCTTGAAAAAAATGTCCCTTATATTAAAAAAAAACCTATCCTGCGTATTATTTTCCACCCAAACCCCTCAAAGCTTACCCACTAAATACATAAGAGTATCTCCCTTCTCCATTGATATTGAGCCAGAATATTTTCCCGGTGACGTAAGCTCCACTAGATATTATACATCATGCATTTTTAGTGGCAAGTAAAACTTTCAGGGGCAAATACATTACATATACATTATACATTCGTTACAAACAAACAACTTTTGTACTAAGACTTTATGAAAGCAGTATAAAAACAAATTATTTGTAAGTATGAAGAGAAAGGACTAAATAGTTATTAAGGAATAGCCAATTTCTAAAAAAAAATATTGCCAAGACTCATTATTTGCCTAGTCTTTTCCCAACTATTTTGGGGTTGGCTTCCAGTCTAACCCGATGCAGCTGAATAACAGTGTTTTAGATGGAGCGACGGCCTATCTGACCTCCACCACTTAGTCTGAGCAACGCGATGCCTCTTGGTAATACCGGTTGTCAGATTTTGAATCACAACACTTTCTATTATTGCTCGAAGCACAACACACACACGACACGACTATCATATATCTACAAATGATAGCCGGAACCAAAAACTTCATGTTCTTTCCTAGGCCAAAGGAAACTCGGTATGTTATGGATGGTTAGTCCACAGACCAATAAGACAAGCGCGGCATATCATCATCATCATCATCATCAGCCTATAATGTTCCCACTGCTGGGACACGGCCTCCTCTCAATGAGAGGGAACGGGCTATAATCTACCACGCGGGCCCAGTGCGGATTGGTAGATGTCACATGTCTTCGAATTTTTGATTCTAGGACATACCGGTTTCCTCACGATGTTTCCCTTCACCGTTTTGAGAGCAGCGGTGATGAAATAAATTACACAAAGTAATTGCGCCTGTCTGGGTTCGAACCCACGACTTACTGTTCGTAGGTCGGGGCCGCCACCACTGGGCCACCGCTGCTCCGCAGCAGCGCGGCTTTACCTGAAGATAAATCCGGGCGGGTGTAATAATTTAGCCACGAGCTCCTAAAAACCCAAACTATTGCCAGGACTCAAATGCATTTATTGAGAAAACCATAGACACATCTACTGATCGAATACAGAACGTCCTCTTTTGAATTCGGTTGAAAAAAAAAAACAAGTTCACAAACTCACAGTACCTAAACCACATCCCATATTTAATCTGGAACCATTTCGGAAGCACATTATTCCTTTAGTTTAACTACGTTAAATAAAGATTGTATTTGCACAGAGCCCTTATTTGCGGAGGTATTACTTATTCACCAGTACGCAGTTTGTGCGGTGGACAAATAAAGTTCTATATGTTCCCTCAATGATCCTATTTATTTTTCACAAAGAAGAAATTGGACCGCTATATTGATCTTCGCCTGTGAGGCTGCGGATAGTAAAGGTTTCTATACCCAAACAAAAGCTGTGAAATAAGCTTGTGAGCTGTAAGACGTTAGCTCCACTACGAATCGTGCTCATTGGCTTGACCCTTCCCTACCTTGCTGACACGACCCGCCAGACTAGAACCTATTTACGTACAGGTTGAATTTATCATCGTCATCATTAGCCTATTAATTTTCCCACTGCTGGGACGCAGGCCTCCTCTCTACGAGAAGGATACTGCTATAATCCACCACGCGGGCCCAGTGCGGATTGGTAGATGTCACATATCTTCGATTTTTTGGTTCTAGGACATGCCGGTTTTCTCACGATGATTTCCTTCACCATTTTTGAGAGCAGTGGTGATGAAATAAATCACACTAAGTAATGCGCCTGTCTGGGTTCGAATCTACGACTCACTGTTCGTAAGTCTGGCCCGCCACCACTGGGCCACCCCTGCTCTCAGATTTAATTAGCTGTGCTAAAACAAAAATTATAAAAACTAAACTACTCGTATTTAATGTTTCCTAACAAACTCTTCAACAAAATGTATTCACATTAAAACGCCTTCTTTAAAAGAAGTTGATAAACACCAACGAGCATCCGTTTCCACATGACTTCCGTTAAAGTGTTTCCGAAGCTACCATGCAGCTAAGTGAGACAAATTGCAGTTTTAATTAATTCCTGTGACGCTAGCCCAGTGACCAACAGTAGGTAAAATTCTCTGGGCCTAAGCTTTAGCATGCAAATTAACACGACCACCTGTATTGATCCGTTGGGTTAATTTCTCGCCTTATTAAAACTTGACGCGTTTACTCTTTGCCTCGGGAAATGAGTTTAGCAGGGAAATGAGGTTTGCTAGTAATAGTTGCTGCTTTGCTTTTTATTATGCGGTTTTAGATTGTTGTTACAACATAATTGCTTTTGAAGGGAGGTTCTAAAACCAAAAACAATAATATGACTTTGTTTGGTGGTATAAATAAACATATTTATTGGATTTTTTTTAAATACTTGCTACTTAGAAAGGGGGCTTGGTCTAGTGCTGGGTATGTGGTCCTAAGTTCAATTCCAAGGTCTTTCGAAGCGTTTTTTGTTTTTTTTATTTGTAATTTCTCAGTAGCTGTCAAGGAGTTTGGATTTCTTCCCGGTTGACGGCGTTGGGTTCGTCCCTTAATACTTAAAGACTTAAATAAAACGGGCGCAATTTCGTAGTACTATTATAACTAAGCCTTCGGTTATTACAGGCGTATTGTTATGTTTCCATAACTATGATTTTTGAAGCCTTATGTTACTGAAATAAAAACACAAAAATACGAAAAAAAACACAATTTTCTTTCTTTCTTCTGAAAAACAACTTTAGCTTTAGAAGTCGGTGACCTATGTTTAATTTGTTTAGTTTTTTTTTGCCATTTTTGAAGCTAAAGTTATTTTTCACTTTTTGTGTTTTTAGGAGTCGGTTTTATTTTTTGCAAAAAAGTTTTGTATTTATCATTTTATTGTGTTTCACATGCGCTTACCCCTTTACAGCGTACTGGCGCGATGCTATGTCATGAACTGGTGTAAACAATAGACAGACATGAGATTTCAGCAATCCTAGTACATTTGCTGTTATTTATTGAGGAATTCCGTTACCTATGTCCGAAGTTCTTCATCAAATCTTCCCCAAATTGAAGAGGGACAACTCCGAGAAAGTACTCTTCCGAAAACTATCCAAATCGCTTCATGTGTGCTTATAAAGTTTGAAGAGTTCTGTCTATTTCTCCAGGATCCCATCGTCAGATCCTGACTTGATGATTATGGGACCACCTGTGAAGCATACCGTTTCAACAAAATAAAAATAATCCAAATCGGTCCAGCCATCTTTGAGTAATCGAGGAACATACATAAAAAAAGACGTGTGGCACTCGGGGACTGCCGCGGTAAAGCTAAGGGGCTTACAGAGTTTTGGCATCACGTAGGATCATGGCCACCTAATGACGTTAACCGCGACTGTGCCTTAAGCACTTTCGGAAGTATGTCGAAGACACATAAACGGCTGGCCATCTCTGGCTGCAATATCCAACGTTAAGCGAACTAAGTTGAGACTTTGTGCATTAAAGTGAGGGTTGATTCATTAAGACTTTGTGTTTGAGAGGTAATGAAAGTATGTGCTGGTCTGAGAATGAGTAACTTCATATATCATACCTTATTGCACTTAAAGTACTTACAGGATAATATCCGTGATTTTCTTTTGTAAGCTCCCGATATTTCGGCGCTGTTGCAAGCATAATGATCGCGGGAAAACCGTAAAAGTCTAAAACAGTGCTCTATTGATTTTCAATGCCTCGCTGACTTTTTTTTTTTTTTTTTTTTTTTTTTTTTAGGATGGGAAATCATCAAATGACTTCTCCCACTCTGGGCGGAGCGGGAGGGAGTGTCAGACTCTTACTGACTAAAACCCATCCATGTTCCTTCCTCGCCTTTTACGTTCCGGGGCCGCGGTATCTCTTTCGAACAGGCCCGCAACCCCGGCAGGCTTCGGCCCTTGCCTTGGGCCCCTCTCCTTTTGCTGACATCTCTTTGAGGCGCGCGTGGAACACGAACGCGCCGTCGACACGGCCTGTCGTCGTCGTTAGACGGCCGGACGGCCAGCTATTGCCCATAGCCAGCCGTCCACAGGCCCGCATCTACGGTGGCCGGTAGCCACCACGTGGCCCCCGACGCCCGTTGCGTCTCCCGCGGCGGCCGGGAAGAGAGGATCTCTCCCTCTCTCGTTCCGCCACCTCCTTCGCTAGCATCACTGCTTCGCAGAAGGAGGCGACGGCTTCCCATTCCGTCTCGCTCCGGACCATGGATTGAACCAGGGCCGGACGCGAGAGGTCGCCGCCGCCGATCGCCGCCACGAGGACACGGCGGAGCTCCGCCCACGCAGGGCAGACTTCCACCGTGTGCTCCACCGTGTCCTCCGGTCGATCCTCGATGCCTCGCTGACTTGTCCCTAATTTCGATTTTTGCAAATTTCAGCATAGTGTAAAAATAGCAAACGCTACATGCCTGAACTCAGACATCGAAACCACTACAATCTCAGCCCATTTTTAAAGTGCCTCAAAAATATTCTACACATTACACTCAGAGAACAATCAAAGCTTTCAAATAATAAATGTACATTAACGAAAGGTAGGTAATATCACTTACAAATACGTGCACGCATAAATATCAAGTCCTTTGTGGCAATGCTTTTATGCCGCCCTCTTTTGAAGAATCTCGACTTTGTGTGAGCTTCGCAAGTTCACGACAATACATTCCACGACACGTTTCTACTTACTAACTGTAGGTACGTTTCATGAAGCACTACTCAACAACTACTCAATGTTATTGTGAAAACGTACTAGGGTAAATACGTCTGATAGCTTACTTCAACTTTAGAAGCCTTCAATGTCACCCGAGAGCGCTCTTGTTCATTATTAATTTCTAATTTCGAATCTATTTCGACTGTACCCTTTTCGGATGAAGTGATTACTGTAATGAGAAAGCATTAACATTTTAACAATGATTTAGTAGGAGAGATTTAAGTACGTAAGTAGCAACAGTTTTTCAGAGAAGCAGATAATACCTGAGTCTACTGATCGGATTAAAAGAGATTCGTGCCATTATCTTCGACGCTAAATCTTTTTTTTCTGAGCAGAATGTTCGCTTGCATGGAGTGATGGGGATAATTAATTGAAGATTATATGGCTTTGTGACTTTGAGCTCCTTCCCTTGATCAGTTACCCCTTATCTCATGGCAGATATATTTGCCGTTTCTCTTTACTTTTGTGATTTCTCGGTAGCATTCATGAGTATAGATTTGTGCCCGACAAATGGCAATAGGTGCACTCTCTATTACATAGAACTAATACTTATCTGGAAAGACAGGCCTTATGAAGATAATTATTTGGTGCCATAAACTGCCGATACCGCTTGGAGATCCATCCGAAACTGACCCATGGAGCTCATTGACGGCCCACATCAACTTACTGCTTATCTTCTTAATATATATAAATCTCGTGTCACAATGTTTGTCCTCAATGGACTCCTAAACCACTTAACCGATTATAATAAAATTCGCACACCATGTGCAGTTCGATCCAACTTGAGAGATAGGATAGTTTAAATCTCAAATTATGAGACGCAGACGAAGTTGCGCGAGTCAGCTAGTTGAATTATATTATAAACTGAACGTTATGTCTACTAAAGATATTGTCATTACTTTTGTTCAACTCATGCAAGTTAAACTCAGCTAATTATCACGTTTTAAATATTCTAATAATAAAAAAGTAAAAAAAAAGGAAAACACTAAAGAAAGTCAGACAACCAGCCTCACCAAGTGGTATCGTGTTATCCAATACGAACTGGGTTGTAGAGGTCAGATAGGCAGTCGTAAAATATTGGTATTGAGCTGGATCCGGTTGGACTGGAAGCCGACCCAACATAGTTGATGGTAGATGATGATGAAATCTTCAAGTAGTACTTTAACCTCTCATCAACCACAGCTTAGGGCTGATTTCACCAATCAAAACTGAATGCGATCAAGAACCTCGTTTTCCACTCGAATCAACTGTAAACGAGGTTTAGTGTGTTAATCCCGTTTAATTTGTTTATCACGTTAAAGAAGCACAACATCGTGATCGGTGAAGTCGCTCTTAAAGATAGGACTAATTTAATCCATTGATTACCCAACTATCAATAATTAGTTACATCAAGTCTAGCGACAAGTTGCCAAGCCGCAAGATTAAAGTCTTCGCATGATCCGAGAACAAATTGGGCGTTTAATGAGAAGGTTGGGGAGTGGGTGGCCGGATTAGGTCCAAATGAATCAAAGTTGGCCCCAGCTTGCCTCCCATCGATCGCCTTCCCGATCAACTATACGTGTTTACCGTTGTTTAGTGGCCATTCAGTTAATTAACTAAGTTGATTGTTCATTAGAACTAGAGGGTAGATTTCTTTTCTACCTTTGAAATTCAATGAAGAAGGTAAGGAATTGAGTTAGGCTAGCATTTCAGGAATCTTTTGTCTTTTTGCTGTTAATAAATCAGTCTTTTAGTATTTGAACATTGATATATCTTCATGACTCAAGATAGATTGAGATCAATTCAGTCTGAAAAAATATGTTGTGGATTTTTGTATAAAGTGTAATGGTGATTGCGTAGTATAGTAATTGTTTGTAATTGTGGCTGTTATTTTAACAGCAGTCCTCTCACATTTACCTATGTATAAGGTCTTGTTTGTGGCTAGATTATAGCTTTGTCTTTTTTATTTTTGAATGTTCAAAAGTTGATTAAAATTGACAAACCTGTGACATGTTTTAATTGGTTTAAGCAGAATACTCGTACAACTATGTGTTTGACATGAATTGCGTAGGAAGCAACAAAAACATAATGGGGAAGTACCTTATTTAAAGATCCGCCAAAAGTACATTTAACCAGTCTATTTGAAATAAATGTTTCTTGTTGAGTTTAAAATGTGAATGTTAAACCACAAAAAAGAGAGAATAACAACAAACAAACATGAAACAATGCTAATTTCATAAGAGATTAACACCTTTGATACACACCGGACTCCGCATAATTTCTGTTAGAAACCTAACGGACCAGCAAAACTTTATAATGCATGTTTTAAAAGTGAGGGTATTTGGAAAGCGGTATATAAGCCAAAGGGAAACTGAAAGCCCGAGGAAATCCCAAACGTGCTAAATATACAATGAGTTGTGGTTTTAGCTATGGATACGTGGAGCCTTGAGGCACTCGAACTACCCACCTTTATCTTTAAATACGTGTTTAATATTTCACCTGACTTAGGAGGATTAATCGCCATTCTGAGGTCCACACAGACCTGGATTAACGCAGAGGATAATTTAATTTCATATTTCTGAGTACCGAATTTCATCTCAATCCGTTCAGTAATTTTAGCAGGATTGAGTAAGTAACAAATATCTAAACACAGAAACTTTCACAATTATAATGTTATAGTAGGATGTTCTGAGAAGCTCGTGGCTAAATAATAACAGCCGCTAGGGTCTGGACTGTCTTTTTTTAGACATTTGACAGTCGTTACAGGTAATCAGTCAGTGGCCCAAAACTCTGACAAACAGTCTTACCGAGGGGTATCACCCAGAATTAGGCGGGTTGTAGAGGTCAGATAGGCAGTCGCTCCATAAAATTACTGATATTCAGCTGCATCTAATTAGACAGAGACTGGAAGATGACAACAACATTGTTGGGAAAAAGCTAGGCAGATCATGATGAATAGAATTTTCTGTATGATAAGATAAGACTTGACATCGTTTTTCATGGAAAGAGCGCGTTGGCTGCTTTTGGTTATCACAATACCTCTTCTTTGCCAACCATCTCCAAAAAAGTCTCCACGAATCCCTTAGGCGCGGGACAAACACGAGTAGCGTATATGGCGTCGGGCGGTGGCGGTGGCGCGGCGCTGGCGAGGTGATGGCGTGGTGCCGCCGGCGTAGCCCAGAACAAGCGCGCTAATGGCGCCGGAATGGCGTAGCGCGGGCGCATTCTAGTTTTTAAAGTCTAAATTGTTACGCATTTTCGTTATCTTATTGTTCCCGCCCTGTGCGCCGCATCCCCCGGTGCACGGATGGCGAGGAAGTGACGCCCGCGCCGCGCCAGGGCCACGACCGCGCCACGCCATCTCAGTATGTGTCGCGGCACACCTCTTCGATACATTTTGTATGAAATATCAAAGAAGTCGTTACTGTTCTCTGGGATATCAGTAATGGTAATACGAGTAACTAATTAAATAATAATAATTTAAGTAGTGGCAATAAATATATATATGGAAATATATAGGTACCGATTTCCAGATACCTATACCGCCATTGGGCGCATGGCTTGTCTACACTAATATTATAAAGAGGAAAACTTTGTTTGTTTGTTTGTTTGGTTGTAATGAATAGGCTTAAAAACTACTGGACCGTTTTTAAAAATTCTTCCACCATTCGAAAGCTACATTATCCACGAGTAACATAGGATATATTTTATCCCCGTACTCCCACGGGAACGGGAATTACGCGAGTGAAACCGCGTGACGTCCGCTAGTTATAAATAAACTCACTTACAATCAGAAACACAAACAATCACCTACATGTTCAGTACTCTACCTACAACATTTTCAGTGGTATGTTCATAAAACTAGCTTACTTTACACGTTCCCATTTTATTCAGTACAGCATCAATTGCAAACAATAACACCGACTGCCTCAAAAGGTACAAATATTTCACGAGAAACATTTCCTCAGAGTTCATAATCGCAATACTTTTGTAATGTCCACGTACCTGCCTACTACTATACTTTTTACGATCGGGCTCAGTCGCCTCCAATATTACTTTTTTACAACCAAACCATCATAACACAGGCCAATGTTTTCTCAGATACATATTAGAAAAATGATTTTCCTGTAGGTCTCACTGAAACAGTAATCAACATGAAACATTTTTATTGTGTTCTTTATAACCGTAGCGAAACGGATTGCTTTGATTCGCACTGTTTCATGCCATTTTACGAGTGTCTCGCGGTATGTTATAAAATTATGGACGTTTTATTGATATAGAGGCTAATAAAGACTAATTTTATTGTGTCGTGCAAACAGGTCTTGTTAGAAGGCATTAATATTGCTACATAAATGGAGATTGAGTTCTAACCAGCTGGAAATTCATAACGAAAATCTACTTTATTTACCCACACGTACTCTAGTTTCATGAATAAATATGTGGCTCTAAACCTCACTAACACAAAAGTACTGTGGTTTAAACTCAAACAAAGGATTTAATTTTTAGTTCGTCAAAAAATACACGCTAACAATGCTAGAAAAATACCCGTTTCCACAGAGAATGTGTTTTCATTTATTCAAACAGAGCCTAAAAAATCTACTCACACTTAATACATTTTACACACAAAACTTATTATTTAACGAACGTTCATATCAGAGAACAAAACCGCACGTAATTATCCGTACAGAAAGGGTAATATAAAGTTAGTGGCTTTTAACATGTTGAAGCGTTCACAAACTGCGGTATTTTCCGTGTGAAACTTTCATGTAAACTCACTCGTTCTTATTACACTCGTCCTATGCAAAATGGCGATGATTTGAATAATTTTCAAACAGGAACAAAGATTATGAGAACTTGATGAGCAATTCATGTTTATTTTGCAAGGTTTTAATCTCGACTATATTTCAGAATAGCACGATCAGTTTTGGACTAGACATAATTGAGCATATTTTACGTTGTTACTAGGTATTGTCGAACTTTTGCAGGCACAAGAAGAACAAAGTTGGGTACATGAAACTCAATTGCTAAACTAAACAATTTACTGTCTACCTAATTGTTGTCAAATAACTTCAGGAATGTTTGTCAGTCTAAATGCAAAGTGATTAAGTTAATGTAATTTACAATCAAATGCTTAAGCCAGAGTTACTACTACAAAGTGGGGCCTAATTGTCAACTAAAAGGGTAGGTGTACTTGTATGAGAAACTTCCAATTGTGTATGTAAAGCGAACTTTTCTTCGAAATTGATTAAGTATGTGAATTACTAGAACGAATTTAGCAGTTCGTAAGTCTTTTAGTAAAAAGCTTTATGCAAAAAATGAAACCAACTTCAAAAAAGACAAAAAAAAATAAAGAGTTATCTCTATTGCTCCAGGATTCCATCATCAGATCCTGTCTTTATGATTATGGGACCACCCGGGAAATATACCCTTTCAGACAATAAACAAATAACAAAATCGGTCCTGCCATCTTCGAGTAATCGGGGAACATGTCATAGTTACTTAGATCCACGTTCACCGAAAAGATAACAGTCTGATTAAACAGCTGTCACTGTGACATATACCCATAAAAAAATGTGTTTTAAACAGCTGTTTTAGAAAATCAGACCGTCATCTTTTTGGTGAACATGGACCTTAGTATTGAAAGGGGAAGCGGCCATGTTTATCGTAAAATTTCACTCAATTGACACAGCTCAAAACCTTCTATGCTTTTCGTTATTCATCCGATCTTGATTGGTTGAATTTTATCGCATCGACAAAATTTAATATGAAACTTTGTAGACTCCAGCAGAAGGTTCTACTGCAGAAGCTCAGTTATATTACAGAAGGTGTCGCTCTGCATTATGGATTAAATTCAAGGAGGTAACCATGCTAATGATTCTCCAGTTAAATCAATAATAAAACGATTAGCTTTTTACGGAAATCGATAAGTGTAAACCACCCGTATTTAAACGCGGCCCGTCCGTTACTAGCCCTATAACCGCGCCTTTTCACACACAAATAATAAACGCACACGGGTGATTCTGTTTATTACTTTCGTGTTATTCTGAAATTATGTCTACGTGAACAATTAAAACTAGCATATTTATTAATTATTGACCAGGTATCGTAATTTGAATTGATATTTATGTATTTTGTGACAAGCCCCTGAAATTTGACTATTGAAAAACTACACTTCTTATAATCCGCCAGATTGTCTCACACTCGGATCACGACTATTTTAGAGATACAAATAACAGAACATTCCGGTAGTTAACACACAGCTATTAATTAGAACCACTAGATTATTGATAGCGGATTCCGAATTCCTCGGATTGTATTATCAACCCACTTAGACATAACTTCGGGGAAATTACCCATAATGATGACTGTTGATTATATCTGACACTACACGTAATGACTTAGTGAAGATACATCATCATCTAGACTCAGAAGGTGTGATAAATAAATAAATGGTGTAAAAAGACTCAGACTGGAAACCTTCTAGTTACGGAGATATTGGGGGTCAAAGTTACAACATTTTCACTTTTTTTTTTGTTTTTACCTATGTGTCCTACATATAAGAAATACTTGTAAGATTTTCACTTCAAACACCTCCACGACGCCCGTAGTATTCAATTCATTCATAAGGACAATCTTTTGAGTGCGTTTCCTTGAGTCATATCGTAAAAAGTAGGTTTTAGGGGTAAGCAGAAATATGTCGTGCGGTGTCCCACAGGGATCGGTTCTGGGGCCGCCCCTGTGGAATATCGGTTACGACTGGGTACTGCGGGCCGACCTCCCTATAGGCAGCGTAGCAGACTACGCTGACGACCCCTTTTTTTTTTTTTTTTTTTTTTTTTTTTTTGGGCAGGAGTGGGAAATCCCCACGGACACCTCGACTATCCCACAGGAATTTCTCTTGTGGGACAGTCGAGGTAGTGCCGGACTCGAACCGGCTAAAAACCACTCCTGCCTAGCCAGTGTCCCTCTGACATGAGGATCAGAGCCCTTTAGATCTGACTTTTTGGCTTGCGTGCTGATATAATGTCGAAGATTAGAAGTCTTTATTGGTACGCTACATTTTGCCTGAATAATATTACTTTGTATACTTGCTATTTATTTCGAAATTACTGTTTCTACATATTTTGGATTTTTATTTATTACTTTAACACAAACTATTAATTTTTACGTTATATTTAATTCTTTGCTTGATTTTAGTTACTTTCCCTAATTCATTATTATGTTGTATTAATACCTATTTTTTAAATATCTAAACTATATATTTACTATATATTTAAATATCATAAAACATTATCCTACTAACTTGCAATAATTATGTCTACTAGTATCACAAAGTTTTATTGCCAAATCAACATAATGCTTCCAGGTTTTTATTACCATTTTGACACTTCCCGATGGTTTCGTTACGGGCGAATTCATTTTCCGGATAACTTGAGCCAGTTTCCACAGAAAACGACTCAAGTTACCTTTCATTCGTTTCCTCTCTGGCTGTGCCAAAATGATGCTGACGACACCTTGGTGCTGGCGCAGGGGAGGTCGCACGAGGCAGCGGCCGAAAATATGACACGCGGGGTTGCGATAGTCGTTAGAGGATCCGGCAAATGGGTCTCGAGGTGGCATTGCACAAGTCCGAGGCCATGTGCTTTCATGGGCCTCGGAATGTGCCACCGTCGGCATCCGCACTGACCGTAGGGGTATCCGTCGGCGTCGACTCGACGTTGAAGTACCTAGGACTCGTCCTCGACAGCCGATGGAACTTCGTGGAGCATTTCCGACGTTTGGCCCCCAGGCTGTAACGGACCGGGGCTGCCTTCAGGTTGCTCCTGCCCAATCTGGGGGGCCAGACGCCTCCTGCCGCAGTCTCTACGCGGGGGTCGTGCGATCCATGGCCCTTTACGGGGCCCCAGTGTGGGTGCGTTCCTTGCGAGCCGCCCATTACCTGAACGCGCCCCAAAATGTGGTAGCCGTTAAGATGCTCCGTGCAGGGCAGGCCACGATAGAAGCGATAAGTCCCCTCGTTGAGGAGTGGCTTGAGAGGTGCCACGGCGTCCTCGCCTTCCGCCTGACGCAGGTTCTCACCGGATACGGATGTTTCGGGAGATTTCTGCATCAAATCGGGCGGGAGCGCCCGGGTGTTCCCACTGCGAGGATCTACCTCTGGTCGAGGTCTGCCCCGCGTGGGCGGAGCAAGGCCGTGTCCTCGTAGCGGCGTTTGGCGGCGGCGACCTCTCGCGTCCGGCCCTGGTTCAATCCATGGTCCGGAGCGAGTCGGAATGGGAAGCCGTCACCTCCTTCTGCGAAGCAGTCGTGCTAGCGAAGGAGGTGGCAGAACGCGAGAGGGAGGGAGCCTCTCGCCCCAGCCACCGCGGGAGACGCACCAGGCGGCGGAGCCTCGGGGGCCACTTGTTGGCTACCGGCCACCGTAGACGAGGGCCTGTGGACGGTTAGCTATGGACTAGCTCGCCGTGCGTCCGTCTTATGTCGACAGGCCGTATCGACGATGTCAGAAAAGTGAAGAAGGGGGCCCCGCAAGGGCCGAAGCCTACCGGGGCTGCGGGACTGTTCGAAAGAGATGCCGTGGCCTGGAACATAAAGGGCGAGGAAGTAACATGGATGGGTTTTAGTCAGTAAAAATCACACACTCCCTCCCGCTCTGCCCAGAATGGGAGAAGTCATTTGATGATTTCCCATCCGAAAAAGAAAAATGAAACAAAAAGGGGTAAACCGAAATAACTTTGCTCGAAAAATTGCCTTGGTAATCTTTCGTTACCGTATATGTGTCTAAGTTTTTATTTATTTAAAATTAGCTTTTTCCCACGACTTAATTTACAATTTGACAATCAAATCGGGTTTGTACTCTGCTTGTAATAATATAATTCAATCATGATTCTAAAGACACCTGGCGCCATCTATTAGGTATCATAAGAACGTTATGGTTGTTTTTCCTTGGGAAGAGTAGTTTATTTTCGGGAAGAAAGGTGTCTATATCCGTTTCTGTACACCTGACAACGTATATTCCAAAGAAAAAAATCAGCATAATCGGTTAATAGATTTAGGTATAAAAAGGTAACAGAAAAATTACTTATTGTAGCATTTATAACATTAGTAAGAAAGGAAGTAAGGGTACGCCAACAGTATATATGTTATGGACCAAGTGATGAATTGGGCATTATACATAATGCCCGGTCACTATGAAAAATGGCCAACATAAGAGTGCAATTTGATCAAAATTATTCAAATAATCAAATTGACCGGGCATTATACATATTGTCCATCACCTTTTGGGCCGAATAATACAAACATATGTAATTACTTTTTTTTTATTGTTATTGTCATTAAAACTTAAAATAAACTAAATATTGAACCGTTTAAATAATCAGACTCATTATTTGGATTAATCATAAAGGACGTCTACTTTAAGCAAGTCATATTAAAAATATAACATAAAACATATTAAAAAAATCTAAAAAATTACAACATGTATACCATTGTTTTATAGAAATGACTTATTGTTATCCTACTATATATCCTACTTACTTATCCTACTCATCATCATCATCTGCCGAGCCTCTTCCCAACTATGTTGGAGTCGGCTTCCAGTCTAATCGGATGCAGCTGAATACCAGTATTTTACATGGAACGACTGCCTCTCTAACCTCCACAATCCAGTTAATACTGGGAAAACGATACGACTTGGTAAGAGTGGTGTCAGATTTATGGGGCCACTGACTACCTGTAACGACTGCCAAAGATGGACAAATGACAGTCGGGACCAACGGCATAACGTACTTTCCGAGGCACGGACAAAACTCGGTATGTAAGGGTGGTCACCCATCCACAGACCAACCTAGGCAAGCACGGGTTAACCTAAAGAAAAATCTCTGTCTCTGGAACATCTTCAGGCAAAATAAATCTTAATTTCGTAATTCAGTGTTAACACACTCGCGCTGGCACTGAGTTACGAAACTGAAACCCATCCGCGTCTGTCCATATTCGCTTACAATGCAAAACTAAACAAACACAATAGCGCTTGAAGTCCGCCGCACGAGCCGCGCGCTGGATGGCGGTCTCTGATTGGTCAAAGCGTGCCACGCCATGCGTGCCTCCCTCCCCGCCCTCACACCGCGTCAAATTTAGCTTTATTATCAAATTGCCCAATTATCATGTAGCAATATAATAATGACCGTGCAATGTGATAAATAATGTAGTTAAGATAGTATTAATCACTTAGCCCGATAGAGATAGCCATTATTCATAATGCTCGAACATTATGTATAATGCCCGCATTAATCACCTGGTCCATAACATATACATTTTACATCATATTATAAAGAAGAAAGATTTTATTTTTTGTTTGTTTGTTACGATTTTACTCAATAACTACTCAACATCTTTACGGAGTAACATAGGCCGTAAATTATATAAATTATATTTATATCATGCAAAGGCGAGCTATCACTATTTTTGTTGTCGAAGTCACGGACGAAGTGCTATTTAACAATAAAAGTATAAAGGCAAAAGGGTCCTTATATATACAGGGTTATTTTTTGTTTATACTAAACCCGAAAAGGGGTCATTGTACTCATCATTTTGAACAACTTTTTCTATGGGACGAACCCTAAAATCGCGAAAAAAAATCAGCTGTTCCCTACATTTATGTTCGCATAACTCGTCAAAATGTAGGGAACAGCTGATTTTTTTTTCGCGATTTCAGGGTTCGTCCCATAGAAAAAGTTGTTCAAAATTATGAGTACAATGACCCCTTTTCGGGTTTAGTATAAACAAAAAATAAGGTTGTATAAGGTACTCATTACAAGTGTGCTATACAACGTGTTATGAAAATCAAGAGAACACTTCATGAGGCATTTTCAATTTAACACCGAGATAGTTAATAAAACTGCCTCGTTGGTCCTAGTAGTCTCAAGCAAGACTTACGGGTCAGTCCTGGGTTCGATTGCCAGGTTGGAGTTTCCATCAGGAATTTTTCAGTAGCAGCCTTTTCAGTAGCAGCCACGGAGCCTGGATTTGTGCTCGGCTGATGGCAATAGGCTCGCCCCCTATTACATTAAATGGGACTTAAACATAACTGGCGAAATATGGGTGTAACATTAGGTACACCCCTAACCCCTCGGGGATTACGTTATGTAATTAATAAAAAGAAACGTTACTTCTCCAAAACATGTTTCCGCAACTAAAACTAAGAAGTACCTAAGACACAAAGTCTCAGAGCAGGTAATAAAATAATCGGCACGTATAAAAGCGGATGAAACATCAGAATTCTCTCCCGCGCCATAACTTCACGTCTGAGAAAACATCTTGCCATATTATGCTTTTTGTGGGACGCTCTCAAAACGAGAGCAATTTATTTAATGGACCTGATAGTTGTTCCCCACAATTTTCACGACATGTGAGTGGTTCACACTGGCCGACACTATTCCTTTAAATATTTTCTACCTCGATTTTAACGCTTTTCAATGGAGCCTCTATTTCAGAACGCTCGACCAGATTTATAGTAAAGGTGCAAATTCTATATAAATGTTTAGTGCGAGGAAATGTACAGTGATTACTGTTCGAAATGAAGTGAGGATGAAATATTTTGGACAAGTAAATGTTGAAAGAGGTTTTATACGCAATAAAGACATTTCCTCTATGGAATTATGAATGAAGCATATTTGTACCTTTATTCATGATTTTCCATGAAAGCATTTGGAGGTTTCAGACTGTCCTTTGCCGTTTTCGGCCGGTGGACAATTATACTCTTTGACAGTACAAAACGAATTTACTTCAAGTACGTATAATATAATTATCCTATCTATTAGTTACTGATATACTTACATCTTATAGCATTACATCATTCAAACAATAATTACAACATTCTGCCAACCATATCATAATTTAAAAAATGCGCACGCCTAAGTGATGCTACGCCGTAGCGGACGCTACGGCTACGCGTGCTACGAAGCGTTTGGTGACGGCCACGCGAGTTTCATGATTTTTGTTCACCCAAAATCTTCTCAACACGCCTAAAGAAGTTCTCACTTCAAAAATATATGGCTCATTTTCTTATGCATATAGCTTTCACTAACGACTCTAGTGTCAAACTGATATTATCAACCCGTACTAATGTTAAATTACAGTATGTTCCACTAACAGTTCCTCGAGAAGCTATCAGGAATAATTAATCAAATAGCAGCCATTGTGATAAAGGCTTGGCACTCGGCAGCGCTCGGGTTCGCGCCAAAAGGATCCTGCGCCGATGTACTTCAGACAGGCTTTACCTACACAGAAACATACCAGTTCATTTATTACGTCCTGAATACATACTTTTATTTCATTCCCCTTTTTAGTAAGGTACCCTAATACATCAAGAAATTGAATCTACTTAGTATCCGATTCCGCTCGCTGAATGTATTTGAAATGATTTTAAAATGTACATTGAAGTATATTGTTTGCCTTCAGAATAAAGCCGACCTGATTCTCCAGAGAGAACAATGCAAGATGTACGGACGTTCACTAAGGATTTAGAACGAAATTTAGCAACTGTCCAAAGAAACAGCTCTAAAAATAAAAATTCAAATAGAAAAACTAGAAAAGGTTTATGAGAATACTTTCTCAAAAAGTTTTTAAAAGTTGTTAATATTTAGTAGAAGAGGATTGGTTCTATGCTCTTGAGACCAATCACTTATCCATTATGGCAGCTTTCAATATTTACGCGGTCTGTATAAGGTAGCCCACTGACCCGGTTTGATTCGGATATTGACTGAATATTATAGAAGAGACTTCCTGTCGAAATGGGCCATGAAAATCTGGTATTTGAGCATGGAACGTCCCATATCTCACAAAAATATTTTTTGGAGCATATACACTTCTAGAACTTGAAGACACCAACATCCGTGTCTGTCTACGATCTTCGATTTGATCAAATATTGGCGAATGCAAAACTATTACCACAGTTGTCACCAATGTTGGGACAACAGACGGCGCAAGTTTTTCCAATTGTAAGTATAGGTGGGCAACGGCGGGTGCATAACAACGACGCATGCTTCATGCACGTCCCACTGCGGTGGTTTATGCTACATTATTTCTCGTGCTCCGGTTAATATTCCGACGGTGTCTAGCGAACAACCTCACGGCGAATACAAATATTCTAGCCAAACATTTCTAGATTAACTATAAAAAGCTTGGCAAACGACTCAAAAATACGCGTGTATATAATTTGGAACTAGTGGAACCAGAAGCAATGCCTATTATGGTAATAGAACAATAGCCTGTATTTGGCTGTATGTTTCATAAATATCTAGGTCTTTCCGCTCGCGTTCTCATTCATGATGAACGAACACGACTCGGCTTGAATTCTGTAAGCTGTGTTAGGATGTTTTAAGCTGAGGTGCTTTTCGGGAAAGTTTACTACAAATCAGACTAGTTCACAAACTATTAATCATGGAACACAACATTCCGGTTTACATAATATTTTTGTAAATAATTTCTTGATAAATTATTTTAATTTAATTTTTATTGCAGTATTATTCACTGTGTAATTGTTTTTGAATCCCTACTAATATTGTAATGTGAATGTAAGTTTGTTTGTTGCGCTTTCACGCAAAAACTACTCAACCGATCATCATGAAACTTTGTACACATATTCTTGGAGGTATTAGAAGTAACATAGGATACTTTTTACAAAAAATATATATATATATTTTAGCAGCGGTGGCCCGGTGGTGGCGGCCCCGACTTACGAACAGTAAGTCGTGGGTTCGAACCCAGACAGGCACATTACTTTGTGTAATTTATTTCATCACCGCTGCTCTCAAAACGGTGAAGGAAAACATCGTGAGGAAACCGGCATGTCCTAGAACCAAAAATTCGAAGACATGTGACATCTACCAATCCGCACTGGGCCCGCGTGGTAGATTATAGCCCATTCCCTCTCATTGAGAGGAGGCCGTGTCCCAGCAGTGGGAACATTATAGGCCGATGATGATGATGATATATTTTGTAGCAACAGGATCCGGGTACGATGTCGCGGGCAGAAGCTAGTATGAATTATAATACTGGCACGTCATAAAAAAACAAGTAGTAATAACTTCCATAAGTTCTAATTATTATCAATTGTTGTGCTAAAGCAATTACCTACGTGGATCACTGTCTAAATTGACAAGGCTATCATAATTATTTATACGCCGTTATGTGTGTATTGTGTTGTTGTTCTTGTATTTGTATTATTTGTGTATTGTACTCGTACCTATCAAAATAAAGGATGTATAATAAAAACAAATTGTAATTTTTCACGGTTTTATTATTTTTCTGCAGGATTTGTTTTTGTATAACATATAAAACGACTTTCTTGGACAATAGAAGCATATGCCGAGTTTCTGATTTGGGTATTAATTTGATTACTAAGATGGTCCTTCGGATTAAGGCGAAAGCGAAATTCAAATTTTCTGACGTTTTTCGCAATTTACGTCAGTATCAGGTTGTATATTGATTAAAATATAACTCTCTAATCATTTAAATTATTAATACAAACCGCGTAAGTTCATAAGACCTATTGCATGACTTTTTCATGATAAGTATGTTCAAACTTCTAGGGATGTATTGATGATTTTAATTATTATAATTCTGTAACTACACACATATGTGTAACTACTCAATTCAGAAACCGGCAAATAGAGACTTTTGTCATGCGGAAAAGATGTTTAAATTAATTTATCTATAAGAATAATAACTGAAATATTGAAACAACAAAAAAATACGACTTGGACACGTTCACTTATTCTACTAATAAATAACTAATTACCTATTATATAAGCCACACGAGTAGGAATATTGGAACTACCAGAGAATAACTCTCTCGTAGTTCCAATATTCCTAAACCTCCCCGATACACACTCAAGGCAAAATGAAAAATATTTCTAACAACAATACGAACAAACTTGGAAACTCTGCCTGTCCCTTTTATGATATTACAACGAAAACACAATTTATCTTGAAGTCAATACTTTTTTGGAGCTGTTCCCATGTCGCAACCTAAGTTACTTACAAACTCAGTTACTACTAGACATACTCAGTTGTATAAGATTCAATATTTTGACACTTGAGCATCAGTTATAAAGCATGTTAAAAAACTGAACAACTTTCTGAATGGGACCAACACCGATTATCTGTCCCATACATTTGGGTCTTGTAGGTTTTTTTTTAACTTTTTGCAATTATGGTATCATGGAGAAAGTTATGAAACATTATGAAAACGGGTATTTATCGGGAACTTTACTTTTAACAATATAAGCCCGACGATTCGACCGGATTGCAGCAACCGAGGTCGCGAGAAGACTGAAGTAGTGAAGGAACCGCCACACCAAAGCGAAGGCGTTTATTCAACTTGATCTTCATAAATGTTAATAAGCGACGGTTCACACCCGATAAATACCCGTTTCCATATGTTTTTAATGTGTTCTGATCGTGAAAAATAAAAAAAAGACAATCGATAAAGTTGTTTAGTTTCGTGCTACATAAATACCACTCCGTTATATAAAAACTAGTACATAAGTTATACATAATAGCTAATGTGTCTGTTCTTACTTCAGAAATAACGGATACAATGCTGTACACAGATAGCGGGAGGGGCAACCTAGAATATTGACTCATACAATTTTATGATATTATCAAAGAAAACCTGTATTCAAACTCAATTTAATTGGAATCAAAATTGCTTACTTAAAACATAAAATATTATGCATACGAGTAAATATAATCGTAATAATTAATTCCATTGACCGCTGCTCAATGAAATTTTCAGTTTATTACGTTCCAAATAAACGAGCGGGCCCGAATTAATTCTCATTTATAAAGAACAAATTGTTGTTGCCCGAATTTTGGAGATTCGCCAACCAAATCAACTTCCCATATAAATTGAAACTCTCGTTATTTAGCGCAATTTAATATTTTTAAAGCTTCAACTAAAATTCAGCAGCCGAATGAACTTATTAAATATTTATCACTCGATTCTAAAGTTCTACAGATAAAGGCCTGTTCACACAGAAACGGTTCGTTACATTACGGAACAGATCCTTGCATGGCAACGGGTATTTATTGGTCACCATCATCATATTTTATTAATTTTAGGTAAATTGCTTAGTATACAATATGAAAATGTGAAAGACTTTTTCAATTGCACTCGAAAACCCTCAACGTCTGCTGAAAATAGTTTTTCACTTAATAACAAATATATATATGGAAACTATAGTTATATCTACTTTAATAATTATTAATGAGTCCATGACAGGTGATGCCGTATGAAGCAAGTTTTCAGCAACGGAGCCACGTTAATAATTAACATCAGTCTGGACGGCAGCGGCCGCGAATAAAAATGGACCACCCAGTAATAATTTCTTTGAAAATTTAATTTATAGGCGAAGTTGGCAAAGCGGGGTATTAATATTTTATCGTAATTCATGTTGGGTCACCGTCCCCCAATGCGTAGGGTTTCTCAGCGTTTGTCCTGAGGTAGTAAATACCATCCTTCCTGAAACGAAACAATGAACGTTGATCTCCAAGATTTAAGCTAATGTTGTTACTGCTTAACAAACGAGTGTTCTTTGTTTAATTAAACATAGAAGCGACGAAAAGTTAACCGTGTTCATGAATACTTAAAATAACCTTCTTTTGTTGTTTGAGTCGGTGGAGTGAATGTTCTCCGAGAACGAATGAACGCCGGGGAATCATAACTATATGTTAATTAATTGGAACATAAATATCAAATACCGACTTTCGGTAGTCAAATTTTAAATGCTCTGGAGCATTACTGACTAGGGATCCTTAATTAACAGTGTTTATTTTATTAATAAATATTCTTAGAAGTAAATCATCAATTTCTTAGTTCAAAATAAATGAAGTGTTTAAAAGCTAAATGTTAATCATTAAATACTTCCAACGTCAATTGAAATAAGGTTCTTAGTATTCAATATACAGCGTATAACAGACATAGATTCAGCCCATCAAACTGATCCATACAAAAAATTCTGTTGTCCCATACCCAAATGGTATTCAAACTGTACCACACATTTCTGATACTCGCTGTACGTTTGCAAACTCACCCATAGTGTATATCAAATCCGCCCATGATCAGAGTTTCACCAGTGCCTCTACAGGACCCTGTGTAGTACAACTCGTTATAACTGGTGCATCGGACTGCCGTGAAGGGTACGTCAGATATGATGGACTCCGCGAAGAACATGTGGGCACGGTTGTGGGCACACAATCCTGGTACAAAGAAAGAATAAACATGAAAAGTGCGCTGCTGGGCTTGAACCCACGACTACGACTGTAGACGTGATTTTACACCCCAAAAAGAAAGTAGTTTCCCAGCAATCTTTTTTGCGCAGTTACTCAGTTTGATGTACAGAATGCTTGGTTGAAGGCTTCGTGATGAGGTTGTTTACACCGTGTATGTTATAGCTAAGGTCTCTCTTAAGTCATATTTAGATAACTGGTAGTTTTAATCAATATGCTTATGAATTTGCAAAAATATATAATTTTTTATTTTGTAGTACTAGAATTCCCAAAGAGTCTCATTATAATGAACGCAATTTATCAAGAAGTTCGTTTTTGTTCAAGACTCGATTAATTTATTTTTAAAACTGATTGGATTTCAATTTGAAATGCAAACATAAAACTCTTAAAAGGCGAGCCGATTGTTTTTCTAACGCAAGTAGATAATTTAAAAATCTTAGTGCGCAAACATATTTCTTTTAGTAATATAATTTCGGATCGCATCAAATAAGTACGTACATTAATTCTGATTACTTAAAAGAGATACAAACAATTACAACAACAATAATAAAATGTGAGTTTCAATCGCCCAAACCAGCGGCAGGAGGAAATTTTCTTTCATCACTATTAAACTAGAGGGAGAGGAGCTCGTGGCTAAATAATAACAGCCGCTCGGGTCGATCTTTAGGTTAAGCTGTGCTTGCCTAGGTTGGTCTGTGGATGGGTGACCACCCTTACATACCGAGTTTCCTCCGTGCCTCGGCAAGCACGTTAAACAGTTGGCCCCTGCTGTCATTTGTAGATCTTTGACAGTCGTTACAGGTAGTCAGTGTCCTAAAACATCTGACAACTAGTCGTACCAACGGGTATCGTATTACCCAGTACTAACTGGGTTGTGGAGGTCAGATAGGCAGTCGCTCCTTGTAAAGTAATGGTATTCAGCTGCATCAGGTAAGACCGGAAGCCGAGCCCAAAATAGTTGGGAAAAGGCTAGGCAGATGAAGTTAGTGGGAGGTATTTTCTAAATATTACAGGGAACCGAAAGTCTGACAACCAGTCTTACCGAGGGGTATC
Organism: Xestia c-nigrum; assembly: GCA_916618015.1. Lineage (NCBI taxonomy): Eukaryota > Metazoa > Arthropoda > Insecta > Lepidoptera > Noctuidae > Xestia > Xestia c-nigrum. The sequence continues at coordinate 11,175,405 of OU745245.1, forward strand.
CTTTTACCCAATACTATCTGGATAGTGGAGGTTAGACAGGCAGTCGCACCATGTAAAATACGGTAAAAAATCTGCATCCGGTTAGACTTGAAGTCGACCCCAATTTAGTTGGGAAAAAACAAAGACTAGACCAGAGATATAGGGTGTAAACCACGTCATCACGAAGCCGTCAACCAAGCATTCTGTACATCAAACTACATAACTTTACGCAAAAATGATTCCTCGCAAAGGTTTTTTTTTGGGGTGAAAAAACATGTTTTGTGGTAGAAGTCAATGTAACGCACTCTAAACATTGTGATGATCCAAGGATTTAATAGTACAGTTAGAGGTCTTTAAAGTAAAAACAATACAATAAAAACTTATATTTAAAAATAAACTTGTCAAAAAGTTGTTATCGCAATGAAGGGAAGAACAAGTGCCTTTCGGCTTCGTTAAGAGGTGTTTTACACCCTTTATAATACGTCTCTTTCTATTCCGGTCTATTATTTCCCTAAACTTAAAGGAAGTAAGAAACATGTGGACAATAATTTTCCTATAAAACCCCTGATTTTCCAGTTACCAAATAATCAAATTATAGGAAGGTATATTATCCTCATTTAACTTTTTTCCTTGAAGTTTAATCAAATCTCTATTTTTATTTCGATCAGCGATGAATATATACCTACAGACCTCTGTAATCAAACCCGCATCCAGGCTGCCTTGTGCCTCCATTCGGATAGAAGTCAATGTGACCCAAAGGAGATGCGAAGCCCAGGTATCCTCCACAAGTGTGTATGACCTCCACATGTCGAGCATCGTGCTTATCCAGCCTGGCATCCTTGTTCCCAAGCGTAAACAAAGGCAAAGCTGGGTCTAAACCTAAAAAAAGAAAATCAATGCCATTAATACGAAACCCTCCGAAGAATTTTCACTCGGCCATTAAATTCTCCAAATCTGTTTTCTGGGAAATCGGATGATTGAGAACGTTCAGTTAGTTTGTTCAATGGGGAGTTCTTTTCCAAGTTTATTTCTTGGTATAATTAGCCTACTATTGAAGGTTAAGAAAATCGAAGTTGTTTTTTTTTAACGTAAAGTTGTGGCCTAGTTCAGCCCACGGATTTAATTTATGAACAACAACATCACAACAACTAGCTATAAATAGGTACAAGATCCAAAATGTCATGTTGATCTTGCGCCCATAAATCCAAAGTTTCCTAATATTAATTTTAGTTACATATTATCCAAACAATAACGATAATAATATGGTATACGCAAAATTAGCAAACAAAACAATAGGAGTCTTCACAACAGCCACAAGAGTTTAACTAACAATAGAAGCTAATTTGCTGCGGTTTTGTTATAAAAGCTAACAGAATCGGTTGCGTAAACACCTCAACATTCAACACAGAATGGGGAGTTAAAATTGCCAAATTATTTGCCATAAGCACGTAATTAAGAGGCGATTTATTATGTCCTGCTGCCGGTTGTCCCGCTCTGAAGGGGTTGGGGCGAAAGGTATACTGTTTCGGGTTACACCGAGGGATAATGGAATACTTGATCCTGCATGAAGTTCGAAATAATCGTTAATCTTTCTGTACACTTAGGAAGGTTAAGCGGATTAAGATATCCCGCCTTGTCTGATCCTGTGTTGAGATCGGGTTTCAATCTAACAAGACACGTTGCTATAAAATTTTGATCTCCACATCCACACCAATATCCTCAGTGCTTTCTTTAGCGTGTGGTTTTATACTTGTCTGGGTCATTTCATCGAGAAATATGTCTAGGGCTTGCTAGTTTGTTTCCTCACGAATTTTTCCTTTACCGAAGCAAGTGACAACTGTACAATATGCACACGTATCCGAAAAATCAGAAATGCATATCTTGGGTTCAAACTCAAGACTTATGGCTTGGCAGTCCTACTGTCACACTACTAAACGATGCCGCTACTATTCTAAATGCTGTAAAATTGAGAATGTTGATCCCGACTTACGGTACTGACAATGATTTTTTTATAGGTAAGCAAACATGACGTTAAACCCTCATTCGTATTTTGTTTGCCTGTAAGTTGGTAACCCTTTATGAAGGAGAAGAGAAAGTACCCCTTGTATAGAACGAGGCCCAAGGGTAAAAGGCATTGTGCTCAAAACTGCAGAATATGAAGTGTTGCTCCTTAAACTTGACATTGATTGACGCTTCAAACGTGCAGCGTTTACTTAACTGACAAACACATTAGTTGTTGTCTTAACTGAATACGAATATTTAGCCCTCGGTAACTGTTTTATTAAAACATGTTGGCCTCTGTAACATAAAAACTTCGAAACAAATGGCTAAATCCAATTCGATAAATTAAAAAGATATAAAGCAACTTGTAATGTGTTTCAGGGCAAAATAGAAAATAACAAGCCATCGATCTTTCTCGAGAAATGAGTACATGTCGAAAAGTTATATTATGATTTTTTTATTGGCAAGTAACAAGTAAAAAAGATCCCTATCTTAATAAATATAACATCTTCTTGTTATAATCTGTATTAACAACTTTAGACACTTTCACACCTTTTATACAGGGTGGAATTTTCCAATGCCACCTGGAGGGAAAGTACTCGAAATACCGGAGATAGCAAATTGACATTCCAAACTAATTTTCGAAAATCTGTGGATGCAGATTTGTTTCTTTTAAAAAATAAAGGAATGTTTCCTTTGAGTAAAATTTGCTATCTCTAGTATTTAGATTACTTTTCCTCCAGGTGGCATTGTAAACTTCCATTCTGTATATATAGAAAAAGCTTTCCTTTCGCCTCTATGTTCATAGATCATACACGCAAATTAATTAATGAATTCTTCCTCCACAAGAAGGTTAAAATGAGACTCACCAGTGATAGTATCAATAGGACCTTTCTTCACATAAGCGCCAGCTATACCCACTACATGTGCTCCAAGACTGTGGCCAATTAGATGCACATCATCCATTGACACGCCCTCTTCTATGAGGAAGTTAAGGAACTCGGTTAGGAGACGGCCAACTGAGGCCACGTTGTAGCTAGCCAGGACATAGTTGACGTTGGCTGCGACACCCCAGTCTACCACGATGATGTTCAGATCACTCACGTTTAGGTATGCTGAAATGAGAAGGTAAATGAGTTAGTTACTGTTGTTTCATTTTCTGATGAGTTTGGTCAAGTTTTTCTGATCATCTAAAGAAAGGTGGCACATCGTATTCACAAGCCGTTCGATTTTTTGAGATTTTACTGATCCACAGGACAGATAGCTTTCGGAATTACGACCACAGCTAATATAAAAGCATACAATAAACCAATTTAAACCAAGTGAAGAAAGTTTTCTCGATTAGTGTCAGACACGCGTTTAAAAATAAGCCTTTGTAAATTACCTAAAACAGAACATAGAAATGAATCGGAGCCTTGTATTCAATAGAACAAAGAAGGATATTATCAATCTATCCCACTGGTTCTCTCCGTCAGAATAGCACACATTTTTCTCTGGCAATGTAGGTGTACGAGAATCGAGATACATTGACCTCGCTTGAAATTCAGTCTGGCATCGACGTGATGGATTTCAAGATCTCATTATGCAGATACAGGCGGAGTAATCGCCTACAACCATTGCAGTTCCCATTTCCCCGTATCGGGAGTACATCGACGTTTAGGTACCTACTATGTGAGAACAAAATACGATCTCTGTACCTACTTTTCAATTAGAAAATCTTCTTGTATCAAGTAGGCGTATATAATTTCTTAAAGGACATTCCCACGCGACACGACGTGAGGTGAAGCGAATCTCATGTCGCATTGGCTTTTATGAAATCAGTTGATACGTCTTAACACACGGACACCGCCAGACCACGCGGATGAGCGGCGCTCACTGCCTCTCCGTTTATTAATTAACTTCTCCGTCAACGCCGCGCATTCGCGAGTACGAACGGTGTCGCAATGGGCAAAAGCTAATATTAATGTATTTTTTTGGAAAAACTTCCTACCTTCTTTAATTGATTCAGGCATAGGACTGTATCCATGATTGAGCCAGCCATGTGTAAGCACCTTTACTTTCTTGCTAAAATCGAAATTTGATTCTTGAAGAGACGCTGAACTGTTGGTTGTTAAAACTTGAAAGTCGAATGGATTTCTCCTGAAATTATATAAATGTTGTAAGGCATATTTTTCAAATTTATATGGTAAAAATTATACGGTAGCAATTCCAAGACATTGTTGTCAGTTTGTCTAGAATTTAGTTGCAAACGCTGGGACATCCTAAAATCAACCTAATCTGATCATTGGTTTACCTATCCCATAACCCGTTAACCTAACCCGCAACCGAGTTAGGAAAGGTTCGGAATAATCGTTTTATATGTAGGTATTTCTGCGAGAAACCACATGAAAAAATACAAAAAAACCCGTTCATAAATCGTTGCAAAGTGCTCATTTGCAACTGTGACTAAAACTGAACGGTAAAAGCAAATCATTGCCAAAATTAGACGGTGGACCCCAAAATACTCACACTTCGACTAAGTTGAAGCTCTAGATACCAAACAGAATTTCGCTCAGCATGCTGTGACTAGACGCACAACATACATACATAATAGCTCATTTCAATATAATTATAGTCTTATGACTCTTACCAAACGTTACGTACGCAACGAGAACAATAGCGGGTCCCAAAAAGGTGGCGTTAAAATTTTTGTCAGACACAACGATAGTAAAATATGTTGGAAAGAACGTTTCGCGAATTTTAATTATGTTTCACAATTTCCCTTCGTGGTGAGAACATTTTTACAAATGGGAATACACCACATGTTACAAACCGTTTAAGGTTATTTGATAGTTTATCAACTAGCAGTTTTGTGAGTCTCTGACTTCTAATGCGAGGTACTACGATTCCTTCAAATGTTCTAGCATTTTGCATTTGAGACCTGGCGCACTTAAACTTAGTCACTCACATGAGCTTCGAAAATATTGACCAGAAAAACCTAGGACGTGTTAACACAGCTCATAATAGTAGTTTATGCGACTGTGCATAATGAAGGGCATTACAACACAAGTGTGGGTGTGTCACTCGAGATCAAAATGTCGTGCGATTTATAATTAAAATCATACTGAATTGGGGTTTCGTATCGATATCTGATTTAATGTAGATAGGTACTAGAATAGCACACTCACTTGAATTTGACACCTGTTCCAAATTTAAACTCATAACCTACTGTTTTCAGTAGGTTATGAGTTCATTACAGTTCCGTTTATTTCTGCTGGTTGGTAATGCTGGTCATTGCCTATGGTTTTCGAACGCATTAGAGAGGGTTTATGATATTCGGGTAGATAAAAGCTATTACTGAGTACAGAGCACTAGATCAATGGTCCTATATTTAGTTGGTCCCAAACTAACGTAACGTTCCAGAGTTTTCTGAACGGTTTTTTGCCAGCACTATTTAAAGTTTCGGCCAAACTTTTCGTGCTGCCAATATCAGGTCGGTCAATACCACTGAAAACCACGTCCAAGCTATACGCCTGAGTAGTTGAAACAATCAGTTTTCGTAGAGTTTGCACTTACAACTTGAGAGAAGCAATGGTAAAGTTAAACACTGTTTTCTCTCTATTTCTTTAAACTAATTTAGAGTTTTGGTATCCGCAAGATTGTGATTTCTACGGACCACTGATTAATCAAGTGCCTTCTGAAGCCAATACAGATAGCCAAAAAAGACTAAGGAAATTACTTGACCTTCGAGAATATAAAACAAGAATTTCAATTCCAAACTGAAAACATTTTCCTGTTAACATTGACAAAACGAAACAGGAAAATAGATTTTATTGGTTTTTCTTTTGTTTTGGCTTTTTTGGAGTAAAGTCTGTCAAGGTGGCTTTGAGTACATTAAGGTTTCTAACCATCTTACCTAGTCTTTCTTTATCATGTGGTTAATGCCTAACCACATCATCATGCTGAGTGGTAAACCTATTTGTCGCACTCACGGCGTGCAATTTTTTATTTTTTGTCCGTTTAGTATTACAATTATGTTAATGTTGCTGTGTTAAATTTTGGTTTAAGTTTAAGTGTTTGTATTAATGCGTTCTATGTTTACCTTATTAATATTGTATGCACGTCATGACTTTGCGACGAATAAACATTTTTTCTTTCTTTCTTTCTTTCTGAACCTGGTGTCAGAGTTTTTATGCCACCCATGGGCCTCTGACTTGGCTTGACATGGCATCGAGAAATATGTCTGAAGCATGCTGATTTCCTAACGATGTTTTCCTTCACAGAAGCAAGTGATCTCGAGACCTGTGTCTTGGCAGTCAGACACACCTTAAGGCTATCTTACCTAGTAAACAGTCTGAATTCAACATCAGACTCGTACACCCATCCGAAGCCCCAGAAACGGGTCTCGTTGACCGCAGGAGCTGGAGGGTACATCTGCACGCTGGCCAGCCATACTGGGTCGTACGGCGTCGGCGCATCCCAGTCCACCGCCGACACAACTGCTGGGACATAAGAAGATATTGAACAACGCTTACGGCTCTTTAGTCAACAGGGGGTCTAAAATTCTTAAAATGGTCTTTGTAACCATTACCGTAAAGTCCATTTTAAGAATTTTTATTTTCGTTGTGCATTTTATTGAACAAAATTTAAACATTAAATTTTTTAACGTGATTCATTTACGATTCTGCTAAAGCGGCCATTTTAGACCCCCTGGTCCCATTCATTTGGGACCCGTGGGATCAGTTATAAATTGATTCAGAATATTATTGATTGTATGTGCTATAATCTAATTGACCATTAGACAAATTGTAAAGGCAACATAAACAGATAGCATAGCATCAGAAAATTAGCCTTAAGGTTTTAACACACCTAAACCCCATCGAGCACGCCTGGGACTAGGTTCAGAGATCCGTGAAAGGTCGAAACCCGCCACCAATCGCATCGAACGCTTCCCGAGCTCAAACAAGCACTGGTGGAGGAATGGGAAGGTATTCCTCAGCACTGGCACCGAAATTTGGTGTACAGCATGCCTAATCGCCTGGAAGCTGTCAGAAGAGCTCGTGGAGGCAATGTAAAGTATGAAATGAATAAAGTGATGAAAAACGGCAAAAAAACAATCATAAAAAAAATGAAATCTTAAGAAAAATGTGACTACATAAGTGTTTTTTTTAATTTAGAGATTAATATAGTGGGTGCAACTAAGTTTTATTTTATTTTTTTATCTGTATAATTAAATTCTCAATTGAACAGTCTTCGTTTCATTAGGATGATACGTAGTTCGGGAGATATTCGGGTTTATGTCACTGACCCGTTATTTTTGGAACCGAGTGTAGTATCAACACCGTTTAAGCAGTGTCCCGCCTTTTTTCTTGGCCAGCTTTCGTTAGCCAAATTCTATTTCTTCATTGTTTAAAAAAATGAGTGATTCCAATCTTTCGGCGCGGTCGATTCTTTCGGCGCGTTCGGCGCGTTCGGCTCGGATATGTGTCCGTCCACCTTTAGTCTCCTATTTTTATAAATTCGTCATTAAAACACGATCCAATTCTCATCCCATTGTCATTTTGCTTAAAGTTTCTAATCTGCTAAATTCATAATGATCGATCATTGGTCGGTCAATGGTCTCGTAATAGAATTGTCAAAATCATTTTTTATGAAGTCAATGATAAGCTATTTTGATACTATTGTAATAGCAGAATTGAGGGCCTGAAATCATCTTTAGATTCATTTTTTTTTTCTTTTTGTTCAACATTTAGAAAATCGTCTAGCTTCTTCTTGTTATCGTATCGATGTTCTTTCCAAACTGTCAATTTTTCCCAATAGAACATGAACTATTTCCTTTTGTAATAAAGTTGAAAAACTATCAAAGAAATTTGACATAGAGTAGCTTGGTGTGCCCGCCGCATACCTAGGTAGTATTTCAATTTATTCCCATCTAATTTAATTTTAGCCGTAAACGCGGACAAATTACAAGAAATTTGCAAAGAATTCTTAGTCGATACTAACTAACATTTCGCTTTGGGCTATGGAGGTCAGATAGCAGTCAAACTAAGTAGGTAAGAATTTAGCTTGGAAAGCAAATGGTAATAAACTGGTGACACCATTCAGATTAACGCTACGTGAGAATTAAGAGAGTACTAGATTCTAGCACGACTTCGTCTGCATAGTTTAACGTTTATGGGCAAAAATATCCATTCTATAAACTACTAGCTGACCCACGCTACTTCGTCTGCGTCACATAAGAGAGAAAAACGAAAGGAAAAAAAAAAACCGTTTTCGCAACATTTTTCATTCCTGCTCCGCTCATAATAGTCGTAGTGTGATGTTATATAGCCTAAAGCCTTTCTCTATAAATGGACTATTCAACACAAAAATATTTTCTCAATGTGAACCAGTAGTTCCTGAGATTAGCGCGTTCAACCAAAGAAACAAACAAACGAACTCTTCTGCTTTAAGCATAAAATATAGACTAGTGTGTCAAAAATCATCCAAATCTGTTCAGCCGTTATTGCGTAACATGGATACAAACTTTCACATTCAGTAAGATAGGTATAAAGTCATAAAACCGCGTATGATGATAGGTAGAGGTATACTATGAGAAGCCAACGCCACGTTATGACCATGCGGCTCTACCTACCCTCTTGGGAAATACAAGCGTTATGTGTAAATACAACCTTTATCGCAGACATTTATTTTTGTGACAGATTTTCGTTTTATCGAACAAGATTTCTCCAGACGATAATAATTCCTAACACTCAATGATCTGAAACTTATTCATAACTTTAATGCTGATCGAAATCGGTTTTATTTTGCGTTAGGGAAATTTAATTTAAATAAACACGACACGGTTTGCAAATCAGACTGTTTTAATCTCTATCTTTCCCGATCGGCAATTGATATTTTATTATAATGTTACTGGCTGATCATCAAAAACCACTCTATCCATTATACTTATACTTTTCATCGCTTTACGCGACGCGAGACTAAGCGGACGTGTTTTTGTGTACTTGCTTAAATGAAATATCTATAAACAATTACGACAAATATTTTAATAATTATATGCGGCGTCAGTTAAAAACTCAGTAAAGTGTGTCACCTGTGACTAGTGCCATAGCAACTTTTATATGCAAAATGAACTGAATCTTTTGTTTTACTCTGACAATAAATAAAGTGTTGCGGTTAGTATGTCTAACCCAGGATCGCAACCAGGATCGAACCCAGGATCGAGCCCATTTGGTCGTAGTCAATTACTACGGCGAAGTCCTCCGCCAACGCCTGCCGAACAATTGCCCCCGAGTGCACCAAATCCACCACTACCTGTACCAGCACCTGAGGAGAATTGTTTGCCGAGTGATGTTGTCAGCACGCCAGAGATCCAGAAATGGTTACTTTCTATTGATGGCATTCTGACCGAAGTCTGCGCTATTGTTGGTGAAGGAAAGATGAACTCGGACCAGAAGCAACGCGTCGTAAACCTTTGCCGGAAGGTCCAAAGTGGGACTTCTCAGATGGCTGTGCTTTACCAGTCGGTGAAGCAGAAAATGCTCCAGTCCCACAGCACCGTTCAGCACCTACAGCTTCAGAAGAACATGGCGAACTCTCTGGACCAGGTCAAAGAAGTTATAGAGTCAAAGATGAACACGCCCAACAATTCCTACGCTAGCATGGTGAAGAAAGGCTCTGACAATTTCATCCGTCCTGCAAATCTGAGTTCCATTGCCATTTATCCCAGCGATAAAACTAAAACTAGTGACGACACCAAGTCACTAGTTCAGAAGTTAATATCTCCCGAGCAACTCAAGCTCCAGGTTCGTGGCCTGAGAAAGGTGAAAAATGGGGGAGTACTGATCAGCACGGAAAACAAAGGCGATATAGAAAAATTAAAAAATTCGGAGACGATATTTACCTCGGGTCTTACAATTGAAGAACCTTCCAAACGACGCCCTAGGGTTTCCGTCATTGGTGTTCCCGCAGCCCTTACAGAAAAGGAGGTTTTCGACTGCATTTACGAGCAAAATCTATCGGATAAATTGCCGAATACAACTCGTGAATCCTTCCTCGAAACCATTAAACTGAGTCATAAATCCGGTAAGAAAGGTCTTCCGACTTGCAACTACATTTTGGAAGTACCCGCTGGCATAAGAAAATTGCTGGTAAACCAGAGCAGAATATTTATAAATTGGACCTCATGCCCGGTGAGAGATTTTACTATAGTCACCAGGTGCTATAATTGCCAGCAGTTTGGCCACGCAGCCAAGTTTTGCCGTGAAACGAGTCCTACTTGCAACCACTGTGCAGAGACGGGACACTCCGTGAAGGAATGCAGCAGAAAATCTTCTCCCCCCCAGTGTGCGACGTGCAATAGATTTAAGAGGAAATGCGAACATTCAACCGGTGATGTAAGTTGCCCGGCACGTAAATATGCAGAGACCAACTACATCAACTCAATAGACTATGAAGGCGCCTAAGAGCGCCACAGTATAGTATATTTAGTAGGCACACAAACAGGTAGCTTATAGTTTTCTTTTATTTCTTCTTAGTTAGTAATTATCATGAGTAATCAGATAATAAGTGATCTAGATAGTTTTAATGTGTCCGAATCCAAAATCTGCAATGTTGAGGACTGTAAATACCTACTTCATTCTGGCGACAAATCACTTACCTTGCTTACACAAAATATTCGCAGCATAAACCGAAATATGGACGGTTTTGAAGTTCTTTTACAAAGTCTTGATATAAGCTGTGATATTATTGTACTAACAGAGTGTTGGTTGTCAAAACAGACAGTCAACTTACCATCACTGAAAGGATTTTACTCACACAAAACTGACAGAAACAGCAACCAAAATGACGGAGTTGTAGTCTATGTTAAAAATAACTTACAAACTGTAAAAGAAGAACCACTATCCCAAGAAAGCAATTGCTTATTCATCAAAATTATTCCCGATACAGTAGTCATGGCTATTTATAGGCCGCCCTCTCAGAATATCGACAGATTTTTAGACTCACTCGACACAAACTTAAAAACCATTAGTACTTTCAAAAATATAATACTTGTAGGAGATATCAACATAAACATTTCCTCCGAGAAACCCGATACCCATACACACAATTACCTAAATATTTGTGCATTTCATGGACTCTTACCAGCTCACTATTACCCCACTCATCAAAGCGGTTCTTGCTTAGACCATATCATTCTAAAATCAAAAAATCCATCTAAAACATTGGTTACTAACTCTGCGCTTACCGATCATCAAGCTGTTTTACTAACAATGCAAATAAATTCACCTAGAAAAAACTGCGAGCGTAGCTACACTAAAGTCAATATGACAAAACTTGCAACTGACATGCGCGGCATTAACTTTAAGCCTATTTACGATTCTGTTGATGCAAATATCGCGTTACAGTATTTCATAAATTCCTTACAATATGTAATAAAGAAAAACTCTTTCACTAAGAAAATCCCTAGAAAGTATAGTTGCATTAAACCGTGGATCACACCCGGCCCCTCCTTATTCACAACCATTCGACTCGCTTCCGATTCGGAAAGTCGTATATCTGTCTTCTTCTGGCATTACGAAAACGACCGAGATAGACATACGACTTTCCGAATCGGAAGCGAGTCGAATGGTTGTGAATAAGGGGCCAGGTCTCGTTCGTTGTATAAGACACAGGGACAAACTTCACCTTAAATCAAAACTTGCACCAAATGATCTAATACTTTCTGTTACCTATAAAAGATATCGTAATTTCTGTAATAAACTGTTGAAAAAACTAAAGAACCAGTACGATAAACATGAACTCGAGAAGGCGGGGAAAAATAGTAAACTTGTGTGGAAATTTATAAAAACCAATACACTGAGGTCAAAAAATTCCGAACCTCCGTTAGATTTACTGACATCTGAAATGAACCCATCCGAAGCAGCAAATAAGGCCAACCACTTTTTTGTCAACGTTGGTAAAAACTTGGCTGAAAAATTCATAAATATCAGCACTCCTTCTACTCAAAACCCAACAGGGACATCTTCCACGTTGAATTCTTTTGTCTTACTGGATACGGACGTCAACGAAGTTGTTAGAATTATAAACGGCTTAAAGGATGTCTGCGCAACGGGGTGGGATGATATACCCAATAACCTACTAAAAAGATTTCAACACCTACTGGCCCCCCCGCTCACCCACATTTTTCAGCTATGTTTATCTAAAGGGATATTCCCAAAATTGCTAAATAAGTCTGTGGTCACACCTATTTTCAAGTCTGGCGACAAAATGAGTGTGAATAACTACAGACCCATTTCAGTACTAACGGGTCTATCAAAAATTTTGGAAAAGATCATAAACAGTAGACTAATAAAATATCTGGAAGATAACAAGCTTCTTTCAGAGAATCAATTTGGGTTTAGGCCCAAAAAATCCACTAGCCAAGCAGTAAACAAATTGATCAATTACGTTTCTACAAATATGGACAGGGGTATGTTTACAGTTGGTATTTTTCTAGACCTTGCTAAGGCATTTGACACTATTTCTTGCACTAGTCTTTTGCAGAAGCTTGAAACTCTTGGGATAAGAGGAGCGCAGCTTTTACTTTTTTCTGATTATCTTCGTGATCGACAGCAATGTGTAAAACTTGGTCCGAATACAAGTTCTGATCTTTCGAATACTCGTTTTGGAATTCCACAAGGAAGTATATTAGGGCCAACAATATTTTTAATCTATATTAATGACCTGTGCAGCCTCCCACTCAAAAATGGTGTTGTAATGTCTTATGCAGATGATACTGCTCTGCTGTTTGCAGCTAAATCAAGAGCAGAGGCCTATGAACATGCTCAGAATGGTTTCAACACGGTATCTAATTGGCTCCAAAATAATTTTCTAACACTGAATGCTGATAAAACAAAATACATTTCATTTAAAATGAGGAATACTAACACACCACTTACTAACCTAATCATTAACGCGCATACCTGTAGCACGTACGCTGACACTGCATGTTCTTGCCCTACTTTAGAAAAAGCTGACCATTTGAAATATCTTGGTGTCACAATTGACTCCAATTTAAATTTCCGTAAACATATCGAGTTACTATGCACTAGAGTTCGCAAACTTATATATGTTTTTAAGTATTTTCGTAATGTAGCCGAGTATAAATTAATAAAACAGGTTTATTTAGCTTTGTGTCAGTCTATTTTAACGTATTGCATAACGTCCTGGGGTGGCGCGGGAAATTCAATTCTTCTCCCTCTAGAACGTGCTCAAAGAGCAATTCTAAAGGTCGCTACCTTTCGTCCGTTTAGATTTCCGACACAGCTGCTCTACAAAGCATGTAATGTACTCACAGTTCGGCAATTATTTATTCTTCACATAATACTGCAGCAGCACTCTACCCTTCACTATGACCCAGTTCCTTCCGATAGGAGAAGGAAGGACCTGGTTTGCTCAAAGCCTCAAACTAAACATGCTTTTGCTAGTCGATTCTATGTGTTTTTAGGACCTTTTCTGTATAATAGACTGAACAAGAAACTAAACTTCTATTGTCTAAGTTATAGGAAATGTAGTTTTGTTATATTAGATTATTTAGCGACACTTAGTTACACGGACACGGAAAAATTTCTAGAAGTTCTAGTTTGATTATGTTATGCCCTCGTATCTAATTTGTACACATCTCCTAAAATTAGTTGTAATGTTTATTGTTTTTGTACCAGTTTGATTTTTGTTGTAATTGTTATTAGATTTATTTTATTTTGAAAACTTTTATTGTCCTAATTAAATTATGCTTTGTAAAGTGATGGCCTGAAACACAGGTTTAAATAAACCTAGATCAGGTTGGTCGCTACCTAACAATTTTGTATTTGACAATTTCGTTACCAGCAATGGCAGCAACTGTTTTATTGTAATTGTAGTTTAATTATAAGCACTAATTATACAATTGTTAAAAATAACCCTACTGCACTTAAATGTATACTTTTGTAATACCTTCTTTTTAAATAAATAAATTATTCTATTCTTATTCTAATTATTCTTTAGTAATTATAATACTCGCATTTAGCTCATGTAATCGCCTTAAAAATCGTTTAGATATCAAACGCTACTTTCAGTTTGTCTGGTCGACGAGAGACTACAATATAAGTAGTTGGTAAAGGCGAAGCACGTATACGTCCATCTAAGTTATAGATTTATGTATATCATCTTACACTTTAACACGTGTGTACAATTATGTAGACTAATTATGTATGTGTTAATGTGTTTTTCATACATACATATGTAATATCGCACCTGTATGAAATATTGAATACAAATTCCCCTCAGCACGCAATCTATCTTCAAAAACATCAATTTATGTAACACGTAATCAATAATTCAAAAGCGTGTTGAATTGCTTCGTTAATTTAATAAAAGTCAGACATCAGCCTTCCCATAATGGTCTTCAGGATACAGATTGTTATCCTCATTTTAGCATTCAATGAATGCTTGAACATTTACTTCACCTACAAACACTGTGAAAGTTTAATAGCTCCAAACAATTAATATTCACTGTTTGATTTAGAGACAGAACGTTTTTGTTACTTTTACCAATCTACGGAACCCTAGGGACCCTTTGTCGAGGGTCTATAGAGGTCACAGCTTTGAAGACTGAAGCTGAAATATTTATTTTGCTGGTAACTGAATAGTGTAATTTCAAGTTTAGAACTCCTGAGGGGACTTGGGTGGAACTTTGTGGGACAGAAGAATAATAGTACATTTTTATACAAGCGGAGAAAGTTTGTACTTGTATTCGAGGCGGAATTAACACACGAGCCGTAGGAAAGAATGTTTTCAAGCCGTGAACTGCAATAACAAATGTCCACGTGTATCGAAGAAATGAAGAAATAAAATAAATATTTTTTTCATGAATTACTTACGATCTTATGATTTAAATTTTCTTTTTGAAATTACATTGCATGTTGAACATTATTGTAGTGCGATAAGAACCAGTTTTCGAGGAAGTGTATGGAAAAATATAGATTGCTAGCTGACCCGCGCAACTTCGTCTGCGTAAATTGAGATGTAAGCTATACCTACTATCTTTCAAGTTGGATCCAACTGCACACAGTATACAAATTTGATTAAAATCGGTCAACTAGTTTAGGAGTCCATCGCGGACAAACAACGTGACACGTAATTTATATAAATATATTAAGACTGTCTTCTGCCTGCGACTTCGTTCGCGTGAATTTCCCGCTTGCAACATTTCTTATTGCTGCTCCGCTCCTATTGATCATAGCGTGATTTTATATAGCCTAAAACCTTCCTCGATAAACGTACTATCCAATACAAAAAAAAATATTCAATTCGAGCCGGAAGTTCCCGAGATTAGCGCGTTCAACCAAACAAACAAACAAACAAACAAACTCTTCTGCTTTATAATATTAGTATAGATATACATAAATATACATATTATAAAATAATAAAATCGTTGAGACCAAAAAATCTGTACATTGAAGATAAATAAAAAATCGACCAGGGGGTTAATTAAAATAAGTAACTGAACATATTAAAACCATTTTTACTTTTTTATTTGTTTCGCGCATCACGTAAAAACTGCTGGACGGATTTTGATGAAAACTTCACTAATCTATTTAAATAAACTTAGAATAACATTTAGGCTACAGAAAATATGGAAAATTTTGGAAATAGGGGGTGAAAAGAGGGGGCAAAGTTTGTATGAAAAAAAATTTTAGATTGTTCTAGAATCATGAAACTCAGAGTAAATACTTATTATTAAAAATAAAGAAATACCTGTTTCAGCATTTAAAAAAAAATCATCCAGAGACGTAAAAAAAAGGGTTTTGTGTTTAAAATTAATTAACTTCATACACCTATAAAATAAAATCCAATGAAGTGTAAACCTTTTAAAGTTGCTACATATACTTCAAATCTAATACAAATAAACAAAATTCAGTTTCCTTGAAATTTGATTTTTGAGGTGAAAATTGAATACGCACAAAATAGCGATTTAATGACTGACGATTTAGCTTTAGTGACTCATGGATCAACGCACAGCCTAAACCGCTGATAGTAGAGACCTAAACTAGCAGGGTGTGTTCTTTATATGATGTAGGCATCCGGTATAGAAGAATTTTCCAAGATTGAACCTCTAAGGGGGGAAAAAGAGGAGCAAAGTTTGTATGAGACAACGTGATTCCTTGGTCCAATCTACTTGAAATTTTGCATAAACCTTTTTAACAGAATTTACGGAAGACGTGTTTCGTATTTTATTGAAATGAACCCCTAATGGGGTTAAAAAAGGGTAAACAATTATTTTGGCCATGGCGCTGATTTGCTTCGAAGTTGATATCAATACTCAGGACTTTTGATTTAAACTACATTTTATTTTAAAACATGTTTGAAAACTCAATCCGATTTTATTCAAAAAGGTTGAACTCACATAAAACCTTGGTAGTGCTAATACTCTAAAATTGGAATGTCTCGAAAGTCCCGTATTATATTTGAATGTTTCAAAGCTTTAGAGGTTATGCACTTTTAAGACACGGCCTCATGGGACGTAGAGTTAGAAATTTGAAATGGAAGATTAAAACATTTTGGTTTCAAAATTGTCATCAAAGGTATGTCAATGAAGATGGAAGGCAGTTGGCCTTGCAACAGATCCACAAGAGTTTACAACAGCTTTATCGTGTAATTTAGACGTCTCGTGTCGCGCCGCTGCGGCGCCAAAGCAGTGCGTTTGTCTCGAAACGTGTAAATTAAAAGCCCCCTTAGGATCATTTCATGCAACTTGATGAGAACCTTTAACCTAGCTAGAGTACGACTTTCATCGATGATCTGACGATGGAGATGAAAGACAGTAGCGAGAAGTCCCCAAAAGTTCACAGCAGCTATATCGTGTTTCGGCTCATTTAATGCACTCTGATGAGAACTTTAGACCTGGCAGGAGTATGACTATCATTGACGGTCCAACGATGGGGACAAACGGCAGTAGCAAGAAGTCTTCAACAGTTTACAGCAGCTATATCGTGCCCCGGGCTTATTGCATGCACCTTGATGAGAACTTTCGACCTAGCTGGAGTATGACCGTCATCAAGTATCTATGGAAGCAAACGCCAATTATAATAATATAAATTTTATTTCAGATCAAATACAATCCATTTATGTAATAACCTTATGTTAGTTAAAAAAGTAAAAATAAGAAACACACTGTGTGTGCAGATGTCTCCAGTGAGCCAGCATGGGCAAGCTTTCGAGGGAAGCCTTTATTTGGCAAACCATAAGTACAATACATGAGCGATTAATACGAAGATTTCCGAGAAATTAAATTGTTAGGTACTTGAATCTACACTAATATTATGAAGCTGAAGAGTTTGTCTGTTTGGTTGAACGCGCTAATTTCAGTAAATGGTGGTTCGAGTTAAAAACATATTTTAGTGTTGGACAGCCCGCTCATCAAGGAAGGCTTACATCACCAATAGGACCGGAGCATGAGCAAAATTTCCCAAAAACAAACATTTATTCCTTTTTCTTTGCTTCCGCTGCAAGCACAGCGTAACGCGATTAAAGTTACACAGCAATCACGTACGAAGGATTTTTTGTTATAAATAAAAATAAATAAACACACTTTCTCTAACCCTCACTCGCAAACGAAATTGCGCGGATCAGCTAGTATTAGTATAGATAAGATTTAAAAAAAGGAAGGAAGTTTGACTGGCTCTCTTCAAAAAATAAAAAAAACGATACAAAAAAAAAAAAATTAACCCCACTTTTGGACCGTTTTTAGGTGATGTAAAAGTCTGGATGCTATTCTTGGTTTGTATCAAAGTAGGTCTTAGAGTTCAATCCCCTTGGGCTTAACCAGCATTCCTAGTCTCTACGGTAAACTTAAACCGGTTTGTACATTGTTCTAAAGGCGAATCAATGTCAAAGTAGCATAGGTGTCTGTTCTATGCGGCCGAATTCAATTTTACAAAAAAAAAACCTTAAAAATTTTGAAGCAGGTAAAATATTAAGTACATATTAGGTACTTTAGACTGTAAAGAAATGTATGTATTTATAATCATATGTTCCACGAACCTGTAAAGAAAACGAATAGCAACGAAATCATTCCAACTGTTCCTGGTTACAAACACCGGATTCACTGAGAGCACAACCAACTTTCCACACATCGAACAAAACTTTGCTGAACTTTGAACTGACTAGAACGCTCATTTTGAAGCTAAATCTAATTGAAGGACCGACACTGAGGGCTCCCACATTTTCACTGCCCGCACGAAACAGAGATTGAATTTAAATTTACGTAGCGGTATCGGGCTCCATTACGATTCATAGTACGATCCGCTGGCTAGTCCATCGATCATATTAATCAAACTGGACCTTATTAACATTGCATACGGCATCCTGAGGATTCTTCGTAAAATGGTGACGGGAGAAACTGTGAAACTTGAGTCACCTATGAATAATTTTAAAAGGGAAATTTTAATGGAAACTCAATGACTTACCAGATATAGTATGTAGGTACTAGCTAACGCACGCATGTTTGCGTGCGTCACATAAGAACTAAAAAGCTCACAACAGGAATTTAGGTACAGGTATGCTTCGCTCATAAAGGTCGTAGCGTGATATTACCTATAACCTTCCTCGATAAATCTCCAAAAAAAAAACTATAATTCCCAATTACAATCAGTTTTTTGTTAACAATTTCAAGATTTCTAATTTTTTGCACTGGACCTTATTTTTCGTATATAATACTCCGTTTGATAAAATAAAAGTACCTATAAGTGCAAGTACAAGTGTAGCCTTAGTTGCTCCTTAAAACATGAGCTATCTGCCAGTAAAAGTCCCATCAAAATCAGTCCAGCCGTTTCGGATATACCAGCCAAATACCTATCCATTGTACAGACTCTTAGTATCCGTTCTGAAATTGTAAACATGTCTTCAATCAAAAAATCTCACTTATAAGTTGAAGTATAATATCTGTGGTTTAAGGAACCAGGTCCACGCCATAAAATTTGCAATTTTACTAAATAAATAATTATTCAAATCTTAATAATTATTTTAATTATAAATTTAGTAAATTTATCTAGATATAAAATAAAGAATCATCTTATACTAGATAAATCCTGGGTGTTGCTAGAAAAAAAACATTTTGAGAAATACGATAGGTTTCTTTTAGTTACTTTCTTAAAAAATCCAGTAAATATCCGCATTCTGTTTGGCCAAGTATGCCTTGCAAGGTGAAAAAAATGCAATGTGAAACAGATAAAAAAAAACCCGTTCCAAACCTTGCAAACTTCCGACTTCCGTAAATTATTGACGTTTGACGTGATAGATAGTAGGTTATTGTGTTGTGTTCGTACGTAAAATAAAATCAATTATTATTTGTATAGCGTATCGGAGCATGCGTTACTAAGGAAAAAGAAACCAAGTAGCCATTATAGCTGAACGCAGCAGTGATACAGCTAGTATTTTATACAAGGTTAATACGGAAATAAATAAATACGCACAATGGCATTAGCCCTTGAAAGCACAAAAATCTTAGAATTTTTGGAACTTGTCGGACGTCTGAAGGTAAGTTCTAAAAATTGTGATTCTTCTGAGAAGCTTGCCTATCGAGATCTTTTCTTGCATAGCTACCGGTGCCTGCTTTTCTTGCATCGTCAAAGTATTTTCGATCTATGTCATTTCAATGTTAAAAACAATAAATTTATTTCAATAACTTACATAAATTAATAATACGTAGGCTAAATGGTAGTAGGCACAAAATCCATTAGTTCCCCGAAACATTTACTCTTTTTTATTATTTTTCTTATTGAGAATATAATTGTATTCTTTGCCCTTGGTTTCATTAGTTTTTGTAATATTTACAGCATGTAAAGAGGACTGGCTGGGTGATATGTGACATAAACGAGTGTGAGTCTATTGCTGGCCACATGTACCGCATGGGACTCATGACCTTCTTGCTCACTGATGAGAACAACCCCACCAACCTTGATAGGTTTAGGTGTCTCCAAATAGGTATGTAAATGCTGTCCTTTATATTTTTATAGCATTATACAGGAGTCTTCCCTGTATCCCAGCATTCATGTAATCTAATGGATGTGTATGAATCTGAAGTACTTAATATTTTATTTTATCCCAGTAGGTAAATTCTTATTAGAGAATAAGAATTCTGTCATAAGAATTTTGGAAATCTATTTAAGTTGGTTGCCGTAACAATAATGTAATTAAAATACTAGTCAACAGCTTAGATTAGAAGCCGACTCCCACATAGTTGGGACTTAGTAGATGATTATGACTGAACTAATTAGTTGTTTCTTTGGTAAATGAATTTTGCTTCATATATTCTTTCAGCTCTTGTCCACGACTTGGCAGAGTGTATAGTTGGGGACCTTACTCCACACTGTGGAGTCTCTCCTGAAGAGAAGCATCGGCGGGAAGATGAGGCTATGCAGAAAATTGCGGAACTCACGGGCATTGCCGGTGATAGAATGTATGATCTGTACAAAGTATGTATCAATAAATAATCTATTTCTTTTTTATTTTATTGTTAGCGGCACACTGCAAACTGCCAATAATAGTTTAGCTAAGTCAGTTTTTCCATTGCTGGCTGTCTGTATTGAACAAATCGTCTATCACTACACAATTATAAAACAAATACCTCCGCCACATCTGTCTGTCTGTTCGCAATAAACTCAAAATCGACTACACCGATTTTCATGCTGATTTCACCAATACATAGGGTGGTTCTCGAGGAAGGTTTAAGTATACATATAATTTGTACACGGGTGAAGCCGTGGGCATCAGCAAAATAATTGTGACTATGAATATGTTTGTTTCTTTAAAGATTATTATGGGTAGCCAGGGTTTTCATTATAAAGTGTTCAGGTTTAATATTGACTGTGGTATCTTAACTATCTAGAAATCCATCCTGCTATCAAGTGCATTATTGCAATATTGATTAAAATGCCGTAATTTCTTAAAACATGATAAGATAACCAGTACCGGGTATTGGTAATCTTTACATGTATCAACAAGTACAATGATGATGATTACGAAGTTGAGCTATTATCTTGCACTTTGTTTTTTTTATGCATGGCTAGCAAAAGTACAAAATAAAATGTTTCGTGTTAGTTGTGCCTACTGATACTGCAATCCTGCGTCATCCACACCTGGTCACAGGCCTGTCATCATTGATTCAGGGCTAATATGAGACACTCATTGTTGGTTTTGTCCATTTTCTCCCGCCATCTTCTATGAGGGCTACTGTATCGCCTTTTCGCTGTGTCAGGGCACATAGTGCAGACTATTGTGTTCCATATCTCAGCTGTATATAAGTCCATGATAATTATTATGATACTTATTGTGTTGCAGGAATATGAGAACCAAAGTTCACCTGAAGCAAAATTCGCCAAAGACTTGGATCGCTACGATATGATACTGCAAGCATTTGAATATGAAAAACGTGAAAATACGCCACAGAAGCTTCAAGAATTCTTCACTGCAACTGAAGGAAAATTCAACCACCCATTTATTAAAGATTTGGTCACAGAGCTTTATAAACAGAGAGAGGAGTTTGAAAAGCAATGCCTAACAAATGGCCATGTATAATAATAGCAAATTTTCTCTTCCATGCTGCTCATTTGTTATAATGTTAATAATACTAGCATTGTTATCTAGCTAAGCTAGTTAGTATTATATTTGTTTGCACATTGAGTGAAAGGAACAATATTAAATTGTGCACTTCTACAGCCATTACGATTTACACAAGTGTGACTCATTTGATGATAATAATTATTTGCATAATATACCTACCAGTCCTGATTCATCATGACTATTTTGGTTACTGCAGTGCACATTTAATAAGTTAAATTATTATGTTGACAAATGGGTATAAAATACTTTTTGTTTGGTTATTTACAGAGACCGGATTAAATGCAATTTAAAATAGTAAATCTGTATGCATTGCCACAAAACAAAGTAAAAATTGAAGTAAATGGGGTAAACTAATTTATCATAATTATTATTATAATTTGTTTAATAATACTGTTCGAAATTATCAGTAGTCAATATCAAAATGCAGTTTTTCTGGTATTTCCACTGTTCCAGTAAGATACAGTTAAAATGAACAGGAATATTTTCATAAATGCATATTACGATTTTTTTGCTAAATAGACATTATCTTAATATGCATTGGCATATAATCCGGGCTCTATGTAGTTATTTCTAAGGGATTTAGTGAAACATGTTATACGATATTTTAGTAGTAGTTACTACCAGGGATTGCAAACAAAAACATTTTATTTTTAAATGTGTTTATATTTTTTTGGTGTCTAAATTGTATGTTCCTTGTAAATGATTTTTGTTTCACTCATAAATATTCGAATATACACCGTGTTGTGTTACCAAATTAAAGGCTAAATATTGGTAGGTAACTATTTTAAGTGTTTATTCCATTGCATAATTTTAAGTAAGTACTTAACAATATTATTTTATTAACGAAGTTCTAGAAAGAAGTGGTACAACATGATATATTTTATGATTATTGTTTTTTATTACATAAGATCTTGAATGGCATATGTACCTGGTATTAAAATGAAAAAATATATTAGTAAAAATACTTAAGATTTTATACTTAAACCAGTTCTAATGAGTTATCAGTAATTATTACTTTAAATCTACCAAATATCATTTCCCACTAGTCACCAAATGACATCAAATAATTTTAAAATGTTGCAGGTGTTACAACCAACTTTCCTATAAATATTAGTTAGGTAGTATTTATTTTTTATAGAAATGTTACCGGCCAAACCTGATTTCAGGACAAACTAGTTTTGCCTAGGCTAAACTGGAACTTGAGCTCGTTCTTGCATCCTAGTCGAGGGAGATCTGGTCGACGAAGCCCCACTTCGCGGGGCTCCTACTTCTGAATGGTTTTAAAAAAAAGTAACCACGAAGGGTATAGCGGGGTCTATTCGCTCGCTCATTCGACCCCGCCATACCCTTCTAACCTAATCTATCCGTATTTGGGTGCCCCAAGTCGGTATAGCTTAGCCTAGGCAAAACTAGTTTGTCCTGGAATCGGGTTTGGCTGGTAACATATACGTATGTACTTACCTATATTTACAAGCAAAGCAAATCACTACCTATTATAACTTGGATGTTGTCAACTAGCTTCCATTTTAAGGTTTGCAGATACATAGAAAAATGGGTCAACACAATCAAGTGGGTCATAATGAGGATTTCAACCATTATCATTGTTTCCTGCAAGTCTCTTGTCCCATTTGCTTGACAATAATTTAGTTGACAAGCACCCTATCATGCTCTGCTTTACGATTTTGTTTTGTGTAAAGTACGTAGCTTTTATTAATGTTGTTAAGTGTGCCATGTCTTGCAAGTGTGATAGTGTTTTTTCTAATAATATCTAATTATTCATAATAATAATTCAAAATATTGTTCCCGCAGCCTACTTAAATTACACCTTTTATATGACTCTTGTTTATTATTTATGATTTACAAAACCTCTGTTGGTAAAACCTCCTACCCAAAGTTTGAGATATAATTTAATAACTTAGTAAAATAGAACAGAGACACTTGCAATATTCAAATATATTTATTTATTACTATACCTAATACTTAAAACAAAAGCAGAATGATGGTAGATCTTATAGACATAGGACCAATATTTACATTGCCAAGCAACGGAATGAAAGTGAATTTGTGTAATTAAACTTTATGAAGAGTAGTTAATGCCAAATGTAATATTTGTATGGTTTAGCTTAAAAACCACAAATTACATTGTAAAATGTAAACCAAAAAAGCTTGTTCAACTACAGTTCCCAAAAACCAGGTTGTGAGACTTCAGTTATTGCAGGAAATTATTGTAGGTAGGTAGCTTGTATCTAGTTAGTTTATACTTTACTCAATTATGAACTGAAATGTGGAATGTTGAAACGAAAATGTGCTTCTATTCCATTTCATGGCAAAGTAAATTGAACCATAGCTAACCCCCAAAACTCAGACATCACAACTTCAATACATGTTTTTCTGTATATAATTCAAATTACAAAACAGCATGAGACTTGTCTTAATCCCATATATCAAAAACCATTAAGTGAGATTGACGTAACAAGGTAGGTGATTTGACTTGAGACAAATGCTGCATACATTAGTGAATAAAGGTAATTTTGAGACTATTTGCAAATCATAATCTTGCCTTGGACTTCAGTGTTAATGGAAACCAAATAAATCACAGGTTACTTTCCAATGACAAATCATAACACAGTTTGTACTTTTAATATTTTATTGTACAAAAAAATGGGTAGTTGAGTATACATACAAACCTATTCAGTCAAATTAACATTAAGATTTGCATAAATGCTATGACCTATTGCGACAAAATCTGTTCCCAATTTGCCATTGGAACTGTGATTGTTGAGTCACAGTAACAATTTATAACTCTTCAGATCATGCTAGCTCAAATTCTGAACACCCAACTTCAACTTTAACATAATAAAATACTTTATTATTTGGATTTATAGTTAAATTAGGCTCTGTTTAACAAATTTTCTTTAAAATGTTATTCTAGTTTATAGGATTGCATTGAAATCACATAAACGATTTCTGCTCTCCACTGACAAGCTCAAAACTTTATGTGAGTATACATCATTTGGAGCAGTCGAAGAAAATTTCATATTTTATAATGTTAATTTCATTAAGCAGTTTGTTTTTGGTTATTCATATTTGCTGCTTGTTGTTCCTCTTTTTTTCGTTGCTTTTCTCTCATTAGTTCAGCATCCCTGCAATAAAGATGAATAAAAAAATACAATGGTGTAGAGGTCTTAGTTTGATCAATCCTAAATCACTTACCAACAGAGCTTTACAGATAAAGCAGTAAAACAACAATGATTTGGTGTGCTTGTTGTTAGCAAACAATAACAATAATTCTCCGCTTTAAATTTGATCATTCAGTCACATGGGATATTTTGTAAAATGTGGTTTTGAGAGTCAATGTCAGTAAACTGGGAACACTATGCAAAACTAATCATAGAAGCTGATAACACTCTTGTTTAAGTATCATTCTGAATAAATACCATATCACGAAACTGTGAATTGAATAAAATTTAAGTTCAGAGGTTATAAAAAGTACCTATGTTTCCTTTCTTGTAAAGACATACCAGTCTTTTCATTGGCATTCTTTTTCTTTTGCTGTTCTTGCTGTTTCTTTTGGTTTTTGGCGCGAGCCAAATCCCTCTGGTTTCCACCTGCAAAAAACATTCACTATATTTATCTCTACCTAACAATAGGTATGCACATGATGTCAATTCCAAACAATAGCAGTTTTGTTTTAATTCTAACAATAACACGCGAAGTGTTAAGTATGGTTCATTAGAGCGGATAGAATCAATTTTCATGATACAAAGCAAAGCGTCACCCAAATACGACTCGTGTCATGGTTAAAGCGTTGATAGTAGTCTAATCTAGAATGTTCGATGAAATTTGTCCTTCTAGGATCATTCTGAATTAAGATTGACGAGTTAAATAAATGCACTCAGTTGAATTTTGTAATTGTAAAACTTGTAAACATGATTATTTATAATGTGTGTCACTGTACTCACGGGTCATCTCGAATAATTAATTACTCAACGCTAGCAAGGTTGATCTTGTCGAAAGTCGCACGCACCAATTTTTATTGTTGTTTTAGCGGTATGGAAGACCGGACGATACGCTAGCCCGGCCGAAACCTAGGACAACGCACCGCCCTTCTTACCAATACGAAATAAACTTTGAAACAACTAAAAGATAACGCTGGCTCCTAACAAAATGCTTCAGCAGCCAGCTGGCCACAACCACAAACAAATTGTCAATGACGCTGTGTTTTTTTTATATTTCCATCTAAAACCTGGATACAGTGTCTTTTAAGATAAAGCTGGTACTAGACAGACACTTGTTAACTTCAGACAAACATGCGCATCAAGCTTTCTTTGGTTTGTGACCACGGACAATTAAAGAGTAGTTTATGACAAACAAATGTACTGTATATGTCACCGTAAAATTGTCAAACATATAGCGATCATCGCTATATATTATAATTTATTAACCTAACCTAACGGGGGGGTGCCCCAAGTCCCGATTATGGGGGCAGATATACATAGGTACGTATGTTCAGTTGGCAATAATTCGAGAGTTTACAATATCGCTAGGGAGAAACACGTTATATTGTAATATAACGTGTTTGACAATTTTACGGCGACATACAGATAACTTATGGTTCGCCACAAGCGCATCCAAATGGCTGCGCTGACAGACTACACTGGTTTATCCCCGCAAGGCTATGAAACAAAATATATATTCTGTACACTTAAAGTACTTACGGGATTATGTACATCCGTGATTTTCTTGTGGTTTTTGGAGCACCCGATATCGCTGTTGCTGTCAGACGTATGTACTGACAGTCACTACAAGTATGTTGTGACGGTCAAAGTGGTTCCTCGATATTTATGAACTTAGAAGGTTGTATTGACGATTCTGATGATTATAATTCTGTAACTACATATATACAGTCGCGAACGATATTTTCATCAACATACATCCCTGCACTGGCTTGCAAATTGCAAGAAACGTGAGAAAATTTGAATTTCGCGGGCTACCTTGGGGCATCAACCTTAAACGGTACTGGACTGTCAGGACCAAATATGCTGCTGCGTCCAGCGACACCAATGACGTTGCTTTATGGGTCCCAACTGCATCACTCCACGAAGGTTGAGGAGGTCGTAGAGTACATGAAGGTGAAGACCAGCTGGACCTAGAGGGTCGATAAGTTGGAGCCGTGTCACATCATCAACTTCAAGTCGTTTGTGGTGCGAGTTCCGACACAGTATCTGGACAAATTTCGAAGAGTTCTGGCCGAAGGGCCAGAGGGGGGGGTTGTCTACCGACGTTTTTGCGGCAGGCGACGTGACACCGCACAGCGTAACACGACGCCGTCACTTCGTGTGTCATAAGTTCATAGTTTTATAAGTTATATTTTGTATGTATTTTTTGTAGTAATGTATTTTGTGTATTTATCTATGGGCCTTCAGATGCCTCATAATAAAATTATTGATTGATTAAATACACAAGCCACTAATCTGTCGTCACAACATAGCTGCATTGTGAGAACAGGGCATAATAATAATCCTGTCAAAGAATAAATATTTATGGGTAAACCAGTGTAATCTGTTGGCAACACAGATTTCTTCAATTTCTCTGCATTTGTTCTGCATGAAAAAAAAAGTAGGAACTGTCAAAGTGTCAAAATGTCGGTCAATGCACAAGTTCACTTGAGTAGCAACGAAAATAATAAAAAGAGTGATAAAACACTGAAACAGTTGTTTCCTAAGCGAGATGAGTGCTCACATGTGTCTTGTTATTGGCAAGTTTTTTTTGGGATTCCGCAATTCGGTAAAACAATAATAAATATTCAATTAACGTGCCTTTGTTGTGTTCTTTTCTGCAGCGAGGAAAACGTTTGGAAACTATGTCAAGATGTATCTTTGAGAATTCCTGAGGAATTGGATAGATGCTACATCGTTTTTATATCCAACCCTTGCCGTACGGTGCCTCTTTGGAAACAAAGGGCTGGGCGCGAGGAGGATCGTCTCGTCATATGGGTGTGTACCGAAATTATGTCACGCTATTATGTACATATTAAGCTATAATCTAATGAGTACGTAATTCCTATTGTATTGTCATATAATTTGAGCCCATCCACTTATTTTAATTCATTGGTGAGATTGTATTTCACTCACTGAGAATTGTTTACCTGCTCTTCAAATTTTGTCTCATTTACTGATAAAAGAGAAATAATTAAACTATGAATCATCTCTATAATATATAGTAAATTGGAGTAAAATGCAATTGTCTGAGATCCTATGGAGAAGTTATATACACTTATGGTTGAAAAAAATCAGAGGAAATTTTGCCGCTATATATACAAACGCACCTACGGATACTACCCATTTTTGTATCCTTTTTTATTTGTGTCAGGAATGGTCGGACTGGATACTTTACAGCTCAGGCGTAAATTAATGCATATTCTACACTATAACTTGTTAATTAACAGTAGTATAGATAATCCATGGGTAAGGGATGTTTCCTTACCCATCCATCTGTATGTACCCCAGCAATACATGCGTGGCATAGGATGGCGGCGGCACCAACTACTTGCATGCCCACCGGGATGGAGCATCCATCAAGTCAATAACAGCCCAACCGCAAGAGCAATTGGCCTCATTAATCGTTACCTTGACAGCAGCCCAAATTCCGACATATTTGTGGATACTATTGGCACTTTAAGGAAAGATGTATTATCATTTTTAAACAATTGATTTGTAATTTCCTCTGATTTTATTTTATTTTAATCTTGACTGTTATATTATTGAATTTCACTGACATGTTTAAGTAACACTAGTATTTTAGGTTTGACTTCGGCATTATCTGCCAAACCTTTTCGGTGGGCTACCAGTCTAACCGTACTGATATGACATAATATTTTATTATTATTATTTTCTCATGACATTTTATGACTTCTTTATATTATTTTATTGGTGATATTCCACTTGACATGTAATTTTCATTTTTATTTTGCTTTCTTTCAATTATTGTAAATTCTAAAAGATGCTATTTGTTATAATGATTATTATCAAATAGGATCTTTTAGAATTAAATAAAAAAAAAAAAAATATGATTATTGTTAGCTTTTAAGCGTTTTGGTATGAAACTGTCAGCTTAAAATGTATTTTTTAATAAATAAATAATTAAACTATGAATAAAAAAGTATTGTGGAACTATAAGCATAATAAAAAATTGTAATTGTTTTAATAACAATGCAATAATTTTATTTCAGGATTATCATGTGATATTTCTATATTCATGGGACAATAAAACTTGCCTTGTTTACGATCTGGATTCGGAGTTGCCTTTCCCAACATTTTTTCACAAATATGTTACTGAGACATTTCGTACAGATCAAGTACTGAAATCAGATTTTCACAGGTAAATACAATAACAAATAGTGTTATTATAGACACAAGTAATCTATCAAGCATGGTAATTGAAGCATGAAGTTAGTCTGGGTTAAGCTTGCTGTTGTACTTATGCTTTATTATTGCAAAATGTGTTTATTTTGTTTTGTGTGCAATATAGAACAGGCATTCGATTATTTTTTAAGAAGAGATTTTTCCTGCATATGATCACAATATATTAACGGCATCTTGCTAAAACAACTTTTTGTGTTTTGCCAAATTAATGGTTAAATTTCAATAATTTTCAGATTCTTCCGTGTGGTGCCCGCAAAGCAGTTCTTGCAGAACTTTGCGTCAGACCGACGTCACATGAAAAGACCGGATGGCTCATGGATTAAACCACCACCACCATACCCAGCAATATGCACATCAAGTAAGCCCAATTTATCTTTCCTAGCCTACTCTGTTTTACACCTAGTTGTCCATCTAAGCACATACCTACTTACAAATTAATGTGACTTATTTCTCAGTCAAATATTTAGCGTTACCATGCCATCCATCTATACTTCTATGCTAATATTATAAGCAGAAGAGTTTGTGTTTGGTTGAACGCGCTAATCTCAGGAACTGCCAGCTCGAATTGAAAAATTATTTTTGTGTTGGATAGTCCTTTTAACGAGGAAGGCTTTAGGCTATATAACATCACGCTACGATTATTAGGAGCGGAGCAGTAATGAAAAATGTTGCAAATACGGGTTTTTTTTTCCTTTCGTTTTTCTCTCATATAAAATAAAATAATTTCACAAAAGTTTTACAAAATTGTCTTATTATCATTTTAGCTTTTTGAATATTTTCTGGCTCCTATCCCTGGCAAAGAGCCAATAGTTTCATCCACTCAAGTAATTTGGAACATTCATTTACAAATGTAATATTTTGTATAGAAGTACTTTTGTTATTTTTCTTTGTTCATGCAGTCATGCTGGACAAAGTGTTTTGTTGAATGTTAGGAAATAGGTCAGTGGGGTGCTTGTGTCATAGACTAGTAGACTGTCTATGTCTGTTGTACTTTATGAATAATTGAATACAGAATGACGAGGTACACTTTTCATTGTAAATTTTATTTCAGCATTTCCAAATAAAACTATATTTCATGTTATTGATTAATGGAAATAAAATAAAATTAAAAATCAAATTATATTGTTGCGCGTGGAGGAAGTTAACTGTTTTTCAAAACATGTTTCTAGGTTGTTGTGCATGAAAAGATTTGCATGGTAAAATTTTGCATTGCTGTTGTCAACATCATAAAAAATAACTTCTGTTTCTGCCACACACAGTTTGATTTACACTTTAAAATTATTATTTCCCACTCATTTCCAGCTTCCACTCATAACTTAGATGAATACATCAACATGGACCTGGGAGTTGGCCCCGGTCAGGTATTTAACCTAACAGACTTCGTACAGCGGTTCTACAAAATGAACAAGTAGTACAAAAATAAGGTACTGATAGATAGTCAAATGTTGTTTTAGAATTAATTTCATGATCCTAATGGTTTGTGTTTTCTGTTGATTATGTTTTAATAATCCTTGTTTGTACTTTACCTACAAATTCTACAATGGTCCCAATGCAGTGAAAAGTTCTGAATAATGGTGCCATACATACCTACTAGCTACTGCAAAAGATGTAGTAAGAAAAAAATGTTATTGCTTACCTTGTGTATGAATTAATTAGTGGTACAGTTTGATTTTTTTTTGTTATTATTTGTTGTATTGGTCGCAAGTATTTGAGTGACCTTTAAAATTTAAGCACACTATATTAACAAATCTTCCCACAAACACAAAAAAAATTATTATGCACAAATTGTTACCTACCTAAAATGGAATAAACCCAATATTATGTATTAATTATTAAGCTACAATCAATAATATATTTTTATGTAGGTTTAACTGAATAAACATTGAGATTATACATTATTAGTAGTTATTACATTTAAATATTGAAGTTTTATAATCAGAAACCTACATAACAATATCTAAGAAAATTATATAGCTATTTTACTCTAAAAATAATTTTGAATAAATTAATACCTAAGTACATGATTAATATGGCAAATTATATTATAATTCAGGGCACTTCTATTCCCCATAAAGATTAGCTGATTTTGATATAATTAGATAGTAAAATATTAAGCATAGGGAATTTAATCGAGAGGCTAGTGCTTAAAGTTTCAATTTTATATGAATAACGACTAGTTTTTGTGTGCTGCGCGAGCTGCAAGCAGCTCGCGTGCTTGTGGTGGTAGCTTTTTTTTACTTTTAAAATCCCTAAATGTTAATTCTCAAACACGACCCTAAAGAAGAGTCTTCCACTTGTCAACCTCTAGTGAACCTTTTCACTTGATTAAGCTCTAATCATTCTAAATCAGCATCTTCAGACCACTCGAATAACGATACCTACCCATATTTTGAGTTTTTTCCTTAGCCTTATGACATTTTGAGAACCAATAGGAATCCTTAAATCAGTATGAACCCCTAACACATTCTGAAAACTAATTCAATAAAAAATAGATATTAAAATAAAATTAAACTTGAGAATTATTTAAAAATTCGGAAACCCCATAAGAACCCCTAATATATAATCTATAAACTTATTTAAAAACTCAGACCTTCTCTCATTAAAAAAACATTACCCTACAATTTGCTTGTCGACCTACCTGCTACCGGAAAGGTCTTTTACCACCAGACAGGTTTCGACGCCTATGATAATCTTTGTTCAAACACCTAACAGCCATCCCTAACCGTTATGAAGTTACAGTTCTTCAAGTTTAGGGAAGGTTGGGGAGGGGAGGAGAGGGTATACGAATTTCAACGATCCTCAATAGTATTAGGTGAGAATTAAAAAACAACCACTATTTGTGCCAGTTTTCGAGATACGATGGGGGGCGGGGTGAAGGGGAGGGAGAAGAGATTTTGAAAAATGATTTTTGCCACCTCTCTGTCGCTGTTTATGAATGTGAAAAAGTAAGTTCCAAGTCTCTCTAGTTACACTCCTTCCCGCTCCGACCAGAGTGGGAGAAGTTATTTGATGATTTCCCATTAAAATCCTTTTCTCATACAAAAACATTACAATACAATTTGCTTGTCGACCTACTTGCTACCGGAAAGTTATCATGACCATATCTCTACCACCGGACAGGTTTCGACGCCTCCGATAATATTTGTTCAAACACCTAATGGGCTAACATGAATCGTTATAAAGTTGAGGAGTTTCGTAAATATGATATCTCCCTATCTCATACCTCGCTGATGTATATGTATTATTGTCCCCCCTTCGCTTTTTCGGATGCCAAATAAGCCCAAAAGGACTAAATGTTTCCACTTGATAAAGCTCTAATCATTCTAAATCAGCATCTTCAAATCACTCGAATAACGATACCAACCCATATTTTAATTGTTTTCCTTAACCTTATGAAATTTTGAGAATCAATAGGAATCCTTAAAACAGTATGAAAACACTTAAGAACCCTTAACACATTCTGAATACTAATTCAATAAAAATAAGATATTAAAATAAAATTAAACTTGAGAATGTATTAATTTAAAGATTTTGAAACCCCATAAGAACCTCTAATATAATCTATAAACATATTTAACACTCAGACCTCTCATTAAAAAAACATTACCTTACAATTGACTTGTCGACCTACCGGAAAGATATCGTGACCTTATCTCTACCACCAGACAGGTTTCGACGCCTATGATAATATTTGTTCAAACACCTAAAGACTATCCCTAACCGTTATGAAGTTACAGTCCTTTCAAGTTAAACAATCTCCCCGGTTGGAGAGGGGAGGAGAGGGTAATTCATAAAAATTTCAACGCCCCTCAATAGTATTAAGTGAGAATTAAAAACAACTACTATTTGTGCCAGTTTTCGAGATACGATGGGGGGCGGAGTGAAGGGGAGGGAGAAGAGATTTTGAAAAATGATTTTTGCCACCTCTCTGTGGCTGTTTATGAATGTGAAAAAGTAAGTTCCAAGTCTCTCAAGTTACACTACTTCCCGCTCCGCCCAGAGTGGGAGAAGTTATTTGATGATTTCCCATTAAAACCTTTTTGTCATACAAAAAACATTAAAATACAATTTACTTGTCGACCTACCTGCTACCGGAAAGCTATCATGACCATATCTCTGCCACCGGACAGGTTTCGACGCCTACGATAATATTTGTTCAAACACCTAATGGCTAACCTGAATCGTTATAAAGTTGGGGAGGGGAGAGTATAAGACATCCTCCAGCGCAAGAACAGTTTCGTAAATATGATATCTCCCTATCTCATACCTCGCTGATGTAGGATAGGTTCCGAGGTTTGATCATGAAGTCGGAATGACATGTGGTGTTTTTGTACAAACACTTTAAAAACCTCGATGTACCCGCCAATTTGGCAGCGTTGAAGAGACTGCAGTACAGCCCACGTCTCGATCAAATCAAAAGATATCTCGTAGTCCACAAAGGCTAAACAACAACGCCGGTTATACTTTTCGGTCTTCTGTATAGTGTATACCGCAGTGTATGTATCTGTCACCGTAAAATTGTAAAACGCGTTATATTGTAATCTCTCTAGCGATATTGTAAACTTTCGAATTATTGTCCAACGAACATAGTACTGCTTACAATAAAACGCATTATTTTTCGTGAAATGCATGCGATGGTAGTCAACTCACGTGGTGTGTAGGGAAGGACGTCCCCATTGCCCAGTGGGTACCACTCTCATGAAAAAATACTGTACCGTTCCTGAGAAATATCGATTAATGTAACCTAACTTTAAACCAATTTATACGTATTCCCCTAAAAAGCGTAGTCGACGGAACCCCGCTTCGCGGGGCCCCTATTTCCGAGTGCAGGGTTTAAAGGAACCTAACTAACCTAACGGGGGGGTGCCCCAAGTCCCGATTATGGGGGCAAAGATACTTCCGTATATTTAGTTGAAAATAATTCGAGAGTTTACAATATCGCTAGAGAGAAACACGTTATATTGTAATATAACGTGTTTTTCAATTTTACAGTGACATAGGAATCCGGCTTGTTCGGGAGGCTGAAAATAACCCAGATGTAATGTGAAAAGTGCTGCAAGACACATTCGCGACCTTTTCTCAAAAAGGTCGTTTCGCTTTTTTTAAAGATGGACAAAAGTCTCAGGTTTGAATCCTTAGTTTCCAGCTTTATCAAAAGAGCGGCTAAAGTGGTTTGTAAAATCCTTGACCACAAACATCATCGAATGGTTGTAAAGAATTGGGGCAGTAGTAAAAAATACTCCGACTGACCTCCCAAACACTGGTGTAACGTTTTTTTCGTTGGTCGGTAACGCGGTTTTTGAGCCGACAAAAAATTTTGAAAATTCACTTTGACCAACTCTGGGCTTAGCTCCACTCAGGACCTACCTACCACTGGAAATCTATCTTGAACTTGTCCCTACGATACAGGGGTCGCCGGCTCGCTTCGCTGGCCACCTCCCCATCATCAGATTTCAACGCATTTTATAGTGTTTGTTGAAACATCTTGCGGCTATGTCTAACCGTAATGAAGTTGTAGCCCTTTCAATTTTAGGGGAAGTTGGGGAGAGGCGATTCGAATACCCTTCGGTATACAAACTTTGAACCTCTCGCTTCGCTTTACCGATATCACAACCGGGCAGTTTTTCGGTCTACGGCTCGCTACGCTCGCGACTTACGTTTTCACTCCACTCAGGACCTGCCTACCACCGGAAAACTACCATGGCCTTATCCCCACGCCACGGGGTCGCCATGTCGCTTCACTCGCCACCTCCCGCTTCGCTTTAGCGGTACCACCACCGGACGGGTTTTCAGTCGACGGCTCGCTACGCTCGCCATTTCCCCACTTTCCTCCACTCAAGTCCTGTCTACCACCGGAATGCCATCGTGACCTTATCCTCACGCTGTGGGGTCACCGGCTCGCTTCGCTCGCCACCTCCCCCCTTCGCTTTACCGGTACCACCACCGGACAGGTTTTCAGTCGACGGCTCGCTACGCTCGCCATTTCCCCACTTTCCTCCACTCAATACCTGTCTAACACCGGAAAGCTACCGTGACCTCATCCTCACGCTATGGGGTCACCGGCTCGCTTCGCTCGCCACCTCCCCCCTTCGCTTTAGCGGGACCACCACCGGACGGGTTTTCAGTCGACGGCTCGCTACGCTCGACATTTCCCCACTTTCCTCCACTCAAGACCTGTCTACCACCGAAATGCTATCGTGACCTTATCCTCACGCTGTGGGGTCACCGGCTCGCGTCGCTCGCCACCTTCCCCCTTCGCTTTACCGGTACCACCACCGGACAGGTTTTCAGTCGACGGCTCGCTACGCTCGCCATTTCCCCACTTTCCTCCACTCAAGACCTGTCTAACACCGGAAAGCTACCGTGACCTCATCCTCACGCTATGGGGTCACCGGCTCGCTTCGCTCGCCACCTCCCCCCTTCGCTTTAGCGGTACCACCACCGGACGGGTTTTCAGTCGACGGCTCGCTACGCTCGCCATTTCCCCACTTTCCTCCACTCAAGACCTGTCTACCACCGGAAAGCTATCGTGACCTCATCCTCACGCCAGTTCGCTTTACCGGTACCGCCACCGGACAGGTTTTCAGATGACGGCTCGCTACGCTCGCCACTTCAAATCGACCATATTAATAAACCCCTCTATGTACAAAATCAATCCTCATTCGGTCGGAACCGTTCGAAGGAACCAATCATAAATTGGTAGAACGAACGAATTTGCCAAAGTCGGGTCTGACCTGAAAATTCAATCACCAATGACTCTCAGGGTTGCCAGCTGAAAGTGTTGGAAATGGTCAAATGTCATTTGAGGTACCCCACTCTTAGTGGTTACGCACCATTTCTATTCAAAATGACGTTATTTCTACATATCAGGTTTTTGGGGAAAATCTGGAAAAAATCCCTAAAACTGGGAAAAAAAATTGCACCAGGCAACACTCTTTGACAAAACACACCACCAGTTCATACAACATAATCCAGTTGGGGGATGCTAACTGACCCATTTATCGTACCGAAAATTTGAATATTTCGTCATTTTTATAAGATGGCCATACTGTCCACCATTTTGTTTTTCTAAAAAGTCATAACTTTTCTAAAATGTCAAGGATATAGGCTATAAACCGGTGTACTTAAAGCTGTTAACTTTTGAATTTGGTAGAACGAAACAATTCGCCAAAGTAGGGTCTGACCCATAAATTCAAGCCCCAGTGGCTCTCGGGGTTGCCAGCTGAAAGTGATGAAAATGGTCAAATGTCATTTGGGGCGTCCCATTCTTGGTGATTATGTAAAAGTTCCATTCAAAATGTCGTTATTTATACTTATCATGTTTTTGGGCAAAATCTAGGAAATTACCCTAAAAATTGGGAAATGTTTAAATCCAGGCAACACTACTCAACAAAGCACAGAATCACTCGGTACAATTGGAACCCGTCAGATGTTGCTAACTACCCGAAAAATCGTGTTGAAAATTCGGATTTTTAGTTGTTTTTACAAGATGGCCCGCACACCAGACGCCATTTTGTTTTTCTGAAAAGTCATAATTTTATGGAAATCTCAAGGATACAAGCCTCCGACGGGTGTACTTGGTGTAGCCAACTTTTGAGTTTGGTAGAACAAAGTAATTCGCCAAAGTCAGGTCTGACCCGAAAATTCCCAACCCCAATGGCTTTCGGGGTTGCCAGCTGAAAGTGACGAAAATGGTCAAATGTCAATTGGGGCGGCCCATTCTTGGTGATTATGTAAAAGTTCCATTCAAAATGTCGTTATTTCTACTTTTCATGTTTTCGGGTAAAATCTGGCAAATTACCTTAAAAATGGGGAAATTTTTTGCACCAAGCAACACTCCTCTACGAAACACACAACCGTTTGCTAAAACTTGAACCCGTCAGATGTTGCCAACTACCCGAAAAATCGCCTCGAAAATTGTGAATTTTCGTCGATTTCACAAGATGGCCGCCACACCAGGCGCCATTTTGTATTTCTAAAAAGTCATAATTTTCTGGAAATCTCAAGGATACAGGCCACCGACCGGTGTACTCGGTGTAGCCAAGTTTTGTGTTTGGTAGAACAAAGTAATTCGCCAAAGTCAGGTCTGACCCGAAAATTCAAACCCCAATGTCTTTCGGGGTTGCCAGCTGCAAGTGTTGAAAATGGTCAGATGTCATTTGGGGCATCTTATTCTTGGTGATTATATAAAATTTCAATTCAAAATGTCGTTATTTCTTTTTTTCACATTTCTGGTGAAAATCTGGGAAATTACCCTAAAAATGGGGAATTTTTTTAATCCAGGCAACACTACTTAACAAAACACACAACCGCTCGGTACAACTCGAATCCGTCAGATGTAGCCAACTACCCGAAAAATCGTGTCGGAAATTCGGATTTTTAGTCGTTTTTACAAGATGGCCGCCACACCAGACGCCATTTTGTTTTTCTGAAAAGTCATAATTTTCTGGGAATCTCAAGGATACAGGCCACCGACCGGTGTACTCGGTGTTGCCAACTTTTGAGTTTGGTAGAACAAAGTAATTCGCCAAAGTCAGGTCTGACCCGAAAATTCAAACCCCAGTGGCTCTCGGGGTTGCCAGTTAAAAGTTATAAAAATGGTCAAATGTCATTTGATGCACCTTATTCTTAATAGTAATGCAACATTTATATTCAAAATGTCATTATTTCTACTTTTCATGTTTTTGGGGAAAATCTGGAAAATTACCCTTAAAAATGGGGTAAGTTTTTGCACCAGGCAACACTTTATATGAAAACACACCACCGCTTCATACAACTCAAACCCGTCAGATGTTGCCAACTACCCGAAAAATCGTGTCGAAAATTGTGAATTTTCGTCGATTTCACAAGATGGCGGCCACACCAGCCGCCATTTTGTTTTTCTGAAAAGTCATAATTTTCTGGAAATTCCAAGGATAAAGGCCACCGACCGGTGTACTCGGTGTTGCCAAATTTTGAGTTTGGTAGAACAAAGTAATTCGCCAAAGTCAGGTCTGACCCAAAAATTCAAACCCCAATGGCTTTAGGGGTTGCCAGCTGAAAGCGATGAAAATGGTCAAATGTCATTTGGGGCATCTCATTCTTGGTGGTTACGCACCATTTCTATTCAAAATGACGTTTTTTCTATATATTAAGTTTTTAGGAGTTCTGGAAAAAAACCCTAAAACTGGGAAAAAAAATTGCACCAGGCAACACTCCTTGACAAAACACACAGCCAGTTCATACAACATAATCCAGTTGGGGGATGCTAACTGACCCATTTATCGTATCGAAAATTCGACTTTTTTGTCATTTTTATAAGATGGCCACACTGTCCGCCATTTTGTTTTTCTGAAAAGTCATAATTTTCTGGAAATCTCAAGGATACAGGCCAACGACAGGTGTACTCGGTGTTGTCAACTTTTGAGTTTGGTAGAACAAAGTAATTCGCCAAAGTCAGGTCTGACCAGAAAATTCAAACCCCAGTGGCTCTCGGGGTTGCCAGCTGAAAGTGATGAAAATGGTCAAATGTCATTTGGGGCATCCCATTCTTGGTGATTATGTAAAAGTTTCATTCAAAAGTCGTTATTTCTACTTTTTATGTTTTTGGGCAAAATCTGGAAAATTACCTTAAAAAATTGGGAAATGTTTTAATCCAGGCAACACTCATCATCAAAACACACAACCGCTCGCTACAACTCGAACCCGTCAGATGTTGCCAACTACCCGAAAAGTCGTCTCGAAAGTTGTGAATTTTCATCGATTTCACAAGATGGCCGCCACACCAGCCGCCATTTTGTTTTTCTGAAAAGTCATAATTTTCTGGTAATTTCAAGGATACTGGCCATCGACCGGTGTACTCGGTGTAGCCAACTTTTGAGTTTGATAGAACAAAGTAATTCGCCAAAGTCAGGTCTGACCCAAAAATTCAAACCCCAATAGCTTTCAGGGTTGCCAGTTGAAAGTGATGAAAATGGTCAAATGTCAATTGGGGCGGCCCATTCTTGGTGATTATGTAAAAGTTCCATTCAAAATGTCGTTATTTCTACTTTTCATGTTTTCGGGTAAAATCTGGGAAATTACCCAAAAAATGGGGATTTGTTTTGCACCAAGCAACACTCCTCTACGAAACACACAACCGCTTGCTTAAAACTTGAACCCGTCAGATGTTGCCGACTACCCGAAAAATCGCCTCGAAAATTGTGAATCTTCGTCGATTTCACAAGATGGCCGCCACACCAGCCGCCATTTTGTTTTTCTGAAAAGTCATAATTTTCTGGAAATCTCAAGGATACTGGCCACCGACCGGTGTACTCGGTGTTGCCAACTTTTGAGTTTGGTAAAACAAAGTACTTCGCCAAAGTCAGGTCTGACCCGAAAATTCAAACCCCAATGGCTCTCGGGGTTGCCAGTCGAAAGTGATGGAAATAGTCAAATGTCATTTGGGGCATCTCATTCTTGGTGGTTACGCACCATTTCTATTCAAAATGACGTTTTTTCTATATATTAAGTTTTTAGGAGTTCTGGAAAAAAACCCTAAAACTGGGAAAAAAAATTGCACCAGGCAACACTCCTTGACAAAACACACAGCCAGTTCATACAACATAATCCAGTTGGGGGATGCTAACTGACCCATTTATCGTATCGAAAATTCGACTTTTTTGTCATTTTTATAAGATGGCCACACTGTCCGCCATTTTGTTTTTCTGAAAAGTCATAATTTTCTGGAAATCTCAAGGATACAGGCCAACGACAGGTGTACTCGGTGTTGTCAACTTTTGAGTTTGGTAGAACAAAGTAATTCGCCAAAGTCAGGTCTGACCAGAAAATTCAAACCCCAGTGGCTCTCGGGGTTGCCAGCTGAAAGTGATGAAAATGGTCAAATGTCATTTGGGGCATCCCATTCTTGGTGATTATGTAAAAGTTTCATTCAAAAGTCGTTATTTCTACTTTTTATGTTTTTGGGCAAAATCTGGAAAATTACCTTAAAAAATTGGGAAATGTTTTAATCCAGGCAACACTCATCATCAAAACACACAACCGCTCGCTACAACTCGAACCCGTCAGATGTTGCCAACTACCCGAAAAGTCGTCTCGAAAGTTGTGAATTTTCATCGATTTCACAAGATGGCCGCCACACCAGCCGCCATTTTGTTTTTCTGAAAAGTCATAATTTTCTGGTAATTTCAAGGATACTGGCCATCGACCGGTGTACTCGGTGTAGCCAACTTTTGAGTTTGATAGAACAAAGTAATTCGCCAAAGTCAGGTCTGACCCAAAAATTCAAACCCCAATAGCTTTCAGGGTTGCCAGTTGAAAGTGATGAAAATGGTCAAATGTCAATTGGGGCGGCCCATTCTTGGTGATTATGTAAAAGTTCCATTCAAAAGGTCGTTATTTCTACTTTTCATGTTTTTGGGCAAAATCTGGGATATTACCCTAAAAATTGGGAAATGTTTTAATCCAAGCAACACTACTCAACAAAGCACACAAACGCTCGGTAAAACTCTAACCCGTCAGATGTTGCTAACTACCCGAAAAATCGTGTCGAAAATTCGGATTTTGTCGTTTTTACAAGATGGCCGCCACACCAGACGCCATTTTGTTTCTCTGAAAAGTCATAATTTTCTGGAAATCTCAAGGATACAGGCCAACGACGGGTGTACTGTGTGTAGCCAACTTTTGAGTTTGGTAGAACAAAGTAATTCGCCAAAGTCAGGTCTGACCCGAAAATTCAAACCCCAATGGCTCTCGGGGTTGCCAGTTGAAAGCGATGAAAATAGTCAAATGTCATTTCGAGCATCCCATTATCGGTGATTATGTAAAATTTTTATTCAAAATATCGTTATTTCTACTTTTCATGTTTTCGGGGAAAATCTGGAAAATTACCCTTAAAAGTGGGGTAAGTTTTTGCACCAGGCAACACTTTATATGAAAACACACCACCGCCCGGTACAACTCAAACCAGTCAAATGTTGCCAACTACCCGAAAAGTCGTGTTGAAAATTTGGATTTTTAGTCGTTTATACAAGATGGCCGCCACACCAGCCGCCATTTTGTTTTTCTGAAAAGTGATAATTTTCTGGAAATTTCAAGGATACAGGCCATCGACCGGTGTACTCGGTGTTGCCAATTTTTGAGTTTGGTAGAACAAAGTAATTCGCCAAAGTCAGGTCTGACCCGAAAATTCAAAGCCCAATGTCTCTCGGGGTTGCCAGCTGAAAGTGATGAAAATGGTCAAATGTCATTTGGGGCAACCCATTCTTGGTGATTATGTAAAAGTTTCATTCAAAATGACGTTATTTCTACTTTTCATGTTTTTGGCAAAAATCTGGGAAATTACCCTAAAAATGGGGAAATGTTTAAATCCAGGCAACACTACTCAACAAAACACACAACCGCTCGCTACAACTCGAACCCGTCAGATGTTGCCAACTACCCGGAAAATCGTCTCGAAAATTAAGAATTTTCGTCGATTTCACAAGATGGCCGCCACACCAGCCGCCATT
Organism: Xestia c-nigrum; assembly: GCA_916618015.1. Lineage (NCBI taxonomy): Eukaryota > Metazoa > Arthropoda > Insecta > Lepidoptera > Noctuidae > Xestia > Xestia c-nigrum. Next base: position 11,216,917 of record OU745245.1, read on the forward strand.
TTGTTTTTCTAAAAAGTCATAATTTTCTGGAAATCTCAAGGATACTGGCCACCGACCGGTGTACTCGGTGTTGCCAACTTTTGAGTTTGGTAGAACAAAGTAATTCGCCAAAGTGAAAAAGTCCCAAAAATGAAAAAGTTTAATATTTTTTGGGGTTGCCAGTTGAAAGTGATGAAAATGGTCAAATGTCATTTGGGGCTCCCCAAAGTTGCCAGCTAGACAAAGTCTCCATTCAAAATGTTGCTATTTCTACTTTTCATGTTTTCGGGGAAAATCTGGGAAAATACCCTAAAAATGGGGAAATTTTTTGCACCAGGCAACACTCCTTAACAGAACACACGACCGCTCGGTAAATCTCGAACTCGACAGATGTTGCCAACTACACGAAAAATGCATTTAAAAAAAGTCGAAAATTCCACCATTTTACAAAATGGCCGCCACAGCGTCCGCCATGTTGGATTTTCAAAATGTCATAATTTTTCACAGTTGCCATTGAAATGACCTACAAATTGGCAGGGTCAGTGTTGCCAACTTTTAAAATCGGTAGAACAAAACAACTTGTCAAAGTCGAGTGAAAAAAGTCGCCAATTTCAAAGCGTCCCAGCGCGGCCGCCATCTTGTTTTTTTTTTTTTTTTTACTTTTTTTTCAAATTATTTTAGACCTTTTACGAAACCTACGAGTCGAAATCGGTCCAAATCCTTTCCTCGCCGAAACCGGAAATGGACTCGGCCGCCATCTTGGATTTGAATCTCCTCTATAATTTTCCTCTACTCGACCGGAAGTACTGTACATTTTTCCAAAACATACCCCTAACCCATCTCTCACTCATTCCGAGAAACGGCATGTCAATGAGTGAGTGAGTCAGTGAGTGAGTGGTGTTGTAGCTTTATCTTAATATATATAAATCTCGTGTCACAATGTTTGTCCTCAATGGACTCCTAAACCACTTAACCGATTATAATAAAATTCGCACACCATGTGCAGTTCGATCCAACTTGAGAGATAGGATAGCTTACATCTCAATTTATGAGACGCAGACGAAGTTGCGCGGGTCAGCTAGTATAATATAAATTAAGTAGTGTTTTGGAAGTTCTGCATTTTCTTTCTATTTGTCGTTATTGTGGAAGAGTATGATATTATTATGTAGATCGTGTTTATTCTCATTTTGACTGAGGTAATCCTTGTTTACGGATTGTGTGTTACCTTGAGTGATAAATTAACATTTAAGTAAATTTATAGTAGTGTATATGGTCGCAAGTAGCTTTTGTATGTTGTTAAACTATTTAATAATTTTGTAACAACTTTTATACACTCTTTTTATTCTTCCCTAGCACCCTTAGAAAATTGACAAAAATACCAAAAATATATTTAAGAATATTTGCTTATGGTAAGGGTAATCCAATGTATGAATTGTATGATTCATTTCTGAGGAGAGTCAGTTCGTTTACGTCCTTCCACTTCCACCTATGTATGTATTAATTTGATTATGCAAACTTAAGGATGTTTAACTATTGTTCTAAATCTTGAAAGATTTATTTTACCTAATATATTTACACTATTGTACCTTAATATTTTACATTTCTCTAAATTTATGATGAGTAAAAATATAACTACTTATATAATATAATTATATACTTATTGTATAAGATTAGGCATACTACAATAACACGGATGAAAAGAGTTTATAACATTAGGTTTGTGAATAATTTTACTGTTTATGAAAAACTTGCATTTATTACCTTTTAACTACCTAATTCAGCAGGGTTTGTGATCTGTGTTTGTAAATTTTACAGTTCACTGTTGATTATTTTTTAAGATTTTACGACGTTCTTCCAAGTCCCTCAAATCTTGTATGAAGCTGCTTCTACCTAGTATAATGTCAAAGAAAAAAAAAACTTTTTATTAAACCTAGTGAATTTAAGACCTAGTCATTATGATTAATTATTCTTCTTCCTAACAGTTTATCACATTAGTATTTATTCGAGGCGTAGCTGGATATTCTATGGGACCAAACTCTTTCGACTGGATGCGGTGGAACCCGGAGTGTGGAGCGAATATTAAATCCCTGGGAGTGTGTTTATGTCCCATTCGTTACGCCTTTGCCCTATTACATATTTTCCACAAGTTACCGACTCAATCGATACCTTCCTTCTACGCCTTTAAAGTTTTATCTATCGACTGACATACGAGTGATAAATTATTGTGCTTGTGCTTTTAATGTACCAAGTTACATGTTTTTAATTTTAAAATTTATCAAGCAAAATAAAAGAAACATTACACGCTATTTAGTATTTTTATTTCATTGAATCAACAACCAGTTACACAATAACTCATGTGAACAGTAATTTTGCTAACAGGAACAATTTAACTATCAATACTAATATTTTTATCACTACACACAACAGAGAGATTTATCACAGTTAAAACATAGCCTCGGATTTAATTTGATCTAATACTTGTCTACACTATCACATTATTACAACATAAGACGATTGGTATTAATCTTTAGTTAGTATTTCAGCTCCACCTTCAGTGATCAATACTGTATGTTCTGCCTGGGCGGACCTGGAGCCGTCCTGCGTCAATAACGTCCAACCATCTTCTTGTAGCACAGTGAAGACACTACCATGGGTTATGGCTGGCTCTATCGTAAACGTCATGCCAGGCTGCATTTTTCCGGCGAATTTATTTTCTAGAAAATAATGATTATGATAAAAACTTAGTTACAATTTTTAGTTGCTTCTTTTATCTAGTGGCAAGCACTAGTTCTGTCCCGTATTCACAAACGTTCGACTCGTTTCCGATTCTGTCTTCTGGCATTACGAAAACGACCGAGATAGTCATACGACTTTCCGAATCGGAAGCGAGTCGAAGGGTTGTGAATAAGGGGCCTGGGCATGAGATTCTAGGTTCGATTTCCAAGCCAAGCTGAGTCTATTAGATTTTTGCTATGGAAATTTTTCCATAGTAGCAGAAGTTTGGATGCATGCCCAATTGATGGCACTATGTTCGTCCAGTCCTGTCTTCGTATTACATGGGACTTGAACATAGCTCGTGTACTGTGGACCTGTGGTCCACCTCTCACCACTCCTCTCATTTAGGTCATCCAGTAACATAGACAATTAGACACACTTATCTGGTTATTTAATGTAGTGAAAGTGATGCAATATCAGAAAATACTTACTTGAATGATGAATTTCAGGAGGCCCATGGAAATACTCCCCAATGCCATGGCCCATCACAGAAGGAATGACCGTCAAGCCATGCCGTTTTGCATGTTTATATATTTTGATGCCAATTTCTGAAAATGGCACACCTGGTCCACACCCTTTGATGGCCTGGAAGTTATAGGAAAAAGGAATGTCAGCTGTTCAGTAAAGTATGAAATCTTTGCTCTTTTTACTTCCAAGCATTTCACAAAGATGAACCACCAATCTCCTAGAACTTTAAACAAATCTATAGAATATTCATAAAATGTTCAGTTCTGACTCAATATACAGCTTAAATCACAGATAGCTATTATGGATTTTGGAAAATTCAACCCATAAGCAGGTGGAATAAATGTTGAAAGTTACTCAAAATTCATCATCAAGTAAAGCTGGGTCTGATAGTAGTTACAATATAAAACCAGAAAACATTTACAACAGCACTTACAACATCCAAACACTCCTCAGTTACACGTACGAGTTGTAAGCCTCTATCATCCACCGCGTCGCCCACAAGGAATGTTTTTGAACAATCTCCATGGAAACCTTTGAAAAATACCTGAAATAATTTATCCATTTAATTTATACTTACTTAATATTATAAAGAGGTAAAATTTGTTTGTATGTAAAGGGTAATCTTCGGAAATACTGAGCCAATACTGAAAATTCTTTCACAAACAGGAAGCTACAGTCTATAAGCAACATTTAAAACATTCCGGTGGGTTAATTTCTGGAAGTCGCGAGCAAAAGGTAGTACTGTATAAAATATGTATGTCACCGTAAAATTGTCAAATACGTTATATTGTAATATCTCTAGCGATATTGTAAACTCTCGAATTATTGTCAAACGAACATACTGCTTACAATAAAACGCATTATTTTTCGTGAAATGAATGCGATGGTAGTCAACTCACGCGATGTAGAGGGAAGGAGGGGTCCGCTTTACCCAGTGGTACCGCTCTCATGAAAAGATACTGTATCGTTTCTGAGAAATACCGATAAATATAACCTAACCTTAAAACACTTTATATTCCCCTAAAACGCGTAGTTGACGGGCCCCTATTTCCGAGTGCAAGGTTTAAAGGAACCCCGGGGTTGCGGGCCTGTTCGCCGGGGTTGCGGGCCTGTTCGAAAGAGATACCGCGGCCCCGGAACGTAAAAGGCGAGGAAGGAACATGGATGGTTTTTAGTCAGTATGAGTCTGACACTCCCTCCCGCTCCGCCCAGAGTGGGGGGGGTCATTTGATGATTTCCCATCCTTAAAAAAAAAAAAAAAAGGTTTAAAGGAACCTAACTAACCTAACGGGGGGGTGCCCCAAGTCCCGATTATGGGGGCAGAGATACTTCCGTATGGGTTGCGGGCCTGTTCGAAACAGATACCGCGGCCCCGGAACATTAAGGGCGAGGAAGGAACATGGATGGGTTTTAGTCAGTAAGATTTGATGATTTCCCAACCTAAAAAAAAAAAAAATACTTCCGTATGTTCAGTTGACAATATTTCGAGAGATTACAATATCGCTAGAGAGAAACACGTTATATTGTAATTCAACAAAAAGCAATACTTAAGCTTTATCCATTAGCATGTGGCAGTGCAGAGTGAATGGTCAAGAAGAGTGACAACCATATAAGGTGTTTCATAAGGTGCAGTATTGGAAGGCGGCCAACAATGCATACCTAATACATTGACGACCCGAATGGCATAGTGGTAGTGGGTGCCTTACGTTCTTAGGATCCTTTTTTTTTCGGATGGGAAGTCTTAAAGTGACTTCTCCCACCCTGGGCGGAGCGGGAGGGCGTGTCAGACTTTTACTGACCAACACCCGTTCATGTTTCTTCCTCGCACTTTATGTTACGGGGTCAAAGTATCTCTTTCGAACAGTCCCTCAGCCCCGGCAGGCTGCGGCCCATGCGGGCGCCTTCATTTTACTGACATTTCTTTGAACACGAACACGCCGTCGACACGGCCTGTCGTCATAAGACGGACGGACGGCGAGCTAGCCCATAGCTCACCGTCCATAGGCCCGCGTCTACGGTGGCCGGTAGCCACCACGTAGCCCCCGACGCCCGGTGCGTCTACCGCGGCGGCTGGGGCGAGAGGTTCGCTCCCTCTCGCGTCCCGCCACCTCCTTCGCTAGCATGACTGCTTCGCAGAAGGTGACGGCCTCCCAATACGACGTTCTTAGGGTCCTGGGTTCGAAGCCCGGTAGGAGCAAATTTTTGTGTGATGAGGACCTTTGTTTCCAAGTCATGGATGTTCATATGTATTATAAGTATGTATTTACAAACAAAAAGTATATATGTAGTACCTACTTATATCAACTATCTGTTGTCCACAACACAAGCCTGGCTTAATGTGGCACCAAGTGGCAGTGTGTATAATTTCCAGCGATATTTATTGGCAATGCTTGTGGAAGGACTAATGCAGCACTGGCTATCTTTCAGCTGATATTATGATGATAATATGCATAATCAGGATAAAAGTACTAACCGTTATATCCACATTAACAATATCACCGTCTTCTAATGGCCTTAAGTCAGGTATACCATGGACAACCACATTGTTGACAGATGTGCACACACTTTTTGGGAACCCATTATAATTTAATGGTGATGGATAGGCCCCTGCTTCTATAGATAAACAGTGGGCCACTTCATCTATTGCATCTGTTGTGACTCCTGGCTGATGAAAAAAATAAAGATATTAATCAAATTAAATGAATGCTGTCTTGCCGTCAGTAGTGTGAAAATCGTTTAATACTCAATAAAAAAAGTGATGGGCCCATTTTTTTGGACAAATTATTACTTATTATTAAGTTCAGAAATATTTTACAATTCATTAGTCAACAGTACCTGTATAAATTGACCTAGTTTCTGTAATATATTTGCGGCTAGTTTACAGCTTATCTGCATACCTCTTATTTGGTCTGCATTTTTGATTTCAGGTATACTTGGCACCACCAATGATTTGTAATTTGGCCTCTCAATGTGATCCGGTACTATTCTACTAGGTGTTGTTTCTTCTGGGTACACTTTACTGTATACACCAAAGCGTTTTCTAAAACATTTATAACAGTTATATAACTTTGGCCTAAAGTAACAGCACATGACAACTTACCTGAAGAGTATTGTCTGCTTCCAGAATCAACATCATACCACTCCCTAATACAACACACACAGAAATAGCCAAACAAGCACAGGAAAATAATGTGAGTGCACATGCATATGAAATTAATTACACACAAAGACAACATAAATTGTGTTAGTATCTTCTTAGATTAAATTGGTATAGTGCTGAGACCAACTTACAATATCCGCTTCTGTATCCTTGGGTTGCAGGCTTTAGGTACTCTCATGGCTGAAGGATTCTTGTACTACTTATTTAATATTTGTGTTCCCTATGAGGAGGTTATGCATTAAACTGAAGTGCAACTTAAATAAAAAGAAATCAATCATTTTATCACAATACAAATTGGTGCTAGGAGGTAATGGTTTAGCATGATGGGATGAATGATTTAATGGGAAAAATTGAAATAAATAAACAGAAACACTTTCAATAACACATCTGGTCTTACACATTTGCTCTCCAAAATCGGCCAATCGACTGCATTCTATGAATAATAAACTAGTTATACTGTTATAGTATCAATGTATCAGTGGTGTTGATAACTTTAGTCATCAAAGTACATAATTGATTGATTAAAAAGCTTGGTTACACTATTTTCACCCTGAATAAGCGAGTAAAAGGTTAGGTTACCTGTCATGTCAAATTGATTTTTAAATTGACCGGCGTTTTGACACTTTGACAGTTGTAGTGCTGTGATAGTCTTTATCGCAAAAGTGCGTTAGTGCCTCTTGCTGCTGCACATTACAAAGGTCTCCCGAGACGATCAAAAGTGCTAGTGAGTCAGATGAAAGGAACATGCCCAAGTTTCATAGTGATCTTGGCCTTGGGTGCACTCTTATGAAATAATGTAATAAATGTTATGTAAATCGTCAATATATTGAAAAAGAAAGAATTGGTTAAATAGGAAATATGACACTCAATTTTGTTTATTGTTAGTGAATGTAGATTTTAAATCTTTCCCAGACTGGCTAAAAATGTAATTAATGAGAGGCTTTCTTTTTGAGAATGAGAGGTTTTCATTTTAAGAATTTAAAAAAAAAAATAGTTTCCAACAACTCTATAGATGTCGTTGACCCGACTACGTTACTAGTGTCAAAGTCAAAACGCTTGGCATGGTTGCCAGCTTAAGGGTTTTACCCCTAAATTCAGGGAATAGAATTGTTAAAAGGGATATTTTTAGGGACAAGATTAGGGGGATTTTTACGGGCTTCAAATATTTTTGGCATTTTTTTAAATAGTACTTGCTATTAAATTGATAACAAAGCATGTGTTTGTAGTTTTGTGCATAGAATAAACGTAGACGGCTGGTCGTAGGCCTTCCCCATGGTATGCCATCAGTGAGAGAGAGAAGTTGAGAGCCTGAGAATCTTGATGTTCATCAGGTTCTGGAGCAGCGTATGATGATGAATCTTGATCTTTGGATGTTATGGTATGGGATGTTGTGGGAGGTTGAGATGAATTTTTCCATGGAAATATTATTATGGATGGAATGGCTGTTTGCTTTAATATTTTTGATGCCACATCTAAAAATAGGTAAACTATTGTTTTTTGTTGTTAGCCTATTCAGTCCAACTGCTGGGCAAAGGTGTCACCCAATTTTTCCCATCTCTTCTGGTGTTTTGCCTCCTCCGGCCAAACACGTAAACTATTATTAGAATCTAATCTGAGACAGAATAAATTAATCTCTGTTGAATTTTGAACCTAAAAAAATACCTACAATACTAAACATAGATGACCTTACTTGGTTGTAACACTGATAATGGTGTTCTTACAAAATCAGTTGGTTTAAAGTGTGCTGAGCATATGTGCGAATTTCTTTTTATGGCCCATCCAGGTTTGAAATGTACGATGGCTTGTACCCATTGCGCTTTACGACTTTCATCTTTAGGAAAAAGATGCATGCCTTCATTTGTTCATAAATCCACAAGGCAACGACTTCTCTTCTTTTTCTCTTGGGACATTTTCTTTCTGGCGTGGGAAACCCTAAAAAGTATTGTTTTATTTTTCCTTTTTGTCTAGTTACATATAGAGGCTATTTTCAAAATATCAATGTGATGTGATGTGACAATGACATTACTTTATTTATTTACTTTTAATGTACGTTTCATTTTACGTTCTCAAAATAACATACAAGGGAAATAATCAGAAAATTATGTCACGTTCCGTTCCTTCCAGTAACGTACCCCAGTCAGCGCCATCTATCCAGCGACTAGGGGAGTTGAAAAAGAAAATCCCTCATTCAAAAAGAAAATCGTTTCCATGAACTCGATAGGCGTTAAGCAAACGGAAATGTCAGTCAACGAGCGTATGTGACGTGTTTTTTCAAGCTTTTTGGTTTTGTTACATAGTAACGTAGTCAGATCAACGCCATCTACCGAGTTAATAGACAGCATTTTTTTTTAATTCTCAAAAAGAAAACCTAAATTATTAAGTTTTCGAATAATTATAAATGGCAAGATTTACTAACATGGGCTCAGGTCTGGCAACCCTACAAATTTGCTATTGTTTTTGGATTGTTTGTAAATGTTAACTCACCCGCTCGACCCGGAAAGTCGGAAATTATCAAAGCAATAGTAAAGTGTTCACAGAATAGGTTTTCACATCACAATAAAACCATGTCGCAGAGTAAGTAAAATATAATTGTTTCGTAAACAAATAATTATCTTTGTTATAATATGCCCTGAAACTTATTGATTTTATTGCAGACTCAGAAAAACCACCTCCTAGCCAAGATGTTGTGGATCCAACAGGTCCTGCTGCAAGAAAAGGGGTCCTCATATCTTTTAGAACGGGCAAAACTATGGAAATACCAGAGAAAGATATTGTATGTAAATATAACCTTAAAAGCACCAGTTTAATGCACTGTTTTGGTTTGAATCGTTGTTCAGTGGATTGTCTTATGGGCGGATATCGATGTCTTACGTGATCTTACCAAAACAATTGACACAGTCTTGCAAATTATATTTTTTTAATTATTTTTTATTGGCCTAACCATTCCAAGATTGAACTTCTTCCTTATGCCATTCACTAGAAACTAGATAAAAATACGTCAAGCTTATTTGTTTTACGGATTAAAAAAACATTTAAAATCTAAAACTCATTATTACAGCTTGGCAGATGCAGGTTTGTTGGTGAATTTGAAAAGATAAACAGAATTGGCGAAGGCACTTATGGTATAGTATGTAAGTTTGGGCATTGTTTGTTATTATTCTTTAGTTAAATAAATAAATCCCAAATAAAAAAAATCCACATAAAAGTTTGCAAATACCTGAGGAAATCTTTGCTAGGATATTTCTAGGACAATACCCCTCCCACTCTTATCCCATGATTCATTAAAAATACCATGTTATTTACAGACAGGGCAAAGGATAAGTTAAATGGTAACATTGTGGCTTTGAAAAAGGTGAGGATGGATGTTGAAAAGGATGGCTTGCCGCTAAGCGGTCTCCGTGAGATTCAAGTTCTAATGGCATGCAGGCACGAGAATATTGTCCAACTCAAGGAAGTACTTGTCGGGCGGTCTCTTGAGAGGTATATTTCATAGATATGCATAGGTACAGTCAGCAAAACAGTTAGGTTTACAGGCTAGGAATCTTTTTACTACTATTGTATATGGAAATGAATTATAATGAATCTGTTTACAATTGTATTCAAATCCTTTCAGTAGTTTCTTCGTGAAAGAATAACAAAAATCGATCTTTACAGACTTTTACATTAATAATAGTTGTAAGAAGATTGCTAGCCTGCATACCTCTGGTTTATTTTCCTGAAAGTTTCTCTGTGTATAAACACGTTTCTCTGTGTGTGTCTAATACAGGTATGAAGTATAAAATGCTCCCCAAGTATGAAGTTTGGATCACGGTGCCTTTGAAAGTTATGGGGTAGAAAAGGTGTACAAAATTGGTCCTTACTTTCGTCATATTGTTAATACTGAAATTCAGCTGCATCCGTTTAGACTGGAAGCCGACCCCAACATAGTTGGGGAAAGGCTAGGCAGATGATGACTTTCGTCATATTGTTATAAATATAAAGCTCAGCCAGCAAAAGCTCAGTTTTGATATATTTGAACAGAGGCAGATTAAATGTCTACAACGCTCTAGGCTAGCACCTCATCAGCGCCCCTCTAGTAGCCATTTTACGAATAATATTAGCGCGAAAGTTTGCGTCCCACATATCGACCACCTTTCGAGAAAGACCTAGTTATGAAATGTTCATCTTTCCCTGCTTTCACGAGGTTCTCGTCATGCGGGACCGCCACTCACCACAATGTCAGGCTTATTGGTAACAATAGTCCTGTTAGTGACAATAGGTCGTTCCCAGAACAACGTAATATTACTACAATTGAGAACTACAACTAGTAACATAGTAGGTACTTCTGATTCCACAAGGTTGTACTTCAAAGAAGTTGCTGGTGGATAATCCTGGCAATGAGGTTGTGTTTATGAAAGTACCTACTCTCTGTTAGCTAGATGAGAACATCCAGAAATAGTGTGGCAGGTCAACCTCTATATGATCAGTAATGTTTAATGCTATAAGCTTGCGCCAGGTCTCGTTAGCCAGGGAGAGCGGGTTAAGACTTCTAGAAAGTATTCCCAGAGAGTACATACCTCACAGTTGTGCTGGGTCTTAGCATTAAATCTATACTTCTTTACTAATATTATAAAGCAGCAGAGTTTGTTTATTTATTTGTTTGGTTGAACTCTCTAATCTCAGGAACTACCGGCTCGAATTGAAAAAATATTTTTGCGGTTATAGCCTTCCTCGATAAATGAGCCTATAGGCTATATAACATCACGCTATGACCAATAGGAGCGGAGCAGCAATAAGAAATGTTGCAAGCGGGTAAATAGCTTCCGTTGAGCAGGAGATGCGATGCGATATCAAAACTTCACGCGAACGAAGTCGCGGGCATAAGCTAGTCGATTATAATTAAGTGCACTCTGATATGAATGCGTATTGAAGACTCAACTAGGCCATCCAGCATCTGATGCAAGTCGTACAGCTATTCAGCCAGTATGACGATGTCATCTGCAAATCTCAATTTACTCGCGTCTTATGTTCGTGAACAATTTCAGGGAATTAAGTCCACTTGTCCCACTCCTCGACGCAATTGGAAATGCTCTGTTTGCTGGTTCTGAGTTTGCACGGTTGTAGCGTTTTCATAAAGACGTCTTGAATGTATCGCTAGTCTACTTGGCATTGCTTCAGAAACCCCAGAACTGACTAGGTCTTGATAGAGTCAAAAGCTTTGTCATAGTCCACAAATGTAAGACACAGAGCCGCCGCACTGCGTGGATGTGGCCTGTGGTGCTGTATACTTCTCGAAATCCGGCTTGCTTCGGAAGCTGGAAGGCGTCTAGTCTTCGCGCTAGACGATTCGTCATGACTCTTGGAAACAGCTTAAATAAATTAATAAAAAAAAGAAACTAATGTGCTGAAAGGGTCTTTAATTCTGTAATAGAGTGTTGTTCCCTTCTTTACGCTTCTGGAGTTCTCCCAGAGAACAGAACCCTATAGAAGACTTCCTTCTTCTTTCAGAAGCGCAGTTGTCATCTTATTCTCACCAGGGGCTTTCCCATTTTGAGAGGGGCCTCACACAAATTTCGCTCAATTACCAAAATAACGAAGGTCTGAACGTCGTGGGCTGTTAATCCATAATATAAGTAAAAAATAGAACACCAAAACTGTTCCTTTTAAACAAAGTCTACACTATGTGAAAAAGCATGAGTTTACATCGTAATTTAATTCCTTATTAAAATAAGTTGTTGTGCTTTCCTTGAGATTTGTTTGTATATTTATTTTGACCAGTTTTAAATCAATAGTTTTTTTCTTAACAGCATCTTCCTTTCAATGGAGTACTGTGAGCAGGACTTGGCTTCGTTGCTTGACAACATGACGTCACCATTCACGGAGTCGCAAGTGAAGTGCTTGATGCTACAAGTTCTGAAAGGACTCAAGTACCTGCACTCGAACTTCATAGTGCACAGAGATTTGAAGGTTTCCAATCTGCTGCTGACTGATAAGGGATGTGTAAAAATAGGTAAGCATGTGATACAAAATACATCATGCCCGTAATCCCCAGAAGGTTGGGCAGAGGTGTACCTAAAATACCCACGTCACATATTATAGAACAAAGTTATCCGCCCCATCTGTCAAAAACTACTGCTCCGATTTCATGCTGTTTTCACATATCAGGCGCCGAGGCTATTGCCACCACCAGGCACAATTGTAGACTCCACGGCTGCTAATGAGGTGATGTAAAAACCAACAGTTCTAACAAAAACATCAAACATTAGAATACTACAGTTGCAGTAAACCAAAAATTGAAACAGCCATAGACAATGCAAATCATTTGTAGCTTCATTCTCACTGCACACACAAGCAAAAAAAAAAGCTTATGTTAAGAAACTGACAACGTTTTAACTCAATATACAGCCGACTTCGGTCTCGCTCGCTGGTTGGGCGCCCCTGCTCGCAGCGCCACCCCTCGGGTCGTCACCCTGTGGTACCGCGCCCCCGAACTCCTCCTGCAGTCGCCTCGCCAGACTCCTGCTCTTGATATGTGGGCCGCGGGGTGTATTCTCGGGGAGCTATTGGCAAACAAACCTTTACTGCCCGGAAGAACTGAGATTGAACAGCTGGAACTTATTGTGGATCTTCTTGGTAAGTCAAAAAAATAATGAAGTTATGAGAGAGAGAACTATGATAATTTTTTCATCCCATCTATTCGAAAAAGACGACTTGGTTCGCCTTTAAGTGCACCCAAAGGTGGTGTTTTCTATAAGAAACTTTTAGCGGGCAGTAATGAGTTTTTAATCCTCTTTATAAGTGCGCCGCAATTATCTTTGCCGCGCACTTTTTGAATTTGGAACATCTTGTGTTCAGCGCCCAAGAAATCGAACGCAAATATTGTTTGAATAAAGACTGGCTGGTGCGATGGCCCATAGTAGCGCCGCGCGCCGGCTGAATACAAAAAAAAAAGAAATAAAATTAAAAACGCGCGAACTATAGCCCGCGTTTTCGTCAATTTTCACGGATTGATAGAAATTCATGATTTTGTTTTGAAAAATGAGTTCTTCAAGTGACAGTGAAAGTATAGAATTAACTCCTGATAGTATTAGAACTGACGCAAGAAATGTGATGGATAATCTACTACCTGCAAAATCCCGGGAGAAATATATGAAAGCTTATGGTAATTTTATTGAATGGAGAAATTCAAGAGGCGCCAAGAATTTTTGAGAATCTGTGTTTTTGGCCTACTTCCAGTACTTAGCCAAAACTAAACAACCTTCCACACTTTGGAGTACCTACTCAATGCTAAAATCAACAGTCAGTTCTAATAACGACGTAAAACTGGACACATATTCGAAATTAATAGCGTATCTGAAGAGGATGTCTGATGGATTTAAACCTAAAAAATCCAAAGTGTTCTCAGTCAAAAACGTGGAGACTTTCCTTAATGAGGCACCCGACAACATCTTTCTTGCCGTAAAAGTAAGTAACTATGTATGTATATATGGTGGATTAGTAAAGTATAACCAGTGTTTTAAAATGCGCATTTTATTGTAACCTGTACTTCGATAGATAGGTACTTGTCTTATTCACATTCGGTTTTGTTACAGGTGGCTTTAATTTTCGGAGTACATGGAGCTTGTCGTGGCAATGAACTTTTAAAAATAACTGTTGATGATGTCGAAAATCACTCGGATAATTTACTGTTAGTAAAGCTGACAGACACAAAAACAAAAATTGACCGATCCTTCGTAATCCGAGGAGAATACAAAACTATTGTACAGAAATACCTGGACCTGCGTCCTGCTGATATAAAGACCAATCGGTTTTTCATCCGTTATCAAAATGGCAAGTGCTTCAAACAAGTTATGGGAAAAAATAAAATTTCTTACATGCCACAAGAAATCGCTACTTATTTGAAGTTACCAGATATCAAGCTATATACAGGACATTGTTTTCGTCGCACTTCTGCTACCCTGTTGGCAGATTCTGGAGCGGACTTAACTGTTCTCAAGCGACATGGAGGATGGAAGTCGAGTGCTGTAGCAGAGGGATATATAGAAGATTCCATTGAGAACAAGGCGAAAACATGTGAACGCATCGTGGAAAACATTAAATTGCAACCTTCAGTTAATCCATCCATGCCACTGTCGCCGCGCCCATCTACATCCAAACAAAGAGATTCACCGTCACATTTTCCTCAAAATGAGCCACATTCTGACATTATTTCAAACAAGCAGAATAAAATTAAATCTACAACAATCTCTATTCCTAATAAAACTGTAACAATTAATTTTCAAAATTGTGAAAATGTCTCAAATGTAAATATAAGTTTTTAGTTGTTTTATTATTAGATACTACTTAATTTCAATTTAGTTGTTACTCTGTTTCATTAAATATCAATATTACAATAAAATATGAGGCGCCTTTTATTTTCTCATAGTGGGTGATGAAAAGTAGAATGTATCACTCGGGCGCAAAATATATTTTTGGCTCGGGCGACGTACTTTGAATCCCTCGCTACGTTCAGGATTCTACTAAAGAATCCCTCGCTACGCTCGGGATTCTACTCTAGAATCCCTCACTTCGCTCTGGATTCAAAAAAGCGCCCTCGCCGTAAAAATATTATTTTGCTCCCTTATGATACAATCTACTATTATCACTAGATAGAGTGGAAGTTTTGGATAATTTCATCTATTACAGCAGAGGATCCCAAACATTTTTTTTCCCCATATGTAACCTCTTTTCAAAATTTTCTGGTGTCGGTAGACCTGCTGCATTTTTTTTCAAGCCTATATGAAGCTTGGCCGAATATTTTTCCGCCATTTTTTTTTTTCAAAGTACTGGCCACGTATAAAACACATATTAATCGATAGCAAGACAAACAAGTTTTGTGTGAGGCAAATTGGTCTAAAGTGTAACGTTTCCAAGATATGAGATCAAAATTAAAGTCCATTCACTGATGGAATCTTCAGCACAACTTTGATTTGATTTGATCAGACACGGCATATAACGTGTATCAATCGATAGCTGGCATCAATACAAACAAGTTTTTTTCTGAGACAAAATGTTCTAAAGTTATAGGTCTTATGCGTGGCCGCTACTTAGGAAAAAAATAATGGCGGAAAACAAATCCGCCTATAAAATACAAACCCCTTTGCAAACTGTTTTCAAGCGCAATTAATTCGGTTAGGATGGCATTAGGACCGTTAGTAAGATTTTTTTGGCAATATTCTGAAAATTTGAATGGAGTATCGAAACCACCTGCATTTAACCCATGTATCACAAATAAACGATTTGATTTGATTTGAAAGTCTCTGTAAGATTATTTTCACCAACCTGTTAAAAACATTTGGTTTTCTTTAACTTTTTAGAATAGATTATTAACTGCCTACAATGATAGATAGAGTCAAGCCAACATTTTTGCTCTTTAGGTATCGAAACGAGAAAAAAAAAACATGGAAACTGTCCTAGCTTTTTTCACGCCAACTTTTCCCCCGTCGGGTCTACCGTGGACCCCTGGGGGTCCACCTGGACCACTTTTGGAATCACAGCTTTAGAGGTTCGATGATTTTTATGAATAACGAGGTAAATTTTATTCCCAGGTACACCATCAGATGCAATTTGGCCAGAATTCAGTGCTTTGCCAGCTCTCCAAAACTTTACATTGAAGCAACAACCGTACAACAATCTGAAGCAACGGTTCCCGTGGTTATCTGCCGCGGGGCTGCGCCTCCTGAACTTCTTGTTCATGTACGACCCTAACAAGCGTGCTACGGCCGAAGAGTGCTTGCAAAGCTCGTACTTCAAGGAACAGCCACTTCGTAAGTAGCAAATTTTTTAGAATTCTGCACCATTCGGTTGATATTACAAAACGTATGGAAGGTTTACACCATCACTTTTGATGTATTGTATGATTATTTCCCTTCGTACTGAAATAATGATGGCTGTAACCAATAGTCATTCATAATAGAGCAGACGAAAAAAAAATCTGATAAAAAATTAACCCTTATTTTTTTCTTTTGTTACGCAAATGAAAATTGACGAAGATACGATGCTTTAAAAATTCTCAACACGTCACGCCTAGGTAATTTTTAGAGCGTACTGACGTCATGAGCCCCCACTCGCAGGTTTTGATGCGTTTTATCTTTGTCAATATTCATCGATTTACAAAAACAAAAAAAATACGTATCCATTACTTTCCAATTATTATTCTCTGACGGACTAAATAGATTTGTAATTTTTAGATACTGTCGTCATGCATGCCTATTCTCTGGTAAACGGACACTCTAAAATTTGTTTATTTACTTTTTACAGCTTGCGACCCTAAGCTAATGCCAAGCTTCCCTCAGCACAGAAACATGAAAGGTCAACAAAAGAGCTCTTCGAATCAGTTGAACATCCCTCTGTCAAACTTGAACACTGGTGCTAACGACCAAACCAACAACCTACCGGCTATTTCTGACCTCCTGGGATCCTTGGTCAAGAAACGAAGGCTCGAATGACGCCCAAAAGATGATGGTCACGAAGTCATAATGTTATAATTATAATAAGCTAATTAAGATTATCAATAAATGACGTCAGATATGCAAAAAACTGTTTATTTTAAATTAATTGGACACGTTTTTTTCTAATATTTTTAGTGAAGTTTTTTTAGTGGTTTTTTTTTAGTAAGATTACTATTTTTTTTTATCAATTTTGATATTGTCAATCTGTCGATGCGTCGTCGTCGCCTGAGAGTCCCATGGCTTGTTTAAATTTCTCCTGATGCTTTTGATTCATGACTGTGTCGGTGATCTTAGCTTTTACTTTCTCTTTCTGGAATAAACGCACGTAAATACTCTTGAATTTGTGAACTTCTAAACAATGTGATTAAACTCACATGCCATACAATAAACGTAAAATCTTTGCATTACGATTTGATGTACTCACAATTTCTTTTTCTGATTTTTCTATTGATCTCAAGGTTCTCATACATTGTGAACAAAGGATTACGTCTTCCATGTGGTTCACGGTCTTTTTACGATGATGGTGTTTTAATCTGAAGACAAATAGTGAAAGTAAAGCTCCGCGCTTGTTGTGAAGCGTTTAGGGTGGAAGCGCCGGATAGCCCGGATAATTTAAATTCTCTTAGGTTTTTGAAATTTGCAGGTCAGGTTGTATGTTGATGAAGTTATGATTTGTGTCCGTAACACGTATGTAGTTACAGAATTATAATCATAAAAATCATCAATACAATCCTCTAAGTTTATTTGAGAGGGCTATCACACTTTTTCATGAATTTCAGTGTGTTTAGAGTCAAACACTGAAATACCAAGAAAAATTGTGTATAATAGTAATATAAAATATCTATTTAGAACACTCCCGAGAGAAATAATCGAACTCTCTCGGGCATCTTTTTTTTAATTTTGTGGCCATATCTAAACCATAATCACACATCTACACTCATTATTGGTTTAGATATGGCCACAACATGATTACTCGTGCAAAGAGATGGCGAAATAGAGGGTGTAAATAAAACACCTCTTTACGAAGCTGAAAGGCACTTTTTCTCCCCATCATTGCGATCATTTTTTTGTTCTACACCGTACCTCGTACCCCGTACTAGAAGGTTCCCCCTTCTAGTTATGGAGATATGGGGGGTCAAAGTTACAACTTTTTCACAAGTTTTTTTTTAAATAAGTACCTACAAGTTTTTTTTTGTAAGATTTTGACTTTTTGACTTTTAACACATCCACGACCTCTGTACTAGTCAATCCATCCACCAGCACAATATTTTAAGTGCGTTACATTGAGTTCTACCACAAAACATGATTTATAACCCCAAAAAATGTTGTTTCCCAGCAAACATTTTTGCGTTAGGTTACTTAGTTTGATGTGGCGGCAGGTCACAGGAACAATCTGCGCCTCCCACATTCACCTTAAACTTATGGCCAAGATTTACTAAAACAATAGTTAGACAAGACCGCATTTCTTGTATGGATCGGAATGAAGGGATGAATGAAAGGCCTTTGCATCCGGCTGAGATGTGTGGTGTTACGCGAATGGATAAAATATGAAATGAATAAGTAGGTACAGTAAGCGTTCATAAGCGCACAGGCACACTAAGGATCATTTTGCTGTGAACGCACGGCCGAGCGTCCGTGCGGCTGTATGTGTAAGCTGTCTCAATACAGTACCTACGCACACCACAGCCACAGAGTCGCCTACTGTCGCAAGTTGTCGCGTCGCTCTCCACGAAACAAAAAGATATATATTACCGTCTCTTTTGTTATACACGCAGCAAACGCATGATCGTATTTGCATTGGATAGGTAAACTTCGACCATATCTACCAGGTGTTGATAGCTGTTTAGGTTAAGCAGTGGATTCACGATCAACGTGTCTTGAGTTCAAATCCCGTTTACATACGGGTTTTTTTTTTGTAACCATTTTAATTTATATTTGTATTTTATACAAAAACTATTTACTTAGGTATTTATTTTGAAATGGGTTCATGCTCATTATTTATTTTTTATAAATATTTTAATATAAGTTTATTAACTTAAAAATATTACACAATCTCATAAATAGTTATGATGGGTTATTACCCATCATAACTATTTATGAGATTGTGTAATATTTTTTCGGTGTTGGAAGGTGGAAAAAAAAGTCATGCTGACAGATAACAAAAATTGTTTTATTCGTTTCATTTATTCATATAATTAACAACTTTAATAAGATTTGTAACGTCACATTCCTACCTAGATATAAGAAGTTCTCTTGTAACCGTTCATAAGATTTTTTTGTGTATCTGTATACTTACCCACTTTTAAGTCATTTTTTATTAACATAACAAGGATATTCTAATAACACAAATATAATTGTTGATACCCACTTCTATCTATGGGTATTCAACAGAGCTTACTGAAAACTAACACATAATTTTATACTTCGTGAATATGTTTTTTATGTGACGTCACAATAAATGTAACTCATATTGAGGTTATAGTTTAAGTGTTCATTTTCCTGAAGAAAAGAAGATTGAAACTAAACCTCAATTTAGGAATTATTATTATCGCTAAATATTTTGTAACACGTCTAATTAAAACTAGAACATTAGGGATTAATATTTTGTATAACCCCCATTATTTTCAATGCAGTCAAGTAGACGTATGCGGCTTAAAGTCACCCAAAGGGCAATCGCATCAGAAATGAAGACATCCGCAAGAGAACCAAGGTCACCGACGTAGCCCGAAGAATTGCTAAACTTAAGTGGCAGTGGGCAGGGCACATTGCTCGCAGAACGGATGGCCGATGGGGTCGAAAAGTTCTGGAGTGGCGACCGCGAACCGGAACAAAATGGAAGTAATCCAGTGAAAGTCTAAATATTCCCGTGCGAAATGTAATCGTTCTTCTTTATGTCTTTCTGTCAAGAAGGGCATTTTAGCTGATCTTCTGTGATGCAAGCCTTCAGCGTGGAGGGCACGGCGAACAGTTTGCGGTGACTCCGAGTGTGTCGTAGGTGTGAAACCATTGGTTTCATACTCGCCCACGATATGTTGTCGCTGCGCTTCACTAATAAGCGACGACCTTCCACTTCGCTGTCTACTTGCAAGGCTCCCTTCTTCCTCATACCTTTTGATCCAGAGACTTACTGCATTTCTCTAAACAAAAAAAATGATGTTAGGCAGCTGTAATAAATACTAAAGTGACTTCATTCACTCTGCATTTATAAATCCAATAATAAACACTAATTATTTATCTTGCATGATAGATTGAAAAAAAAAATAACGAATTAAGTAAACCACAGGTCACCAAATAAATGAACAATTTATAATACCCATTCGTTTTTAAATTTTTAATGTTTAATTTTTATGTTACAATTCATAAATAATTATAATACTCACATTTAGTCCTATTAAGGCCACTTTTATGAAGCGCGGATAATTCGCGATAATAGTCGCCCTCGCCTTATATTAATATTTGCCCGCATTTTAAGAATCACACCAACAACAATACCGCTATCTATTAAACCACACGTCACTGACCATCAAATACCACATTATATAGTGTATTCTGTATGACTACAACCAAACGACAAAGTTCATTCCGATCAAGTTAAAATATTCATAAAACTCATGTCTACCTCACAGAAATCTAACAAAATTCTTGACTTATTTTTCTATCTACCTCCCTAACTTTACGAAATGTGTGAACAAAGCAAACAAGTTAAATAATATAATATTTCTGTCGAGTAAAAACTTACAAAAAGACTAAAAGTAACTGTGCGGGATTTGAACTCACAGCTTACTGATTCGCTCTCAATTCTGGACGGGCCCAACCGCTAGGCCATCACGTCTTAGATATTGGCATTGAAATTATGAACTACAACTAGTTGCTGACAATATCTATTTTGTTGAAAGTAGAAGGTCGTAAGTCAAATTAAACGTCAAGCTATTGCTTTGTGAGATTGCTTATCGACTTTTGGTCGGCACTGTACATAAGAGGAAGTTTGAAAGTGGGCGCCGGTGACTGAAATGTTGTGCGATTGGCATTGTGTGAACATGTGATGCGCAAGAATGAGGAAAGTGTCGAGTATGAATTTTGATGAGTATAAGAGTAGAGAAAGACCAAAGAAACGATGGATGGACTGTTTGAAGGATGATATGGTAAGAATAGAGGTTTCTGGTGAGATGACGAGTAGTAAAAGAGAAGTACCTATGGAAGAAGAAGACCAGCAGCACCGACCCTAAATTAATTGGGATAAGAGCAGGATGATGAATAATACAATTTGGTGGATCCGAAACCAAACTTACTGTTTCCCACAGTAGTCACACTGAAGTTTATCGCCGCGGTGAAGTACGATGTGCTGGCCCAACTCGTGGTAAGTCGGATAGCGCTCAGAACATCGTGGACATAGAATTTTGCCTTCTGAACGACCGCCGTTACTTTGATGTTCGAACAACTCCTGAGAAGTTTGGAAGTTCTGGTGGCAACTTGGACACCTGTGGAAAAAGTTGTCGGTTGTTTATTGGCACAGCTAACGTTGTGGCCTTTTGAAGTTAATTCTCCATTAACATTCATGAATAAGAAGTTTTATGAGGAGACAACTGGAAAGTAAAAATACACATAGCAAAAAGAGTTTATTGATTATTGAATCTAGTACGTTTTTTGGTTAAGATTTCATAATCTTTGGGTAAGTAATATTCTCTTACATGAATATGTTGGGTTGCAGGTGAAATGCCATGTGTTCGATAATTTTCTTGGGATAGAAGTAGTGAAACTTTTTGTCGCAACAAGTCACATAGCCTGGCACACCGTGCCTTTCTTTGTAATGTTTCATGAGCGACCTGAAGTGGAATCCAGTTTCGTGGCAAATACAGCATTCCATTTTGTAAAATAGTGTTATTTGGCGGTCCAAAGCGACGCCTTGTTTTGCTGGTTTGCCTTCCTGCAACACCGTGGGATCAAGGCAGTCAACTGTCTTCGTCAAGTCTGGGTCGGCTTTTTTTAAGTGGTCATTTTGTACATTTTTCTTAGGTGACGTACTGTTTACCTCAGCGCTTGTGCTTAGAAGATTCTTATCCAGCTTCTCAATGTGCGCGAACTCTTCCAACGTCATCGATTCCATGTATTTCATATCCGAAGGCGTCTTCTTTTTAGGCGCTTTATTATTTTTCGCTACTTTTGTGTCACCTTGCTGAAGTTCTGTCGGTTGTAATTTAGAATTTTGAATAGTGTGCGCCTTCTTTTGCGCTTCAGTAAGGTTTTGATGAGACAAAGCAGCTATGATCGGATGAAGCATTTCATGTACTGCAGCTGTTTCCCGCTTTTCCTCTTGCATTTTCAATTTATGGTATTCCAAAAACTTTTGTGTTTTGTCTACTTTGACAGAGTATAGGTGTAGTGCTGATACTTGCTGTAAACAGTCGTGACATATAGCTTTGGGCAAGGTATCATCTGTCCGTACCTGAAAAAAAGCAAGTCAGAGTACAGAGTGTTGGTAAACCTTCGCTCCCATGTACCTAAGTATTCATTTAAGATGTATCAAGGGGCAGATAGGCATTTCAATAGGATGACAGAGGTACCTACAAGGACACATTTTACCTGTGGTTTATTAGAATTACCTAGTACCTAAGTATTTTAATTAAGTTTAAGTTTTACCAGAATATCAAAAAGTCTCTTGATCTTGCGCTTCACCTCAGTACTCAGCGGTTTTAGTTTCACCACATCGGTGCACAAACACAGCCGACAAGACAGCTCACGGACAAAACCTTTTTCCAAATTCACAAAGTCATTCATATTGACAGGTTTCTTGTAAAAACGATGAAATACATAATACAAATGTACAAAATAAATATAATACTGTAAAAGTGTGTGTATGATTATTTGTTCATAACAAAATATTATTTTAGGAACAAACTGATAATTTCGGACTCACTGACAGATCCATGACTGATTGATTTACTTTTATACAACATATCAAAAGCGGCCAGCGCCAAATAAATTGAATTACTTCTATGCTTACCTTTTCAAATAAATTCATAAATAAACATTTTTTTAATTTTTTTTTTTTACTAGAATCCTCCGTCAGGGAAATTGTAGGTATTGTTATCGGTAGGGTATTTTGTTGATTTTATTGGATCAAATTAGAGAAATGAATAATATGTGTATACCCATGTCAACCTTAATATTTTAACACCTTTTATGGACTGCGTAAATAAATAACATTACGCAAAAAATATAAAATGGAAGCTCCACTCTATTGTAACGTGTGTTACGGTTTAGCAGGCGATCACTTGGGATCACGAAGGTACTTGAAGTTCGTCTGCTAAATTCATCAACACTAATAATCTACACTTATAATATAATAATAATATTATAAAGAGGAAAACTTTGTTTGTTTGGTTGTAATGAATAGGCTTAAAAACTACTGGACCGTTTTTTAAAATTCTTTCACCATTCGAAAGCTACATTATCCACGAGTAACATAGGATATATTCTATTCCTTCCCGTACTCCTACGGGAACGGGAATTACGCGGGTGAAACCGCGTGACGTCCGCTAGTAATAATATTATAAAGAGAAAAACTTTGTTTGTTTGGTTGTAATGAATAAACTCAAAAACTACTGTGCCGATTTCAAAAATTCTTTCACCTTTGGAAAGCTACATTTGCCATAAGTAACATAGGCTATATTTTATCCCCGTAGTCCCACGGGAACGGGAACTACGCGGGTGAAACCGCGTGACGTCCGCTAGTCTGCAATAAAAGAGCTTCAGATGTTTAGTGTACTTATACTTAATTCACTTTTAATTTAATTAATTTGAAACATTTTTAGATCCACTGCCTCTTGGTCTAACTTTAAAGTACCTACACGAAAATTAAACGAGCCTGCGTACCTTTGTACATAGGTAGTAGGTACCTATACAAATAATTTCTAGACCCAACCTTAGAAAGTTAGGATTAGGTTATTCAAGTAGGTACTTACCTACCTACTGCTCTAAAAATGTAGTCAGTATACCTACTGTTAACATCCGGTTAATCATATATATATATATATAATATTATAAAGAGGAAAACTTTGTTTGTTTGGTTGTAATGAATAAACTCAAAAACTACTGTGCCGATTTCAAAAATTCTTTCACCTTTGGAAAGCTACATTTGCCATAAGTAACATAGGCTATATTTTATCCCCGTAGTCCCACGGGAACGGGAACTACGCGGGTGAAACCGCGTGACGTCCGCTAGTCTGCAATAAAAGAGCTTCAGATGTTTAGTGTACTTATACTTAATTCACTTTTAATTTAATTAATTTGAAACATTTTTAGATCCACTGCCTCTTGGTCTAACTTTAAAGTACCTACACGAAAATTAAACGAGCCTGCGTACCTTTGTACATAGGTAGTAGGTACCTATACAAATAATTTCTAGACCCAACCTTAGAAAGTTAGGATTAGGTTATTCAAGTAGGTACTTACCTACCTACTGCTCTAAAAATGTAGTCAGTATACCTACTGTTAACATCCGGTTAATCACGATGTTATTTTTATTCAAGAGTAATCATATTTAATAAATTGTAAACACATATTTAAAAACAAGACACGAATTATTGAGTTATTGGCATATTTTATAACGCTTTCATTCATTTTAAGTTTAATAAGAATAGCGGAAATGAGGCCGGCGCGGGGCAGCGACGGCCATATTGAAAAAACGGTAGAACAAGAGACGAGCGTGTGAATTTTTAAAAGTGGAAAAGTTGTTAAAAGGTGTGAAAAGCGGAACAGTACTCCTTCCTCGACTCCACGAAGATCTGGGTAAGTGTTTTTACTATAAATCAGAAGTGGAACGTGAATCCAAACGTATAAAACGAGGAGCACTCTTGCTAGTTTGAATGAAAGTTTTACAAATGTGCATAACTTTTGTTTTCACTGTTTTCGAGGCCTTATTTAATAAGTATAGAAGATATTGCGCGGTAGAATTCTTACAATACGTTGACTACTTAAATTATTTAATTACTTATTATGCCTAGTGAATAACTTTGGTCAGTCAGATTTTAATATGAAATGGGAAGGTACGAGTACCTAGGCGGCTAGGCCTTCCGTCCGTTTCTTAATCTCCAGGAGATTTATGTCAATTGGTTAACTATTGTGTCCCCTCGTTATCAGTAAAAGATTTAAATACCTTCCTAATTATTGCTGCTAACCAAACATTTTGATGAATAATATATCTTGGACCTACATACAGAGCATACCTACCTACTTATCTTTATTTTATGTGTACTTACTTATATAATGACTTCTGCGAGTAGTCAATGCTGTGGTAGCAAACTTCTGTCAAGGTGAGTGAATACTGATACAATCATAATACTATACTTAGATATACTGATACACCTACCTAAATTCAATACCTGAGCAGTACTAAACAGGGAGACTTCTATTGCCTTTCATTATATAAACATTTACTATCCTTAGCTAGGAGTGTACACGGTATGAAATTATCAATACAAAATAATTGCACATAGAATAGTGAGTAGGTATGCACCCACTGCACCATTTGTCACATAAGTATTTATATAAATTATTAATTATGAATGAAGACGAGTTCCTACACTGATTCTATACTTAGCAACAAAAAAAAAAAAAATCAAAAGAATCTGGCACCAACTAATTAGTAGAAACATTGATACAAAATTACTATTATGCACTAGGAAGTTATCTATAAATGCTACTGAGATGGGTTTAGTGGGTAAGATCTTCAAATTCAAATATAATTTAAATACCTTGTACATAGCCTAAAGTTAACTTGGATGTTGACCGCGCTATCAGTACTTCAGTACATAACAGATCAAAATAATATCATAATATTAGCCGGATTAAATACTGCCATGATAATATTGTGTGGGGAAACTAAATGATTAATTTATTGATTGCTATATTTAAGTTGTTATTAAGTGCTAATTATATTTTGAAAATAAAAGTAATAATTTGATTTATGGTTGATGCTACACTTAAAGTGGGTATTAAATAACTCCTGCAATAGCATCTTAATAGCAAATTTTGAAACCTCTAAACCTAATCAGTAATAATTAAATGGTGTGCAGTTACTCAAGAGTTTATGATGTTTTCTTATTGTGATAGTATAATTGTTTTAATGGTTTTCAATAGAACTACATGGTTTTGTTAAGTTACATTATGAGAAAACAACAGAAAAGTAATGATATGACTTATGTGTACCAGACACATCTAAGAACCCTAATGTGGGTGTTATAGTTTGGTTGATTGAATAGGTAAGCAATTATCGGTGTTATGATTTTTAAATTTATTATTTTATGTGCCTATTTAGTGATAGGTACAATTAACAAAACGGAGTACTTAAATAAAATTTTCTGTACTTGGAAATTAAGTTATAACCAATAATTTATCTATGTATTGATGCAAGGTATATTACTTATTACAATTATACATATATGTATTTATATTAAAGTACAGGATGATTACATGATTGTACCAGTGTTTACTTACTTTTATCTGCATACCTGGAGTGTTATGATTATTTTTGAAAATTGTTTGAAATTGGTTATGATTCTATGTTTGACTTTGTGTTAAAATACTTATATTATTATGTCTCTCTGCCATATCCTATTACACCTCTGATATTTCCCTAAACCAAATAATAAAAACAAAAACAGTACAAGTAAATAGATTCTTAACAATAACATATTGGTACATATAATAGACCTATAGACATGAGTGATACAGACCAAACAATGGGCAGAACTACACCGGCTAGTAGCAGAAATAAGTTTGAACATCGCAAGCGTCGTCGATCAGTATCTTCGACATCCACTACTCACATGAATGATCGGTCTAGGTCCAAAGAACGGAAAACGGGCAGAAGACATCGTCATCGTAGTTCACCCAGAGACCGAATTAGATTACCAAGGCGTAACCGGAATAAGGCGAGGCTAAGACCATATCGTGATCGTAGGTCTTCGACATCTACAACGCCACACTCATCGCCATCATCACGTTCAGGGAGTCGTTACAAAAGACGTAGTCAGCAGTCCAAAGGCAAACGTCATACCGAACGCATACGAGTACATTCACGATCAAAACAGCAACAAGCGCGATCAAGGTCGATTTCGGAGGAGAAGTTGTCTAACGACAACACACTGTTAAAAAAGTTCCTTGGCTTGCTGGGTGACAAGTACACGAACAGCAGTGTCCTGGGGGCACAAAAAGTGATACCAGAATTTGACCCAAAATCCAACACTCAGTCTGCTGCAGATTGGCTCCGAAAGGTCAATGAAATAGCTACTATTTACAACTGGCACGAGAAACAGATAATCTTTTATGCTCTGTCCAAACTTTCTGGTCTAGCGAAACGATGGTATGAAGGACTCAATTCAGTCGATTTATCTTGGAGCGAATGGCAAGAACGTATATTGAATACATTTCCAGATGACCGGAATTATGCTGATAAACTTACAGAAATGTTGCAACGAAGGAGTAGACGTGAAGAAACGTTAGAAGAATATTATTACGATAAGGCTGCACTTGTGAATGCATGCGGTATTACAAATATTTGATTGCATTACTCACGGAATTTTCGATAATAATATCAGACTGAATGCACAAGGCTCTAATTTTCGCGAACCTAATGACCTCCTTAAATTTTTAAGAAATATTTCAAATAGAAACATAAGTCAAAACAGCAAAACACAAGCGTTAAATAGATCGCGACCTAGGGAAAACACAGATAGAAGTGATACTAAGGACAATAAAAATAGGAATTTGAAATGCTACAATTGTCAAGAAGTGGGTCATATATCAAACAAATGTTCTAAACCAGTGAAGAAATGTAGTCTCTGTTCCCGAGTTGGTCACGATCAAAACCACTGTTTTAAGGCAATGGGAAGACAATCTAATATGAATAATAGAGGAGACACTGGATCATTACCAACGCAAGTTCTTAAAATTACTGAGCTTGACACATCCAAGGGAGATAAATACGTTAAGACCATATCAGTCAATGAAGTGCCTCATTCAGCCTACATTGACTTTGGCAGTGAGTGTTCTGTTATTAAGGCTAGTGTAGCTATGCAAATGAATCTGGATGTCTGCGGAGAAAACCTTCCAGCACTTAAAGGTTTTGGCACTGGCAATAATATTTTACCAATTGGAAGCTGCGAGGCAAATGTTAAAGTTGATGGGGTTTCTGCCGATATTAAAATGTATGTTGTAGGCGATGATATGCTCAAAACGGACCTTTTGATTGGCCAGACATTAACTGAATTACCCTCAGTAAGGGTATATAAAACCGATACCGACTTATACCTTTACACTAGTGAAACAACTTTAGATAAAGTAGCACTTTATAATGACGCAGATGTTAATTTAACTGGTATACAACCCATACCAGTACATGCAAACAACCAAATTACAGGGTATATGTATATTCCCGCATGTATATGTATGAAGGAAAACTCGCAGTATATCATTCTCCAAGGAATCTATACATTGACTGAAGGGCACGGTCATTTAGTGGTTGTCAATTTATCGGGTGGTAATGTACATTTAAATGAAAACAAATTACTAAGTAGAGGACATATACTACCGGCGATAAATAATTTTAAGGCTGTGCCTGTAGATATAAAACAAATACAAAGAGTTACAGAATGTTATCAGGAAATGGCCGAAGGGGATACCAAAAGAGATGATATCACGTCAGAAATGTTAAATATTGGTGAAAATGTTGCAGAGGATGAAAAAGTGAAACTGATTAACTTGTTAAATAGATATCGGGAATGTTTTGCTCTGTCACCACAGGAACTTGGACTTACAGCTGTGACAGAGATGCACATTAGACTAACAGACAACAGTCCAATATCGTATAAACCATATCGACTACCTTTTGCGGAACGAAGAAGGTATGGTTGAAGAATTACTGCAAAACCAGGTAATAAGAGAATCACAATCGGAGTATGCAAGTCCGATTGTGCTGGTAAAGAAAAAGAACAATGACTATCGGCTCTGTGTGGACTACAGAGCTCTAAATAAAAAAAAACAGTTAAGGACAAATATCCGATGCCGGTGATCGATGATCAATTGGATCGGTTGAGTGGTAATAAATTCTTCACCAGCCTTGATCTGGCATCCGGTTACCATCAAATTCCAGTTGCTGAAGAATCCAGACATTTAACCGCGTTTATAACGCCAGATGGTCATTATGAGTACTCTCGAATGCCATTTGGCTTAGTTAACGCACCAGCAGTATTCCAACAGATGATTAACAAAGCTCTCGGGTCCAAGAGATTTGAATTAGCTATACCTTACCTGGATGACATCTTAACTGCTGCTCCTACAATAGAAAAGTCTTTAGAGAAATTAGAATCAATTCTAGTTCTGTTACGGGAAGCAAATCTAACCTTGAATATAAGTAAATGCCACTTTCTGCAGTCTTCAATTGAGTATTTAGGGTACGAAATTTCAGAAGATGGTCTCAAACCAGGTTTAAACAAGACTCGTGCAGTTTCCAATTTCCCTGTTCCTACTAATGTACACCAGATACGCCAATTCGTTGCTCTAGCAAGTTTCTTCCGAAGGTTCATAAATGACTTTGCCCGCATAGCACGACCCCTAACGATGCTCACCAAAAATGAAATACCATGGAGTTGGGGAGCGGAACAAGAAAACGCCTTTCAAGAGATAAAAACGCGCCTCACGTCACGTCCCGTGTTGGCATTATACAACCCCGATAACATAACTGAAGTACATTGCGATGCCAGTAAACATGGATTGGGAGGCATTCTCCTACAGAAATCGGATGATAAAGCTCCTTTAAGACCTGTTGCATATTATAGCCGGCAGACAACAAAGGAGGAGGAGTTCTGGCATTCCTATGAACTGGAGACTATGGCAGTTGTAGCGAGTTTAAAAAAGTTTCGAATATATTTGATAGGGTTACAGTTTAAAGTTCTGACAGACTGCAATGCATTGAGAGCAACTCTCAGTAAAAGGGATTTAATCCCTCGAATTGCAAGATGGTGGCTTCAATTACTCGAATTCGATTTTACGGTGGAATATCGACCAGGGCAGTCGATGAAACACGCTGACGCATTAAGCCGAAACCCTGTTGTTATTGAACCACTGGCCGTAATGAATATCAGAACGGAAGACTGGTTACATACAGTGCAAATGACTGACCCCAAACTAAAACATATAAAAGATATATTGGACACCAAGGAAACTGATATCAAAGACATTACTAATAACTATGTGATTAAGGAAGGTAAATTATATAGACGTGTGGGTAAAAGCTTGAAATGGGTCGTACCAAATGGCGCTAAATGGCGAATTTGTCAACTGTGTCATGATGAATCAGGACATTTCGGTTTCGATAAAACGATTGAGAAAATGAATAAAGAATATTGGTTTCCTAAAATGAGACGGTTTGTTAAAAAATATGTAGCAGCCTGTTTGAACTGTGCTTACTATAAGAAACCTACCGGAAAAGAATCTGGATATTTACACCCGATCCCAAAACCTGATGAAGTGTTTCATACAATGCACCTAGACCATTTAGGCCCGTTCATCAGAAGCAAAAGAGGAAATACGTACATTCTTGGTGTTATCGACAGCTTCAGCAAGTTTATCTTTGTAAAGGGTGTTCGTGATACCAAATCTAAGACAACCATAAAAGCACTGGATGACATATTTTCAACCGTAGGCTGTCCTAAAGTAATAATATCGGACCAAGGAAGCAGCTTCACATCATCTGAGTTTAAAGCTTACATGCAACTGATAGGTGCTAAACATGTGTTAAATGCAGTGGCGACACCTCGTGCCAATGGACAAATCGAGCGATACAATAGGACTATTTTGAGCTCGTTAGCAGCGATGAACCACAACCTCAGTGAAACTGATTGGGACCTAAATTTACCGAAACTGCAGTTGAGCTTGAATAATACTCGAAATAGAAGCATCGGGAAAGCTCCAGCGGAGGTCGTTTTTGGAAATAGGTCTGCTGCTCCTTCAGAAGGGATAATTAGAGATCTAACAGAAGAAAACGATACAAGTAACGAAAAAAGTAGAGAAGAGATTCGTGAAGAAGTAAAGAACACAATAGTAAAGCAACAGAGGACAATGAAGGAACGTTTCGACAAGATGAGGGCCCCTACAAAATTTTATAATGAAGGAGACTTGGTCATGATTCCGAATTTAAATCAAGAACGAGGGAAAAGCAATAAACTTGCGCCCAAATTCAGAGGGCCGTATAAAATAACAAAGGTGTTAAACTATGACAGATACGAAGTATCCAGTATTGAAGGACACACCATGCGCAAATACAAAAATATTTTTCCTGCCGATCACTTGAAGCCATGGATTACTTTTCATTCATCTCCAGGGCCAAGCGAATCTGACTCTGACATCACATCAGATGAAAGCGGAAAATAAGAATGGTCACTGAAAATTAAAAATATATACAACCTTATTTTTTGTTTATACTAAACCCGAAAAGGGGTCATTGTACTCATCATTTTGAACAACTTTTTCTATGGGACGAACCCTGAAATCGCGAAAAAAAATTCAGCTGTTCCCTACATTTTGACGAGTTATGCGAACATAAATGTAGGGAACAGCTGATTTTTTTTTCGCGATTTCAAGGTTCGTCCCATAGAGAAAGTTGTTCAAAATGATGAGTACAATGACCCCTTTTCGGGTTTAGTATAAACAAAAAATAACCCTGTATATATATAAAAAAAAAAAAAAAAAAAAAAATAATAATAATAATAAAGACAAAAAAAATCTAATTAAAATTATTTGTTAGGGAAACAAATTATGAAAATAATACAATTGATTTAGTGATTTAATGATAGTATAACTTAATGAAAAATATGATTACCCGTCATGAGTGGCACGAATCACTATCATGTTTTATAAATGAGACTCAGTTGATTAAGACAATTTGGTTGGTGTATCCCCCTTAACCACATTATGCATACCCCTGGCCCCCTTTTCCTCATTTTCCCTTCATCCACAATCCCTGGCAGACTATCACAGATTAAGAGGAAGACAGAATTTCAATTACTGGAATGGACCAGACGTTTAAGGAGGCCGAAGTTCTTGAACAAGCGGTGCACGTATGGATCGAATGAAACATGTGACGGAAGCCGTAGTTCTAAGTGAACAGGCGGTGCGCACATAACCAAAGATAATACATGATTGTGACGGAGGCCGATGTTCTAAGTGAGCAAGCGGTGCGCACATGAAAATGATATAGCATGTGACGGAAGCCGTAGTTCTAAGTGAACAGGCGGTGCGCACATAACCAAAGATAACACATGTGACGGAGGCCGATGTTCTAAGTGAGCAAGCGGTGCGCACATGACCTACGATAGAATATGTGACGGAAGCCGTAGTTCTAAGTGAACAGGCGGTGCGCACATGCAGCGTATTTGATGAAGGCTGAAAAGCTTCTTTAAGATGGTAAGTCATTTTAGTATGAATAATGTACAACTTAGAGGTTTTCTGGATACTAATTTAATTCAAAGAGAGCCTGCAATGGTGTGAATGAGGTGTGGGACCATTCACTTGCAAGATGGCCGGTATTGGAATGAGGACATTCCTGAAACAGGATGGCCGACTGTTAACATCCGGTTAATCACGATGTTATTTTTATTCAAGAGTAATCACATTTAATAAATTGTAAACACATATTTAAAAACAAGACACGAATTATTGAGTTATTGGCATATTTTATAACGCTTTCATTCATTTTAAGTTTAATAAGAATAGCGGAAATGAGGCCGGCGCGGGGCAGCGACGGCCATATTGAAAAAACGGTAGAACAAGAGACGAGCGTGTGAATTTTTAAAAGTGGAAAAGTTGTTAAAAGGTGTGAAAAGCGGAACAGTACTCTTTCCTCGACTCCACGAAGATCTGGGTAAGTGTTTTTACTATACTACCTAGTCGATTCACTCAATGCGAGGAAAGTTAATATATAAAATATGTAGGTTATTTATAATATTTAAGCTACCTACCCCAAAAAATCTTAAGGAGTGAAAGGAAATCGGTTTATCGACGGCTCAAAAAGTATTGTTGTGAGGAAAGGACTCAGCATACACGATAATAACGTTTAAGAATTAATAGAATCCGTGCCGGGTGGACTTTTTGTGTGATCGCGTGACCGAATTGCAAATATTTCATCTACCACCCACTAACAGAGGTCAATATTCGCTTTTGGCACGTCCATCTTTC